>CM051237.1:26795439-29195439 GCA_027917425.1 Gastrophryne carolinensis
TTTGGGGCCAGTTGGGATGCACTGTTTTGGGGCCAGTTGGGCGGCACTGTTTTGGGGCCAGTTGGGCGGCACTGTTTTGGGGCCAGTTGGGCGGCACTGTTTTGGGGCCAGTTGGGCGGCACTGTTTTGGGGCCAGTTGGGCGGCACTGTTTTGGGGCCAGTTGGGCGGCACTGTTTTGGGGCCAGTTGGGCTGCATTGTTTTGGGGACAGTTGGCATACACTACTTTGGGGCCAAGTGGGTCGCACTGCTTTGGGGCCATCTGGATGTCTTTTTTTTTTTTTTTTTAACAATGACCCAAAGGGATTCTCCATAGTTCGAGCACTCATGCCTAAATCAACTGACTGTCCCCCACTTGTAGGCTGTGTCATTAAAGGCCCAGCAAGTGCTTCTCTTGCTCTTCCCCGAACTACCTGCCCCCCTCAAGGAAAGAGTTGACTGAAAGGGTGGCTGACTCCCACTCAACGCATAAACTCCACCCTTGGAATTCATAATCCACATCCATATCCCAATATCCCTGTGGTCCCAGCCCAATTCAGGGGCGGCACTGACATTCGCTGCCAAAATTGTTTTATCATACCGCAGCCAGACGGTACCAACTTAAATGGTCTTTAACCTAAACTAGTGGTTTTGAGGCCCTGACCAGACTTGGCTAAAGGTGGTGTCTATAAAGTAATAGCCCCTGACGCCTGTCCAGAACTCCCAGAAAAGTCGGGAGGGGGGGGCATGGAAACCATCATGGAAGGCAGTAATTGTAGAGGGGAACATGCTTAGAATCCTGTAGCTTGCTGCTCTCTGCACTGGACATGGGGGGGCATCCCAGCAACAAAGTCGTTAGTGTGCCGTGCAGTCACAACAGCTGCTCCAGCCCACCCTCACTGGCTTCTCTGTTTCCCCTGGCCCCAGACAGAGTGCTGGGAGGAAAAAAGGCTTAGAGCTCCACACAGACTTCAGGGGGGAGGGCACAACCGAGCCTGATGGGGACGGACAGCGACCAGCAGGGGGAGGTAAGCTCACCATCAGTTTGCAAAACCAATCCTCCCCTCGTCTAGTCACTCCACACACATGGTCTGTCTTATATGGCTCAGTGCAGGGGCCTGACTCTCATGTTTATTCACAGACCCTGGAGGAGCTATAGTGAAAACTGAGGAGGAAGAAGTATTTGCGAAGAATAAAGAGGAGGAAATCCCCCAACAGATCATCACAGGTGAGTAATAAACCTTCTATAGAAAACATCTGCCTGTATCTCCTGCTCAGTCAGCACAGGTGATTAATAACCCATATGCAGAAGGTTTTGCATATTATCTATGTTCAGTCACTTAACCTTAATGCTGTGCTTCATCTTACGAACTTGATGCGGCTTATTTTAACTGGAAAACATCCCTTCCACACCTCAATGAATGACATGACTTTACTGCACAGAACAGATTAAGCCATACTCACAAGGCAGTCAGACATGTACCTGAAAGTTAAATAATGAACTCCACCCTGTATCTTTCTAGTTTTAAAGCAGATCAAAACCCATGTGGCCCTGGAATCTAAAAGACTACGACCCCCCACAGTGTGAAGCCCCAAGAGTTACTGGTATACTCATCTTTACTGCTAGCTCCCATTATGCTGCAAATCCCAGGCCAGGCTTTTCTAAGTGGCTGGGAGTGGGTGCACCCAACGTGAAAGCCAGGGATGCAGCCAGCCGGCTGGTACGTGTCACCTTGCACCTCAATTCAACACGTCCCTCGGCACATTGAAATCAGCCAATTGGTGATCTGAACAGGGCCGAGTAGCATCGCCCAGCCGCTCGTGCAGGGAGGCGGAACGGAGTGGAGCACCCAGGATTGGTTTTGCTTTGCTTTAAAGCAGACCTTCAGCGTCATTTGATGAAAATCCCAAACCCTTAAAAGATGATTCCTCAGCATCTAAAATTAATATATTTAATGTTTTTAATCACTTACTTTTTATTCTTTTCCCCACTGGGCTGCAACTCTGTTCACACTTTTTTTTAATACTTTTTATTTAAAGATTTAGCATTTTTATACATTACATACATTTAGACATACAATACAGGGTAAAAGGGTGTGGGTGAGGAAATCGGGAACACTATTCGCTAAAGCGCAAGCATCATTATCATTGTGGGCCAGTTTCTGCCACCGTAACAACAGCACCCGAACCGGGAGGTGAGGCTCCCATATAATTAGATCCTGATCTCCACTGATCAGTGTCGCACTGTTCTGATCCACCCGGAGTGGGCAATGTCCGCCCCTCCTAAAGCAGATGTTTTTTGCCACACTGTCTACCCGATGGGGCAGCTCTTTCGGTGCCCAGTGTCTCCGAGAAGAGGGACAAACATTAGGGGGATGGGCAGATTGGGAAATGGGAAGGGGGGGGGAGTGAAGGGTGTATGGCGTGTGGGACATAACACCTGAGCTGACGTACACCTCCGCGTGTCTACAATTGGAGGCGTGGCAGTTACACACCAATTTCTACTTGGACTATAATGATTGGGGCAGGCCAGAGGCGTGGATCCGGCCCCAGGTCTACTGCTCGAACAGGCTCTTAAATTCTGCCGATTCCTCATAAATTAGCCAGTGCAACCAGGTAATTCGGTACTGCTCGTCTCTGTCATGCAATGACAATGTTAGGACTTCCATTTCCCTAACACTCATGACCTCCCTTGCCCAATCCCTTACAGAGGGAGCTTTTTTTGCTTCCAAAACCTAGGTATTGTCTGTTTAGCCGCATTCAGCAGGTGGACCAGCAAGGATTTTTTGTACTTCCCTGTCGGGACCTTTGTGGAGTGGAGCAGGATCCGGGCTGGGTCCCCCTCCCCCCCCCGATTGTGTCCCAGTAAGCTGCATAACAATGGGCAGGACCACTGCCCAGTAATCCTGGATCCCAGGACATGTCCAGAGAATGTGAAACAATGTCCCTCTCCCATCACCACACCTCCAACAGCTTGAGTCAGCTTGGCCAAACATCTTACCTAGTCGATCAGGGGTAAAGTACCAACGCGTCAGCAGTTTGTAGTTGGCCTCTTGAGTTCTCGTGGCAACTGAGGATTTGTGGGCTAGAGTCGCTATTTTGTTCCTCTCCTTTTCCCCTATTGTTCTACCCAGGTCAGCCTCCCAATCTCTCCAGAATGTTGGGGAGATATCCTGTTCGCCTATAAGGAGTGAATATAATTTAGAGATCAGGTGTGGGTATGGTTGCCCCTCTATACAAATCCTTTCGAACTCTGTATGCCCCCTGATATATTCCTTCCGGTAACCCATTTGGGACAAAATTGACTGGAAACGAAGTATCCAGGGATCAAGGTCACTGCTTTCTAGTTTAGTCCTTACCTCCCCTATGGGGACCCACCCTGTTCCTGTTATCAGGTCACCACCCCTCAGCTGGCTCACCCCTCCCCACCCCCTGTGGGCCGCCCTAGGGCAGTCCAGGAGCGGAGGATTGTCTAGGAGTGCAATCATGGGAGAGGGCCAAGGAGAAATTTCCAGGTGCCTCCTATGATACCGGAAGGCCTCCAAAGTGGCCACTACTGTTGGGTGAGAATTCAGCCTGGCCTGTATGTTTCCCTGTTCCAGGCTGTAGTGTCTAGAGGGACTTGAGCCAAGGCGTGTTGCAATTGGACCCACCTTTTCATACTCTTACATGTGTGCCACTCACAAATTCTTTGGAGGTGGGAGACTAACCAGTAGGAGCGGACATCTGGCAACGCCATGCCTCCCATATGCTTGGGCTTGCACAGTAACTGCCATCTGAGCCTAGGTCTTTTTTTCTGCCAGACGAACCCCATCAGGATCCTATCCAGAGCCTTAAAGGGATGTTAATCGGGAGAGCCTGGAATAGGAACAGGAGCTTTGATAAAATCGACATTTTGATTATATTTACCCTGCCCATCCATGAGAAGGGGGAGTCCCATCTGCCCAGATCCGCTTTTATCCTCTGAGACAAGGGCAGGAAGTTCAACTCCAGGATCTTCGACAACCGGGATGGCAACTGAGTGCCTAGGTATGTTATCGAGGTCCTAGCCCACTTAAAGGAAAATGTCAGTTGAAAGTTCCTGGCCACGTCCCCCGGGAGTGACGCGTTCAGCGCCTCTGATTTTTCAAAGTTGATTTTAAAAAAGGACAGCCTCCCAAAAACGTCAAATTCCTTCATTAGGACTGGTACCGTGATCGTGGGGTTTGTGACAAAAAACAGGAGGTCGTCTGCATATGCAGCGGCCTTGTGGGTGGCATCCCCAATTACTAGTCCCCCTACATCTACATTTCCTCAAATTCTACACAAAAATGGTTCTAGGGTCAGGGCGAATAGCAGGGGTGAAAGGGGGCAGCCCTGGCGGGTTCCATTGCGAATAGGAACCGGAGCTGAAAAATGGCCATTCACCTTGACCCTGCCTGAGGGCACTGTATAAAGGGCTTCGATGAGTCTCCTCATATTATCCCCAAGGCCTATATGTCTGAGGGTCTCCTTTAGAAACGGCCAACTCACCCTGTCAAAGGCCTTCTCTGCATCTGTGGACAAGAGCATCATAGGAACATTGGTATTCTGCGCCACATGCACTGCACTAAGCGCCCTTACCACGTTGTCCCTGGCCTCCCTCCCCAGCACGAAGCCCGTTTGGTCTAAGTGGACCACTTGAGCCACCACCGGCTCCAGTCTATTGCCCAGAATTTTGGCGTATAATTTCAGGTCCGCATTGAGGAGGGAGATGGGACGATAGCTCTTACATGACAGGGCGTCCTTTCCCGGTTTGTGGAGAACAAATATGTGGGCCTCCAGCTCTCTACCTGAGAATGAACCCGGCGCCTTTAGGTCTAATATCGAGTTCCATGCTTTTATCATGCGTGGGCCCAATATTGGGGCAAAGGTTTTATAATATTTAATATAATATAATATTTAGTATCCATCAGGTCCCGGGGCTTTCCCTACGGGGGTCTGTTTAATTGCTTCTGACAGTTCCTCTAACCCGATCGGGTCTTCCAGCAGTGCCGCGATCTCCTCCGTGACCGCTGGCATACCGGAGCTCCCTATATATTCCTATATTTTGCCCGGGCGCGTCCGCGCCGCCACTCCCCCAGCTAGATTGTATAAGTCAGAGTAGTAGGACCTTAACGTGTCCGCTATCCCTTCAGTGGTATGTTGCCTCTGCTGAGTGTCGTCCAGAATCTCCGCAATGAAGTTCTGGGAGTGCTGCTGTCCAAGAGCCCTAGCCAATAGTGTGCTGCTTTTTGTTGCCATGTTCATAGTATGTGCGTTTGCATCTCCTAATTATATGTTTGACCTTTTGTCTCAGTATAGCGTTGAGGGCTTCCCTTGCTTGGGTCAGTTCACTAAGTACCTTCACTGCTTCAGATTGCTTATGGGACAACTCTAGGCCCCGGACCCTTTCAGTGAGCTTCACTATTTGGGCTAATCTTTCTTTTTTGAGCCTTGCCCCGTGACTGATCAAAGTTCCCCTTATCACACTTTTGTGTGCTTCCCAAAGTGTTAGCGGCGAGACCTCCCCATTGTCATTGGCTCTAAAGTAGAATCTAGGCCCTCCCTTATGTCTTGCACTACCACTGCATTCTGGAGGAGTGACTCATTTAGTCTCCACATCGAGGGGGGTGGGGCTCTATCTATAAGGTCGAGATCGAGGTAAACCGGGGCATGGTCTGAAAAAGAGATCGGGTATATCCCGTCCCCTGTGGCCTGACTCAGTAGTCTGTGCGAGATCCAAATATAGTCTAGCCTGAAGTATGTCCCATGAACATTGGAGTAAAAGGAGTAATCTCGTGTCCCTGGGTTTCTAACGCGCCATGCGTCCACCAGCTGCAAGCTATGACGTTTTTTCTTCAGAGATCTCAAAGCCAATTGGGAGACCGCAGATCTGCCCGCTGATGAATCCAACAGGGGCTCTATAGATAAATTGAAGTCACCCCCCAATATTACATCTCCTTCCATGAACTTTTCTATCCTTTCCAGCGTGCTCTTTAGAAATTGGATCTGACCCTGATTGGGCACATATATAGAGGCCAGCGTATACATTCTTTGATCAATAAGCCCTTTGACTAACGCCACCCTTCCCGATTCATTGCTCCAGACCTCTTTTGAGACAAAGGGCACGTCTCTAGCCAGCATAATCGCTACTCCCTTCTTTTTGGCTTCTGCCGCGCAGCTGGTGAACACATGTGGGAACTGCTTGTTACTAAGTCTTGGAGCCGCACTTCTTTTGAAGTGGGTCTCCTGTGGAAGAACGATCTTTGCTTTACATCTGTTTAACTCCTGCCCCAGAATGGTTCTCTTTTTTGGTGTGTTGAGACCCTTTACATTCAGGGTGACTATTTTTATTGGGCCCATGTTGGCTTGCAAACGTAGCGGGGGCGGAGATAACTGAGTACTGCCGAGCGGCAGTGCAGCTTATCCCGTTGCTGTTCCCACACGCCAAGGGGGAGGGGGGGTGAGCGGGTAGGGGTTAGTGGGGGAAGGTAGGCGTCGAGGGGGATACCGTGTTCTGAGTAACGGTAAGTGGGGGCTTGACGAGGGCACAGCGCGGCGGACGAAAAACACTAAACCTCACCTTCCGCTGCCCCTCCCGCCTCATCTATCCCCTTTGGGGCCTCCACCCAGGCGCTGCGGTAGCTGCCTGTTGTATATGGCCAGATCAGGAACCGTCCAATCCGGGACGTCTACGTTCTCAGCCTCTAAAAATTGAAACAGGTCAGGGAGTTGGGCAGGTGATTTAAGGGCAAACAGGTTCCCGCCCCTGCGCTCCCTTGAATCTGACCGCACCTTTCTCCCAGGCCCGCCGGAGTATATCTTCTTTTATTTTGAAAAAGTGCACTTGGCAGATAATGTCTCTGGGCCTGTTAGGATCTTGAGACCGGGGGCCCAGGGCCCTGAGCACCCGGTCGATTTCTATGTGATTGGAACTGGGCAGGTCGAGGAGCTCATTGAAGATAGAGGTGACTGCTTCCATCAGGTCTCGCGGCTCCACAGACTCGGGAAGCCCCGGAGACGCAAGTTATTCCTGCTGTTCCTGTTCTCTATGTCGTCATGGGCCAAGGAAAGATCAGCTAGGAGGCGTTTATTCCAATCTTGCTGCTGCTCCAGGTCTGCCACTCGTGTCACCAAGGCTCTGTGTGAGGCCTCCACCCCATCCATTCTCTCCGTTACTTCCGCCACTGAGCCTTGTAGAGCCGCCAATTCTCTCTTGATGGTGCCCTCCATCCTGGACACATATCCGTCAAAGTCCCCACGTGTTGGGAGCCCTTGCAGGGCCTCCTTGATATTTTAACCGCCTCGGCGATGGAATGCGATAAGAGATCTATTGGTACAGCCACAGGTGAGTTATGCGAAGGAGGATGCTCAATGCTGTGAATGGCCTGTAGAGGTGGGCCCAGGATGGGCACTCTCATTAATTCTCTCCCCAGCAGGGCCGGCCCTGGAGCTGGATGTGGGCACAGCTGGACATTCCCTATCTGGGCCACTTGTACCAGGGTGTCGGCATCTTCTCCCCAGAGTCCGCCCGGGGTAGGGGCATACCTCATTATTATTGGTTCCCCTGCGGGACTGCCCGGTCTGGACTGACAAACTGGCTGTGGGCTCAGTGGTGGTGTGGCGGGGAGTCCGGGCTGTAGGGGACACTATGTCTGAAATCACTGCTGGGCATCCTGGTTGCAGTTGTGGGGGGCACTGCAGTAGGGGGCATCATGTTGCCTCCTGTTCCAACCCCCTCCCGGCCCGGAATGGCATGGGATGGGGCCCCCACCATGCTGCTGCAGGGGCCGGGCAGGGGGGCCGGGGTAAACCACTGACCTGAGGCCCGCCGGGTGCTCTCCTCCGCCCGTCCGCCTCGCAATGGATCTCCGCTGCCACTGGCAAATCCATGCTGCGCCGCCTGGCCGCCTCCGCGCTCCGCCTCCGCGCTCCGCTGGGGACAAAGGACGCTGCCTCTCCTTCACAGCCCCCTCGTTGTGCAGGCTGCTCCCCCGCCAGGGACGGTGTGCGGTCGGGAGCTCCTGCTCGCCACGCTGCAGCCTCGCGTGCATGTTCACATTTCTTAAAAGCCCCTCAAACTATTTTCCCACAATGGATGTTAAGATTAAAGGGCTGTAATTATCCAGATATAGAACCCTATTTAAAATTGGGCACCCACTTTATTTACCTTGGGTCAAGGCATAACCAGTAGGTAGGTTGTGCTGTCGCTGTACAGATCTCTGGTGAGGCCATATCTGGAATGCTTAATGTGTACAGCGTAGAGGAAAAAAGTATAGATGAGACATGATTGAAATCTTTTAAAAGGGGAAAGGATTGAATAAGGTTCAGAATGGACGTGTTTTTATGAAAAAACTTAATGATGGAACGGGGGGGGGGGCAGAACAACAGAAATTAACAGAAAAGTCAAAAATCAGCAGTAAGATAAATTATACATGCATGGGATAAGCATACATCTATGCTAAGATAAGGAGAACATGGACACATAAGGAGAAACTAGATAGACCTTGTAGTCTCCTGTTACCTGTGTTCACAACAAACTCACCTCCTGTCCAGTCCCGCAGCATCCGCGGATGACTCCTACCACCCGGCAGCAGGCTCGAGCGGTGTCTGCTTGCCCACCTCCTCGCTGCTTCTCCAGCTCCTCTGCCCATGGTTTTCTTATGCCCTCCGATGGCACTGCTATCAGCATGGCCACCAGAGGTTAGTTTAATGAGCCAAAAGGTTGTTCTGGGCAATTAGCCCATATGTTGTTAACACACCAATCCGATCCATTCCCCTCTATCCAATCCCCCCACACTGTCTCATTGCCCTTGATAGCGTGCTGCTGGGTGCTATTGATCCTATGTTCGTTGTTTGTTATACCACTGCCGAACTAGCTTGCCCGAACATTCCATGACCGCCACCTGAACCGTCCTCTGCTTATATTCCAACAACGTCCCTGCCTCATCTCTTATACTTAGAACTCTCTGATTACCTGGTTTTGACCCTTGACTTGACCTTTCTCACACTTCTCCCTTGGCGCTGTGGATTGAGGACTGATCTTTCTGTGTATGACCCCATCTTTGCGCTATCAAGTCCTGGGGCAACCATATCGGGTGAGGCATTTAATGTGTCCCGGCGAACGGGGGCTTGACTATAGGTGAAGCTAGCTGTGGAGATTGGGGGTTGTCCCACGAGGTTTGACACCTGCATTCTATGAATGTATACTGTCACGGAAAACTCATCTGTGTCGCGAGCACGCTCTTCATATGCCCTCTGGTGGCGCTGCCGGAGGCTGATTAAAGGGACCAATCCCAGTTAGGGGTTTTTTGGACTCACACCCCTCGAGTTAGGCTATTGGGCATCCAGCCCAGATTGTTCAAGTGCACCAATCACAACACACACACCCGGTATGCTCAGCCCTATAAAAGGTTTACCCCTCCAGTACACCAGTGCCCGTGATTGCGTTTGCTGAGGTGCCTGGGATTGTCATTACGCCCATTTAATATTGTTGCCAACCTTGCTCCATTTGACCAATCTTGATTGCCACCTGGATCGACCGTCTCACCTTATGAACTGCGAACCTGTGACCTTCTGGATTGACCTTTGGCCTGACTTTGACCCTTCTGTTGCCTGTCCCTTTGTTGCTGTGATATTGTTGGACTGCCTTTCCCGTGTATTACCCTGTCAGGCCCTTGGTTCATCTGCCTTCACTCTCCCGTAAGCTGACATCCTTTGTGCTATCAAGTCCTGTGGGCAACCGTGTCCGGCGAGGCGTATAAAGCGTCCCGGCAAACGGGGGATTGTCTAAAGGTGAAGTTAGCAGCAGAGATTGGGGGTTGTGGGCTTACTCTGAAGGCGGATGTCCCACAGGGCCTTACATTATCACGTGCCACTTAAATGGAAGAACTTGTGCAGCAAGTGCAGGCCATGGCTACCGCCATCAACCAACTGGCTCAATGCTTGGCGGTCCAGGAAAACCGTCAACTGCCTCCATCACCAGCATCCTCACCTTCTGTTGAACCGAAGGTTCCCCTTCCTGAAAAGTTTGATGGGGATCGCACAAGATTCCCTAATTTCAGAAACTCTTGTGAGTTATATTTCCAGTTACGCCCAAACTCCTCTGGTTCTGAAACACAAAGAGTGGGCCTGGTCATTTCCCTGTTACAGGGAGATCCGCAGACATGGGCTTTCGGGTTAGCACCCACCGATGAGGCTCTGCAGACAGTTGCTGCCTTTATGTCAGCCATGGAGGTCTTGTATGCAGACCCTGACAAGGCTTCGACCGCTGACGCCAAGCTGCGTAACCTTAGACAAGGGAAGCGTTCTGCTAAGGAATACAGCACAGAATTTCGCCGCTGGGCCATTGTTTCTCGGTGGAATGATCCAGCCCTTACTAGCCAATATAGAATTGGCCTATCGGAGTATCAAAGATGTCCTGGTAAACTTCCCTCGACCAAAGAATCTGGATGAGTCCATGCAGATGGCGATCCGCATCGATAGGTGGCTTCGGGAGCGACGAGTGGAGAGGGGTAAAACTCCCTCTTGGAACTCCCCCCCCACTTAGAGTCCTCACCCATGGGTGCCACTCCTTCATCCTGTGCAGAAGAACCCATGCAGATTGGGTCTACACATCTTTCCCAGGCAGAGAAATCAAGACGCCGCACCTTGGGTCTGTATCTATACTGCGGTAATCCGGGTCATCTGGTCAAGTCGTGCCCCAACAAATGACCACAGGTGGAAAATTTCAGCGCCTAGACACCACCGAGGGAAGGTGCCTAGGCGATCAGGTATTTTCCCCTCACCTTATTATTGTTGCCTGCCATTTTGTTTTGGGGGTCTTCCGGAAAGACTGCCACTGCCTTCGTGGATAGTGGGGTGGCCGGCAACTTTCTGGATAAATCCATAATTTCTGCCTTAAGCATTCCGTTAATATCCCTTGAGAGTCCCCTTCAGGTTCTAGCTATCAATAATGAGCCTATTAGAGGAGGAACAGTCACCTCCAATTGGTCGTGGGTATTCTGAGGAAATTGAATTTTTTGTTTTAGATTGCCCTGATACCCCAATAATCCTAGGGTTCCCTTGGTTGAAGATTCATAATCCCACCTTCAATTGGGGAACTGGGGATCTGACAAGATGGGGGACTTATTGTCTGCACCATTGTTTTAGCATTTCCCTTAGAGCGACTCAGGTTTCGCTGGAAGGGTTACCTGAACCCTATATAGATTGGGCGGATGTATTTTCCCGAGAAATTGTCTGATTCGCTTCGTCCCCATAGATCCTACGACTGCCCCGTTGACCTGTTACCAGGTACTATGCCTCCTAGAGGTAAAATTTACAATCTCACCCGTCCTGAGGGGCAAGCGTTGAAAGACTATGGGCCTGATGCAGAGCCTCCCCCGGTCTGAGCTTAAAACCTTCCGATTGTCCGGGGCTCCCGTTTGAATCGTGGCTCAAATGTGATGCAGAGCCTCCGTTGGAATGGCTCCCTAACTGATCCGTCAATTTCACTTTACTCGGAAAGCTTTTTTTGCTCTCTCGGGTGCCTTCAATTTGATCGGGGCTCCCGTTCACGTACACACGGCCGGCCTGTTTTTCCCTGATTTTTCCTGCCTTTTTGAACGTACCTGCTTGGTTTCCGTCGTATTTGACCTTCCATTTTGGTGTTTTTTCCAAGTATACTTACATCTCCATGGCTCTTCAGTTGCCAATCTGGCTACACGCAAGCGCACATCCCTAAACCTCCATTGGAATATGCATATGGCACCAACTGCCAATTTGACACATATATATATTGTCAAATTTATTTTTGGGCGTTCCTTCTTTCTTGCCATTAATGCATACCTTAATCTCTTTGGTGTTCCTTATTCCTTGCCTTTAATGTTTACCGTAATTGGTTTTCAGTTTTTCTGATTTTTTTTCCCATATCTAAACCTTTTGTGTCATGTAAATGTCTGATGATGTTGTGTGATTGTACATTTGCAGGAAAGACAAC
Source organism: Gastrophryne carolinensis (assembly GCA_027917425.1). NCBI lineage: Eukaryota > Metazoa > Chordata > Amphibia > Anura > Microhylidae > Gastrophryne > Gastrophryne carolinensis. The sequence continues at coordinate 26,807,395 of CM051237.1, forward strand.
TCACAAAATCTGTTTATGTTTTTTTTAATCACACTTTTTTTTTGCTTTTGTGGTTTTGAGATTATTTTTTTGATAAAACAAAAGTAAAAAACAATTTAAATTTGAATTAAACATGTTAAAAATTAGGCCTCGGGGTCTTGTGGCTGTGTTTTTCTTTGATCTGTGAATGAAAAACAACCTTAGTTTAGCATTGTTTTTATGGTTTGGTTGGGCGTTGTTTTTTTGGGGCCCTTTTTAAACCGGACCTTCAGCGTGCTTTAATGAAAAGCCCAAACTCTAAAAAAACGATTCCGCAGCATCATCTGTAAAAAAAAGATACAAGGACCCACCATTAATCCACAAAATACATTAACAAGTTTCCTGGCCTAACTAAAGTCACTTTATTAACCTCTTGCTGCCTCACATTGCCCTAGTTCTTCTATCTGCATGTAGCCTAGTTTGTAGCTGCGTACATGGGTTAAACTAAGGTGGGCTTGTATTTAACGTGACAAACTAAGTTGTTTCAGACTATTCTTGCGCTTTGTTTTTTTTTTTATTATAAGGAATGTGTGCGCGCACATAAACGCACGCTCGCATACTCACATCCATGATGATGTCGTCCTGCTACTGTGTAAAGATGGCATAGCTCCTGGTATAGCTCTGACGTTCCCCCGCAGTGATGTGCAGGACATCCAAAATTGGAATGCCCCAGAGACATGATGCCTGTAACCCAGCCCTGGATTTCTTCACACTCCAAAGGGCTGGGTTACATGGGTTTTGGCCTGCTTTAAAACATCATGACCAAATCAGGTTAGGATGGAATAACCCACCTCCTTTACATTATTCTTAAAGTAACACAGGTTCCCTCACATAAAGCAGAACAAAACCCAGAGAGGCCACTGGTCTTCCCCCTGGAAATCCCAGATCGGGATGCCCCACTGTGTGAAACCCTTTTTAATAAGACTTTACTCAGAAATGGCAGACTCCCTCTCTTAAAGCGGGACAAGCCATGATTAGTTTAATGACCTTTGCAGGCGTATATTGTAGTGCCCCACCAGTCTGATCAAGACAACGGAACCTCATCTTCAAGAGACCAAAGGCTCGCTCCACCACAGAGCGAGTCCTCCTGGGGGCAGTATTGTAGGGCTCCTCTGCCTGTGAAGATGGGTGCAGGATTGGGGTCCGCAGCCAGGGGAGCAAAGGATAGCCAGAGTCTCCTGCCCCCCAAAAAAAAGAAACAAAAAAAAAAAACAATAAAAATAAAAAAAGGTGTGCATTGCAAGAATAGAAAAGAGGGACAAATAGGTGAGCGGGGTAGGGTTGGAGGAAAGGACATTTGTAATGAGCCTACATGCACATCCAACCTGTACACTCATTAAAAAAGTCTGGGTCAAAAAGTATGGGGAACTTTCAGGCTACAAAATCAATTTCTCTAAATCAGAGATACATAATATTAACATTTCAGTGGAAAGGTTCACCCGTCTGCAGAGCTCGTTCCCCTTCAAATGGGCAAAAGAGAGTTTTACTTACCTGGGGACTAAAATCGGGAGCGACCTCTCGAAAATCTTTGGCCTAAACTTCCCTCCTCTCCTTAAAAAATTTCACGAAGATATTTCAAAATGGTCTCTCGGAAAGTTGTCGTGGTTTGGGCGCTGCAACGCTCTGAAGATGAACCTTCTCCCTAGGCTGTTATACCTTCTGCAGGCCCTCCCGATAGCAGTCCCACCGGCCTTTCTTCGTGAAGTCAGAGCCCTCTTTGCCAAATTTGTTTGGGGAGGGAAACGGCACAGGATCGACAGAGCAACACTCACCAGAGCGAAGGAGCATGGGGGGATAGGGTTCCCGGACCCAGTGAGATACCATTCTGCTGTGCACTTAGGGAGAGTAGTTGATTGGTGTCTACACGGGAGCACCAAACAGTGGGTCGGTTTGGAGCAGGAGGCTGTGGAGGCTCCGCTACCAAACATTATGTGGCTTGGGGTGGGGGCCATCCCTTTAGCTCTTAAACACCCAACGGTAGGAACCACATTGAAAGTGGGAAAGTCTGCTGCCGACTTGCCGGACATTTCTCCCGGGCCTTCCCCTTTGATCCCCGTGCTGGGCAATCCGGAGTTTCCCCCGGGCTGTGAGGGGCCTAGATCGAAGGAATGGAGAAGAGCAGGAGTCTATAGAGTTAAACATTTCTGGTCGGAGGATGGATGGTCGGATCTATCGTCATTAGCTCAAGCCAGGGGGCTTTCGGAGTGGTCGAGTTGGCAGAGCATCCAGCTCCGGCATTTCCTGGGATCCTTTGGGGACCTCCCTGCCAGACATAGACCTCTTACGGCCTTTGAGGAAATCTGTATGAGCAACAATCCTGAGAGACATGTCCTCTCCCTCATGTACAAGCTACTTATCTCCCCCAAAGCGGATGAGGTGCCGCTTTACGTTAGAAAGTGGGAACGGGATCTGGGTATTTCCCTGACGCCGGACCAGATCAGGCGGCTTCTCTCCGCGCCACATAAAACCTCCATCTGTACCAAATTCCAAGAGTGCAATTATAAGCTACTTACCCGTTGGTACGCAGTCCCCACTGTAATTGGCAGGTGGGCCCCTGGCTTGTCAACTAGTTGCTGGAGATGTGGTGCGGAGAGAGGTGATCTACTACACATTTTCTGGTCGTGCCCTGGAATTCGACCTTTCTGGGACACCGTCAGGAAGGTAATAAATGCTGTATCGGAGTATCACCTACCTGACAACCCGGGTGCGTGTTTACTTCATCTGACCAAAGCCCGGTTTGGGAGCTATAGGACATCTCTCCAATGTCAGCTACTGAATGCAGCTAAGGCGTGTATTCCGTTGGTGTGGGGGCGAGTGGGTCCCCCCTCGTTGGCAACCTGGGTTTTGAAAGTGAATGATATCATGCGCTTCGAGAGTCTTACACAGACCAGAGATAGAGGGTCGGAGAAATTCACCACCACCTGGTATAACTGGATGTTGTTTTTGGACTCTGATGAGTGTAAGTCAATTCTGGAGTCCCCCTAGAGTCTCGAGTTCATGCTCCATGGTATTTACAAGGGCCTGCACCTGACGCACGGTCCCCCCCTCCAGCTCAGGTCCCCCCCCCCCCCCCCTTGGACTGATATACCCAACACTCTCCCTGCACAAATACCCTGCCTACCCCTTTGTTTTTACCCTGTTAAGTTTTATGTCTCTTGAATAAGTGTTTTTGCCAAGGATTAGTTTTGTGCGTGATGCAGAAACAAATGTATACATATAGATATATGCCATTCACTATGATTATCTTCATTGGTTGCTTGCTTGGCATGCATTATGTTCATGTATTATCCTGAAAACGAATAAATAAAGAATTTATAAAAAAAAAAAAAAAAGTCTGGGGAATACTACTTACATAAGAGGGCAAGAACATGACGCAATAGGGTTCTATCACTTAACCCATTTAATTTAAAGATAAAAAATTAGGCTAAAAAGATACTAACAAAAAAATTAACAAATAGTGTGTTAAGAGAAAAAACAAAGTCAGACAGGGTGGGCAAACAATACAAGTTTCATACATATACCCAGTAAGGCGGGTGAGCTCAAATAGGTGCAGCCTGGTTTCTGCCATACTCAGCAGGACAAGACCGCGGAGCTGGCGCCGCTGATGTGCTCCAACAGAGGACTGCATATTATTGCCCGAGTGCAAATACGGCTGCTCTGACTTGCCGTAAGTGAAGGCTCGGCGGCCCCGTTTCATTAGGCTGATTTCAATCGGAAAACAAGGCTCTGCATCACTGAAAAAAACGGAACAATGAACGAGGCGTCCGTTTTGCCGGGAAACAGCCTCGTACGAGCCGACAATCGGAAAGGCAGCTGAGCGCACACCTGAGCGCATAAACGCACACTAAAATCAACGTAGCACCCTTTCCTGACCCGATCAAAGCCCAAAACCAACGGGAAAACGCACGGGAGAACTGAACGGGGAGGCTCTGCATCAAGCCATATATCTCTGAAAACCTACAGAAGGAATTCAGTCGGCCCTCTACTTCCCCAGCCGGAGCGGAGAGAGGAGAGGAGCTTATAATTTAATCCGCATTCGTCAAGGGGACCAATGGAAGACCGCCTTTTATGTCAAGGACGGACATTACGAATCCCTAGTCATGCCATTTGGGTTCAGTGACGGAACAACTGAGTCCAACTGAGTGACAGGACTTGATTTGCTTGCACTATGATGCAGATGCTTGTCTATCCAAGTGGCACCTTATTCAGTACCACTGAGTCAACCTTCACAGCTACTATCCTAGATCCAGGGACCACTATCCATGAGTGTTTTCATGAGGAAACCAGATATGAAACTGGTTTGTCGTACAAAGTAAATATATATGGAACGGCATAAGGAGGCTATGGATTTCTCTGTTGAAGAATTTTTCCTTTGGTCGTCACTGGAGAACACAAAAGCTTTTTCATAGTCCGTCTTAGTTTGCCTGTTTTCTGGGCAGCATCTTATAGGCTATTTAGAAATCCAGCTGGTTCAAAAACATTTACATTGGGTCTTTTGAATATACATAATTTGTATGTATACATCATTTGTAGAAGGGATGGGGCGAAGGCTTTTCTTTTGTCAGTCACTTCTGTAAAAAGCTGTCCTCAGGTACAATCCACAAGATAAGGAATTCTGGGTTTTCCCTGCATAACTCCTTAACTCATAAGTATGACACAAATATCAAAATGGTGCACATGTGTGATTCCAGCCCATTATACCCCTGACCACAACCGGAGTATGCAGAAGGATATAAAGGATCTTTTTTACCTTTTCAAGAATGAATTATTTTGTATAAAAATTAACATGTTGAAAATGACCACATACAAAGCTTGTGCATAGCTTGAGGCATCACCAGTGGGAAGAGGGAGGGTGTGATGCCACTATAAAGAGCCCTGGTGAGGCCACAGCTAGAATACTGTGTGCAGTTCTGGAGACCTTACCTGCAAAAATACATTATTCAAAAAGAACGGGTCCAAAGGCCAGCAACAAAAATAGTGGAAGGACTTAAACTTAAAACTTGTCAGGAGAGACTTAAAGAACTTAATTTGTACAGTCTGGAGGAAAGAAGGGAAAGAGGGGACATGATGGAGAAGAAAGGCAATGATCGAACAAGGGGGCCGAACCTGAAGCTAGTCAGAGGGAAGATCAGGAGCAATGTTAGAATATTTGATTTTACAGAAAGATTAGTAGATGCTTGGAGCAAACTTCCAACAAATGTTAAAAACGACAGTCAGTGAATTTAAACATGTCTGGGATAAGCCTCTATCTATCCTAAGGTAAAGAGAACATACTGTATACACATAAGGGCAGACTAGATGGACCGTATGGTCTCCTTCTGCTGTCACCCTTCTATGTTTCTCAAATAAGTTAAATACATATAAAGTGTCTGGAGTGGAGAGGAAGAATCATCTCAATCAAGCAGATTCCACCCTCAAGGGCAGCAGATTTGACTGCTTTCCTGAAACCTGCCCATACCTCAAAACCTTGCCCTGGCTGTTAGTTGGTTTACTGTCAGCAGAGAGGAGAAGCTTGATGTTGCTGTGGCTTTTAATCCTCTGTAATAATTGGTTTCATGATTTTGAAAAGCCTTGTTTAATATCCAGTTTGTGAAATAAAGTGGTGTCTCTCTCTAACTTTTTTCCCATTTATTTCTTGCAGATGGTGAATGTATCCAGAACAATAAGAAAAGATTCGATGCTATATCTCCAGGAATCGCAACTACTTTAAATATTGTGGCTTCAACATCTGATAATTTCCTACGACCAGGGTATCATGATGTTTTTCCTACCAATGGTACTGATCAAGGATTTCCCACACCGAGAACATATTCATGTTCTCAGTGTGAGAAAAGTTTTAGATATGCTACAGATCTTATCCAGCATGAAAGAGATCACGCAAGAGAGAAGCCATATTTTTGTTCTATATGTGGAGAGCGTTTTTTTCATGAATCAGGACTTAAAGATCATGATATAGTTCATTCAAAGAAGCCATATTCTTGCTCTAAATGTGGGATGCGATTTTCCCTCCATGCCATGCTTCTCAAGCATGAAAGATGGCATGAAAATGCCAAACATTTGTGTAACAAATGTGGAAAAACATTTCCTAATAAATCAGCCCTTATAACACACGAAAGAGTTCATATAGAGAAGCCATATTCTTGTTTTGAATGTGGGAAAGCTTTTTCTCAGAAATCACAACTTATCACACATGAAAGAAATCACACAAGGAAGGAGACCTATTCTTGTTCTGAATGTGGAAAAAAGTTTTTTGAGAAATCATACCTTATAGCACATAAAAGAAATCACACACGGGAGAAGCCATATATATGTTCTGAATGTGGGAAATGTTATTCTCAGAAATCAAAACTTATCGCACATAAAAGAACTCATACAGGAGAGAAGCCACATTCTTGTTCTGAATGTGGGAAATGTTTTTATGAGAAATCAGTCCTTAATAAACATGAAATGATTCATACAGGGGAGAAGCCATATTCTTGTTCTGAATGTGGGAAAGGTTTTAGACAGAAAGCAGCCCTTACTGCGCATGAAAGAATTCATACAGGAGAGAAGCCATATTTTTGTTCTGATTGTGGGAAAAGCTTTATTCATAAAGGAAGCCTTAACAAACATGAAAGAATTCATACAGGGAAAGAACTGTATCCTTGTTCTGTATGTAGGAAAGTTTTTATTCATAAACTGCACCTAAGCAGACATGAAAGTATTCATACAGGGGCGAAGCCATATTCTTGTTCTAAATGTGGGAAATGTTTTACTCAGAAAGCAGGCCTTAAAGCACATGAAAGAATTTATACAAGATAATTCATATACTGGTCCTCATTTAAATGTTATTATTAGAAGTCTCTTTTTGTCAGACATGAAAGGGTTTATACAGGGTAGTAGCTATGCTTATGTAAATGCCAAAAATCTAGTTAAGTGATTAAGTCATTTTACTTTTTTGCCCTCTGTGGAGGGTCCAAATCTCCCCTAATTGCTATCCATACATTTATGGGTCTTGAAGTGCCTTTAACCAGGAGAGAGACACCACATAAAGACCCGTCCTTTTCATCATTTACATAAGAACACGCCCAGATGAGCCTTAAATTGGTGTCTTATTAGATTTACACTCGGGGGCCCTCAGATTGCAATTCTTCTACAAAGTGTATTTTCTATAAGTTTTAATCAGTCAGCATTTGGTCACCTTTCAGCTCCACTGCCACAAATGGGTCATCTCCTGCTGCTTATCACCCTCCGGTCCTTGTCAGTTGTCACCTGGTTCTCGCCACGTTCTGAGCTTCCATCAATTGCCCTCCATTTCATGCTACCTTCTCCATTGTTGCTGATCATCCCCTGTTGCTGAGGCCAGCAATGAGTAGGTCTGCACACAATACCTGGCATTCGAAGGTTCGGGTCCGCTGTAAAATAATACCATGGCCAGGTGTGAGCCTGAGTGGTCCCCTGAAGATGCCAGGGGCCCTGGCAATTGCACAGGTTTGTCCTGTGCTGGTGCCAACCCTGATGTCAGGGAAACCCCTTCCCACTCTCAGATGGCATGCTTCTTCTCTATTCTACTTTATTTATTTCTATTCTCCCCTCTCCTTTCACTTGGTCTGTCCAGGTAGAGTTTTTGGGCTCATAGCTACAATTTCGGTAAGTCATCTGCTGGTGACATTGTAAATTCCTTTTAATTAAGCTATGCTTGTTGGTGCCCTCCCTCCTGGATAATCAGCAGCATATAATAATAATTTAAGTTAAATTAAATCCACACCCAAGCCCTCTCTGCTCCAGTATTTCATCACTTTTGCCAAGATAAGCTGCTACTCACCTTGCTCATACCTTTCATCTGTAGTCCTACTCTTCTCTACTAGTATCCAGATTCCATAACTGTTCCAGTCCTACTACCCTGTCATTTCAGTCCTCCAGCTCCCCACCTATATCCAGTTACTGGTATAACCCCCATTCTGTTTACTCATCTATGTATACAGGAATCTCTTGTCTGTGGAGCAATCCCAATAAATACCTTGAATTGATGTGCTGAGTTTAGTTCTAGATTGATCTCCTGTTTTGGTGTATAGAGCACGTTGCTGGGTGCTATGGCAGGGTTTAGTGCTATACTATTTACTTATATATGTAGGGTTGTTGTGTTCGCTGTGCTTACATGTGCAATAAAGTTATTTTCACGTGATCTGTATGTGTGTGTGTCATATATTAGCTGGCTATACTTAAAAGTTGTGACAATTTTGTTGTATAGTGAGTGATGTGACTGCTGCCGAGTCTTAATGTCGATTTCCGAACTGTGTGGATGCATCACAACTGACCTGGCTAATCTATTAAGGAATCGTATATACCAGAACTCAGTGAATAATTTCCCTGCAGAGAGGAAGGAATGTATCCCAAATTTGGACCTAAAGGCTTTTACTAGGTCTTCTTTGCTGTAAACAAAGCATTGTTATACAAGCTAAGAACTCAAACAGAAATATAAGGGTTAGTTCCACACCAAATTTTTTTTACTAATTTTTTTTTCTCCAAACTTAATTTTTTATCTCAGTAAAATTCAGTACTATAATGCTGTGCATTATTTAATTGCACAGCTAAATATATATATATAATATATATATACAGAGCTAAAAAAAAAAATGTGAGAAAAGGTGTTTTCTCTCAAAAAAAATGTGAGTACACTTCAAGCCCTCCACAGGAGCAGCAGGAGTCAAGGAAAAGGATGTACTAGATCTGAATCATTTACTCCATTTCTAAAGGTGACCTAAATGAGGTTTGAATTGTTTCTTTCCAGCCTGGATTTAACAGACGCAACCCACAATGCATATCAGCAGGAAACACATTAGGACTTTTTTTCTTTGCCTGCAGCCCACTATGCATATTCGCAGGAAAGCCAGCATCACTTCCTGTTTGCAGGCTACCTGCAGCTACATAGGAAGCCATTTTGAGGGTAAAATCACCTATGGCAAGAGTTACAAAAAGATAATTTTTATGTGCAGCAATCTGAATTGCCCTGGGGAGGAATGCATATGGAAACTGTTAATTAAAAAAGTGTTGGTCCAGTTTAAGGAATAGGATAGGGTCGCCGTCCCTCAAGGTGTGTAGGAGCACCAGTAAAGTGGAGAGGTAGAATCTTTAGAGCAAGGGCCAGAAAAGTGTGGGTGTGGCCATGGTATAAAATAAGAGCAGGCTCCTAAAAGAAAGGTAAGTAGTGCAAAGTCGATTTATAAGGAGCAGGAAGGGAGGGGAAATGAAGCGACTGAGAGCGGCCCACCCTAGGGGAAAGAGGGAATTGCAATCTCCAGAAGGGATACTGCTGAAGTTAACTTGCTTTCAACCTTCTGTCTAACCTCTGAATAGTGTTAAGTAAAATCTGCCCTGACCGCAGCTTCCCCTTAGAGGTTGATATCTATCTTACCAAGCCCATGAGAATGTCCCCAACTAGGCTGACTAAGCCTACCTCCAAGGAAGTCAGACAGGGCTGGTGCTCGCCTGCAGTTCATACCATCTGTGTCATGGGTGACAGCTGGCCCCATGGAGGGAGGTAGTTAGCTGTGAAGCACCATTGAAGTTGAGGACACATTGCGTTGCCCTTAAGTGCGGTGGCTGGGGACCCATTTGTCTCTCTATTTGATGCCAAACTGTATTGGACAGGGCAGGGACATGACCTCTGTCTTCCTTAAAGAAACTGGCTTGTCTGCATTCATGTCCCTACCCTGGGACTTTTCTGCCCACTGCAGTTTGGCATCACGAACAGGATATGACCATAAATCCAATGGCTACAACTAAAGATGAGCGAATTTTTGAAAAATTGTATTCGGCCGATTGATAGAATTTTCCGGAAAAATTTGTTTCAGTCCGTATTTATTTGCGGTGAATCGCTATTAAAAATGGCTATTTTTGGCCTTCCGAGAGCCTCAATAGGGTTGTAGAACTTTTGCCTTGCTGTAACACGCATAGGATGCGTGCTGGGTTAGTGAATTAATACTGTAAAGAAGTATGACATGTAGATCAGAGGCATCACTATTGCTGAATTGCTGTCACAAAGCGGCACAATTACAGAGCCTTGAGGTGGCATCAGCATGAGGAGCCCATATATTACATGAAAGACACACCTTGGACTTGGCAGCAGCATGGGGAGCCCATCTATTGCCCGAAAGACACATCCTGGAGTTTGCAGCAGCATGGGGAGACCATATATTTCCTGAAAGACACACTGGAGTTGGCAGCATCATAAGGAGCCCATATATTGCCTGAAAGACACACCCTGGAGTTGGCAGCAGCATGAGGAGCCCATATATTGCCTGAAAGACACACTGGAGTTGGCAGTAGCATAGAGAGCCCATATATTGCCTGAAAAACATACCCTTGAGTTGGCAGCAGCATGAATAGCCCATATATTGCCTGAAAAACACATCTTGGAGTTGACAGCAGCATGAGGAGCCCATATATTGCCTGAAAGACACACTGGAGTTGGCAGCAGCACAAGGAGCCCACATATTGCCTAAAAAATACAATCCTGTGAAACTCACCTGTAGAATTGTTTTTGATTATATCCAGTCCTGGTCGTCCCAGTGATGACGTGGTATTCCGCCCCTAGGGGGCGCTTGACTGCAAGATCAAAGATGTAGCTCCTCCCGGCCCCCTATAAAGGCAGGTCTATCATTCTCCAGTGGTTAAAAAGCAGTAGGCAAAAGAGGACAGGCCGGGAGGCCCAAGAAACCATGTTACTTCACATAGCTTCAGCTTGTACTCTCTCTAACAAGACTTATGAAAACATAAAAAGTCCAATGAATAAAAATGGTGATCACCATAACAGGCAAACAGGAGACAATGAACAACAAGGGCGGGGTGGGACGACCTGGACTGGATATAATCAAAAACAATTCTACAGGTGAGTTTCACAGAATTGTATTTTTCCCTATATCCAGTCCAGGTCGTCCCAGTGATGACATCCAAAAGCAGTGTCCATTTGGGCGGGATCCCCAGTGCGGAACAGCATGTAGTTCATCTCACTACCGCCTGAAGCACCTTTCGGCCAAAAACAGCGTCAGCTGAGGCCCTAACATCCACCCTGTACAACTTTGTAAAAGTATAAACTGAAGACCAAGTGGTGGCCTTACAAACTTGTTCAACCGATCCCTGGTGCTGAAAAGCCCAAGAGGCACCAATAGCTCTGGTAGAATGAGCTGTGATCCGAAAAGGGGGTTCCTTCCCCTTGGCAGAATATGCTTACACCACCGCCTGTCTGATCCACTTACTGAGAGTGGACTTGGCTGGTGGCAAGCCTTTCCTAGAGCCCTCTGTTAGGACAAAGAGCAAATCCAATTTCCTGAAGGATTCAGTCGCAGCCAGGTAATACTTTATGTCTCTGACCACATCCAAGGCATGGAGGGTCCTTTTCTTGGAATTAGTCGGTGCTGGACACAAGGAAGGTAAGACAACTTCCTCATTAAGGTGAAAGGGAGAAACGACCTTAGGCAAAAAACAAGTTTAAAGCGAAAAACCACCTTATCCCTATGCTGCTCAAAATAGGGAGGCTTCATACAAAGCGAGGCCAGTTCTGATACACGACGCACCGAGGTGATCGCTACCAAAAAGACCACTTAGAGAGTCAAAATAGATAATGCAGCATCGCACAATGGTTCGAAGGGAGGACTCTGAAGAGCAGAAAGTAATAAATTCAAGTCCCACACCGGTAATACTGACTTACGCAGTGGCCAGACATGGGTGACTCCCTGAAAAAAGGTCTTGATCAACCTATGGTTGGCAATGGATCTCTGGAAAAAGATGGCTAAGGCTGAGACCTGACCCTTAAGGGTGCTCAGCTGGAGACCCAAGTCTAAGCCGTGTTGCAAAAACTTCAGAATCCTAGAAATAGAAAATATGCGGCAAGGGAGACTCTTGGTCTCGCAACAAGCAATATAAGCGTGCCAAACTCTGTAGTATATCATGGAAGAAGACTTCTTCCGTGCCTGAATTATGGTATGCACAACTGTGGCCGACAGCCCCTTTTCTGTCAGGATTGAGGTTTCAATAACCAGGCCGTCAAAGCCAGCGTCCGTAAATTGGGGTGCCGCAGCGGCCCCTGTGTGAGAAGCCCTGGGTCGTCGGGCATGATGTGGCGATCTACTGACATCAACTATAGGCTCGATTCAGAGAGACGATCTGTGCCGATCTGTTTTTTTTTTTTTAAATGTTCCCCCTCTCGTATGAGTGTGCGAGCGCTTCTATACATGCATTGCTATACTTCTGTAAAGAGTACGAGTACAAGGATGTCATTTTCCAGCGTGACTTTTCCGTTTCATTTTCTCATGTTACAACGTAGCCTTTCATTTCTGCCCTTATCCCATCGTCTCCTTCCACGAATCCTTTACCTTTCCCGTTAGATTCTGTTTTCCTTTTTCACTAAATTATCGTCCAGACGTAAATCCTGACGATCTAGCGCCTGCGCACTACAAACTTAACTCATTAAAGTGCTCGCCTACATATTTGCCACCCTCACTTCTACTACAATGTTTAGCTAAATCACTTAGCACTATCCTCCATCTTTCCTTTTGGACCCTTAAAGCTCACCCCAACCACTTAGTACTATCCTCCATCTTCCCTTTTGGACCCTTAAAGCTCACCCCAACCACTTAGCACTATCCTCCATCTTCCCTTTTGGACCCTTAAAGCTCACCCCAACCACTTAGCACTATCCTCCATCTTCCCTTTTGGACCCCAAAGCTCACCCCAACCACTTAGCACTATCCTCCATCTTTCCATTTGGACCCTTAAAGCTCACCCCAACCACTTAGCACTATCCTCCATCTTCCTTTTTGGACCCTTAAAGCTCACCCCAACCACTTAGCACTATCTTCCATCTTTCCTTTTGGACCCTTAAAGCTCACCCCAACCACTTAGCACTATCCTCCATCTTCCCTTTTGGACCCCAAAGCTCACCCCAACCACTTAGCACTATCCTCCATCTTCCCTTTTGGACCCTTAAAACTTACCCCAACCACTTAGCACTATCCTCCCTCTTCCCTTTTGGACCCTTAAAGCTCACCCCAACCACTTAGCACTATCCTCCATCTTCCCTTTTGGACCCTTAAAGCTCACCCCAACCACTTCCTGGTTAGGTTCTTCTTCCATTTTAGGCCCCTAAAACTTACCCCAACCACTTCCCGGTTAGGTTCTTCTTCCATTTTAGGCCCCTAAAACTTACCCCAACCACTTCCCGGTTAGGTTCTTCTTCCATTTTAGGCCCCTAAAACTTACCGCAACTTCCCAGTTAGGTTCTTCTTCCATTTTAGGCCCCTAAAACTTACCCCAACCACTTCCCGGTTAGGTTCTTCTTCCATTTTAGGCCCCTAAAACTTACCCAAACCACTTCCCGGTCATCTGAATCTTCATCTCTAAATATTTATTTCACCCTTCGTTTGGTGTTAATGTATTTGTGTAAAAAAATGACACTGAAACTTTAATTTTGTTTTTTGTTTTTTTTATTAAAACGCAATTTTTTGGGGCCTTTTTAAAAAAAATGTTGGGTCTAAATTGTAGAAAATTTTTAAGATTTTAAAAACGTTAAAATGTATAAAAATTAAAAATTGAAAACACTATTTACAAAAAACCACACAGTGACAGGACCCAGAACACTATTCTTCTTCTGTTGTCCCCAACGAGTCAACCAGCTGCTGTATATCGGCCACCAACTCAAGGAACCTTCTATTCATTTCTTTAACTCTTGCCCATGTGGTCCCTGTATCAAATTTTTAAAAATACATTATTTGGCGACAAATACATGTTTCTCACCTGTGGCTGGAATGTTTGTTAGTTGCCAACCTAAATCATGACGACATATGTCAGTCTGCTAAGTCATTAATCTAAGGAAGTGGGCAGAGGTCATTCTGCTCAGTCATTAATCTAAGGAAGTGGGCAGAGGTCATTCTGCTCAGTCATTAATCTAAGGAAGTGGGCAGAGGTCATTCTGCTCAGTCATTAATCTAAGGAAGTGGGTAGAGGTCATTCTGCTCAGTCATTAATCTAAGGAAGTGGGCAGAGGTCATTCTGCTCAGTCATTAATCTAAGGAAGTGGGCAGAGGTCATTCTGCTCTGTCAATAATCTAAGGAAGTGGGTAGAGGTCATTCTGCTCAGTCATTAATCTAAGGAAGTGGACAGAGGTCATTCTGTTAATGCCATTGACTATGTCTTGATGTATCTGGGTGATCATGTCAAATACCACATACTGCAAAGAATGACATTACAACTTACTTGGTTGGTGGCCCACGGATGCCTCGTTGGGGACAACCCTAGGTCCTGGGCCCTGCCACTGCTGTGAAGTAGAGGCTGTCGAGACATGGCAAATAGGGTCACTTATAATGTCTTAGTCAACAGTAATCTAATGTCTATTTCAATGTGTGTGTCACATCACTCACCTTCTCCATGTGCCTCCTGGGCGAGATCTGCTGCAGACTGCACATCTTCACCCGCTCCAGATGCATCTAGAAAAACAGATTAAGGGGATCAGCTTTGTAGTAAAAAGCATGTATATGTGTTTGCAGTTACATGAAGATTCATATACCAGAGGCTCCCGCCTGCGTCGCTGGGCACGACTGCCTGCCCACGCCGTGCCGCCCCTCCTCTGTGGAAAGGTCCAGGGGCTGAACGGAGGACCCAACAGAGGAGGGGTAGGACCATCGCCCTGGAGAAACACCACCTTCACTTCCAGCTGCAGATTCATGCAGCACTGGTCGGCTGTGCGCCTCCGGGTGCGGCGGATTCGGTAATCCATTTCCAACACTAGAAAAGAAAAGCAATTATAACTAAATGCCTACCTTCTGTATTAGTTACATCTTGCATGGATTCCCTATGTACTTACTAGGGAAATGGAGTCCGAAAAACCGCCACACCCGGGGCATGTGTAGCCGTTTCAGGTCCGACCAATGCTGCATAATCTGAGTGTGGGTGAAGGTGGTGTCCGTCTCATGTTGGATTCTGGAAACTATCTCCAGGGCGACGGTCCGCTTCTAAAATGAGTTGGGCAGGTAGTCGTACCTGCGCTCCAGCATCGTCTACAAAACAAAAAATAAACATAGGATTTAGATCCAACTGCATACAAATATCTATCACAAATTGATCATTTGACTAAATGACATTAACAGACACATTTGTAGCCTAATACAATCCTTGTAGCTGCCATAAGTCTTTGTTCGCATGTGTGGGCCCTAACTTCTGTTTGGCACGCAGTTTTAGACTCTTATAAAACAAACCCCTTATTCCTGCGTTTCCTAAAGGGCTAGGCATGCATTTAGATGGCAAATCTAAGGCATTAAAAGACACTTACAAGCGTGATGATCTCTTCTTGTTGGCGGGTGAAGATTGTGGGCTCCATCTTGCCTCTTGTCTGCAGCAGATAAGTAATGCCCCAGCGGTTTCCGGGTTCCGCACGGCTGGACGAATGGCCGTACGCATGCGTACGCGAACGCGTGAGCGTCAGACCCCGGCATTAGTATTTAATATCAAGGCTAGACGTCCTCCCGACAGCAACTGGACCAATTAATCTGATCTCTAGCTGACTGTGAGGTCGGTACAATGATATATATAATGCACAGCCAGCAGACCAATACATCAAAAAGGAGAAACAATGAGTTCTGCTGGGTGTGCATTATATATATATATACCTTTGTGGGTGTGCACTATATATATATATATATATATATATATATATACCTTTGTGGGTGTGCATAATATATATATATATATACCTTTGTAGGCGTGCATAATATATATATATATATATATATATATATATATACACCTTTGTGGGTGTGCATTTTATATATATATATAAATATATATACACACCTTTGTGGGTGTGCATTATATATATACATATACACCTTTGTGGGTGTGCATGATATATACATACATTTGTGGGTGTGCACTATATATATATATATATATATCTTTGTGGGTGTGCACTATATATATATATATATATATATATATATATATATATCTTTGTGGGTGTGCAATATATATATATATATATATATATATATATATATATATATATATATATATATATTCCTTTGTGGGTGTGCATGATATGTATATACCTTTTGTGGGTGTGCATTATATAAATATATATATACTTTTGTGAGCGTGCATCATATATATATATATATATATATATATATATATACACATATATATATATATATATATATATATATATATATATATATATATATATATATATATATACACATATATATATATATATGCATATACCTTTCTGGGTGTGCATTATATATATATATATATATATATATATATATATATATACACCTTTCTGGGTGTGCATTATATATATATATATATATATATATATATATATATATATATATATATACACCTTTCTGGGTGTGCATTATATATATATATACCTTTCTGGGTGTGCATTATATGTATCTTTCTGGGTGTGCATTATATATATAATCTTTGTGGGTGTGCCTTCAGCTCTTGTTTCCTTGGGGTATTTATCTCTGAACTTTCTTATTTGCCATTTGCTGTTGGAGCAGCAGCGACATCTTTCCCTCTCAGAATCTCCCTCCCTCCCTTGTGAGGACATGTCCTAGCTCTGCCATTAGGGTGTGCTTTCCCTCTGATCACATGACCCACACTGTGTCATGTGACAAGGCTCTTCCTGTGAGGGGGAGGTGGGGGGAAGGACGTGCTTGCAGCCATTGAAGCAGCATCTGGTGTGAGCTGTATATCCGCTCTGGGAAGCTGCAGTCGCCCGGGAGGCAGCGAGGGATCTCGTGTGACATTTGCAGCCGGCAGCATTGTCTCTCTATCATTCCCCGGAGGTAATGATGTACAGAATGTGTCACTAGTCACTGGATATTTAGTTGTTGTGTTAGCATTATAATATACATTGGGATGTAGCATTAGCAGTGAGCTTAGGCTGCGCTCACACTGTGCGGTTGCTGTTTAGGTGCATTTTTTTTTTTTGTAGTTCCATAGACTAGAATTGGAATCAGTTTGAGGTGCAGTGCAGTAGGGACACAGCAAACAGGACCTTTTTTTGCTATGTTCCAGCTTCATTGTATGGATAGGTCTGAGAGCCCATATGCATACCTCCCAACTTTTTAGGGTGGGAAAGAGGGACAATTGTTAAATTAAGCCACGCCTCCATATTTTGGGGACAATACTGAAGTTGGTTTCTTATTCGGACAGTTTAAGAAACCAACTTAAGCCCGAATAAGAAACCAACTTCAGCATCGTATTGATTGATGGTTAGGAGATGGGGTGTAACAGTTACAACAATATAAACACTTCAACTTCAGCATCATATTGATTGGTGGATAGGAGTTACAACAATAGAAACACTTTGAATAGGCAAATGAATCATTTATTGATGCGGATCTGCATGTTACACCTCAAAGAGGGACAAATGAGAACAATGAGGGACAGGGGGACTCGGACACAAAGAAGGGACAGTTCCTCTAAATAGGGGACAGTTGGGAGGAATGCATATGGGATTCATGACATCAATTATTCTGCAGATCTGTCAAAAACAGAAACGTAGATAAATTCAAAAAGGTGTGAATGTAGCTTTATTCATGGATTTATTACACATATATTACTTTTAAAGAGGAACATTATAGGTCTTGGGGAGTCAATAAAAACTCCCCAAACCTGGCTTGCCCAGCCCCCACCCGTCCCTCCGGTTTAGCACTTAATTATTAAAAACATTCCTCTGCAGTCACATCGCACTTAGCAACCCTCCGCTCCCTCACCATCATCTGTACGGCAGAGCCATCTAGGAAGCTGAAGGCTTCACGGCAGACACTGCGCCGCCCTTCAGATGTCACGCATGCTGTGCGCCATTGCTGCAATGACATTGGATGAAGATGCACACGAGATTTGAGGAGCAGAACGAAGGATTCAAACAGAAGCTGGCAAAGAGGTGATTACGCTGCCATCATTCAATGATAGCTAAGGGATGGTTAAGGGATGAAGGGGGTGGAATTCTGCAGGATGTCAGCGAGGGTGGAGGGATTATCTGAGGAACATCAGAAAAGGTCTAAGGCACTGATATTAAATGCGTTTAGCTTTTTTGTAGTACATATACTTCCTCGTAGGGACCATGTTATTTATTATGACTTTACTGAGTTGATTCAGTCTAATTATATTCTATTATAATTATATTCTTGTCGGGGCAGTGTGGCTTCCACATGTGTCTGCAGATATATGCAACCAGGTCTCTGTCTTTCCACGTAGCTAGACATGTTTGGTGCTGATTAATCAGATGAGATTGATGACGAGAGGGTTAAACTGGGCGAGTTCCCAGGCCCTGAATTAGATCAATGATAATTTTGTATGATAAGAGGATATATAATAATAATTTGGGATGATAAGAGGATATATAATAAGAATAATCTTGTATGAAGTAACAATCTCGTATAAATAAGAGGGATGGAGCTGCTCCCACCCCCTTTCCTCAGTTTGAATTGCCATGAACACACACAGGGAGGGGTTCAATCAATATGGATCTCTCCCTTTGGAGTGTTCTAAAGGGAGGCTGGCAGCTTCCCAGGTGAGTAGCTCTCAGATGTTTGGCTGCATTGCATGTCCCAATTTTGGGGACTCAGAAATAAGAGTAGGGACCACACTAAATACAGAGTGCCTTGTCGGGGCAGTGTGGCTTCCACATGTGTCTGCAGATATATGCAACCAGGTCTATGTCTTTCCACATAGCTAGACATGTTTGGTGCTGATTAATTCAGATGAGATTGATGATGAGAGGGTTAAACTGGGCGAGTTCCCAGGCCCTGAATTATATCAATGATAATTTTGTATAATAAGAGGATATATAATAATAATTTTGGATGATAAGAGGATATATAATAAGAATAATCTTGTATGAAGTAACAATCTCGTATAAATAAGAGGGATGGAGCTGCTCCCACCCCCTTTGCCTAATTATATTCTAACCTAGAGGCCTGCTGCCACTTTATTGCAAGGGAGGATTGTCATGCAAATTAAGCATTAGGAGGCGTGTGATAGACTGGTTACTATAGACTGGACTCCATTTTAACCCATTGCTGTGAGATATGACTAGTACCATATAGTCACCAGATAGGGAAGGTTTCTCGAAGTGTAAACATACATACACACAAGGAATGAATTCATACATCATCCTGGATCTTCCTTGCAGCTCAGCGGGTTCCGAAGGTGGGGCTGGAGCACTGAGCTCCTAATGTGGAAGCCAGTGAAAAGCAGGGACAATGTGAGTTTTTTGTTTATCTGCTCCACTCAAAGTGGACCAAAACCCATGCCGATCGGCCCGGGAATCTATAAGATCACAGGTTGACCCAACCTCTGTTTCTGAACCCCCATTAGTTCTTTTCCCTTTAGTTCCTGAATTGGGATCCCCTCCACGTGGCACATAGATTGTAATGGCTGACTGTATAGGGTGTTCCTAGTTTACCTCTACTGGCTACTCTTTTTTTATTTCCTGGCCTGGGATACCCTCCATGTGGTGTATCAGAACTGGCGGCCTGGACTGGAAAATTTCTTCCCCTGATCCTCAGCTCTGTTCCTGTACTCCTCTATTATTCAGATTATGCTGGAATTATTATATGTTCAGTCCTCCTGAAACGGAGGAGACTTTATTATGACTTCAGAAATAGGATTTCTCTGTCCCCTTTATTCTCCTCTGAAACACCATACTAAGCCATTCCCCGCCATGCATAAACAAACACAAATAATCTCTCAAATTCTTAAAGATTCTCGGGTATAGAGCTGTTACCTTTTTTCCTTCAGACACTGGATGCACTATGGTGACAAATGTGAAAACTGAGGAGGAGGAAACATCTGTGAAGAGTGAAGAGGAGGAAATTCCTCTACAGATCAGCACAGGTGAGTATTGAAAACATTTCCCTGTATCCTTCTAAGTCACTCCACACACCCTGGTCTGTGTTATGCAGCTCAGTGCAGGGACATGACTTTCATCTTTATTCACAGACCCTGGAGGAGCTATAGTGAAAACTGAGGAGGAGGAAGGATTTGTGAAGAATAAAGAGGAGGAAATTCCTCTACAGATCAGCTCAGGTGAGTAATAAACCCTATATATTACATAGTTACATAGTTTATACGGTTGAAAAAAGACCATCAAGTTCAACCAAGGGTGTTGGGGTAGGGGAAGTTATCTTTTATTTGATTTTATAGGGGTAGCTATGTATTTTATTTTTTGTTTTTTTTTTTACTGATAACCGCTAATAGTAACTGTTAATGTTATTTTCTTCTAAAAAAGCATCTAATCCTTTTTTGAAGCTGTCAGCGGTTGATGCTGTAACAAGCTTCTGTGGGAGGCTATTCCATAGATTTATAGTTCTTATGGTAAAAAATGATTGTCGCCTCCGGAGACTAAATTTCTTTTTTTTCCAATCGAAGGGAGCGTGCCCCCTTGTCTTTAGAGAGAATTTTACCTGAAATAGTGTTCACCCATATTTTTTGTATGGGCCATTTATATATTTATACAAGTTAATCATGTCCCCCCCCCTCAGCCGTCTCCTCTCAAGACTAAACAGATTTAATTCTCGTAATCTTTCCTCATAACTAAGATCCTTCATTCCCCTTATTAGTTTGGTGGCCCAGAACTGGACAGCATTTTCCAGGTGAGGGCTGTCAGGACCAGAGAGTACTTTAAGTGCACTCTCTGCCCGGGGGGGGGGTAAAAGGTTTGGCCAGAGCAATGACACGGAGACATAAGATATGCTTAAAGGTTTTATTAATGGCAAGGATAACAAAAAACTCTTATATTCAGATACAGGGAAAAAACTAACTAACAAAAAATACCAGATAACAGAAAACCGAACCCCTAAGGTGCTGGAGCACTCACCCAGGGTCCTAGGGCAGATGCAGGCAGTCTCCAGACTCCTGACAGGAACAGACTGAAGATCAGAACTCCAGATACAAGGCACATGGATCCACGGACAAAGAGGAAGAAACAACAAAATCCTGCTGCACCTGGTGGAGGGAAAATCTCCCTTAAATAGCACACACACCAGGTGCAGCAGATGAGGAGAGAGCAACAAGCGCTTTGCTGCCACTCTCTGGAGGTTGGAGGGACTGCCGCTGGGGTGAGCAGCCGGAGCTCCGCTGACACCCGCTGGTGGCTGAAGGAACTGCAGATGGGAAAACAGCTCCCAGCCACCAGTCGGGCGCCAGCTGAACCCGGGGACCTTACAAGGGCGCACCAGTGCCTTGTAAAGAGGCAAAATTACATCCCTATCCCGTGATTCCATGCCTCTTTTAATGCATGATAGTATCTTGGTGGCCTTGGAAGCAGCTGCTTGGCATTGCATGCTGTTATTTAGCTGTTATCTACCAGTACCCCCAGATCCTTCTCAACAAGTGACTCTTCCAGTTTTACTCCCCCGAGGATATATGTGGCCTTCAGGTTATTAAACCCCAAGTGCTTGATTTTACATTTTTCCACACTGAACTTCATTTGCCAAGTGGGTGTCCAAGACAGCCTGAAGCTTGTGAACATCTTCCATAGACTGCACTTTGCTACATATCTTTGTGCCATCTGCAAAAATAGAGACAGTGCTTTTAATTCCATCTTCTATGTCGTTTATGAAAAAGTTGAATAATAGTGGGCCCAGCACTGAACCCTGGGATACACCGCTTACACTCGGTAACCATTCAGAGAAGCTATCATTAACCACAACTCGCTGCACACGATCCTTCAGCCAGTTTTTCCCCGTCATCCTTCAGCTTGACCACGTGGAGAGGAATCATGCTCCACCCCCTGGGAGGAAACACAAAACAGGAAACAGAGTTTAAAAGCCCCACCCCTTCCTCCCCACCTCAGTTCTTTTGTGTTTCCTCCCTAAGGAAACCCTGGGACAGAGTGTAGGCTGATATTGGTAGTCAGCGGCCGATTTGTTATTTTAATTTTTTATTTTCAAAACCCTCCATAGGTTGGAGATAGCCGGGGGCAATAGCTAATGATCCACCAGGAGATCCTGTGTGAGCTATTTGCACCTGGGGCTATAACCCGCATAGTCTGGGATAAAAAAAGCACAGATTGTGCAGAAATCCCATTTAGAGAGGTCCTGCTTCATTTTGAAGCAGGCGCGCTGGGCTGGGAGAAGTCATTGCCGCTTTATAATAAGATCGCTATTTGTTCTTATTTTCCCTCCCGTTTTTTAAATTCCGGAGGTGCGGCGATGGCGTCATCCGCGTCATCTTCCGGTTTTGTCGGCTGTTGGCCGGAAGCCGGAAGAAGGAACCAGCGTGGCTGAGCTGATCAGCGCGGATTGCGGCATATCAGCCAGTTCTCAGGAGCAGCGGAGGCAGCAGCTGCACTTTCCCAGCTCCCACGGACCCCACCAACGAGGACGGTCATGTCGGAGGCGCCCGACGATAACCAGAAGGCGGTAGGAACTTACGTTTTTTCTGCCTATGTCTTTACAGTGATATGAGTTATGCATTGGGCTTGTTGCAGGGAGTTTTTTGTTTATAGCAGATAGAGCTTTTCCACAGCTGCTGTTACAACCTATTATTTTGTTGTTTGTATATAAGTTATTAACCAGTGACAGGATTGTATAACTTATATCATTGTTAAAGCCTGCATATCTGTAAGGTACATAGGTATGCAGATACATATTATATATCTATTCATATCTATATTGATAGTTATGAGGGTAGATATGAATATAGATATATATATATATATATATGTATAGCTTCCACGTGGGTGTAAGTGGTCCTGCTATAATATGCTTTTATGTCTTACATTTTTTTAGAGAGATTCTAAATCGGAGGATAAAAAGCATGTTAAAGCTACCAAGAAGTCAAAGAAATGTGAAGTTTGTAATACTACACTTCCGGATTCTTGGCAGTTGGTTCTATGTATGGGGTGTGATAAAGCTAAACGAGATAACGATTCAGCTGCTATCCTCAGGGAAATTTTTAGTTTGAGGCAACAGTTAGCCTCAGTTGAAAATGCCCAAAGAGGATTTGTTACCCATGAGCAATGGTCACTTGCTGCTGCACCAATTACTAATGCTAACACAGAGAACCAAGGCGGTGGGATCTCAATAGTGAATTTGGGTAATGAGAATGTATCATTACCTCCTGTTCAGATTGAGGTTGCCTCAGAACCAGAGGAAGAGGGGGAAGACCCGGACTCCTCTAGAGATTCTTTGGATGAGGAAAGCCATTCAGAAGAAAGGCAGTGTACCTCAAATAATTTTTCAGAGGACTTGGAATTATTATTAAAATATATTTATCAGACGTGGGGTATCCCTCTGGAAGAAACAACGCTTTCACAACAGGATGAAATGTATAAAGAAATTTTGATCAAAAAATCAGATAGAGCTTTTCCTATCCACTCAGTTTTGAAAGATATGGTCAAAACTGAATGGGATAATCCAGAGAGAAAGTTTTTTCTGCCTAAAGCTTTAAAGAGAAAATATCCGTTTAAGGATCCCATTATGGATTCATGGACGAAATGTCCCAAAGTTGATGCACCAGTTGGTCAAATGTCAAGAACATCTGATTTGAGTTTTGAGGACATGGGATCTTTGCGAGATCCCATGGACCGCAGAGGAGAGCACATTTTAAGAAGGGCTTGGGATTCTACCCTTTTTCAATTTAAACCTGCAATGGCTTCTGATGTAGTCCTGAGAAGTATGTCTAAATGGATAGACAACCTTAAGGCTCATATTGGGAATAGAGTGCCACCACAAGAGGTCTTGGCAACTCTTCCCACTTTATATAGAGCAATGTCTTTCCTTACACATGCATGTCAGGAAATCATTAGGGCTTCTGCAAAAACCTCAGCTTTAATTTCCTGTGCTCGCAGGGCAATTTGGCTTAAGACGTGGTCTGGGGACAACAGTTCAAAGAATAGATTATGTTCTATACCTTTTCACGGGGAACGGTTATTTGGTACAGACCTAGATAACATCCTCTCGAGGTCCACAGAGCTGGGGAAAAAGTTTCCTACAAAGAAGAAGGCCTACCCCGCTAGACCGGTTAATAGGAATAGGCCTACCACTAGTCAGACTCACAGAAAAATAGATACTAGAAAGCGCTGGGCCCAATCAAGACCACAAAGGAAGTATTCCTTAGTAAGTAAGACCCCTGAGGGGCCCAGACAGCAGTCCTGACAACCCAGGTCCAGTGGGAGGAAGACTCTCCAGATTCACACAGGCTTGGGAAAAGGTTACCAAAAGTCAATTTGTGTTAAAAACCCTGAAAGAAGGGTATCACTTAGAATTTTCTTCCCTTCCACCATTTATGTGCTTGGTGACAAAGTTACCAAAAGATCAAAAACTAAAAGATGCCTTCCCAGTAGTTTTGCAGGAACTTTTAATGAAGGAAGTAATAGAGAAGGTTCCTTCGAGCCAGATTCAAAGGGGTTATTACTCCCAGGTTTTTCTGGTAAAGAAGTCATCAGGAAGTTACAGAATGATTCTGAACCTAAAAAGACTAAACAGGTTCATTCGGTACAAAAGATTCAAAATGGAGTCAATATTCTCGGTGAGGCAAACCCTGACTCGGAATGTGTTCATGGCAAATCTGGATCTCCAGGACGCCTACCTGCACATCCCGATTCTGGAAGCCCATCGAAAGTATTTGAGGTTTGCAGTAAAGTTAGACCACAACATTTTTTATTATCAGTACAAGACACTTCCCTTCGGCCTATCATCGGCCCCCAGGATTTTTACAAAAATTCTGGCAGAGCCAATGGCCTTCCTGAGGCAGTTGGGGATCAGCATAATACCATATTTAGACGATCTGCTGGTCCTAAACAGCTCCAGGGAGACACTGTTGGTACAGCTGGAAAAGACTATGGCACTGTTAAAAGATCTGGGATGGATCTTAAACCTGGAAAAATCCAACTTAGTGCCCTCTCAGCAGTGCGCCTTTCTGGGTCTTCTGATAGACAGCACAGAGAGGAAAATTTTCCTAACAGAAGCAAAAGCCCAAAAGTTAAAAAACGAGATTTGGGTGTTGGTGAAAGAACCAAAAGTTTCCCTAAGAGACATAATGAAAGTGCTGGGACTCATGACGGCAACGATACCAGCAGTAGACTGGGCTCAGTTGCAGATGAGACCACTACAGAAGTTTCTGTTAGAAAGATGGGACAAAAAACAAACTTCTCTGGACCAGTTAGTGAGATTAGATGTAACGGTCCTGAAAGAACTACTCTGGTGGACAGAGAGCGGAAATTTGTTGAAGGGAAGGGAATGGAGTCAGACCAATCCGGTGGTAGTAACCACGGATGCAAGCAGCTGGGGATGGGGTGCGCATCTAGAGACGCATCAAGCCCAGGGCAAGTGGTCAAAGGAGATTTCAAGAAAGTCGTCCAACTTCAGAGAACTTCTAGCAGTCAAACTAGCCCTAAGTCATTTTCAAAAGGAAATATGGGGGAAGGAAGTGTTGGTGAGATCAGACAATATAACGACCGTGGCTTATCTAAACCGTCAGGGGGGGACAAGATCAAAGCAGCTGGCAAGCTTAGCCCAAAGTCTATTAAATCCCTTACAAAATCAAATAAGGTCTCTAAGAGCGATCCATCTGAAGGGGACTCTAAACACACTAGCAGATTCCTTAAGCAGGAAAAAAGTGAGTCAAACGGAATGGTGTCTGAAGCAAGACATTTTCCAGTTGATCACGAGTGTGTGGGGTCAGCCTCAGATAGACCTCTTTGCAACCAAAGAAAATGCCAAATGTCACAGGTTCTTCTCCCTGGAAAAAGAGAAGGGTGCAGTAGCAATAGACGCACTTGCTCAGGAATGGAATTTTCAACTTGCTTATGCTTTTCCACCCTTCAGAATCCTGCCACAAGTGATCCGGAAGGTGGCCCAAGAAAGCGCACAGGTGATATTTATAGCCCCATATTGGCCGAAAAGAATCTGGTTCGCAGACCTAGTCAGAATGGCGGTAAAGGGACCTTGGAAATTACCAGAGAGTCCAGACATTCTACAACAAAAGTCAATTCTTCATCCAAGCTGGAAGACTCTTCAGTTAACAGCATGGATATTGAGGGGGAACTGCTGAAAAGAAAAGGTTTGTCACGCAGAGTAATAGAAACGTTGCTAGACAGCAGAAAGGCAACTACAAGAAGAATTTACGCAAAGGTATGGAAGAAATTTTCTTCATTTTGTGAGGTTAAGAATCTGAAGGAAAAGGATATAGCTTCAGTATTGGAATTTTTGCAAGAAGGGTTTGAAAAGGGACTGGCAGTAAGTACCCTGAAAGCTCAAGCCTCTGCGATATCAGTTTTCCTAGAACGTAAACTTAGACAAAATGATCTGGTTAACCGTTTTTTCAAATCCATTGCACGTAGGAGACCGGCTACATTTAAAGGTTTTCCTACTTGGGACTTGTCTATAGTGCTCAAGGGCCTGTTAGAACCACCATTTGAACCGTTGGAGGAAGTTCCAGAAAAATGGTTGTCTATGAAGGTTTGCTTTCTTATAGCAATAACATCTGCTAGAAGGGTGAGTGAACTTCAAGCATTGTCTATAAAGGAGCCATATTGTGCGATTCTTCCAGATAAAATTGTGCTCAGACCCAATCCTATGTTTTTACCTAAGGTTCCAACCTCAAGCAACAGGTCGCAAGAAATAGTCCTCCCAACGCTGCCTAATGCGGCTGGTAGGGAGGAAGATCTTTCATTACTTGATGTAAGAAGAGCTTTAATCATTTATCTGGAAAGATCAAAGGAATGGCGTCTAGCAGAGCAGATTTTTGTAACATTTAGCGGCAAAAATAAGGGTTCAGAGGCATCCAAAGCTACGATTGCAAGGTGGATAAAGCAGACCATCGCCAAAACATATGAGATTAAGGAAGTTACACCGCCGGAGGTCTTGGCTCACTCGACTAGGGCTATGGCCGCTTCCTGGGCAGAGAGATCGGGGGCGGCTATTGAAGAAATTTGCAAAGCTGCCATGTGGTCTTCGCCCCACACCTTCCTAAAACATTATAGACTTGACTTACTGTCTGCAAAACATCAGTCCTTCGGAAGAAGTGTACTACTTGCAGCATCCCACCCCTAAGGTATATTAGCTTTTCTAGTCCTCTCCACGTGGTCAAGCTGAAGGATGACGGGGAAAAACCTCCGTTACTTACCGGTAACGTCCTTTTTAGGAATCCTTCAGCTTGACCGCTGATAACCCGCCCAGTAGTCAAGGGTTGGAGTACGGTTACTATATTAAGAACTGAGGTGGGGAGGAAGGGGTGGGGCTTTTAAACTCTGTTTCCTGTTTTGTGTTTCCTCCCAGGGGGTGGAGCATGATTCCTCTCCACGTGGTCAAGCTGAAGGATTCCTAAAAAGGACGTTACCGGTAAGTAACGGAGGTTTTCAATCCAGTTACAAACTGTGTTTTCTAATCCTGAAGATCTCAATTTCCCCAATAAGCGTCTATTGGGGACAGTGCCAAATGCTTTTGCAAAATCCAGAAAAACTATATCTACAGCCGCCCTTTGTCTAGGCTTCTACTCACCTCCTCATAGAAGCCAATAAGGTTAGTCTGGCAGCTTCTGTCCTTAGTAAAACCGTGTTGGTTGTATGGATAGTTACATATTCATGTATATAGTCCCGTAAAAGCCCCTCAAGCAACTTCCCCACAATGGATGTTAAGCTAACCGGTCTGTAATTGCCCGGAGAAGAACTTGGACACCACATTTGCCTTGTGCCAGTCCCTTAGCACTATACCAGTTGCTAGTGAGTCTTTAAATATCAACAAAAAAGGTGATGAGATAACGGAACTGAGTTCTTTGAGAACTCTTGGGTGAAGTCCATCTGGTCCTGCAGTCTTATTAACATTTAAATTATTTAGTTTTTCTTGGATGGTATCCATGTTTAGCTTGTTAGTTATTATACTTGGGCTATTGCAATCAGCGGCATCTCCTGTGTTGGCTCCTTGCTCCTCTCTTGTGTACACAGAGCTAAAGAATCCATTTAACAGCTCCGACTTATCTTCATCCCCAGTGACCATTTCCACATTATCATTAAGGCACCTACCTGTTCTGATTTAGTTTTCTTTGAATTCATATATTTAATGATAATGAAGTCCCCCATCACCACCACTGTACCAGCCTGTGACGCCCACTCTGTTTATGCATTTTTCCTCAGTTATATTTGGGGGCCTATAGATTACCCCAAACTGTATTTTAACATTGTTTACATTGGCCCCCACTTCTACCCACAAGGATTCTACATCCTCACAATCTTTTGCTAGTATCCCCTCATTAAAATATGCTTTGAATTCTTGCTTTACATAAAGGCACACGCCGCCCCCTTTCCTTTTAGCTCTGTCTTTCCGAAAAAGAGCAAAACCTTGTAGATTGACAGTCCAGTCATGTATGGAATCCAGCCATGTCTCAGCCACACCAACAACATCAATATTCTCTGCCAGCACCAGAGCCTCAAGCTCCTCCACTTTACTTGCCAGACTTCTGACATTTGTGAACATACACTTTATGTTCATATCTAGTTTGATACATTGAGGTACAGTATTAGCATCTGCAGTAATGCATCCGCCTAATATTTCACTGCTGGTTTGCAACACATGGATTTCCATTTCCTTCATAGCAGTCCTCCCCCCTTCTAATTCTCCACCCACCATCATATGCTGTCCCCTACATAACCTGTCTTCACTTTTGACTTCCCTCTTGCCCTCAACTCTAGTTTAAATAGCTCTCCACCCCCTCTAGTATCCTCTTACCCAGCACAGCAGCCTCCCTTCCATTCAGGTGCAAATTATCTGTGGAATACAGTTTGTACCCCAATGAAAAGTCAGCCCAGTGCTCTAGGAATCCATATCCCTCTGCCCTGCACCAGGACTTGAGCCATGCGATTAACTCTCTAAGCTCCCGCTGTCTTTCATATGTAGTGCATGGCACTGGCAGTATTCCAGAGAATACAACCTTGGAGGTCCTTCCCTTCAACTTGGTGCCTAATTCCTTAAATGTATTCTTAAGAATCCTCCATTTTCCATTAATTCTGTCATTGGTCCCCACATGGACCATGACAGCTGGGTCATCCCCAGTCCCTCCCAGTAATTTATCCACCCTTTCCACCACATGCTGAACCCTCGCACCAGGGAGACAGCAAACCATTCGGTTGAGGCGGTCTTGGTGACAAATTATTCTATCAGTCCGCCTGATAATAGTATCCCCTATGACCACTGTCTAGTCCTACCTGCAGTCCCAACCATCTGCTCACTAGCTGGGCTGTTCTCCCGGCTGTTAGGGAGAGCAGTATCCGCTAGGGCTGCCATTTCTGAGACTGACACTCTTGCATCATTACCCAACTTGGCAATTTTGCTAGGGTGCGCAGACACAGGTATGGCCTTCCTTTTCAGTGCACCCTTTCTACTCCCTCTATCTACATTTACCCAGCTACTTATCCGCTCCTCCTGACCCATTCCTCCACCCTCTGTATCTACCCCATTTATTGCCTGCTCAGTGAGCAGCATGCCCTTTTCCATATTGTCAATCTCCCTCGGTGTTGCATTTTGCTTCTCCAGATCTCTAACCCGAGCTTCCAGGTTTGCAATTTGCTCAGGCCATCAGGTTTGCTGTTCCTGATGTGTATACATATGACAAACTGTGCACTGAAGTAGACCTCCCAATATTGCTAGCCATTATCCTAGTTATACAAAGCAATACTTCCCTTCCAAATGGCAGTCTGTCTGGCAATATAGAAAATATTTCTCTGAATCTCCTGCTCAGTCACCCCCACACAATCTGATCTGCCTTATACGGCTTAGTACAGAGACCTGTACACGACACGCTTCCAGCCCAATCAGGAACATAACCGTGAACAGGATACATCAGCAACATATCTCAACATGGCACAAGGGAAACTGCTCCTTTCTGTTAGAAAGTTAAACACAATATACATACAGTCACTTGGTCTGCCTAAGACTTCCTTTATCAACAGCTTGGCAAGCAGACAGTTATTTACAGTATGTAGTTGTTGCATTAAAGATTTTCCAACACCCCCACTCTTACCAGCCACTACTTATCCTGTTATTTCCATTGTGGTTCTGAATTCCTCAAACATCAGCTATCATCTTGGAAATGGAATCCTGTAGACAGCTCCACATTCCTTGTGTGTGTGTCTGTGATGGATGTTTTCTTTACTCCATAAGGCTTGGCAGATAGCTTACTCAGTTGTTCTTGGATCACATAGTTGGATTTAAAAAGCTTTATTTCAGTACAGAATCTTGTTACAGCAGACATGTACATACAATACAGCAGGAAACTTGTGGTGTAATCTATACAGCAACAGGTAAAAGGACTGTAGCTGCAGAAGGGAGCAGCAGGTGTGCACTGCTTGGATGCCAGATTAGAAATGGCAGAAAGGGAGGGGAAGCAGGGAGGAGTTACTTGCATCAGAGCAAGACTAAGGGAGCCTGGAAGGGACAAGGGGGATTAAAGGCAAACTGCTCAGCCTATGTAAATAAACATATATTAAACTGTTGCCACAGGTAAAATAAAATGCGCGTTGTGGGACATGACACACTAAAAAAACAAACTCAAGTATCCCACGTGCCACTAAATCATGCAGCTGGTGATGTGTGTGTGGAATGTGCTTGGTCCTTGCACTGATCTTCTCACTGCAGGCAAGTTTAATACATACCTGGTTGTCCTCGTAGATAATGGTTGGCTGAGTTAGAGGTTTAATGAAATCTTCCATAAATTGTTTCAAACAAATTACTTATTGACTTGCATGAGTAGCAGACATGTACTCTTCTTCTGTTGAAGATAACCCAAATGACATCTGTTTTCTGCTGGACCAAGAAACCGAAGATGTGCTTAACTTGAAAAAGTAACCACGTGTTGATTTCCAATCACTTGAACCTTCAGCCCAATCTGTGTCTACATAACCTCTGAGAGTCAGATGTTCTGGTGCTGATATCTTAAGATTTAGCATTTGAGTTTCTGTAAGATATTGTAGCAGTCTCTAAATTGCATTCCAGTCTCTTTGGCATGGCTTGCCTACTGATAGCTAGCCGAGTAGTATTTGTTATGTACAAAAGTGCTCCCACTGCTTGTCATTAACTCTCATTGTTGAGTACCAGATCTTCTTTTCCTTATAACTTCTTCAAGTAGATTGGATCCATTGGTGCTGATGCACCATTGGCTTCTAACATTACAACTGGTTTAGTACTGAGGAGATTAGGTTGAGAAGAAAACTCACATCTTTATCTCTCTGGATTTGGATTCCCAAATAATCTCACATTTCCTCCTTCTTGCTACACATTTTGTGTTTAAACATGGATACGCTTGAGATCTTTGAAATCCTTCATCAATCAAGACTTTGTTCATTTTGGAGTTCCATGCTGCATGTTACATGTCTTACTGTCATCTGTTGAAAAGCAGCTGCAGTCATTAAAGTTCTGGATGTGGTTTGCTTAGCAAATGGACAAAATGTAGCATCATAATCTGCAAGTATCTTTTGGTGACTAATCTTGCCTTGAACCGGTACATTTTACCTTCAGAATCCTATTTGTTCTTGAAGACCCATTTACATCCTATTGCTTTCTTGCCTTGTGGCAGCTCAGTAAGTTTATATGTCTGGGGTTGGTGAAGAGACTCCATCTCTTCATTTGCTGCTTTAATCCACTTCTTCTTGTGGACGCGTAGTTGTTGCATCTGCTGCCAAGACTGTGGCTCTGGTTCTGGAAGTGTTCTAACCTTATAAGGATGGCCTGGGATTCCTTTGTTTGGCCTCTCTGATCTCCTGACTGGAGGTTGACTTGGTTCTTCTGCATGTTCCTTGGTGGTTTCAGAGCTTATCCAGACTTCAGTGCTTTTCTATTCAGTTTCTGGAACGCTGTCACTACATCTCTACCACTGTGTTGGTCTCTGGGTGCACAATCCTGTATCATTTTGAGTTTCACTATAACCAACCAGGACCCCTTCTTTTGCATGAGATTCCCACATTGGCTTATTATGGTTTCATAGTTTTGGTTATAGCTCTACCTGGCAGTCTGTTTTGAAGATGGCACACTGTCATAATGGCTTCTCCCCAAATTGTTTTAGGTAGATTTGCATCAAACGGCATAGTTCTTGCACTTTCACAGAGTGAGCGGTTCTTTATCTCTGCATCACCATTTTGTTTTAGGTTGTCTGGAACACATTTTTAAAATGGTTTGCACCTTGCCACTTGTATATTTTGTTCCATTATCTGTACACAGGGCTTTTTGCAATCTTCCAAATGTGTCAAACAATAATGCAAGATATTATTTAGGTTCTATGACACTTCATCTTTGCTGTGCAGCAGGTAGACAATTGTGTGTCTGGAATAATCATCAATAAACTTGAGAAAATATCTCTTTGTGACGGGGATTTGAACACTCATTGAACCACATTCATCTGTCTCTATCAAATCCAGTAGCTGTGCAGATCTAGTGCTGCTTTTTTTACAAAAGGATTTTCTGGACATTTGCAACTGGTGCCTTTCATCACTTGACTGCATTGGTATATTGCAACTCCATCTGCAAGCTGTTGTTGAGCTAGCTTCCTTACTGCTTCTGGGTGTCTATGCCCAAGATGTCTGTGCCATACATGGATACAGCTTTCATGCAGATCTTTTATAGCACTGTACACACTTTCTTTGCAGTTGATAAAGTTCACCTTTAATTGTCCCTTCGGTGACCCTCCCTTTAAAATGATGCAGCTGTCATCCTTAAAGGTATCTACATTCCCCTGTTTAGTGAGCTTTTTCATTGACAAAAGATTGCTTTCAAGACTGGGAACATATAACACATCCTTTACTGGGATCTTTCTGGCTTGCAATGGGAAACGGGACATTGTATATAACCATTCCCCACACCTAGTCACATATAACCACTCCCCACAAATATAGTGACTATTAGCTAAGACTTGCTTTTATGGATGTTAGAGAAAAAGTTTTTGTTGTTTGTAATATGGCCACATGGAAAGTCAGGGTTATCTAACAACGAAATTAGCAGGGATGACCAGGGGGATATCTCCTCCCTTGACCTCACCCTGTCCCACACATCAAGGGTCTCCTTAACCATAGGGTGGGTTCCTGCCCACTTAATTGATTCTTTGGACGCCCATGGTAGTTCCTTCTGTGCGGTCTCCGCACAGTCTCTATGGCGACTCACTTTTTCCTGCACTCTCCCCTTGTCCAGTCCATGATTCTCTGTAGGTGGGTCACCTGCCAGTATCTCATCAGATTCGGCATTGCCAGACCTCCCTCACCTCTAGGAGGGTAATCTTTAGCCTAGGTTTCTTGTTCCCCCATATAAACTGTCTAAAGATCAAGTCCCAACCACGTGAATGTAGGAACATTCCAATTTGCCAAATCATGCTTAGTCCTATTTAACATTGGTACAATGTTGTGTCAGACTTCATCAATATTACTTCACCCCTAGGTAAGTTAATGTAGGGGAGACCCATCTGAATGTGAATGAGGCCTTGAGGTTCGAGGTAGTGCTGTCCGGAAGTTCCACACTAAGTGCCTCAGATTTATCAAGGTTGATCTTGAAGATGGAAAGATTCCCGAACTTCTCAAATTCTTTCATAAGGACTGGGAGCCCCATCACTGGATTGGATACGAAGAACAAGAGGTCGTACACGTATGCATCTACTTTGTGCTCCATTCCACCAGCATGGAGACCCCGATATCTCCCTTCCCCCTTATATGTCTCAGGAAGGGTTCCACCACCAGTGCGAAAATAAGCGGCGATAGGGGGCATCCCTGTGTGGTGCCATTCGAGATTGGGAAGAGGGAGGAGAGATTGTCATTGACTTTCACCCTAGCTTGGGGCCTGGAGTATAACTCTGTGATGTATCTAAATGCTCTGGTCCCAAGCCCTGTATGTCTCAGCACCTCAAACACGAATTCCCAATCTATGCGGTCAAACGCTTTTTTCAGCGTCTGTTGACAACAGCATAATCGGGGTTCTATCCATGCATGAGCGGTGTATAAGATTTAGGGTCTTGTCCGTGTTATCTTTTGCCTCTCTGCCAGGGATAAAGCCACACAGGTATCCTCTATTAGGTCTGGTAGGTGTGCTGCTAGCTGGAAGGCAGGACCTTAGTGAACAACTTGAGATTGACATTCAGGAGGGATATTGGGCAGTAGCTTTTGCAACATAGTGGATCTTTACCTGCTTTATGAATGACCGTGATATGGGCTTCAAGTGCTTCTCCGGGAAGTCGCCCGGGTCACCCTCTTCACCTATTGTATTGAAGGCACGGAGAAAGTAGGTAGGAATTCCTTGTAATACGTGATAGTCAGACCATCAGGGCTTGGTGACTTACCAGAAGGCGTCTGCTTGACCGCCTGCTGTAGCTCAGCCTTGGATAGCGGCTCCTCTAACCTGCTGATCGCCTCCTCACTCAGCTGGGGCATGCCTGACAATGTGATGTACCGCCTTTTCCTCTCCAGGTCCCCCTGAGGGTCCCCTGCTCCTTGTGGATGTAGGTTGTAGAGTGAGTAGTAGTACTCCCGGAGCGCCTTAGCGATGTCTGGAGTCCTATGCCATATCTTTTTGCTGGCCATTCTTGATTGCTTCAATAAAGTTCAGGGAATGTTGCTTCCTCTGGGCCCTTGCTAAGAGCCTACCGCTTTTGTTACCCCACTCGTAGTAGAAGCGTTTGCATTTCTTTATGGAAAACACTGCCTTTTGTAGCAAGACGGAATTCAGCTCCTCCCTGCAAGTCGTCAGCTCTTTCCGATTATCCTTTAGCTGGGTCTCCTCATGTTTTTTTTCCAGGTCCTGAATCTGGGCCAGCAAATGGTATCGCTTAGCGATGCTCAGCCTAAAGGCATGTTGAATATTTACTCCCCTTATTACGGCTTTATGAGCCTGCCAGAGAGTCATTGCTCCTATCTCCTCTGAGTTATTTAGTGCAAAGTACTCAGCGAGGGCCTCCTGCACAGCTCTATTCGTCACCGAGTCCTTCAGTAGAGTCTCATTTAGCCGCAACGTCCAGGCTCTGTTGCTTCTCTCGTGGGTAACTAACGATACAATCACAGAAAGAAGGCCACCTGGCTAGAGTTGGGCACATAGACCGAAGCTAGGGTATACATCTCTCCTGACATTGTTCCCTTGACCATAACATATTTGCCCTCCCCATCTGCGACCAAGTCGAGGGACTGAAAAGTTATGGACTTGGACTGGAGTATCGCTACCCATTTAGTTTTGGAGCCAGGAGATTAGCTCTTAAACACCTGGAGATAAAACCTGGGGGAGATCCTCGGGCGATTGCACTTTTTAAAATGGGTCTCTTGAAGGAATACTATCTGGGCTCTCCGCCTTTTCGGCTCCACAGTCACAGCAGTGCACTTCTCCAGTATGTTGAGCCCCCTGCAATTCATGGAGACTATCTTCACGAAAGCGTTCAGCAAGCCCAGCACCCCGTCAGCTGCCGCCACCATCCCCGTTCTCCAACTTTCAACCCCCCACCAGGCACCTGGACCCCGGCTCCAAAAATGCGAGTAGGCGGGCAAGAGAAGAAGAAGGGAAAGGGGAAAAGAATGGGTAAAGCGTGAGTGGATAGAGGTGAGGCTAGACAAGACAGTGTTAAAGATCGAAACAGAGAGTAGAAATTCTGAAACTTTTAATTTCCGGAGAAAACCTGAAGGAGCTTTGGGTAGAATTAGGATAATTATATTGACTCTCCTAATATAGGGGAGTCTAGTCCCGTGTCTCTTGTGAGAGTCTCCGGCAGCTTCTCCCCAGAGAGCACTTAGACCACTGGGGGGAAATGGAAGCCAGGCAAAGAGAAGCCAAAACTTAACAAACAACTATAAAGACTGATCTTGATTCATCAATCAAGGCATCCCCCACCAATCCCATAACACACAATCAATTAGGCAGCAACATGTGTTCGGTTATCAAAGACATCCGAGCAATCAGTAAGATTACGAATAATTTGTTGATTGAGTGATTGCCGGGTGGTCGAACAACCTTGGTCTCCGTCCCCACGAGACACCCCCATCTTAGCAAGTTTTGTGTATCCCAACTCGTGGTTGAGCTCAGGGGTACTCTCTCCTAGGGCCGGGCGGGAGGGGACCCCCCTCAAAAACCAGGGTGATGTCTAGGGGTTGCATTCCCCCCTCTTTAATCCTCATATCATCCCTGTTGGTCATCCAGGGGCCCGCCCCAGCTGAGCCGGCCCCCACATCCACCCACCGCCTGTTTCCATCTTGGGCCACCTCGACAGGTGTGGTATCTCACGGCCTGAAACCCACCACTCTCTGGGCAGGGGGGTAGGTCACTTGCTATACCAGCTGCATCCTGGGCAGCGGGGCCTCAGTTCCAGGAACTGCCCCAAACCTGAGGCGGGGAAGCATCCCTCAAGTGGATGGCCCAGAACAGGAGGCAGGCCAAATTCTGGACGAGCCAAGGGCATCTCCTCTCCGTAAACCACCCATATCCCAGAGGGGCTTTCAATACTAGTGATTCGTTAAGCCGTGACCGGCAGGGGCATTCTCGTCAGGGAGCGCACTGCCTCCCAGGAGGGAGAGGGGGAGGATCCCCCAAATCAGGAAGCCAACTAAACCCAGGGCAGTGGGAGGCAGCCTCTGACAAGAAAGAACACACCATATCCCAATCGGGAGCCACCTCAAGTCCAGCGGCAAGCTGGAGCTGGCCCGCTGCCCCGGTTCATCTCTAGTGCCAGCCAGTCTGGGATTGCGATTGGTTCAGTCTCCAGGAACTCCACCAGCTGTGACGGCGCCCTCAAGATGTAAGATCTTCGATCTTTTCACACAATTAACTGGAACGGGTGTCCCCATCAATATGTTGCTCCCTGACGTTGTATCCGCTCCAGAAGGGGATTCAGTAGTCTTTTCATATGGAGGGTCCTGCGTGAAAGGTTCGGTAACAGAGTGACCCGCGCCCCCTCTAGGTTTATCAGACCCCTGTTCCAGGCCCTTTGCATTATAGCCTCTTTAATTTGCTAAAATGCACTCTGCAGAGTACATTTCTTAGCCCTGTGACGTCAGTCCGTGCAGGACCTTGGACTCGATGTATTCGGTCAATCTCATTGCTGTCCGAGGGTGGGCAGTCCAGCAATGAATTAAATAGTCCGCAGACTCTCGACTTTAACTCTGATGGGGTTATCGATACCCCATAGCCGGATATTGTTGTGCCGATGTCTGTTTTCATGATCGTCCTGCTGTAGTTGGAAATCGGAGAGCATCCGCCTGGTGGCATCGTGCTCGCGTTTTAGTGTTTCCACTCTAGCTTGAATGTCCACCTGTGTGACATTAATGGCATCTGCATGGATCTTATCTCTCTGCGGAATGTCCCTGCCATCCTAGTTATGTAAGTTTCAAAACCTGCTCTAGATGGCAGCGATTTGAGGGCATCTGCAATATTAAGCCTGACCGACTCCGCGATAGCTGAGATTAAGGTTCGGCGTAAAGTCGTCTCCGGATATGCCATAACCACAAACTTTGTTGGCCTCTCTCCCATCCTGGGTGACCACGCTCTCCTCTGGTCTCCCAGCGGTTCCGCAGAGCGATATCTATGAGTGGACTCTTCAGGCATTCGTCTCTCCACAGTCCCGGCGACCCCCACATTGTTTGTTGCATTTGGTCCAGGGGGCGATCCCCACTCCCCGCTCTCACATGCCCACTGCTGTTCATCCCTTCCGTTGGTTCCCGGATGCTGGCCATAAATCTGTTGCGCTGGGGACTCCGACCCCCCATGTGGGGGTTCTCGCTCTGTGATCCCCCTTAGGTCTGGCATGCCCCCCCCCCCCCCGGCTCTCCCAGTTATCGAGCCGTGGTGCACCCCTGCTGCTGCCATGACTCGCTCATCTATATCAGGTGTCCTGCCCATCATCTCTCCACCATCCCCTGCTGCACACATGGTAGGGACCAAAACATCCATTGCTGGTCTCCTACCCCCCCCCCCAATCCCAGGGCTGCTGGCACACACCTGTTTTGAGTTTCCAGTACTGCTGCTGAGATTGTAATTGTGATTGTCAGGCCTTTTCTTCTCTGGGTTCCGCTGCTGACGCTGTCAGTAATGCTGCATCCGCAGTGCCCGCTCTCTCCCCTTCACTCCACCGGTGTAGCGGTGCGCATTCTCCTCCGCTCCTCCTCCTTCCTGTCGGGGAGGCAGCCGGCCGATAGCCGAGCACGACCTGTGACGCGGCAGGATCCCGACCTCGCTCTTGCTGTTGTCTGTCTCCTTTCCACACGCAGGCTGGCGTGGTGGCGGGGGCCCGTGCTCCTTCGACTGAACATGCGATTCACAGCCGGCAGCAGGTGGGTCCGTGATTTCTGTGGTGAGGAGAAGAGAGTCCTCCACTTTCTCCCTCTCCATGCACAATGCCGCCATCTTGACAGGCGAGGGTCTGGGACTTCCAGGAGTGTTTGCTCTGAAATATGCTGTTATGGGGGCTCCCCTGCGGGACCATGGTGTGCTCTTTGTCTTCCTGCGTTTGGGCATTTGTTTAGGTTGCTGCCAGTATGCTAGATTGCAGGTATTAATGGGGTAAAGGGGGGAGCCACGTGTCTCGGCACCCTACTCCTCCATTTGCAAGCCACGCCCCCCTGTGCACATTTTTTTAACAGCTAAATACGGCGCCGAATTGCACAGAAGAAACTAAAATAATTCGGAAAGTTTTTTTTCACACAAAAACAAATGCTCACAATTTTGAATCTGCACTTTTATCTTATGCCTAATTTAGCCCCTCATCGCCCATCACACACACACACACTCTACAGGATCTGGAATCCCCCCACTCATCTTGGCACAGGGACATCACTTTATTTATTCATGCATTTGCAAACAAAATACAAGCTTTTGGCATTTAATACAGACACACATTTCTAATATCACTCTCATGGGTACAAACAAATATACGCCGCTCTGTCAACTTGCCAGACAAAAGGAGCGGTGCCCATGAACCCAGCCGAGCCCATGGCTTGTGCCCATCGGGTCCCAGCACCCATGGGGAGGAACTGCCCACTAGTTGCAGCTTCTATACCAATGGGAAGCTTTGCCCTAGTCGTCACTTGGGCCCCGGTGGTTCGGGACATCTAATTGCTCTTCCAGCCTGTCGGGGAACCCAGGGTACCCCCTGGCCGCATTCCTTCACTTCCAACTTCCTGCTCTGGACTCCAATTCCATGGAGGGGCAGGGGGGGAGTGGCGATTTGGGGAACGACCTCTAGGTCTCATGTAATAGAGCTTTAAACTCATTCGACTCCATTTATACCACATCCCCACAAATTTCTCGTACCTATTATATCTTGAGAACATGAGGTTCTCAAAATGCATAACCTCATTCACCTTTGGCACCCACACTGCCGGTGAGGGAGGCCCTGTCCTTTTCCACATTTGAGCGGTGCAGGTCTTTGCTGCATTTAAAAGATGGCACAGTAGGGAACCCTGATTTCTCTTCACTGGGATTCTCGACACATGGAGAAGGCATAGGGCTGGGTCCTCTGACACCACCTCATCTATTAATCTACCCGCCACTCTTTGAGCCTCGGGCACGCCCCCCGGAATGTGCAGCAAGTCTCCCCTTTGTTCCCCACATCTCTGCCGCCAACCCAGGACACCACTTGTTAATGACAGCCGCCACCCTGTACCACTGCGTAAGGACCTTGTAATTACATTCCTGATACCTGGTGCATACTGAGGTTTTGTGTGGCATTTCCAGGATCCCTTTCCACTGTTCAGGTGCGAATGTGACCCCCAGGCCCTTTCCCATTTCTTTATAAAGGGAGGCTCTTCCATGTAGGGGGGGTTATCAAGATTCTATGAATATACGTGAGAGTAAGGACATTACTTTGTTTTCTCTCCCACAGTCTCCAGAGACACTATTGAAACTAAAGTCAAAACTGAGGAGGAAGTATTTGTAAAGAATGAAGAGGAGGAAATCCCTCTGCAGATCAGCACAGGTGAGTAATAAACCCTCCTGCTCAGTAACCCCAAAACTGCCGTTGTATACAGCTCAGTACTGGGGCCTGACTTTCATCTTTATTCTCAAACTTAAACAATGCTATATCCCTGGCATCATGGTAGAGGAGCCTTAGCAAGGATGTCTCAGGCTGGCCAGGAGCTGGTAAGTTCCAGGGCTGAATTTTGGTCCCTGTCTGCATTCTCTTAGCCCCCTGTATCCAGCCCCACTGTACCCACAAGCCAAGGAACTCCAGCCTCCAATGCTATAGCCCTGACATCATGGTCAGAGGGCCTCAGCAGGGATTTCTCCAGCTGGCCAGGGGCTGGTAAAATCCAGGGCTGATTTTTGGCCCCAGTCGACCACTGCCACAAGGCAACCCTAGAGCATTTGTCTGGTGGGGGGTCTGCTACAAATAATTTTTTGGGGCGATTTAGCGGACACCACACAAGCTGCCCAGCTGACCCACCCCCTCCCGATCCTACGCACTCTGTCCTGACCGGCTCCCTTCTGTCACTCCCGACCCCTCCATTTTGGGTAGCCGGGTGCCGCTGCAATTAATGGGAAACAGCAATTGAAGGAATCATCAACCACTAAGCTGTCGCTGGGTGTGAGTGCTGCGTGCAGCAGATAGTCAGAATCCAGATAGACATTAGTGGTATAACAGCCACTGGCTTTACTGGAACATGAATGCAGTAAGAGACTGTCACCTTGCATGGTACAGGTAAAAAGGAAGTACCATAGAGCAACTGGAAATGCGGGAAATAACAACACAATGGTAAAAATGCAAAGACTTTACGGTTGAGCATTGGTCACAGCGCCATCTAGTGTCATAACTTTTCATAGCTGTAAACTTCAGTAAATCTTTCAGACTACCGGGTAGGAACCCTGATTGTGAAGACTGAGAACTGGCTCACCTCTCGACCGGGAAGCCTGGAATCTAAGGCCCAATTGGTTTTCACTAGAGCCTCTAAAGGTGAGGATAGGATGGGCTGCAGGACGGCCCCAGGTGAGGCAACCTAGGAGTGGGTATTGGCAAGTTCTGGGTAGAGGACAGACCAGAGCTGGACTGGAGACGTAGGGCAAGCTGAAGTCATGGTCAGGCAGAACTGGATCGAGGTCGTAAACAAGCCAAGGTTGTGGGCAGGCAGAACTGGATTGTTGGTCGTAAACAAGTCGAGGTCGTGGGCAGGCAGAATTGGATTGAGGTCGTAAACAAGCCGAGGTCGTGGTCAGGCAGAACTGAATCGAGCTCGTAGCAAGGCGAGGTCGAGGACAGGAAGAACTGGATTGAGGTCGTAGCAAGCTGAGATCGTGGGCAGGCAGAACTGGATCCAGGTCGTGGGCAGGCAGAACTGGATCGAAGTCGTAGCAAGTCGAGATAGTGGCCAGGCAGAACTGGATCGAGGTGATAGACAAGCAGAGGTTGTGGGCAGGCAGAACTGGATTGAGGTCATAGCAAGCCGAGGTCGTGGGCAGGCAGAACTGGTTTGAGGTTGTGGGTAGGCAGAACTTAATCGAAGTCGTAGCAAGCCGAGGTTGTGGGCAGACAGACCTGGATCGAGGTCGTGGGCAGACAGACCTGGATCGAGGTCGTGGGCAGACAGACCTGGATCGAGGTCGTGGGCAGACAGACCTGGATCGAGGTCGTGGGCAGACAGACCTGGATCGAGGTCGTGGGCAGACAGACCTGGATCGAGGTCGTGGGCAGACAGACCTGGATCGAGGTCGTGGGCAGACAGACCTGGATCGAGGTCGTGGGCAGACAGACCTGGATCGAGGACATAGACAAGCAGAGGTTGTGGGCAGGCAGAACTGGATCGAGGTCATAGCAAGCCGAGGTTGTGGGCAGGCAGAACTGGATTGAGGTTGTGGGCAGGCAGAACTGAATCGAAGTCGTAGCAAGCCGAGGTCGTGGGCAGACAGACCTGGGCCGAGGTCGTGGGCAGACAGACCTGGATCAAGGTTGTGGGCAGACAGACCTGGATCAAGGTTGTGGGCAGACAGACCTGGATCAAGGTTGTGGGCAGACAGACCTGGATCAAGGTCGTGGGCAGACAGACCTGGATCAAGGTCGTGGACAAGCAGAGGTCGTAGGCAGACAGACCTGGATCGAAGTCGGAGCAAGCTGAGGTCGTGGGCAGGCAGAACTGGATCAAAGTCGTAGCAAGCTGAGGTTGTGGGCAGGCAGACCTGGATCGCGGTTGTGGGCAGGCAGACCTGGATCGCGGTTGTGGGCAGGCAGACCTGGATCGCGGTTGTGGGCAGGCAGACCTGGATCGCGGTTGTGGGCAGGCAGACCTGGATCGCGGTTGTGGGCAGGCAGACCTGGATTGAGGTTGTAAACATGCCAAGGTTGTGGACAGGCAGAACTGGATCGAAGTCGTAGACAAGCAGAGGCCGTGGGCAGGCAGAACTGGATCGAGGTTGTAAACAAGCAGAGGTCGTAGGCAGGCAGAACTGGATCGAGGTCGCCGGCAGGCAGAACTTGATCGAGGTTGTAAACAAGCCGAGGTTGTGGGCAGGCAGAACTGGATTGAGGTTGTAAACAAGCCGAGGTTGTAGGCAGGCCGAACTGGATCGAGGTCGCCGGCAGGCAGAACTTGATTGAGGTTGTAAACAAGCCAAGGTTGTGGGCAGGCAGAACTGGATTGAGGTTGTAAACAAGCCGAGGTTGTAGGCAGGCAGAACTGGATCAAGGTCGTGGGCAGGCAGAATTGGATCGAGGTTGTAAAGCCGAGGTTGTTGGCAGGCGGAACTGGTTCGAAGTTGTAAACAAGGTGAGGTCTTAGGCAGGCAGAACTGGATCGAAGTTGTAGCAAGCTGAGGCCACCGGCAGGCAGAACTGGATCACATTTGTAGCAAGCCGAGTTCGTGGGCAGGCAGAACTGGATCGAGGTCATAAACAAGCCGAGGTTATTAGGAGAGCAGGAGCGTAGTCAGAATCAAGCCGGGTCGGTACACAGGAATGGAGGACTGCAACACAGGAACAGGCAGGAGAGAAGACTAAGTGCCAATGCAGGTCAGGGTTCGACAGTATTTAAAGGCCCCTGCGCATGTGCATAATCAAGCTCAGTTTCGCGCATTTGCAATGCGCATAATCGCACATGCGCACAATCCGTTGAATAGTACGCTGCAAATATCCGCGCGCATAATTGCCCGCAGCAACAGATTGTGCTGCTACGGCCGACAGCACATGCTTACTGGCCCTACTATGTCTAGTGTACAAATAGTAGAGCCAGTAAGCATGCACACTAAACTTGATGCCCTCTGCTGAGGAACAAGAGGAACAGTCCTGTTTCTATGACAATAGCAAATAGCAGAAGTCACTAATCACATTTAAAGTGGACCGTCACCCATGGGTGATCAGCCCGGGAATCTATAAGAGATCGGGATGTCCCGCGGTGAGGGACCCCCCCCAAAACCCCAAAAGAACTCACCTGATCCTCCCGCACACTCCTCTAGCCGTGCGCGCGCCCGCGCCGGCCGTTTGTGAATGGCCGGCGCGGGCGCGCGCACTGTCAGAGGGGCGCGCGGGAGGCGGCGGCGGACGCGCTGCCTTGTCCGCCGCTTGTCCGTGGGAGCGTGGTGAGGTGAGTTTGGGGGTTTCTGGGGGGTTTTACACAGCGGGACACCCCTAATCGGGGTGCCCCCCTGAAGTGGACCAAAACCCAGGATAGTCAAAATCCTGGGTGTTGGTCCACTTTAAAGACAAGCTGGAAGCTGTTGCAAAGTATTAAATCTATATAATCCTTATACATCATATATATATATATATATATATATATTTATTAAGAGCCACCAATGAGTTCAGTAAGTTCCGATGGAAGTGTTTACAGGCCATGGGGTAGGGTTTAGTGTGTATGTGTTATCTATCTCTTTATCTTGCTGTCTGTTTATCTAACTTTCTATCCTTCTTTCAATCATCTATAAATTTTGCTGTCTGCCTATTTATCTGTCTAACCACCCATCTATCTATTTCTCTGTCTATTTCATATATCTATCTCTCCATCCTTTGTTCCAATATTTCTTTTTCCTTTTTAGTTTTCCTTTTATTTGTTTCTTTCCCGTTCTCCCCATGTACACTATTTTATCTATCCTCCCCATCGGTATCTTTTTTATGTAATTTTATTTTCTTTATTCCCATTTCCTCCTCTTCCTTTATCCTTTCATCTCTACCTCACTCCATTTGTCCCTCTTCATGGCTTGATTTTACGCCTTCCACTTGGCAGCCTCATGCTTACTACCTACAGAAACTCTGCCACCTACTTATTTCCTTTAAAGCGGACCAAAACCAGTTGAACTTGGGAAATACATTTGGACAAAGCCTCTGCTCAGAGCTCCGCGCAAACTTTGGAGCAACGCTGTGGCGAGCCTAGTGGGGAAGGGGGGACGCCGTCAAACTGCTAAACCAATCCTCCCCTCGTTGAGTCGCCTCCTTGCGGACTCTGTCCATGCTGGCCATCCGTGATCGAGCAAGAAGTCAGTATTGACCTTTTGCTCCTCCACGTCCAAGTGGGAAAGACAAGAAACACAAGGCCGCCCAGCCATATGTTCCCCCCTTCTCCCAGTTGCACTTCCATACCCATACCT
Organism: Gastrophryne carolinensis; assembly: GCA_027917425.1. Lineage (NCBI taxonomy): Eukaryota > Metazoa > Chordata > Amphibia > Anura > Microhylidae > Gastrophryne > Gastrophryne carolinensis. Next base: position 26,851,918 of record CM051237.1, read on the forward strand.
CTAAATTCCCCTTTCACCCTTCTGTACTCTCCCTCCTAACTGAGAAGTTTCATGCTACCCTGCACCAAAGCTCTGTGCGCACCCAGCTGCTCGGGCAGGGAGGTGGATCGGAGCACCCAGGAATAGGTTTTGCTCTGCTTTAAGTAATACATGAAGACACAGCAGCTTTTCTTGCAGTGAAGCTTTCAGGTTTTTTTTCTTTCCCCTGAAGAACACCAGGCCCAAGCTGAGAGGCATCAGGCTCTTCTACAACCCCCTGACCAGTGGGGTTGCAGGTAATAGGGCAGGAGGTATAGGCAAGCCACCCGACAGCATGTCGGGCAAGTGGTTTGCCGCACTTTGAACTGGTCTAGGTAGCCCATTGACCTCCTACCAGTTTACAAGGAGTATGGTAAAAAAACAAACTGAATTTCATCTTACTCCACCTACTCCTAGTTCCTACGCCGTCCCCTCTGATGCTGGCAACAGTTACTGCAAGTGCAGCCATCCTGCCATCCTACCACCATCTCGAATGAATGGAAACACAGGTCCCAGCACCCTCTGTCTTGGTGTCCAGCCAAGGGTAATTTCTGACCATTTCCCTAATATGAGTATATAGCCAAATCCAAAAAGAATATATCTAAAGCCACCCCTCTGTCCAGGCTTTTACTCCTCTCTTCATAGAAGTCAATATGGTTAGTCTGGCCACCTCTGTCCTGACCGTGCTTGACTGTCACTGATAATGTTATGCACAGTAAAGTTATCCTGTCTGCAACCTTTTTAAAAGCCCTCAAGCTATTTTTCCACAACGGATGTTAAGATTACAGGTCTGCAATTATCCAGATCTAGAAAACTTTTTAAACTTGGGCACCCACCATATTAAGCTTGGGCCAAGGCATTTCCAGTAGGTAGGTTGTGCTGTCGCTGTATAGATCTCTGGTGAGGCCATATCTAGAATACTGTGTACAATTCTCAAGCAGCGTCGGCTTGCCCACCTCCTTCTCTCCTCGCTGCTTCTCTAGCTCCTCTGCACATGGCTGTCTTATGCCGTTAGTTTAAAGGGGCCATTGAGCCCAAGTTTACTGTGGGCGAAACGCCCTAAAGGTTGTTCTGGGCAATCAGCCCATTTGTTATAAACACACCAGTCTGATCCATTCCCCTTTATCCAATCCTGTCCAATAAAGGTTTTTCCCCCACTCTCATTGCATGTGATAGGGTGCTGCTGGGTGCTATTGATCCTGTGTTCGTTGTTTGCTATACCGTTGCCGACCTAGCTTACCCGAACATTCCATGACCGCCACCTGAACCGACCTCTGCTTAGATTCCAACTACATCCCTGCCTCATCCCTTGTACCGCGAACTCTCTGATTACCTAGTTTTGACAATTGGCTTGACTTTTCTCGTGCTTCTCCCTTGGCGCTGTGTATTGAGGACTGATCTTTCTGTGTATGACCCCGACTTGCCCGATAACACCTCCACCCCTGTAAGTTCACAATCTTTGCGCTATCAAGTCCTGGGGGCAACTGTGTCCGGTGAGGCATTTAATGTGTCCCGGCGAATGGGGGCTTGACTATAGGTGAAGCTAGCTGTGGAGATTGGGGGTTGTGAACTCACTAAGAAGGCGGGTGTCCCACGGGGTTTGACACCTGCATTCTATGAATGTATACATTTAAATGTTTAGGGTTGGTGTTGCTTGCTTTGGTCACATGTCTTTCATTTTGTGATTTTGTGAGTTTTACTTCTTTCTTACAGGCTTTATTAACAACACAGGGCTTTTAAATGCTCTTTTCTTGTCCTTTATTGCCTTTTTAACTGCAGTTTTCAACAATTTTGTTGAACTGGTACATCTGGGGTAGTAACTGGGTGATCCACTTGATTGTCTGACATGAAGGGGTACTGCTATATAACAAATTCAAGTCCTCCTGAGTGACAGGACTTGATTTGCTTGCCCTGTGATGCAGATGCTTATCTGTCAGAGTGGCACCTAATTCAGTACCACTCAGTCAACCTTCCCAGCTACTATCCTAGATCCAGGGACCATTATCCATGAGTGTTTTAATGAGGAAACCAGATATGAAACTGGTTTGTCGTACAAAGTAAATATATATGGTACGGGCATAAGGAGGCTATGGATTTCTCTGTTGAAGAGTTTTTCCTTTTGGTTGTCACTGGAGAACACAGAAGCTTTTTCATAGTCCTTCTTAGTTTGGCTGTGTCTTTGAGAGGCCATTTCTGGAAATCTAGAATTTTAGAAATCCAGCTGGTTCAAAAACATGTACATTGGGTCTTTTGCATATACATAATATGTATGTATTGTAAGGGGTTAGGTAGCGGGTTAGTCGTCTCCTGGGTAGACGGGCACACTTTCAGCAGGCACAAAGTCCACAGAACAAGGAAGAATCATTTAACTGACCTCAGCCAGTTTTATTGCCAGATTGTGGTATAAAGTAAAACAAAACTAAACAAAAGAAATCCTATGCCTGTCCGGCTCTAACTAAACATTAGGTGCTCCTGACTAACCCAGTGCCGGCCTAGTACTGGGCACCACAACATATCAGATCATGACATACCACTGGTAATGCTCCCACAGGCTCCTAGCAGATGTCCTGCTCCCAGGATGAGAGAGCCAGAGTGTGTGTGAACTCCCTCTTTCTATCAGGCAAGCACACCTTGGACTAATCAGACAGCCCAAGACCCGGACTGTCCGGGTGGAGTGGGGCCCACCCTCTCTTCCCCACTCCAGCAACACAGGCCCTGTAAACGGGTTTTTTTTCCAAACCCTAAACTAGAGATCCTAGAGCTCTAGTTTCTAACTTCCTGGTTGCTTTTACCTGACAGATACAAGAAATCTTGGGCAGATATACACACCCTCTATGACTTGTCCAGACACTCTGTCACACATCCTCCCCCCCCTGTTTCAGACCCGGGGCTGGAACACAACTGGACATCATACAATGGACCCGAGATAAGGCATCAGCATTTTTCATTTGGGTCCCTGGCCTGTGTTTTACTGTAAACCTGTATTCCTGTAAGGCTAAGAACCATCTTGTAACCCTCCTATTCTTTTCCTTATTTTCACACATCCACTTGAGGGGAGCGTGGTCCGTAACCAATTCAAACTGACGGCCAAGCAGGTAATAACGGAGGGCTTCTAGGGCCCATTTAATGGCTAGGCATTCTTTTTCTACAATGGCATACTTTGTCTCATGATCATTTAATTTTCTACTTAGGTACAGCACCGGGTGTTCCTCACCATTCCGCACCTGTGACAGTACTGCCCCCAGTCCCACATCAGATGCATCCGTTTGAAGGACAAACTCTCTCGTAAAGTCTGGCGTTATCAGCACTGGCTGAGCACACAGTAGGCTTTTAAGGGTCTGAAATGATTTTTCCGCCTGTGGCGTCCACTTAACCATGACAGAGTCTTTGCCTTTCGTCAGGTCAGTCAAAGGGGCCGCAAGGGAGGCAAAATTAGGTATAAACCTTCTATAATAGCCTGTAATTCCCAAGAAAGCACGGACTTGCTTCTTGTTAACAGGCTGAGGCCATCTTTGTATGGCTTCAATCTTGTTTAGTTGGGGTTTTATCAAGCCACGGCCTATGTTGTAACCAAGGTACTTGGCCTCCTCCAGTCCCATGGCACATTTTTTTGGATTGGCTGTAAATCCTGCCTCACGCAGAGAATTAATAACAGCCTGTACTCTAGGTAAATGGGAATCCCAATCTGGACTTTGGATGATTATATCATTCAGATAGGCTGCTGCATACTGTCTGTGAGGTCTCAAAATTCTATCCATAACCCTCTGGAAGGTGGCAGGTGCCCCATGCAACCCAAACGGCAAAACAACATAATGAAACAACCCGTCCGGAGTGGCAAAGGCAGTTTTCTCTTTGGCCTCATCTGTTAATGGTATCTGCCAGTACCCTTTGGTTAGATCTAGGGTTGTTATATAACGGGCATTTCCAAGTCTATCAATGAGCTCATCCACACGTGGCATTGGGTAAGCATCAAATTTAGATATGGAATTACGCTTATGGAAGTCATTGCAAAACCTCCAGCTGCCGTCTGGCTTGGGGATCAGAACTATGGGGCTGGACCATTGGCTATGGGACTCTTCTATTACCCCAAGTTCTAACATCTTCCTCACCTCTGCAGAGATAATCTCTCTCCTGGCCTCTGGTATTCTGTAGGGCCTGAGCTTAACCTTTTCACCTGGTTCAGTCAGAATGTCATGTTTAATGAGAGAGGTACGACCTGGGGTATCAGAGAAAAAAACCCTGTTCTTAAAGAGGAACCCCTGCACTTCTACTTTCTGTGTATCTGCAAGGGAGTCGGGTACTGTTACTTCTGGTAACAATGGCTTTGCAGAGGCCAACTGCTTTGGTTGTGATGAGGTGTCTGCAGCAAGTGACAGTCGGTCTTTCCACGGTTTTATAAGATTGACGTGGTACACTTGCTCCGGCTTCCGTTTACCTGGCTGGCGGATTTTATAGTTCACCTCATTTATTCTTTCTAATACCTCAAAGGGCCCTTGCCATTTAGCCAGAAATTTACTTTCTACTGTAGGGATCAGCACTAAAACCCGGTCACCGGGTGCAAAGGTACGTATTCTGGCACTGCGGTTATATACTCTTTGTTGTGCCTCCTGAGCATGGGCCATATGTTCTCGCACAATAGGCAACACTGCCGCGATTCGATCCTGCATTTGGGCCATGTGTTCAATGACACTCCTATAGGGGGTAGCTTCTTCTTCCCAGGTTTCGTTTGCTATATCTAGAAGGCCCCTCGGGTGACGGCCATATAGTAACTCAAATGGAGAATACCCTGTAGAGGACTGAGGGACCTCACGGATGGAAAACATGAGGTAAGGGAGAAGGAAGTCCCAATTTTTCCCATCTTTATCCACCACCTTCCTTAACATGGCTTTTAGGGTTTTATTGAATCTTTCTACCAGCCCATCGGTCTGTGGATGGTAGACAGAAGTACGCAGCTGTTTCACCTGGAATAATTTACACAGCTCTTTCATGACCCGGGACATAAAAGGGGTACCCTGATCTGTAAGGATCTCTTTTGGTAGTCCTACCCGGCTAAATACGTGCACCAACTCTTTAGCTATAACCTTGGATGACGCATTGCACAGGGGTATAGCTTCCAGGTAACGGGTGGCATAATCCATAATTACAAGAATATGCTGGTGGCCGCGGGCAGATCTTACAACAGGCCCCACCAAATCCATTGCTATTCTCTCAAACGGCACCTCAATAATTGGTAGAGGAACCAGGGGACTACGGTAGTGTGGCTGAGGAGCTGAAACCTGGCACTCTGGGCAGGAGTCACAATAATCTTTTACGTCTTTGTAAACCCCAGGCCAGAAGAACCTTTGAAGGACTCTATCTATAGTTTTCTCTGTCCCCAAATGCCCCCCCATAAGGTGGCCATGTGCCAGATCTAGCACAGTCCTTCTATATGCCTTAGGGACCACTAGTTGCTCCACCAGATCCTCTCCCCTTTTTACGACTTGGTACAGCAAGTCATGTTTTACCGCCATGTATGGATAGGACAGTCTGGTGTCAAGCTCCACCAGATTACCATCAATCATTTTAACATTTTCCCGGGCTCGGGTAAGAGTGGGATCTTTCAACTGTTCAGCACCAAACTGATCCTTCCGCACCTCAAGATCAGGCATACTGTCACTAGGGGGCTCTAGACTGCTATGACCCTCTGGGGACACCGCATTGTGGGGTTCAGCTTCTTCCCCAGCCATAACCGAAAAGGGGAAAGTTTCCTCCTCAATTAGGGCCCCACTTACTGGCAGTGTATTTGAGACCCTCTGTTCCCACATCTTCCAGAAATGTGGGAAGTCCCGCCCCATGATGACATCATGCATTAATAATGGCACTATCCCCACCATGAATTTTACTGCACCAAACTGTGTATGTATGTCCACTACAGCCATGGGGTAATGTCGAGTATCCCCGTGAATACAAGTAACCCCAATAGTTTTCACCCGACGGGTTATTGGAGGCACCAAATCTGCGTTTACCAGGGTCACTAGACTACCTGAGTCTAACAGTGCATTTACAACTTTACCTTCGACCGTAATAGGACACATGTGTTTCTCATCCCCAGCATTTGGTAACGCTACACACGCAAGCTGAGTATACAGTGATAAGCGGCGGTTTATGTAGGAGACATCACATTGCATGGCATCATCATACATTGGGCAATTGGCAATAATATGACCTGGCATTTGACATCGAAAACACTTTATAACATCCTTACTGAGTCTCTTATAGGCCCCCAACTTCCCTGGCATGGCTTGCCAGCTTCTAGAGCCTGGGCCTTCAGTCTCTCCACTTGCATGCACCAACCCATCAGATCTACCAGCCCCCTTTTCCCTTAGAACAGTCTTACCAGGAAGCCCTGGAGATCTCCGCTGTGGGACCAGGGGGCGCTGTGGCAGACTCATCAGTTCCTCAGCGGCTTTGTACCTCTCCACTATCTCCACCATTTGGTCAGCATCTTTAGGGTCTCCATGGCTCACCCACTTGCGCAAGGTAACGGGGAGGGATCTTAAGTACTGGTCCATCACAACCCATTCCACCATCTGGGGACCTGTCAGGATCTCTGGCTGCAACCACTTCTTGGTTAGGTGAATGAGGTCATGCATTTGATAGCGTGGAGGTTTGTCCATGCTGTAGAGCCAGGTGTGCACGCGCTGTGCACGGACAGAAACTGTGACTCCAAGGCGTGTTAAAATTTCCTTTTTTAGCTTGCCATAGTCCATAGCATCCCGGGTTTCCAGTTCAAAATAGGCCTTTTGAGGTTCTCCTGAAAGGAAGGGTGCCAAAAGACCCGCCCATTGTTCCTTTGGCCAACACTCTCGCTCGGCATTCCTTTCAAAGGTTGTCAAATAGGCTTCCACATCATCAGCGGTCGCGGAGTAGCGTCTGCAACACCTGGGGCCCGCTCAGTGACACTGGCTAGCTGCTGTAGAACAACTTTTAAGGTCTCCCGGTCTTTTCTTTGAGGAAGAAAATAAAAAAGAGATAAAGAACACTCAGTATCCCATATTAGACAAGATGATGAGTCTCCCCCATAAATCCAAAATTCATAGTTTGAATAGTATGACTTCATTATATGATGAAATGTGTAGGCTGTGTGTATTAGAGCCAAGGCATTTGCAGCTCACTCTGAATATCATTAACACATTGACAAAAGATATAAATCCTAAACTCCAAACCAACTAAAATTTATTTTTAAAATCACTCTGCCTAACACATTTATCAATGAATGCTCAATGAATTATTGTGTATGCTGACGTGCTGGCTCTAATACATAGAGCCAAATGTATTGCCAACCTGTCCTCATGGCTACATATATTGATATCATGGACATTTTATTAAGACTTAATGCATTATAGCCTTGTTAAACTTCAAATGGATTAGATATAGCGCTTATGTTTAATAATTGTTAAGGTGTAATTGTCCTCCTTTGTTTTGTATTGAACCCCACTCACCTTACATTGTCCAGCGATGTGCTGTCAGCTGTCTTCACTGACAGCATTCCATCCCGTGCTGGCGGAGGTGATGCGCTGCGCGTGCGCGGCGGCGCGACGTCGGTGCATGCGCGCGCCTCCTACTGCAGGGGAGTGCGCCCGCGCGGCCTTTCCCCTACGAGTATTCGGGCGGGGATGGCGGCGGGGGCGGACGCCGACACCGGATGCTGGATGCACGTGGCACATATAAGGTGAGTGAAGGGGACCCCAAATCACACCCTGATGAAGTAGTTGGATCGCCACTACACAACGTGTCGGTGGGATGGTTGCATGCTGGCCCCATAACATTTGGTGATATTATTTAATGATTTTGACTTTATTAGTTCCTATGTTACCAGGCTTCACTTGGCACATATTCATTTGCTGTCCTATAGACATTATTCACATTGCATGAGTTGTTTCAGGTTTTTTTCTTATGTTGTTTAATTTGGGTTAATAGATTGTAGTTATTGGGTTGTTGATTGGTCCCTTGGGGACCTGCACTTTATGTCCTTTTATATGAAGTATTGCACTAATCACTTTATTGCACTGGTCACTTTGTGTGCTTACAGCACAACAATAGCACTTTATATTGAAGTTTTTGTATAATAATTTTTTACTGGTATAGGGAACATGATATATTGAGATATTGACCTAGAGAAATTTCCACTATCATTATTAGGGGTCTTTCACATCCAATTTTTAATCATGTTTTTAAATGTATGTGTCTTATGTACTAGTATGTGCTAATTAGAATAAAGTATAAATATTCTTTTGATTTATAGTGTGCGGCCTGTATATTTAGGGTGTGCTTTGGTTCTTCAGGAAACCAATTTTTGCGTGCAACACAGGCCCTGTAAACGTTTTTTTTTCCAAACCCTAAACTAGAGATCCTAGAGCTCTAGTTTCTAACTTCCTGGTTGCTTTTACCTGACAGATACAAGAAATCTTGGGCAGATATACACACCCTCTATGACTTGTCCAGACACTCTGTCACAGTATATATATATATATATATATATATATATATATATATATATATAAAAGGGATGGGGAGAAGGCTTTTCTTTTCAGTCAAGTCTGTAACTTTTCAAGAATGCATTATTTTGTATATAAATTAACATGTTGAAAATGACCACTGTATAGAGCCCTGGTGAGGCCACAGATAGAATACTGTGTGCAGTTCTGGAGACCTTACCTGCAAAAAGGCATTATTCAAATAGAACGGATCCAAGGGCCAACAACAAAAATAGTAGAAGAACTTAAACTGGAGGAAAGAAGAGCGTGAGGGGACATGATGGAGACCTTTATATATGTGAAAGGATTCAATAAGGAGGGAAGTGTTTTTAAAGAGAAACTTAATGATAGAACAAGGGGGCCCAACCTGAAGCTAGTCGGAGGGAAGATCAGGAGCAATGTTAGAATATCTGATTTTACAGAAAGCGTACAGAGGTAAAAATCGACAGTCAGTGAATTTAAACATGTCTGGGATAAGCCTCCATCTATCCTAAGATAAAGAGAACATACAGTATACACATAAGGGCAGACTAGATGGACCGTATGGTCTCCTTCTGCTGTCAACCTTCTATGTTTCTCAAATAAGTTAAATACATGTAAAGTGTCTGGAGTGGAGAGGAAGAATCATCTCAATCAAGTAGATTCCACCCTCAAGGGCAGCAGATTTGATTTCTTTCCTTAAACCTGCCCATACCGCAAAACCTTGTCCTGGCTGTTAGTTTGTTTACTGTCAGCAGAAAGGAGAAGCTTGATGTTGCTGTAGCTTTTAATTCTCTGTAATAATTGGTTTCATGATTGTTTATTGTCCAGTTTGTGAAATAAAGTGGTGTGTCTCTCTATTTTTTTTTTCCCCATTTATTTCTTGCAGATGGTGAATGTATCCAGAATAAGGAAAGATTCGATGGTATATCTCCAGGAATCACAACTACTTTAAAACTTGTGGCTTCAACATCTGATAATTTAATACGATCAGGGTATCATGATGTTTTTCCTACCGATGGTACTAATCAAGGATTTCCCACACCGAGAACATATTCATGTTCTCAGTGTGAGAAAAGTTTTAAATATACTACAGATCTTCTCCAACATGAAAGAGATCACGCAAGAGAGAAGCCGTATTTTTGTTCTATATGTGGAGAGCGTTTTTTTCATGAATCAGGACTTAAAGATCACGATATAGTTCATTCAAAGAAGCCATATTCTTGTTCTAAATGTGGGATGTGCTTTTCCCTCCATGCCATGCTTCTCAAGCATGAAAGATGGCACGAAACAGGGGAGAAGTCATATATTTGTTCAGAATGTGGGAAATGTTGTTCTGAGAAATCAAAACTTATCTCACATAAAAGAACTCATACAGGAGAGAAGCCACATTCTTGTTCTGAATGTGGTAGATGTTTTTCTGAGAAATCAGCCCTTAATAAACATGAAATGATTCATACAGGCGAGAAGCCATATTCTTGTTCTGAATGTGGGAAAGGTTTTATACAGAAATCAGCCCTTACTGCGCATGAAAGAATTCATACAGGAGAGAAGCCATATGTTTGTTCTGATTGTGGGAAAAGTTTTATTTATAAAACAAGCCTTATCACACATGAAAGAATTCATACAGGGAAAGGACTGTATTCTTGTTCTGAATGTATGAAAGCTTTTATTCATAAACCGCACCTAATCACACATGAAAGAATTCATACAGGGGTGAAGCCATATTCTTGTTCTGAATGTGGGAAATGTTTTACTCAGAAATCAGGCCTTAAAGCACATGAAAAAATTCATACAAGATAATTCATATTTTGATCCTCATTGGAATGTTATTATTAGAAGTCTCTTTTTGTCAGACATTAAAGGGTTTACACAGGGTAGTATAAAGATGCTTATGTAAATGCAAAAAATCTAGTTAAGTGATTAAGTCATTTTAATTTTTGTCCAGATCTCCCCTAATTACTATCCATACATTTATGGGTCTTGAAGTGCCTTTAACCGGGAGAGAGACACCACATAAAGACCCACCCTTTTCATCATTTACATAAGAAGATGCCCAGAGGAGCCTTAGATTTGTGTCTTATTAGATTCACACTCACTCACACTCGGGGCCCTCAGATTGCAATTCTTCTACAAAGTATATTTTCAATAAGTGTAAGTGGGGGAGTCAGCATTTAATCTTCATATGTCTAGCGCCAACCTAAAAATAATTGAAAGGAAATGCTTCTCTGGGACCAACCATCCATGTCAGGTAGGGCCAGCTCCAGGCTTGTGGGGGCTCTTGGGCAAGAGAGTCTTTGTGGGCCACAAAGTAGTGAGTCACATGAGGTCACTTTTCAGCTCTACTGCCACAAATGGGTCATCTCCTGCTGCTGATTGCCCTCCAGTCCTTGTCAGTTGTCACCTGGTTCTCGCCACCTTCTGAGCTTCCATCAATTGCCCTCCACTCTATGCCACCTTCTCCATTGTTGAATATTCCCTGTTGCTGAGGCCAGCAATGAGTAGGTCTGCACACAATACCTGGCATTCTGAGGTTTGGGTCCACTGTAAAATAATACCATGGCCAGGTGTCAGCCTGAGTGGGCCCCTGAAGATGCCAGGGGCTCTGGCAATTGCACAGGTTTGCCCTGATGTCAGGGAAAACCCTTCCCACTCTCAGATGGCATGCTTCTTCTCTATTCTACTTTATTTCTTTCTATTCTCCCCTCTTCTTTCACTTGGTCTGTCCAGGTAGAGTTTTTGGGCTCATAGCTGCAATGTCGGTAAGTCATCTGCTGGTGACATTGTAAATTCCTTTGAATTAAGACATGCTTGTTGGTGCTCTCCCTCCTGGATAATCAGCTGCATATAATAATACTTTAAGTTAAATTAAATCCACACCCAAGCCCTCTCTGCTACAGTATTTAACCACTTTTGCCAAGATCAGCTGCTACTCACCTTGCTCATACCTTGCATCTGTAGTCCCATTTCCCCATCATTTGCATACTTCTACTTTCCTGCTCAAATCCACTCTCTGCTTCTGTTACCCTGACATCTCTGTCTTCTCTGCTAGTATCCAGATTCCATACCTGCTACCCCGTCATCTCAATCCTCCAGCTCCCCACCAATATCCAGTCTGTGGAGCAATTCCTATAAATATCTTGAGTTGGTGCGCTGAGTTTAGTGCTAAATTAATCTCCTGTTTTGGTGTACAGAGCATGTTGCTGGGTGCCATGGCAGGGTTTAGTGCTATACTGTTTACTTATATATGTAGTGTTGTTGCTTGCTGTGCTTACATGTGCAATAAAGATATTTTCATTTGATCTTTATATGTGTGTGTGTGTTTGTGATATATTAGTTGGCTATTCCCTAAAGTTGTGACAACTTTGTTGTATAGTGAGTGATGTTACTGCTGCCGAGTCTTAATGTCGTTCTTCGAACTGTGTGGATGCACCACGACAGGCCTGGCTCGTCTATTTAGGAATATGAAACAGAAAGAAACAGAGTACAGGGAAAACACTGAGGGTTTGAGTCAGAAATATAAGGGTTAATTCCGCACCAAATTATATATATACTGAATTGTGCAGGGCTAAAAAAAATGTGAGAAAGTGTTTTCTCTCAAAACATGTGAGTAAAAAATACGGTGATAGATCAACCCTAGTCTTTGAAACCCAAGTTCCAGTTTTGGTCCACTTCAAGCCAGCAAGCGCATACTCCTACAAGAAGAGGTGAGTAGCACGAAATAGAGTTATAAGGAGCAAGAAGGGAGGGAAACAAAGCGTCTGAAATCGGCCCACCCTGGAGGAGACAGGGAATTGCAATCTCCAGAAGCGATACTGCTGAAGTTACCTTGCTTTCAACCTTCTGGATAACCTTTTAATTGCATTGTGAAATCTGTCCTGACCGCAGCTTCCCCTTAGAGGTTGATATTTATCCTACTAAGCCCATGAGGATGCCCCCCCAACTAGGCTGACTAAGCCTACCCCCAAGGAAGTCGGACAGGGCTGGTGCTCACCTGCTTGGTTTAGACCATCTTGGATATGCCCCCATCTCCCCCGTGTCATGGGTGACAGCTGGCCCCATGGAGGGAGGTAGTTAGCTGTGAGGCACCATTGAAGTTGAGGACACATTGTGCTGCCCTTATGTGGGGTGGCTGGGGACCCATTTGTCTCCTCTTGCCTGATTTTTTAGACTACATGCAGAATTTATATTGTAAAACTGTGATTTATCTGGTAATAAATATGACAACATTAGTGGCATCCGGTCCCAACCTCTGTCTTTCTTAAAGAAACTGGCTTTGCTGCATTCGTGTCCATGTCCCTGCCCTGGGACCTAGAGTTTTCTGTCCACTACGACTATAAATCCCAGCTAAACCAAAGTAGGACGGAAGTAATACGACTGTCAACAACGTGTGTTTTATATTACCCGGGATGACTGTTTAATATAATGTTTGTTTACATAGGTTGAGCAGTGTGCCATCAATTCCCTTTATCCCTTCCTGGCTCCCTTAGTCTTGCTGTGATGCAAGTAGCTCCTCCCCTCTTCCCCTCTCCCTCAGCCATTTCTAGTTTGGCATCCAAACAGTGTAGACCTGCTGCTCCCTTCTGCAGCTACAGTCTTTCTACCTGCTGTAGAGTAAGCTATCTGCCAAGGAGTAAAGAAAATATCCATCACAGACACACACAGAGAATGTGGAGCTGTCTACAGGATTCACATTACTGCCATCTAGTGAGTCAGAATAATGACTCTGTTGGGCTGGAACAAGAGGGTGAGGAGCATGGGCTATGATCATCTGGATATGAGTGGTGGCTCTAAATGCATTGAAGGAAAATGCATGCATGCATATATCTGCAGGCATGGCATGCCAAAAGGCATGGGAAGTGTGCAAGGGCTTTCGAGCTGCACAAGCATGTCCAAGCAGTGATGCCTATGGATGGTATAGGGCCGTTTCAACACCATACAAATATATATTATTTGCCCGTATGCATGTTCGCACTTGATTCCCCTCCCAAAATAGTGCTGAATCTCAAAACTGAAAATGTTGTTGAATCGGCCATTTTGTGTTACATGCCGCTACTTCTGAGAGCGACAACTTGTCTGATTATGCAAATGTTTTGTAGGATATCTAGGTTGATATCCAGGAAAAGGAACCTCCGGATAGCGTTACAATGAAACAACTGAGAAAAAAGAAGTATTTGTGAAGAATGAAGCAGAGGAAATCCCTCTACAGAACAGCACAGGTGAGTAATAAACCTTCTATAGAAAAGATTTCCTTGTTATCCTAGGACAGATTTTAGGCTAACTAACAAAGGGGACAAAATTTCACACCCACTCACACTATCCCCCTCACTATCCCAGTAATTATTAAAGTGGACCGACCACCTAAAATATCAGCCATCTGAGTTCCCCTGGAACATCCCAAGATTTGGAATACCCCACTCTGTAAACCCCCCGGGGGCTGATTTTTAAGATATCAAAGATACAAAGATACAGGGTGGCCAGGTACCCCCCCCACACTTGCATAGAAAACCACAGTGTAAGAAGCTTCCGGAGGAATAAAATGTTTATGATCTCAATAATTAATGAATTATTATTTATTAATAATTTTATTGATGTATATAGGTAACTTGGATGAATGTGGAATCTGTGGATGTTTATCTGCTGCTTATGCTGTTTATTATGATTCTGATCCCGGGGCTGGCTAATTCAGAGGAAATAATGCACATATAATATAATAAAAGGTTTATTTGCTGAATTGCATCAATACTCATTATGTATTGTTAAAGAATTAATGGAATTAATATGGATTGCTGTATCTTTGATATTCATAGAATGATGTAGTTTTTTTCTGTAAGGTATATTTTGCTGCGCTCAGGAACTTTTCTGCTTTCTAAAGTTACAAGTTATCTGATCAATATGTTCTTTACGTGCTTGGAGTGCAGACCTCCGCCCTGCTCATCAAGATATGGATTTTGGACATTGTTGGACATTGTCTTCTGTCGGCTAAAGATAATTTACTCTGTTACATAAAGAATTTGGACTCTGCTATTGGCTGAAACTGCGTCCTCCACCCCAGTTCAATCAGCATAAAGAGATGTGGCTGAGGCAGCCATTTTGAGCGCGCTCCCAGAATTGCATGAGAGTGAATTGCTGTCTGTCACTCTGTTGTAATCTCTTGTAATCATCTAATAATAATACCTTTAATTTGGACCAGCTGTTATCACGTTGATTTTATTTCCTCAACAGTATATATTGTGATGATTAGCTCTGGTAGACAGCAGGATGTTTGCAGTATAGAGGCTCAGAGGCGAAAAGTTAAACTTAAAGTCCGTGTTTATTCACACCAAAATCCATAAAAGCATATGCCCTTTCGGGTTACATCACCTTTTCAGGAAAATGCAGCATAAGTCAATCAGACAGGCAAACTGCGTTTTTAGTCCTTGGGCAAAGTTGCTGCTTTGCAACAGAATCCACCTTGGGTCCGCATGAAAACAGCCTGCATAGGAGTTTTCAGCCAGGCTCACAGAGTCTCACTCCACAAGTGAGGTCCAGTCACAGACAGTGCACATCTGATTCCCCAGGCTATTTATGCGGCCTGTAAAACCCGGACCTGGGTAGTGGGATGGAGTCCCACCCTGCTCTACTCCATCCCAGTAAAACCGTCCCGGGTTAGCCTTTCAGCTATACTAACACTTCAGCACCAGACTGCCATTAGCAGCTAATGCTGGGAAACAAAACACACGGTTTTACTGCACCAAGGCCAGGTACCTTGGTGCCACATACCTTCCGTCAATGACGGCCCCTTGCACCTTACCACAATATATATATATATACATATATACACACAGACTCAGATCAGTTCTTTCTTAGTAATTACTTTAACTTCGACTATTTAACTGGCACCATATGCTTTATATGACTGCTCCCCCTTGGGGGAGGGGGAAAAAGTTTGACCAGAGAAACGATATTTAAGAAGGAAGTGGGGGAATGTCGTGTTCTTCTCTCTGCTTTGGCTTTCTGAATGGACAGCATGGAGGAGACATGAAAAGATTGGCACACAGGCAGTATGGTGGGGGCTGGGGGGAAAGACAAAAGGACCTAGTTGAATTAGCCTGGGAGAGAGAGAATTATTGCATTTTGTATGGACACTGCTTACATTTCTGGACATTGTAAGTTTATATCATATTTACACCATTCATATTATTATTTTTCTGTGTTGGTCCACTTCCGCGGGGAAACCCTGATCGGTTTCTGTGTGAAACCCCCCAGAAAGCCCCTAAAATCTTACCTTATCGGCGATGGACAAGCACCAGATAAGGCGCTGCCGCCGCCGCCACCACCTCTCGCGCGTCCCTCTTACAGGGCCCGCGCCGGCCGTTTGTGAATGGTGCGCGTCCTGCTAGAGGGAAGCGCGGGAGGCGGCGGCGGCTTATAGGGTAAGGTAAGTTTTTAGGGGCTTTCTGGAGGGTTTCACACAGCAGGGCATCCCTATTTCGGATGCCCCGCGGGGAGGGAGCTGATCGGCCCGGGAATCTTATAGATTCCCGGGCCGATCAGGTGTGGGTGTTGGTCCACTTTAATTAAAACCGATTTTTGGTTTCGGGCAATACTTGTTGCTTAAATAAACATAGCTGAGATCATTTCTGAATGGCCCAAATACTTTGTGTTAAAAGTTAGAACACATTTACAAAGACTAAATGAGCTCAGCACCTTTTAGGCCACAAAAATATGCACAATCAAAAGTGGACTTCCCCTTTAACTGCCAGCCACGTAAATTTTATGTGGCTGCCTCTCCTCCCAATAAATGCTCTTCACCACTAACCCTGCCCCTTTGGGGCAGATGACATCATCCTGCTGATGTCATCCCGTTCCTGTCCTGGAACTTAGGGTAGGAGTGTGGCGGTTACCGATTTCTCCTTGCAGAATTTTCTCAGGCCATGTTGCGCAGTGCTCAATTGAGTGAAGCCGCATGTTCTGGGGGGAGGATAGGTTCAGCCCTGCCTCCTCTGTGTAGACCATGGTAGAGCACCCAGCTGCCCCCCTCCACCTCACAGACCCAAACATTAATATACAGAGCCCCCAGCTGCTCCCTTCCACCCCACAGACCCAAACATTAATATACAGAGCCCCAAGATGCTCCCTTCCACCCCACAGACCCAAAGATTAATATACAGAGCACCCAGCTGCTCCCCTCCACCCCACAGACCCAAACATTAATATGCAGAACACCAAGCTGCTCCCCTCCACCCCATAGACCCAAACATTAATATGAAGAGCACCCAGCTGCTCCCCTCCAACCAAAAACCCAAACATTAATATACAGAGCCCCCAGCTGCTCCCCTTCAACCCACAGATGCAAACATTAATATGCAGAGCACCCAGCTGCTCCCCTTCAACCCACAGATGCAAATATTAATATGCAGAGCACCCAGCTGCTCCCCTCCAACCCACAGACCCAAACATTAATATGCAGAGCACCCAGCTGCTCCTCTCCATCCCACAGACCCAAACATTAATATACAGAGCACCCAGCTGCTCCCCTCCACCCCACACACCCAAACATTAATATGCAGAGCACCCAGCTGCTCCCCTCCACCCCACACACCCTAACATTAATATGCAGAGAACCCAGCTGCTTTCCTCTGACAATCAGACCAAACCATTTATATGTAGAGCACTACAAGGCAAGTATTTCTTAAAGTGGACCAACACCCAGGATTTTGACTATCCTGGGTTTTGGTCCACTTCGGCGGGGCACCCCGCTGTGTGAAACCCCCCCAGAAACCCCGAAAAACTCACCTCTCCTCGCTCCCACGTGACCGTCGCTGCCAATCCCCGCCGACGGACAAGAGAGCGCGCCGGCCATTCACAAACGGTGATCGGGGTGCCCCGCAGTCAGGGGTCTGATCGATTCCCGGCCCGATCATGGGAGGGTGTTGGTCCACTTTAATCTGTATTAACTATTTAAGTCAGTTCCTTAGCTGAGCTCAAGTGCGTTCAGCTCAGGTGATGTCAGTGGTCAGTGCTAAGTGCAGGACTGGAGAAAAATCACCCTGTAGGAATGGCTCAGATTGACGAGTATCAAAACAGCAACAAATCATATCGCACAGCCTTATTAATTAATAATCCGGTGAGCAAACCCCTAATTAACAACCACAAAGAGCAAGTAAACAAGAGCGTATTACCTGCTACAGGGAATGCACACCAAAGGCTTCTTAAAACAAATCAGTTTATGGTTACAAAATCACCAAAAACTAAAACACATGAAAATAACAATGACAGACATACACATTAAAAATCAAGGCTAGACGGCCTCCCGACAGCAACTGGATCAATTAATCTGATCTCTAGCGGACTGTGAGGTCAGTACAATGATATATATAATGCACAGCCAGCAGACCAATACATCAAAAAGGAAAAAAGGAGAACCAATGAGTTCTGCTGGGTGTGCAATATATATATATATATGTTTGTGGGAGTGCATTATATATATACCTTTGTGGGTGTGCATTATATATATATATATATATACCTTTGTGGGTGTGCATTCCTTTGTGGCTGTGCATTATATATATATATATATATATATATATATATATACCTTTGTGGGTGTGCATTCCTTTGTGGCTGTGCATTATATATATATATATATATATATATATATATATATATATATATATCTTTCCCTCTCCCTCCCTTGTTAGGACATGTCCTGTCACAGCTCTGCCATTAGGGTGTGCTTTCTCTCTTTCTGTCTGATCACATGACTCACACTGTATCATGTGACAAGGCTCTTCCTGTGTGGGGAGGTGGGGTGAAGGACGTGTTTGCAGCCATTGAAGCAGCATCTGGTGTGAGCTGTATATCCGCTCTGGGAAGCTGCAGTCGCCCGGGAGGCAGCGAGGGATCTCGTGTGACATTTGCAGCCGGCAGCATTGTCTCTCTATCATTCCTCGGAGGTAATGATGTATAGAATGTGTCACTAGTCACTGGAGATTTAGTTGTTGTGCACACTTAGGTGTGTTAGCATTATAATAAACATTGGGATGTAGCGTTAGCAGTGAGCTTAGGCTGCGCTCACACTGTGCGGTTGCAGTTCAGGTCCATTTTGTTTGTAGTTTCATAGAATAGAATTGCAATCAGTTTGCGGTGCAGTAGGGACACTGCAAAAAGAACCTTTTTTTATGTTCCGACTTCATTGTATGGATAGGTCTGAGAGCCCATATGCATACCTCTCAACTTTTTAGGGTGGGAAAGAGGGACAATTGTTAAATTAGGCCACACCCCCTCATTGATTGGACGATACTGAAGTTGGTTTCTTATTCAGCCAATTTAAGAAACCAACTTCAGCCCGAATAAGAAACCAACTTTAGTATGGTAATTGATTGGTGGATAGGAGTTACAACAACAGAAACACTTTGAATAGGCAAATTAATCATTTATTGATGCAGATCTGCATGTTACACCTCAAAGAGGGACAAATGAGAACAACGAGGGACAGGGGGACATGGACACCAAAGAGGGACAGTCCCTCTAAATGAGGGACAGTCGGGAGGCATGCATATGGTATTCAAGACATCAATTATTCTGCAGATCTGTCAAAAACAGAAAAGCAGATGAATTCAAATAGGTGTGAATGTAGCTTTATTCGTGGATCTATTACACATATATTACTTTTAAAGAGGAGCATTACAGGACTTGGGGAGGTAATAAAAACTCGCCAAACCTGGCTTCATACATCATCCTGGATCTTCCTTGCAGCTCAGCGGGTTCCGAAGGTGGGGCTGGAGCACTGAGCTCCTAATGTGGAAGCCAGTGAAAAGCAGGGACAATGTGAGTTTTTTGTTTATCTGCTCCACTCAAAGTGGACCAAAACCCATGCCGATCGGCCCGGGAATCTTTAAGATCACAGGTTGACCCAACCTCTGTTTCTGAACCCCCATTAGTTCTTTTCTCTTCAGTTCCTGAATTGGGATCCCCTCCATGTGGCACATATATTGTAATGGCTGACTGTATAGGGTGTTCCTAGTTTACCTCTACTGGCTACTCTTTTTTTATTTCCTGGCCTGGGATACCCTCCATGTGGTGTATCAGAACTGGCGGCCTGGACTGGAAAATTTCTCCCCCTGATCCTCAGCTCTGTTCCTGTACTCCTCTATTATTCAGATTATGCTGGAATTATTATATGATCAGTGCCCTACTGGTTGTATCCCTGTAGCCTTCCTGACACAATGAATTCCTAGTCGTACCTGTCGAAAAAAAGCTGAATCTGAATCGGAGGAGACTTTATTATGTCTTCAGAAATAGGACTTCTCTGTCCCCTTTATTCTCCTCTGAAACACCATACTAACCCATCGCCCACCAATCATAAGCACACACAAATAATCTCTCAAATTCTTAAAGATTCTCGGGTATAGAGCTGTTACCTTTTTCCTTCAGACACTAGAGACACTATGGTGACAAATGTGAAAACTGAGGAGGAGGAAACATCTGTGAAGAGTGAAGAGGAGGAAATTCCTCTACAGATCAGCACAGGTGAGTATTGAAAACATTTCCCTGTATCCTTCTCAGTCACTCCAAACACTCTGGTCTGTGTTATGCAGCTCAGTGCAGGGACATGAATTTCATCTTTATTCACAGACCCTGGAGGAGCTATAGTGAAAACTGAGGAGGAGGAAGGATTTGTGAAGAATAAAGAGGAGGAAATATCTCTACAGATCAGCTCAGGTGAGTAATAAACCCTATATATTACATAGTTTATACGGTTTAAAAAAAACATATGTTCATCAAGTTCAACCAAGGGTGTTGGGGTAGGGGAAGTTATCTTTAATTTGATTTTATAGGGGAAGCTATGTATTTTATTTTTTGTTTTTTTTTTACTGATAACCGCTGTTAATGTTATTTTCTTCAAAAAAAGAATCTAATCCTTTTTTGAAGCTGTCAGCGGTTGATGCTGTAACAAGCTTCTGTGGGAGGCTATTCCATAGATGTTCTTATGGTAAAAAATGATTGTCGCCTCTGGAGACTAAATTTCTTTTTTTCCAATCGAAGGGAGTGCGCCCTTGTCTTTAGAGAGGATTTTACCTGAAACAGTGTTCTCCCATATTTTTTGTATGGCCCATTTATATATTTATACAAGTTAATCATGTCCCCCCTCAGCTTTCTCCTCTCAAGACTAAACAGATTTAATTCTCGTAATCTTTCCTCATAACAAAGATCCTTCATTCTCCTTATTAGTTTGGTGGCTCTCCTCTGCACTCTTTCCAGAGTCCGAGGGTCCTTTCTATGAATGGGCGCCCAGAACTGGACGGCATATTCCAGGTGAGGGCGCACCAGTGCCTTGTAAAGAGGCAAAATTACATCTCTATCCTGTGATTCCATGCCTCTTTTAATTCATGATAGTATCTTGGTGGCCTTGGAAGCAGCTGCTTGGCATTGCATGCTGGTATTTAGCCTGTTATCTACCAGTACCCCCAGATCCTTCTCAACAAGTGACTCTCCCAGCTTTACTTCCCCGAGCATATATGTGGCCTTCAGGATATTAAACCCCAAGTGCATGACTTTACATTTTTCCACATTGAACTTGATTTGCCAAGTGGATGCCCATACACTCAATGTGTCCAAGTCAGCCTGACGCTTGTGAACATCTTCCATAGACTGCACTGTGCTACAGATCTTTGTTTCATCTGCAAAAATAGAGACAGTGCATTTAATTCCATCTTCTATGTCGTTTATAAGAAAGTTGAATAATAGTGGGCCCAGCACTGAACCCTGGGGTACACCACTTACAACTGGTAATCTCTTTCATTTTGTGCTTTTGCCAACCTTATTTCTTTCTTACACATTTTATTTACTAGTTTATACTTTACAAGTGTTACAGCTGAGAGTTCAGCCTTATAATGTTTAAATGCCGTTTTTTTGTTCTTTATTGCCCTTTTAACCGCAGGTGTCAGCCATGAGGGGTTTAATTTTAGCCGCTTACATTTGTTACCTGTAGGAATACATTTTGCAACGTTGCTACTCACAATTGATTTAAAACACTCCCATTTGGCCTCTGTATACTTATTCCTAAACAGATGCTCCCAGTCAATGTCCTGGAGTGCAGCTCTGAGCCTGGGGAAGTTGGCCTTCCTAAAATTTAGTGTTTTTGCCCTCCCCGGCAGAAAATCTTTCTTACAGTTTATGTAAAATACAACTATATTGTGGTCACTGTTACCAAGATTTTCACGGACTGTTACTGTCTCCATCAGGTCATCATTATTTGATATTACCAGATCTAAAAGAGCATCACCCCTAGTAGGTGCCTCCACGAACTGATTCATATAATTATCTTGTAGCAAGTTGAGGAATGCTCTCCCCCTTGTAGTGGAAGCAGAACTGTGTCTCCAGTCGATTCCTGGGTATTTGAAGTCCCCCATCACCACCACTGTACCAGCCTGTGAAGCCCGCTCTATCTGTTTATGCATTTGACCCTCTATTTCCTCAGTTATATTTGGGGGCCTATAGATTACCCTTAACTGTATTTTAACATTATTTACATTGGCCCCCACTTCTACCCACAAGGATTCTACATCCTCACAATCTTCTGCTAGTATCCCCTCATTAATATATGCTTTGAATTCTTGCTTTACATAAAGGCACACACCGCCCCCTTTCCTTTTTGCTCTGTCTTTCCCGAAAAATAGCAAAACCTTGTAGATTGACAGTCCAGTCATGTGTGGAATCCAGCCATGTTTCAGCCACACCAACAACATCAATATTATCTGCCAGCACCAGAGCATCAAGCTCCCACACTTTATTTGCCAGACTTCTGGCATTTGTGAACATACACTTTATGTTCCCATCTAGTTTGACACATTGAGGTACAGTATTAGCATCTGCAGTAATGCATCCGCCTAATATTTCACTGCTGGTTTGCAACACATGGATCTCCTTATCCTTCATAGCAATCCTCCCCCCTTCTAATTCTTCACCCACCATCATGTGCTGTCCCCTACATAACCTGTCTTCACTTTTTACTTCCCTCCCCCCTCAACTCTAGTTTAAATACATCTCCACCCCCTCTAGTATCTTCTCACACAGCACAGCAGCCCCCCTTCCATTCAGGTGCAAATTATCTGTGGAATACAGTTTGTACCCCAATAAAAAGTCAGCCCAGTGCTCTAGGAACCCAAATCCCTCTGCCCTGCACCAGGACTTGAGCCATGCGTTTAACTCTCTAAGCTCCTGCTGTCTTTCATGTGTAGCGAATGGTACTGGCAGTATTCCAGAGAATACAACCTTGGAGGTCCTTCCCTTCAACTTGGTGCCTAATTCCTTAAATGTATCTTTAGAATCCTCCATTTTCCATTAATTCTGTCATTGGTCCCCACGTAGACCATGATAGCTGGGTCATCCCCAGCCCCTCACAGTTGCAGCAACTTGGCCTTTAACTTCTTATTCTAGCACAGTCTAGCACAGTCCCCCAATCTAAAGTCCCTTAATAGAAAGTCCCCTCAATTACAATACAACCTCACTTGCAAATAAAACAGGAACTCGCAAAAGCTCCTGAACTCGCTTTAAACAATCTTATTTATACAAAGCAATACTTCCCTTCCAAATGGCAATATAGAAAATATTTCTCTGAATCTCCTGCTCAGTCACCCTCACACACTCTGGTCTGTCTTATACGGCTTTGTACAGGGGCATGACTATAAAAAATATTTCCTTGTTGTCCTAGTCAGTCACTAAGGGTAATGTAACTACTAAGGCATCCTGCCCCCCTGTGAGACCGCACAACTCCCACACCCCAAAGGCCAGCCATGGTACCTGTCAATAGCTGGGAAAGGGGGTAAGGAAGGGTCATGGGTCAGCAGCTGGAGAGTGGGGTTAGGTGAGGGGTTCAGGTCAGCAACTGGGGGGGAGCTTGAATGAGGGGTTCTGGTCAGCAGCTGGGGAATGGCTGGTTTGGTGAGGATAGGGGTTTGGTGAGTAGGTTCAGGTCAGCAGCCGGGGGGGGGATTTTGTTGGCAAAAGGTTGTACATGACACTCTTCCAGCCCAATCAGGAACATAAATGTGAACGGAATACATCAGCAACATATCTCAACATGGAACATAGGAAACAGCTCCTTTCTGTTAGCAAGTTAAACACACTATACATACAGTCACTTGGTCTGCCATGACTTCCTTTATCAACAGCATAACAAGCAGACAGTCATTTACAGTATGTAGTTGTTGCATTAAACAACACCCCCACTCAGCCACTACTTATCCTGTTTGTTCCATTGTGGTTCCTAATTTCTCAAACATGGCTCTTGATAGTGGCTTTGTCATGTCATTGGCTATCATCTTGTCAGACTCTTTATTCTGACTTACCCAAATGGCAGTAAATGGAATCCTGTAGACAGCTCTACATTCCTTGTGTGTGTCTGTGATGGATGTTTTCTTTATTTCATAAGGCTTGGCAGATAGCTTACTCAGTTGTTCTTGAATCACGTAGTTGGATTTCAAAAGCTTTATTTCAGTACAGAATCTTGTTACAGCAGACATGTACATACAATACAGCAGGAAACTTGTGGTGTAATCTATACAGCAACAGGTAAAAGGTCTGTAGCTGCAGAAGGGAGCAGCAGGTGTGCACTGCTTGCATCAGAGCAAGACTAAGGGAGCCTGAAAGGAACAAGGGGGATTAAATGCAAACTGCTCAGCCTATGTAAATAAACATATATTACCTGTTGCCACAGGTAAAATAAAATACACGTTGTGGGACATGACACACTAAAAAAAACAAACTTAAGTATCCCACGTGCCACTAAATCATGCAGCTGGTAATGTTTCACATCAATGTGCTTGGTCCCTGTACTGATCTTCTCACTGCTGGCAAGTTTAATACCTCCCTGGTTGTCCACGTAGATAATAGTTGGCTGAGTTAGAGGTTTAACGAAATCTTCCATAAGTTGTTTCAAACAAATTACTTATTGACTTGTATGAGTAGCAGACATGTACTCTTCTTCTGTTAAAGATAACACTTGAAAAAGTAACCACTTGTCGATTTCCAATCTGAGTCTACATAACCTCTGAGAGTCAGATGTTCTGGTGCTGATATCTTAAGATTTAGCATTTGAGTTTCTGTAAGATATTCTGTAAGACACCACTGGATTCGATACGAAGAACAAGAGGTTGTACACGTATGCAGCAACTTTGTGCTCCATTCTACCAGCATGGAGACACCCGATATCTCCCTTCCCCCTTATATGTCTCAGGAAGGGTTCCACCACCAGTGCAAAAATAAGCGGCCATAGGGGGCATCCCTGTCTGGTGCCATTCGAGATTGGGAAGGGCGAGGAGAGATTGCCATTGACTTTCACCCTAGCTTGGGGCCTGGAGTATAACTCTGTGATGTATCTAAACGCTCTGGTCCCAAGCCATATATGTCTCAGCACCTCAAACGCGAATCCGCAATCTATGCGGTCAAACGCTTTTTTCAGCGTCTGTTGACAACAGCATAATCGGGGTTCTATCCAGGCGTGAGCGGTGTATAAGATTTAGGGTCTTGACCGTGTCATCTCTTGCCTCTCTGCCAGGGATAAAGCCACACAGGTACCCTCTATTAGGTCTGGTAGGTGTGCTGCTAGCTGGAAGGCAGGACCTTAGTGAACAACTTGAGATCGACATTCAGGAGGGATATTGGGCAGTAGCTTTTGCAACATAGTGGATCCTTAACCGCTTTATGAATGACCATGATATGGGCTTCAAGTGCTTCTCCGGGAAGTCGCCCCAGGTCATCCTTCTCACCTAGTGTATTGAAGACACGGAGAAAGTGCTTGCTCAGGGTAGGTAGGAATTCCTTGAATTACGTGATAGACCATCAGGGCCTGGTGACTTCCCAGAAGGCGTCTGCTTGACTGCCTGCTATAGCTCACCCTCAGATAGCGGCTCCTCTAACCTGCTGATCACCCCCTCACTCAGCTGGGGCATGCCTGACAATGTGATGTACTGCCTTTTCCTCTCCAGGTCCCCCTGAGGGTCCCCTGCTCCTTGTGGATGTAGGTTGTAGAGTGAGTGGTAGTACTCCCGGAACTCCTTAGCGATGTCTGGAGTCCTATGCCATTTGATGCCTTGATTGCTTCAATAAAGTACAGGGAACGTTGCTTCCTCTGGGCCCTCGCTAAAAACCTACCGCTTTTGTTACCCCACTCGTAGTAGAAGCGTTTGCATTTCTTTATGGCAAACACTGCCTTTTGTAGCAAGATGGAATTCAGCTCCTCCCTGCAAGTCGCCAGCTCTTTCCCAGTATCCTTTAGCTGGGTCTCCTCATGTTTCTTTTCCAGGTCCTGAATCTGGGCAAGCAAATGGTATCACTTAGCGATGCTCAGCTTAGAGGCATGTTGAATATTTACTCCCTTATTATGGTTTTATGAGCCTGCCAGATAGTCATTGGTGCTATATCCTCCATCACCGAGTCTTTCAGTAGAGTCTCATTTAGCCCCAATGTCCAGGCTCTGTTGCTTCTCTCGTGGGTAACTAACGATACACTCGCTGGGGCATGGTCATACATGGACACCGTGCCTATAGAGGCATCATCATGGGCCCTGGCCAGCAAATTGTGGGACAGGAGCACATAGTCTAACCTAGCATATGTTACATGGGCTGTTGGGCTGTTGAAAAGTGGGAGAAATCTCTCCTGGTAGGATTGGAGATCCTCCAAATGTTGCACAACTGCAAGCTGTGGAGTGCCTGCTTCACTTTCCTCAACCCCTTGTAGGGAATGGGGGTTTCCCCGAAGATGAGTCCATGAGGGGTTCCAGTGTGAGGTTCAGATCCCCTACTAGAATCACATTCCCCTCTTGAAATTTCGCCAACCTGGCAAAAAAGTCCAGAAAGAAGGCCACCTGGCCAGAGTTGGGCACATAGACCGAAATAGGGTATACATCTCTCCTGACATTGTTCCCTTGACAATAACATATCTGCCCTCCCCATCTGCGATCAAGTCGAGGGACTGAAAAGTTATGGACTTGGACAGGAGTATCGCTACCCCTTTCGTTTTGGAGCCAGGGGATGAGCTCATAAACACCTGGGGATAAAATCGGGGGGAAATCCTAGGGTGATTGCTCTTTTTAAAATGGGTCTCTTGAAGGAATACTATCTGAGCTCTCCGCGTTTTCAGCTCCCCAGTCACGGCAGCGCACTTCTCCGGTATGTTGAGCCCCCTGCAATTCATAGAGACTATCTTCACGAAAGCGTTCAGCAAGCCCAGCACCCCGTCAGCCACCGCCACCATCCCCGCTCTTCTCCTTTTAACCCCCACCAGGCACCTGGACCCCGGCTCCAGAAATGCGAGTAGGCGGGCAAGAGAAGTAGAAGAAGGGAAAGGGGGAAAAAAATGGGTAAAGCGTGAGTGGATAGAGGTGAGGCTAGATAAGACATTGTTAAAGATCGAAACAGAGAGTAGAAATTCAGAAACTTTTAAATTCCGGAGAAAACCCGAAGGAGCTTTGGGTAGAATTAGGATAATTATATTGACTCTCCTAATATAGGGGAGTCTAGTCCCGTGTGTCTCGTGAGAGTCTCCGGCAGCTTCTCCCAAGAGAGCACTTAGACCACTGGGGGGAAATGGAAGCCAGCGAAGAGGAGCCAAAACTTAACAAACAACTATAAAGACTGATCTTGATTCATCAATCAAGGCATCCCCCCCATAACACACAATCAATTAGGCAGCAACGTGTTTATTGGTTATCAAAGAGATCCGAGCAATCAGTAAGATTAAGAATAATTGGTTGATTGGTGATTGCCGGGTGGTCGATCAACCTTGGTCTCCCCCACTCCGTCCCCATGAGACACCCCCATCTTAGCAAGTTTTGTGTATCCCAACTCGTGGTTGAGCTCAGGGGTACGCTCTCCTAGGGCCGGGCTGGAAGGACCCCCCTCAAAAACCAGGGCAATGTCTAGGGGTCGCATTCCCCCCTCTTTAATCCTCATATCATCCCTGTTGGTCATCCAGGAGCCGCCCCCCACGTCCACCCACCGCCCGTTGTGGTATCTCACGGCCCGAAACCCACCACTCTCCGGGCAGGGGAGTAGATCACTTGCTATACCGGCTGCATCCTGGGCAGTGGGGCCTCCATTCCAGGGACCTCCACCCCAAACCTGAGGCGGGGAAGCATCCCTCACCCGGGGACGCCCGCATCCCATGCGGACGGCCTCCCGAAACAGGAGGCAGGCCAAATTCTGGACGAGCCAAGGGCATCTCCTCTCCGTAAACCACCCAGATTCTGGAGGGGCTCTTAATACTAGGAAGCCAACTGAACCCTGGGCAGTGGGAGGCAGCCCCCTTCAAGAAAGAACACGCCATATCCCAATCGGGAGCCACCTCAAGTCCAGCGGCAAGCCGCCCCTGGAACACGGGAGACACCCCACACCTTGGCGGGAGCTGGGCCGCCACCCGACCGGCATTCCCCCAATCCCGAAAAACCGGGAGGGGGGCACCCCTGCCAGAAGACAAACTGCACCCAGGGGGGAACCCTCCACCCCCGAATGCAGGCCACCCCCAACCCGGGGAGGCCCCACACCAGGAGACAAGTCGCACCCCGACACGGCGGAATGAGACCAAAGCCCCGCCCGCCAGAGCGAGAGGTGCCCCGCCGTGTGCTCCGTCACCAGTCAGGCCACAGCATCTTTATTGCAATCGGGACCCCCACTGGAGCCGGCAACGTCTCATCTCCAGGGGCACAGGCGTCGGGTCGAAAAGCTCCCTCAACCCTCTGCATGGGTGGGGGTGCGTCCAACCCAAGGCCCCTCGAAATCTCCTCCCAGCAGATCAGCCATCAAACTCAGATCTCTAAATATAGTTATAGGTATAACCACAGGGTCAACAACATCATCATAAATAAAACTGTAAAGGAAGAACATATACATTAACTGTTCTGATTGTAATTCACAGTCTCCCTCATGTCTGTCTGAATTCAGCACCTGCTACTCCGCTCCTGGGCGGGAAAGTTTTCCTTCCCTGCTTCAGGCCAGGCTGGACGCCTTCTTCAGTCTCAGCCTCTCATTCTCAGGCGCTGAGGGTGTGGGCCCGCCCCCCGGTTCAACTCTAGTGCCAGCCAGTTCGGGATTGCGATTGGTGCAGTCTCCAGGAACTTAAATAACTCCACCAGCTGTGACAGCGCCCTCAAGATGTAAGATCTTCGATCCTTTCGCACAACTGGAACGGGTGTCCCATCGATATGTTGCTCCATGGCGTTGTATCAGCTCCAGAAGGGGTTTCAGTAGTCTCCTCATCTAGAGGGTCCTGCGTGAAAGGTCCGGTAACAGAGTGACCTGCGCCCCCTCTAGGTTGATCGGACCCCATGTTCCAGGCCCTCTGCATTATAGCCTCTTAAATTTGGTAAAAATGCACTCTGCAGAGTACATTTCTTAGCCCTCTGAGGTCAGTCCGCGCAGGACCATGGGCTTGATGCATTCGGTCAATCTCATTGTGGTCCGAGGGTGGGGGGTCCAGAAATGTATTAAATAGTCTGCAGACTCTCGGCTTCAACTCTGATGGGGTTATCGTATTCGGATATTGTTGTGCAGATTTCTGTTTTCATGATCATCCTGCTGTAGTTGGAAATCGCAGAGCATCCGCCTGGTGGCATCGTGCTCGCGTTCTAGTGCTTCCACTCTAGCTTGAATGTCCACCTGCGTAGCATTAATGGCATCCACTCTGTTTGATAGGTCCGCCATAGAGTTCTGCATGGATCTTATTTCTCTGCGGAACGTCCCTGCCATCCTAGTTATGTAAGTTTCAAAGTCCGCTCTAGATGGCAGCGATTTGAGGGCATCTGCAATATTAAGCCTGATGACTCCTCGATATCTGAGATTTAGGTTCGGGGTAAAGTCTCCGGATATGCCATAACCGCAAACACTGTTGGCTCCTCTCCTATCCTGGGTGACCACGCTCTCCTCTGGTCTCTCGGTGGTTCCGCAGAGCGATATCCATGAGGGGACACTGCGGGCATTCGTCCCTCCGCGGTCCGGGCGACCCCCGCATTATTTGTTGCATTTGGTCGAGGGGGCGATCCCCACTCCTCGCTCTCGCATGCCCACTGCTGTTCATCCCTTCTGTTGGTTCCCAGATGCTGGCCATTAATCTGTTGTGCTGGGGACTCCGACCCCCCATGTGCGGGTTCTCACTCTGTGATCCCCCTTAGGTCTGGCATGGCCACCCCGGCTCTCCCAGTTATCGAGCCGTGGTGCACCCCTGCTGCTGTCATCACTGGCTCATCTCTTTCAGGTGTCCTGCCCAGCATCTCCCCACCATCCCCTGCTGCCCACATGGTAGGGACTGAAACATCCATTGCTGGTCTCCCCCCATCCCAGGGCTGCTGGCACACACCTGTTTTGAGTTTCCAGTACCTCTGCTGGGACTGTAGTTGTGATTGTCAGCCCTTTTCCTCTGGGTTCCGCAGCCGCCGCCTGATGCTGTGCGGGAGCCGGTGCCTTTGTGGGCAGCGGCACCCAGTCGCCCGCTCTCTCCCCTTCACTCCGCCAATGTAGTAGGTCCAAAGCCGGTCCTCCGCTCCTCCTCCCTCCTGTCGGGGCTCGGGGGGCCACCGGCCGATAGCCGAGCATGACCTGTGATGTGGCAGGATCCCGTCCTTGCTGATGCGCATTCAGCGCCATGTTGTCTGTCTCCTTTCCACACGCAGGCTGGCTTGGTGGTGGGGGCCCGTGCTCCTTCGACTGCACATGTGATCCACAGCCAGCTTCATCTCCCCAGATCGGGTCAGCAGGTGGGTCCATGATTTCTGTGGTGAGGAGAAGAGAGTCCTACACTTTCTCCCTCTCCGTGCACGTTGCCGCCATTCTGACAGGCGAGGGTCTAGGACTTCCAGGAGTGTTTGCTCCAAAATATGCTGTTATGGAAGCTCTCCTGCGGGACCGTGGTGTGCTCTTTGTCTTCCTGCGTTTGGGCATTTGTTTAGGTTGCTGCCAGTATGCTAGATTGCAGGTATTAATGGGGTAAAGGGGGGAGCCTCGTGTCTTGGCACCCTACTCCTCCATTTGCAAGCCACGCCCCCCTGTGCACATTTTTTTAACAGCTAAATACGGCGCCGAATTGCACAGAAGAAACAAAAATCATTTGAAAATTATTTTCTCACAAAAACAAATGCTCACAATGCTGAATCGGCACTTTTATCTTATGCCTAATTTAGCCCCTCATCGCCCATCACACACACACACACACTCTACAGGATCTGGAATCCCCCCACTCATCTTAGCACAGGGACATCACTTTATTTATTCATGCATTTGCAAACAAAATACAAGCTTTTGGCATTTAATACAGACACGCATTTCTAATATCACTCTCATGGGTACAAACAAATATATGCCGCTCTGTCAACTTATCAGGCAAAAGGGGCGGTGCCCATGAACCCAGCCGAGCCCATGGCTTGTGTCCATCGGGTCCCAGCACCCATGGGGAGGAACTGGCCACTAGTTGCAGCTTCTATACCAATGGGAAGCTTTGCCCTAGTCACCACTTGGGCCCCGGCGGTTTGGGACATCTCATGGCTCTTCCGGCCTGTCAGGGTACCCCCTGGCCGCATTCCTTCACTTCCAACTTCCCGCTCTGGGCTCCAATTCCATAGGGGGCGGGGGGGGGGGGGGTAGTGGGGATTTGGGGAACGACCTCTAGGTCTCATGTAATAGAGCTTTACACTCATCCGACTCTGAATTCTATCCATTTATACCACATCCCCACAAATTTCTTGTACCTATTATATCTTGAGAATATGAGGTTCTCAAAATGCATAACCTCATTCACCTTTGGCACCCACATTGACGGTGAGGGTGGCTCTGTCCTTTTCCACATTTGAGGGGTGCAGGCCTTTGCTGCATTTAGAAGATGGCACAGTAGGGAACCCCGATTTCTCTTCACTGGGATTCTCGACACATGGAGAAGGTATAGGGCTGGGTCCTCTGACACCTCCTCATCTATTAATCTACCCACCACTGTTTGAGCCTCGGGCATGCCCACAGAATGTGCAGCAAGTCTCCCCTTTCTTCCCCACATCTCTGCCGCCAACCCAGGACACCACTTGTTAATGACAGCCGCCACCCTGTACCACCTTGTCAGGACCTTGTAATTACATTACTGATACCTGGTGAATACTGAGGTTTTGTGTGGCATTTCCAGGATCCTTTTCTGCTGTTCAGGTGCGAATGTGACCCCCAGTCCCCTTTCCCATTTCTTTATAAAGGGAGGGTCTTCCATGTGAGGGGGGTTATCAAGATTCTATGAATATACGTGAGAGTAAGGACATCACTTTGTTTTCTCTCCCACAGTCTCCAGATACACTATGGAAACTAAAGTCAAAACTGAGGAGGAAGAAGCATTTGTAAAGAATGAAGAGGAGGAAATCCCTCTACAGATCAGCATAGGTGAGTAATAAACCCTCCTGCTCAGTAACCCCAAAACTGCCATTGTATACAGCTCAGTACTGGGCCCTGACTCTCATCTTTATTCTCAGACTTAAACAATGCTATAGCTCTGGCATCATGGTAGAGGAACCTTAGCAAGGATGTCTCAGGCTGGCCAGGAGCTGGTAAATTTCCAGCTGAATTTTGGCCCCAGTCTGCACTCTCTTAGCCCCCTGTATCCAGCCCCACTGTACCCACAAGCCAAGGAACCCCAGCTCCCAATGCTATAGCTCTGACATCATGGTCGGAGGGCCTCCGCAGGGATTTTTCCAGCTGGCCAGGGGCTGGTAAAATCCAGGGCTGATTTTTGGCCCCTCTCCACCACTGCCACAAGGCAACCCTAGGTGGGGGGGGGGGTGGGGGGTCTGCTACAAATATTTTTTTGGGGCGATTTAGCGGCCACCACACAAGCTGCCCAGCTGACCCACCCCCTCCCGATCTTACGCACTCTGTCCTGACCGGCTCCCTTCTGTCACTCCCGACCCCTCCATTTTGGGTAGCTGGGTGCCGCTGCAATTAATGGGAAACAGCAATTGAAGGAATCATCAACCACTATGCTGTTGCTGGGTGTGAGTGCTGGGTGCAGCAGGTCAGAATCCAGATAGACATTAGTGGTACAACAGGAACTGGCTTTACTGGAACATGTATGCTGTAAGAGAATGTCACCATACATGGTGGCTAAACACAGACAGGTAAAAAGGAAGTACCATAGAGCAACTCGAAGTGCGGGAAATAACAACACAACAGTAAGAATGCAAAGACTCTACGGTTGAGCATTGGTCACAGCGCAATCTAGTGTCATAACTTGTCATAGCTGTAAACTTCAGTAAATCTATCAGGCTACCGGGTAGGAACCCTGATTGCGGAGACTAAGAACTGGCTCACCTCTAAACCGGGAAGCCTGGAATCTAAGGACTAATTGGTTTACACTAGAGGCTCTAAAGGGGAGAATAGGATGGCCTGCAGGAAGGCCCCAGGTCGGGCAACCAAGGAATAGGTATTGGCAAGTTCTGGGTAGAGGACAGAACAGAGCTGGACTGGAGATGTAGGGCAAGCCGAAGTCATGGCCAGGCAGAACTGGATCAGGTCGTAAACAAGCCAAGGTCGTGGGCAGGCAGAACTGGATTGTTGGTCGTAAATAAGCCGAGGCCGTGGGCAGGCAGAACTGGATCGAGGTCGTAAACAAGCCGAGGTCGTGGACAGGCAGAACTGGATTGAGGTCGTAGCAAGCCAAGGTTGTGGGCAGGCAGAACTGGATCCAGGTCGTGGGCAGCCAGAACTGGATAGAAGTCGTAGCATGCCGAGGTAGTGGGCAGGCAGAACTGGATCGAGATCATAGACAAGCAGAGGTTGTAGGCAGGCAGAACTGGATCGAGGTCATAGCAAGCCAAGGTCGTGGACAGGCAGACCTGGATCGAGGTCGTGGGCAGACAGACCTGGATCGAGGCCGTGGGCAGACAGACCTGGATCGAGGTCACGGGCAGACAGACCTGGATCGAGGTCACGGGCAGACAGAGCTGGATCGAGGTCACGGGCAGACAGAGCTGGATCGAGGTCGTGGGCAGACAGAGCTGGATCGAGGTCGTGGGCAGACAGAGCTGGATCGAGGTCGTGGGCAGACAGACCTGGATCGAGGTCGTGGGCAGACAGACCTGGATCGAGGTCGTGGGCAGACAGACCTGGATCGAGGTCGTGGGCAGACAGACCTGGATCGAGGTCGTGGGCAGACAGACTTGGATCAAGGTCGTGGGCAGACAGACCTGGATCGATGTCGTGGGCAGGCAGAACTGGATCGAGATTGTGGGCAGGCAGACCTGGATCGAGGTTGTGGGCAGGCAGACCTGGATCGAGGTTGTGGGCAGACAGACCTGGATCGAGGTTGTGGGCAGACAGACCTGGATTGAGGTTGTAAACAAGCCAAGGTCGTGGACAGGCAGAACTGGATCGAAGTCGTAGACAAGCTGAGGCTGCGGGCAGGCAGAACTGGATCGAGATTGTGGGCAGGCAGACCTGGATCGAGGTTGTGGGCAGGCAGAACTGGATCAAGGTTGTAAACAAGCCAAGGTCGTGGACAGGCAGAACTGGATCAAAGTCGTAGACAAGCTGAGGCCGTGGGCAGGCAGAACTGGATCGAGGTTGTAAACAAGCCGAGGTCATAGGCAGGCAGAACTGGATCAAGGTCGTGGGCAGGCAGAACTGGATCAAGGTTGTAAACAAGCCGAGGTCATGGGCAGGCAGAACTGGATCGAGGTCGTGGGCAGGCAGAATTGGATCGAGGTTGTAAACAAGCCGAGGTCTTAGGCAGGCAGAACTGGATCGAAGTTGTAGCAAGCTGAGGTCGCCGGCAGGCAGAACTGGATCGCATTTATAGCAAGCCGAAGTCGTGGGCTGGCAGAACTGGATCGAGGTCATAAACAAGGTTATTAGGAGAGCAGGAGCGTAGTCAGAATCAAGCTGGGTCGGTACACAGAAATGGAGGACTGCAACACACAAACAGGCAGGAGAGAAGACCAAGTGCCAATGCAGGTCAGGGTTCGCCAGTATTTAAAGGCCCCTGCATATGCGCATAATCAAGCTCAGTTTCGCGCGTTTGCAATGCGCATAATTGCACATGCGCACAATCGGTTGAATAGTACGCTGCACATACGCATGCGCATAATTGGCCGCAGCAACAGATTGTGCTGCTATGACCGACAGCACATGCTTACTGGCCCTACAATGTCTAGTGTGCTCATGCAAGCACACGGGAAAACTTGATGCCCTCTGCTGGGGAACAAAAGGGACCGTCCTGGTTCTATGACAATATCAAATAGCAGAAGTCACTAATCACATTTAAAGTGGACCAACACCCAGGATTTTGACTATCCTGGGTTTTGGTCCACTTCGGTGGGGCACCCCGATCGGGGGTGCCCCGCTGTGTGAAACCCCCCAGAAGGCCCGGAAACACTCACCTCACCACGCTCCTACGTGGGCGCTCGTCCAGTCAGAGCGCTCAGAGCCGCTGTGGTATGCACGTACAAGCGGCGTCCAACCACAGCAGCTCTGAGCGCTGGAGGCCGTGTCTCGCACTTCCCTCTAACGGGTGCGCGCCCTGCTAGAGGGAAGCACGGGCCGCGGCCCGCGCATGCGCCGTTGGAACGGGGTTAAGGTAAGGTTTCTGGGCTTCCTGGGGGGTTTCACCCCGTGGGACAACCCGATTTCGGATGCCCCGCGAGAGGGATCTGATCTATAAGATTCCCGGGCCGATCCCCCCTGGGTGTTGGTCCACTTTAAAGACAAGCTGGAAGCTGTTGCAAAGTATTATATCTATATAATCCTTATATATCCCATATATATATATATTAAATATAAAGAGCCACCGATGAGTTCAGTAAGTTCCGATGGAAGTGTTTACAGGCCATGGGGTAGGGTTTAGTGTGTGTGTGTTATCTTTATCTTGCTGTCTGTTTATCTAACTTTCTATCCTTCTTTCTATCATCTATAAATTTTGCTGTCTGCCTATTCATCTGTCTAACCACCCATCTATCTATTTCTCTGTCTATTTCATATATCTATCTCTCCATCCTTCGTTCCAATATTTCTTTTTCCTTTTTAGTTTTCCTTTTATTTGTTTCTTTCCTGTCCTCCCCATGTACACTTATTATATATTATTTCCCATCCATTCTTTGCCTCACTTCTTTATTTTATCTATCCTCCCCTTCGGTATCTTTTTTATGTAATTTTATTTTCTTTATTCCCATTTCCTCCTCTTCCTTTGTCCTTTCATCTCTACCTCACTCCATTTGTCCCTCTTCATGGCTTGATTTTACGCCTTTCACTTGGCAGCCCCATGCTTATTACCTACAGAAACTCTGCCACTGACTTATTTCCTTTAAAGCGGACCAAAACCAACTGAACTTGGGAAATAAATCTGGACAAAGCCTCTGCTCAGAGCTCCACACTGGGGGGAGGGGTTCAACAGAGCAACGCTGTGGCTAGCCTAGTGGGGGGCGGGAGTCACCGTCAAACTGCGATACCAATCCTCCCCTCGTTGAGTCGCCTCCTTGCAGACCCTGTCCATGCTGGCCATCCGTGATCGAGCAAGAAGTCAGTATTGACCTTTTGCTCCTCCACGTCCAAGTGGGAAAGACAAGAAACACAAGGCCGCCCAGCCATATGTCCCCCCCCCCCCTTCTCCCAATTGCACTTCCATACCCATACCTCTATATTTCCCCTTGACCCTTCTGTACTCTCTCTCCTAACTGAGAACAGTTTCATGCTACCCTGCAGCAAAGCTCTGGGCTCACCCAGCTGCTTGGGCAGGGAGGAGGATCGGAGCACCCAGGAATGGGTTTTGCTCTGCTTTAAGTAATACATGAACACACAGCAGCTTTTCTTGCTTTAACAATGCAGGGCTTTGTAAATGCTCTTTTCTTGCCTTTTTAACTGCAGTTGTCAACAATTTTGTTGAACTGGTACATCTGGGGTAGTAACTGGGTGATCCACTTGATTGTCTGACATTAAGGGGTACTGCCATATAATCCTCGAGAACTTTTCTCCAGATTCAAGTCCTCCTGAGTGACAGGACTTGATTTGCTTGCCCTGTGATACAGATGCTTATCTGTCAGAGTGGCACCTAATTCAGTACCACTCAGTCAACCTTCCCAGCTACTATCCTAGATCCATGGACCACTATGTGGAGTGTTTAAATGAGGAAACAAGATATGAAACTGGTTTGTCGTACAAAGTAAATATATATATGGCACGGGCATAAGGAGGCTATGGATTTCTCTATTAAAGAGTTTTTCGTTTGGTCGGCACTGGAGAACACAGAAGCTTTTTCATAGTCCTTCTTAGTTTGGCTGTGTCTTTGAGAGGCCATTTCTGGAAATCTAGAATTTTAGAAATCCAGCTGGTTCAAAAACATGTACATTGGGTCTTCTGCATATACATAATATGTGTGTGTATATATATATATATATATATATATATATATATATATATATATATATGTAATTTGTAAAAGGGATGGGCAGAAGGCTTTTCGTTTGTCAGTCAAGTCTGTACCTTTTCAAGAATGCATTATTTTGTATATAAATTAACATGCAAAGCTTGTGCATAGCTTGAGGCATCACCAGAAGAGGGAGGTTGTGATGCCACTGTATAGAGCCCTGGTGAGGCCACAGATAGAATACTGTGTGCGGTTATGGAGACCTTACCTGCAAAGAGGCATTATTTAAATAGAACGGGTCCAAAGGCCAACAACAAAAATGGTAGAAGAACTTAAACTGGAGGAAAGAAGAGAGAGAGGGGACATGATAGAGACCTTTATATATGTGAAAGGATTCAATAAGGAGGGAAGTGTTTTTAAGAAGATACTTAATGATAGAACAAGGGGGGCCAACCTGAAGCTAGTCGGAGGGAAGATCAGGAGCAATGTTAGAATATCTTATTTTACAGAAAGAGTAATAGATGCTTGGAGCAAACTTCCAACAGAGGTATAAATCGACAGTCAGTGAATTTAAACATGTCTGGGATAAGCCTCCATCTATCCTAAGTTAAAGAGAACATACAGTATACACATAAGGGCAGACTAGATAGACCGTATGGTCTCCTTCTGCCGTCAACCTTCTATGTTTCTTTGCTTCTCAAATAAGTTAAATACATATAAAGTGTCTGGAATGGAGAGGGAGAATCATCTCAATCAAGTAGATTCCACCCTCAAGCAGATATGACTTCTTTCCTTAAACCTGCCCATACCGCAAAACCTTGTCCTGGCTGTTAGTTTGTTCACTGTCAGCAGAAAGGAGAAGCTTGATGTTGCTGTAGCTTTTAATCCTCTGTAATAATTGGTTTCATGATTGTTTATTGTCCAGTTTGTGAAATAAAGTGGTGTCATTCTCTAACTTTTTTTCCAATTTATTCTTGCAGATGCTGAATGTATCCAGAACAATAAGGAAAGATTCGATGCTATATCTCCAGGAATCACAACTACTTTAAAACTTGTGGCTTCAAAATCTGATAATTTAATACGATCAGGGTATCATGATGTTTTTCCTACTGATGGTACTAATCAAGGATTTCCCACACCGAGAACATATTCATGTTCTCAGTGTGAGAAAAGTTTTAAATATGCTACAGATCTTATCCAGCATGAAAGAGATCACGCACGAGAGAAGCCGTATTTTTGTTCTATATGTGGAGAGCGTTTTTTTCATCAATCAGGACTTAAAGATCATGATATAGTTCATTCAAAGAAGCCATATTCTTGTTCTAAATGTGGGATGCGCTTTTCCCTCCACGCCATGCTTCTCAAGCATGAAAGATGGCACGAAACAGGAGAGAAATCATATATTTGTTCTGAATGTGGGAAATGTTGTTCTGAGAAATCAAAACTTATCTCACATAAAAGAACTCATACAGGAGAGAAGCCACATTCTTGTTCTGAATGTGGTAGATGTTTTTCTGAGAAATCAGCCCTTAATAAACATGAAATGATTCATACAGGGGAGAAGCCATATTCTTGTTCTGAATGTGGGAAAGGTTTTATACAGAAATCAGCCCTTACTGCGCATGAAAGAATTCATACAGGAGAAAAGCCATATTTTTGTTCTGATTGTGGGAAAAGTTTTATTTATAAAACAAGCCTTATAGCACATCAAAGAGATCACACAGGGGAGAAGTCATATATTTGTTCTGAATGTGGGAAATGTTATTCTCAGAAATCAACTCTTATCGCACATAAAAGAACTCATACAGGAGAGAAGCCACATTCTTGTTCAGAATGTGGGAAATGTTTTACTCATAAATCAGGTCTTAAAGCACATGAAAAAATTCATACAAGATAATTCATATTCTGGTCCTCATTGAAATATTATTAGAAGTCTCTTTTTGTCAGACATGAAAGGGTTTTTACAGGGTAGTAGCTATGCTTATGTAAATACCAAAAATCTAGTTAAGTGATTAAGTAATTTTAATTTTTGCCCTCTGTGGAGGGTCCAGATCTCCCCTAATTACTACCCATACATTTATGTGTCTTGAAGTGCCTTTAACCAGGAGAGAGACACCACATAAAGACCCACCCATTTCATCATTTACATAAGAAGACGCCCAGATGAGCCTTAAATTGGTGTCTTATTAGATTTACACTCACTCACACTCGGAGCCCTCAGATTGCAATTCTTCTACAAAGTGTATTTTCAATAAGTGTAAGTGGGAGAGTCAGCATTTAATCTTCATATGTCTAGTGCCAACTTAAAAATAATTGAAAGGAAATGCTTCTCTGGGACCAACTATCCATGTCAGGCAGGGCCAGCTCCAGGTTTGTGGGGGCTCTTGGGCAAGAGAGTCTTTGTGGGCCACAAAGTAGTGAGTCACATGATGTCACCTTTTAGCTCCGCTGCCACAAATGGGTCATCTCCTGCTGATGATCACCCTCCAGTCCTTGTCAGTTGTCACCTGGTTCTCGTCACCTTCTGAGCTTCCATCAATTGCCCTCCATTCTATGCCACCTTCTCCATTGTTGCTGATCATCCCCTGTTGCTGAGGCCAGCAGTGAGTAGGTCTGCACACAATACCTGGCATTCGGGGGGGTCCGCTGTAAAATAATACCATGGCCAGGTGTGAGCCTGAGTGGGCCCCTGAAGATGCCAGGGGCGCTGGCAATTGCACAGGTTTGCCCTGTGCTGGCGCCAACCCTGATGTCAGGGAAACCCCTTCCCACTCTCAGATGGCATGCTTCTTCTCTATTCTACTTAATTTATTTCTATTCTCCCCTCTCCTTTCACTTGGTCTGTCCAGCTAGAGCTTTTGGGCTCATAGCTGAAATGTCGGTAAGTCATCTGCTGGTGACATTGTAAATTCCTTTAAATTAAGATATGCTTGTTGGTGCTCTCCCTCCTGGATAATCAGCTGCATATAATAATAATTTAAGTTAAATTAAATCCACACCCAAACCCTCTCTGCTCCAGTATTTCACCACTTTTGCCAAGATCAGTTGCTACTCACCTTGTATCTGAAGTCCCAATTCCTCATCATTTGCATACTTCTACTTCCCTGCTCAAATACACTCTCTGCTTCTGTTACCCTGACATCTCTGTCTTCTCTGCTAGTATCCAGATTCCATATCTGCTACCCCGTCATCTCAATCCTACAGCTCCCCACCAATATCCAGTCAGTGGAGCAATTCCTATAAATACCTTGAGTTGGTGCTCTGAGTTTAGTACTAAATTGATCTCCTGTTTTGGTGTATAGAGCATGTTGCTGGGTGCTATACTGTTTACTTATATATGTAGTGTTGTTGCTTGCTGTGCTTACATGTGCAATAAAGATATTTTCATTTGATCCTTATATGTGTGTGTGTGTTTGTGATATATTAGCTGGCTATTCCCTAAAGTTGTGACATTTTTGTTGTATAGTGAGTGATGTTACTGCTGCTGAGTCTTAATGTCGTTCTTCGAACTGTGTGGATGCAGCACGACATACCTGGCTCGTCTATTAAGGAATATGAAACAGAGTACAGGGAAAACACTGAGGGCTGGAGTCAGAAATATAAGCGTTAATTCCGCACCAGATTTTCTTTACTAATTTTTTTTTTAAGTTAATGCTTTCTCCAAACTTTATGAATTTTTATCTCAGTAAAATTCAGCACCATAAAGATGTGCATTGTTTTAATTGCACAGCTAAATATATATTATATATACTGAATTATGCAGAGAAAGTGTTTTCTCTCAAAAAATGTGAGTAAAAAATAAGGTG
Organism: Gastrophryne carolinensis; assembly: GCA_027917425.1. NCBI lineage: Eukaryota > Metazoa > Chordata > Amphibia > Anura > Microhylidae > Gastrophryne > Gastrophryne carolinensis. Next base: position 26,892,593 of record CM051237.1, read on the forward strand.
ATAGATCAACCCTATAGTCTTTAAAACCCAAGTTCCAGTTTTGGTCCACTTAAAGCCAACAAGAGCAGGCTCCTAAAAGAAGCGATGAGTAGCACGAAGTCGAGTTATAAGGAGCAAGAAGGGAGGGGAAACAAAGCGTCTGAAATCGGCCCACCCTGGAGGACAAGTTTCCTGCTGTTTTTGCTTTATTTAACATACATGTCAAGATTCCTGCTATAAAAAGTGTTTGCTGCAAGATTTTGTACTGAAATAAAGCTTTTGAAATGTATCCTATGTGATCCACGAACAGCCGAATAAGCTATCTGCCAAGCCGTATGGAGTAAAGAAAACATCCATCACAGATAAGCAGGGGAATGTGGGCTGTCTACAGGATTCACATTACTGCCATCTAGTGAGTCAAATAAATGACCCTGTTGGACAGGAGCAAGTGGGTGAGGGGCATGGGCTATGATCATCTGGATATGAGTGGTGGCTCTAAATGCATTGAAGGAAAATGCATGCATGGCAGATATCTGCAGGCATGGTATGTCAAAAGGCATGGGAAGTGTGTAAGGGCTTTCGAGCTGCACAAGCATGTCCAAGCGGTGATGCCTATGCATGGTATAGTGCCATTTCAACACCATGCAAATATATATTATTTGCCCGTATGCATGTTCGCACTTGATTCCCCTCCCAAAAAAAGTGCTGAATCTCAAAACTGAAAATTCAAATTCTCATGGTGCTGAATCGGCCATTTTGAGTTACATGCCACTACTTCTGAGAGCGACAACTTGTCTGATAATGCAAATGTTTTGTAGGATATCTAGGTTGATATCCAGGAAAAGGAACCTCCGGATAGCGATACAATGAAACAACTGAGAAAAAAGAAGTATTTGTGAAGAATGAAGAGGAGGAAATCCCTCTACAGATCAGCACAGGTGAGTAATAAACCTTCTATAGGAAAGATTTCCTTGTTATCCTAGGGCAGTTTTTAGGCTAACTAACAAAGGGGACAACATTTCACACACAGTAATATTGCTTCAGAGACCTTCTTGCCTTACACAATCCCCCTCACTATCCCAGTAATTATTAAAGTGGACCGACCACCTAAAATATCAGCCATCTGAGTTCCCCTGGAACATCCCAAGATTTGGAATACCCCACTCTGTAAACCCCCGGGGGCTGATATTTAAGGTGGTTGGTGCCACAAATAAAGTTGGTGGTTGCAGATACAAATAAAGGTTCAGGGTGACCAGGTGCCCCCCCCCCCCCCCCAACGCTTGCATAGAAAAACCCAGTGTAAGAAGCTTCCGAAAGAATAAAATGTTTATGATCTCAATTATTAATGAATTATTATTAAATCACTCATATTATTGATGTATATTGGTAACTTGGATGAATGTGGAATCTGTGGATGTTTATCTGCTGTTTATTATGATTCTGATCCAGGGCTGGCTGATTCAGAGGAAATAATGCACATATAATATAACATAAGGTTTATTTGGTGAATTGCACCACTATTCATTATATATATATATATATATATATATACACACACACAGACTCAAGTAATGTTATGTCTGGGTCAGTTCTCTCTTAGTAACTTACTTTAACTTCGACTACTTAACTGGCACCATATGCTTTATTGTTATATGACTGCTCCCCCCTTGGGGGAGGGGCAAACCAGAGAAACAATATTTAAGAAGAAGGTTGGGGAAGGTCGCGTTCTTCTCTCTGCTTTGGCTCTCTGAACGGACAGCATGGAGAAGACACACAGGCAGTATGGTGGGGGCTGGGGGGAAAGACAAAGGCCCTAGTTGAATTAGCCTGAGAGAGAGAGACATTGCATTGCAAATGACATTGCATTTTGTATGGACACTGCTTACATTTCTGGACATTGTAACTTTATATCATATTTACACCATCCATATTATTATTTTTCTGTAATGTAACCGGCTCTATTTTACATAAATCCACTTATCGATTTTTGGTTTCGGACAGTACTTGTTCCTTAAATAAACATAGCTGACATAATTTAAAAGGACTAAATGAGCTCAGCACCTTTTAGCCCACAAAAATATGCACAATCAAAAGTGGACTTACCCTTTAACTGCCAGCCACGTAATATTTACGTAGCTGCCTCTCCTCCCAATAAGTGCCAGCCATGTAAATTTTACGTGCCTTGATTTCCCCTCTGCTAGTGGCCTAAAAAACTGAGAAAAAATAAATAAAATTAAAATGACATTTACTCACCTCTGTGCACGATCCCTCCCACCAGGCATCCACTTCACCAGGGGGGACACAAATTTTTTGTGATTTAACCCAGCTCTGCCCATTCATTCCTGACCTTCTAGTTCTGCCCACCCATCCCTTCTCCCAGCTCTCTCCATCCCTTCTCCCAGCTCTCTCCATCCCTCCCTGCCCTTCCTGTTCTGTCTATCCACTCCTCTTCCTTACAGCTTTTCTCCCATTCATCCCTCTCCCCCAAGCCCCATCTATCCATCCTTGTTACCAGACCTTATTGCCAGTAACATTTTGGGCCCTAGTCCAACCCCTGTACACAGCCTGCATAGAATGCAAGGGGGGGGGGTTAAAGCAGTGTGTCGTGGGCCGGAGCTGTAGATTCTGTGGGCCCAGAAAAAAAAGCTCCTGTTTTTTTGGGGGTGGAGTGGAGGGGCAAGCAGCCTTTTTTAGTTTTGCCTGGAGAATCTATAGCCCCTTCCCCTGTGTGCTAAATTCTAACTATCCACCACCGTGACAGCTCTCCTCCTGGACCTTCACCTCTCACTGGATGCCTTTAAATGGACTTTTACAACAAGTGGTTGAGTGCCCTGGCTCTATGGTATGTATGCCCATACTGGCCAGCACTCCTCCAGTCCAAAGCAAGTGTAGTTCTGAAATGTGCTCACTGTGTCAAAGAAAAAAAGAACCAGCATTCCAAATCGATTCAAATGATCCAGCTTATATTACATCAAAATGGTAAATTTGTTGATGTTTCAGGGGTACGTGTCCTCAGGAAAATACATTAAGGTTAGTGTATTCTAGTGTATTCTCCTGAGTGTTAGTATACCCCTGAAAGGTCGACCAATTTACCATTTTGATGTAATATAAGCTGGATAATTTGAATCTATTTGGAGTGCTGGTTCTTCTTTTTTCTTGGAACTGCGGTGTCTCTGCGGACCGCGAACCCACATATTATTTGCTGAACTTAGGGTAGGAGTGTGGCGGTTACCGATTTCTCCTTGCAGAATTTGCTCAGGCCATGTTGCGCAGTGCTCTTCTCCATGTTCTGGGGAGAGAGGATAGGTTCAGCCCTGCCTCCTCTGTGTAGACCATGGTAGAGCACCTAGCTGCCCCTGTTAGGACCGGAGAGTTATCTAATGTGAACTCCCCACCAGGAAAAAAAAGAAAGTTTGGCCAGAGCAATGGCACAACAACCAAAATGTAATTAAAGGTTTTAATAAAGGAACCAAAAATATCTTAAATTCAGATACAAAAATAAGGCTCACTAACAAAATACCTAATAACAAAAACAGATACCCTAAGGTGCTGGAGCACTCACCCAAGGGCCTTATGACAGATGCCGGCAGTCTCCAGACTCCGGTAGGATCGGGTACAGATCTCCAGACACAAAACACACAAGCAACCAAACAAACAAAATCCTGCTGCACGAGGTGGAGGGCCGATCTTACTTAAATAGCTCCACACACCAGGTGCAGCAGATGATGGGGAGAGCATCCAGGGCTCTGCTGACACCCGCTGGTGGCTGATGGGACTGCAGATGGGGTGAGCAGCTAGAGCTCTGCTGACACCCGCTGGTGGCAGATGGATCTGCAGATCGGGTGAGCAGCCAGAGCTCTGCTGACACCCGCTGGTGGCTGATGGGACTGCAGATGGGGTGAGCAGCCAGAGCTCTGCTGACACTCGCTGGTGGCAGATGGATCTGCAGATGGGGTGAGCAGCCAGAGCTCTGCTGACACCCGCTGGTGGCTACCGATACTGCAGATGGGGTAATAGACCCCAGCCACCATCCGGGCATCAGCCAAACCCGGGGTTCTAACATTACCTCCTCTCTCAGGAGCGGGCTCCTAAACGCTCCTCTGAACGAAAAAATTCTCCCCAGAGAGCAAGACCAACAAAACAAACTCAAGTCCATAAAATAAAATGTCCCAAATCTGGGTATTAATCCCACCTCCGGGATCCACTGTGACGCTAGAGTCCATAGGGGTAGGGATCCAAATGATCGGCCAAGTTTCACCGGTTCTAGACAGGGCCCAGGGCCAAGGCAGGGCCCGGGTTCAAAGCACGGTCCGGGTGCCGGCTGGAAGCAGAGGCCGGGTGCAGAGCCAGGGAGTCCAGGGGCAGGCTGGAAGCAGAGCCCGGGTGCAGAGCCAGAGCCAGGGAGTCCAGGGGCAGGCTGGAAGCAGAGCCCGGGTGCAGAGCCAGAGCATCCAGGGGCAGGCTGAAAGCAGAGCCCGGGTGCAGACTCAAAGCCAGGGGGTCCTGAAGCTGGTTGGAAGCAGGACCCGGGCTCGCTGAGGGACCCGGCTGCGGGCTCGCTGAGGGACCGGGACAAAGTAGATTCTAAAAGGGGCCCAGCGGCGGCCGACTCGCGGTGGGGCCCAGCGGCGCCTGACTCGACCATGGGACGCTCTGGTGGCAGGCTGGCATCGACCATGGGACGCTCTGGTGGGAGGCTGGCATCGACCTCACAATCCTCATCAGAAAAATCAGTCCAAGCATCATCAGAATCAATGGCATGGATCTCAACGACAGGATCATCATCGTCAGATTCTTCATAGAACCAGGAATCAGGGTCCTGGCTTCTAGCAGTAGGCACAGGTTGGCTCCATGAGGAAGCAGCAGACCCCTGAGTCAAGGCCCCAGGTGAAGCACACAGCACCTCAGAGTAACCCCTAGACCCTACAGATTTAGCTAAAGGGACAGGAGATGGGGGGATCTGATCAGAGACACTGGGTTCAATGGAACAGGTCTGCTTAACCTGTGGCAAAGGAGTATTTATTTCGAAAGCTACATCCACCAGAATCATAATGAGGGGTTGAGCAGCTGGGAAATCAAAATCTCCTTGATCAATCAAAGAATGAATAAAATTGATCATGTCTAGACACATGGATTTAGAGTATCCCACAAATAAAGCTTGCACAGCATCAGCATGGCTTTCCGTTAATGAAAGCAACTTTTTGATCACTCCAGGATCCATTTTAGGGGGCTAGGAACGGACTTTGGCAAAAGCTAGAGGGACTACAGGTCCCAGGATGTGCAATGCTCTGGCCAGGTGGGGGGCAGCAGGATTATGTCAGGACCGGAGAGTTCTCTAATGTGAACTCCCCGCCAGGGAGAAGAAAGTTTGGTCAGAGCAATGATACAACAACCAAAATGTAATTAAAGGTTTTAATAAAGGAAAAAGGAACAAAAAAATACAATTCTGTGAGATACTCACCTGTAGAATTGGTATTATACGCATACAGCACGTCCTGCTCCATCTATAATACTTACACATGGGTAATCCTCCGCCAGAGGGCGCTGTTCACTGCAGACATGCAAAAACAGGCTCCTTCCGGCCCTTCATATACCCAGGGACCTCCCACAAATCCCCAGTATTGAAAAGCAGTGAGAAAAGAAGCCGGGAGAAACCAACCACCAACTGGTAACAAAAGTAATGATAACAATCACCATACAGGGGATCCAGAAAAATGTAAAACCAGGGTGGGGTGAAGCAGGACGTGCTGTATGCGTATAATACCAATTCTACAGGTGAGTATCTCACGGAATTGTATTATTCTAAGCATACAGCACGTCCTGCTCCATCTATAATACTTACACATGGAACATCCAATAGCAGTGTCCATAAAGTAGGGTGGGATCCCCAAAAACAAGGCACAGCAGACAGTAAAGGCGATGTCACCTGCAAAACTTTGCAACCAGGTACGACATGAGCAGAGGCTCTAACGTCAATCTCATAACAAAACCTTTGAAAGGTATGAACAGAGACAAGCAACAGTCTAGTAACTTATTCAACAGAAAAACCTGGTGCTGAAGGGCCAAAGGTACCCAAACACCAATATAACGGAATAAAATGAGAAAGGGAGATTCTTCCCCCTTAAAGGAATAGGCCAGTGTAACGGCCCAACCAGCCCACAGGCAACAGAAGCCTCATGGAAAACTTGGAACTCTCCCCAAGGGGAATGAGAACTGGTCTCCCGTCAGACAGGCAGCAATACTGACCCCTTCATTAGCAAGAAGCTGAAACCTTTACTCAGGACCAGGAAGGAATCCAAGTAAGATCAATCCAAAGGGCGCAGTGGCCCTGGAAGCAAGCGATATCAGGCGCATACATAAGGAGGCGCCCGCAGACCCCAAGGGCATCAGTCCCCCTTAGGGACAAGAAACCACCAGGAAAGATTGCACACCTGTTGAGGGAATGTAGACCCTTTACTTCAGCATTATTAAGAATAAGGTCCATAGTTAGACTAAAAGGACTTAAACAATGATCATAAAACACCACTTGGACAAAGGGGTCCGGCGTAAGATGGAATACCACCACGTCATGCAGATATATATATATATATATATATATATATATATATATATATCGAGCTAAGGCTAAGTAATCAGATCCACCTTCTCAGGCACACGTCTGACTGAAGCAGGAGCCCCCAGAGAAGCGACTTGGACTACAAGACTACAAGTTCAGACAGCATCCAGCATAAGTCCCAAGGGAACAATCCGCAGGGCAAACAGAATGAAAATGGATCCCAACAGGAACCACAGAACTACTTGGGAGATGCCCTTGAGCAAACCCCAAGAGAGCTCCTCACAAGGAAGACTGAACCAGACTTCTACAGGAAGACAGACAGGACAGAACCTGAACCTTCAGAGTACCGAGATGGGGAGCCAACCCCAACCTATGCTGTAACGACTCTAGAACCCTGGGAACCGAGAACGTCTAACAGGGAAGAGACCAAGACTCATGCCAATCAATATGGGTACACAATAACCCACAATAGACGGAGGAAGAGGAAGCCAAGGAAGATTGCTCCTAGCCCCCCATATACCAGGTCACCCAGAAGATAAGCCCGTCTCCAAGGGGTGAATGAATCAGCTGTCAAGCCCCAGACTAGAGTCTGTAGATTGGGATGACAAAGAAGGGGCCCGACAAGGGCAGAACCGCACTCCTGAGAGAGCGAACAGGTCAGCTGACCTTAGCAGAAGCATCTGCGAACCACAGTTCACTAGGTCACCCGGGGGTCAACAAACTCACGGGTCTCTTAATCGGCACAACCGTGCGCAGAACCCCATATAGTAGGGTGAATGAAGAGAAGGCATATAAGATAGAAAATCCATGCATAATTTTACTAAACCCCCATGACCAGAGTCAGAATATTCTGAGACAGTAAACACAAGGGCGGAGCCCCTGTGGTGTAAGCGAGACCCAACAGAGCCACCCTAGTTGGCTCTCAGAGTGACACCAGGATAGCAAAACCTGCCACTGAGAAACATCCATTGGAGCGAATACCGTTGAGGAGCAGGGGGCGTAGACCCCCGCCCAGATCAGGATCAGGAACCCTCCTGAGGGATCATCCTGCTTCAAGCTCCAGACCAGTAATAAAACAGGCCATTGTCTTCCAGCAGGCCAAGATTCCCCAAATAGACAGGTCCTAAAATAGGAGAAGTCCAGCCATATAGAGTCAACAGAAGGCTCATGTTTTAACAAACCAGTAGGTAAGATGGACCCTCTAAGGGACCCTACCCAGGAGCCACAGGGTTTTTTTTGGAAAAAATCCTCCCCCCCTCCCCGCCAACCTGCGAGACTTGGTACCCAAGGCGACCATTCACAGGAAGATGCAAGCAAGGAAGGGGGTGCCCCCTGACAGGGTCCTTGGATATAATCAGCTCAATAGGAACCACCGTACCAAGGGGGAATGAGCACAGACCTAGTTCCAGGGGTGCTGGAACCCCAAGTAGGATCAGTAACCTACTGTGCAAAAGAGCCCAAGGGCTCTGTATATAAGGGACATCATTTGATACGCCACCAACGGGCCCACCAGCTGCAATCCTGCCTGGTGAAAGTAAGATGTCAGTAAAGGGGGGACAGAGCCCCCATGACCAGGAGTCCACTTGTTGCCAAGGGAGAAGGCTCAAGCCTGAACCGAATCCAAGGAATGGAGATAGCGGATAAGGGACCATGAGGGATTGAGGTGACTGAGCACCCATCCAGTAACTCCCAGGGGACACCGCCTGCCAACTAATCCACTCGGTCTGACGTAGAGATTGGGTAGTAAGGAAAAACGACCCGGCAGGTCCTAGTGCGGACGCCCCCCAGGCATGTCCGAGACATCACCCCCCTTTGCGCCATGGCGAGCAGCTTGGGAGCGAAAGAGAGGCCAAAAACAAAGCCTCCATCCGCAGGGTTGGTCCTGCAACACCGACTAGTAACGGTCTTGGTGTCCAGCAGACACAGGGGGAGCTAATAAGATCTAGAACTGCACAGAAGGCCGGAGGCCCCCATTGCACAGGGCGCCTGTGTCCCAAGACAGAGATGTCATATAGGGACTACCTGTGAGAGTAGAATTGCCAGGCCTACCATAGGCCAGCATGGTCCAGACTGCCTCATACTGTTGAGGAAAGGAGGAAGGTCAATATAGAGGCCATAGCCCCATTCTGTTAAGGGCAACCTGTAAGTAAGCCCAAACTCCGTAGGCCTAGCACGGCCTGCACCAAATCCTGAGGGGAAAACAGGGACTAGAGGCACCCTGACAACATCTGAGAGGGACCGCCCAGCAAATGCTATCCTGTGTCCAGGGGAACTACCTCCTGGAACCACCAGAAGGAGAAGGTACATTCCTAGATAGGAGTCAGCTGCTGCAGCAGTACCCTCGCCCGGAAGGGCGAGGGCGTCCCTTCATGCTTGGGAGGTCTTGGCAGATTTGGACTTAGTCATGCCAGAGGGCCCAGGGCGTTGCCTTCCCACCCCATGGTGGAAATCCACACCGAAAAGTTGGAAGCACACCTCAGGTTTGCGTTTGACGCTAACGTAGGGAGGTGGAGGGGTGGCCCTGCCCCGAGGAGGCCGGGACGGCCTTCTGCGTAGGGGTGCCTTACCCTTTTTTCCAAAAAGGTCCAAACGGGCCCCAAATAGTCGCCGTCCTCTGAAGGGAAGGCCAGTGAGCGCCTTTTTCGTAGCATCGTCAGCACTCCACTGTCGCAGCCAGACCAGGCGGCGAATAGCTACCACAAGGGCAGAGGTTCTACCACACATCTTAATGGTGTCATCCAGCGCTGACAGGATGAACCTCACAAACACATCACAGTCTGATAGTGCATTAAACACCCCCCAGGGGAGGTCCTCAGGTCGGTGGTCAAGTACTTTTCTAACGAGAGTCCTGGCGGCCACCGCCGTGATGGCCACGGCACAGACCGGGCACAGAGCCGCCCCTGCACATAAAAAAGGCGTGGGAAGCCAGTCTGTCAATGCTCAGCATCCCGAAGAGTACGGTAATAAGGAGCCGTCATGAAGGGGGGGTTAGTAACCCCTATAATCATGTGCATCCACCACAAGAGGTGCTGACCAAAAGTTAACCACATCAGGAGGGAAAGGGTACTTCCAATCCCAGACCCCTGGGACCCCTTTAAGTTTACAAGGCGATTCCCATTCTTGGGATATAATAAGCGGAGCGCGTCATGCCAAGTCCCCGCCTCCCCCAAAGAGCGCGAAGCTCTAACCAACGAAAAGTGAAAAACAGTAGTGGATAGTACGCACATACATAATGTTGCTGTCACGCTAGAAAATGATGCTGCCGTCTGGGCAGTACACTCATGTAATGAAAGGACAAACAGGCTCGCAACCATAAACTTATGTGGAGCAAGGAGCGTGACACTGACACCCAAGTACAATGAAAGATCAAAAGCCTTAAACGTGTTACATTACAATAGGACTGCCACACATACCCCCCCCCCTTTCTTTTCCCCCGAGCTACGGGAGGAAGCGAGGGAGAAGCGGACCTGCATCCAGGGATTAACTCTGTGAGGGGCACGGGCAACAATGCGGGAGGGGCATCCACTAGAGGCTCACCATCAGCCTAACCGCCTACGCTATGGGGGGGGATTGCGGTGGAGCATGGCTCCGTTAAGCACACAATGTGCTGCCTACCTTCACCCGACCCGCGCTGGGAGGCATATTCTTCACAAAGAGGACGGGTGGAAATAGTCCCACAGGGCCACGGGCTGTAAAGCCCCGCTCGCCTGCGAGAGCGTGATACTTCATGTCTTCGCAGTTCAGCACTGCAGAGAAATCTGGGGATTTGTGGGAGGTCCCTGGGTATATGAAGGGCCGGAAGGAGCCTGTTTTTGCATGTCTGCAGTGAACAGCGCCCTCTGGCGGAGGATTGCCCATGTGTAAGTATTATATATGGAGCAGGACGTGCTGTATGCTTAGAATATATCTTAAATTCAGATACAAAAATAAGGCTCACTAACAAAATACCTAATAACAAAAACAGATACCCTAAGGTGCTGGAGCACTCACCCAAGGGCCTTATGACAGATGCCGGCAGTCTCCAGACTCCGGTAGGATCGGGTACAGACTTTGGTTCAGATCTCCAGACACAAAACACACAAGCAACCAAACAAACAAAATCCTGCTGCACCAGGTGGAGGGCCGATCTTACTTAAATAGCTCCTCACACCAGGTGCAGCAGATGATGGGGAGAGAGCATCCAGGGCTCTGCTGACACCCGCTGGTGGCTGATGGGACTGCACATGGGGTGTGCAGCCAGAGCTCTGCTGACACCCGCTGGTGGCAGATGGATCTGCAGATGGGGTGAGCAGCCAGAGCTCTGCTGACACCCGCTGGTGGCTACCGATAGCGCAGATGGGGTAATAGACCCCAGCCACCAGCCGGGCATCAGCCAAACCTGGGGTTCTGACAGCCCCCCTCCACCCCACAGACCCAAACATTAATATGCAGAGCACCCAGCTGCTCCCCTCCACCCCACAGACCCAAACATTAATATGCAGTGCACCCAGCTGCTCCCCTCCACCCCACACACCCAAAAATAAATATGCAGAGCACCCAGCTGCTCCCCTCCACCCCACAGACCCAAACATTAATATACAGAGCACCCAGCTGCTCCACTCCACCCCACACACCCAAACATTAATATGCAGAGCACCCAGCTGCTCCCCTCCACCCCACAGACCCAAACATTAATATGCAGAGCACCCAGCTGCTCCCCTCCATCCCACAGACCCAAACATTAATATGCAGAGCACCCAGCTGCTCCCTTCCACCCCACAGACCCAAACATTAATATACAGAGCACCCAGCTGCTCCCCTCCACCCCACAGATCCAAACATTAATATGCAGAACATCCAGCTGCTCCCCTCCACCCCACAGACCCAAACATTAATATGCAGAGCACCCAGCTGCTCCCTTCCACCCCACAGACCCAAACATTAATATACAGAGCACCCAGCTGCTCCCCTCCACCCCACACACCCAAACATTAATATGCAGAGCACTCAGCTGCTCCCATCCACCCCACACACCCAAACATTAATATGCAGAGCACCCAGCTGCTCCCCTCCACCCCACACACCCAAACATTAATATGTGGAGCACCCAGCTGCTCCCCTCCACCCCACACACCCAAACATTAATATGCAGAGCACCCAGCTGCTCCCCTCCACCCCACACACCCAAACATTAATATGTGGAGCACCCAGCTGCTCCCCTCCACCCCACAGACCCGAACATTAATATGCAGAACAGCCAGCTGCTCCCCTCCACCCCACAGACCCAAATATTAATCTGCAGAGCACCCAGCTGCTCCCCTCCACCCCACACACCCAAACATTAATATACAGAGCACCCAGCTGCTCCCCTCCACCCCACACACCCAAACATTAATATACAGAGCACCCAGCTGCCCCCCTCCACCCCACAGACCCAAACATTAAAGTGGACCAACACCCAGGGGGGATTGGCCCGGGAATCTATAAGATTCCCGGGCCGATCAGATCCCTCCCCGCGGGGCATCCGAAATCGGGGTGTCCCGCGGGGTGAAACCCCCCAGGAAGCCCACAAGCCTTACCTTCTCCCCGTTCCAGCGCGGGCCGCCACCGGTGCGTCCCTCTAGCAGGGCGCGCATCCGCGCCGGCCGTTTGTGAATGTAAGAGTGATGTGCGGGAGGCGGCGGCGGGCGCGCTCGCGTGTCCATCGGCGGTGATTCGCTGGAGCGGCCACGTGGGAGCGGGGTCAGGTGAGTTTTCTGAGCTTTCTGGTAGGTTTCACACAGCGGGGCACCCCCGATCGGGGTGCCCCACCGAAGTGGACCAAAACCCAGGATAGTCAAAATCCTGGGTGTTGGTCCACTTTAACATACAGGGCACCCAGCTGCTCCCCTCCCCCCCCACAGACCCAAACATTAATATTCAAGGCACCCAGCTGCTTCCCTCCGCCCCCCACACCCAAACATTAATATGCAATGCACCCAGCTGCTCCCCTCCACCCCACAGACCCAAACATTAATATGCAGAGCACCCTGCTGCTCCCCTCCACCCCACACACCCAAACATTAATATACAGAGCACCCAGCTGCTCCCCTCCACCCCACAGACCCAAACATTAATATGCAGAGCACCCTGCTGCTCCCCTCCGCCCCCCACACCCAAACATTAATATACAGAGCACCCAGCTGCTCCCCTCCACCCCACACACCCAAACATTAATATACAGAGCACCCAGCTGCTCCCCTCCACCCCACAGACCCAAACATTAATATGCAGAGCACCCAGCTGCTCCCCTTCACCCCACAGACCCAAACATTAATATACAGAGCACCCAGCTGCTCCCCTCCACCCCACAGACCCAAACATTAATATGCAGAGCACCCAGCTGCTCCCCTCCACCCCACAGACCCAAACATTAATATGCAGAGCCCCCAGCTGCTCCCCTCCACCCCACACACCCAAACATTAATATACAGAGCACCCAGCTGCTCCCCTCCACCCCACACACCCAAACATTAATATGCAGAGCACCCAGCTGCTCCCCTCCACCTCACACACCCAAACATTAATATGCAGAGCCCCCAGCTGCTCCCCTCCACCCCACACACCCAAACATTAATATGCAGAGCACCCAGCTGCTCCCCTCCACCCCACACACCCAAACATTAATATGCAGAGCACCCAGCTGCCCCCCTCCACCCCACACACCCAAACATTAATATGCAGAGCCCCCAGCTGCTCCCCTCCACCCCACACACCCAAACATTAATATACAGAGCACCCAGCTGCTCCCCTCCACCCCACACACCCAAACATTAATATACAGAGCACCCAGCTGCTCCCCTTCACCCCACAGACCCAAACATTAATATGCAGAGCACCCAGCTGCTCCCCTCCACCCCACAGACCCAAACATTAATATGCAGAGCTCCCAGCTGCTCCCCTCCACCCCACAGACCCAAACATTAATATGCAGAGCACCCAGCTGCTCCCCTCCACCCCTCAGACCCAAACATTAATATACAGAGCACCCAGCTGCTCCCCTCCACCCCACAGACCCAAACATTAATATACAGAGCACCCAGCTGCTCCCCTCCACCCACAGACCCAAACATTAATATGCAGAGCACCCAGCTGCTCCCCTCCACCCCACACACCCAAACATTAATATACAGAGCACCCAGCTGCTCCCCTCCACCCCACAGATCCAAATATTAATATGCAGAGCACCCAGACCCTCTGACGCTCAGAAAAAAAAACATTAAATGTAGAGCACCACAAGGCAAGTCTTTTTAAACTGTATTTTTCATTAGCTGAGCTCAAGCGCATTCAGCTCGGGTGAAGTGAGTGGTCAGTGCTAAGTGCAGGACTGGAGAAAAATCACCCTGTAGGAATGGCTCAGATTGACGAGTATCAAAAGAGCAACAAATCATATCGCACAGCCTTATTAATTAATCATTATTTGCCATTTGCTGTTGGAGCAGCAGCGACATCTTTCCCTCTCAGCATCTCCCTCCCTCCCTTGTGAGGGCATGTCCTAGCTCTGCTATTAGGGTGTGCTTTCCCTCTGATCACATGACTCACACTATGTCATGTGACAAGGCTCTTCCTGTGTGGGGAGGTGGGGGGAAGGACGTGTTTGCAGCCATTGAAGCAGCATCTGGTGTGAGCTGTATATCCGCTCTGGGAAGCTGCAGTCACCCGGGAGGCAGCGAGGGATCTCGTGTGACATTTGCAGCCGGCAGCATTGTCTCTCTATCATTCCTCGGAGGTAATGATGTATAGAATGTGTCACTAGTCACTGGATATTTAGTTGTTGTGTTAGCATTATAATATACATTGGGATGTAGCGTTAGCAGCGAGCTTAGGCTGCGCTCACACTGTGCGGTTGCTGTTCAGGTGCGTTTTTTTTTTTTGTAGTTCCATAGACTAGAATTGGAATCAGTTTGAGATGCAGTGCAGTAGGGACACAGCAAACAGGACCTTTTTTTGCTATGTTCCAGCTTTATTGTATGGATAGGTCTGAGAGCCCATATGCATACCTCCCAACTTTTTAGGGTGGAAAAGAGGGACAATTGTTAAATTAGGCCACGCCTCCTTATTGATGGGACAATACTGAAGTTGCTTTCTCGGCCAGTTTAAGAAACCAACTTTAGCCCGAATAAGAAACCAACTTCAGTATCGTATTGATTGGTGGATAGGAATTACAATATAAACACTTCAACTTCAGCATCGTATTGATTGGTGGATAGGTGTAGCGGGCACGTGCCTGGCCGGGGGCACGCGCTCTGGGGAGCGAGGGGGGTTCTTGGACTTAAGGTAGGGTATCCCATGTTGGTGTGGCATGTGTGGGTGGAGGTGCACTTACTAGCTTCAACTTTATTGGTTGGCTTCCTTCCATGGCAAATACAGCAAACAGTCAGTACAGCATGATCCACATGTTACAACAACAGTCAATGGTAATGGTTGCCTCCATGGCTGGCTCTCGGCTCCTCCAAACTACATTGCACTGCATCCCTTCATGGCAGAACTAGAACAGAACACTCTGGAACGGTAGGTCTCCTCCTTATATAACCTTGGTATTGTTGCCACTCAAACTACTGTTGCGAGTCCCAACCAATAGCAAGGCAGTTAATGTTGCCAATGCCATCTGGCTTAGTCTCTATTTACCAACTTAAAGAAGGACTCCAGACCATTAAAGTACTGTTTGGTCCATTTCCTAGGCAATACTGACATCATGTGGGTTCATGATGCAATAGGCCTAAGAACTGCATCCAACAGGTTTAACTACCCTAATTAATGGTTCCTATACACTATCAGGGCCTACTCCACTGACAGGGCTCTAATGTTTTCTACTTTAAGTGTTGCCCATGGTTTCCACCCCTCACATCCTCCCCTGCTTTTAATTAAAGCGTCCCCGCTTTACAGGGTTACTCACCTCAGTCTCAACAGTGTGAGCTAGTCCAACCAAGAACACTACTGCTAGTTTAGGAGGTGAGTATACACCTTGTGTAGCTCCTGCCACTTTAAAGCTTTACCTTGCACTGGTCTCTTGAGACAGGTAAGTCTCCTGCTCCAGTAGCTTGCAGCGTCCAGGTCAACTACCTGCAAGGTGTGTAAGGAATTAGGCTGTGGCCATCCCTTGTACGGGATTGTGTCCTAAGTACAAGGATGGAGGTTATGGTGCACTGTTACATTAAACTACTTTACTTTAGGATTTTCACAACTTCCATTGAAGAGCTAGGCAGTATGAGTCAAGTGCCTGTTGCGTCAAAATGCACCATAGGCCTTACCCTGCGCAACATACCTGAGAAGGTTTCTTCTCTTACCTGCTCCCGCAGGTTATTGCTTAATTCCTAAGTGGTTAATTTATTTGTTCCTACTAAAACATGACCGTCAGCACACAGCAGGGCAGCATGAGCGGAGCACCTCTGTCAGGTTTTACCTCACTACACACACTTGAGAGTAAATGATCTCTTAACCCTTTTGTGGTCAGATGTCACATTTTAACATGTGTACAATATATATAAGTTTGGTAAGGGGTTTTCCTATTGTTTGCCCGAGGATACACCTCGGTGTGTTCTATGGTATGAGGCTAGGGCTTAAAATGCCAGATTCTCATACCACAGGTGGGCTTTTAGGAAAGAACCTCCCTTTAGATCTATAAGACCTGTAAACTCCTCCTTCTGTTGAATGTGACAAATGTGGAAACAGCGTCCTGCAGTGACACTTTTCCATATCAACATCCCCATTCCCGTCTTGAGGGCACACTGCACGTGAACCCAGCGTTGGGCCTCAGACAGACTGGACAACCTTGAAGGATCTCCAAACCCTGGCAGCACGTACGGGTTCTCGGCCCGCACTGTGAAGTGCTTGTATTGGGACCCCGGGCGTAATGGGCGAGGGCTGGCGGGGATCTCCACCTTCCGCGGGCTCGCGGTGGAAGTCCGGCGGCTCCCCGTGACAGGGCTGGGGCAACGGTCTCCCCATGGGCTAGGGTCAGCAGTAACAGTACCTTGTTGATGCACCACAGCGGTGGCGGCGGCAGACCTTCTGGTGGTGGTAACCTACACCTCTTCCCACAGACGATGGCGGTGTGACGAGGCTGGCGACCTTCGGCTCTGTCTCTTCCTCCGAGGACTCAAACGTGACGGTCAGTAGCAGGGCTTGCTCGAACTCGTCCTCCTCTGGGGCTACAGTCTTCACCTGCGTAGCAGCTTCCCACACAGCAGCGTCGGCAACACACTCCTCCTCGGCGGTCTCAGCGACGGCAGCGACAGTCTCAGCTGCGACCCCAGCAGTGAATCCGCGGCGGCAGTCTCGACAGCAGCAGCTCCCACAGTCTCGGGCGGCAGCAGCGACGGCGTCTTCCTTCCAGGTAGGCTCAGCCGCTCACTCAACCCTTTCTCTCCGCGCAGGCGTAGATCAGTCCCTCGGCAGACCCCCGGCGGCGTAGCGGCTGTGCGGACAGCTTCAGCAGGCTGGGCAGGGGCCTTCCAGAGCAGCCCGGTGATCGGGTTGCGACGGTACTTGGCGGGGCCTGCGTCCTGCTCGACTAAGTCCCAAAAACTGTTGTGGCAGACAGGGCACTGGCGCAGTCCAGTCTTCAGGGCGATAATCTGCCCGCACTCCGGACACAGCGGGTACAGTTCCTCTTGCCCGGCAGCAGAACACAGGGCGTAGGTGGGCAGCAAGCGGACACGCATCCCCGTGTCCACGATGAGGGTTGCGCGTTCCAAAGTCTCCTCATGGCTCAGGTCCCACAGACATGGGGCTGGCTGGTATTGTGGCTAGGCTTGCAGAATCACTGCTCACGCTCTTGTGCTTTCGTCTCAACTCCTCTCCGAGCGGCCTTGTGGCGGGCTTTTTATAGCCCGGCCTCCTCGTCTCCACGCGGGAAAGTCTCTAGCCTGTGAGGTGAAAAGGGCGTGACACGCTTAGGGAAAATGGCGGGAAACCGCTGGCTGCACACTTAACCCTTCCAGCGCCGCGGCTGAGCGAAAATGTCATTTTGGGCACATTTCCACACACAGTCCAAACAGGCTCAAACTTGGCAGACCAACAGAGCAAGGGTCCCGGACACTTCTCCCCGATTTTCAGCCAAAAATAAGCACTTTTCAGTTTTTCTTAAAGTGACAGCATCCAAAGATCAAATTAAAGCCGGATCAATATTAACAGTCTCTGGGGTGTCCTGGCAAATTGGGACACCACCACACACAGTTAGAACAGTCCATTTCCTTCAGAAAGGCAAATTTGAAAAAGTTGTTGGATTTGCACCAAACTTGGCACAGTGGTCCCTCAGTGACTGGACACCTCAGTGACACCCGTTTTTAACCCGATAGGTCCCCGTATGGGCCACCAAATGTAGCGGGCGCGTGCCTGGCCGGGGGCACTCGCTCTGGGGAGCGAGGGGGGGCTCTTGGACTTAATGTAGGGTATCTTGTGTGGGTGGAGGTGCACTTACTAGCTTCAAACATTGCTTGGATCCAGAGATGACACTCATGGTTGAACTCAACTAGGTGTTAATTGGTTGGCTTCCTTCCATGGCAATTACAGCAAACAGTCAGTACAGCATGATCCACATGTTACAACAACAGTCAATGGTAATGGTCGCCTCCATGGCTGGCTCTCAGCTCCTCCAAACTACATTGCACTGCATCCCCTCATGGCAAAGTTTAGAACTAGAACAGAACACTCTGGAAGGGTAGATCTCTTCCTTATGTAACCTTGGAATTGTTGCCACTCAAACGAATGTTGCGAGTCTCAACCAATGGCAAGGCAGTTAATGTTGCCAATGCCATCTGGCTTAGTCTCTATTTACCAACTTAAAGGACTCCAGACCATTAAAGTACTGTTTGGTCCATTCCATAGGCAATACTGCCATCATGTGGTTTCATGACGCAATAGGCCTAAGAACTGCATCCAACTGGTTTAACTACCCTAATTAATGGTTCCTATACACTATCAGGCCTACTCCACTGACAGTGTTTTAAGTGTTGCCCACCCATCACATTGGCGTTACAATAATGGAAAAACTTTGAATAGGCGAATGAATAATTTATTGATGCAGATCTGCATGTTACACCTCAAAGAGGGGCAAATGAGAACAACAAGGGACAGGGAGACACGGACTCCAAAGAGTGACAGTCCTATAAATGGGGGACAATTGGGAGACCCCACAGATCCAAATATTAATATGCAGAGCACCCAGCTGCTCCCCTCCACCCCACACACCCAAACATTAATATGCAGAGCACCCAGCTGCTCCCATCTCCCCCACACACCCAAACATTAAAATGCAGAGCACCCAGCTGCTCCCCTCCACCCTACGCACCCAAACATTAATATGCAGGGCACCCAAATGCTCCACTCCACCCCACAGACCCTAACATTAATATGCAGAGCACCCAGCTGCTCCCCTCCACCCTACGCACCCAAACATTAATATGCAGGGCACCCAAATGCTCCACTCCACCCCACAGACCCTAACATTAATATGCAGAGCACCCAGCTGCTCCCCTCCACCCCACACACCCAAACATTAATATGCAGGGCACCCAAATGCTCCACTCCACCCCACAGACCCTAACATTAATATGCAGGGCACCCAGCTGCTCCCCTCCACCCCACAGACCCTAACATTAATATGCAGGGCACCCAAATGCTCCACTCCACCCCACAGACCCTAACATTAATATGCAGGGCACCCAGCTGCTCCCCTCCACCCCACAGACCCTAACATTAATATGCAGAGCACCCAGCTGCTCCCCTCCACCCCACACACCCAAACATTAATATGCAGGGCACCCAAATGCTCCACTCCACCCCACAGACCCTAACATTAATATGCAGGGCACCCAGCTGCTCCCCTCCACCCCACAGACCCTAACATTAATATGCAGAGCACCCAGCTGCTCCCCTCCACCCCACACACCCAAACATTAATATGCAGGGCACCCAAATGCTCCACTCCACCCCACAGACCCTAACATTAATATGCAGGGCACCCAGCTGCTCCCCTCCACCCCACAGACCCTAACATTAATATGCAGAGCACCCAGCTGCTCCCCTCCACCCCACAGACCCTAACATTAATATGCAGAGCACCCAGCTGCTCCCCTCCACCCCACACACCCAAACATTAATATACAGAGCACCCAGCTGCTCCCCTCCACCCCACACACCCAAATATTAATATACAGAGCACCCAGCTGCTCCCCTCCACCCCACAGACCCAAACATTAATATGCAGAGCACCCAGCTGCTCCCCTCCACCCCACACACCCAAACATTAATATACAGAGCACCCAGCTGCTCCCCTCCACCCCACACACCCAAACATTAATATACAGAGTACCCAGCTGCTCCCCTCCACCCCACAGACCCTAACATTAATATGCAGGGCACCCAGCTGCTCCCCTCCACCCCACAGACCCTAACATTAATATGCAGAGCACCCAGCTGCTCCCCTCCACCCCACACACCCAAACATTAATATACAGAGCACCCAGCTGCTCCCCTCCACCCCACACACCCAAACATTAATATACAGAGCACCCAGCTGCTCCCCTCCACCCCACACACCCAAACATTAATATACAGAGCACTCAGCTGCTCCCCTCCACCTCACACACCCAAACATTAATATACAGAGCACCCAGCTGCTCCCCTCCACCCCACACACCCAAACATTAATATACAGAGCACCCAGCTGCTCCCCTCCACCCCACACACCCAAACATTAATATACAGAGCACTCAGCTGCTCCCCTCCACCCCACACACCCAAACATTAATATACAGAGCACCCAGCTGCTCCCCTCCACCTCACACACCCAAACATTAATATACAGAGCCCCCAGCTGCTCCCCTCCACCCCACAGACCCTAACATTAATATGCAGAGCACCCAGCTGCTCCTGTCCACCCCACAGATCCAAATATTAATATGCAGAGCAGCCAGACCATCTGACACTCAGAACAAACCATTAAATGTAGAGCACCACAAGGGAAGTCTTTTTAAACTGTATTAACGTACATTAACTTACATTAACGAATGTAAGTCAGTTCATTAGCTGAGCTCAAGTGCGTTCCACAACCACAAAGAGCAAGTAAACAAGAGCTGATTACCTGCTACAGAGAATGCACACCCAAATGCTTCTTAAAAAAATCTGAAGTTTATTGTTACAAAATCACCAAAATATGAAACACATGAAAATCACAATGACCGACATACACCTATTAACCTGATCTCGAGCTGACTGTGAGGTCAGTACAAAGGTATATAATGCACAGCCAGCAGACCAATACATCAAAAGGAGAAACAATGAGTTCTACTGGGTGTGCATTATATATATATATATACATATTGGCCCACTTGCATCTTTGTCTCCATTATATGTAAGCCCCTGCCTTGGGGTATTTATCTCTGAACTTTATTATTTGCCATTTGCTGTTGGAGCAGCAGCAACATCTTTCCCTCTCATGATCTCCCTCCCTCCCTTGTGAGGACATGTCCTAGCTCTGCTATTAGGGCGTGCTTTCCCTCTGATCACATGACTCACACTGTGTCATGTGACAAGGCTCTTCCTGTGTGGGGAGGTGGGGGGATGGACGTGTTTGCAGCCATTGAAGCAGCATCTGGTGTGAGCTGTATATCCGCTCTGGGAAGCTGCAGTCGCCCGGGAGGCAGCGAGGGATCTCGTGTGACATTTGCAGCCGGCAGCATTGTCTCTCTATCATTCCTCGGAGGTAATGATGTATAGAATGTGTCACTAGTCACTGGATATTTAGTTGTTGTGCACACTTAGGTGTGTTAGCATTATAATATACATTGGGATGTAGCGTTAGCAGTGAGCTTAGGCTGCGCTCACACTGTGCGGTTGCTGTTCAGGTGCATTTTTTTGTTGTGATTCCATAGACTAGAATTGGAATCAGTTTGCAGTGCAGTACAGTAGGGACACAGCAAAGAGGACCTTTTTTGCTATGTTCCAGCTTCATTGTATGGATAGGTCTGAGAGCCCATATGCATACCTCCCAACTTTTTAGGGTGGGAAAGAGGGACAATTGTTAAATTAGGCCACGCCTCCTATTGATGGGGTTGGTTTCTTATTCGGACAGTTTAAGAAACCAACTTTAACCCGAATAAGAAATCAACTTCAGTATCGTATTGATTGGTGGATAGGAGTTACAACAATAGAAAAACTTTGAATAGGCGAATGAATCATTTATTGATGCAGATCTGCATGTTACACCTCAAAGAGGGGCAAATGAGAACAACGAGGGACAGGGGGACACGGACTCCAAAGAGGGACATTCCTCTAAATGGGGGACAGTTGGGAGGAATGCACATGGGATTCATGACATCAATTATTCAGCAGATCTGTCAAAAACAGAAACGCAGATGAATTCAAAAAGGTGTAAATGTAACTTTATTCATGGATCTATCACACATTTTTATATTACTTTTAAAGAGAAACATTAAAGGTCTTGGGGAGTTAATAAAAACTCCCCAAACCTGGCTTGTCCACCCCCTGCCTTTCCGGGTTAAGCACTTAAGCCGGGCCAACACCCGCTATTACTTTAACGGGTTTTGGTCCCGCTCTCTGCTGATAGCAAGAAGCTCGGGGGGCATCCAGAACGCTGCAGCCCCCTCGCACCTAACTGCACAGATCGATCGTAATACTCGCCTTCATTACGAGCCAGCATCGGGAAAGGAGTCCCGCGATTGGCCACATTACTGCCCGGAGGCCAATCACGGGACTCCTTTCCCCAGCACTGGCTCGTAATGAAGGTGAGTATTCTGTGCATCCTGTGCAGTTAGGTGCGAGAGGACTCCAGTGTTCTGGATGCCCCCTCCCGAGCTTCTTATTATCAGCAGAGAGAGGGACCAACGCCCATTAAAGTAATAACGGGTGTTGGTCCAGTTTAACTATTAAAAACTTTCCTCTCCAGTCACATGGCACTCGGCAACCCTCTGCTCCCTCGCCATCCTCCATAGGACAGCGCCATCTTGGAAGCCGAAGGCTTCCCGACAGACACTGCGTCGCCCCTCAGATTTCAAGCATGCACCGTGTCATTGCACAGGCTGCAATGAGGAGCAGCATGTGGGATTCGAATAGCGGCTGACAAAGAGGTGAGTATGCTGCCAACATTCAACATTACCCACACCCAACTGAAGGGGCATGGGAAGCCACGTGTGCAGGTGCCGAATTTGCATGCTCCCTCCTTCCCCTTCTAGGGGTTGCACGTACTGTTGTTGGGGTTGTATCTTGGTGATATTTTCTTTTCTTTCATTATACAAAATAGTTCATGTGCTATATGATTAGATACTAATGTAGTGGGCGCGTACCTGGCCAATGGCGCACGCTCTGAGGAGTGAGGGGGGTTCTTGGACCTAGGGTAGGGTGACTCAGCTTGGTGTGGGATGTGTGGGGTGGAGGTGCACTTACTGATGCATTTGTCGCTGGTCTCTATTGATGACACTACTTGATGCAAACAACAGGGTCTTTATTTGAGGACTTCCATCATCAAACCGCATCATCCAGTACAGGCAATATCCATTGGTTACAGCAAACAGTCTTTACAGCTTCCAGTTCCAATCACGGGCTCCTTCTTTCACTATTGCTCAGCTCCGCCACTACATTAACACTCCCCCTCTTGTCTAGAACCAAACTTAAGGACACTCTAGAAGGGTTGAGTTCTCCCTTATATAACCTCTGAAATGTTGCCTTCCCAATTATGTTGCTAGACCCAACCAATGGCAGGGCAGGTAATGTTGCCAATGCCACCTGGCTGAGTATTAATCTATTTTAAGGGGTACGCTAGACTAGACTTAATTCCTTAGTTTATTCTTTAGGCAACACTGCCGTCATGTGGATTCATGATGTAATGACACCTAAGTTTATTAAAGTTCCTATCACTATCAGGGCCTACCCCGCCAACAGGGCTCTAATGTTTCCTATGAGTAGTGTTGACCATGGTATCCACCCGTCACACTAAGATTTGGGTCACATATTTATATACATTTTTCTTACTGCTTGTGCACTATTTATAATATCTGTAATTTGGTTATTCATTTACTTATTTATCTATTTATTCACTCATTACTATGTATAACTTGTGCACCCTGTGACATATTTTTATGGAGTGATATTTATTTTATGCACTGGTCACTTTGCTCTGATACTCATTGGTTCAAGGGGTTTATTATTTAAGCTTCTCAAATTTAGTTTTGTGCCGGCACGAAATATTCTTAGGGTCCTTCTAATATTTTCAATTGAGGGACTTTGCTTTGGGCCTTTCTTTTGTCCAATATATTTCCACTTATACTTGAGATAATTGTAATAGGGAGCCTGTTTTTATTTGTGTGCTATGTGTGCATATATGTGGTTTTGTAACGTTCTTATGGTTTTTGGTTTAATAAATTGATGTATTATATATGTTATTTATGTGGTGCTCTCTTCCTTAAAGTGGACCAACACCCAGGATTTTGACTATCCTGGGTTTTGGTCCACTTCGGCGGGGCACCCCGATCGGGGGTGCCCCGCTGTGTGAAACCCCCCAGAAACCCCAATAAACTCACCTCTCCCCGCTCCCACGTGACTGCCCGGTCCAATCCCCGCCAACGTCCAGGCGGGGAACAGGAACGTCCAAGCGGCTTCCGCCGCCGCCGCCTCCCTCGCGTCACTTTCGGCGCGCCCATGCCAGCCATTCACAGACGGCCGGCGCAGGGGCGCGCACGCCTAGAGGGGCGCGAGGGAGGCGGCGGCGGCGGAAGATAAGGTAGGTGATTTGGGGTGTTTGAGGGGGTTTCGAGATCGGGATGTCCCGCGGGGTGGGAGGTGATCGGCCCGGGAATCTTTTAGATTTCCGCGCCGATCACCTCTCGGTGTTGGTCCACTTTAAGAGCAGGTGATTAATTATTGTCCACTGCTCCTTTTGTCCACTGCTTTAGCTGATAAGTGAGCACACGTTCTGATTGATTTTTCAGGGTGGTGAAAACTTTTTGGTATATTCAGTGATGGCTAAGGGATGAAGGGAGGTGAATTCCGCAGGAAGTCAGCATTTAAGATAACGCTGACATCCAAAACACAGTGTGGGAGGGTGGAAGGATTATTTGAGAGGAACGTCAGAAAAGGTCTGATGTTCCTCTTTAAGCGTTAAGGCACTGATATTAAATGTATTCGGCTTTTTTGTAACATGTACTTCCTTGTAGGGACCATGTTGCATATTATCTGTATCAGGTGTCCAGCTCACCAAAACCATAAAACTCTACCTAGGGTATGATTAAGGGGTATCTTTCCCCGAAACGCGTCACCTTTTGAGGGGGGCGAGATGAGACTACACCTCACACAGGACATGTATGTTTTTAATGGAAATATTAAATGTTAAGTTTTATGGTTTTGGTGAGCTGGACACCTGATACAGATTACTTGTTAAGGATTTGCAGAGATCCATCCATGCGTCCAAGCCAGCTCAAGGGCTGAGGGTTTCTGAGCTGTCTGGACTTTGTGACTGTTTAAGCATGTTGTTTATTATGTCGTTACTGAGTAGATTCAGTCTTATTATATTCTAACCTAGAGGCCTGTTGCCACTTTATTGCAAGGGAGGCTTATCATGCAAATGAAGCATTAGAAGGGGTTTGATAGACTGGTTACTATAGACTGGACTCTATAACTCATTGCTGTGAGATGTGACTAGTGCCATATAGCCACCAGATATGGTAGGTTTCTCCAAGTCTAAACATACATACACACAAGGAATTAATTCATACATCATCCTTGATCTTTCTTGCAGCTCAGCGGTTTCTGAAAGTGGAACTGAAGCACTGAGCTCCTAATGTGGGAGCCAGTGAAAAGCAGGGACAATGTGAGTTTTTAATTTATCTGCTCCACTTAAAGAGAACCAAAACCCACGCCGATCGGCCCGGGAATCTATAAGATCATGGGATAGGACCCAACCTGTGTTTCTGAACCCCTGGTAGTTCTTTTCTCTTTAGTTCCTGAATTGGGATCCCCTCCATGTAGTACCTAGATTGTAATGGCTGACTGTATAGGGAGTTCCTAGTTTACCTCTGGTTCTATAACTCTACTGGCTACTCTTTTTTTATTTCCTGGCCTGGGATACCCTTAATGAAGTGTATCAGATCCGTCTGCCTGGACTGGAAATTTTCTTCCCCTGATCCTCAGCCCTGTTCCTGCACTCCTCTATTATTCAGACTATGCTGGAATTATTATATGTTCAGTGCCACCGGTTGTATCCCAGTAGCCTTAGCCTTCCTAGTCGTACCTGTCAAAAAAGGAGACTTTATTTATGTCTTCAGAAATAGGACTTCTCTGTCCTATATACCCTCAAATTCTTAAAGCTTCTCTGTATAACGCTGTTTCCTTTTTTTCCCATTTAGACACTGGAGACACTATGGTGACAAATGTGAAAACTGAGGAAGAGGTAACATCTGTGAAGAGTGAAGAGGGGGAAATTCTTCTACAGATCAGCACAGGTGAGTATTGAAAACATTTCCCTGTATCCTGCTCAGTCACTCCACACACTCTGGTCTGTGTTTTACAGCTCAGTACAGGGACATGACTCTCATCTTTATTCACAGACCCTGGAGGAGCTATAGTGAAAACTGAGGAGGAAGAAGTATTTGTGAAGAATAAAGAGGAGGAAATTCCTCTACAGACCAGCTCAGGTGAGTAATAATCCCTATATAGACAAGATCTCTCTATATCTCCTGCTCAGTCACTCCACACACACTGTATGAAAAGTAAGTATTGTGGGTGTGCACAACCCAGTAATAATTCACTGTAAGGTGCTGGCAAACAATTGGGGAACAACAACTATGTAAATTAAAGAGTGGGGGTACTAGACCAACCCCCCAATACCCTATGTATGTCTGCCGCACACTAGTAAATAAACCTATGTATACAATATATTGAAAAAATATATATTATAAATTTATTGGGTTACAACTCACAAAATACACTCCAACAACACATAAAGGACTCATTAAAATACATATAAACACACAAACATGGAAGGGAAAGGACCCCAATGAGTGGCTATGCAATATCCAATAATTAATCAAATAATTCATCAAAGATACAATCTGGTACAGAACCTGCAGTGTATCGGGGCACTCAGAAGTAATTAAGGAAATGAAAAAACTGTGCTAGACTGTGCAAAAGGTGCTCCTATCAATAAAATGCTACAAACCTGTACATCTACTCGATTAAATACTCAAACTACTGTGCAAACATATTCAATAAAATTACAAAACATAACAACTATTTAGAGTGTAAAAGCTAAAGTGCATTGTGCAGAAAGAAAGTCCATAGATTTGTATTGCAATGGCCCCAATGGTTCAGAAGTAACACAACCAATAAAGTTCCAACAGTTTGAAAAAAGGTATTGTTTACATCACCATGTCATAGGCCTCCGGGGTCCCCCTTCAACGACTCGCCACCGACGCGTTGCGTGGCTCTATGCCACTTCGCCAGGGTGTGTGAGTCGCCACATTCTCTGCTCCACTATATATGCACACCTGTAAAGATGGTCGCTCCAATGTCCGTGCGCGCCGCCACCCCCCACACGTGCGCCCCGCCCGGCAGGAAATGCTCCCGTAAGGGCAGCACGGGGTGGGTTCGTTGCATCCGCCCATACTTGCGCCATAACCAGAAGTGCGTCAGCGGGGCTCCCGGCTCCGGCGTGCGACCGCCCGGGCACACTCCCCTGCAGTAGGAGGTCCCGGGCGGCCGCGGGGTCCTTTCCCTTCCATGTTTGTGTGTTTATATGTATTTTAATGAGTCCTTTATGTGTTGTTGGAGTGTATTTTGTGAGTTGTAACCCAATAAATTTATAATATATATTTTTTCAATATATTGTATACATAGGTTTATTTACTAGTGTGCGGCAGACATACATAGGGTATTGGGGGGTTGGTCTAGTACCCCCACTCTTTAATTTACTCCACACACACTGGTCTGTGTTATACAGCTCAGTACAGGGGCCTGACAGTCATCTTTATTCACAGACCCTGGAGGAGCTATAGTGAAAACTGAGGAGGAAGAAGGATTTGTGAAGAATAAAGAGGAGGAAATCTCTCCAAAGATCAGCTCAGGTGAGTAAAAAACCTTCTATAGAAAGGATTTCCTTGTTATCCCAGTCACTCAGGGTAGTTTATAGGCTAAATAAAAAAAACAGGGTGAGGAGAGAACATTTACTACCCCCCACCCATGTAACATGGGATATCAGTGTAATTTTGCCTCATTATCCCAGTAACTACTAAGGCACAAAACACAAGCTGCTTTAATCCATAAGTTGGTTAGCTGTACCCCCACCGCCCTGTGCACACCCCGAAGGCCAGCCATGGTACGCATCAGTAGCTTGTGGGTCAGCAGCTGGAGAGTGGGGGTTAGGTGAAAAGTTCAGGTCAGCAACTGGGGAATGGAGGGTTTGGTGAGGGTTGTGGGCCGTCAGCTGTGTAGGGTGGTTAGGTGAGGGTTTCAGGTCAGGAACTGGGGATAGGGTTTGGTGAGTAGGTTCAGGTCAGCAGCCGGGGAGGGGGATTTTGTTGGCAGGCAGAAGATCGTACACGACAGTCTTCCAGCGTCAATCAGGAACATAAACGTGAACAGAATACATCAGCAACATATCTCAACATGGAGCAAAGGAAACAGCTCCTTTCTGTTAGGAAGTTAAACACACTATACATACAGTCACTTGGTCTGCCTAAGACTTCCTTTATCAATAGCATAGCAAGCAGTCACATACAGCATGTAGTTGTTGCATTAAAGCTATTCCAACACCCTCACTAAACAACTAATTATCCTGTTAGTTTCATTGTGAACTCCACAAATTTGGCCCTAGACAGTAGCTTTGTCATGCCAGACTCGCGATAGCTTCCTTACTGCTTCTGGGTGTCTATGCCCAAGATGTCTGTGCCATACATGGATACAGCTTTCATGCAGATCTTTTCTAGTACTGTACACACTTCCTTTGCAGTTTAGCTGATAAAGTTCACCTTTAAATTGCCCCTCGGCTAGAGTGTGACCCTCCTTTAAAATGATGCAGCTGTCATCCTTAAACTGGCTTGCAATGGGAAACGGGTCATCCCACACCTAGTCACACCACTCCCCACAAATATAGTGAGTATTAGCTAAGACTTGCTTTCATGGATGTTAGTTAGTTTTTGTTGTTTGTAATATGACCACACGGTAAGTCAGGGTTATCTAACAACGGAATTAGCAGGGATGGCCAGGGGGATATCTCCTCCCTCGACCTCACCCTGTCTTACACATCAAGGGTCTCCTTAACCATAGGGTGGGTTCCTTCCCACCTAATTGATTCTTTGCCCACGGTAGTTCCTTCAGTGCGGTCTCCACACAGTCAGTCTCTATGGCGACCCAGTTTTTCCTGCCCTCTCCCCTCGTCCAGTCCACGATTCTCTGCAGGTCGGTCGCCTGCCAGTATCTCATCAGATTCGGCACTGCGAGACCTCCCTCACCTCTAGGGTGCTGTAGGAGGGTAAGCTTTAGCCTAAGCTTCATGTTCCCCCATATAAACTGTCTAAAGATCGAGTTCAAGTTCTTGAAATAACTCGTCAGAATATGGCATGGGAGTGTCTGAAGCAGGTAGAGAATTCTTGGTCGGACCATCATCTTTATGATATTTATGCGTCCCAACCACGTGAATGTAGGAACGTTCCAATTTGCCAAATCCGACTTAGTCCTATTTAACTTTGGTACAAAGTTGTGTCAGAAGACTTCGTCAATATTACTTGGGATCTTCACCCCCAGGTAAGTAAACGTAGGGGAGACCCATCTGAACGGGAATGAGGCCTTGAGGTTCGAGGTAGTGCTGTCCGGAAGTCCCACACTAAGTGCCTCAGATTTATTGAGGTTGATCTTGAAGTTGGAAAGCTTGCCGAACTTCTCGAATTCTTTCATAAGGACCGGGAGCCCCACCACTGGATTGGATACGAAGAACAAGAGGTTGTCCGCATATGTGGCTACTTTGTGCTCCATTTCACCAGCATGGAGACCCCGATATCTCCCTGCCTCCTTATATGTCTCAGGAAGGGTTCCACCACCAGTGGGAAAATAAGCGTCGATAGGGGTTATCCCGTCTGGTACCATTCGAGGTTGAGAAGAGCGAGAAGAGATCGCCATTGACTTTCACCCTAACTTGGGGCCTGGAGTAAAACTCCGTGATGTATCTAAACGCTCTGGTCCCGAGCCCTATATGTCTCAGCACGTCGAACGTGAATCCCCAATCTATGCAGTAAAGCGCTTTTTCAGCGTCTGTTGACAACAGCATAATCAGGGTTCTATCCAGGCGTGAGCGGTGTATAGGATTTAGGGTCCTAATCTCTTGCCAGGAATAAATCAACACTGGTCCCCCTCTATTAGGTCTGGTAGGTGTGCTGCTAGCCGGTAGGCAGGACCTTAGTGAACAACTTCAACATTCAGGAGGGATATTGGGCAGTAGCTTTTGCAACATAGTGGATCCTTACCCGCTTTAGGAATGACTGTGATATGGGCTTCAAGTGCTTCTCCAGGAAGTCTCCCCGGGTCATCCTCCTTGCCTATTGTATTGAAGGCACGGAGAAAGTGCTCAGGGTAGGTAGGAATTCCTTGTAATATGCGATAATCAGACCATCAGGGCCTGATGGCTTCCCAGAAGGAGTCTGCTTGACCGCCTGCTGTAGCTCAGCCTCGGATAGCGGCTCCTCTAACCTGCTGATCACCTCCTCACTCAGCTGGGGCATGCCTGACAATGTGATGTACCGCCTTTTCCTCTCCAGGTCCCCCTGAGGGTCCCCTGCTCCTTGTGGATGTAGGTTGTAGAGTGAGTGGTAGTACTCCCGGAACGCCTTAGCGATGTCTGGAGTCCAATGCCATTTCTTTAGTTGGCCATCCTTGATTGCTTCACAAGTTCAGGGAACGTTGCTTCCTCAGGGCCCACTAAGAGCCTACCGCTTTTGTTACCCCACTCGTAGTAGAAGCGTTTGCATTTCTTTATGGCAAACACTGCCTTTTGTAGCAAGATGGAATTCAGCTCCTCCCTGCAAGTCGTCAGAGTATCCCTTAGCTGGGTCTCCTTATGTTTCTTTTCCAGGTCCTGGATCTGGGCCAGCAAATGGTATCGCTTAGCGATCTCCTATTTAGTTATTTAGCGCAAAGTACTCGGCGAGGGCCCCCTGCACAGCTCTATTCGTCACCAAGTCTTTCAGTAGAGTCTCATTTAGCTGCCAAGTCCAGGCTCTGTTGCTTCTCTCATGGGTAACTAACGATACATTCACTGGGGCATGGTCAGACAGGGACGCCGTGCCTATAGAGGCGTCATCATGGGCCCTGACCAGCAAATTGTGAGACAAGAGCACATAGTCTAACCTAGCATATGTTGCATGGGCTGTTGAAAGTGGGAGAAATCTCTCCCCATAGGATTGGAGATCCTCCAAATGTCGCACAACTGCAAGCTGTGGAGTGCCTGCTTCACTTTCCTCAACCCCTTGTAGGGGATGGAGGATTTCCCCGAAGATGAGTCCATGAGGGGTTCCAGTGCGAGGTTCAGATCCCCTCCTAGAAGCACATTCCCCTCTTGAAATTCCGCCAGCCTGGTGAAAAGTTCCAGAAGGAAGTCCACCTGGCCAGAGTTGGGCACATAGACCAAAGATAGGGTATACATCTCTCCTGACATTGTTCCCTTGACCATAACATATCTTCCCTCCCCATCTGCGACCGAGCCGAGGGACTGAAAAGTTATGGACTTGGACAGGAGTATCGCTACCCCTACCATAAACACCTGGGGATAAAACCTGGGGGAGATCCTCGGGTGATTGCCCTTTTTAAAATGGGTCGCTTGAAGGAATACTACCTGGGCTCTCACCCTTTTCAGCTCCGCAATCACGGCAGCGTGATTCTCCGGTATGTTGAGCTCCCTGCAATTCATGGAGACTATCTTCACGAAAGCATTCAGCAAGCCCAGCACCCCATAAGATGCCGCCACCATCCCTGCTCTCCTCCTTTCAACCCCTCACCAGGCACTTTGACCCCGGCTCCAAAAATGTTAGTAGGCGGGGAAAAGAAAAAGAAGAACGAAAAGGGGCAAAAGAATGGGTAAAGCGTGAGTGGATAGAGGTGAGGATAGACAAGACAGTGTTTAAAGTGGACCAACACCTAGGATTTTGACTATCCTGGGTTTTGGTCCACTTCGGCGGGGCACCCCGATCGGAAGCCAGCAAAGAGGAGCCAAAACTTAACAAACAAATAAATATAAAGACTGATCTTGATTAGTCAATCAAGGCATCCCCACCACTCCCTTAACACACAAACAATTAGGCAGCAACATGTGTGTATCGGTTATCAAAGAGATCCGAGCAATCGGTAAGATTAAGATTAATTGGTTGATTGAGTCTACCACCCCTCCGTCCCCACGAGACACCCCCATCTTAGCAAGGTTCATGTATCCCAACTCGTGGTTGAGCTCAGGGGTACTCTCTCCTAGGGCCGGGCGGGAGGGGACCCTCCTCCGGAACCAGGGCGTTGTCTAGGGGCCGCATTCACCCCTCTTTAATCCTCATATCATCCCTGTTGGTCATCCAGGGGCCCGCCTTAGCAGAGCCGGCCCCCACGTACACCCACCGCCCGCTGCCATCTCGGGCCACCTCGACAGCTCGCGGCCCGAAACCCACCACTCACCCTGCATCCCAAGCAGACGGCCCCCCGGAACAGATGGCAGGCCACATTCTGGATGAGCCAAGGGCATCTCCTCTCCGTAAACCCACCATACAATGGGATCCCCCTAATCAGGAAGCCAACTGAACCCCGGGCAGTGGGAGGCAGCCCTCATCAAGAAAGAACACACCATATCCCAATCGGGAGCCACCTCAAGTCCAGCGGCAAGCCGCCCCCCGTATCCCGGGAGACACCCCACACCTAGGCGGGAGCCGGGCCGCCACCCGATGGGCATTCCCATATTCCGAAAAACCGGGGGGGCACCCCGGCCAGGACACAAACGGCACCCAGGAGGGGAACCCCCAACCCCCAAAAGCAGGCCACCCCCAACCCGGGGGAGCCCCACACCAGGAGACAAGTCACGCCCCGACACAACAGAAGGAGACCGAAGCCCCGCTGCCCTGCCAGAGTGCGAGGTGTCCCCCTGTGCGCCCCGTCACCAGTCAGGCCACAGCATCTTTAATGCAATCGGGACCCCCCACAGAGCCGGCAACTTCTCATCTCCGGGGGCACAGGGGTCAGGTCGAAAAGCTCCCCCAACCCTCTGCATGGGTGGGGGTGCGTCCAACCCACCCATGCAGAGGGTGCACGCCCCCGTAGCCTTCCGCGCTCGTTCTCGGAGCCAGTAGTGCGCATGAGCGGTATACTCTGTTGTGTCAGATTTGGTGACACAAGGTCGGTCCGGGCCTAGTTCCCCAGCTTTATTTTTCATACAACGCTGCTTTTAGTAATGGCTTAATTTGCATTGGATTACAACACTCAGGATGTTAGTAGTGGGTCCAATGGTGTATGGAGACTGAAAGAGGACCTACAAGCATATATTTTGGAAAGACGACCTCTGCGTAATAGGAGAGTGTATGACATATGTTTCTGCCTGCTAATCTTGAACCTTTTGGTAAGAATATTTCCTAAGGGTGACGGGCACATTGTGGACTTTGTGCATGCGCACTGGGATTACAGCTTCTTTTGGATCATACCGAGGAGCTGCGTATTAGTTGAAACACTGAACTGTTTTTGCTCTGTGCTTATTTGGTTACAGACTCTCGACTTTAACTCTGATGGGGTTATCAACTCAGGAATACCCCGTATCCAGATATTGTTGTGCCGATTTCTGTTTTCATGATTGTCCTGCTGTAGTTGGAAATTGGAGACCATCTGCCTGGTGGTATCGCACTTGCGTTCTAGTGCTTCCACTCTAGCTTGAATGTCCACCTGCGCTGCATTATTGGCATCCACTCTGTTTGATAGGTCCGCCATAGAGTCCTGCATGGATGTTATTTCTCCATCCTGGAACGTCCCCTCCATCCTAGTTATGTAAGTTTCAAAGTCCGCTCTAGATGGCAGTGATTTGAGGGCATCTGCAATATTAAGCCTGACCGACTCTGCGATAGCTGAGATTATGGTTCGTAGTAAAGTCGTCTCTGGATATGCCATACCCGCAAACTCTCTGGGCCTCTCTTCCATCCTGGATAAGCCATACCCGCAAACTCTGTGGGCCTCTTTTCCATCCTGGGTGACCACGCTCTCCTCTGGTCTCCCGGCGGTGCCGCAGAGTGATATCCATGAGGAGACATTGCGGGCATTCGTTCCTCCGCGGTCCGGGCGACCCATGCATTGTTTGTTGCATTTGGTCCAGGGGGCGATCCCCACTACCTGCTCTTGAATGCCCACTGCTGTTCATCCCATCCGTTGGTTGCCGGACGCTGGCCATTAATCTGTTGTGCTGGGGTTTCCGGCCTCCCATGTGCGGTTTCTCACTCTGTGATCCCTTTAGGTCTGGCACGCCCCCCCGGCTCTCCTGGTTATCGCACTGTGGTGCACCCCTTCTGCTGTCATCACTTGCTCATCTCTATCAGGTGTCCTGCCCAGCATCTCTCCACCATCCCCTGATACCCACATGGTAGGGGCTGAAACATCCATTGCTGGTCTCCCCCCATTCCAGGGCTACTGGCACACACCTGTTTTGAGTTTCCCAGTACTGCTGCTGGGGCTGTAGTAGCGAATGGCCGGCCTTCTCCTCTGGGTTCCGCTGCAGACGGTGTCAGTAACGCTGCAGCCGCTGCCTGATGCTGTGCGGAAGCTGGTGCCTTTGTGGGCAGCGGCACTCAGTCGCCCGCTCTCTCCCCTTCACTCCGCCGGTGTAGTGGTGCGCACTCCTCGGCCGATAGCCGAGCACAACCTGTGATGCGGCAGGATCCCATCCTTGATGTTGAGCAGTCTGCGCCATGTTGTCTGTCTCCTTTCCACAGGCTGGCGTGGCGGCGGGGGCCCGCACTCCTTCGACTGCACTTGCGATCCACAGCCAGCTTCATCTTCCCGGGTCAGGGCAGCAGGTGGTCCGTGATTTCTGCGGAGGAGAAGTGAGTCCTCCACTTCCTCCCTCTCCGTGCATGTTGCCGCCATCTTGACAGGCGAGGGTCTGGGACTTCCAGGAGTGTTTGCTCCGAAATATGCTGTTATGGGAGCTCCCCCGTGGGGCCGTGTTGTGCTCTTTGTCTTCCTGCTTTTGGGCATTTGTTTAAGTTGCTGCCAATATGCTAGATTGCAGGTATTAATGGGGTAAAGGGGGGAGCCTCATGTCTTGGCACCCTACTCCTCCATTCACAAGCCACACCCCCCCCGTGCACATTTTTTTTAACCGCTAAATAACGCGCCAAATTGCACTGAAGAAACAAAAATCATTTGAAAAATTATTTTCTCACAAAAACAAATGCTCACAATGCTGATTCGGCACTTTTACCTTATGCCTAATTTAGCCCCTCATTGCCCATCACACACACACTCGCTCTGCAGGATCTGGAATCCCCCCACTCATCTTGATACAGGGACATCACTTTGTTTTGTAAATTCTTTATTTATTCATGTATTTGCAAACAAAATACAAGCTTTTGGCATTTAATACAGACACACATTTCTAATATCACTCTAATGGGTACAAACAAATATATGTCGCTCTGTCAACTTGCCAGGCAAAAGGAGCGGTGCCCATGAACCCAGCCAAATCCACGGCTTGTGCCCATCGGGTCCCAACACCCACGGGGACGAACTGCCCACTAGGTGCCCACTAGGCCCTAGTCTCCACTTGTGCCCTGGCGGTTCGGGACATCTCATTGCTCTTCCAGCCTGTCAGGGAACCCAGGGTACCCCCTGGCTGCCTTCCTTCACTTCCAACTTCCCATTCTGGGCTCCATTTTCATCATACCCATCTCGCTCTCTGCAAAATGCGGTGCTACCTGCCAACAGTGGACAAAATAAACAACAAGGGGGAATAAGGCCGCGGGGGGAGTGGGGATTTGGGGAACGACCTTTAGGTCTCATGTAATAGAGCTTTATATTCATCCGATGTGAATTCTATCCATTTATACCACATCCCCACAAATTTCTTGTACCTATTATCTCTTGAGAACATGAGGTTCTCAAAATGCATAACCTCATTCACCTTTGGTACCCACATTGCCGGTGATGGCGGCTCCGTCCTTTTCCACATTTGAGAGCTGCAGGCCTTTGCTGCATTTAAAAGATGGCACAGTAGGGAACCCCGATTTCTCTTCACTGGGATTCTCGACACATGGAGAAGGAATTGGGCTGGGTCCTCTGACACCTCCTTGTCTATTAATCTACCCACCACTCTTTGAGTCTCGGACACGCCCACAGAATGTGCAGCAAGTCTCCCCTTTCTTCCCCACATCTCTGCCGCCAACCCAGGACACCACTTGTTAATGACAGCCACCACCCTGTACCACCGCGTAAGGACCTTGTAATTACATTCCTGATACCTGGTGCATACTGAGGTTTTGTGTGGCATTTCCAGGATCCTTTTCTGCTGTTCAGGAGGGAATGTGACCCCAAGGCCCCTTTCCCATTTCTTTATAAAGGGAGGCTCTTCCATGTCGGGGGGGGGGGGGGGTTATCAAGATTCTATGAATATACAAAAGAGTAAGGACATTACATTGTTTTCTCCCCCACAGTCTCCAGAGACACTGTGGAAACTAAAGTCAAAACTGAGGAGGAAGAAGTATTTGTAAAGAATGAAGAGGAGGAAATCCCTCTACAGATCAGCACAGGTGAGTAATAAACCCTCCTGCTCAGTAACCCCAAAACTGCCGTTGTATACAGCTCAGTACTG
This sequence comes from Gastrophryne carolinensis, assembly GCA_027917425.1. Taxonomy (NCBI): domain Eukaryota; kingdom Metazoa; phylum Chordata; class Amphibia; order Anura; family Microhylidae; genus Gastrophryne; species Gastrophryne carolinensis. The sequence continues at coordinate 26,928,967 of CM051237.1, forward strand.
GGCCTGACTCTCATCTTTATTCTCAGACCCTGGAGGAGCTATAGTGAAAACTGAGGAGGAGGAAGTATTTGTGAAGAATGAAGAGGCGGAAATCCCTCCACAGATCAGCACAGGTGAGTAATAAGCCTTCTATAGAAAATATATCCTGTATATCCTGCTCAATCACTCCACAAAGGGCCATACTTACCACAATGTAGGGGCGGACTGGCCATAGGGGGACCCGGGACAATGCCTGGTGGGACGCGCTGCTTTGGGGCCAGTTGTGCTGCTACTTTTAACACCCACATTCAATCCCTGCCCCCCTAGTCTCCCTCTCAGCCCACTGTACCCAAACCCTATCCCATAATGCTATAGCCCTGGCATCATGGTGGAGGAGCCTTAGCAAGAATGTCTCAGGCCGGGCCAGGAGCTGGTAAATTACAGGGCTGAATTTTGGCTCCAGTCTGCATTCTCTTAGCCCCCTGTATCCAGCCCCACTGTACCCACAAGCCAAGGAACCCCAGCCTCCAATGCTATAGCCCTGGCATCATGGGGGAGGAGCTTTAGCAGGGATTTCTCAGGCTGGCCAGGGGCTGGTAAAATCCAGGGATGATTTTTGGCTCCAGTCCACCACTGCCACAAGGCAACCCTAGAGCATCTGTCTGATGGGGGGGGGGGGGGGGGGATCTGCTACAAATAATTTTTTGGGGTGATTTAGCAGCCACCACACAAGCTGCCCAGTTGAGCCACCCCCTCCAGATCCTATGCACGCTGTCCTGACTGGCTCCCTTCTGTTACTCCCAGCCCCTCCATTTTGGGGTGCGCTGTGCCGCTGCCATTAATGCGAAACAGCAATTGAAGGAATCATCAACCACTAAGCTGTTGCTGGGTGTGAGTGCTGGGTGCAGCAGAATCCAGATAGACATTAGTGGTATAACAGGAACTGGATTTACTGGAACATGAATGCAGTAAGAGAATATCACGTTACATGGCGGCTAAACACAGACAGGTAAAAAGGAAGTACCAAAGAGCAACTGGAAGTGCAGGTAATAACAACACAACAGTAAAAATGCAAAGACTCTACAGTTGAGCATTGGTCACAGCGCTATGTAGTGTCATAACTTGTCATAGCTGTAAACTTCAGTAAATCTTTCAGACTACCGGGTAGGAACCCTGATTGTGGAGACTAAGAACTGGCTCACCTCTTGATCGGGAAGCCTGGAATCTAAGGACCAATTGGTTTTCACTAGAGCCTCTAAAGGTGAGGATAGCTGGGCTGCAGGAAGGCCCCAGGAGTGGGTATTGGCAAGTTCTGGGTAGAGAACAGACCAGAGCTGGATTGAAGCCGTAGGGCAAGCTGAACTGGATAGAGGTCGTAAACAAGCCAAGGTCCTGGGCAGGCAGAACTGGATCGTTGGTCGTAAACAAGCCAAGGTCATGGGCAGGCAGAACTGGATTGAGGTCGTAAACAAGACAAGGTCGTGGGCAGGCAGAACTGGATCGAGGTCGTAGCAAGCCGAGGTCGTGGGCAAGCAGAACTGGATCGAGGTCGTGGGCAGGCAGAACTGGATCGAAGTCGTAGCAAGCCAAAGTCGTGGGCAGGCAGAACTGTATCGAGGTGGTGGGCAGGCAGAACTGGATCAAGGTCGTAGACAAGCAGAGGTTGTGGGCAGGCAGAACTGGATTGTGGTCGTAGCAAGCCGAGGTCGTGGGTAGGCAGAACTGGATCGAGGTTGTGGTCAGGCAGAACTAAATCGAAGTCATAGCAAGCCTAGGTCGTGGGCAGGCAGAACTGGATCAAGGTTGTAAAAAAGCCGAGGTTGTGGACAGGCAGAACTGGATCAAGGTCATAGACAAGCAGAGGTTGTAGGCAGGCAGAACTGGAACGAAGTCGTAGCAAGCTGAGGTCGTGGGCAGGCAGACCTGGATCACATTCGTAGCAAGCCGAGGTCGTGGGCAGGCAGAACTGGATCGAAGTTGTAGCAAGCCGAGGTCGTGGGCAGGCAGAACTGGATCGAGGTCGTAAACAAGCCAAGGTTATTAGGAGAGCAGGAGCGTAGTTAGAATCAAGCCGGGTCGTTACACAGGAATGGAGGACTGCAACACACGAATAGGCAGGAGAGAAGACCAAGTGGCAATGCAGGTCAGGGTTCGCCAGCATTCAAAGGCCCCTGCACATGTGCATAATCAAGCTCAGTTTTGCGCGTTTGCAATGCGCATAATCGCACATGCGCACAAACCGTTGAATCGTGCACTGCGCATATGCGCACGCATAATTGCGCCGCAGCAACAGATTGTGCTGCTACGGCCGACGGCCCATGCTTACTGGCCCTACTATGTCTAGTGTGCAAATGCAAGCACACGGGAAACCTTTCATGCCCTCTGCTGGGGAACAAGAGGAACAGTCCTGGTTCTATGACAAAATCAAATAGCAGAAGTCACTAATCACATTTAAAGACAAGCTGGAAGCTGTTGCAAAGTATTCTATCTATATAATCATCATATATGAGCCACCAATGAGTTCAGTAAGTGCCAATGGAAGTGTTTACAGGTCATAGGGTAGGGTTTAGTGTGTGTGTGTGTGTGTGTGTGTGTGTGTGTGTTTGTGTTATCTATCGCTATATCTTGCTGTCTATAACTTTCTATACTTAGAGTATATAGTATATATCATCTATAAATTTTGCTGTCTGCCTATTTATCTGTCTAACCACCCATCTATCTATTTCTGTCTATTTCATCTATCTATATCTCCATCCTTCGTTCCAATATTTCTTTTTCCTTTTTAGTTTTCCTTTTATTTGTTTCTTTCCTGTCCTCCCCATGTACACTTATTATATATTCTTTCCCATCCATTCTTTGCCTCACCTTTCCTCTCGTTTATCCATCCTCCCCATCTCACTCCATTTGTCCCTCTTAATGTCTTGATTTTACGCCTTCCACTTGGCAGCCCCATGCTTACTACCTACAGAAACTCTGCCACTGACTTATTTCCTTTAAAGCGGACCAAAACCAACTGAACTTGGGAAATACATTTGGACAAAGCCTCTGCTGAGAGCTCCGCGCAAACTTTGGGGGGGGGGGGCTCAACCGAGCAACGCTGTGGCGAGCCTAGTGGGGGAGGGGGCCACCGTCAAACTGCAAAACCAATACTCCCCTCGTTGAGTCGCTTGCTTGTGGCTCCTCCACGTCTAACAGGGAAATACGAGCCATATGTCCCCCCTTCTCCCAATTGCACTTCCATACCCAAACCTCTAAATTCCCTTTGACCCTTCTGTACTCTCCCTCCTAACTGAGAACAGTTTCATGCTGGCCTGCACCAAAGCTCTGGGCATTCCTTTCTTCACTTAATCTCTCTCTTCCTTCCCTCCCTCCCTTCTTTTGCTCTTCTATTTCCCTTTTCCCAAATTTTTCTTACCCTTTCTCCTCCTACCATGAATAATCATTCTTTTTTTTTTTTTTTTCTGCATCAATATTTTTCTATATTTTCATATTCTATCATGTACTAACAGGGATGATTTAAAGAGGAAGTCCAGTCTAACTGCCCCATTGCTGCCGAGACAGAAAAAATTATGCTTATCTGGCATTATGCAAGTGAGGCCACACCCCCAGTAATGTTATCAAATAGAGTTCTGGCCAACCATAGGGGGCCCTGACTCCACACACTCTGGTCTGTGTTATATAGCTCAGTACAGGGACATGACTCATCTTTATTCACAGATCCTGGAGGAGCTATAGTAAAAACTGAGGAGGAGGAAGAAGTATTTGTGAAGAATGAAGAGGAGGAAATTCCTCTACAGATCAGCTCAGGTGAGTAATAAACCTTCTATAGAAAATATCTCTCTGTATCTCCTACTCACTCACTCCATACATTCTGGTCTGTATTACACAGCTCAGTACAGGGGCCTGACTCTCATCTTTATTCACAGACCCTGGAGGAGCAATAGTGAAAACTGAGGAGGAAGAAGAAATATTTGTGAAGAATCAGGAGAAAGAAATCCCTCTACAGATCGGCACAGGTGAGTAATAAGCCCTATGCAGAAGGTTTTGCAAATGATCCACATTCAGTCACTTAACCTTAATGCTGTGCTTCATCTTACAAACTTGGTGCTGCTTATTTTAAACTGGCAAACATCCTTTCCACATCTGAACTGAGATAACAGAAGGGAGAATTCTCCTACTGCCAGCTCATTGCTGGAGCACCTATGCAGGGGGTAAGTATGCCCTGTTTTTTCTCTCATTGCATTCAGGTACATGATGTCTCTGCACAGAACGGGATTAAACCATATCATACATGTGCCTGAAAGTTAAATAACCAACTCCACTCACTTCAACCTGTATCTTTATAGTTTTACGACCCCCCCCCCCCCCCCACTGTGTGAAACCCCCAAAGTCGCTGGTATACTCGCCTTTAACGGCGGCTCCCGTGATGCTGCAATCGCCGTCCACCGCATTCCCAGCTTCCCTTTAGCTGTGTGCACACCCAGGCCAAGCCTCTCTGAATGGCTGCGAGCGTGCAAGCCAGGCCCGGCTGGTGTGTGTCACCTGGCACCTCATTTCAGCACGTCCCCCTGCACCTTGGGATCAGCCAATTAGTGATCTGAACAGGACCAAGTGGCATCACCCAGTGTCAGGGAGGTGGATCGGAGCACCCAGGAATGGGTTTTGCTCTGCTTTAAGTAATACGTGAAGAAACAGCAGATCTTCTTGCAGTGCAGCTTTCAGTTTTTTTTTCTTTCCCCTGAAGAACACCAGGCCCAAGCTGAGAGGCACCGGGCTCTTCTACAACCCCCTGACCAGTGGGGTTGCAGGTAATAGGGCAGGAGGTATAGGCAAGCCACCCGAGAGCATGTCGGGCAAGTGGTTTGCCGCACTTTTAACTGGTCTAGGTAGCCCATTGACCTCCTACCAGTTTACAAGGAGTAAGGTAAAAAAACACACACCGTAAAAACAAACTAAATTTATTCTTAATCCACCCACTCCTAATTCCTATGCCGTCCCCTCTGATGCTGGAAACAGTGACTGCAATTGCAGCCATCCCACCACCATCTGAAATGAATGGAAACACAGTTCCCACCACCCTCTGCCTTGGTGTCCAGCCAAGGGTAATTGCTGACCACTGGGGAGGGAAGATTTTATACCATAATTTCCCTAATAGGAGTATATGAGGTCTTAGCCAAATCCCAAAAGAAAAAAGATCTAAAGCTACCCCTCTGTCCAGGCTTTTACTCATCTCTTCATAGAAGCCAATATGGTTAGTCTGGCCACCTCTGTCCTGACCGTGCTTGGCTGTCACTTATAATGTTATGCACAGTAAAGTTATCCTGTCTGTAACCTTTTTAAAAGCCCCTCAAGCTATTTTTCCACAATAGATGTTAAGATTACAGGTCTGTAATTATCCAGATCTAGAAACCTTTTAAAAATGGGCACCCACCATATTAAGCTTGGGCGAAGGTATTATCAGTAGGTAGGTTGTGCTGTCACTGTATAGATCTCTGGTTAGGCCATATCTAGAATACTGTGTACAATACTGGAAGTAAGAACTACAAAAATACATTAAACAGAAAGGGACCAACAGTGGCCTACAAAAATGGTGGAAGAACTTAAACATAAGTTTAATCAAGAAAGACTTACAGAACCTAATGTGTACAGCCTAGAGGAAGGAAAGTATAGATGAGACATGATTGAAATCTTTAAAAAGGGGAAAGGATTAAATAAGGTTCAGAATTGATGTGTTTTAATGAAAAAAACTTAATGATGGAACAAGGGGGCAGAACAACAGAAATGTCAAATCTACAGTAAGTTATTATATACATGCATGGGATAAGCATACATCTATGCTAAGATAAGGAGAACATGGACACATAAGGACAAACTAGATAGATTATACAGGTCTCCTGTTACCCTCTGTCACGACAAACTCACCTCCTGTCCAGTCCCGTGGCGTCCACGGATGACTCTTTCCACCCGGCAGCCGGCTCGAGCAGCGTCTGCTTGGCCGCCTCCTTCTCTCCTTGCTGCTTCTCCAGCTCCTCTGCACATGGCTGTCTTATGACTTAGTTTAAAGGGGCCAATGAGCCCAAAGTTCACTGTGGGCGAAACGCCCTAAAGGTTGTTCTGGGCAATCAGCCCATTTGTTATTAACACACCAGGATCCATTCTCCTCTATCCAATCCCGTGTTCGATGTATGTTATACCGTTGCCAACCTAGCTTGCCCGACCATTCCATGACCGCCACCTGAACCGATCTCTGCTTAGGTTCTAACTACGTCCCTGCCTCATCCCTTGTACCACGAACTCTCTGATTACTGGTTTTGACCATTGGCTTGACCTTTCTCGTGCTTCTCCCTTGGCACTGTGAATTGAGGACTGATCTATCTGTGTATGACCCCGACTTGCCCGATGAGTTCACAATCTTTGAGCTATCAAGTCCTGGGGGCAACTGTGTCCGGTGAGGCATTTAAAGTGTCTCAGCGAACGGGGGCTTGACTATAGGTGAAGCTAGCTGTGAAGATTGGGGGTTGTGAACGCACTAAGAAGGCGGCTGTCCCACGGGGTTTGACACCTGCATTCTATGAATGTATACATTTAAATGTTTAGGGTTGGTGTTACTTTCTTTGGCCACATGTCTTTCATTTTGTGATTTTGTGAGCTTTACTACTTTCTTACAGGCTTTATTTACCAACCCAGGGCTTTGTAAATGCTCCTTTCTTGTCCTTTATTGCCTTTTTTTTTTTTTTTTTTTTTTTTTTTTTTATAAATTCTTTATTTATTGAAAACTTTCTTGGCACTGAGAAAAACAAAAACAGGTCGGACAGGTGACAGAAAGAAAAAACAAACCATACAATACAAAAAACGCATAACATCACAGCAATCTAGCGACAAATATATGGCACGACCATTGCACTTGACCTTTTGTAAACATATTGCTAATAAAGAGTCTCCCTAACCGGCGAGTTTGCCTCAGACCTTATTGGTACTTTCAACAGCATGCCCTTTCAGGTGACAACACTCCTCCTGGCTCTAGGACCAATTGCTATGACACTTCATAGGCTGCCGGGAGAACCTAAAGCTGAGAACCACAGGCGCGTGCAAGCAACACCTATGCGTTGTGGAGCTAAAAATGGGGGGTAGGGAGGAACAACCAGGAGGTGGGGGGGGAAGGGTAGGGGAGTATTGGGGAGGGGGGGAGGCAGAGCATAATGCCTAAGTCAGACCCAGAAGGCTCTTCCCTTCAACAGATTCCGAAAAGACCATCCAGCCATACCATGTAATAGCAAACTTCTCGTGTGTGTCGTCTCGGGAGGCCATAAGGCTCTCAAACCTTATAATGTCGTTCACACGCCGAAACCACGCAGGTATGTCTGGGGGGTCCTTGCTCCTCCACATCTGGGGGATGCAGGCTTTGGCCGCGTTCAACAGATGACAAGTTATCGAATTGCGGTATCTTTTTAAGGGGACCTCTGACTTGTGGAGGAGACATAGGGCAGGATCATCCGGGATCTCTGAACCTGAGACTTTTTCTACCACCAGTCTCACCCTGCTCCAGAACTCTTTCAGCTTGGGGCAGGACCAGAACACGTGCAACAAGTCCCCCCTCCCCTCATCTCCAGCACTCCGCGGGGGTCTCCGGGGACCACTTGTTCAATACCGTAGGGACCCTGTACCACCTGGTAAGTAACTTGTAGCCACATTCCTGATACCTGGTGCAGATTGACGTTTTATGTGGTAGCGCCATGATTTTCTGGTGTTGCTTGGGTGTCCATGTTTCATTGAGATCGCTTTCCCATTTTTCGAGATATGGGGGGTCTACAGCGTCAGGGGGGTCTATTAGCAACTTATAAATTCTTGAGAGGGTGTGTCTCTCCACTTCCCTACTTTGACACAGTTCCTCAAAGGCCGTGAGTTCTCGTCTACCATCCCTAAGCTCCTGCAGGGAAGCCAGAAAATGACCTAACTGCATACTTTGCCAGGGGGACCACTCAGGGACCACAGATCCCTGTGCTATTTCTGCCAGGGGGGCCCAGCAATCGTGTGATCTAAAGTGGCCTGCCCTATATACGTTTGCTCCGGCCCAGGCCGCAGCCGTCCGGCCTCTACACCCTGGCATGAAACTCGGGTTCCCCAGGATCGGATACATGGGGGAGGGGGAAGGCGAGATCCCCTCACGCTGCAACGCAGTCCTACAAATCTGCAGTGTCGGGCCTATGGTTGGGTGCTGTCTTGCCCGTGTATTCTGGTCCGTTGCCAACCAGGGGGCGCCTTTAATTGGGTACTCCGGGAAGCTCTGCTCCAGCCCGACCCACTGTTTGTGGCGGTCGTGGATGCACCAATCAACCACTCTGTTTAGATGCACTGGTACATGGTACAGTGCCGGGTCCGGAACTCCTACGCCCCCCCTCTCTTTCGCTCTCATCAGAAGGTTCCCCCTCACCCTCCTCCCAGCCCAAATGAAGCCGATAAATATGGCGCGCACCTTCTGGAGATAGGAGCGTGGGACTGTAACTGGTAACGCCTGAAGAAGATAAAGCAAACTGGGCAGAAGGGTCATCTTAACTGCGTTACACTTCCCAAACCACGAAAGCTTCCCCTTTGCCCACTTGCTGGTTTCCTTCTCAAAATGTTTTAACAGCGGGGGGAAGTTAAGGGCAAAGATTTTAGTAAGGTCACTGCTTATCCTTGTACCAAGGTAACTAATGCTGCCCTACGCGCCCAACAAAACAAGAAAGAGCTCCGTAATTTTTCATATCTTCTGTTTGGGATGCTAACATTGAGGGCCTCGGACTTTTGGTAGTTTATTTTGTATCCCGACAGATTCCCATAATCTCTTAGTTCTTTCATGAGGTTCGGCAGGGATACTTCTGGGCAGGATAGGAAGAATATTAAGTCATCGGCGTACGCCGCCACTTTATAATGGCCTGACGCATTCTCAACCCCCCTAACATCTGGATTCCCCCTCACCCTGCACAAAAAAGGCTCCAGCACCAGGATCAATATTAGCGGTGACAGCGGACAACCCTGTCTTGTCCCATTTGTGATCCCGAAAGATCCCGACGAGAGCCCGTTTACTCTCACAGACGCCGAAGGGCAGCTGTACAGACTATCTATCCAACTAAGCATATTCGGGCCGAGGCCGATATGCCTCAGGACCGATCGCATGAACTGCCAATTGACTCTGTCAAACGCTTTTTCGGCATCGATGGAGAGCAGAAGGGCGGGTATCTTCTTATTCTGGGCTAGATGGATCACGTTTAGCACTTTGGTGGTGTTGTCCCGTGCCTCTCTCAGAGGCATGAAACCCACCTGATCGGGACCAATCACTGTATGCAGGTGAGGGGCAATCCTAGACGCCAAGATCTTAGCGAAGAGTTTAATATCGGTATTCAGGAGGGAGATAGGCCGGTAGTTTGCGCATAAGTAGGGTCTTTGCCCTCTTTAGGGATTACTGCAATATGGGCTCTTAAAGGAGCAGTATCACGAATTTTTCTTGGTGACTTATATTTAAATGGTACTTTGAATGTAGGTAAGTGTTGGAGTAAGAATTACAAATGTAGAAAAAAATGGTGTGTGTGTTGAGCAGCTGGAGACTAATAGCTCATGTTTATGTCTTCTTAGTGTCGGGACCCGACACTCTCGCCTGTTCCATGCTGAGGAGAGGGGTGAAACAATGTATCAGTTCCATGCTTAGGAGAGGAGGGGAAAAATGTATCAAAGTCTCAGCTGTTCAGTGCTGGCAGCCGTCCAGCATCAGATAACAACATTGCAACATTGCCTGGCCAGAACTTATATATCTAAAACAGAGAGAAAAGCTCTAGAAGTCATTTAGCTGATTTTGACAGTTTTCCCTTCATGTTGGCTCTGTTGCAGAATCTTTCAGTTTACCATTTTCTCTTTCATATTCTTATTTTTCATTTTTCCATATCCATATTTCTTTCAGCTTTGTGTGTTTTGAGCAAAGCCCAACCCAGGATTTTCACTATCTGGAGTTTTGTTTTGTGCCCCTAGGGGCATCCCGACTTGGGATGCCCTGATATGTGAAATCCCCAAATTCGCCTGTGAAAACGTACCTTTCCCTGTCCCACAGCGCATGCGCGGGCTCTCATCCAATCAGCTCTGTTTGCATGCAGATGGGGAGCCTGAGCAGTAACTTTCCTGGCTGCCCGGCCTGTCTAAATGACTATCTGCGTGAGCGCGCCAGAAAAATGGGGTTATCTGTGGTTATCCAGGGGTCGTTTCACACAGTGGGGCATCCCGATTTAGGATGCCCAAGGGGCAAGGTCAATGGCCGGGTCTTATAGACTTCAGGGTCAGCAACTCAGGGTTTTGTTCCACTTTAATACTTTTAGATTATCCTGCACAGTTATTCAAAGAAGAATTTCAGTTATTTTCAGTCAGTTTAGTTTATTTTGTATAGATTTTACACATTTGAGTCACCTGGTCTCATAACAAAAGCAGCACCTCACACACACACAGCCGTTACCACTGATTACAGTGTCAGCCTCTGAGGTAAAGTGTTGCTAGGAGACCAGTGGGCTAAATGAAGCAGCTCACTAAAAACAACCCAGCAGATCCCCCTATTCAGCAAATGGACTGAGCCATTGTAATTATACAATTTAAAAGAGAGGCATATATTTTTTTCTTTTTCTATCGCCAGATTATTTATATACATGTTATAAGCTATTGTGTGGCTATTTAATTATTTTTTTTAATGCAAATTTCGCGATGCTGCTCCTTTAATGTATCTCTGGGAAGAGGGGTCCCCTTTATAATGGCATTCATCATGGATAAGAGTCTAAAGCCCAAAATGGGGAACAGCTTCCTGTAATACTGGAGATGTAATTCGTCCGGCCCCGGCGCCTTGCCAGTGGCGGTATTTGCTAGAGCTCCCTGCAATTCCAACATGGAAATCGGCTCCTCCAGCTCTGATATAGCCTGTTCCGAGAGTCCCGGCATCCCCGAGCGTCTGATGAATTCGCCACATCTTTGCTCCAACCCATGTTCCCTGGTCTCTGGCAGATTATATAAGCCCTCATAAAATTTATGGAATGTCTCCGCTATATCCTCAGTGAGGTGTACAACCTTCCCTCTATGATCGGTTATTTTAGGGACGAAGGCCTTGGCTCTCTCTGTTCGCAGGGCCCTTGCCAGTAGTCTACCGCACTTGTCCCCGGACTCGTAGAAAGCGCGACGGCATTGTACCAGCTGAGCTTTGATTTTGTCGCAGCACACTGTCTTCAGCTTCTCTCTTAGCAAAGTCAGGGACTTCTTATGCAAGGCTTCCAATTTACCTATTTCCCGGAGAAGGTTCATGGTGCACTCCATCTTCTCCTTTTTCATCCTAGCTCTGTGGCCTATCAATAGCCCTCTCACAAAACACTTGTGGGTCTCCCATAGGGTCCCAGGCGTCACCTCAGGAGTGGCATTTATGTCAAAGAAACTTTTCAGTTCCTTCTGCACATCCTCCAACACTCTCTGATCTTCCAGCAACGAATTGTTAAGACGCCAGGACCAACTCTTCGGGGCGGGGGTATGGCTTTTGAGTGTAAGAGTAATGGGGGCATGGTCAGATATGGTGATGCTCCCTATCATGGTTTCCTCTATTCGAGGAAGTAGGGAATGTGGGACCAGGAATAGATCGATTCTGGAGTAGGAGTTGTGCGGATGTGAAAAAAAAGTATAGTCCCGCACTCCAGGGTTCAGGATTCTCCATGGGTCTACCAACTTGAACAGGTTCAGGGTCTTTCTAAGTCGCCTTAGCTTAGCATATGCTATGTGAGGCCCTCCACTGGAAGTGTCCAGCAGGGGCTCAAGCGCCAGGTTGAGATCGCCACCTATTATCAATTCTCCCTCCCGGAAGTCTAGTCTAGCTTCCCGGAAGCTAAGGCCTCTAGCAGGGTCTCAATGAAAGAGATCTGACCAATGTTGGGGGCATAAACATTAACCAACGTGACCAATTCAGAATGTATCTTCCCTTTAACAAATAACCATCTGCCCTCTGTGTCTGTTTTGTAGTCATCTAATTCCCACATAAGGGATTTCGCAATAACAATGCTAACCCCTCTGGATCTGGAATCTGGCGAGTGGCTGCCATAGGACCTAGGGAAGAACCTGTCACCAAATGATGGGGGGTTGGATGCCTTAAAATGGGTCTCCTATAAGAAGCCCACTTGTGCTTTGAGGCCTCTCAGGTTCCGCAATATCATGGACCGCTTCTCAGGGCTATTCATCCCCTTGGCATTTAATGAAACGATCTTTGTCCCCGCCATCCCGGGTGGCCTCCAAAGATCCCAGCAAGGGGGGGGGGGGAGGGAGGGGGCGAGGAAGAGAAAAAATAAAAATTTAATAAGGGGGGAGGGAGGCGCCCCTACCAAGGGTGTAACTATGGAGGGGGGAAGGGTTTGGTTAAACAACGGGAGGGATTTGCTCCCAGCTGCCAAGGCAACGGGAAGAAAGCACAACAACAATATACACCAAACTTAACACTAACAATCCAATAAGGAGAAGAACAAAACCCAGCGGGTCCAATGTACCCGTGAGTTGGCCCTAATGCGGGGTAAAGTGACTGTCGGAATCTGACGCGAGTCAGAACACTCTCTCCCACACCGGGCCAACAAACCGATCAACATATACATGGCAAATGAACAGCAAAACCTGTAAAAAACCTAAACGAACACTGTCAACAACATTAGGAATGAGACTAGCCCATATCAAGGATACGACCTTGTGCAGGAGGGGGCGTCCAGCCGCCCCAGGAGGACCCCGAGACGGCAGCATCAGCCGTCTACAGGCTTACTGCACAACGCGCTGTTTCGCACCGGAGTTTTCAAGGCGATCGGGTCCTCATAGGGGGGCGGAGGCGGCCGGGGCAGCCCCAGCGTCTGTGTTGGCTCATGTCTCCGCATCGTAAGGCCTTTGGCACGGCGCTGTCTTCCCGGGCCTCTGGGGTCTCCAGGACCCCGTCGATGGTCGCCTCTAGGTTGGGACGGGGGAAGCACCCCTCTCGCTGCCAGCCAGTCCGGGACCTCAATCGGTTCACACTGGAGAAAGATAAAAAGTTCCGCCAGGTCTTTAGGCGACTTTAGTAGAAAGGTGTCGCGGTTCCTTCTAATAATTAGGTGGAAGGGGTATCTCCACCTATATGTCGCTCCGCTGCGCGTTACAGCCTCCAAGAGCGGCTTTAGCGTGCTGCGCATCAATAGGGTTCTCCTCGATAAGTCCTGCAGAATCATAACGCTGGCCCCATCAAAATCAACATTCCCTTTTCTCCATGCGCTGTGGGCAATGTCCTCTTTCAGCGTGTAGCGGTGCACCCTGCACACCACGTCCCTTGGTCTCGATGGGTCCGGGCCGACTCTATCTAATTCAATTGGAGTGGCTGGGTCTCTGTCCAGTACCGTGTTAAAAATGACCGTTGTTATGCGCCTCAGGTCCTCTCCTGCCGAGGCTTCAGGGATGCCCCGCAGTCGCAAGTTGTTTCTATGGCTGCGGTTTTCGATGTCGTCCATGTGCAACATCTGGGTTTGGATCAGCGCCTCCTGCAGGTCGCACCTCTCCTCCAACGCTTTAAGACGGCTCACGGTCGTAGGGGCCTCCGATTCCAGCGCAGCTACCCTTGTCTCAAGCGCCGACACCTGTTGCTTGACTTTGTTATCAGCCCCTCAGCAACGAGATCGTCTCCATGTGTATATCAGCTCTGCGTCGGGGCTCGGGCTCATCAACTCTCTCAAGTGGCAGGGGGGTTGAAGCCGGACGCGGCGTTTCGCTTACGGAGTTAGGCACCCAGGGGTCCCACGGCTCCTCCCCTTGTTCGGGGGAGAAACAGGGCTGAGATGGAGACATGGGGGCCGGACTGACACATCTCCCTGGCCATGGCGTCTCCCGCGAAGGCGGCAGGGGCGAAGCCGGGGGGCTCGGGGGGGAGGGCCCCCGTCGCCGGACCACCACTTCAGGCTCCAAGGGAGGGGGGTGTCGAGGTTTTGGCACCCTCTGTGGTAGACTCGTGGGGGGATACACCCCACTTAGTGGCGGGTTACTTCCTGCAGCTCCTCTATGCCCCTCCTCCCCCGAATTTGTCCAGGAACGGATAAGCAGCAGCGGCTGGCTTTTCCAGGTTGCGGCTCTCTGTGACGGCTGGGGACCCCCTCTCGCTGGTGGTTTGGGTAGGAGGAGGCGTGCTCCCAGGCGCGTTGTGGACATTAATATGACCACTGTAGGATTCATGTGATATTGGGGAGGGGGGGAATATGTGCTGACCCTCTTGCAGGTTTACTGTAGCTTCTGGCACATTCATTACAGGCATGGTGTGCCTGCCTGTCCCCTCAGCCCTCTGCACATTCAACACCTCTGGCTCTGCACTGATGTAGCTGGGCTCTCTCAGCCCTCGTAGCTGCTCAGGAGTGTCACAACTGACGTTCAGGTCCCGCCCCCTCGCCACCCGTCACGTGTTCCACTCTGCTGTTGGACTCCATCTTGGTGCTCGCATCTTCTGCTGCGCTGGCCTCCGCCGCCAGCTTGGTACACCTGGCAGCATCTACGGGTGTCTCTGCTGCCTCTCTGCCGTCATTCGGCCGTCCGACGGCTGGCCGCTCCCCCGCTTCCGCCTCTCTCAGCTCCGCTCCATCAGATCTCCCCGGGGCCGGTGTCGGGCACAAGCGGGGTAAGTGACTCTCCCCTCCGCATGCCTCCGCCGCCGCCATCCTCCGCAGCTGCTCCCCCGCCTCGGGAGCCGTTCCACCGCTCCCCGCCCGCGCCTCCCCCACCGCCGGGCGCCGACCCACCTCTCCGGCCGCGGTCCCCAGTAACCGGGGGGGCATAGTCACGGCTCCTGGCTCCCGCACCTCCTCGCCAACTCCAAGCGCGTTCTGCGCTATTTTGTCCCGCCGGCACTCTGTCCTTGTCCTCTTCTGATCCGCAGTCTGGAGTTGCTGGGACCCCCTCCCCGGTCCTCCACTGCGCTTCTGCATGTTCTTCTTCCTCGCCATGTTCTTCAACTTAGGTTTGCTATCTGCAAATTACGGTTTTAAGGCCACTGGTGTGGGAGCTCCGAGAAATTGCTTCCTCACGGATCCATACCTAGGACACGCCCCTTTATTGCCTTTTTAACTGCAGTTGTCAACAATTATGGTTGAACTGGTACATCTGGGGTAGTAACTGGGTTATCCACTTCACCAGTGGGAAGAGAGAGGTTGTGATGCTGCTATAAAGAGCCCTGGTAAGGCCACAGCTAGAATACTGTGTGCATTTCTGGAGATCTTACCTTCAAAAAGACATTCTTCAAAAAGAACGGGTCCAAAGGTCAGCAACAAAAATGGTGGAAGGACTTAAACTTAAAACTTATCAGGAGAGACTTAAAGAACTTAATTTGTACAGTTTGGAGGAAAGAAGGGAGAGGGGACATGATGGAGACCTTTATATATGTGAAATGATTCAATAAGGTTGAGGAGGGAAGTGTTTTTAAGAATAAACTTAATGATAGAGCAAGGGGGCCCAACCTGAAGCTAGTCGGAGGGAAGGAGCAATGTTAGAATATCTTATTTTACAGAAAGAGTAGTAGATGCTCGGAGCAAACTTCCAACAGAGGTAAAAATCGACAGTCAGTGAATTTAAACATGTCTAGGATAAGCCTCCATTTATCCTAAGATAAAGAGAACTTACAGTATACACATAAGGGCAGACTAGATGGACCGTATGGTCTCCTTCTGCCGTCATCCTTCTATGTTTCCTTTCTGTCCGTTCTTTCCTTAAACCTGCCCATACTGCAAAACCTTGCCCTGGCTGTTAGTTGGTTTACTGTCAGCAGAGAGGAGAAGCTTGATGTTGCTGTAGCTTTTAATAATCTGTAATAAATGGTTTCATGATTGTTTATTGTCCAGTTTGTGAAATAAAGTGGTGTCTCTCTCTCTAACTTTTTTCCCATTTATGTCTTGCAGATAGTGAATGTATCCAGAACAATAAAGAAAGATTTGATGCTATATCTCCAGGAATCGCAACTACTTTAAATATTGTGGCTTCAACACCTGATAATTTCCTACGATCAGGGTATCATGATGTTTTTCCTACCGATGGTACTAATCAAGGATTTCCCACACCGAGAACATATTCATGTTCTCAGTGTAAGAAAAGTTTTAAATATGCTACAGATCTTATCCAGCATGAAAGAGATCACGCACGAGAGAAGCCGTATTTTTGTTCTATATGTGGAGAGCGTTTTTTTCATCAATCAGGACTTAAAGATCATGATATAGTTCATTCAAAGAAGCCATATTCTTGTTCTAAATGTGGGATGTGCTTTTCCCTCCACGCCATACTTCTCAGACATGAAAGATGGCATGAAAATTCCAAACCTACTAAACATTTGTGTAATAAATGTGGAAAAACATTTCCTTATAAATCAGCCCTTATAACACACAAAAGAGTTCATACAGGGGAGAAGCCATATTCTTGTTCTGAATGTGGGAAAGCTTTTTCTCAGAAATCACAACTTATCACGCATGAAAGAAATCACACAAGGAAGAAAACCTATTCTTGTTCTGAATGTGGGAAAGCTTTTTCTCAGAAATCACAACTTATCACGCATGAAAGAAATCACACAAGGAAGAAGACCTATTCTTGTTCTGAATGTGGAAAAAGTTTTTTTGAGAAATCAAGCTTTAAAGCACATAAAAGAGATCACACAGCGGAGAAGTCATATATTTGTTCTGAATGTGGGAAATGTTATTCTCAGAAATCAACCCTTATCGCACATAAAAGAACTCATACAGGAGAGAAGCCACATTCTTGTTCTGAATGTGGGAGATGTTTTTCTCAGAAATCAGACCTTAATAAACATGAAATGATTCATACAGGGGAGAAGCCATATTCTTGTTCTGAATGTGGGAGAGGTTTTATACATAAATCAGCCCTTACTGAGCATGAAAGAATTCATACAGGAGAGAAGCCATATTTTTGTTCTGATTGTGGGAAAAGTTTTATTTATAAATCAAGCCTTACCACACATAAAAGAATTCATACACGGAAAGAACTGTATTCTTGTTCTGTATGTATGAAAGCTTTTATTCATAAACCGCACCTAATCAGACATGAAAGAATTCATACAGGGGTGAAGCCATATTCTTGTTCTGAATGTGGGAAATGTTTTACTCAGAAATCAGGCCTTAAAGCACATGAAAAAATTCATACAAGATAATTCATATTCTGGTCCTCATTGAAATGTTCTCATTAGAAGTCTCTTTTTGTCAGACATGAAAGGGTTTATACAGGGTAGTAGCTATGCTTATGTAAATGCCAAAAATCTAGTTAAGGGATTAAGTAATTTAACTTTTTGCCCTCTGTGGAGGGTCTAGATCTCCCCTAATTACTATCCATACATTTATGTGTCTTGAAGTGCCTTTAACCAGGAGAGAAAAACCCACCCATTTCATCATTTACATAAGAGGACGCCCAGATGAGCCTTAAATTGGTGTCTTATTAGATTTACACTCACTCACACTCGGGGCCCTCAGATTGCAATTCTTCTACAAAGTGTATTTTCAATAAGTCTAAATGGGGGAGTCGGCATTTAATCTTCATATGTCTAGCGCCGACCTAAAATGAAAAATAATTGAAAGGAAATGCTTCTCTGGGACCAACTATCCATGTCAGGCAGGGCCAGCTCCAGGTTTGTGGGGGCTCTTGGGCAAGAGAGTCTTAGTGGGCCCCAAAGAAGTGAGTCACATGATGCCACCTTTCACCCCAGCTGCCCCAAATGGGTCATCCCCTGCTGCTGATCGCCCTCCAGTCCTTGTCGTTTGTCACCTGGTTCTCGCGACCTTCTGTGCTTCCATCAATTGCCCTCCATTCTATGCCACCTTCTCCATTGTTGCTGATCATTCCCGGTTGCTGAGGCCAGCAATAAGTAGGTCTGCACACAATACCTGGCATTCGGAGGTTCGTGTCCGCTGTAAAATAATACCATGGCCAGGTGTGAGCCTGAGTGGGCCCCTGAAGATGCCAGGACCCTGGCAATTGCACAGGTTTGCCCTGTGCTGGCGCCAACCCTAATGTCAGGGAAACCCCTTCCCACTCTCAGATGGCATGCTTCTTCTCTATTCTACTTTATTTCTTTCTATTCTCCCCTCTCCTTTCACTTGGTCTGTCCAGGTAGAGTTTTTGGGCTCATAGCTACAATTTCGGTAAGTCATCTGCTGGTGACATTGTAAATTCCTTTTAATTAAGCTATGCTTGTTGGTGCCCTCCCTCCTGGATAATCAGCTGCATATAATAATAATTTAAGTTAAACCGGACCTTCACCATGATTTATTGAAAAGCCCAAACCCTTAAAAAATGATTCCCCAGCATCTAAAGTTAATATATTTATGTTTTTAGTCACTTACTTATTATTCTTTCCCCCACTGGGCTGCAACTCTGTTCAAGACTTTAGAATACGGGCGCCGCCATCTTGACTCAGAAGCATCACACTTACTGAGGAGAGGAGAGTGGGATAAAGTACAGGGGGCGAGTTATAGCTGTGCTTTGCTCAAACAGAGCAGAGCTGGGGTCAGGAAAAGGTCAGCAATCCAGAATGCAGAGCAGCATAGTCAGAAGGCACTTCCTGTTTGCAGGCTGCCTGATGTTCCATGAGCCGCCATCTTGGATGCACTAGAAGCAGCTAGGATGATTTTTAATGTGAGCAATCTGTATGTACAGGGTGAGGGAAACCTATAAGATAGACTCTTATTCAGAGTGAAGGACCGCTTTAAATTAAATCCACACCCAAGCCCTCTCTGCTCCAGTATTTCACCACTTTTGCCAAGATCAGCTGCTACTCACCTTGCTCATACTTTGCATATGTAGTCCCGATTCCCCATCATTTGCATACTTCTACTACCCTGCTCAAATCCACTCTCTGCTTCTGTTACTCTTACATCTCTGTCTTCTCTGCTAGTATCCAGATTCCATATCTGCTACCCCGTCACCTCAATCCTCCAGCTCCCCACCAATATCCAGTCTGTGGAGCAATTCCTTTAAATACCTTGAATTGGTGCGCTGAGTTTAGTACTAAATTGATCTCCTGTTTTGGTGTATAGAGCATGTTGCTGGGTGCCATGGCAGGGTTTAGTGCTATACTGTTTACTTATATATGTAGTGTTGTTGCTTGCTGTGCTTACATGTGCAATAAAGATATTTTCATTTGATCTTTATTTGTGTGCGTGTTTGTGATATATTAGTTGGCTATACCCTAAAGTTGTGACAATTTTGTTGTATAGTGAGTGATGTGACTGCTGCCGAGTCTTAAAGTCGTTCTTCGAACTGTGTGGATGCACCATGACAGACCTGGCTCACCTATTAAGGAATCTTATATACCAGAACTCAGTGAATAATTTCCCTGCAGAGAGGAAGGAATGTATCCCAAATTAGGACCTAAAGACTTTTACTAGGTCTTCTTTGCTGTAAACAAAGCATTGTTATACAAGCTAAGAACTCAAACAGAAAGAAACAGAGTACAGGGAAAACACTGAGGGTTTGAGTCAGAAATATAAGGGTTAATTCCGCACCAGATTTTCTTTTTACCACCTTTTTTTTTTTAGAGGAAACGCTTTCTCCAAACTTTTTGATTTTTTATCTCAGTAAAATTCAGCACCAAAAAGATGTGCATTTTTTTTAATTGCACAGATGAGCTAAAAAAATGTGAGAAAGTGTTTTCTCTCAAAAGATGAAATGATGAGTAAAAAATACGGTGATAGATTAACCCCTTTGAAACCCAAGTTCCAGTTTTGGTGCACTTCAAGCCAGGGAGTCAGGGAAAAGGATGTACTGGATCTGAATCATTTACTCCACTTCTAAAGGTGACCTAAATGAGGTTTGAATTGTTCCTTTCCAGCCTGGATTTAAAAGGCATAACCCACAATGCATATCAGCAGGAAACACATTAGGACTTTTTTCTTTGCAGGAGGCCTGCAGCCCACAATACATATTGGCAGGAAACCCAGCATCACTTCCTGTTTGCAGGCTACCTGCAGCTACATAGGAAGCCATTTTGAGGGTAAAATCGCCAATAGCAGGAGTTACAAAAAGGTAAAGTAATTTTTATGTGCAGCAATCTGAATTGCCCTGGGGAGGGATGCATATGGGAACTGTTAATTAAAAGAGTGTTGGTCCAGTTTAAGAAATAGGATAGGGTGGCTGTCCCTCAAGGTGTGTAGGAGCATCATCCCGGTGGCCTCCGAGAAGCCAACACCAGTAAAGTGGAGAGGTAGGATCTTTAGAGCTATCCCCTAGGAAGGCATCATATTAGCAAGGGCCAGAAAAGTGTGGGTCTGGCCATGGTATAAAAGAAGAGCAGGCTCATAAAAGTAGAGGTGAGTAGCACGAAGTCGAGTTATAAGAAGCAAGAAGGGAGGGGAAACGAAGCGCCTGAAATCGGCCCACCCTGGAGGAGACAGGGAATTGCAATCTCCAGAAGGGATACTGCTGAAGTTACCTTGCTTTTAACCTTCTGGCTAACCTTTTAATTTTTTAAGTGAAATCTGCCCTGACCGCAGCTTCCCCTTAGAGGTTGATATTTATCCTACTAAGCCCCTGCCCTGGGACCTAGAGTTTTCTGTGCACTACAGTTTGGCATCACAAACAGGATACGACCGTAAATCCCAGCTAAATCTTTGGCTGCATATTCCCTGCCTCTGGTGCCGATTGGGCCTCCATCCCCCATTACTAAAGTATGACGGAAGTAATACGACTGTCATGTCCCACGACGTGTATTTTATATTACCCGGGGGTTTAATAATACAATTCTGTGAAATACTCACCTGTAGAATTAGTATTATACGCATACAGTACGTCCTGCTCCATATATAATACTTACACGTGGGTAATCCTCCGCCAGATGGCGCTGTTCACTGCAGACATGCAAAAACAGGCTTCTCCCGGCCCTTCATATACCCAGGGACCTCCCACAAATCCCCAGCATTGAAAAGCAGTGAGAAAAAGAAGCCGGGAGAAACCAACCACCAAAACTGGTAATAATAACAATGATAACAATCACCATACAGGGGATCCAGAACAAGGTGAAACCAGGGTGGGGTGGAGCAGGACGTACTGTATGCGTATAATACCAATTCTACAGGTGAGTATTTCACAGAATTGTATTATTCTAAGCATACAGTATGTCCTGCTCCATATATAATACTGACACGTGGGACATCCAATAGCAGTGTCCATAAAGTAGGGTGGGATCCCCAACAACAAAGGCAACGGCACGTAGCTCAGACTACAACCGCCTGCAAAACCTTGCGGCCAAAAGCAGCATCAGCTGAGGCCCGTACATCAACCTTGTAAAACTCTGAAAGGTGTGAACAGAAGACCAAGTAGCGGCCTTGCAAACTTGTTCAACAGAGGCCTGTTGCTGAAAAGCCCAAGAGGCACCAATAGCACCAGTGGAATGAGCCATAAGACGGAAAGGGGGAGTCCTCCCCTTAGTAGAATAGGCCTGAATCACAGCCTGACGAATTCATTTACTGATGGTAGACTTGGCGGGAGCCAAACCTTTCCTAGGCCCGGAAGGCACAAGAGCATCAGTTTTCCTGAAGGCCTTAGTGACAACCAGGTAATACTTCAAGCACCTGACTACGTCCAAGGAATGCAGAACCCTCTCCTTGTCGTTGCTAGGATTGGGACACAGAGAAGGAAGAACAATATCCTGGTTCAAATGAAAAGCCGACACAACTTTAGGCAGAAAATCCGGTTTGAAGCGGAACACCACCTTGTCCTGGTGTCGCTCATAGTATGGAGGCTGAATAGATAGAGCGGTCAGCTCAGACACACGCCTAACCGAAGTAATAGCCACCAAGAAGACAACCTTGAGAGTGAGAATAGCCAGAGCAGCATCTTGAATAGGCTCAAAGGGAGCACCCTGCAAGGCAGACAAAACCAAGTTTAAATACCAGACAGGGACCATAGGTTTCCGAGGGGGACGCACGTGAGTGACCCCCTGAAATAAGGTCTTAATCAGGTGATGTTGAGCAAAGGTCTTCTGAAAGAAGATAGACAGGGCAGAAACCTGACCCTTCAGAGTACTAAGTTTGAGACCTAAGTCCAGACCATGCTATAAAAAACCCTAGGGACGGAGAATTCCCAGCAGGGAAGAGACCTGGACTCACACCAGTCAATGTAGGAATGACATACTCTATAATAGATAGCAGAAGAAGTCTTCTTCCTGGCCTGCACCATAGTAGCCACCACAGAGGCAGATAAGCCCTTCTCCAGCAAGATGGAGGTTTCAGCAGCCAGGCCGTCAAAGCCAGAGTTTGTAAATTGGGATGGCGTAAGGACCCTTAAGTTAGCAGATCTGGCACCCTTGGCAGATCGTACTGATCTACTGCCATTTGAACCACGTCAGCAAACCACACTCTTCTTAGCCACCTGGGGGCCACTAGAATCACAGGTACCCCTTCCAGAGCAATCTTGCGCAGAACCCTGCCCAGAAGGGGGAACGGTGGAAACACATACAGGAGTCGAAACTCCCTCCAAGACATGGACAGGGCATCTGTGGCCAAGGCCAGAGGATCCTGAGACAGGGAGATGAAGGCCCGGAGCTTGTGATTGTGACGGGATGCAAACAGATCCACATCCGGTAGGCCCCAACGGTGACACAGGGACTGGAATACCTTGTTGCAGAGGGACCACTCCCCCTGACGGGACATCCCCCTGCTCAGGGCGTCCGCCAGCAGGTTCTCCGCCCCCAGAATGTAGACAGCCGAAATGCATTGTACATTGGCCTCCGCCCATGTCAGAATCTGAGACACCTCTTGGAGAGCACCCTTGCTCCGGGTCCCTCCCTGATGGTTGATGTAGGCAACCGCCGTTCTGTTGTTCGAGCGTACCTGGACCGACAGATCCCTCAGGTGTTGGGTCAATCGCTCCAGTACCAACCTGACTGCCCGTAATTCCAGAATGTTGATGGGTAAATGGGCCTCCTGAGGACCCCACGTCCCCTGGAAGCTCAGGGACTTCCAGAATCCCCCCCAACCTGACAGACTGGCATCCGTTGTGACCGTCTCCCAGGAGGGGGCCAGAAAAGACCTGCCCCCTATCAAGTTCCTGTGGTCCAGCCACCACGCAAGCGACTGTCTGACCGAGGGGGGAAGCACACAGACCCCGTCCAAGGACGCCGGGTTCTTGTCCCACACTGACAGAAGATGAAGCTGCAGAGGTCTCAAATGGAACTGGGCAAAGGGCACTGCCTCGAAGCTCGCCACCATCAGGCCCACCAACTGCATTCCCTGCCGGATGGAGAGCTGTGGGCTCGAGAGCAGGAACCTCGCCTGCGCTGTCAGAGCTTCCACCTTCTGTTGAGGAAGGAATATCCTTGACTGAACCGTATCCAGAATCATTCCCAGGAACGGAGTCACCGAGGAGGGGGACAGGGAGGACTAGGGTTAATTGATCACCCAGCCGAAGGACTCCAGGGTGGACACTACCAGCCGAGTGTCCAACTCTGCCTGCCGCAGAGACCGAGAGGTGATGAGAATATCGTCCAGGTAGGGCAGCACGCGTATGCCCCTTAGCCTTATCAGGGACATCACCCCTGCCAGCACCTTGGTGAACACCCTGGGAGCCGACGTTAGGCCGAATGACAGGGCCACAAATTGGTAATGCTGATCTTTCAGTGCAAATCTGAGAAACCTTTGGTGTCCTGGAAACACCGGGACGTGAAGGTAAGCATCCTTGATGTCTACTGACGTCATGAAGTCCCCTGGGCGCAGTGAGCCAATGGCCGAGCGCAGAGTTTCCATGCGGAAATGCCTGTTCTTGACAAATTTGTTGAAGATTTTTAAATCCAGAATGGGCCTGACTGACCCAATCTTCTTGGGTACTGTGAAAAGGTTGGAGTAGAACCCCGTGCCCCTGTCTCCCAAGGGGACCTTGCAAATGACCCCTAGATCCAGGAGACTCTGTACGGCCAGCAACAAAACCTGAGCTGAGGCAGGGTCTTGAGGGATTCGAGACCCAATGAATCTGGTGGAGGGCCGTACAACAAATTCTATCTTGTAGCCGGAGGACACTACCTCCTGAATCCACCGGTCTGAGACGTGGCGCCGCCAGACGTGCTCGAAGTGCTGTAGACGTCCCCCTACCCTGACGGGTGAGGGCGCCCCCTCATGCCTGAGGGGTCTTGGGAGGGGCTTTGGGCTTGGGCCCCCAGGAGGAACCGAGACGGCATCCTCTGTTCCTGTGCCAGGAGTCTGCGCGGGCCCCAGCGAAGGACGCCCCTCTACCTTGTTTAGCCCCACGGTAGGGGGTCGATAGGGAGCCTTGGCCACGAAAGGGCCGAATCTGCCGCCTGCGATGGGGTATCTTGCCTCCCTTGGTGAAGAGGTCTAATCGATCCCCAAACAAGCGCAGCCCCTTAAATGGAACCCCCTTGATGGCTTTCTTGGCGGCATTGTCTGCGGCCCACTGGCGCAACCAGACCGCGTGGCGTATAGCAACCACCAGGGCAGATGACCTGGCACACATCTTAATAGCATCGTCCGATGCGGACAGGATAAAGTTCACAAACGCATCACAGCTGGACAGAGCATTGACAGTATCAGGAGGCAACTCATCTGTGCCATCGAGAGCACTCCTAACCACGGCCCTGAGCGCTACTGCCGTAATGGCTAAGGCGCAAACCGGGCGCAGAGTCGCTCCCCCAAATGCAAAGGCATGACATGCCAGTTGGTCAACACGCCGGTCCTCAGAGTCCCGTAGCGTAGTAGTGTCAGGAGAGTGCATAATAGAGGTGTTGGACAACCCTAGAATAGGAGCATCGACCTCAGGTGGCGATGACCAGCACTTAACCAAGTCAGCAGGGAAGGGATATTTCCTATCCACACTCTTAGGGACCCCATGAAGTCTGCTGGGATGTTCCCATTCTTTAAGCATGAGGCTATTGAAATGGGTTTGCTCGGGAAATTCCAAGCGAGATTTAGCGGTATGAAAAAGATCACCCCTTTGCCGGGGAGCCGCAGCAGGGGGAGAGAGGGACAGAACCTCAAAGATCTGAACCAGCAGTCTATCAATATCATCTGAGGACCAATGCTCGGAGCCAGACTCTTCCTGACCCCTGGACTCATCGTCATATGACAGTTCCCCTTCGTCCGAGGGGATATGGGCATAGGAATGCAACAAATCATCAGGTTCTATAGGGAAGAGAGCCGATTCAGGGTTCAAGTGCCGCCTCTTGGCGGTGGCTTTACGCGCTAAGGAATTAGCAAGCAAGTTTTCAACACTAGTCAGCCTAGTGGCCAAATCAGGATGAGAATCCCCGCTGGTATTGGGGGTTAGACTCAGGCTTGGGGGAGTAGGTGAAGTAAGGCGGGGTGCAGGCCCAGCCTCGGAGGAGACGGGAAGCACCGATAGAGCCTGCTGTGCACAAGGAACACAGACCCGTGCATTGTCACCGCTGCTAGGTAAGACCCCACAAGCTACACACAGCCGGGCTTGTCCCGAAGGAACCCCGTTCACAATATCCTGAGATGCCTCCATATGGTGATCTAATCGGCACAGTATGCCCGTAGGGATTGACGCAGTAAGCTACCCTGGATGCCCCAATAACCCGCGGGGAAGTGGGAGTAATTTTTAATGGTCACGACCGGGAGCTACACTGGGCCGGGAGAAGCCACCGAAATCTGCGGTCTGAAAGGCATAAGGGGGAACAAGGATGTCAGAGCCATGCGCAAGGGAGAATAGAAACTAAAGAAGAGTCACCCATGAGGGCACTTACAGACAGAGAGGAGAGGACGGTCTTCACCACGCGCGCGTGAGAAGGAAATGGCGCCAATCGAACCTCGAAGGGCGGGCCTGAGCCGACCGCGACGCGCCAAGCCAGAACCACGCCCCTCCACAGCGAGCGCGAAGCTCGGAAGGCGTCTAGCCAATCAGTGACAGTAAAGTCATAACGCCTGAAGTAAATGACGCTCGGAGCCTATACAGGCACTGCTGAGATCTGAACTCAGGATCTCCTGTGTACTGGACAGGCGCATTAACCAACTAAGCCAGCGCAACCTAAGAAGAGCCACTAAAGGCTAAGAAGGAGAGGGGAAGCAAGAAAAAGACACCGTGGCGTCCGCAAAGCCGCCACCGTACATGTGGTGCAAGCAGAAACAGAAAACTAAAGGCGCTGCGGCTAACAGTAAGATAAAAGCGCGGCTCTGACCCCCGTTCTCAGTAAAGCACAAACCAAGCCATAAGAGCGTAAGGATACACTGAGGCTGCCATACACACAACCCCCCCCCCTTCTTTTCCCCCTGGCTAAGGGGGGAACGAGGGAGGAAGGCGACCCTTACATAGGGTCCACCGCTACATGGGGCGTGGGGCAATGATGCGGGAGGGGACACGGAGGTTGTTCTCAACGAATACTTTTAAGGTTAGCCAGCCTAAATTGTTTATGTCAAATGCTACACTTATGCCTCACGGCTCCATGAAAATGTAGTGACCATTTTAAGGTCTTTGCAGATACGCCATACATATGTGGCATTAACCACACGTGGGAGAAATTTGAGTCTCCCCGTTTTTATACCTGAAGCATACAGGGCTATGGCTTACTTCATGGAATCGTTTTAAGGTATTATGATGTATTTTTAGTTTCTCAGGTGGTGGTCTTTCCTCAAAAATTACTTCAATCATTCAGCTTTTTGGGACATTCCTCCTGTCCTGGTGACCATCTCAAACCTTCTGTTTTCCTTGGTGACGGTGACAACGGCTAAACAGGCTAAGGGGCTTTTCTTTATTACTATTTCCAAAACAAAATGTAAATATATATACTAAAATAGTTTATCTATACATCACCATGATTTTTATAGAGTGGCCAATCAGTCATTGGGCAACCCTTCTTCAATAGTTCCATCACTAAAGAAAGGCCGGTTTTTATATTGATGATTGTGCAATGGAATTGGTCATATGACCATACAGTGAGCATCAGTCTTCCTAATCTCAGGTAAATACCCCTTTTTTCTTTTTCTCCCTCTTCTTTGTTTTCCATGTAACAGGAGATTTTGGAGATCTAATATACTTTGTGCCATATGAAGTTAACTAAATCATTGTAAATAAGATTAATGTGTGTCGACAGCAATCTAATTACTTGTATTTTCTGTATATAGTCAAATATATCTAGCGTAATGGGTACTGACGAAGCCACCTTCGGCGAAACTAGTATACCCTACTAGATGACACAAGCCAAAAATACCATTTTGTGAAATACTCACCTGTAAAATGGGTATTATGTCACACACCCCGCTTCAGAATATCCATAACATGTGGGTAATACCGACCTGAAGGGGCGTTCCTGCAGAGATGATAGCAAAAAAGAAAGCCCCTCCCTGATCCATAAATACCTGGGACCTCCCACTCATTACCCAGTATATAGAAGCAGTAAGGTAAGGGACCAGGAAGAGGCAAATATAAATCAAGATAACGCAAAGTTCACAATATAAAGGATCCTGAATACAAGAAGGGCGGGTGAAGCGGGGTGTGTGACATACTTATAATACCCATTTTACAGGTGAGTATTTCACAAAATGGTATTATTCTAAGTATGTCACACACCCCGCTTCAGAATATCCATAACATGTGGGACATCCAATAGCAGTGTCCATAACAAGGGCGGGGATCCAAAACAAGGCAACAATGCACAACTTAAACCACAACAGCTTGCAGAACTTTGCGGCCAAAAACAGCATCGGCTGAGGCCCGAACATCAACCTTGTAAAACTTAGAAAAAGTGTGAACAGAGGACCAAGTAGCGGCCTTACAAACTTGCTCAACAGAGGCCTGGTGCTGGAAAGCCCAGGACGCTCCAACCGCACGAGTAGAATGAGCAGTAACACGAAAAGGGGGACTCCTCCCCTTGGCAGAATAGGCCCCAATGATGGCCTGACGAATCCATTTACTAATGGAAGATTTGGCAGGAGCCAAACCTTTCCTAGGCTCAAAGGGCACCACAAAAAAAGCATCAGTCTTACGAAAGGAAGACGTAACCACCAGATAATATTTCACAACACGGACTACATCCAAGGAATGCAGCGCCCATTCCTTGTCGTTGCTGGGATGAGGACAAAGAGAAGGCAGAACAATGTCCTGATTCAGATGAAAGGCAGAGACCACCTTAGGAAGAAAATCCGGCTTGAAACGAAAGACAACCTTGTCCTGATGCCTTTCGAAGTACGGAGCTTTAATGGATAAAGCTGCCAACTCAGAAACACGCCTAACCGAAGTGATGGCCACCAAAAAGGCCACCTTTTGGGTAAGTGAAGACAAAGCAATCTCATTCAAAGGCTCAAACGGGGGACCCTGAAGAGCAGAAAGAACCAGGTTCAAATCCCAAACTGGAACAAAGGGCTTCCTAGGAGGCCGTACATGCGTAACTCCTTGGAAAAAGGTCTTGACTAAGGGATGAAGAGCAAATGACCTTTGAAAAAACACCGCCAGGGCAGAAACCTGCCCCTTCAAGGTACTAAGTTGAAGCCCCAAATCCAGACCATGTTGAAGAAACTCCAGGATTCTGGAAATTGAAAACTCCCGACAAGAGAAAGACCTACTTTCACACCAGTCAATATAGGACCTCCAAGTCCTATAGTAAATAGTAGAGGAAGAGCGCTTCCTGGCGCTAATGAGAGTCTGAACCACCGCGTCAGAAAGACCTTCTTCCTTTAAGATGGCGGTTTCAGCAGCCACGCCGTCAAAGCCAGCGAAGGTAAATTGGGATAGCGCAGCCGACCCTGGGTGAGCAGGTCCGGTGGAAGAGGCAGAACGAACTGATCCTCTGCCAGTCTTACCAGGTCTGCGAACCAAACTTGCCTTGGCCACCTTGGTGCCACTAGAATCGCCGACACGCCCTCCAGAGTCAGCTTGCGCACCACTCTGGCTACCATTGGAAACGGAGGGAACAGGTAAAGGAACCCCAGATCCCTCCAGTTCAGAGACATGGCATCCACTGCCAGAGCCAGAGGATCCTGCGAGAGAGACACAAAGACTGGAAGCTTGTGATTGTGACGAGAGGCAAAGAGGTCCACCGCTGGGAACCCCCACCTGAGACATATCGAACGAAACACCGTGGGACTGAGAGACCACTCCCCCTGACGAGAGGAGGCTCTGCTCAGCAAGTCCGCCTCCGTGTTCTCCACTCCCGGAATGTAGACTGCTGAGATACACGGGACGTGACTCTCCGCCCAGTCCAGAATCAAAGACACTTCCCTGAGGGCACTCCTGCTGCGAGTCCCCCCTTGGTGATTGATGTAAGCAACCGCCGTCCTGTTGTCCGACCGGACCTGAACTGGCAGACCTCTCAACTGATGAGTCAAGCGAAACAGAACCAACCTGATGGCCCTCAACTCCAGAACATTGATGGGCTCGTGAGCCTCCTGCGGACTCCACAGACCCTGAAACTGGAGGTCCTTCCAAACACCCCCCCAACCTGACAGACTGGCATCCGTGGTGACAGTTTCCCAACACGGGGCCAGAAAGGATCTGCCCTGCGACAGATTGGCCGACCCCAGCCACCATTGCAGGGATCGACGAACTCGGGGAGTCATCAGGAAGGACTGATCCAACGATAGAGGAGACTTGTCCCAAACCTTCAACAGATGAAGCTGAAGCGTCCTCGTATGAAACTGCGCAAAGGGAACTGCCTCGAATGAGGCCACCATTAACCCCACCAGCCTCATCCCTAGCCGGATGGACGGACGAGGGGCCGACAAGAGAAGCCGAGCTAATTCCTGAATCAAAAGAATCTTGGCCTGAGGCAGAAACACCCTGGCCTGCGAAGTGTCCATAGACATTCCCAGAAAGGTCACTACCCTGGACGGAGTGAGAGAAGACTTGGGGTGGTTGACCACCCAACCAAACCTCTCCAGGGTGGACACCACCATTCTGGTATCCAACTCCGCTTGGTTGAAGGAGGAGGCCATGATCAGAAGATCGTCCAAATAGGGCACAATGCGGATGCCCTGAACCCTTAGCAGAGCCATCACCCCCGCTAGCACCTTGGTGAACACCCGAGGGGCCGAGGTGAGGCCGAAAGGGAGTGCTACAAACTGAAAATGCCGATCCTCCACCACGAACCTGAGAAACCTCTGGTATGCTGGAAAAATTGGAACGTGTAGATAAGCATCCTTGATGTCTATGGACGTCAGAAAGTCTCCCTGACGAAGAGAGTGAATGGCCGAACGTAGTGTTTCCATGCGGAATTTCCGTGGCCGGATGAACCTGTTGAGAAACTTCAGATCCAAGATGGGTCGGACCGATCCGTCCTTCTTGGGTACCGTGAACAGATTGGAATAAAAACCCCTGCCCTGATCCGAAGGAGGCACTGGGCAAATGACAGCCATGTCCAGAAGGTTCTGCACTGCCAACAGAAGCCCCTGCGCCGCCAGAGGTTCTGAAGGCATCCGAGACCTGAAAAATCTGGAAGGGGGGCGGAGCTCGAACTCCAGCTTGTAACCGGAAGACACCACTTCCCGGATCCACCGGTCCGAGACCTCTTGATCCCAGACCTGGGAGAAGAGTCGCAGTCGTCCCCCCACCCGCAAGGGTGAGGGCGCCCCCTCATTGCTGAGCCGGCTTGGCAGCCGGCTTGGGCTTAGAGCCCCAACTGAATCCTGGACGGGCACGACCTCTGCCCCTGCTCCCAGAATCTCCTCTGGAAGAAGGGAATGCAAATCCCCTGCCAGATCTGGCCCCACGAACGGAGGGGGTAAAGGAAGGCACCCCTCGAAAGGGGCGGCGTTGTTTCTTGCGTTGGGGTAACCTACCACCCTTGGTGACAGAGTCCAATGTCTCTCCAAAAAGCCGTAACCCAACAAAAGGTAGAGCCGTTAGTGACTTTTTGGACATAAAATCTGCCGCCCACTGGCGCAGCCACACCGAACGCCGAATAGTGACCAGCAGCGCCGACGTTCTACCACACATCATCAAAGTGTCATCCAAGGCTGTCAACACAAAAGATAAAAACAGCTCACACCGTTTGAGGCTAAGGAACTCAGCACTACCGGGACGCAGCCCGGAAGAGGTCAACAGGTCCCTAACCACGGACCTAGCAGCCAACACCATCAGCGCCGATGCGCAAACAGGCCGCATGGCTGACCCAACGCTAGCAAAACCATGACAAGCCATCTGGTCAATACGTTTATCCTCTCCATCCTTGAGAATAGAACAATCAGGTCTATTTAAAACCGAGGAATTGGACAACCCCAAAACCGGCGCATCCACCTCGGGGGGAGATGCCCAGCGCTTAACTGACTCCGAAGGAAAGGGATATTTCCTATCCCATCCCTGAGGGATGCCAGGGAGCCGAGCCGGCCTGTCCCATTCTTTGGCAATAATTTTGTCAAAATGCCTTTGTGTAGGGAATTCCAAGCGCGGCTTGGATTCCTCAAACAATTCACCCTTCTGCTGTGACACCTCCTCAGGAGGGGAAATATTCAACACCTCCAACATCAGAGCCAGAGCGTGGGGAGTATCAGAGGATCTCCCCAAATCCCCCAGCTCGGCATCAGTGCCAAAGGACTGCTCATCGTCCGAAAAATCAGAATCCTCATAAACTTCCCCTTCTTCTAGCTGGGAATAGTCAGACCAATCCAGATTATTAACATCCTCCAGGTCCTCCGCCAGCGGAGCCGGCGACAAATGCTTTCTCTTAGTCGGAGCCTTACGGGCAACCGAGCCAGAGATAATTTTTTCAAGGTTAGCCAATCTGGCGCACATCTCAGATTGCAGCTCCCTGCCCATGACGACATCGCACGGGGCGCGTGTCAAAGCGGGAGGTGGAGATGAAGCGACCGGCGGTGCTGACCCAGACGCCTGTGGTTCGGACTGCCGCGTGATGGTCTGCTGTGCACATGGTATACACAGAAGTACATCGTCCCCAGAAATGGATACCCCACATAACATACACTTTCGGGGATGCCCCGAAGGGGCCCTGAGCCCAGTATCCGGGGATGCCTCCATAAGGTGAACTTTGTTTAGGAATAGTCGCTATGACCCAGGGAATTACGCCGTTAGACAACCCGGGATGCCCCTTTAATGTCCCGAGTGGGAGGATTTATGGCAAACAATTAACCCAGAGATAAGGATCAGGAGGGACCCCCTAAATGCTACTGGCGAACCTCCTGAACCACCATCTGAAAAACAGAACAGAAGGACTGTTTTAGATAAGGCTAATGAAAAAAAGACAACAATCAAACAGGAAGAAAGAATGGCCAGAGGCCACTTACAGATCCATCGACCAAAATGGCGACCGTGAGGGAAGATCCAGACGCTCCACAGCAACAGGCAGGGCTGCAGGCAGAGAGGGAGAAGGGGGCGTGGCCAGCGCTGGACGCGCGCGAGGCCAGGCCACGCCCCCCCCTCTCCCCGCCTGCGTGAGGGGAGCTGAAATCACCTCAGGAAGAAAATGTGCTCAGAGCCGGCCGGCGCCGCGATAGTAAGAAGCGGTCGCCGACCCGGCCAAAGTAAAAACACACTGACACACACACAAGGGAAAAACGGGAAGGACAAGTCCCGGCCCCGCCAACGGTCCGGCACCCGCCGCCCCCCCCTCCCCCTCCCCCCACAGCAACATGGCGTGAGGTGAATACCTCCGCCATTAACAGAGAGGAAGGGAGGAAGGAGGGAAGAAGGCTGCCAGCACCGCACAGGCTGCAGCGCTTGCTATTTTAAAGTGATAACACACGCACACACACACACTCATGTATTCTGTCCAAATAAACTAATAAACTAATAAATTAATAAAATGACGAACACTCCCCCACCCCACCTATGGAAGGGGATCCTGGGAGGGACATAGTATGAAAATAAGGGACAGGGCATCCCAAACCGGGGTCACCAACCCGGTAATACCGCCTACCCTCTCATATAGGGTCTCACGGTAGAGCATAGCTCCTGAGCACCTAATGTGCTGAAATACCCTCGCCTGGACCCTCAGCCGAGGCTGGGAGGCATATGGATTTCTGGGGAAAAAGGTCCAAACGGAAATAAATAAATAGCGGGCCGGGAGTTACCCCGGCTACCTGAAATCCCCCTGTGCAAGGAGGAGCCATCATCTTCTGACTTGCTCGCCGTCTGCAGAGATGGAAAAACTGGGTAATGAGTGGGAGGTCCCAGGTATTTATGGATCAGGGAGGGGCTTTCTTTTTTGCTATCATCTCTGCAGGAACGCCCCTTCAGGTCGGTATTACCCACATGTTATGGATATTCTGAAGCGGGGTGTGTGACATACTTAGAATAAATCAAGACTGTATATGTGAGATGTCCATTAGGAAAGACCACTTTACACTGTATTTTTTAAATCAAATTGGTGAATAATTATTGTATTGTATGTCACCTACATTTGTAGGGCTTTTTGTAATTCAATGTGTTGTTTATGTCTCAATGGAAAGTAATAAATCTTTTTGTCACACACTTTCTGTATATTATGCATAGTTAATTATATTTTGCTATTGAAACATGGCGTGGTGATTACTATTGAACCCCCACAAGCCCTCAGGGCAACGAAGGAGGTAGTCCAAAAACTCCCTTGTAGTAAATTTGTTTCTCTGACTGAGATAGGGGGTCAACTTATCAACCAGCCCAAAAAACAGTTGGAATTCCCATATCCTTCTAACAATATTTCTTCAGGTTAACGGTGGGTCAGGTCATTACCCGGATTTGGACCACAAGTGGTTCAAATCTGGGAATTTAAAGATTTCTGGGAGGTCCCTGGGTATATGAAGGGCCGGGAGGAGCCTGTTTTTGCATGTCTGCAGTGAACAGCGCCATCTGGCGGAGGATTACCCACTTGTAAGTATTATATATGGAGCAGGATGTACTGTATGCTTAGAATATAATGTTTGTTTACATAGGCTGAGTAGTGTGCCATCAATTCCCTTTGTCCCTTCCTGGCTCCCTTAGTCTTGCTGTGATGCAAGTAGCTCCTTCCTTCATCCCCTCTCCCTCAGCCATTTCTAGTTTGGCATCCAAGCAGTGCAGACCTGCTGCTCTCTTCTGCAGCTACAGTCTTTCTACCTGCTGTTGCTGTATGGGTTACATCACAAGTTTCCTGCTTTATTGAAAGTACATGTTCCTGCTATAAAAAAGTGTTTGCTGCAAGATTTTGTACTTAAATAATACTTTTGAAACTTATCCTATGTGATCCACATTGTAAACTCTGTAAAACTGCACTTGATATATTATATGTACCGTATGTTTCTACCCTGTCTGTAACTACTACTTTGTAAAGCGCTACGGAAGATGATGGTGTTATATAAATAAACAATAATAATAATCCACGAACAGCCGCATAAGCTATCTACCAAGCCTTATAGAGTAAAGAAAACATCCATCACAGACACACACAGAGAACGTGGAGCTGTCTATAGGACTCACATTACTGCCATCTGATGAGTCAGAATGATGACCCTGTTGGATTGGACCAAATGGGTGAGGGGTATGGGCTATGATTACCTGGAGTTGAGTGGCCCTAAATGCATTGGAGGAATATGCATGCATGCAAATATTTGCAGGCATCGCATGTGAAAAGGCATGGGAAGTGTGCAAGGGCTTTTTGAGCTGCACAAGCATGTCCAGGCAGTGATGCCTATGGTTGGTATAGGTCCAATTCAACACCATGCAAATATATATTATTTGCCCGTATGCATGCTCGCACTTAACCCCTCCCCAAAAAAGGACAAAATAGTGCTGAATTGCAAAACTGAAAATTCTCGCAGTGTTGAGTCGGCCATTTTGTGTTACATGCCGCTACTTCTGAGAGTGACAACTTGATTATGCAAATGTTTTGTAGGATATCTGGGTTGATATCCAGGAACAGGAACCTCCGCATAGCGTTACACTGAGACAAATGTGGCTGCCTCTCCTCCCAATAAGTGGCAGCCATGTAAATTTTTTCAGCCACTCACATGAATTGATCCGTCTGGGTCTCCTCTTCACCCAGGGGGCCTTCATTCCCCCCCCCCGGGCTCCCCCGGCTTCAGGAGAGGGCCCAGAATGGGCCCCCCATTTAAGGCTCTGCTGTAATTTACTGTGAAAAAAAATAAAATAAAAATGACACTTACCTCTCTCAGTCTTCAGGAGAGGGACAGGGCCCCTTCCCACTCCACTTTCGCCACCACCATCTTCACCACTAGCCCCGCCTGTTTGGGGGGCGGATGACGTCCTCGTGCTGAAGTCATCCCCCTCCTGGCCTGACAGTTCTCAGATGCAGTGATCCCTGGAGAAAGGGGTGGAGGGGCATGGGATCCCCTCCAGCGATTTTGGGCGGTAAATAATGGTGATTGAGGAGAGAGGGGTGGAGGGGCATGGTATCCCCTCCAGCGATCACTGCATCTGTCATTGAAATTGTCGAGGAACAGAGGAGCTGACGATGAGGTGAGTAAGAGTTTTTTAATACAGTCACTTTCTCTATGCGGTGTCTTTTTTACAGTTAACCCTTTGTGAACTGGTAAGGGATCCATGAGACCCCTATACCAATTTACAAGACGTGGGATCTCGTGGGTGACTTGCCATTAACCCCCACCCCCCCGGCACTTGCCTCATCAAAGCCTGGGGGGGCAGAAGATCCCGGGGCCACGATGGCTACGCGGACTAGTAGCCTCAAGTGTCAGTAGCCACAGAGGCTGTCCTCTGTGCCCTGTTCTACAAGCCCTGCATAGCTGATTCCCAGGGCTGTTTGTTGGGAAGGGGGGACCCCACACCATTTTTTTTAATTTTTAAGGGGAGGGGGACCCCACGCTAATTATTGGGGATTTAACCCAGCTCTGCCCACTCATTCCTGTCCTTCTAGTTCTGCCGATCCATCCCTTCTCTCAGCTCTCCCTCTACCCCCCCCTGCTTTTCCTGTTCTGTCTATCCACCCCTCTTCCTTACAGCTTGTCTCCCATTCATCCCTCTCCCCCGAGCCCATCCTTGTTACAAGACCTTATTGCCAGTAACATTTTGGGCCCTAGTCCAACCCCTGTACACAGCCAGTGCGCCGCAGGCCATATGTGTAGGTTCTATGAGGCCAACAAAAAAGCTCCTGTTTTCTCCCAGTGCCCAAAAGGATTTTTGGGGTGGAGTGGGGGGGGGGGGGCAAGCAGCCTTTTTTAGTTTTGCCTGGGGATCTATAGCCCCTTCCCCTGTGTTCTTAATTCTAACTATCCCCCCCTCCCCCATCCTGTGCCAGCCCTCTCTTCTTGACCATCACCTCTCACCGGATGCCTTTAATGGACTTTTACAACAAGAGGTTGAGTCCCCCTGCTCTATGGTATCTATGCCCATGCTGGCCAGCACTCCTCCAGTTCACAGTAAGTGTAGTTCTGATATGTGCTCACTGTGTCAGAGAAAAAAGAAGAACCAGCACTCTAAATAAATTCAAATGATTCAGCTTATATTACATCAAAATGGTAAATTGGTTGATGTTTCGGGGGTACGTGCGCCCCCTTCCTCAGGACAATACATTAAGGTTAGTGTATTGTCCTGAGTGTTAGTGTACCCCTGAAATGTCGACCATTTTGATGAAATATAAGCTGGATCATTTGAATCTATTTGGAGTGCTGGTTCTTCTTCTTTCTTGGAACTGCGGTGTCTGAAGTTAAGGGGTAGTAGTGTGGCGTTTACCGATTTTTCCATGCAGAATTTGCTCAGGCCATGTGGCGCAGCACTCCATTGCTCTATTGAGTGAAGCCGCATGTTCTGGGGGGAGGATAGGTTCAGCCCTGCCTCCTCTGTGTGGATCATGGTAGAGCACCAAGCTGCTCCCCTCCACTCCACACACCCAAACATTAATATGCAGAGAACCCAGTTGCTCCCCTCCACCCCACAGACCCAAATATTAATATACAGAGCACCCAGCTGCTCCCCTCCACCCCACAGAACCAAATATTAATATGCAGAGCACCCAGCTGCTCCCCTCCACCCCACAGACCCTAACATTAATATACAGAGCACCCAGTACTCCCCTCTGCCCCACAGATCCAAACATTAATATGCAGAGCACCCAGCTGCTCCCCTCCACCCCACAGAACCAAATATAAATATGCAGAACACCCAGCTGCTCCCCTCCACCCCACACACCCAAACATTAATATTCAGAGCACCCAGATGCTCCCCTCCACCCCACAGACCCTAACATTTATATACAGAGCACCCAGCTGCTCCCCTCCACCCCACAGAACCAAATATTAATATGCAGAGCACCCAGCTGCTCCCATCCACCCCACAGACCCAAATATTAATATACAGAGCACCCAGCTGCTCCCCTTCACCCCACACACCCAAACATTAATATGCAGAGCACCCAGCTGCTCCCCTCCACCCCACAGACCCAAACATTAATATACAGAGCACCCAGCTGCTCCCCTCCACTCCACGGACCCAAACATTAATATACAGAGCACCCAGCTGCTCCCCTGTACCCCACAGACCCTAACATTAATATGCAGAGCACCCAGCTGCTCCCCTCCACCCCACAGAACCAAATATAAATATGCAGAACACCCAGCTGCTCCCATCCACTCCACAGACCCAAACATTAATATGCAGAGCACCCAGCTGCTCCCCTCCACCCCACACACCCAAACATTAATATGCAGAGCACCCAGCTGCTCCCCTCCACCCCACACACCCAAACATTAATATGCAGAGCACCCAGCTGCTCCCCTCCACCCCACAGACCCAAACATTAATATACAGAGCACCCAGCTGCTCCCCTCCACCCCACACACCCAAACATTAATATGCAGAGCACCCAGCTGCTCCCCTCCACCCCACAGACCCAAACATTAATATGCAGAGCACCCAGCTGCTCCCCTCCACCCCACAGACCCAAACATTAATATACAGAGCACCCAGCTGCTCCCCTCCACCCCACAGACCCAAACATTAATATACAGAGCACCCAGCTGCTCCCCTCCACCCCACACACCCAAACATTAATATGCAGAGCACCCAGCTGCTCCCCTCCACCCCACTGACCCTAACATTAATATGCAGAGCTCCCAGCTGCTCCCCTCCACCCCACACACCCAAACATTAATATACAGAGCACCCAGCTGCTCCCCTCCACCCCACACACCCAAACATTAATATACAGAGCACCCAGCTGCTCCCCTCCACCCCACACACACAAACATTAATATGCAGAGCACCCAGCTGCTCCCCTCCACCCCACTGACCCAAACATTAATATGCAGAGCACCCAGCTGCTCCCCTCCACCCCACACACCCAAACATTAATATACAGAGCACCCAGCTGCCCCCTCCACCCCACACACCCAAACATTAATATGCAGAGCACCCAGCTGCTCCCCTCCACCCCACAGACCCAAACATTAATATGCAGAGCACCCAGCTGCTCCCCTCCACCCCACAGACCCTAACATTAATATGCAGAGCACCCAGCTGCTCCCCTCCACCCCACAGACCCTAACATTAATATGCAGGGCACCCAGCTGCCCCCCTCTTTGACACTCAGACCAAACTATTTATATGCAGAGCACTACACAACTGTATTAACTATGTAAGTCGGTTCATTATCTGAGCCCAGGTGCGTTGGGCTCAGGTGAAGTCAGTGGTCAGCAAAACAGCAACAAATTATATCACACAAACTGATTCATTAATAATCCGGGGAGCAAACCCCTAATTTACAACCACAAAGAGCAAATAAACAAGAGCTTATTACCTGCTATTCACATCTAAAGGCTTCTTAAAAAAAATCTAAAGTTTATTGTTACAAAATTACCAAAATATAAAAAACATGAAAATCACAATGATCGACCTACACATTCAAAATCAAGGCTCGAGGTACTCCCGACAGAAACTGGACCAATTAGTCTGATCTGTAGCTGACTGTGAGGTCAGTACAATGTTGCCTTTGTGGGTGTGGAATACATATATGTCTTTGTGGTTGTGTATTATATATATATACCTTTGTGGGTGTGCAATATATATATATATATATATATATATATATATATATATATATATATATAGAGAGAGAGAGAGAGAGGTAGATATACATTTGTGGGTGTGAATTATATATAAACCTTTGTGTGTGTGTGTGTATTAAATATATAACTTTGTGGGTGTGCAATATATATATATATATATATATATATATATATATATATATATATGCATTATATATACCTTTGTGGGTGTGCATTATATATATACACCTTTGTGGGTGTGCATTATATATATATACCTTTGTGGGTGTGCCTTCCCTGTAGCAGGTATTCAGCTCTTGTTATTTGCTCTTTGTGGCTGAGTATGATAACAGCTCAGTTCCTGCTCACACTCACATGAAAACTGTGGGGTGACTCCATAGTGGAGCACAGGGAAAGCAGCTGCTATTGGCCCGCTTGTATCGTTGTCACCATTGTATATAAGCCCCTGCCTTGGGGTATTTATCTCTGAAATTTCTTATTTGCCATTTGCTGTTGGAGCAGCAGCGACATCTTTCCCTCTCAGGATCTCCCTCCCTCCCTTGTGAGGACATGTCCTAGCTCTGCCATTAGCCTGTGCTTTCCCTCTGATCACATGACTCACACTATGTCATGTGACAAGGCTCTTCCTGTGTGTGGGGAGGGGTGGGGGGGAAGGACGTGTTTGCAGCCATTGAAGCAGCATCTGGTGTGAGCTGTATATCCGCTCTGGGAAGCTGCAGTCGCCCGGGAGGCAGCGAGGGATCTCGTGTGACATTTGCAGGCGGCAGCATTGTCTCTCTATCATTCCTCGGAGGTAATGATGTATAGAATGTGTCACTAGTCACTGGATATTTAGTTGTTGTGTTAGCATTATAATATACATTGGGATGTAGCGTTAGCAGTGAGCTTAGGCTGCGCTCACACTGTGCGGTTGCAGTTCAGGTGCTTTTTTTTTTTGTAGTTCGATAGGCTGGAATTGCAATCAGCAGTACAGTAGGGACACAGCAAAAATGACCTTGTTTGGCTATATTCCAACTTCATTGTATGGATAGGTCTGAGAGCCCATATAAGATTCATAGTAACTGTGAACTAGGTCAAGTGGTCTTGAAGCTCTATTGTGACTGGCTTTAGGAAGGGTTACTCTTGTGGCTTTGGATTTGATGCAACACTCACACTTAACAGTAACTGGACAAGGAGATACTGTCAGATCCTTTGTCAGATTCCTCTTTTGCAGTTCTTGTATGCATTCTGGGTGTCTGTGACCTAAACGCCTGTGCCATATGTGTGTACAGTCATTGTGTTTATGAGTGCATAGTCTCACCTTTTACTTCATTGTGTTGAGGTGATATAGATGGTCATTCAGGTTGGCACTCGCTATGGTCTGCTTGCCGTCCAGGTTAGAACACTTGTCACCTTGGAATTTTACAGTGAGTCCTTTGGCTGTCAGACGCTTCACAGATAAGAGTCCTCCTTCAAGTTCAGGAACATAAAGCACATCCTACACTGGTATGGCTAAATTATGTCCTGCATCATTGGGGCATACAAGGGTTCCATGCCCGTATCCCTCTGCATGTATTTTACTTCCATCTGCAAGGTAACTAGTCTCTTTGTTATTCAAATCAAGTTTTGTGAAAAAGCTTCTATCACTTGTCATGTGACTGGTTGCCCTCGAGTCAATGCACCAGCCTTGAAATTTATGATTGCCTGACACTTTAAATGTGGCATTCCAATTTACTTCACATGGATCAGAGATTGAGGTTTTGACTTTTTGTTTAGTATAAGAGGGACGCTGTCTCATTTGCTCTGATTTCCATATAGTACAGTCTCTCTTGATGTGCCCGTTTGCTGCACCTAAAACACACTCTGGTTTCCTTTTTGTGTATCTTTGTGTTATTCGGTTCTGGTGTCAGTTTCCGTGGAGTCATGTACAAGCTCTTTCCTTCGCTGATACTCATCTATGAACCTGGTATTTACAAATGCTAGTGTCAGGTCTGTCTCAGGCCTTGTTTCCAACGCATTAATCAGTGCTGTGTATGTCCCCGGCCTGCTGCACAACATAATTGCGACTGCGTGACTATCTGTAATATTCTCACCAACTGATCTGAGTTGTGCGATCACTTCCAGCATGGCATTTATGTGGTCTTGTATGTCCTGATCCCTGCTAAGCCTCATTTTGTAAAGTTTCCACAGCAGAAACAACTTTCTGTTAAAACTGGATCTCTCGTGTAGTCTTTTCAGTACATCCCACATGCCTTTCGCTGCATTTTCATTACGTATATGAACAAGTTGATCATCTGCTACTAGTAGGCTTATGGTGGCCTGTGCCTGTCTGTTTTTCCTGTCCCAGTCCTGATAATTATCCTGTGGCCTCTCTGTAGTGATAACCTCCCACGAGTCATCTCTGGATAATAGCATTTCCACTTTAAACTTCCATAGCTGATAATTGTCATTGTTCAGCTTGGCCACTGAGAGTTTAATTTTGTTGATCTCTGCATCGGCTGTGCTGTCCCCCGTTCTGGGCCTTGCTCTGCCTGGGTCGTGTCTGGTCACTGGGCCTTCGCTGTGGCTTCATGTGGTCACTGGGCCCATAAACTGTTGCACTGTGAGTGCTAGGTGCTGGGTGCAGCGGAGTTGTAATCCAGATAGACAATAGTGGTATAACAGGAACAGGCTTTACTTGAATGAATACAGTAAGAGAATGTCACCTTAAATGGTGGCTTATGAAAAACAACAAGACAGGTAGAGAATACCTTGCAGTGATAGATTACAGCTCGATCTGCAAGTAATAACAATACAGCAGAAAAATACAGTTGCACATAGGTAACACCGCCACCTAGTGTCAGAAACTGCAATAGCTGCAAACTACAATAAAACATAGCAAAAGACATTCTAGCATAGACTAAGCTGCAAGTCTGTTGTACAGTTTCTCCAACAGATCGGATTGGTCTATTTTGTAAACCATATTTTCTCTAACATCCACACTAAACAATGTTGGCATGGTATGATAGTGCCCCAAAAAGGTAAGTCTACATCTATACAAAATTAGAACGGTAGAAGTCCTTCCTGCTTTAAAGTATCTTTATAAATCCGAATTAAACACTAGAGCCCATAAGAATAATGGGGACTGCACTTATCTTGGGAATTCTATATTCAATACATTTCCAGGTGTCACTTTTAGGACCCTGGTGGCAAGAACAAACAGGTTAAACTGTTTTTATCCAAGGACAATCCAACTACTGAACTAATTTCTCATTTAAGAGGATCAACCACCGGCCAACAGTCTTGAAAACTCTAGGGCCAGTGGCCCCCTGCTTTTTGGGGCATACCGCTTTGCGATGTCCTGATGTGTGAATCCCCTGGGATAGCTGTGAACGTGACCTTTGCGAAGACCCCAGAGCGAATGCTCTGTCACATCAGCGTCCCTCTGGGGCTCCAGCGCAAGGAAATATATCTGCAGATCCAAAGAGTTTGCTGTGGCTTGTATCCAGCTCACCAGTGCCCCTAAAACATAACTTTTACTAGATAAGTTAAAAACATACATGCCCAGTGAAAGATGTGTGAAAGGCTGCTTCCCCTTTGTAGGTGACGCCTTTTGGGGTTAGTACAATGTTGTGTCATCGTTTATGGTGGAGCGCCTTTATTCTATTGAAATGTAAGCCAATTATATATATTACAAATAACACTAACTACTGTTTTTATTTCAGTTCTTCAGCCTTAAAGTGGACCAACACCCAGGATTTTGACTATCCTGGGTTTTGGTCCACTTCGGCGGGGCACCCCGATCGGGGGTGTCCCGCTCTCTGAAACCCCCCAGAAACCCCCAAAAACTCACCTCTCCACGCTCCCACGTGACCGCACCGTCCAATCCCCGCCGACGTCCAAGCGGGTGACAACGGCGTCCAAGACAGTGCGTCTGCCGCCGCCTCCCGCGCGTCAGTGTCGGCGTGCCCGCGCCGGCCATTCACAGGCGGCGGGCGCGCGCACGTCTAGAGGGGCGCGCGGGAGGCGGAAGCGGCGGCGGATCAGGTAAGGAGTTTGGGTTTTTTTGGGGGGGTTTCACCCCGCGGGACATCCGGATCTCAGCTGTCCTGCGGTGAGTGAGGTGATCGGCCTGGGAATCTTATAGATTCCGGGCCGATCACCCCTGGGTGTTGGTCCACTTTAAGCTCTACAGAGCATCAAAAACTCTGATATACAGAGGAGGGTATTTAAAATTGCAAGGATCTCCATACGCATGGACGTCATGATGAAAAATGAGCACCTACTCCCATCACAGGGTAAGACCCACAACCTCTGTTTCTGAACTCACGGTAGTTCTTTTTTCTTTAGTTCCTGGATTGGGACCCCCCTCCATGTGCCACCTAGATTGTAATGGCTGACTGTATAGGGGGTTCCTAGTTTACCTCTAGTTCCATACCTCTGCTGGCTACTGTTTTCTCCCTTGGCCTGGGAGATCCTCCATGTGGTCAGAACTGGTTTCCTGGACAAAGGCTCCTGGACTGGAAATTTTCTCCCCCTGATCCTCAGCCCTGCACTTATTGATTATGCAGGA
This sequence comes from Gastrophryne carolinensis, assembly GCA_027917425.1. Lineage (NCBI taxonomy): Eukaryota > Metazoa > Chordata > Amphibia > Anura > Microhylidae > Gastrophryne > Gastrophryne carolinensis. The sequence goes on from CM051237.1 coordinate 26,972,407, forward strand.
ATTATTATACGTTCATTGCCCTACTAGTTGTATCCATGTAGCCTTCCTGAGTGAATTCCTAGTGTGTATGTATGTACCTGCTGAATATGAATCAGAGGAGACGTTCTGTCTTCAGAAAGAGGACTCCTCTGTACCCTTTATTCTCCACTGAAACACCATACTAACCCATCCCCCAGGCATACACACACGAATACTCTCTCAAATTCTTAAAGCTTCTCAGTATAGGGGTGTTTCCTTTTTTCCCCTCAGACACTGGAGACACTATGGTGACAAATGTGAAAACTGAGGAGGAGGAAACATCTGTAAAGAGTGAAGAGGAGGAAATTCCTCTACAGATCAGCACAGGTGAGTATTGAAAACATTTCCCTGTATCCTGCTTAATCACTCTTGTCTGTACTATACAGCTCAGTACAGGGGAATGACTCTCATCTTTATTCACAGACCTTGGAGGAGCTATAATGAAAACTGAGGAGGGGCAAGTATTTGTGAATAAAGAGGAGGATATTCCTCAACAGATCTGCACAGGTGAGTAACAAACCCTGTATATAGACGATTTCTCTGTATCTTCTGTCACTCCACACACTCTGGTCTGTGTTATATAGCTCAGTATAGTGACATGATCTTTATTCACAGACCCTGGAGGAGCTATAGTGAAAACTGAGGAGGAAGAAATATTTGTAAAGAATAAAGAGGAGGAAATCACTCTACAGATCAGCTCAGGTGAGTAATAAACCTTCTATAGAAAGATTTCCTTGCTATCCTAGTCATTCACTCAGGGTAGTTTATAGGCTAAATAACAAACAGTGTGAGGAGAGAACATTAAACACACCCCACACATGTAACATGAGATATCGGTGTCATTTTGGCTTTATACAGCCCCCTCATTATCTCACTAACACAAAACACAGGTAATAGCTGCTTTACACCATAAGCTGGTAACCTCCCCCGCCGCCCTGTGCACACCCCAAAGGCCAGCCATGGTACTCATCAGTAGCTAGGAAGGGGGGTAGGGAAGGGTCGTGGGTTAGCAGCTGGAGAGTGGGGTAGGTGAGGGGTTCAGGTCAGCAACTGGGGGGGAGGTTGAACGAGGGGTTCTGGTCAGCAGCTGGGGAATGGAGGGTTTGGTGAGGGGTGTGGGCCGTCAGCTGTGTAGAGTGGTTAGGTGAGGGTTTCAGGTCAGGAACTGGGGATAGTGGTTTGGTTAGTAGGTTCAGGTCAGCAGCCGGGGAGGGGGTATTTGCTGGACCAAGAAAATGAAGTTTCGCTAACTTGAACAAGTAACCACTTGATTTCTGATCAGTTGAATCTCCAGCCCAATCTGCATCTACATAATCTCTGAGAGTCAGATCTCCTGGTGCTGATATCTTAAGATTTAGCATTTGAGTTTCTGCAAGATATTGTAGGAGTCTCTAAATTGCATTCCAGTCTCTTTGCTTACTCGTCTACAGAGAATTCCAACTGAGGCTGTGATATCTGGCTCAGTAGTAGTTGCTATGTACAAAAGTGCCTCCACTGCTTGTCGGTCATTGTTGAGTAGCAGATGTTCTTCTTTCTGACTTCAAGTAGGATTGATCCATTGGAGTTGACATACCTTTGGCTTCTAACATTTCAACTGGTTTAGGACTGAGGGGATTTGGTTGAGAAGAAAACTCCCATCTTCCTCTTTCTGGATTTGGATTCCCAAACAATGTCACATTTCCAAGGTCCTTAGTTTCAAAGTGCTAGTTTTCGGTTTAGGTTTTTCTTGATGGGCAATGTTTATGTCATCTACATATAGAAGAACATAAGTCTGTTTCTCTGCTACCCATTTTGTGTATAAACATAGAGACACTTGAGATCTTTGAAATCCTTCATCAATCAAAACTTTGTTCATTTTGGAGTTCCCTGCTCCTGACGACTGTTTTAGGACATAGAGAGATTTTTGCATTTTACAAGCAAGATGTTCTTCCCCCTTTTTGATATAACCTTCAGATTCAGTTATGTACTGCTCTTCAATGGCACCATTTAGAAAGGCAGTTTGATGTCAAAATGCACTCAGGCCTAAATCGACTGGCTGGCCCCCACTTGTAGTGTGTGTCATTAAAGGCCTCTCTTGCATGACCCCGAACTACCTGCCCCACTCAAGGTAAGAGTTGACTGAAAGGGCGGCTGACTCCCACTCAACGCATAAACTCCACCTTTGGAATTCATGATCCACATCCATATCCCAATATCCCTATGGTCCCAACCAATTTGGGCGGCACTGACATTCGCTGCCAAAATTGTTTATCATACCACAGCTGACGGTACCAACTTAAAATGGACCAACACCCTCCAAAACAACATCATTCTAATCACTTTAATATAAAAAGACACTTACCTTTTGATGACTCTTGCAGCCTTCTGTCCCTCACAGCGCCTGTAATCTTCATAAGTCTCCACCAGAAGTCCCACCCTCCAGCTCTTGTCCGTTCATTTGCATGTTGTCCATCACGCTTGTCCGTTCATTTGAATTTCTTGTCCGTCTTCTCAGCTCTCTCTGTGTACTAGCTGGGTAGGCGATTGACATCATGTGCTCAGCCATGATTGGCTGCAGCAGCATGAGTCCCCGCCTCCCCTCCCTCCTCTAACTCCCCTCCACTTAGTTTCGTTATCTCCTGCCTTCCCTCAGATGCCGTCTCGTCATCGCGCATGCGCAGTAGTGCTGATTTGTGTCAGGTGAAGCGCCGCTCGCTCCCGATGCAAGCGGCGCTATACCTAACTACTGCGCATGCGCGTGATTTAAAGTCGGAAGAGGTCAAAAGATCTCTTCCTTTTACAAAAAAAACCAAGATGGCGGCCAGAAACAAAAATTTAAGCGACGCAACGATGAAGCATCCGAGGTGATTTTTTTTTTCTTTATTGTTTAGAACGGGTCCTGCTGCTTATTTTGCATATATTAAAAAGACAAAAAAAAAGGGCAGGGTGTTGGTCCACTTTAAATGGTCAGTAACCTAAACTATTTGTTTGAGGGCCTGACCAGATTTTGCTAAAAGTGGTGGCTCTAAGGTAATAGCCCCTGAGGCCTGTCCAAAACTCCCAGAAAAATCAGGGGAGGGGGGCATGGAAACCATCAGGGAAGGCGCTAATTGTGGAGGGAAAAGGAAATGGTATTCTGTAGCTTGCTGCTTGCTACACTGGACATGGGGGGGCATCCCCAGCAACCCTCTACATTCCCCCGGGTCACTTAACCCATACCCCCACCGGGTACACTATACAGGGGATCTGCACGCAAGCAGAAGTGCCCAGTGCAGGCATTAGTGCTGACTTGTTGTCATGCCTTGCCACCAGCAGGGTGGCAGTCACAACAGCTGCTCCCGTTCATACAGTAGAAACAAAAGCCGGCCAGGGTTTGCAATAAAATTCCAATCTTTATTGATCCATCGTTAAAATTCAATCAAAGTACAGGTAATCCCAATAAAAAATGGTCTGGAGAATCCTCTGTCTACGCGTTTCAGACTCGGGGGTCCTTAATCATGACATGAGGTCTCCAAACCCCTATTCTGTTTATATATACAATACCTAGCTCCACATACCCCCCTCTTCTCATTTCCCAGTCACATTAACAACAGCTGATAAACAATGACATATGTAAATATATCTATTATCCTCGTCCGCATCTGTCAAATTCCATAATAACATCAAGCGGTGTACAAATAAAACACAATCAAAGCCCACTTCACATAAAAAAAAAAAAAAAAAAAAGAAGAGCGAAAAATCTGATATTTATAATCCTACCTTTCTATATACTGATTGTACGCTGAAAGGCAGAAATCATCTTCTGCATATAGAAGTCAAAATTGCGCAATGTGCAGGTGTAAAGACACCAAAAACGACTCCTCATAAATGTAAAAGGAAAAATGGTAGTGCCAATGTTTACAATCTTCCCCTTCACAAGCGCTGACTACAAGCTGAAGGGCGGAAATTATGTACTGAAGCCGCAAATAGAAGTCAGGGGGGAAATGACATAATGTGTATCCTGCACCGCACATTCAAAATGTAGGAATGAAAGGGCGGAAGTGATTCATTGAAACCACCGTGTTGATTAAGGGTGGAAGAACCGCAGATACTGCTGATCGCATTATAACAATATAATGTGTTTAAGCTCTTATTATTTTTATACAAACAAAAAACAGATTGTTATACTTGATTAAGCTGCTCCCATCCACCCTCATTGGCTTCTGTGTGTCCCCTGGCCCCAGACAGAGTGCTGGGAACAAGGCTCAGAGCTCCATGCAGACTTCAGGGGGGGGGGGCTCAACCGAGCGACGCTGCAGCGAGCCTGGTGGGGACGGACGGCGACCGGCAGGGGTAGGTAAGTTCACCATCAAACTGCAAAACCAATCTTCCCCTTATCAAGTCACTCCACACACGGGGAGGCCGATTCATTAATAGCGCCAGGTAGCGACAGATGAGCGCCAGTAGCGTGATTTTCACAGCGCCAGCTAGTATTCGCTGTGCTTGGCCGGGGTTTGCTTGTTGACAGCGACTCAGTCGGTGTGCGGTAATGTTGAATGCGGGGGTAGGGGTCGATGTTTCACAGGTTCCGCGTTGTATGGGTGCGCCTGACAGCGAATGGCCAGAGCGAACGGCTTGCTGCAGATTCATTAACAAATCACGCTCAAAAATTTCTCGCGCTGTGAATTCCTTGTTTAAACCCCAGAGCGCTGGCGGCGATGTGTGTAAAGTAGTTTTTAACCCCCAAACAACCATTTTTTTTAATTGTAATAATTATACAAGTTTTTCTAAACATTTTGTAATATGAATACATGAATATCAGACCTGTAATCTCAATTCTGCACATATTTTTTTTTTTTTTTTCTTAAAAAAAATATCTAACATTGCCGTAGTGGGCACAGAATTTTTGACAGTTAAAAAAATAAAAAAAAACATAAACTCAATTAATTATGAATATTTAAAGATTGCTCCATTGAAATGCATTGGAGAGCGCAAGGGAGCGACAGGTCATACCTGGCGCTGTGATGGGATTAGTAGCGGCGCTGTTCGTTGCAGTCGGCTACATGATGAATCGCGCGCTAGCTGACGCTCTCGCCGGTGCTAGCCTCATTTAGCGTGATAAATGCGTCATTGTGACCGCCGCCGGGCGTACTTGATTCGGTAGCCGCCGTTAGCTGGCGGTACCTGGCGCTCGTCAGACACTACCTGGCGCTAGCCCTTGATAAATAAGGCCGTTGGTCTTTCTTATATGGCTCAGTGCCGGGGCCTGACTCTAATCTTTATTCACAGACCCTGGAGGAGCTATAGTGAAAACTGAGGAGGAAGAAGCATTCGTGAGGAATAAAGAGGAGGAAATCCCTCTACAGATCAGCACAGGTGAGTAATAACCCTTATACTGAAGGTTTTGCATATTATCCATGTTCAATCACTTAATCTTAATACTGTGCTTCATCTTACAAACTTAGTTATGCTTATTACTATTATATCATACTTTATATTATATTATACTGTAAACTGGCAAACATCCCTTCCACATCAGAACTTAGATAACAGAAAGGTGAATTCTCCTACTGCCAGCTCATTACTGGAGAAACTGTGCAGTATAAAAGGTTCGGAGCTCCGCACATACTTTGGGGGGGCAGAGCTGTGGCGAGCCTGGTGGGGGAGGGGGGCCACCATCAAACTGCGAAAACAATCCTTTCCTCATCGAGTCGCCTCTTCGCGGACTCTATCCATAAGGGTGTCCATGCTGACCATCTGTGATCGAAGTCAGTTTTGACCTTTTGCTCCTCCAAGTCCAAGTGGGAAAGACGAGAAACACAAGGCCGCCCAGCCATATGTTCCCCCCCTTCTCCCAATTGTACTTCCATACCCATACCTCTAAATTCCCCGTTGCCCTCTCTATACTCTCCCTCTCAACTCAGAACAGTTTCATGTGAAACGCTTCAGTCATGCTGCCCTGCACCAAAGCTCTGGGAGATCCTTTCTTCACTTAAAGTGGACTAAAACCGAGCATGATCAGCCCGGGAATCTATAAGATTCCTGGGCTGATCGATTCCCCCCCCCGGGGCATCCAAAATTGGGATGCCCCACTGTGTGAAACCCTCCCACGTTACCCTGTTCACTTACCTTACTGCCCGGTCCAATGGTGCATGTGCGAGCCGCATTCCGCTAACCCTCTAGCAGGGTGCATGTAAGAGGAAAGTGGGGGGTGCGGCCACCAGTTGGCCATAGATGCCGCCTTAGATGGCGTGACGTCAGCGGCTTCGAGCACGCTGATTGGACAAGCAAACGTGCATAGTACCGGGAAGAGGTGAGTTAGATTGGGCGATCTTGGGGGGTTTCACACAGCGGGTTGCCCCCGGGGAAAATAGGGAGGGAAGGGAGAGATTAAAGTGGACCAAAACCCATGATTTTGACTATCCTGAGTTTTGGTCCACTTTAATCTCTCCCTTCCCTCCCTCCCTTCTTTTGCTCTTCTATACCCTTTTCCCCAGTTTCCTTACCCTTTCTCCTCCTACCATGAATGTAAACATTCCTACTTGTTTCTGCATCTATATTTTTCTCTATATTTTTTTTTCATATTCTATCATGTACCAACAGGGATGATTTAAAGAGGAAGTCCAGTCTAACTCTCCCTCAGTGCTTGTGCCTGCCCTCCCCCCCCCCCCCCCCTCCACTGCTCAGACAGAAAAAAATGATGCTTATCTGGCATTATGCAAGTGAGGCCACACCCCCAGTAATGTATCAAATGGAGTTTTGGCCAACCATAGGGGGCGCGTGGACAAATGGTGCATATGGCCCTGACTCCACACACTTTGGTCTGTCTTATACATTTCAGTACAGGGATATGACTCATATTTATTCACAGATCCTGGAGGAGCTATAGTGAAAACTGAGGAGGAAGAAGTATTTGTGAAGAATGAAGAGGAGGAAATTCCTCTACAGTTCAGCACATGTGAGTAATAAACCTTCTATAGAAAACATCTCCCTGTATCTCCTACTCACTCACTCCACACACTCTGGTCTGTGTTATACAGCTCAGTACAGGGGCCTGACCCTCATCTTTATTCACAGACCCTGGAGGAGCTATAGTAAAAACTGAGGAGGAGGAAGAAATATTTGTGAAGAATGAGGAGGAGGAAATCCCTCTACAGATCAGCACAGGTGAGTAATAACCCATATGCAGAAGGTTTTGTATATTATCCATGTTCAGTCACTTAACCTTAATGCTGTGCTTCATCTTACGAACCTGATGCTGCTTATTTTAAACTGGAAAACATCTCATTGCTGGAGCACCTATGCAGGGGAAAGTATGACCTGATGTTTTGTCTATCAAATAATTCAGGTACATGACTTTTCTACACAGAACGGGATTAAGCCATACTCACTAGGCAGTCAGAAATGTGTCTGAAAGTTAAATAACAACTCCACTCGCTCCAACCCCAGTTTTAAAGCAGATTAAACCCCATGTGGCACGGTCCTGGAATCTAAAAGACTACAGCCCCCCCCCCCCGTGTGAAACCCCCAGACGCATCTTTACCGGCAGCCCCCATTATGCAGCAATTGCCGGCCACCTCATTCCTGGCTTCCCTGTAGCTGTGCATGAACCCAAGCCTTTTTAAATGGCTGGGAGCAGGCGCACCCAGCATGAAAGCCAGGGATGCAGCTAGCCCTCTGGTGCGTGTCACCTGGCACCCCAATTTAGCACGTCCCTTGGCACCTTGAGATCAGCCAATTGGTCATGTGAACAGGGCATCACCCAGCTGCTCGGGCAGGGAGGGGGATCAGCAAACTGAGCGGAGAACACAGGAATAGGTTTTGCTCTGCTTTAAGCTTCCAAGTAATATGTGAAGAAACAGCAGCTTTTCTTGCAGTGAAGCTTTCTTTTTTTTTCTTTCCCTTGAAGAACACCAGGCCCAAGCTGAGAGGCACTGGGCTCGTCTGCAACCCCCTGGCTGGTAGGGTTGCAGGTAATAGGGCAGGAGGTATAGGCAAGCCACCTGACAGCATGTCGGGCAAGTGGTTTGCCGCATTTTTAACTGGTCTAGGTAGCCCATTGACCTCCTACCAGTTTACAAGGTAAAAAAAAACACACCATAAAAAAACAAACTAAATTTATTCTTACTCCACCCACTCCTAATTCCCCTGCCTTCTTCTCTGATGCTAGCAACAGTGCCTGCAATTGCAGCCATCCCGCCAGCATCTGGAATGAATGAAAACACAGGTTCCCCCACCCTCTGCCTTGGTGTGCAGCCAATGGTAATTGCAGACCACTGGGGATGGAAGATTTTATACCATAATTTCCCCAATACGCGTATATGGGGCCTTTGCCAAATCCAGAAAAACCATATGTAAAGCCACCCCTCTGTCCAGGCTTCTACTCATCTCTTCATAGAAGCCAATATGGTTAGTCTGGACACCTCTGTCCTGCCCGTGCTTGGCTGTCACTTATGTTATGCACAGTAAAGTTATTCTGTTTGTAACCTTTTTAAAAGCCCCTCAAACTATTTTTCCACAATGAACGTTAAGATTACAGGTCTGTAATTATCCAGATCTAGGACCCTATTTAAAATTGGGCACCCACCTTATTTACCTTGGGCCAAGGCATAACCAGTAGGTAGGTTGTGCTTCGCTGTACAGATCTCTGGTGAGGCCATATCTGGAATGCTGTGTACAATTCTGGAAGCATTAACTACAAAAATACTTTAATAATTTAACAGAAAGGGACCAACGGTGGCCTACAGAAATGGTGGAAGAACTTAAACATGAGTCATGAGACATGATTGAAATCTTTAAAAGGGGGAAATTATCAAATAAGGTTCAAAACAGACGTGTTTTTATGGGGGGGAGGGGGCAGAACAACAGAAATTAACAGAAATGTCAAAAAATCAGCAGTAAGTTAATTTCTACATGCATGGGATACGCATACATCTATGCTAAGAAAAGGAGAACATGGACACATAAGTCCAGTTGAGTATCACTGCCCTAAAGGTTGTTATGGGCAATCACCAGTCTGATCCATTCCCCTCTATACAAACCCGTTAGTTCCGGTCCAATAAAGGTTTTCCCCCCACACAGTCTCTTTGCCCATGATAGCGTGCTGCTGGGTGCTATTGATCCTGTGTTCGTTGTTTGTTATACCGTTGCCGACCTAGTTTGCCCGACCATTCCATGACTGCCACCTGAACCGACCTCTGCTTAGATTCCAACGACGTCCCTGCTTCCTCCCTTGTACTGCAAACTGTCTGATAACCCAGTTTTGACCCTTGGCTTGACCTTTCTCGCGCTTCTCCCTTGGCGCTGTGTATTGAGGACTGATCTTTCTGTGTATGACCCTGGCTTGCCCGATAACACCTTCACCCCTGTGAGTTCACAATCTTTGTGCTATCAAGTCCTGGCGGAAACCGTGTCTGGTGAGGCATTTAATGTGTCCCGGCGAATGGGGGCTTGATTATAGGTGCTAGCTGTGGAGATTGGGGGTTGTGAACTTACTAAGAAGGCGAGTGTCCCACAGGGTTTGACACCTGCATTCTATGAATGTATACATTTAATTGTTTAGTGTTGGTGTTGCTTGCTTTGGCCACATGTCTTTCATTTTGTGATTTTGTGAGTTTTACTTCTTTCTTACAGGCTTTATTAACAACGCAGGGCTTTGTAAATGCTCCTTTCTTGTCCTTTATTGCCTTTTTAACTGTACTTGTCAACAAATTTGTTGAACTGGTACATCTGGGGTAGTAACTGGGTGATCCACTTGATTGTCTGACATTAAGGGGTACTGCCATATAACCCTTGAGAACTTTTCTCCAGTTTCAAGTCCTCCTGAGTGACAAGACTTGATTTGCTTGCCCTGTGATACAGATGCTTATCTGTCAGAGTGGCACCTAATTCAGTACCACTCAGTCAACCTTCCCAGCTACTATCCTAGATCCAGGGACCACTATCCATGAGTATATCCATAAATATATATGGCAAGGGCATAAGGAGGCTATGGATTTCTCTGTTGAAGAATTTTTCCTTTGGTCATCACTGGAGAACACAGAGGCTTTTTCATAGCCCTTCTTAGTTTGGCTGTGTCTTTGAGAGGCCATTTCTGGGCGGCGTCTTATAGGCTATTTAGAAATCCAGCTGGTTCAAAAACATGTACATTGGGTCTTTTGCATATACATAATTTGTTTATATATATCATTTGTAAAAGGGATGGGGAGAAGGCTTTTCTTTTGTCAGTCAAGTCTGTACAAGGATCTTTTTTTTTGACCTTTTCAAGAATGCATTATTTTGTATATAAATTAACATGTTGAAAATGACCACATGCAAAGCTTGTGCATAGCTCGAGGCATCACCAGAAGAGGGAGGTTGTGATGCCACTGTATAGAGCCCTGGTGAGGCCACAGCTTGAAAATACTGTGTGCAGTTCTGGAGACTTTACCTGCAAAAAGACATTATTCAAATAGAATGGGTCCAAAGGCCGGCAACAAAAATGGCTTAAACTTAAAACTTCAGGAGAGACTTAACTTTATTTGTACAGTCTGGAGGAAAGAAGGGAGAGATGGGACATGATGGAGACCTTTATATATGCATATGTAAGAATTCTATAAGGTTCAGGAGGGAAGTGTTTTTAAGAATAAACTTAATGATAGATCAAGGGAGCCCAACGTGAAGCTAGTCAGAGGGAAGATCAGGAGCAATGTTAGAATATATTATTTTACAGAAAGAGTAGTAGATGCTTGGAGCAAACTTCCAACAGAGGTAAATGAGCACATAAGCACAGGATAAGCACACATCTATCCTAAGATAAAGAGAACATACAGTATACACATATGGGCCGACTAGATGGACCGTATGTCTCCTTCTGCCGCCAACCTTCTATGTTTCTCAAATAAGTTAAAAACATGTAAATGAGTTTAATATAAATCCTGTGATCAGTACCCTTAGAAGGAGGACTACCCAGTGGGCGACGCTCCCCCTCTTGGTGATTGGCCGCATCAATATGTTCAAAATGGATTTTCTCCCTAAATATCTATATCTGTATCAAGCATCGTCCATTGTGTTGCCAGCCTCCCATTTTTGACTATTGGACTCCATATTATTTAAGTTTGTTTGGGGTCCCCCCCCCCCAAAATGAATAGGTCCACTCTCAAAGCACCCTTAGCAGCTGGGGGTCTGGCTGCACTGCATATGCTATTGTACTTCTATGCCACTCAATTAGTGTATATCACTTGGTGGATGGCTCCCTCTGCGGCTAACCCAGTGACCTCCCTGGAAACCTCTCTGCTAGGTCCAGCAATTCCTTTGCAGATTCTTGTGTACAGAGGCGTGCGGGGTCTCCAGCATGCTACAACATGCATGAGAACCACCTTGCATATTTGGCAGCGGGTGCATGATATGGAGGGATCCCCCCATCCTCCCTTAGAATGGCCCTCTAATACGCCTCTGTGGGATAACCCTAAACTGCCCGAGCTGAAGTCCCTCCCAGATACAATTTTTTGGAAGAATCTGGGAATTACATTATTAGCACAGATACTCTCTGGAGGGGCGCTGATGACATATGAGCAGCTATGCCATGCGTTTGCACTATCTCCAAGGGATTTCTTCCGTTATCTCCAGCTGCGACATGCTCTCAGATCTCAGATACCTTTGGAGGGATTGCAACTAATGGAGTCATCGATGGAGTCTTTGGTTAGCCCACCTCAACTTTATATTGTGCCCTCCTCTCAAACCTCCCCTCCCCACTGGATAGTGCACTGGACAAATGGAAAACAATGATCCCGGGTCTAGATCAGGGAGACTGGGAGGAGGCGATAAACAACCTGTACTCATCAGTAATAGATTCAAAAGACAGGCTAATCCAGGCTAAGTGGTCTACCTGACCCCAGCTAGACTTAAAAGAATAGGCCTGCTGGAGACAGACCTGTGTCCCAGGTGTAAGGTCAAACCAGGCACCTTAATACACATGCCCCTCGATTCAAAGAGCAAAAGTTAATTGATTTCGGATCGAGAATCGTAAGTTTGGGTGGGTGTTAGTCATTTTTTCCTGTTTTTTTGGCCATTTACGACTCGCACGAGCCTACGTTCGAATGCGTATATGCTCTTACGATCATCGCAAGTTCGTTCCTAAATTTTAGGATCAAAACGTAAAACTTAGGATCAAATCCTAAAACTTAGGATCAAAACGTAAAACTTAGGATAATCGAATGGGTTTAGGTGTGATTCAGAGAACAGTTTTCAAACCTCTAAAGACGTTTTAAAAGAAAGCCACTGCCGACACCTTTTAGCAGTCGGATTGCTGTTCTTGAACAGGTTTTTTGGCTATGTGGAGGAGTCTGCGCGTCTTGAGCTCCAATGAACTGCATGTATCAGCATGGCCGAGGCCATAAATTGTATGGCAATGCATACCTGATTCATGTATGCCTTATCAAAGCATTTTAATGTGGACCTTAATTAGTCCTTTGCATGTAAACCTTTATTTTGCAATATATTTGCGTTAATTAAAGAAACTTATGTCCTTTGGTATTTATTTTTAAATTGATGTACTAGAATAATATTTTTAGATTGCATTTATTGGTGTAGTTGTTTACCTTTGCTTTGTTTAATTATTTAAGCACATCTTTGGTCAGATGCATCACACTTACTGAGGAGAGGAGGGCGGGATAAAGTGCAGGATGTGGGTTACTGCTGTATTTTGCACAGACACAGCAGAGCTGGGGGCACGGAAAGGTCAGAAATCAAAGAATGCAGAGCAACACAGTCACAAGGCCCTTTCTGTTTGCAGGCTGCCCGATAATACCTGACCCGCCATCTTGGCTGTTTCTAGGCTCATAACATGCAGAAGTTGCTGGGTGTTTTTTTTATATTTGAGAGCAATCTGTATGGAGAGGGTGTGGGTAACCACACACAAAATTTTAAGTTGTACCATTTGAAGCCAAAATATTAAAATTAAATCCACAAGTAAAAAATGCAAGTTAACTAAAAATTAAACAAAGTAAGATTTACTTATGCAAATGCATTAATCAATGGTTGGTTACTACAAAATGAATGAAATAAAGAAAAATAAGACCAAATATTTAGAATGCACTTTAATGAGGTAAGTTTGTAGTGCGCAGCCGCAAGTTCAGAAGGATTTACGTCCAGACAAAAAAGGAAAAAGGGCAAAACCAATGTTGCAACCTGAGAAATGAAACGGAAAATTCAGGATGGAAACTGACATAGGTCTGATTCCCGAACTGCCATACGAACGGACGTACATTTTAGGATAGAAACGTATTTGCTTATAGAATCACTCGCAAGTTCATACGAACGCACGAGCGGACGTGAAAAATAGGATGATCGGCACCCAAATCAAAGCTGTTACATGTTTCTTTGAATCGACCCTATGGTCTGGGAATGCCAAGTGATCTCGAGGTACTGGGATGCAATATCTAGCTTTTTATCCACCTCCGTGGGATTACCAATTAGAAAGTCAGCTGCCCTCTGTCTGTTGAGTATAGTTGAACCCATGCTGGATGATGGCCCGCAGAGAACTCTTCTACGATTGTTAATGTTTTACGCTAGGAAATGCATGCTACTAAATTGGAAACATCCAAGTGAGCCAACTCTGTCGGTGGAAAGGCCTGATAAACGATAAGCTAGTCTTATATAAAATGACCTACATGGTCAGGGGATGCCCAAACAAATTTGAGCGGGTGTGGGAGGCGTGGCTTAATGCATCCAGCACAGCTATTGACTAAGAACTGCTACCTATTATTTTCCCTTGGGCTCCATAATACCTTCCATCTAGATAGAGAAATGAGGCCAACAGCAGGCGAGTATGATTGGGTGTGTGTGTGTGTGACTGTACATGTGGTTATATATGTGTAAGTTACTGTAAGTTGCCCCTTTATAAGAGGACGATTGTAAATTGTGAGTGCAATTGTAATTGAAATGCATAAATAAAAAAAAAAAAATACATGTAAAGTGTATGGAGTGGAGAGGAAGAATCGTCTCAATCAAGGGCAGCAGATTTGACTTCTTTCCTCCAACCTGCCGCAAAACCTTGACCTGGCTGTTAGTTGGTTTACCGTCAGAAGAGAGGAGAAGCTTGATGTGACAGTGGCTTTTAATCCTTTGTAATCATTGGTTTAATGATTTTGAATAGCATTGTTTATTGTCCAGTTTGTGAAATAAAAAGGTGTCTCTCTCTAACTTTTTTCCCATTTATTTCTTGCAGATGGTGAATGTATCCAGAACAATAAGAAAAGATTCAATGTTATATCTCCAGAGTATGACATCACAGGAATTGCAACTACTTTAAATATTGTGGCTTCAACATCTGATAATTTCATACGATCAGGGTATCATGATGTTTTTCCTACCGATGGTACTAATCAAGGTTTCCCCACACTGAGAACATATTCATGTTCTCAGTGTGAGAAAAGTTTTAAGTATGCTACAGATCTTATCCAGCATGAAAGAGACCACGCAAGAGAGAAGCCGTATTTTTGTTCTATATGTGGAGAGCGTTTTTTTCATCAATCAGGACTTAAAGATCATGATATAGTTCATTCAAAGAAGCCATATTCTTGTTCTAAATGTGGGATGCGTTTTTCCCTCCACGCCATACTTCTCAAACATGAAAGATGGCACGAAAACCCTTCCAAACCTACTAAACATTTGTGTAACAAATGTGGAAAAACATTTCCTTATAAATCAGCCCTTATAACACACGAAAGAGTTCATACAGGGGAGAAGCCATATTCTTGTTCTGAATGTGGGAAAGCTTTTTCTCAGAAATCACACCTTTTCACACATGAAAGAAATCACACAAGGAAGAAGACCTATTCTTGTTCTGAATGTGGAAAAAGTTTTTTTGAGAAATCAAGCCTTATAGCACATCAAAGAAATCACACAGGGGAGAAGCCATATATTTGTTCTCAATGTGGGAAATGTTATTCTCAGAAATCAACCCTTATCGCACATAAAAGAACTCATACGGGGAAAAAAACATATTCTTGTTCTGAATGTGGGAAATGTTTTTCTCAGAAATCAGGCCTTAATAAACATGAAATGGTTCATACAGGGGAGAAGCCATATTCTTGTTCTGAATGTGGGAAACGTTTTGCTTATAAATCAGTCCTTATTGCACATGAAAAAATCCATACAGGGGAGAAGCCCTTTTCTTGTTCTGAATGTGGGAAATGTTTTTCTCAGAAATCAAGCCTTAACACACATGAAAGAATTCATACAAGATAAAACTCATAGTTCTCATTGAAATGTTAAGGTCTCTCTTAGTCAGACATGAAAGGGTTTATACAGGGTAGTAGCAATGGTAATGAAAATGCCGAAAATCTAGTTAAGGGATTAAGTAATTTTACTTTTTGCCGTCTGTGGAGGGTCCAGATCTCCCCCAATTACTATCCATACATTTATGTGTATTGAAGTGCCAGGAGAGAGACACCACATAAAGACCCACCCTTTTCATCATTTACATAAGAACACACCCAGGTGAGCCTTAAATTAGTGTCTTATTAGATTTACACTCACTCACACTCAGGGCCCTCAGACCTAAAAAAAAAATGAAAGGAACTGCTTCTCTGGGACCAGCCATCCATGTCAGGCAGGGCCAGCTCCAGATTTGTGGGGGCCCTTGGGCAAGAGAGTTTTAGTAGGCCCCAAAGTAGTGAGTCACATGGGGTCACCTTTCAACTCCACTGCCACAAATGGGTCATCTCCTGCTGCTGATCGCCCTCCAGTCCTTGTCAGTTGTCACCTGGTTCTCACCACCTTCTGAGTTTCCATCAATTGCCCTCCATTCTATGCCACCTTCTCCATTGTTGCTGGTCATTCCCTGTTGCTGAGCAATGAGTAGGTCTGCACACAATACCTGGCATTCAGAGGTTCGGGTCCGCTGTAAAATAATACCATGGCCAGGTGTGAGATTGAGTGGGCCCCTGAAGATGCCAGGGCCCTGGCAATTGCACAGGTTTGCCCTGTGCTGGTGCCAACTGTGACGTCAGGGAAACTCCTTCCCACTCTCTCTCTTTTCACTTGGTCTGTTCAGGTAGAGTTTTTGGGCTCATAGCTGCAATGTCGGTAAGTCCTCTGCTGGTGACATTGTAAATTCCTTTTAATTAAGCTATGCTTGTTGGTGCTCTCCCTGGATAATCAGCTGCATATAATAATAATTTAAGGTAAATTAACTCCACGCCCAAGCCCTCTCTGCTCCAGTATTTCACCACTTTTGCCAAGATCAGTTGCTACTCACCTTGCTCATACCTTTCATCTGTAGCTGCATACTTCTACTTCCCTGCTCAAATCCATCTGCTTCTGTTACCCTCCTGTCATCTCAGTCTTCTCTGCTAGTATCCAGATTCCATACCTGCTACCCCGTCATCTCAGTCCTCCAGCTCCCCACCAATATCCAGTCATTTGTATTACTACCATTCTCTTTACCCAACCATGAATACAGGAATCTCTTGTCTGTGGAACCATCCCTATAAATACCTTGAATTGGTGCGCTGAGTTTAGTGCTAGATTGATCTCCTGTTTTGGTGTATAGAGCATGTTTCTGGGTGCCATGGTTTAGTGCTATACTGTTTACTTATATATGTAGTGTTATGTTTGCTGTGCTTGCATGTGCAATAAAGTTATTTTCACATGATCTGTATATGTGTGTGTGTCATATATTAGCTGGCTATACCCGAAAGTTGTGACAATTTTGTTGTATAGTGAGTGATGTGACTGCTGCCGAATCCTAATGTCGTTCTTCGAACTGTGTGGATGCACCACGACAGACCTGGCTCGCCTATTATTATTGTTTATTTATATAGCGCCATCATCTTCCATAGCACTGTACAAGTAGTAATTACAGACAGGGTAGAAACATACAGTACATAGACTATTACAAATGCAGTGTAATAAACCAGGGATTGGTGAATAATTTCCCTGCAGAGACGAAGGGGTGTATCCCAAATAAGGATGCCTGGGGTAGGTGTGTGGACCTAAAGGCTTTTTTTTTACTTTAGGTCTTCTTTAACAAAGCATTCTTATTCAAGCTAACAGAAAGAAACCGGGCACAGGGAAAACACTGAGGGTTCGAGTCAGAAATATAAGGGTTGATTAACCAGCAGATTATTTTTAAAGAAAAAACTTTCTCCAAACACTGAATTTCTTTATCTCAGTAAAATTCAGCACCATAAAGATATGTATTTTTTTAATTGCACAGCTATATATATATATATATATATATATATATATATATATAATTTGTGCAGAGCTAAGAAAATGTGAGAAAAAGTATTTTCTCTCAAAAAATGTGAGTAAAAAATGGTGATAAATCAACCCTATAGTGTTTGAAACCCAAGTTCCAGTTTTGGTGCACTTCAAGCCCTCCGCAGGAGCAGCAGGAGTCATGGAAAATGATGTAATGGAGCTGAATCATTCACTCCACTTCTAAAGGTGACCTAAATGTGGTTTAAATTGTACCTTTCCTAGCTGTGATGCAGTCTGGATTTAACAGACATAACCCACAATGCATATCAGCAGGAAACACATTAGGACTTGCCTGCAGCCCACAATGCATATTGGCAGGAAACCCAGCATCACTTCCTGTTTGCAGGCTACCTGCAGCTACATAGGAAGCCATTTCTGGTCCATTGGACTGCCTGCCGATTGGTCCCCCATGCTCTGGTGCACTTCTGCGCGTAAAAGCTTATGCTATGTGAGGAGGTGCCTAGTTTGTTTTTCTCTAACTATGCATATTTAATAATGGTATGGGGACGTTCCTGATGTTTTGGACTCAGCCCATGGTTGTTTGTTAATGGTTATGAAGGTTGCCAATTCAAATTGGTTTGCCCTGGTGGGTCCGCTGTGGTGGGCGGCTCGGGACATGGGGTATTTTCCCTGGTCTTGGTGGCTCACTGGGCGGGCTGACGGGGGTGACCGCTGCAGATTATGGTTCTCCTCGATGCCACGCGCCGGCTGGGGCCTGGTAGATTGACGAGGATAGATGCCAGGTTATATTGATTGACGGTTTACTGTATTGCATTATCCCATTATGCTGGAAAGTTTACAGATTGATAGTCCATCTGAGGCATTTTGGCGATCCACATTGAAGGCACGGAAGGCTGTAAGCTTACTTTGGCTCCCGAGAGCTGCGCAAGTGGTCCAGCCCCTCTCCAGCGGGAGATTCCTGTTGGTGAGGATACACTAGTGACTGTTGTCACAACGATGGAGCTATGTGTCAGATTTACAATGTGGTTTTATGTTATTCATTTAAGATCTTTTAATGTGTGTGTTTCTACTCTCATCCAACCTCTTTTATTTTCTAGCCCTACTAGATCACCCTCAACTCTTATCAGCCCCCTTCCTCACCCTCTTTCCCCTTCCTACCACCCCTTCCGGGGGGGCTGTATCCAGATGTGCCAAAGTTCCTGAGGTATGTAGCTCGGAGCATAACGCGCCATATTGATGGGGCTTAAAATTGTATCGGTTAATGTGCAGGGGCTGAACCCTCCGAATAAGAGATCTAGGGTCTTTAGATATTTTAGTTCTACGCATGTGGATGTAATTTATGCCCAGGAGTCTCACTTCTCTGTGTCTTCGACCCCTAAATTTTTAAGTCCTAAATATCCAGCGGTATATCACGCCAGGGTAAAGACAAAGCAGAGGGGAGTATTTATTGCTTTTCATTCCCAGACGCATTTCAAATGTACTAAACAAATTTTAGACCCTGCTGGCAGGTTTCTGCTACTTCAAGGTACCATACAGGATGCAGAAGTCACATTACTAAATTACTACGCGCCAAATACGGGTAGGCATAAAAAAGGAATTGTGCTTGTAGGTGGTGATTCAAATCTTACAATGGATCCAGTTCTGGATAGATCCGCTCCACCAACGGCACAACATAGAAGGGATGCTCAATTGTTCCACTCTGTGATCTCTAAGGTAGGTCTGGTGGATATTTGGAGGGATATGCACCCATTTCAGAGAGATTACACTCATTATTCCATCCCCCATAACCTCCACACTAGGATTGATCATTTCTTTGCCCACAAAAATGTTCTTCCCAATGTTACCCGGACTTATATACATCAAGTGCCATGGTCAGATCATGACTTAATTAGCGTTACCTGTAAGTCATTAGTAATTAAACCTGGCCCCTCGGCCTGGGTACTTAATGATACCCTCCTGGCCTCAAAAGAAAAAGCACTGGAGGCAATAAAGGAGGCAGAATTTTTTTTCCATACAAATGTAAACTCAGTTCAGTCACCATCAACCCTTTGGGGAGCATTTAAGACTGTGATGCGTGGGCATTTTCTCTCCAGGGCTGCCCGGGCCAAAAGGGAAAAAACTCAGCTTATGACCTCACTGGAAACTGAATATTCGGCTGCATCCCAGGCTTTTAAAGTCAATGCTTGTAAATTGAATAGGCAGAGGATGGAGAAGACTAGGGTGGAGCTTAACTCACTCCAGATGCAGGCAGCAGAGCGCAGGTATAAATAGTCAGCTCAAAGGTATTATACCTTGGCAAATAAGCCCAATACTCTCTTAGCATCACAACTGCGGTGCCAGACAAAACTCCCCCCCAATATCAAACTGAAGGTGGGTAATGGACAAGTGACTAGCAATCCATGTAAAGTATTGGAAGAGTTTAGGCAGGGCCTGGCTAGGCTATACGAGACACAGAAGAGATTAGGAACAGTAAAGACCTACCTAGATAATACTGTCCTGCCTCGGCTGGATTCAGACTGGGCAGAATTTGTCGATGCAGACATATCAGTGGTGGAAGTGAAACAAGCAATAGCATCTCTCAAACCCAATAAAAGGCCTGGACCTGATGGCTATACAGCAGTATTCTACAAAAAACTGACAGTCGTAGTGGCCCCACACCTCACAACCATGTATAATGGTATCAAAGCAGGAAATTACTTTGACCCGGAGTCTACTGCCATTGTCATGATCCCAAAGCCGGGGAAAGACCCCTTAGCCTGGCAGAATTATCGCCCTATTTCTTTATTGAACTTAGACCTAAAAATTCGAGGGAAAATCATTGCTACTAGGATGAATACATTTCTCAGTTCCCTGATACATTCTAATCAGGTAGGGTTTGTCCCAGGGAGGCAGTCTTCAGATGGGGTGAGACGTATAGTACAGCTCATGGAAGTGGCTAGGTCCACCCAGTCAGATGTCATGCTTTTATCTCTTGACATGGAAAAAGCTTTTGACTGCCTCTCCTGGGGACTACCTGATGCAGGCTTTAGACAGATGGGGTTTTGGGCAGGGTCTCAAATCCTGGGTCAGTGCTATGTACCACCGGACATCAGCTAAGGTGAAGTACTCTGGGTTTGAGTCCTTTTTCCATTGGTAGGGGCACGCGCCAGGGACACCCTTTGTCCCCTATATTGTTCATATTGGCCCTGGAGCCACTGGCATCCAATATTAGACACAGTCAGGCAATAAGGGGTATTCAGCATGGAAAAATGGAACACAAACTGTCTATATTTGCGGATGATATGTTGCTCACCATCTCTTCTCCACACATAACGGTACCTAATTTGGTCTCAGAGTTAGAGATTTTTGGCACCGTGTCGGGTCTCAGAATTAATGCTGGGAAGTCATTAGCTATGGGTATTTCTTTAACACAGCAGAGTAGTGCTTTGTTGAGGGGTAACTTTCCCTGGCTTTGGGTCAATAAGCTTCCTTATTTAGGGGTTAAGCTGACGGCATCATATGAAGCATTGTACAAGGCAAACTACCCGGGTCTATTTAATCAGCTGAGTAATCTCTTATCTACTTGGCGTCATGTAAATCTTTCGTGGCTGGGCCGTCTGGCAGCAGTGGAGATGACTATTTTGCCTAAGCTATTATATTCCTTTAGAGTACTCCCTATTGGTGTTACTAAAGCGGCTCTTCAGTCTTTGCAACAAAAGCTTAATAAATATGTGTGGGGGACGATTAGACCGCGGATAGCCAGGAAAACACTTTATTGTAGAAAAGAGGGAGGAGGTTTGGGGGTCCCATACTTGTACAAATATTACATGGCGGCACAACTAGCTTCACTGCTCCCTTTGCACTCTACTAAAAATACATGGTTGGGTACAAATGATGTCTAATAGTATATCTCCGATCTCGGTGACATCAATCCTTTGGACACCAAAGAGGCTCAGACCTGTAACCATGCCTCAAAGCATGAGTCCTGCACTGGATATTTGGGATAGGAATGCAAGGCTCAGGGGTTGGTGTTCACCGCATGTGCCAGTGGCTCCAATCCTGGGAAACCCACTGTTCCCCCCGGGCTTGGAGTCCAGGCAGAGATTTGGATGGTGGGAGGAACAGGGATACCATACAATACAAGACATGCTCTCAGGGTGGAGAGGAGAGCAACCGTTCTCACTGACCACCAGAATCATAGTACCCTCTACTGAGAATTTTAGGGCCCTGCAACTGAATCACTTTCTTAAATCATTAACTCGGAATCTGAACCACGTTGGTAAACCCTCGGAACAGAGATGCTTGCGAGACCCTCTGGCAGGGGGAGCAATTTCAGAACTCTATGCGTCCCTGGTCAAGGTCGAGGGGGGCAACTCTCATCCATACATGATTAAATGGGAAGACGATTTAGGGAAAATAGGAGACGAACAAAACTGGCCAAGTATATGGAAATCGGCTGGGAAAGTGTCCTGTAACACTCTTATTCAGGAGAATTCATTTAAAGTCTTGTTTAGATGGTATCTTACGCCTGCTAGGCTTCATAAATTCAATGAAGATTGTTCTCCCCTGTGCTTTAGGGGATGCCAGGAGAGAGGCACTATGTACCATATATGGTGGACATGCCCCCTTGATTGCAAGCTGTGGCATAACATATATGAACTCCTATCTCTGCTTTTCGAAGGCACTTTTTCCCCTAGCGCATGGGAGGCTCTTTTATCTCATAAGGCTAATAATTTTAAGCCTAATCAATGGAAACTTACACTGCATATTTTTTCAGCAACGAGACTAGTGATAGCCAGAAACTGGAAAAGTGGGCAGTTGCCATGGCAGATGGTGATCACAAAAATTTCTGATATCTTAGTAATGGAAAAATTAACGGCAATGATGACTATGATCGTTTTTGTGATATATGGTCCCCATGGATGAAATTTATTGGCGTGAGTAAAAAAGTGGGTGACCTTTAGGAACTCTGGGTGGGTGGGAGTTGCTGGATAGGGCCCCCCTTCCCTCCCTCCTACTTGCCACCTTGTCCCTTCCTTCTGTTAGTGTGTCTTTTTCTATTCTATCTTTCTCTTTCTTATTCTCTTTCTTATTCTCTATGCAAATGAACATGTGTACTCGGAGGCTTAGCCTTGCCACTGAAGTGAGGCTAGTTGTCTCGTACAGTTTTCATACAGTAACAAGAGGAAGGATAAGTTTATAGCTTTTAAATGTGTAATGTGAATTTCTGAATACTGTGGTTCTGATGCCTTATATACCTATGATGTACATGACATGGTTTACAGCGTGATATTATTGCAATTGTCTGTATGACTTATCTTATTTTCTCATGAAAACAATAAAAATTATTGTAAAAGAAACTGGCTCATCTGCATTCATGTCCATGTCCCTGCCCTGCGACCTAGAGTTTTCTGTCCATCACAAAAAGCATACAACCATAGGTCCAATGGCTAAATCTTTAGTTGCAGATTCCCTGCCTCAGGCAACGACGATTGGGCCTCCAGCCCCCATTACAAAAGTATGAAGAAAGAAATATGACTGTCATGTCCCACAATGTGTGTTTTATATTACCTGGGGTAACTTTTTAATATAATGTTTATTTACATAGGCTGAGCAGCATGCCTTTAATTCCCTTTGTCCATTCCTGGCTCATTTAGACTTGCTATGATGCAAGTAGCTCCTCCCTTCTTCCCCTCTCCCTCAGCTATTTCTAGTTTGGCATCCAAGCAGTGCATACCTGCTACTCCCTTCTGCAGCTACAGTCTTTCTACCTGCTGTTGCTATGTGGGTTACATCACAAGTTTCCTGCTTTACTGAACATACATGTCAAGATTCCTGCTTTAAGAAGTGTTTGCTGCAAGATTCTGTACTGGAATAAAGCTTTTAAAACTTATCCTACGTGATCCATGAATAGCCGAGTAAGCTATCTGCCAAGCCTTATAGGGTAAAGAAACATCCATCACAGAAACACAAAGGGAATGTGGCGCTGTCTACAGGATTCACATTACTGCCATCTGGTGAGTCAGAAGAGTCAGAATAATGACCCTGTTGGACTGGACCAAGAGGGCGAGGGGTATGGGCTAAGATCATCTGGATATGAGTGGCTCTAAATGCATTGAAGGAAAATGCATGCATGCAGATATCTGCAGGCATCGCATGCAAAAAGGTGCGGGAAGTGTGGAAGGGCATGTCCAAGCAGTGATGCCTATGGATGGTATAGGGGCGATTCAACACCATTCAAATATATATATTATTTGTCTATATGCATACGCATGTTCGCACTTGATTCTCAAAGAAAAAGTTGCAAAGGAAAAAATAGCGCTGAATCTCAAAACTGAAAATTTAAATTATCACGTTGTTAAATTGGCCATTTTGTGTTACACGCCGCTACTTCTGAGAGCGACAACTTGTCTGATTATGCAAATGTTTTGTAGGATATCTAGGTTGATATCCAGGAAAATACAATTTTGTGAGTACTCACCTGAAAAATGGATATTGTCAGTGTGCCACACACCCCGCTTCCCCTTTAATTCTTACGATCGGGTTACTTCACCAGGTGCTTTGACACCTGCCAAAGCACTTCCACACATAACATTAAGTAAAGCACCTCATGCAACACGCACCCCCCCCCCCCCCCCCCCCCCATTTAGCGAAGGGAGAAGGGACTGAGCGGGAGAAGGTGACCTAAAGGGAACATCGGGACAGGGACATCCCAAATCCGAATCACCATGCCGGATAGCCGCATTGCCCCACAAGGGGTCGAGCGGAGGAGATAAGCTCCTAGGCACCCAAAGTGCCATCTACCTTTGCCCAGCCAGCAGCCTAGGCTGGGAGGCTTCCGTTTAACTAGGCATAAACAACACAATAGAACTGGCGAGAAATAGACCAAAAAAGGGGATGCCGGGTTTGACCCCGGCTACCTGCAAGCAGGAGACTTCTTTCTTCTGTCTTGTCGCTTCATGCAGAGAGAAAAAAACTGGTGTTAAGTGGGAGGTCCCAGGAATATATAGGCCGGGAGGGGCTCGTTTTCAAGACTTCTCCCTGCAACGTCGCCACCTGCTGGTGGAGTAACCCGATCGTAAGAATTAAAGGGGAAGCGGGGTGTGTGGCACACTGAGAATAAGGAACCTCCGGATAGCGTTACAATGAGACAAATCTGAAAACTGAGGAGGAAGAAGTATTTGTGAAGAAAGAGGAGGATGAAATTCCTCTACAGGCGGGCACAGGTGAGTAATAAACCTATAAATAAATCTATAGAAAGAATCTGTGTAGACCATGGTAGAGCAACCAGCTGCTCCCCTCCACCCCACAGATCCAAACATTATTATGCAGAGCACCCAGCTGCTCCCCTGCACCCCACAGACCCAAACATTAATATACAGAGCACCCAGCTGCTCCCCTCCACCCCACACACCCAAACATTAATATACAGAGCACCCAGCTGCTCCCCTCCACCCCACACACCCAAACATTAATATGCAGAGCACCCAGCTGCTCCCCTGCACCCCACACACCCAAACATTATTATGCAGAGCACCCAGCTGCTCCCCTGCACCCCACACACCCAAACATTAATATGCAGAGCACCCAGCTGCTCCCCTCTGACACTCAGACCAAACCATAAAATGTAGAGCACCATAAGACAAGTCTTTCTTAATCTGTATTAACTATGTAAGTCAGTTAGTTAGCCGAGCTCAGGTGCGTTCAGCTCAGGTAAAGTCAGTGGTCAGTGCTAAGTGCAGGACTGGAGAAAAATCACCCTGCAGGAATGGCTCAGGTTGACGAGTATAATAACAGCAACAAATTATATCGCACAGTCTGATTAATTAATAATCCGACGTCTTAGCCCAGCAGCTCCGAGCAAGCTGGTGGCTGGTGGCACGCACCCTGCTAGAGGGATAGCGGGGATGTGGCTGTGGCCCGCGTATGCGCCATTGGACCGGAATTCAGGTAAGTGTAGCCTGCGATCTGAGGGGGTTTCACACAGAGGGCATCCCAATTTTGGATATATATAAGATTCCCGGGCCGATCCAGCAGGGTTTTGGTCCACTTTAATCTGATCTCTATCTGACTGTAAGGTCGGTACAATGATATATATATAATGTACACCCAGCAGACCAATACATCAAAAAGGAGAACCAATGGGTTCTGCTGGGTGTGCATTATATATATATATATACCTTTGTGGGTGTGCATTATACATATATACCTTTGTGTGTGTGCAATATATATATATATATATCTTTGTGGGTGTGCAATATATATATATATATATATATATATCTTTGTGGGAGTGCAATAATACCATTTTGTGAAATACTCACCTGTAAAATGGGTATTATAAGTATGTCACACACCCCGCTTCAAGATATCCATAACATGTGGGTAATACCGACCTGAAGGGGCGTTCCTGCAGAGATGATAGCAAAAAAGAAAGCCCCTCCCTGATCCATAAATACCTGGGACCTCCCACTCATCACCCAGTATATAGAAGCAGTAAGGTAAGGGACCAGGAAGAGGCAAATATAAATCAAAATAACGCAAAGTTCACAATATAAAGGATCCCGAATACAAGAAGGGCGGGTGAAGCGGGGTGTGTGACATACTTATAATACCCATTTTACAGGTGAGTATTTCACAAAATGGTATTATTCTAAGTATGTCACACACCCCGCTTCAAGATATCCATAACATGTGGGACATCCAATAGCAGTGTCCATAAGAAGGGCGGGGATCCAAAACAAGGCAACAATGCACAACTTAAACCACAACAGCTTGCAGAACTTTGCGGCCAAAAACAGCATCCGCTGAGGCCGAACATCAACCTTGTAAAACTTGGAAAAAGTGTGAACAGAGGACCAAGTAGCGGCCTTACAAACTTGCTCAACAGAGGCCTGGTGCTGGAAAGCCCAGGACGCTCCAACCGCACGAGTAGAATGAGCAGTAACACGAAAAGGGGAACTCCTCCCCTTGGCAGAATAGGCCCCAATGATGGCCTGACGAATCCATTTACTAATGGAAGATTTGGCAGGAGCCAAACCTTTCCTAGGCCCAAAGGGCACCACAAAAAAAGCATCAGTCTTACGAAAGGAAGACGTAACCACCAGATAATATTTCACAACACGGACTACATCCAAGGAATGCAGCGCCCTTTCCTTGTCGTTGCTGGGATTAGGACATAGAGAAGGCAGAACAATGTCCTGATTCAGATGAAAGGCAGAGACCACCTTAGGAAGAAAATCCGGCTTGAAACGAAAGACAACCTTGTCCTGATGCCTTTCGAAGTACGGAGCTTTAATGGATAAAGCTGCCAACTCAGAAACACGCCTAACCGAAGTGATGGCCACCAAAAAGGCCACCTTTTGAGTAAGTGAAGACAAAGCAATCTCATTCAAGGGTTCAAACGGGGGACCCTGAAGAGCAACAATTACTAATTAAAAAGGCTGGAGAGAGTATAGATATCAAAGCACATGCACTACCGCAAAATCCGCGGCGTCCTACTAACCACCATAAGAATCGGCTCAAAAAACATACAAGACATCTGGTTAAGTGTAGGTCTGGCAAAATGCTAAACAACTATAATTTGCTGAGCAAACAACAATTTTATTGCACCAATTTCAGCACACACATAGGGACAATACTGACAATAAAAAAGTGAACATATAGTGCTTTAAAATCACGGGGGCCCACCGTGCACACATACACACACTACCACGCACACTAAACGCACACCCCACTAGCAGCGCTGCTGAAATTGCCTGAAATGCTAAATGACACACTGCTCCTTTTTGTATAATAAACTTGCAGGCTAAATTAGCTGCCTGAGTCAGTGGCATAACTCCTTGCTGGGGTTGTTCCCATCATAGATATAGCGGTTTGTAAACATAATGGCCGTGTGGAACTCCCACTGTTTGTTCGGATGTCTTTGGACTGCCCCCTAACACAGGGCCCAATAGCAGTCTGCGCTGAATGCAACCATGCACTGATTATCCTACTTCAGCACTGTATCAACAGTCAAGTGGCACCGCATGCACATCCCACATTGGGGGCTCAAAGAACCAGAGCCAAATATCAGGGACAGATTGGTCCATAGTGATCTGGTGAGATCTACGATGAGACCAGGTACAGACAACCTTGAGGGGTGCTTTAAGTGTGGGCATTGTAAAATCTGCCCCTTTATAGAAAAGAGTAGCACTTATGTTGGCACAAGAGGGTGCCCACCGAGAAAAATAAAGGGGTTTATCAACTGTGGGACCACGTATGTGGTGTACATGCTCACCTGCCCGTGCGGCAGGAAGTACGTTGGTAAGACCAAGCGCGAACTGCGGGCGCGGGTAGGTGAACACGTCCGGGATATCAGAACGCGAAATGAAAAGAGTCCTGTCTCAGACCACTTTAAAACTTTCCACCAAGGGAACCCTAAAGGCCTTAGGGCCTGTGGAATTTTTGTATTGAGGAAAGGTGGCAGACGGGGTTTCTTGGATCAACGCCTAATGCAGCAGGAGGCGAGATTGATTTTTGAACTTGGAACGATGTCCCCCGATGGCCTAAATGTGGACTCTGGCCTAGGGGCTTTTTTGTAGATGGCATATAGGAGGTGTCATCGAGTGTGTCCCTCGCCCGTAAGCGATTGATGTTATAAGCCTGCTTGGTAGTGAATAGGTGTTTTTGAAAATAACGTGGGAGGTAACCTGCCAAGTATGTGTAGAGAAGAAGTCCATTTATATATTTAAATATTTAAATATGTAAATATGTAATTATGTAAATATTTGGGTAAAGCAAGAAGGGCTTAGGGTAGTATGAGTGTCATTTTGTGACATGAGGGGATGGATATACAACCTGGCCCCGATAGGAGATTGCCCTCTGTTTTTTAAGGATATGTATCTCCAAATTAGACCTTATTTAGGCCTGACAGCCATATGAGCTCAGGGAAGCAGTAATATGGATTTAGATACCTGCCATACAGCCCGCGTAGAGTAATAGGACTGTGCTTGATATGTGTGACATTCATTGATGAAGCTGATGATGTACAATAACTGATTGATGCGCTGGTAAAAAGACTATTTATATAGTGATGCACTAGTTTAAACTATTCAGTATGCTAGAAGCCCCCTTTAAACACATACACACCATTATCCCAATGAGAAGTATTTGAGGCAGATGGGACATAGAGTCCCGCTGTGCACTCCCCTCCCCGCCGGGTGGTCGGATGAATGTGTGCTGCCGTTGGCTGCGTGTTTTTGCTCTGTAGTACAGGCTTCTGACAGCTGTATGCCTGCTATAATGATGCAGGCTGATCTTATGAGAATGACGCACACTGCATCTCAATGGGAAGCATGTAAATGACTGTCTATTGGGCTGGAGTACGTGATGGACGCGGCATACGTCATCACGAGCAGCACGCACATGATTGGCCGTTCCGGCGTCTGAAGGAGGGACGTTACAAATAAAAGGGGAGTATGAAGGGCCGCCCACCACCCTGACGAAGCTCCGGTGGGCGGAGCGAAACGCGCGTCGGCGGACGGTCGGCCCCTCCACGTGCACGCCACCCCGCTTCCAGCTCTGCGTATGCCCGCAGCTCCCTCAAGCTAAGTGTTGCGCAACACCAACAGCGACATCATGATGGCAAGTGACGGCTGAAGACCACTGGCAGATTACAGCTAAGTACACGCCTATGTGAGGTGTCTCTGTCCAGCGATGGCTCTGGTTCTTTGAGCCCCCAATGTGGGATGTGCATGCGGTGCCACTTGACTGTTGATACAGTGCTGAAGTAGGATAATCAGTGCATGGTTGCATTCAGCGCAGACTGCTATTGGGCCCTGTGTTAGGGGGCAGTCCAAAGACATCCGAACAAACAGTGGGAGTTCCACACGGCCATTATGTTTACAAACCGCTATATCTATGATGGGAACAACCCCAGCAAGGAGTTATGCCACTGACTCAGGCAGCTAATTTAGCCTGCAAGTTTATTATACAAAAAGGAGCAGTGTGTCATTTAGCATTTCAGGCAATTTCAGCAGCGCTGCTAGTGGGGTGTGCGTTTAGTGTGCGTGGTAGTGTGTGTATGTGTGCACGGTGGGCCCCCGTGATTTTAAAGCACTATATGTTCACTTTTTTATTGTCAGTATTGTCCCTATGTGTGTGCTGAAATTGGTGCAATAAAATTGTTGTTTGCTCAGCAAATTATAGTTGTTTAGCATTTTGCCAGACCTACACTTAACCAGATGTCTTGTATGTTTTTTGAGCCGACCCTGAAGAGCAGAAAGAACCAGGTTCAAATCCCAAACTGGAACAAAGGGCTTCCTAGGAGGCCGTACATGCGTAACTCCTTGGAAAAAGGTCTTGACTAAGGGATGAAGTGCAAATGACCGTTGAAAAAACACCGCCAGGGCAGAAACCTGCCCCTTCAAGGTACTAAGTTGAAGCCCCAAATCCAGACCATGTTGAAGACACTCCAGGATTCTGGAAATGGAAAACTCCCGACAAGAGAAAGACCTACTTTCACACCAGTCAATATAGGACCTCCAAGTCCTATAGTAAATAGTAGAGGAAGATCGCTTCCTGGCGCTAATAAGAGTCTGAACCACCGCGTCAGAAAGACCTTCTTCCTTTAAGATGGCGGTTTCAGCAGCCACGCAGTCAAAGCCAGCGAAGGTAAATTGGGATAGCGCAGCCGACCCTGGGTGAGCAGGTCCGGCAGAAGAGGCAGAACGAACTGATCTTCTGCCAGTCTTACCAGGTCTGCGAACCAAACCTGCCTTGGCCACCTTGGTGCCACTAGAATCGCCGACACGCCCTCCAGAGTCAGCTTGCGCACCACTCTGGCTACCATTGGAAACGGAGGGAACAGGTAAAGAAACCCCAGATCCCTCCAGTTCAGAGACATGGCATCCACTGCCAGAGCCAGAGGATCCTGCGAGAGAGACACAAAGACTGGAAGCTTGTGATTGTGACGAGAGGCAAAGAGGTCCACCGCTGGGAACCCCCACCTGAGACATATCGAACGAAACACCGTGGGACTGAGAGACCACTCCCCCTGACGAGAGGAGGCTCTGCTCAGCCAGTCCGCCTCCGTGTTCTCCACTCCCGGAATGTAGACCGCTGAGATACACGGGACGTGACTCTCCGCCCAGTCCAGAATCAAAGACACTTCCCTGAGGGCACTCCTGCTGCGAGTCCCCCCTTGGTGATTGATGTAAGCAACCGCCGTCCTGTTGTCCGACCGAACCTGAACTGGCAGGCCTCTCAACTGATGAGTCAAGCGAAACAGAACCAACCTGATGGCTCTCAACTCCAGAACATTGATGGGCTCGTGAGCCTCCTGCGGACTCCACAGACCCTGAAACTGGAGGTCCTTCCAAACACCCCCCCAACCTGACAGACTGGCATCCGTGGTGACTGTTTCCCAGCACGGTACCAGAAAAGATCTGCCCTGCGACAGATTGACCGACCCCAGCCACCATTGTAGGGATCGACGAACTCGGGGAGTCATCAGGAAGGACTGATCCAACGATAGAGGAGACTTGTCCCAAACCTTCAACAGATGAAGCTGAAGCGTCCTTGTATGAAACTGAGCAAAGGGAACTGCCTCGAATGAGGCCACCATTAACCCCACCAGCCTCATCCCTAGCCGGATGGACGGACGAGGGGCCGACAAGAGAAGCCGAGCTAATTCCTGAATCAAAAGAATCTTGGCCTGGGGCAGAAACACCCTGGCCTGCGAAGTGTCCAGAGACATTCCCAGAAAGGTCACTACTCTGGACGGAGAGAGAGAAGACTTGGGGTGGTTGACCACCCAACCAAACCTCTCCAGGGTGGACACCACCATTCTGGTGTCCAACTCCGCTTGGTTGAAGGAGGAGGCCATGATCAGAAGATCGTCCAAATAGGGCACAATGCGGATGCCCTGAACCCTTAGCAGAGCCATCACCCCCGCTAGCACCTTGGTGAACACCCGAGGAGCCGAGGTGAGGCAGAAAGGGAGTGCTACAAACTGAAAATGCCGATCCTCCACCACGAACCTGAGAAACCTCTGGTGTGCTGGAAAAATTGGAATAAGATAGATAAGCATCCTTGATGTCTATGGACGTCAGAAAGTCTCCCTGACGAAGAGAGTGAATGGCCGAACGTAGTGTTTCCATGCGGAATTTCCGTGGCCGGATGAACCTGTTGAGAAACTTCAGATCCAAGATGGGTCGGACCGATCCGTCCTTCTTGGGTACCGTGAACAGATTGGAATAAAAACCCCTGCCCTGATCCGAAGGAGGCACTGGGCAAATGACAGCCATGTCCAGAAGGTTCTGCACTGCCAACAGAAGCCCCTGCGCCGCTAGAGGTTCTGCAGGCATCCGAGACCTGAAAAATCTGGAAGGGGGGCGGAGCTCGAACTCCAGCTTGTAACCGGAAGACACCACTTCCCGGATCCATCGGTCCGAGACCTCTTGATCCCAAACCTGGGAAAAGAGTCGCAGCCGTCCCCCCACCCGCAAGGGTGAGGGCGCCCCCTCATTGCTGAGCCGGCTTGGCAGCCGGCTTGGGCTTAGAGCCCCAACTGAATCCTGGACGGGCACGTCCTCTGCCCCTGTTCCCAGAATCTCCTCTGGAAGAAGGGAATGCAAATCCCCTGCCAGATCTGGCCCCACGAAAGGAGGGGGTAAAGGAAGGGGCCCCCCGAAAGGGGCGGCGTTGTTTCTTGCGTTGAGGTAACCTACCACCCTTGGTAACAGAGTCCAATGTCTCTCCAAAAAGCCGTAATCCAACAAAAGGTAGAGCCGTTAGTGACTTCTTGGACATAAAATCTGCCGCCCACTGGCGCAGCCACACCGAACGCCGAATAGTGACCAGCAGCGCCGACGTTCTACCACACATCATCAAAGTGTCATCCAAGGCTGTCAACACAAAAGATAAAAACAACTCACACCGTTTGAGGCTAAGGAACTCAGCACTACCGGGACGCAGCCCGGAAGAGGTCAACAGGTCCCGAACCACGGACCTGGCAGCCAACACCATTAGTGCCGATGCGCAAACAGGCCGCATGGCTGACCCAACGCTAGCAAAACCATGACAAGCCATCTGGTCAATACGTTTATCCTCTCCATCCTTGAGAATGGAACAATCAGGTCTATTTAAAACCGAGGAATTGGACAACCCCAAAACCGGCGCATCCACCTCGGGGGGAGATGCCCAGCGCTTAACTGCCTCCGAAGGGAAGGGATATTTCCTATCCCATCCCTGAGGGATGCCAGGGAGCCGAGCCGGCCTGTCCCATTCTTTGGCAATAATTTTGTCAAAATGCCTTTGTGTAGGGAATTCCAAGCGCGGCTTGGATTCCTCAAACAATTCACCCTTCTGCTGTGACACCTCCTCAGGAAGGGAAATATTCAATACCTCCAACATCAGAGCCAGAGCGTGGGGAGTATCAGAGGATTTCCCCAAGTCCCCCAGCTCGGCATCAGCGCCAAAGGACAGCTCATCGTCCGAAAAATCAGAATCCTCATAAACTTCCCCTTCTTCTAGCTGGGAATAGTCAGACCAATCCAGATTATTAACATCCTCCTGGTCCTCCGGCAGCGGAGCTGGCAACAAATGCTTTCTCTTAGTCGGAGCCTTACGGGCGACCGAGCCAGAGATAATTTTTTCAAGGTTAGCCAATCTGGCGCACATCTCAGATTGCAGCTCCCTGCCCATGACGACGTCACACGGGGCGCGTGTCAAAGCGGGAGATGGAGATGAAGCGACCGGCGGTGCTGACCCAGACGCCTGTGGTTCGGACTGCCGCGTGATGGTCTGCTGTGCACATGGGATACACAGAAGTACATCGTCCCCAGAAATGGATACCCCACATAACATACACTTTCGGGGATGCCCCGAAGGGGCCCCGAGCCCAGTATCCGGGGATGCCTCCATAAGGTGAACTTTATATATGAAAAGTCGCTATGACCCAGGGAATTACGCCGTTAGACAACCCGGGATGCCCCTTTTAATGTCCCGAGTGGGAGGATTTATGGCAAAAAATTAACCCAGTGATAAGGATCAGGAGGGACCCCCTAAATGCTACTGGCGAACCTCCTGAACCACCATCTGAAAGACAGAATAGAGGGACTTTTTAGATAAGGCTAATGAAGAAAACAATCAAGCATACAGTGAGAAGGAAGAATGGCCAGAGGCCACTTACAGAACCATAGACCGCAATGGCGACCGTGAGGGATTTCCAGACGCTCCACACCAACAACCAGAGCTGCAGCCAGAGAGGGAGAAGGGGGCGTGGCCAGCGCAGGACGCGCGCGAGGCCGGGCCACGCCCCCCCTCTCTCCTCCACAGAGCTCCGCAGTGGCACCAGCGAAGGCAGGAGGCGGGGAGCGGTGACGCGCCGTCACACCGGCCCCGGCCCCCCCAGACTGCGTGAGGTGAATCACCTCAGGGAAATGGCGCCCAGAGCCGGCCGGCGCCGCATTAGCAAAGAGCGGTCGCCGGCCCGGCCAGATGACAAAACGTTAAGCACACACACACTCACACATAGCATGGTGAAAAACGGGAGGGACAAGTCCCGGCCCCGCCGACGGTCCGGACCCGCCCCCCCCCCCCCCCTGAAGCACAGTAACATGGCGTGAGGTGAATACCTCCGCCATTAATAGAGGTAAAGGGAAGATGGGGGGAAGAAAGCAGCCAGCACCGCACAGGCCCTGTAAAACGGCTGCGGCGGCTGAAAACAGTTAAAGTGACAGTACACTCACACACACACACTCAAAGTATGCTGTCCTGTGATAAATCAATAAGTTAATAAATTAACAAAAGGACCAACACTCCCCCACCCCACCTATGGAAGGGGATCCTGGGAGGGCCATTGTATGTAAGTAAGGGACAGGGCATCCCAAACCGGGGTCACCAACCCGGTATTACCGCCTACCCTCTCATATAGGGTCTCACGGTGGAGCATAGCTCCTGAGCACCTAAGGTGCTGATATACCCTCGCCTGGACCCTCAGCCGAGGCTGGGAGGCATATGGATTTCTGGGGAAAAAGGTCCAAACGGAAATAAATAAATAGCGGGCCGGGAGTCATCCCGGCTACCTGAAATCCCCCTGTGCAAGGAGGAGCCATCATCTTCTGACTTGCTCGCCGTCTGCAGAGATGGAAAACTGGGTGATGAGTGGGAGGTCCCAGGTATTTATGGATCAGGGAGGGGCTTTCTTTTTTGCTATCATCTCTGCAGGAACGCCCCTTCAGATCGGTATTACCCACATGTTATGGATATCTTGAAGCGGGGTGTGTGACATACTTAGAATATATATATATATATATATATATATATATATATATATATATACCGGTATATCTTTGTGGGTGTGCAATATATATATATATATATATATATATATATATACCTTTGTGGGTGTGCAATATATATATATATATATATACCTTTGTGGGTGTGCATTCCCTGTAGCAGGTATTCAGATTCAACTCTTGTTTCTTGCTCTTTGTGGCTGAGTATCATAACAGCTCGGTTCCTGCTCACACTCACATGAAAACTGGAATGACTCCATAGTGGAGCACAGGGAAAGCAGCTGGACCCTTTTTGCTATTGGCTGCTTGTATCTGTGTCTCCATTGTATATAAGCCCCTGCCTTGGGGTATTTATCTCTGAACTTTCTTATTTGCCATTTGCGGTTGGAGCAGCAGCGACATCTTTCCCTCTCAGGATCTCCCTCCCTCCCTTGTGAGGACATGTCCTAGCTCTGCCATTAGGGTGTGCTTTACCTCTGATCACATGACTCACACTATGTCACATGACAAGGCTCTTCCTGTTTGGGGAGGGGGGAGGACGTGCTCACAGCCACTGAAGCAGCATCTGGTGTGAGCTGTATATCCGCTCTGGGAAGCTGCAGTCGCCCGGGAGGCAGCGAGGGATCTCGTGTGACATTTGCAGCCGGCAGCATTGTCTCTCTATCATTCCTCGGAGGTAATGATGTATAGAATGTGTCACTAGTCACTGGATATTCAGTTGTTGTGTTAGCATTATAATATACATTGGGATGTAGCGTTAGCAGTGAGCTTAGGCTGCGCTCACTCTGTGCAGTTGCAGTTGCAGTTCCATAGACTTGATTTGGAATCAGTTCGCGGTGCAGTACAGTAGGGACTCAGCTTTCCAACTTCATTGTATGGATAGGTCTGTGAGCCCATATAGGATTCATAGTAACATGGTATGTAAGGCTGAATAAAGATTTTAGTCCATCCAGTTCAGCCTGTTTATCTCCTTCCAGTGGTCTAGAAGCCATAGCTAGAAATGTTATTACATGCCAGGAAGGCATCCAGGTCACTTCTAAACTGTTTTTACTGTATTCTTTCTAACTACCTCCTCTGGCAGTGAGTTCCATAGTCTCACTGCTGTTACAGAGAAGAATCCCCTCCTATGTCGGTGGAGAAAGCACCTTTCCTCTAACCTTAGTGGATGCGCTCGGGTTATGGTTACACTCCGGGGTATAAATAGACTGTGGGAAAAAATCTTTGTATTGATCCTGGATATATTTATACATAGTTATTAGATACCCCCTCAGGCATCTCTTTTTCAAACTAAATAAACCTAACTTTCAATCTTTCAGGATCCTCTAGTCACCGCACTCCTATTAACTTAGTTGCCATCCATTGAACGCGCTCCAGTTCTGATATTTCCTTCTTACACACATGACCTTCATGATACCAATTACTATACCAAATACCCATCCCCCACCAGGCATACACACACACAAATACACCTTCAAATTATTAAAGTTTTTCGGTATAGAGCTGTTACCTTTTTTCCCATTTAGACACTGGAGACACTATGGTGACAAATGTGAAAACTGAGGAGGAGGAAACATCTGTGAAGAATGAAGAGGAGGAAACTCCTCTACAGATCAGCACAGGTGAGTATTGAAAACATTTCCTTGTATTCTGCTCAGTCACTCCACACACTCTGGTCTGTGTTATACAGCTCAGTACAGGGGCCTGACTCTCATCTTTATTCACAGACCCTGGAGGAGCTACAATGAAAACCGAGGAAGAGGAAGGATTTGTGAAGAATAAAGAGGAGGAAATTCCTCTACAGACCAGCTCAGGTGAGTAATAAACACTATACAGAAAAGACCTCTCTATATCTGCTGCTCAGTCACTCCACACACTTGGATCTGTGTTATACAGCTCTGTACAGGGGCCTGACTCTCATCTTTATTCACAGATCGTGGAGGAGCTATAGTGAAAACTGAGGAGGAGGAAGGATTTGTGAAGAATGAAGAGCAGGAAATCCCTCCATGGATCAGCACAGGTGAGTAATAAACCTTCTATAGAAAAGATGTCCTTTAGTTTATAGGGTAGTTTATAGGCTAAATAAAAAACAGGGTGTAACATGGGATATCATTGTCATTTTGGCCTTAAACAACCCCCTCATTATCCAACTAACTACTAAGGCACAAAACACAAGCTGCTTTACACCATACGTTGGTAAGCTGTAACCCCACCGCCCTGTGCACACCCCGAAGGCCAGCCATGGTACCCATTAGTAGCTGGGAAGGGTGGTGGGTCAGCAGCTGGAGAGTGGGGTTAAATGATGGGTTCAGGTCAGCAACTGGGGGGGAGGTTGAATGAGGGGTTCTGGTCAACAGCTGGAGAATGGCGGGTTTGGTCAGGGTTGTGGACCATCAGCTGGGTAGGGTGGTTAGGTGAGGCTTTCAGGTCAGGAGCTGGTGAAGGGGGATAGATGAGTAGGTCCAGGTCAGCAGCCGGGGAGCTATTTTGTTGGCAGAAGATCGTACAGGACACTCATCCAGCGTCAATCGGGAACATAAACGAAAACAGGATACATCAGCAACATATCTCAACATGTAGCAAAGGAAACAGCTCCTTTCTGTTAGCAAGTTAAACACACTATACATACAGTCACTTGGTCTGCCTAAGACTTCCTTTATCAATAGCATAGCAAGCAGACAGTCATACACAGTATATAGTTGTTGCATTAAAGCTATTCCAACACCCCCATTCAACAACTAATTATCCTGTTAGTTCCATTGTGATTCTGAATTCTTCAAACATGGCTCTTGATAGTGGCTTTGTCATGTCATCGGCTATCATCTTGTCAGACTCACTATTCTGACTCACCCAAATTGCAGTAAATGGAACGTGAAGAAAGCTCCTCGTTCCTTGCGTGTGTCTGAGATGGATGTTTTCTTTACTCCATAAGGATTGGCAGATAGCTTACTCGGTTGTTCTTGGATCACGTGGTTACATTTCCAAAGCTTTATTTCAGTACAGAATCTTGTTACAGCAGACATGTACGTACAATACAGCATGGATTGTGGTGTAATCCATACGACAACAACAGGTAAAAGGACTGTAGTTGCAGAAGGGAGCAGCAGGTGTACACTGCTTGAATGCTAGATTAGAAATGGCAGAAAGAGAGGGGAAGAAGGGAGGAGTTACTTGCATCAGAGCAAGACTAAGGGAGCCTGTAAGGGACAAGGGGAATTAAAGGCACACTGCTCAGCCTATGTAAATAAACACATATATTAAACTGTTACCCCAGGTAAAAAAAATACACGTCGTGGGACATGACACGCTCACAATAAACAAACTCAAGTATCCCATGTGCCACTAAATCAATCGATGTGCTTGGTCCTTGCACTGATCTTCTCACTTCTGGCAAGTTTAATACATCCCTGGTTGTCCTCAAAGATAACGGTTGGCTGTGTTAGTGGTTTACCGAAATCTTCCATAAGTTGTTTTAACCAAATTACTTCTTGATTTGCATGAGTAGCAGACATGTACTCTTCTTCTATTGAAGATAACACAAATGACACCTGTTTTCTGCTGGACCAAGAAACTGAAGCCTCGCCGAACTTGAACAAGTAACCGCTTGTTGATTTCCGATTGAATCTCCAGCCCAATCGGCGTCTTCATAATCTCTGAGAGTCAGATGTTCTGGTGCAGATATCTTAGCCTTTGAGTTTATGTAAGATATTGTAGCAATCTCTTAATTGCATTCCAGTCTCTTTGGCGTGGTTTTCTTACTCGTCTACAAAGAGTTCCAACTGAGGTTGTGATATCTGGCTGAGTAGTAGTTGCTATGTACAAAGTACCTCCACTGCTCGTCATTAACTCACAATGTTGAGTAGCAGATCTTCCTCTCTTTCTAACTTCAAGTAGGATTGATCCTTTGGTGTTGACGCACCTTTGGTTTCTAACATTCCAACTGGTTTAAGACTGAGGAGAGAGGTTGAGAAGAAAACTCACATCTTTCTCTCTCTGGATTTTTACTCCCAAATAATGTCACATTTCCGAAGTCTTTAGTTTCAAAGTTCTGGTTGAGAGCTAGTTTTGCTATTTCTCCTCCTTCTTGATGGGTGATAACATTATCTACATATAGAAGAATATAAGTCAATTTCTCTGCTACAAATTTTGTGCTACAAAAAAGGGTTAAACATGGATACACTTGAGATCTTTGAAATCCTTCATCAATCAAGACTTTGTTCATTATGAGGTTCCATGCTCTTGATGACGGTCTTGTTTAAGACCATAGATAGATTTGTACATTTTACAAACAAGATGTTCTTCACTCTATAACCTTCAGGTTGAGTCACGTACAGCTCTTCTTCGTCTCGCTTTCATCTGTTGAACACAAGCTACAGTCATTAAAGTTCTGAATGTGATTAGCTTAGCCAATGGAGAAAATGTAGCGTCACAATCTTCACCATACTTCTGCAAGTATCTTTTAGTGACTAATCTTGCCTTGAACCGGTACACTTTACCTTCAGAGTCATATTTGTTCTTAAAGACCCATTTACATCCAATTGCTTTCTTGCCTTGTGGTAGCTCAGTAAGCTCATATGTCTGGGGTTGGTGAAGAGACTCCATCTCTTGATCTGCAGCTTTAATCCACTTATTCTCGTGGACAGGCAGTTGTTGCATCTGCTACCAAGATTGTGGCTCTGGTTCTGGAAGTGTTCTAACCTTATAAGAATGGTCGCTTGCCTGGGATTCCTTTGTTTGGCCTCTCTGATCTCCTGACTGGAGGTTGACTTGGTCCTTCCGTACAATCCTTGGTGGTTTCAGAGCTTATCCAGACTTCAGTGCTTTCCTATTCAGTGTCTGTAATTTGAGTGATTGATGAGAACTCTGTCATTACATCTCTGCCACTGTGGGTGCACAATTCTGTATCATTTTGAGTTTCACTATAGCCAACCAGGACCCCTTCGTTTGCACAAGATTCCTGCACATGCACAAATGTTTTGCTTCCAAATAGGTGTTTCAGGTCAGGCTTCTTGCAGTTCCATAGCTCATATAGAGTTTTGGTTGTAGCTCTACCTGGCAGTCTGTTTAGCACACTGTCATAATGGCTTCTCCCCAAATTGTTGTAGGTAGATTTGCATCAAACGGCATACTTCTTGCACTTTCACAGAGTGAGTGGTTCTTTATCTCTGCACCACCGTTTGGGTTGTATGGAACGGAAGTCTGGAACATGTTTTTAAAATGGTTTGCACCTTGCCGCTTGTATATTTTGTTCCATTATCTGTACACAGGGATTTTTGCATTCTTCCAAATTGTTCAAACAATAATGCAAGATATTCTTTAAGTTTCTATGACACTTCATCTTTGCTGTGCAGCAGGTAGAAAATTGTGTGCCTGGAATAATCATCAATGAACTTAAGAAAATATCTCTTCTTGCCGGGGGTTTGAACACTCATTGAACCACACTTATCTGTCTGTATCAAATCCAGTAGCTGTGCAGATCTAGCGCTGCTAGATTTAGGAAAGGATTTTCTGGACATTTTCAACTGGTGCCTTTCATCCCTCGACTTGCATTGATATATTGCAATTCCATCTGCAAGCTGTTGTTGAGTTAGCTTCCTTACTGCTTCTGGGTGTCTATGCCCAAGATGTCTGTGCCATACATGGATACAGCTTTCATGCAGATCTTTTATAGCACTGTACTCACTTTCTTTGCAGTTTAGCTGATAAAGTTCACCTTTAATAGTCCCTTCATCTAGAGTGTGACCTTACTTTAAAATGATGCAGCTGTCATCCTTAAAGGTAACTACATTCCCCTGTTTAGTGAGTTTTCTCACTGACAAAAGATTGCTTTCAAGACTGGGACTATATAACACATCCTTTACTGGGATCTTTGTGGCTTGTGATTGGAAATGGGACATGGTATATAACCATTCCCCACATGTAGTCACATGTAACCACTCGCCACAAATATAGTGACTATTAGCTAAGACTTGCTTTCATGGATGTTTTGTTTGTAATATGGCTTGTGGCAAGACACCATGCATTCACCATGTGTTCCTTGCAATTGTGCCTGTGTTAACATTGAATGCAGCTTCAATACATTTATCAGCCTAGATACATTCAGGAGCATCAGCTTTCTCCACAGCAGACTGCTGAACTTTCTGCTTCTGAAGATGCTCACTCTGCAGTTTTTCTTTAGGTGTCCAGGCTTTTTAAACACAAAACATTTGTGAGTTTCCTTTCAGATAGCTATTATTTTAAAGAAATCATTTGTCTGTAATGCTGCCTCTGCTTCAGGTTCATTGCTATAGAGGCTCT
This sequence comes from Gastrophryne carolinensis, assembly GCA_027917425.1. Classification (NCBI taxonomy): domain Eukaryota; kingdom Metazoa; phylum Chordata; class Amphibia; order Anura; family Microhylidae; genus Gastrophryne; species Gastrophryne carolinensis. Next base: position 27,013,149 of record CM051237.1, read on the forward strand.
GCTTTTCTCTTGTACTCATCAACACTTTTACTCATCAACAAGTTTGCCTTTAACATACTCTAGCTCATTATCTGGCTGGGCATCTAGTGCAATGACAAGTATGCCATAACTTTTTGGAAGACCACTTAGTAGAAGTGCAGCAACATGAAAAGCTTTAATTTCTTCCCCAGTGCCTCTGAGGCACTCCACAATCTCTAAGGTATATTTTACATAATCCTGCATATTCTGGCTGTCACTCAGTTCACACTGATACCGTTTTCTCATGAGATAAAGCTTATTGCTGAGGTTTGATCTTTCATGCACTTTCTGTAACTCATCCCACATCACCTTTGCAGTTGCACACTTACATATATCACAATCTGATTATCATCTATATTGAGGGATATAATTTTCTGTGCTTTCTGATCTTTTTTTAGCCAATCATCTGGTAATGCATTAGGCATATGTTCCTGAGTAAATGTCCATGTACCTTCTCTAATCAGTAGCATCTTGATCTTAAATTTCCAGGTCCGATAGTTCTGGTTAGTCAGGCATGACACCGTGAATGTGACACAGACATTTTCTCACACTTCTCTGATTCACTATTGTTTTGGGAAAATACACTACCCGTGGACCATTCGCGTGTTAAGTGAACGTGATGACCACTACACTATAGAAACCCTGTTTTTTTGGATTAATACTCATAACATGCAGTAGGTGCAGGTAGGATGATTTTTAATGTGGGCAATCTGTATGTAGAGGGTGTGGGAAACATATAAGATTCCCCTGTTTTAACCAATCACAGAGAACAAACCTTATAGTACACATGACACTCATTCTGCTGGCTCAGCTGATAGGTAGTAATAACTGTTCCTGTTTCCTTGTGGAGGTCGTGTTATAAAATCTTATTATAGCATAGGTGGGTTATTTTTATAAACACCTGCTACATGTAAAGGAGTCCTCTAAGTCAACGACTGCAGACCACAGATTCTGTCAAGCTTTAAACCAAATTCAATTAAGATTTCCTTATCAGAACCAGCAGCTGGGAAGGAGACTAGGTGAGAGGTGCACAGTGGTGGGGGGGGGGGGGCAATGTAACTGAGCAGTCTATTCTGATGCTGGGGGTCCTTTGATGATGGGGTCATAGTCAACTGCCCAGTTAGTCCCCCCCTCTCATTGCTGGCTCTGACCTCAGTTCAGATCCACAATTAATAAACCTCCTGGGCTGCCCCCAGACCAAATATGCCACCCCCAACACACAATTTTCCTGATTTGACTTTAATATTGGAGCTTTGTCTCTATTGGAGGTGGGGGTGGAGGGGCATCTTTGTTCAGAGTGAGGTGGGTTGCTGGCACCTTTGGGTACCTCACTTGCCTTGCCTGAGGCGAGAAACAGACTTACAGTCATGCCACACACTCTGGTTGGTGTTATAAAGCTCAGTGCAGGGACATGACACTCCTCTTTATTCTCAGACCCTGGAGGAGCTATAGTGAAAACTGAGGAGGAAGAAGTATTTGTGAAGAATAAAGAGGAGGAAATTCATCTACAGATCAGCACAGGTGAGTAATAAACCACGTATGAAAAAGATAACCTTGTTTTCCAGCTCAGTTACTCCACACCTGTGTCTCAGTACAAGGGCATAACTCTAATCTATATTCACATACCCTGGAGACACCATAGGCCGAATCCTTACCTGAATTTTGGTGACTATAGTTAGCATGCAACAATATAGAACTGGCTGTACTCGCTCCACCCAGAGCCAGCTGCTCCAGCAATGAAAATTTATCATTTATATCAAATGTACTTTATTCCTAATATGATCTCTCATAATCTGGCTCTAATGATTAAAGAGGAGCAACACCCAGGAATTTCACTTTCCTCTGTGTTGTACCTGTCAGGTGGTGTATCTCCATTTGGGATGCCCCACTGTGTGTATCCTCATGGTTAGCCCAGGAAACCCGCTTTCCTCAAAATTCCTACAGCACAGATGCGGGCGAAGCTGAGAGCGCCAATTGGCTGAGTGACCCGCTCAGCCATTTACTGCATTCAGTTTAGTTTATTTCTGCTATAGGCCAAGCTAGGTCAAATTAAACCTGAGAAAAGCCTTGTGCAGAACCAGCTGCATCCCCAGTCAGCTCCCTAGCTGTGGGCGTGCCTGCGCCACCCATTCAGAAAGGTCTGGTGCCAGTGGCGGACTGGGGGCAAAAATCAGCCCAGGATTTTTTCAGCACCCGGTCTGCCCATGACCAGCCAATGGCATCTCTGCTGCTTCCTGACCAGTAAACCAGTGGCTCCAAGACTGAGGCTCAATTATTAGGGGTGACATGCATTGGGATTGGTTGGGTGAGGGGATAGAGTGGGGAAGGAGATGGGTGGCTGGGATTGGATGGGAGTGTTAGTAAAGGTAGCAGCCCAGACTGCCCCAAAGCAGTGAGTCCCGCCGGGACTGCTCCCTATGGCCAGCCCGCTCTTGTCTGGAGCTGACATTTGCACAGCAAGCAGTGAGCGGAGATGTGGGCATGGTGCCAAAATACAGCGAGAGCTCTGGGAGCGGGAAAGGCAATCCGGGGGGGGGGGGGGTATACCAATTTAGGATGGGACTAGGGTTGCATCCAAAGTTCCTCTTTATAGCGGATAAAAACCTGTGCAGCACGGCACTGGAATCTTAAAGATTCCAGGGTCTGCCACTAACCTAGCCCTGGGGCATCCTATATCAAAATGTCCCGTTGTGTGAAACCCAAGGTCACCGGTATACTCGCCTATACCAGCGGCTCTCGTGATGTTGCAATCCGTGATCACCGCATCCTCGGCTTCCTTGTAGCTGTGAGCATGCCCACCAGCCGTTTCTGAATGGCTGGATGACAGAGCAGGTAAGTTTAGTGCAAAAGCCAGGGATGCAGCCAGCCAGCTGGTGCGCGTCTCCACGCACATTGCTGCATATGTAACCCTGCACCTTAAAGTGGACCAACACCCAGGATTTTGACTATCCTGGGTCTTGGTCCACTTCGGTGGGGCACCCCCGATCGGGGTGCCCCGCTGTGTGAAACCCCCCCGAACCCCCGAACTCACCTCTGTCCGCGGCGACGGACAAGCCGCGGACAAGCGGCTCCTCCGCCGCCGCCTCCCGCACGTCCCTGTTGACGTGCGCGTGCCCGCGCCGGCCATTCACAGACGGCCGGCGCGGGCGCGCGCACGACTAGAGGGGCGCGAGGGAGGCGGCGGCGGCTAAAACTAAGGTAAGGAGTTTGGGGGGGGTTTCACCCCGCGGGACATCCCGATCTCGGATGTCCCGCGGGGAGGGAGGTGATCGGCCCGGGAATCTTATAGATTCCCGGGCCGATCACCCGTGGGTGTTGGTCCACTTTAAGATCAGCCAATCGGCATTCTGAAAAGGGATGAGTAGGCTTGGCCTCGGCATTGGCAAAGCCCGGTTTGTATGAAAACCGGGCCACTGCTGAGTTGGCGGGGGGGGGGGGGGGGCAACATATTGAGCGGAGCACCCAGAAATAGGTTTTGCTCTGCTTTAAGGGGTGATTCAGCACTGTGAGAATTGTTTTGTGAGAAAAAGAAATAATGTTTTTCCTTAGTGAAATTCAGCACCACCTGGAAGTGAGGTCACACATTTAAATTTAAATAATTTGCACAACTAATAATGGTGCTGAATTACACTAAGTGAAAAAATCATCATTTTATTTTTCTGACAAAAAGAAAAACAGAGGAAAAAAAAATCTCATGGTGCTGAATCAGGCCTTAAATCTTATCCCTACTTTTGCCCTTCTTCACCCTCCACGCACACTCATTCTCCAGTATCTGCATTCCTCCATTCATCTTGATCTAGATTTCCCTATAACTACTGCTCAATCACCGCAAACATTGCAGTATTATACAGGGACATGACTCTCATCTTTATTCACAGACCCTGGAGGAGCTATAGTGAAAACTGAGGAGGAAGAAGAAATATTTGTGCAGAAAAAAACTGAGAAAATGTCTCTACAGATCAGCACAGGTGAGTAAAAAGCCCTGTATAGAAAACCTTCTCCTACTTAATCACCCCAAACATTACAATCTTATACGGCTCAGTACAGGGGCCTGACTCTCCTCTTTTATCACAGACCCTGGAGGAGCTATAGTGAAAACTGAGGAGGAAGAAGAAATATTTGTGCAGGTTAAAGAGGAGGAAACGTCTCTACAGATCAGCTCAGGTGAATAATAAGCCATGTATAGAAAACCTTCTCCTGCTTAATCACCCCAAACACTACAATCTTATACGGTCTCAGTACAGGGGCCTGACTCTCATCTTTATTCACAGACCCTGGAGGAGCTATAGTGAAAAATAAAGAGGAGGAAATCTCTCTGCAGACCAGCACAGGTAAGTAATAAACCCTGTATAGGAATGATTTCTCTGTATCTCCTGCTCAGTCACTCTACTCAGGGCTTCCATCAGGGTAGTACATGCATCAGGGCCGGACTAGGTGTGGTGGAAGCCCTAGATACAGTATAAAATAATAGTCCAGCCAAGTAACTGATTGGTGATTGTCTGGCATCCGCCCACTTACTGGAACATCAGATCGAGTCCTTTGTGCCCCCCTTGTGAGGGTGCGTGCTCCTCGGGAACTCCTGCTTTGACATTCTGGGTGGGGGGTGGTGTAGTCGCCCAGCTGGTCCAGCAGAAAACAGTTCCCTGCATTGAGCTGCCAGCGGCTGTGCTTGGTGGCTTATGTGCAGTGACAGCTCTACACGTACCCATCACTGTAGCTTTGCTGACAGCGGCTTTGCTGCTCTAGACTCTCTGTCCTGCCCTGTGGTGGCTTTGGCTGCAGGTTTGCAATAACAAAAAAAGGTTTGCCCATGTGTGCGGGGGCCCCCACTGCCACCTCTTTGTTGCTGGCCCCACGGCCTGTCAGACCAAAGACTGAAAAGCCTCCTGGAGAAGACCATAACCCAAAGGTTGGTGGAGGCCCCCTTTGCAGGGCAAGTGTTGGGGTCCCGGGGCACATGTCCCTCATAATCCGGCCCTGACAGGCAGTACACTGGTAGGGGGCTTGCCCGTATTCTTAAAAATGGGCCCTAGCAGCACCAGTCATTTTCATCACTGATATGTTTGTTGGGAAGCAGAGGGGCCCGAGTGGGTAACATAAATAGTGCTCAGCGGGTTTTACATGCTCAGTGTTGGCCAGGCAGTAGTCTGTTACAGAGCAGGGAGAGGCCCGGAAGCTTCTGCAATGTGCTGCACAGCAGAATCCTGTTTGCCCCATCCTCCATTTTCTCCCATCTTCCTTTAGGACGGCAACAGAGGGAGAAACACTCCTCCTCCTACAGGGCAAACAGAAACTGGGACAGGTTAAGAGCCCCTTCCCCTCCAGTGCTTAGTATGGTTTTCTTCTCTAAGGAAACCGCTGGGACTTGTTGTCCAGTTTATTATTTTAATCTATTGTTTTAAACCCCAGGAGGTGTCTGGGGGTGTGTTCGCCAACAGGGCAGGGTACCTGTGGCCAGGGGATCCGCTTGAGTACCTGCCACTTTGTCAAGTGGGGATGGTGGGATACCAGAGAAACTGTAGTCTTGGCAGCGTGGCCGGGGGGGGGGGGGGGGGTTCCGGTGCAGCCGGAAGAGGCAAGGGGCGGGGCCGGCTGGGGTTGGAGGACTCACATCATGTGTGTGACCTCACTTCCAGGTAAAAGAGAGACTTCTGCCTCACACAGGAAACACAGGAAAACGCACGGAAGCAGTGGTGGCAACCAGCAGCAACAGGCTTACACGGGCAGCAGTGGTGCAAGCTCAGGGCGGACAGCGGCCACTCTTCGATGCCTCATCAGGAAAAGACGTGTAGATTATCCACTGTCCCAGGGGAGGGTACACATGTGTCTGATAATTTAGTACGTACCTAGGATGCTTAGAGTTCTGACTATTCAGATGTTTTGTGTTCTTCTTCGGCCCTCTCCTTCTAAGAGTAAAGAAAGGGAGAAGGACCCTCCCAAGCTTAATGTCCCTCTCCAGGCAAACACTGACTAGTAAATAATAAGCCATTTTAAAGCACCTGACAATCTCTCATTGTATGTAAATACATCCAGTGTTCTATGCAAAACTGATTTCTTTGCTTCAATTTCTGATTCATGGTGGAGCTGTGAAGTGGGGGGCCTTTTGCAGCTTTAAGAGTCTTGTGCTAGCTGTGCTGTGGTCAGGTACAGTTTTGGGACCACAGTGGTTTGCCATGCTCGCTCATACTGAAAGGACCAAGGGATGAGGTGGCTGTAGGACCACTTTTTGTGTGGTCCTTGAGGAATAAAATTGAAAAAAGGGCAAACATTGGAGCCCTGCAATGGCTTCTTCCCTCCACTGCAGGAAATGAAGGAGTGGTACATGAGACAGGCATCAGGTGAGCTGCTTGCTGGCTAATGATTCCTGGAAAAGACCCTTTTGAAAATCCTGTCTTGATCACAAAACAGAGACTGAGGCAGACGGCTATTTCATAGAGATGATGGGCAATATGCAATCAGATATGGCCTCGACCTCACCTTAGAGGTGTGTAGGTCAGTGGTCAGGGCCAGTGTGCCTGCCACCAGCAATTGTAAGGTTCCACACCTACACCCTCTACCTCTGGAAAGGTCTCTGAAACGGTGGAAAGAGAGGGGCTTCCCTCAATAGGGGTTTTGGACCTGGGGACGAGTAGACCCCAGAATGACTAGGAGCAGTGTAAGAAACTTACCTGTGCTGAGGGGCCCACAGCGAGCGTCTGCTAGACGGCACGGCGCTCGTCTTCTGACTAATGATCATGCTCGCTGCTCCCGGAAGACGGGGAGCACGGCGTGCCGCTCTGGCAGCCTCCCCTGGTCCTCTCCAGCTGTGTGGGCGTGCACCCAATCCGGTTGGAGTTCCTATTGGCACCAATCACTACACATTCCCCTTCCCCTGGGCTGCCATTGGTCAGTTCCCCAATAGATACTGAACTAGCCCGGTGCTCAGTGCCCGTTATAGCCAGTATTGCTTAGGGTGTGACTTTTGTTAGCTGGCAAAAATTTGGATTGCATATGTGACTTTTGTTAGTGTTTGTTATACTTGTGATTGACCCGACTTTCGTCTGACCATCCCAGTATTGCTGCCCGAACCGAACTTTTGCCTGCCCGACCACGAACTCCGTCTGACCCTTTGGATACCGCGTATTTCTGATCACCCGGCTTGACCCGCGGCTAGTTCTGACCATTTTTCTGCCTTACCCTTGTGAGTAGACGCATCTTCGGACTGACTATCTGTGTACAATTTCGGTTTTGGAATACCCCTTGTGTTCCTTCCATCTTCACCATGAGCTGGCATCCTTTGCGCCATTTAAGGTCTGGGGGCAACAGTGTCCGGCCAGGCATATTGCGTGTCCCAGCGAGTGGGGGCTTGTCTATAGGCAGAAGCAGCAGTGGAGATTGGGGGTTGCCAACTCACAGAAGGTGGGAGACTCACAGGGCATTACAAGCAGGGTCTCAGGAGAAACCGCTGTTCTACTAGAAGACATTTATGACACAATGAAGATCAGCTCCGAGGAACTGCCATTCTCCGCTCAGGATGCATTGTATCATAAGTTGTTAGTGAGAAGAGAGAATCATTTTCCTGCTTATTTTATTTCCTGCTCCCTTTTAGATGTTATGAATAGAGTTGGACGAACCTGACTCACAAAGTTGGGATCCGTGATGAACTTTGGAAGTTCAGGTCCTTGAACAAGGACTTCAAATAGAAGTCTGTGTTTGAGTTCAGTGTCCGGCCATCCTAGCTGCCCTAGCAATCATAGAATGAGCATGGCTATTGCACCAACTTTATTTGTTTATTTATTTTTGTGTTATTATTTTGAGCTCTTTCCATCCTGCGTTTTGTGCAGGGCATTCGCCCTGGTGTTATCCCCAAATTGGCCTCTGAAACCTGTTTAAAAATATTTCTTATCTCTTCCATTCCGGGGGCATCACCAGTAGAAATGCGTCGGTTAATCTCAGCCATAGGAATCTGAGTTCTTGCTGTTACAGGGTGGGGGTCTGGAAGCTGCTGCATCCTTGGCTGATGGGTTGATCTCAGCTGCAGGAAGGTTGCTTTTCTGGTAGTGCAGGCAGGTCTGACCAGTAGTAAACAGGTAGGAGGGTGTGGGGAACACGTGCCACGTGCAAAACGCGCCTTGATTCAAGCAGGGGACCCATGCACTGGGTCCTTTCCGTCCTGCTCTGCCTTATGCAGCTGGCAGGTTCTGTGCCTTAGTTGGATTGTCCAGTTTCCCCTCCAGCTTCAGACTCGGACTCGTCAGAGCAGGATACCCCCTTGGGGGGGGCAGGTTCATTTTTATCCCAGGGTCCGCCCGCGGATGGGGCTCCTCTGAACATGGCGGACAGGGTGGCTCGGTTGGAGAGCATGGTCAGTGGCCTTCGTCAGCAGGGGCATCCTCAGTCTCTGCCCATCCAGGCAGGATTCTAGCTCCTATTTAGGGGTTCAGGGTCTAATTCCGGCTGGTCGAAGGGGGAGGTGTCATCCAGCAGCGGAGGCCTTGAGAGACCCGGCGGATAAGAGGTTGGACCAGCTTGCCAGGCATGTGTTCTCCGTGGTGGGGTCGGCCATGTGCCCAGCTTGCGGCATATTTATGACGGCTACTTCAAGCAAGTTCGGGATGAAGCAGAAGAGGAAGCGTCAGTAAATTTCCTTTTTCATCCTTTTCTATTCTAGGGCACCACACCCACCCTTTTGTTGTGTTACGACTGCGTCAGTGGTGGTTGATGCCTTCTACACGGTTTTAGTTTTGTTGCACGTACTATGCACAGGTTAGTGTCCTCCCCTACCGGGGCTGTGGCTAAACTGCTTTTTAATTAACTGAAGAGATCCTGCCACAGCCTTCTCCATATAGGCCGGGAGGAGCTAGGTTTTTTTACAGTCTTACATTCCCCACCTATGGCTGAGATTAACCCACGTGATGCTACTGGTGGTTCTCTGTAATGGAAGAGAATGAGAAAGGAAATTTACAGGTTATTACACAAATTTCCCTTTTTATTATTTATTTTTTAATTTATGTAGTTAATTTTTTAGTTTTCTGTTATTGTTTTGAGTACTTTCTCTGGCCCATTTTGTGCAGGGCAATCACTCTGGTATTCACCCCCAAATTTGCAGTCCCTATTGACTTCAATAGAGTTCGGGTTGAGTCTAAGGTCCCGAAACAAACTTCTGCAGCAAAGTTCAGCCAAACTTTCCGAACCCAAACTTCTATGGGTTCGCTCATCACAATTTACAAGTAAAGAGTCTCCGAATTGAAATAACTAGAAAGGTAGCAGATTTGACTTTGTTCCTTAAACCTGCATATACCCAATAAAACTTTGCCCTGGCTGTTAGTTGTTTTACTGTCAACATTGAGAAAAAGCTTGATGTTGCTATGTCTTTTAATATTATGTTGAGCAGATTTTTGTAGTGATTGTAGTGAAGTAGTGATTGGTCTAGTGATTTTGGAAACCCTTGTTTGATATCCAGCTTGTGAAGTAGAGGGGTGGCTCTCGGTAACCATGTTTTCCATTTTTTTTCTTCTTGCAGATGGTATATGCATTCAGAATAATATGGATAGATCGGATGCTGTCTCTCCAGATGGTGACATCACAGCACAATCTACAGGAGTCACAACTACACTAAATCTTGTGGCTTCAACATCTGATATGTATATGCAATCAGGGTATCATGAGGTTTTAATTACTGATGGTACCAATAACATATTTCCCACACTGAGAACATATTCATGTTCTCAGTGTGGTAAATGTTTTAAAGACGCTACACATCTTATCCAGCATGAAAGAGACCACGCAAGAGAGAAGTCATATTCTTGTTCTAAATGTGGAGAACGTTTTTTTCATCAATCAGGACTTAAAGACCATGAAAGTGTTCATTCAGAGGGTCCGTATACTTGTTCCAAATGTGGATTATGCTTTTCCCGCCAACATCTACTTAGCAGGCATGAAAGACGGCATGCAGACCCTACCATGCTTACAAAACATTGTTGTAATGAATGTGGAAAAACGTTTCCTTATAAATCAGTCCTTAAGACACATGAAAGAATCCATAAAAGAAAGAAGTCATATTCTTGTTCTGAATGTGGGCAAATGTTTTCTCAGAAATCAGTCCTTAAGGCACATCAAAGAGAACATACAGAGAAGAAGTCATATTCATGTTCTGAATGTGAGCAAGTTTTTTCTAAGAAATCCATCCTTATTAAGCATGAAAGAACTCATACAGGGGAGAAACCATATACTTGTTCTGAATGTGGGAAAGGTTTTACTTGGAAACAAACCCTTAAGAAACATGAAATAACTCATACAGGAAAGAAATCATATTCTTGTTCTGAATGTGGGAAAGATTTTTTTCAGAAAGCATACCTTCTTATACATGAAAAAACTCATACAGGAGAGAAACCATATTCATGTTCTGAATGTGGGAAACGTTTTACTCATAAACAAAACCTTAACAGACATGAAGTAACTCATACAGGAAAGAAGTTATATTCTTGTTCTGATTGTGGGAAAGATTTTTTTCAGAAAGCACACTTTCTTGCGCATGAAAAAACTCATACAGGAGAGAAACCATATTCTTGTTCTAAATGTGGGAAAAGTTTTACTCAGAAACAAAACCTTAATAAACATGAAACAACTCACACAGGAAAGAAGTTATATTCTTGCTCTGAATGTGGGAAAGATTTTTTTCAGAAATCGCACCTTCTTGTACATGAAAAAACTCATACGGGAGAGAAGCCATATTCCTGTTCTGAATGTGGGAAGTGTTTTAGGCAGAAATCATATCTATACTCTCATGAAAGAATTCATACTGGGGAGAAACCATACCATTGTTCTGAATGTGAGAAAGCGTTTTCTGACAAGTCACACCTTCTTAGACATGAAAGAATTCATACAGGACTGAAGCCATATGCCTGTTCTGAATGTGGAAAATGTTTTTATCAGAAATCAACTCTTATTTTACATGAAATAAGTCATACAGGAGTGAAAGCATACTCCTGCTCTGAATGTGGGAAATGTTTTTCTCGGAAATCAGGTCTTATCATACATGAAAGAGTTCATACAGGGGTAAAACCATATTCTTGTTCTGAATGTGGGAAATGTTTTTCTCGGAAACCAGGCCTTATCAAACATGAAAGAATTCATGGAGGAGAAAAGTCGTGCTTCTAAATGAAATGTTATTAGAAATCTTTTCTTGTCAGACATGAAAGAGTTCATACACGATAGTGGCTATGCTGATGTAAAATTTTGAAAATGTTTTATCATAAAGTAATTTTCCTTTTTGCTTGACAGGGGGTCCAGATCCCACTTAATTACTATGCATACATTTATGGGTCTTGAAGCACCTTTATCCAGGAGAAAACCACCACAAATGACCCACTCTCTTCATTATTTACAAAGGAACACACCCAGATAAGTCTTAGATTAAATTGCTGCCTAGGGAGATGTCCACAGTCACTTATGCCCCATTTACATGAGCAAATAAATTGACCTTTCATTAAGAGACCATACAAATTTTCTCCGATTGAATGGCTGCATTTAGATGCCGAAGATTTGTTGGTTAATATGTAAAGTTTTTGGTCAAAGTTACGACGGAAGACCGATGAACCAATTCTAATTTATCGTTTGATTGCAGTGGGTATTTTCACATGATTATGGTTTAATTGTCGCTTTAGCAATTTCTCATTCAATATGTGTGTTCGATTTCAATATCGATTTGTGTAAACAGGGCATAAGGCAGGGGCCCTTGGATTTCAATTGTACTAGGAAAACTCAATGGGAGATTCATCATTATATCGGCATAGCCCCCAAGACGTTCTCTCTGGAATCAGCTGTCCATGTCCCACTACCCACATTTAGATAGCATGCTTCTTCTCCTTACTCCTTTTTCTTTCTCTCCTCTCTCCCCTGTCTTAAAGTTGGTGTTTATGGTCTGTACAACCAATGTTGGTTAGTGCTGTTGGTGGCACAGTACATCCCTTTTAATGTAGATAGGATTTTTGGTGTTGATCTGCTGAGGGTTATCCTTCCTGTATTAATTTTAATTTAAATCGGCTATACACACGGACCCTCACTGCTTCAGTATTTGCCCACATTTGCCACAATCCGCTTTCATCTGCAGTTCCTTGTCATTCTCATCCTCCTCCTCTGCTTGCAGTCTCTGGCAACCCTGCCATCTCCATCTTCTCTGCAAGTGTAAGCAAGGTAAGTATTCTTGGTTGTTGTTTTGCGGTGTGACCTCTGTGTAAGGTTAATTTCGAGGGTCCCTGGCTGAGACGCTAATAGCACCATCTTTGTCTTAGGAAAACAGAACCTTCTTGCCAGGCCTCCCGGCTCTCACAGGAAGGAGCAAGGGTGAGAGCCGGGAGGCATATAAAAAGGGTGGGGCTTGAGAGAAGGGGAAGAGAGATGCCACGAGGGAGCTGGGAGAGAGCAGGTCTGTGGATGCAGGGCCCGAACGGCTAGAACGTAAAGGCAAGTGTGGTTCAGTCTCTACGTTGTTGTGTTTTGGAACGTTTATCCCCCGACTGGGTGACCATGACTGGCTCAACCCCCTACAGACACTTATCTGCACCTGGTGTGAAGAGATGGGGAGATTTGTTTGTTTCTGCTGTTCAATAAAAAAAATCTTCAAAAGAACCCTTGGCTGCGCTAGTGGTGTGCACCGTCATGGAAATCCTGTCCCCTTTCTGGGACCTTGGTTATACAAGTATTCAGCCTTCGCACCTTCTTCAGTCCTGCTACCCTGTCATCTCAGTTCTCTAGCTCCCCCAATATCCAGTCACTGGTATTACTCCCATTTTGTTCACCCAACCAGGAATCTGTGAGTCTCTTGTCTGTGGAGCAATCCCTATAAATACTTAATGCTATATTGTTTGCTTATATGTGTAGCATTGTGGCTTCTCGCTGTGCTTACCATGTGCATTAAAGTTATTCTCACTTGGCTTGTATTTGTGTGTGTAATATATTAGCTGGTTACCGGGAAGTTGTGATCGTTTTGTTGTGTAGTTGCTGTTGTTGAGATGTATCAGTTTCTGTACTTTTTTAACTGAATGCTGTTGTGTGTGTAGTTAACTCATCATGAGATTAATATTCCAGGACACGATTTGTGCCCTGCTATTTGCAATGAATGCTCAGTCATCAGATATCATGTTCCTCAGTTTTATAGTCAGCAGGGCCTTCTGTCTTGGATTGTATAAAAAAGTGAACATGGCCCTTGGATCTGTGCTGCTGCATAATTGGCAGGGTATGTGCTGACAGCAATGTGATGAATCTGGAGGAGGAGGAGACGAAGGGAGGGGTGGGAAGAGGGAGGGACCAGCAATCCTGTCCTGCTCTGCTGAGCTGAATATCATTGGTTGAACCTGTAAACCTAGATATCTCGGCCATTCCTGCTTCAATTTAAAAACAGAAAACAGTTTAGGACAGCTCCAAATGTAGCCTGATGCAATGGTGTAACAATTACCTTTGCCTGCTGTATCGCTGTAAGTCATTGTGCAGGCACTGCCATTAACCAAATCGTTTGCAACCTTGATAAAACTTTCATAGTGATCTCTACACTTCCCAGGCAGGGGGACTGCCCTCGCCCTGGGTGTACTGATTGTATTAGCATAAAACTTTCAATCAATGTGCGGAGATGGAGGGGAGAGCTCAGAGGATTGACCAGAAAGGAATAGTGAGTGAATGGTATTATAAAAACTGTTGTTTATTCTATCTAGCCAGTTAAAGGTAGGTGGGTAATGGACAAGAATGGCTAACACCAAATTAGAGAACTAGTTTGAGCATAAAAGTGAGGGCCTGGGGGGGGGGGCGTGGCCGGCTATGGGAGAGTGAGGACGTGCTCAGCTTGGGCTCCCGCTGGCCGTCCTGGCAAATTAAACACACTTAGAGCTTACCCACCTGTATAGCATCTGCCAAGCCATGGTGAAGAAGCGGAGGGGTGCTAAGACGCCATCAAGCAACCGGAGCCGCAAGATCAGCGCCTATATGGACCGGGGCACCATGTCAGGCCGTGAGAGCGCCCCATCCAAAATGGCGCCGGCCCTGACCGGAGCTGCTGAGACCTCCTCTGGCCATCGGGGCGGCCGAGACCGCGTGGACGCGAGGTCCCTCTCGCCATCGGGGACCCCCGCCGCGACCCGCGATGCTAGGGCGGTGAGCTGCCCTCCCTTGTTTGTCCCGCCGGAGACGCGAGGCGGCGGAGCCGCGGGGACCGGCGTGCGGCTGGAGCGGAGGGCGGGGGAAAGCCTCCCCCCCGCCTGTGATGCGTGCCCGAGGAGACACGAGCAGGGACGCCGGAGCGAATGCTGTGCCGAGGAGGCCGCCCCTGAGAAGACACGTGCAGGGGAGAGGGGAGAGAAGAGGAGCCCCCCCCCCCGTGGAGGCCTGCAGGAGGAGCGGGCCTGGACTGAGGCGGGAGAGAAACCACCGGCGAGCCCAGGTATGTCCCAGCTGAGCTGCCCCAGCCCGGACCTGTACCCTCCCTCTCCCCATTGCGGGGCGCACTCTGGCGGGACCGGGGCTATGGTGGGGTCCCCCAGCCGATCCTCGGCGGCTACCCCCTCCCCATCATTCTGGCGGGAACCCGCGGACCTGGGGTTCAGTCCTGGCCCAGATCTTCCCCAGCTAGCAGGGGACTCCCACCCTCGGGCTGCACCGGCTTCGCCTCACACCCATGGAACTGGGACAGTTATACCTCCGCCCCCGGGCTCTTCGATCATGAGGCACGCGGGCGGGACTTGGCTTGGGATGCCCCTTCTCCCGGCCCAGCAGCAGAGAAATGCCTCCCCGGGGCCTGCCTGGCCATGCAGCCGGCTCCCGGCGGAGAGGGGGGGAGCAACGGTGCCAGCTCCATATGGCGGTGCATGCGCAGGGGCTCCTGCTAGCACCAACTCTGGCCGGCCTCCACTGCCTGGAGTTTCGGGATGCCCCCAGGGTTCATTTCAGCGCGATCCCCCTGGGGCGAGAGTTGCGCACCAGCCCGGGAGCGATGCCCCTTACGTAGCCTATGATCCCCAGGTGACGCAGCACCCCTCTCTGGACCCTGTCCTTGCAGCCCTGAAGACAGAGCTCAAAGCCTTACCTACCAGAGATGACCTTGAATCCTTCATCCAGAGGGTGGAAGGCGCTTTTAAAAAGGATATCTCAGACCTGCAGCAGACGGTGGGCAATCTTGATACCAGAGTCGACTCGTTGGAGCAGTTTCGGGCCGCAACCACCCAGAGGCTGGAGGCGTTGGAGAGAGATCTGACCCATCAGAAGGCAGTTGCGCAGGCGGCGGTTCTGCACCTAGACGACCTTGAAAACAGGAGCCGACGCAACAACATCCGCGTCAGAGGTCTCCCTGAAGCGACGGGTCCAGACCAGCTTCGCCCTACCATAATCGGCATTTTCAACGACATACTCCGCCGCCCGCCAGATACCGAGATAGTGATTGACCGCGTACACCGGGTCCTCGGTCCCAGGCCTACAGACCCATCTCGCCCACGCGATGTCATATGCCGCTTGCACTATTACGCTGTGAAAGAGGACATTCTGGCAAAGGCTTGGGAGCAGGGCCGAATATGCTTCGACGGAGCCCCCTTACAGCTGTTTCCGGATGTCTCACGTAGGTCCCTAATGATGAGGCGAGTCCTGAAGCCCTTGCTCTCCAAGATACGGGACTGTGGGGGTTCTTACCGCTGGGGGTACCCCTTTCATCTGGTGGTCCGCAGAAACCAACGCACCTTCACCGTGAAAACCCATGCAGACCTGTCGGGCCTGTTTTCCTTCCTGGACTCCCCCCCGATAGAGGTTCCGGATTGGAGGGACATCTCGCTTCCTATGGGCCCCTTGCAGCCTCCGGAGAGACAGCCACAGAGGATTCGGCGGCCAAGGGGCGGAGTGGCGGCTCGCGGCAGGCCTGCCGTGGGTCCATCAAGAGACCCCCGCCGGGGGGCCAATGAAGATTAGACGTGCCTTGCCGCCATCGGCGATATCCTTGCATGGAATGATGTCTTGATGAACATAACTTGCTCTTATTTAAGATTTTGTGGGCTGCGCGTCGGGCTCGTTGGGCGGCTCCTGGCTTGCTTAGCCGGTCTGACGGGCGGGCGGTGCGGCTCTCCGCGCCTGGGCCCTACTTGCACCCGTGTGGGCTGGTCTCCCTCATGCGGGGCTTGCCTCGGATGAGCTGGGGGCCACCCCTTCTGGGGCCGATCCCGATGGGCCTGAACCAGCCCCTTTACTGTTAGCAGTGCTTTATATTCTTAGCTATGCTTCTCCCCGCGGCGATTGGACGTGCGGGACATCTATCAACGTTTTTCAGAATGTGTTTGCTTGCTTTGGGTGGCTCGGGCTCGCTGGGCTGCTCCCCCGCCTACTCCGGCGGCTAGCGGAGTGCGGGGCCGAGGCAAGCGCCTCCGGGTGCTATGTCCACCTCCCCCTTAATGGTCGGCCTGCCGAGCTGGGCACCGTCCCCGGATTCGGCATGGTCCCTCATACGGGGGCAGACCCGGCGAGCCACGAGTCAGCTCCATACTTACTTATATCACTCCTGGGCACATGTGTAGTTCTGATTGCCCATTCTCTGATTGGTTGTGGCTAGCTAGTCGGCTGCCCGGACGCCTCTTATTTCCGCCACTGGGCCCCCGACTATTGGCCGTCGGGGCTGGATATACTTATCTACTGGCTTTGTACTTAACTAAAGATTTAAAGCTTCTGTGGGTATTGTCCTGCGGTGAGGACCTCCGCCGACAGTTCAGTCGGTGGGGGCTCCCCCAGTAGGTCGACGGGCCAGGGGACCCTCCTTATACCTCTCAGACCCGTTTCGCCCCCACCATAGGCCAGGACCCCGAGGCTCCCTGAGGTGACGTTTTGGTGACCCTGGGTGCCTTGGGTCCGACTTAGGGAAAGAAGGTTTTCTTCCCGCTCTTAGATTCCCCTAGATTCCCCCTCACACGTAAGTTTCACCCTTCACGTTTTAGTTAGGTGTTTATCCTTCCTTAGTGTGATTCCCTTTGTCTAGTGTGCCTGTCAATTAGTGTGTCCCTGGTGTATTTACCCCCCTCCCTCCCACTGCCTCCCCCCCTCCCCGTCCTCTTTTTCTTCCCCATTTGTTCCTCCTACGGGCTTGGGGTCCATTTCTCCCTGGTGCCATTAACCGTTGAATCAGGGGCGGCATCACTTGGCTTAAAATGGCTAGAGTCCAATGTACGTCCTTGAACGTTAAGGGCCTGAACTCCCCCGTTAAGCGGTCCGCCGTATTAACTGAGCTCAGGCGGTTGGGATCGGGAATCGCCTTCCTCCAGGAGACTCACCTAAAGGTTGGGAGAGTGCACAATCTATCCAGCCATCACTTCCGCCACCAGTACCATGGCTTATCCCCTGACTCCAAGTCGAGGGGGGTAGCCATCGTCCTGGCAGGATACCTTCCCTGGACAATGGAGGAGGTGGTCCATGACCCTGAGGGTAGATACCTCTTCGTGCGGGGCACTCTTTATACTCAGAAAGTGACGCTCGCGACCTGTTATGGTCCGAGCTCGAACCAAACTAAGTTCTTGAGGTCCTCCCTGGAAAGTTTGGCGGAGTTCGCTACTGGCATTCTCCTCCTGGGGGGCGATTTCAACTGTGCTCTAGACCCTCAGCTCGACACCTCTAGGGGGAACTCTAGTGTCCCATATTCAGCGCTGAGGAGAATTAAAGCCCTCCTGTTCGAACATCAACTTCTAGATGTCTGGCGGATCATGAATCCCAGAGAAAGGGACTACACTTACTTTTCCCCCCCTCACAATACTTATTCGCGTATTGACTGGTTCCTGGTCCCCCACCGATACGTGCATCTCATATCGCGGCCCTCCATAGGCTCAATTTCAGTCTCTGACCACGCTCCCATTTCCATCATCCTGTCAGTCCCGGATTCGCCCCCCCCATCGGGACATTGGAGGCTTAATGGCTCCCTCCTCCAGGATCCTGAGTTCAAGGCGGAAATTTGCTCGGCAATCACTGAGTTTTTTTCTGTAAATGACACCCCCGATGTTCCTCGCCTATCGCAATGGGAGGCCCACAAGTGCGTGATCCGTGGCCTGCTGATTAGAAGGGGTGCCTACCTTAAAAAGGAGAGGGAGAAACAGGCTGCTCACTTGCTGCAGGAGATTCGGAGCCTGGAGACTCGGCATAAACAATCCTTAGACCCCGCTGTAGGTGTAAAATTAGCTGAACTCCGGGAGGCCCTCCGGGATGTGAGCTTCGTGAAGGTTAGAGGCCAGCTAGCTAGATGCCGTAGGTTTTTTTATGAATTCAGCAACAAAAGCGGCAGAGCCTTAGCTAGAGCTCTACGGGGGCAGCGGGCCAGAAATTTCATCCCCAGCATACTCGACTCAGGCGGTAACAGACACCACAACATAGGGGACATTGCTAAGATCTTTAGGGATTTTTACGCTGACCTGTATAATCTCCCGCAAAATAAGTCTCAGGCTCACCTACAAAAAATCAGGGCCTATATCCGGAAATCGGGCCTTCCCCGAATCGAGCGGCGCATGGCGGAGGCTCTGGAGGAGGAGATTGACGTGGGGGAATTCACGAGGGACATTAGAGGCATGAAACCTGGAAGGGCCCCTGGCCCGGACGGCTTCAGCTTGGAGTATTATAAGGAACTGACGGGCATTTTGGGCCCCCATTTTATTTCGTCCTTTGGCTCCCTGAGCAATGGACCTCCCCCCCGCGGGATACCCTCCGTGCTAGCATTGCAGTCATCCCCAAACCGGGTAAGGACCCAGCACAGTGTGGCAGTTATAGGCCCATATCCCTGCTAAATTGCGACCTTAAGATTTATAATAAAATCCTGGCGGATAGAATAGCCCCCCTCCTCCCGGACCTCATACATTGGGACCAGGTGGGCCTTGTCCCGAACCGCGAGGGAAGAGACAACACGATCAGAGTTATGGGGGTGATCCACCATGCGCGACGGATGGGGGGGGGCTGCGCTGCTTCTCTCCACGGATGCCGAGAAGGCCTTTGATAGGGTGAGTTGGGCCTTCCTGGAAGAGACCCTTAGGCACATCGGGCTAGGCGACAAGATGCTTCGCCGGGTCCTAGCTTCATACACCTGCCCCTCGGCATCCGTGGTGGTGAACGGCCTGCCCTCTCAGGCTTTTCAATTATTTAACGGGATGCGACAGGGCTGCCCATTGTCCCCGCTTATTTTCATCATTTTGCTGGAACCATTCCTTCGGCTAGTTAGACAAAATGTTGATGTGGCGGGCATGAAGGTGGGCGGGACCGAGCACAAGGTGGCGGCGTACGCCGATGACCTGATGTTCTTTCTCACGAAGCCGGAGATCACTTTGCCGAATCTGCTTGCAGAGCTTAGGAGCTTCCAAGAGGTCGCCAATTATAAAATCAACTTCCAAAAATCCTCCGCTTTGAACATTAATGTCCCCGCAGAGAGACTGAGCCAAATCATGAAAAATTTTCACTTTAACTGGGAGCGGGAGGCAGTTACATATTTGGGCACACGGATCCCTTCCAAACTGCAAGAAACGTATGCCTTGAATTTCCCCCCACTGTTAAAACGGCTGGAGGAAGACCTCCTGAAGTGGAACAGGGGAGTCTTTTCTTGGTTCGGAAGGGTTAGTGTCATCAAGATGAACATCCTCCCCAGGGTACTGTATTTATTCCAGACCCTCCCAATAGATGTCCCCTCTACCTTCTTTAAACAGCTCACGGGAATGTGCACCAGGTTTGTATGGGCTGGTCGAGCTCACCGCATGGCGGCTTCTCTCTTGACAATCTCTAAATCTAAGGGGGGGTTGGGCCTGCCGGATTGGAGATGTTATCACGCAGCGGCTCATTTGAGCCGAGTTATTGATTGGTGCCGACACTCCGCCTTGAAACAGTGGGTCCAGTTGGAACAAGCTGCTTCTCCTTGCCCTCTCCCGGGTCTACCATGGGTCCCATTGAATAAACTCCCACAGCTGAACAAGCACCCCACAATTGGCCCGTCTAGGAGAGTGGTGGACAGATTTTTTCCAAGGCCGGGCCTCTCGCCCGGGCGATCCCCCTTGGCGCCGGTCCTGGGCCACCCCGACTTCCTGGTGGAGATAGCTGGGGGCCCTTTTAAAGCTTGGATTCAGCAGAACTGTTTTAGAAGGCTCCATATGCAGGTTGATGGCGAGTGGAGGAGACCGGAGGCCCTGGTTGAGGACCTCGCCCTCAGACCCATCACGCAGTTACAGACCCTCCAGCTTCTGCACTACCAGCGGTCGGTCGGGTCTGCGGCTGACGCATCGAGGCGGCCAACGCAATTTGAGCAGATCTGTCTGGGGGTCGGTCATTTTAGGGGAGCCCTGTCGTACTCGTACTCGTTACTGGTGGAACCTCCAGATGACTTTGTTCCACCCTACGTGAGCTGGGAGAAGGAACTGAACAGAACCTTTACGGACGAGCAAAGGTGCGCCATGATTCAACTGGCGCATAGGAGCTCCATCTCCTGTAAGTACCAGGAGACCACTTTCAAAATCCTTTCCCGATGGTACCGGGTCCCGGCGCTCCTGGCGTCCATGTTCCCTTCCTCCTCCCCCCTCTGCTGGAGGTGCCTGCGAAATAGAGGGACCATGTTACACGTCTTTTGGGAATGCGAAAAGTTGGCCGGCTACTGGAGGGGGGTGAGGGAGGTCGTTAGGAAACTGAACCCCCCACAGAACCCCCCACTACAGCGCAGTGGCTGGCTGCTGTCCAGGAGATTTGTAGGATGGAAGAACTCACTGCTTCACTCAGGGGGACCCATGAAAAACACAGGCGGCTGTGGCAGGAGTGGGATAATTTCACCTTCTCGTCAGACTTCCTCCTCTATACGTAGCATGGCCTGGGTAGACTACCGGGGGGGCGATCTTCCCGCCCCACCCCTCTCCTTCTAGTATCCACACAGTTCTCCTCCCCCCCCCCGCTTCTTCCTTGAATGTGTCCGTTTTGTCTATCCCTCCTTCCCCCCCCATTACTTATTCCAGAATGGTTTGGTTTTGTCCTGTTGTTTTACCCTTTGAAAGGAAAGTTGGAGGCGAGGGTTGCAGCAGATAAAGTGTGCCACTGAACGGGGCCGCTGCCCAGGGCCGTAGGGAGCAGGGCCTACTGGGGCCCTGCACCTCTTTCGTATGGTTCTACGACCATCTATGATCGTCATCAAGCGACTCCGTTCATGTTTAGATATATGTTTATGTGCTCTATGTTCTATGTATAAACCTGTGGCACTGCGTTGCCAAGCATTGTAATTTTTGGCACTGTAATTCTTGCTTCCTTCAATAAAAACGTTTAATTAAAAAAAAAAAAAAAAAAAAAAGTGAGGGCCTGACCAAACGTTATCTGGTGGTTAGGTCTGACAATATATAGTAAGTACAACATAAGCCAGGGGCAGTGTGGGTGAGAAAAGTTTGTATTGTTATCGCATACAAACTCATATCATATTAGGCAACAAAAGGCAGTAACATAGACATAGTCTTCAAAGTATAATATCACACGCCATAAGCAATTATTACAACACAGGAAAGATATCCATGGATGTATGTACAAAAAATGCATCTACAGCAGGTGACTATATTTCTTTAACTTTGGAACATTCATAGACTGTTTCCCTTACTTAGTGTTTTGTATGGGTGCGATTAGTCCAGATAGAAGGTGTTGCATGGGATGCCCTGGCGAGCCTTATTGGTCTTGTTCTGAGAGTATGTTTGGATGAAGAGAATTGGAGAATGATTTCTATGTAATACCTCCAGAAGGTTGGTGGATGATTTCTGGTAGGCCAAAGTTATGTACCAGGCCCCCTTTAAGAAGCAAAGTGTCAGCGGGTAGTCCGGGCTGTGGAGTGTCCTCGAACAGTTAATGTTGTGAGCCCAAGGAGGAGCTCAAAGTTCCAGGCTTTTCTGTGACCAGAGGCCCGTCTATTCACAAGTTCGCTCACAAGCCCGGGCCTCTGGGTTGCTCCAGGTCAAAGGGGGGGGCAAGGTCAAGTCTCACTTGGGCTTCCGACTGATTTATGATCGTCAAAATGGGATACGCTTTTGTTTTAGTGTCAATTTGTGCACTAATGTTCGCCTTTGTGCCAATTTGCACCTGAAATTTTCCGCTAGCGTCCTTTTTGCGAACCAAACTGTCTCCAGCGCCTGATTTATGGTATGTTTAGAGGGGAGAAAAGCGTGCGCAAATGTGGCAATTTGAACAGTGAATTTCCTCCAGCAAAAATGTGGAGGAAACTGCCGATTCCAACAGGCTTATTTCATCCCAAAAACGTTCTGCATGTTTATGAACAATGAAAGTGTCAGCCGCAAGTTCTTTTTTAAGGGTCAAACCCTTTTTTTTTTGGGGGGGGGGGGGTCCTACAAAAAAAACATTTTCAAAAAACACAAAAATTAAGGTCCAAACAACAAAAATGTGGATACCATAAGCTTGCAGGGGCAGGACTCTCTTTCCTATTGTATCTTGTATCAGAATATTCATTGTGAGCTCTGTAACACATTTGTAATAGTCTATGTACTGTATGTTTCTACCCTGTCTGTAATTGCTACTTTGTACAAAGCTACGAAAGATGATGGCGCTAAATAAATAAACAATAATAATAATAATTCTGGGCCCCAAAGTTTAGCAAAAACAATAAAAAAAGCATAGCTCACTTATTAAGCATTAATATACAAACCAAACGGGAGGGAGGGTTAAAGAGAATATCTGGGACAAAACATTGGTCAAAAAATGTTAAGGCTTAACTGGAATCAGAATAGCCCCCCCCCCCAAAAAAAAAGGAGAAGACAGGTTCTCCAGAGAATACACTCCGAAATGGTGAATAGAGCTTCACAGAAAACACAGAAGCTGGAGAGATCAAATCGCTATGGAGAAACAGTTAAGGAAAGGGGAGAAACATGGGGGAGTGTGGCCTGGAAGAGTCATGGCACCTCATGAGAAGCATATCTCTGAAAATCCTTATAGGAGCCCTATGTAATAAAACCCCACGATGAGGCAGATTATGCCCTCGTGCGTGTAGTGCTCTTCCTCTAGCCACAGCTGCTGCTGGTTGGTATTGGTGGCAGTGGTGGGCTCAGCAGCTCCAGGGTTGGATGGGCTGCTGGTCTCCATTATGAGTGCAAGAACTCACAGGAAGGACAGGAGAAGGGGCAGATGCAAGGAGGACCATGCACTTTGATTGGCAGCATGGGGAAAGGAAAGAGAGACTGCTAAATATCCCGGCACCCAGGCCCTCCCATCAGGGGTCAGTTTCTGCTTAGGTCAGGCATTGAAAACATGCCTCCAAAATGCACCTCTTATCCATTTGAATGTTTCCTTGTTAGCGGTTCGGTACAATTTGGTCCAAATAGAATGTCAGAGAAAAATTTGGCGCATCGGCTACTCATCCCTACTACCAAGGTATCTTACTCTTATATTAGGAAGCCCCGCTGGAAAGAAACAACCTCCGGTTAGAGTGAAAATCATGGTGGTCTTTCCTCTCTAAGAACATCGATAACACAGTAGAGCACAGAAGGTGTTCCTTACCAGGCCATTGGCATCACTTCCTTCCAGATCTAAGCCCAGCTTATACTGGAACCAAGTGTCAGGCCCAAACAGATTATATTATGGGAAGCTGTGGTCCACCCAGGGTGTGCAAGATTCGGTACTCGACAGAGAGCCCATTACCAGTCTAAGTCTTCCTCAAAGCTCCCAATGGTGGAGGGTACAGTAGGCCCCACGCAGTCCTGTGGTGATCCCAGATTTGGGAAAGGGAAAACAAAGGACAGATGGTACATAACAAAGCAGACAGACTAAGAGTACAGCAGGTATCTGCCGACAGGAGCTAGCTGGGGGCGGGGGGGACTGGTGGATGGCCTAAGTCTAGTACAGACAATAGAGTGTAGGCCCCAGTACAGACAATGGAATACAGACAGTGGAGGGCCTGGACCCCAGTCCAGACTACAAAGGACCTGGACCCCAGTACTGACAACAGAGAGCCAGGACCTTCCTGGCAGCACCCAGGGGGGCCGAGACTGAAACCTTTTATGGCAGGGCACAGGGGGACTAGAACCTTCATAGCAGCGCCCAGGGGGACCAGAGCTTATACAGTAGGGGACCGGAGCTTATACAGTAGAGCCCAGGGGGGTGATTTGTGCCTTTGAGACTGAACCTCATGCCACGAGCCTTGGAAGCCAGAATCAGACATCCCTGTGACTCTAGGAAACCCCTTGAGGTCTCCATGAGCCCACAAGAAACTGCATAAATCACCTTGTGCAAACCCAGGTGTTTTAAAACCGGAGGCAGGGCCAGATTAAAGAGGACCTTCACTCTGAATAAGAGTCTATCTTATATGTTTCCCACACCCTGTACATACAGATTGCTCACATTAAAAATCATCCCACCTGCATCTACTGCATGTTATGAGCCTTTAAACATCCAAGATGGTGGCTCATGGACCATCAGGCAGCCTGCAAACAGGAAGTGTCTTCTGACTGCGTCGCTCTGCATTCTGGGATTGCTGTCCTTTCTCTGACCCCAGCTTTGCTCTGTCTGTGCAAAGCACAGCTATAACCCCACCCCATGTACTTTATCCTGCTCTCCTCTCCTCAGTATGTGATGCTTCTGAGGCAAGATGGCGGCGCCCGTATCCTAGAGTCCTGAACAGAGTTGCAGACCGGTGGGGGAAAGAATAATAAGTGACTAAAAACGTAAAATATATTAATTTTAGATGCTGGGGAATAGTTTTTTAAGGGTTTGGGCTTTTCATTAAATTATGCTGAAGGTCCGGATTAAGTGTGGTGGAGGCCCCTGGGTACAAAATCTGGTGGAGGCCCCAGATACAGTATTTTTCTTTCCTTCAAAATAATAGTCCAACTAAGTTTGACTGGTTGTTGTCTGGCACCCACCTACTTGAACGTTAGATTGAATCCCTTGTACCCCCTTGTGTGGGTGCGTGCTGCTCGGGAACTCCTACTTTGCCATTCTGGGTGGGGGGTGGTGTAGTCTCCCGGCTGGAAAACAGTTCCCTGCATTGAGCTGCCAGCGGCTGTGCTTGGTGGCTTATGTGCAGTGACAGCTCTGCACCCATCACTGTAGCATTGCTGACGGCGGCTTTGCTGCTCTAGACTCTCCATCCTGCGCTGTGGTGGCTTTGCTGCTCTAGACTCTCCATCCTGCCCTGTGGTGGCTTTGCTGCTCTAGACTCTCCATCCTGCGCTGTGGTGGCTTTGCTGCTCTAGACTCTCCATCCTGCACTGTGGTGGCTTTGCTGCTCTAGACTCTCCATCCTGCCCTGTGGTGGCTTTGCTGCTCTAGACTCTCCATCCTGCCCTGTGGTGGCTTTGCTGCTCTAGACTCTCCGTCCTGCCCTGTGGTGGCTTTGCTGCTCTAGACTCTCCGTCCTGCCCTGTGGTGGCTTTGCTGCTCTAGACTCTCCATCCTGCCCTGTGGTGGCTTTGCTGCTCTAGACTCTCCGTCCTGCCCTGTGGTGACTTTGCTGCTCTAGACTCTCCATCCTGCCCTGTGGTGGCTTTGCTGCTCTAGACTCTCCATCCTGCGCTGTGGTGGCTTTGCTGCTCTAGACTCTCCATCCTGCCCTGTGGTGGCTTTGCTGCTCTAGACTCTCCATCCTGCCCTGTGGCGGCTTTGCTGCTCTAGACTCTCCATCCTGCCCTGTGGTGGCTTTGCTGCTCTAGACTCTCCGTCCTGCCCTGTGGTGGCTTTGTTGCTCTAGACTCTCCATCCTGCGCTGTGGTGGCTTTGCTGCTCTAGACTCTCCATCCTGCGCTGTGGTGGCTTTGTTGCTCTAGACTCTCCATCCTGCGCTGTGGTGGCTTTGCTGCTCTAGACTCTCCATCCTGCCCTGTGGTGGCTTTGCTGCCCTAGACTCTCCGTCCTGCCCTGTGGTGGCTTTGTTGCTCTAGACTTTCCATCCTGCGCTGTGGTGACTTTGCTGCTCTAGACTCTCCATCCTGCCCTGTGGTGGCTTTGCTGCTCTAGACTCTCCGTCCTGCCCTGTGGTGGTTTTGCTGCTCTAGACTCTCCATCCTGCGCTGTGGTGGCTTTGCTGCTCTAGACTCTCCGTCCTGCCCTGTGGTGGCTTTGCTGCTCTAGACTCTCCGTCCTGCCCTGTGGTGGTTTTGCTGCTCTAGACTCTCCATCCTGCCCTGTGGTGGCTTTGCTGCTCTAGACTCTCCATCCTGCCCTGTGGTGGCTTTGCTGCTCTAGACTCTCCGTCCTGCCCTGTGGTGGTTTTGCTGCTCTAGACTCTCCATCCTGCGCTGTGGTGGCTTTGCTGCTCTAGACTCTCCATCCTGCCCTGTGGTGGCTTTGCTGCTCTAGACTCTCCGTCCTGCCCTGTGGTGGCTTTGTTGCTCTAGACTCTCCATCCTGCGCTGTGGTGGCTTTGCTGCTCTAGACTCTCCATCCTGCGCTGTGGTGGCTTTGCTGCTCTAGACTCTCCATCCTGCGCTGTGGTGGCTTTGCTGCTCTAGACTCTCCATCCTGCCCTGTGGTGGCTTTGGCTGCAGGTTTGCAAAAAAAAAAAAAAGGCTTGTCCAGGCAAAGGGGGGGGGGGGGGGGGGGCACTGCCGCCCATAGCTTTGTTGCTAGCCCCGCGGCCCGTCAGACCAAAGACCGAAAAGCCTCCTGGACCAGACCATAACCCAAAGGTTGGTGGAGGCCCCCTATGCAGGGCAAGTGGTGGAGGCCCTGGGGTGTGCGCCCCTTGTGCCCCCTCATAATCCAGCCCTGACCAGCACTATAAACTATGCACAACCACAAACATGTAAACAGCACTGAAGCACTGAAAAATACAATACAAATAGAATACACAAAAGATAATGAGAAATAACTTTAAAACAACCACAAGGCGGCGCTGTGTGGCTCAATGAGCAAATTTAATTATCCAAATGAAGAACCCCAAAATATCTAATAAAGTACAGCAATAAATAACCAAAAATATAAATAAAATAAATGTTCTTCAGAAAATCATGTATACACACAAGTGTATATACAAATCACACACTCCCATACCTATCCATTATACTAAATCTTCATAAAAAGTTCTGAGTGCCAATAAATAAATACAAAACAAAAGACATAATGAATGAAAACATAATGAAATCTGCTCTGTAATGCCCTATACTCCACAGGTGGAAAAGAGGCAAGGGGGGTATGTAAAAATGGGGAAACAAGAAAAGGATCACCAAATGATAATCAGGCCTTCAGCATACCGCCAAGGCATAGGCAAGTCCAGCACTGGCATTAGAGGCTCAGGCAATGTAGGCACTGGCATTAGAGGCTCAGGCAATGTAGGCACTGGCATTAGAGGCTCAGGCAATGTAGGCACTGGCATTAGAGGCTCAGGCAATGTAGGCACTGGCATTAGAGGCTCAGGCAATGTAGGCACTGGCATTAGAGGCTCAGGCAATGTAGGCACTGGCATTAGAGGCTCGGGTAACACAGGCACTGGCATTAGAGGCTCGGGTAACACAGGCACTGGCATTAGAGGCTTGGATAAGGCAGACACTGGCATTACAGGCTCAGGAAAGGAAGGAACTGGCATTGGAGGCTCAGGCAAGGCAGGCACTGGCATTAGAGGTTCAGGCAAGGAAGGAACTGGCATTGAAGGCTCAGGCAAGGCAGGCACTGGTATTAGAGGTTCAGGCAAGGAAGGAACTGGCATTACAGGCTTATGCAAGCCAGGCACTGGCATTACAGGCTCAGGCAAGGAAGGCACTGGCATTACAGGCTCAGGCAAGGAAGGCACTGGCATTACAGGCTCAGTCAAGGAAGGCACTCTCATTAGAGGCTCAAGCAAGGCAGGCACTGGCATTAGAGGCTCAGGCAAGGCAGGCACTGGCATTAGAGGCTCAGGCAAGGCAGGCACTGGCATTAGAGGCTCAGGCAAGGCAGGCACTGGCATTAGAGGCTCAGGCAAGGCAGGCACTGGCATTAGAGGCTCAGGCAAGGCAGGCACTGGCATTAGAGGCTCAGGCAAGGCAGGCACTGGCATTAGAGGCTCAGGAAAGGAAGGCACTGGCATTGGAGGCTCAGGCAAGGCAGGCACTGGCATTACAGGCTCAGTCAAGGAAGGCACTCTCATTAGAGGCTCAAGCAAGGCAGGCACTGGCATTAGAGGCTCAGGCAAGGCAGGCACTGGCATTAGAGGCTCAGGCAAGGCAGGCACTGGCATTAGAGGCTCAGGCAAGGCAGGCACTGGCATTGGAGGCTCAGGCAAGGCAGGCACTGGCATCAGAGGTTCAGGCAAGGAAGGCACTGGCTTTAGAGGTTCAGGCAAGGTAGGCACTGGCATTAGAGGCGCAGGCAAGGCAGGCGCTGACATTACAGGCTCAGGAAAGTTAGGCACTGGCATTAGAGGCTCAGGCAAGGCAGACACTGACATTACAGGCTCAGGCAAGGAAGGCACTGGCATTACAGGCTCAGGCAAGGAAGGCACTGGCATTAGAGGCTCAGTCAAGGAAGGCACTGTCATTAGAGGCTCAGGCAAGGCAAGCACTGGCATTAGAGGCTGGGGTAAGGCAGGCACTGGCATTACAGGCTCAGGCAAGGAAGGCACTGGCATTAGAGGCTCAGTCAAGGAAGGCACTGGCATTACAGGCTTAGCCAAGGAAGGCACTGTCATTAGAGGCTCAGGCAAGGCAGGCACTGACATTAGCGGCTCAAGCAAGGCAGGCACTGATATTAGAGGCTCAGGCAAGACAGGCACTGACATTAGAGGCTCAGGCCATGTAGGCAAACGCATTAGAGGCTCAGGCAAGGCAGGCACTGGCATTAGAGGCTCAGGCACAGCAGGCACTGGCATTAGAGGCTCGAACAAGGCAGGCACTGGCATTAGAGGCTCAGGCAAGGCAGGCACTGGCATTAGAGGCTCAGGCAAGGCAGGCACTGGCATTAGAAGATCGGGCAAGGCAGGCACTGGCATTAGATGCTCGGGCAGGACAGGCACTGGCATTAGAGGGTGAGGCAAGGCAGACACTGGCATTAGAGGCTCGGGCAGGACAGGCACTGGCATTAGAGGCTCGGGCAGGACAGGCACTGGCATTAGAGGGTGAGGCAAGGCAGACACTGGCATTAGAGGCTTGGGCAGGACAGGCACTGGCATTAGAGGGTGAGGCAAGGCAGACACTGGCATTAGAGGTGCAGCTAGGGCTCAATGTGGAGACATGGGTGTAGGAGCAGTAAAAATTAGCAAAAGGTCCTCTTCATAGGGAAAGCAATTCAGGGGATTGGGGGTTTAATATATATTTAATATATAATATTCTGTATGTTATACAATTTTGTGCAAGATAGTGCAAATATAGTGTATCAAATATTAGGCTTTTCTTTTGGGTAACACAACCCCCTTTGGCTTGCCTATACTTGGCTAGCAATGGATAATGTGTGGGGGGTCGGTTCTAGGAATACTCCCATGTATAGAGCCTTTGCCCCCTTCAATTAACCAGTCACGCTTGAGCTGCTAAAACAATCTGTTTAACTCACAGCCGCAGCCTAGGCCTCTATCACCAAAAGTCAAAAGTCCACTGTAAGTCCCTTTGCGTTCCGATCTCGTGTCCTTCTTCTTCCTATTTGCTGGCTAACGTGCGTTTCGTCACTTAGGCACAGGACATCCTCAGAGCCAATGTGTGCTCTCTGTATCTCCTCCATGTGTTTCTACCCTCCACTGCATGGAGAGGCAGGTAATCCAGCTTCACTTAATTAATCCTTTATGTGTCTTTCTGCTGATCGATTCAGAACCATCTTGGAGAAAATGTATGTGCGAACCGAGATCCTCTTCACACCATGCGGATAGGTCTCATACGTCCATCAATCCTTCATCACTGTCTCATTGATCAACTTGATGGCTGTACATTGGCTATATATGTATATATATATATCACTCAACTGCCCTCCTCCACCACACGGACCCTAATATTATATATCCAGAGCACCCAGCTGCTCCCCTCCACCCCACAGACCCAAACATTAATATGCAGAGCACCCGGCTGCTCCCCTCCACCCCACAGACCCAAACATTAATATGCAGAGCACCCAGCTGCTCCCCTCCACCCCACAGACCCAAACATTAATATGCAGAGCACCCAGCTGCTCCCCTCCTCCCCACACACCCAAACATTAATATACAGAGCACCCAGCTGCTCCTCTTCACCCCACAGACCCAAACATTAATATACAGAGCACCCAGCTGCTCCTCTTCACCCCACAGACCCAAACATTAATATGCAGAACACCCAGCTGCTCCCCTCCACCCCACAGACCCAAACATTAATATGCAGAGCGCCCAGCTGCTCCCCTCCACCCCACACACCCAAACATTAATATGCAGAGCACCCAGCTGCTCCCCTCCACCCCACACACCCAAACATTAATATACAGAGCACCCAGCTGCTCCTCTTCACCCCACAGACCCAAACATTAATATGCAGAACACCCAGCTGCTCCCCTCCACCCCACAGACCCAAACATTAATATGCAGAGCCCCCAGCTGCTCCCCTCCACCCCACACACCCAAACATTAATATACAGAGCACCCAGCTGCTCCCCTCCACCCCACACACCCAAACATTAATATGCAGAGCACCCAGCTGCTCCGCTCCACCCCACAGACCCAAACATTAATATGCAGAGCCCCCAGCTGCTCCCCTCCACCCCACACACCCAAACATTAATATACAGAGCACCCAGCTGCTCCTCTCCACCCCACACACCCAAACATTAATATACAGAGCACCCAGCTGCTCCCCTCCACCCCACACACCCAAACATTAATATACAGAGCACCCAGCTGCTTCCCTCCACCCCACACACCCAAACATTAATATACAGAGCACCCAGCTGCTCCTCTCCACCCCACACACCCAAACATTAATATGCAGAGCAGCCAGCTGCTTCCCTCCACCCCACAGACCCAAACATTAATATACAGAGCACCCAGCTGCTCCCCTCCACCCCACACACCCAAACATTAATATACAGAGCACCCAGCTGCTTCCCTCCACCCCACACACCCAAACATTAATATACAGAGCACCCAGCTGCTCCCCTCTACCCCACACACCCAAACATTAATATGCAGAGCACCCAGCTGCTCCCCTCCACCCCACACACCCAAACATTAATATGCAGAGCACCCAGCTGCTCCCCTCCACCCCACACACCCAAACATTAATATGCAGAGCACCCAGCTGCTCCCCTCCACCCCACACACCCAAACATTAATATGCAGAGCACTCAGCTGCTCCCCTCCACCCCACACACCCAAACATTAATATACAGAGCACCCAGCTGCTCCTCTCCACCACACACACCCAAACATTAATATACAGAGCACCCAGCTGCTCCTCTCCACCCCACACACCCAAACATTAATATGCAGAGCACCCAGCTGCTCCCCTCCACCCCACACACCCAAACATTAATATGCAGAGCACCCAGCTGCTCCCCTCCTCCCCACACACCCAAACATTAATATGCAGAGCACCCAGCTGCTCCCCTCCACCCCACACACCCAAACATTAATATACAGAGCACCAAGCTGCTACACTCCACCCCACACACCCAAACATTAATATGCAGAGCACCCAGCTGCTCCCCTTTACCCCACACACCCAAACATTAATATACAGAGCACCCAGCTGCTCCCCTCCACCCCACACACCCAAACATTAATATACAGAGCACCCAGCTGCTCCTCTCCACCCCACACACCCAAACATTAATATACAGAGCACCCAGCTGCTCCTCTCCACCCCACACACCCAAACATTAATATGCAGAGCACCCAGCTGCTCCCCTCCACCCCACACACCCAAACATTAATATACAGAGCACCCAGCTGCTCCCCTCCACCCCACAGACCCAAACATTAATATACAGAGCACCCAGCTGCTGCCCTCCACCCCACACACCCAAACATTAATATACAGAGCACCCAGCTGCTCCCCTCCACCCCACACACCCAAACATTAATATACAGAGCACCCAGCTGCTCCTATCCACCCCACAGACCCAAACATTAATATGCAGAGCACCCAGCTGCTCCCCTCCACCCCACACACCCAAACATTAATATGCAGAGCACCCAGCTGCTCCCCTCCACCCCACACACCCAAACATTAATATACAGAGCACCCAGCTGCTCCCCTCCACCCCACACACCCAAACATTAATATACAGAGCACCCAGCTGCTCCCTTCCACCCCACACACCCAAACATTAATATGCAGAGCACCCAGCTGCTCCGCTCCACCCCACACACCCAAACATTAATATGCAGAGCACCCAGTTGATCCCCTCTTCTTCACAGATCCAGAAATGATTAACTGCCATGTTTTCAGGGTGGAAAAGAGGGTCAATTGATTAATTAAGCCACTCTTTGAATAGTGAATCATTTTTGGATGCAGATCTGCATGTTACGCCTCAAAGAGGGACAAATGAGAACAACGAGGGACAGGGGGACATGGACTCAAAAGAGGGACAGTCCCTTCAAATTAGGGACACTTAGAAGGTATGTCTTTCTTATTTGCCATTTGCTGTTGGAGCAGCAGCGACATCTTTCCCTCTCAGGATCTCCCTCCCTCCCTTGTGAGGGAATGTCCTAGCTCTGCCATTAGGGCTTCCCTCTGATCACATGACTCACACTATGTCATGTGACAAGGCTCTTCCTGTGTGTGAGAGGGAGGTCGTGTTTCCGGCCATTGAAGCAGCATCTGGTGTGAGCTGTATATCCGCTCTGGGAAGCTGCAGTCGCCCGGGAGGCAGCGAGGGATCTCGTGTGACATTTGCAGCCGGCAGCATTGTCTCTCTATCATTCCTCGGAGGTAATGATGTATAGAATGTGTCACTAGTCACTGGATATTTAGTTGTTGTGTTAGCATTATAATATACATTGGGATGTAGCGTTAGCAGTGAGCTTAGGCTGCGCTCACACTGTGCGGTTGCAGTTCAAAGGTGTTTTGAACTGCTTTATTATTTTTGCAGTTCTATAGACTACAACTGAAATCGGTTTGTGGTTCAGTTCAGTAGGGACACAGCAAACAGGACTTTTCTGGCTGTATTCAGCCTTGCTGTATGGAAATGGAGAACACACCTCCCAAGTGCCCCTGATTTGGAGAGACTGTCCCTCTTATGAGTCCCTGTCCCTTTTTGTTCTCTCTTGTCTGTCTTTGAGGTGTAACATGCAGATCTGGAGCAATAAATGATTAAATTGCCTATTCAATGTGTTTATATTATTTAAACTGTTACACTATATCTCTTATCCATCTGTCATCAAGGGGATGTGGCTTAATTTATCAATTGTCATTTGTCCCTCTTTGATGTGTAACATGCAGATCTGCAGCAATAAATGATTAATTCTCCTATTTAAAGTGTTTATATTGTTGTAAACACTAACTCTATCCATCCCATAATGAAGGGACATGACCTGATTTATCAATTGTCCCTCTTCCCACCCTGAAAAGTTGGGAGATATGGGAGAGGTGTCCATAGAGGATACATGGTATCACTTTTCATACAAATACGAATTTGGACAGTTGTGAACAGGGGTGTAACTAGTGGAGGTGCGACTGTTCCGGGGCCCAGGAGGTCAGGTAGGCCCCATCATTGTTGCTCCTCCACCTATTTGTTATATTTGTGCTCACTTGGCATCATTTAGAGAAAAGAAGCAGCATTTGTCTCTGCTGGTTCAGTCTTTAGTTGTCTAGCTGCATCCAACTGAGTAAGCAGAGAAAAAACGTTTATGTATGAGTCCCCGGCATATTGTGTTACACCACTGCTTGTGAACTTTATTTATGGATTCCCTATAAGTAGTTTCTTTTAAGGGTTGGGGCACTGATAATTTTAATGTATTTAGATTCTCAGTAGCACGTATACAGGGATATAATAAATATATATATATATATATATATATATATATATATTTATATTTATTTATTTATAGGGACCATGTTCTTATTCTGCTGCTACAGTTGCTACAATCAAATTAATTTATAATCTAGATGCCTATTGCCACTTCAAGTGAACCTATAACCAGGATTTTGCCCTAGGGGGCAAATTGGGATGCCCCGCTGTGTGAAACCCCCCCTACAGATCGCCCACTCCACTCACCTTTCTGCCATTTCCACGGGGCATGCGCGGGTGCTCGTCCAGTGATTTACGCAGCAGATATTAAAGTGGACCAGAACCCACATTTTTAACTTGCATCCCTATGTTTTGCTGCTCTCATGAATAGTACCTCTTGCCAGTATTTAATGCTCCTGCTTCACTCCCAGATAATGATGTCTGTTTTAGCTGTAAAGCTCCGCCTCCTCCATTTTTTGCCTCTGTTGTGTGTGCCGATGATGTCATTGCCACACCTATGTAATGTCTAATCGCTGTCATCTTACAGAGAGGGACAACAAATAAATCAGTGTTCCAGGACAAGTCAAAAAGTTAAAATTTTTCTTTCTAGAGTATCAGCAGGGGCTTGGCCCAAATATATTTCACAAGTTCGGTGGGTTTTGGTCTGCTTTAATGCAGGGTATAAAGCTGTTGTTGAACAGTACATCGGCATAGGGATCGCTGGTGGCCACGTTCCCGCCTCCCCTGTGGATTGTGCGGGACAGGAAAAAGGTAAGGGGCGTGCGGCATACCCACCAACTTTTCAGGGTGGGAAAGAGGGACATTTCTTAAAGTGGACCAACACCCAGGATTTTGACTATCCTGGGTGTTGGTCCACTTAGGTGGGGCACCCCGATCAGGGGTGCCCCGCTGTGTGAAACCCCCCCGATCGCCGCAAAAACTCACCTCTCCCCGCTCCCACGTGACCTCGTCCGGCCAATGACAGCGCTCAGAGCCGCTCTGGTATGCGCGTCCAAAGCCGCTTGGACGCGCATACCAGAGCGCTGTCATTGGCTGCGTCTCTCGCTTCCCTCTAACAGGGAGCGCGCCTGCGCCGGCCATTCACAAAACGGCCGGCGCGGGAGCGCGCCCTGCTAGAGGGAAGCGTGAGACGCGGACGCATGCGCCGTTGGATCGCTGGTAAGGTAAGGATTGTGGGCCTCCTGGGGGGTTCCTCCCCGTGGGACATCCCGATTTCGGATGCCCCGCGGGGAGGGATCTGATCTGTCCGGGAATCTTATAGATTCCCGGGCCGATCCCCCCCTGGGTGTTGGTCCACTTTAAATTAGGCCACACACCCTCATTGAGGGATGAGGTTACAACAATGGAAACACTTAAAATAGGCAAATGAATAATTTATTGCTGCAGATCTGCATGTTACACCTCCAAAAAGGGACAAATGAGAACAACGAGGGACGTGGACTCAAAAGAGGGACAATGCTTCTAAAACAGGGACACTTGGGAGATATGCGTGCGGGCCTTATGTATAGTATTCAAGTGTGATCTCTACAGAGCATCAAAAACAGACCTGATATACAAGGGAGGGGGATTTAGAAGGGCACAAGGATCTCCATACACAAGGCCCCCATTATAGAGGATCAGCACCTCCTCCCATCACAGACCCCCCCCCCCCCCCCAGGTAATTTTGTCAGTTCCTGGATTGAGACCCCCCCCCCCCCCCCCACCATGTGCCAACTTGGATTGGAAAGGCTGTCTTGGTGTGGGGGGCTCCTAGGTCAGAGAGGATCCCTCCTTTCTCTCAACTTAGCTTAGCTTCTGGTTTCACACCTCTGGCTCTTGGCTCCTCTGTCTGTTTTCCTCTCTGGAATGTTCTGCATGGGGTTGACTCAAAGCTAGATGAGAAAACTCACACCTCCTTTAGGTAGGTAGACAATGAAAAAGGATCAAAACCCAACCTGCAGTCTGTGAGACTCCAGGGCAGGCATACTCGCTCCCCCTGGGGCACCATGAGCTGTATGAAACTCCTCAAGTCGCCCAAAAACTCACCTTCTTTCCTGGTCCAATGGCTCATGCGCAAGCAGCAGCCACGTCCCGGCTATCCCTTTAGGAGGGCGCATGGCAGCGCCAAGTATTTGTGAATAGAAAAAGTACGACGGAAAGGCTCTGAAGCTGCCCCTCCAAAAACCAGAAATTTGGCCGCACACTCTATCAATAAATCAAAAGTGTTGTGTTTATTAGATACAAAGCACTGCACGTGCCTAAAAATCAGATACCATAAATAAATAACATACACACTAAAAATACCGTTTTGTGAGTACTCGCCTTTAAAACGGTTATTATGAGTGTGCCATACACTCCACTTCGATCTTCATGACATGTGGGTAATCTCCAGTGCAGAGATGAATATGCAAAAAAGAAAGCCCCTCCTGGTCCATATATACCTAGGACCTCCCACCAATTTCCCAGTGTAAAAAAGCAGTAAGGGGACCAGGAAGAACCAATTATAACCTTAACAATCAAAACCAATGGTCCACCATATAAAAGCCCCAGAATACCTGAAAAAAAGGGGTGGGGCGAAGTGGAGTGTATGGCACACTCATAATACCCGTTTTAAAGGTGAGTACTCACAAAGCGGTATTATTCTAAGTGTGCCATACACTCCACTTCGGTCTTCATGACATGTGGGACATCCAATAAATAGCAGTGTGCGTCATGGGTGGGAACCAGAAACAGTAAAGAATGTACAAACTCAAACCACTGCAGCCTGCAGAACCTTGCGGCCAAAAACAGCATCCGCTGAAGCCCGCACATCAACCTTGTAAAACTTGGAACAAGTATGAACGGAAGACCAAGTAGCAGCCTTACAAACTTGTTCAACAGAAGCCTGGTGCTGAAAAGCCCAGGACGCACCAACCGCACGAGTAGAATGAGCAGTAACACGAAAAGGGGGAATCTTCCCCTTAGCAGAATAGGCCCCAACAATGGCCTGACGAATCCATTTGCTAATCGTAGACCTAGCAGGCGCCAAACCTGTCCTGGGCCCGCAGGGCACCACGAAAAAAGCGTCCGTCTTGCGGAAGGAAGAAATAGTCACCAAATAGTACTTCACACAACGAACAACATCCAAATTGTGCAGAACCCTCTCCTTGTCATTGTTAGGCTTAGGACACAATATCCTGATTGAGGTGGAATGCAGACACCACCTTAGGAAGGAAATCCGGCTTAAAACGAAAAACCACCTTATCCTGGTATCTCCCAAAGTAAGAGGCCTGAATCGATAGATCCGCCAACTCAGAGACACGCCGAACAGAGGTAATAGCCACCAAGAAAGCAACCTTCTGAGTGAGAACTGAAAGAGCAATATCCTGTAGCAGCTCAAAAGGAGGACCCTGCAGAGCCGAAAGAGCCAAATTCAAATCCCAAACAGGAACCACAGCCTTCCGAGGGGGCCGCACATGCGCGACCCCTTGGAAAAAGGTCTTAACCAGCGGGTGTAAGGCAAAAGACCTCTGGAAGAAAACCGACAGAGCAGAAACCTGTCCTTTCAAAGCTGGAACCCAAGATCCAGATTATGCTGAAGAAACTCCTGGGTATCGAAAACACCCTGCAAGGCGAGGCCCTAGCCTCACACCAATCAGACCCCCAAGTCCTATAGTAAATGCCAGAAGAGGACCGCTTCCTATCCCTAATCAAAGTCTGAACAACAGCCTCAGACAAACCTTCATCTTGCAAAATGAAGGTTTCAGCAGCCAAGCCGTCAAAGCCAGCGTTTGTAAATTGGGGTAAAGTAGTTGACCCTGAGATAGCAGATCCGGTAACAAGGGAAGCCGGTACTGATCTACGGCCAGCCTTACAATGTCTGCGTACCAAACCCTTCTTGGCCACCTTGGAGCCACCAGAATCGCTGGTGCCCCTTCTAGAACCAGTTTGCAAACTACCTTGCCCAGCATGGAGACGGGCGGAAACAGGTAGATAAAACCCAGATCCTTCCAGGCAAGGGACAAGGCATCCACTGCCAGAGATAGAGGATCCTGAGAAAGAGACACAAAGGCCGGAAGTTTGTGATTGTGCCTCGAGGCAAAGAGATCCACCTCCGGAGTCCCCCACTTGCGGCAAAGATCCAGAAAAACCTCGGGGTTGAGAGACCACTCTCCTTGGCGAGAGGATCCCCTGCTCAGGGAATCCGCCTCCGTGTTCTCCACTCCCGGAATGTAGACTGCCGAAATGCAAGGAACATTGCTCTCCGCCCAGTGCAGGATCAGAGAGACTTCCCTGAGGGCACTCCTGCTGCGAGTCCCTCCTTGGTGATTGATGTAATCTACCGCCGTTCGGTTGTCTGAACGAACCTGAACCGGTAGACCCTGTAAATGTGAGGTAAGCAGAGCCAGAACCAGTCGGATGGCTCTGAGCTCCAAGACATTGATGGGGGTGTGAGGACCCCACACCCCGCTGAACTGATGACTTTTCCAATAACCTCCCCAGCCCGACAGGCTGGCATCCGTGGTAACCGTCTTCCAACAAGGGACCAAAAAGGATCTGCCCTGCAACAGGTTGCTTGATTCCAGCCACCACCGAAGGGACTGCCGAACCCTGGGAGTCATCCTGAAAGGTTGATCCAATGACTGCTGACACCTGTCCCAACGCGTCAATAGGTGAAGTTGAAGAGATCTCATGTGAAACTGTGCAAACGGTACCGCCTCGAAGGAGGATACCATCAAGCCCACCAGTTTCATCCCCTGTTGGATAGAGGGACAAGGATTGGCCAGAAGAAGGCGGATCAGACCCTGAATCCCCTGCACCTTGGTCTGGGGCAGAAACACTCTGGCCAGAATGGTATCCAGATTCATGCCCAGAAATGAAATCACACGAGACGGAGAGAGAGAAGACTTGGGGTGGTTGATCACCCACCTGAACCTCTCCAGGGTCGACACCACCTGGTGGGTGTCCCGCTCCGCCTGACGGAGGGAAGAAGCTGAGATCAACAGGTCATCCAGATAAGGCACAATGCGAATGCCCTGAGCTCTGAGCAGAGCCATAATTCCCGCCAAGACCTTGGTGAAGACCCTCGGCGCCGAGGTCAGTCCGAAGGGAAGGGCTAAAAACTGAAAATGTTGATCCTCCACCGCAAGCCGGAGGAATCTCTGATGTGCCTGAAAAATCGGAACATGCAGATACGCATCCTTGATGTCTATGGATGTCATAAAATCCCCTTGGCGAAGGGAATTGATAGCCGAGCGCAGAGTCTCCATGTGGAACTTTTTGGCTCTGATAAACCTGTTGAGAAACTTGAGATCTAGAATGGGTCTCACCGAACCCTCCTTTTTGGGAACCGTGAAAAGGTTGGAGTAGTAATCCCTGCCTCTCTCCAACTGAGGCACCGGGCAAATAACTCCCATGTCCAGAAGGTTTTTTACTGCTAACAGGAGCCCCTGTGCAGCCTGAGGGTCCGAGGGCACCCGAGACCTTAAGAATCTTGGGGGCGGCCAGTACTCTAACTCCAGTTTGTACCCGGAGGAGACCACTTCCAAGATCCAATTGTCTGTGACCTCCCAGACCCAGACCTGGAAGAAGAGCCGCAGCCGCCCCCCCACCCTTGCGGGTGAGGGCGCCCCTTCATTGCTGAGCCGGTTTAACGGCAGGCTTGGGCTTGGAACCCCAGGCAGCCGCAGGACGTGCCCGACCTCTGCCCCAGTTCCAGGGCGAGCCCCTGACACCCGAGAAGGCCAAACCCCTAGCCGCTCTGGCCCCTCGAAAGGAAGGAGTGAACGAGCCAGCCCCCCGAAAAGGACGGCGCTGTTTCTTCCGCTGAGGTAACTTACCTCCTTTAGCAACAGCATCCAATTTATCTCCAAACAGCCGCGTACCCAAGAAGGGAAGAGCTGTGAGCGACTTCTTGGCCCCAACGTCCGCCGTCCACTGGCGGAGCCAGACCGATCTGCGCATAGCCGCCAGTAAGGCTGAAGTCCTACTACACACGACAATAGAATCTTCCATAGCAGCCATGACAAAATCCATGAACAATTCACATCTCTTACGGGTAGCGAACTCCGCGCAAGCTGGATCAAACTGAGCGTCATTAAGCCAGTCCCTGATAAGAGACCTGGTAGCAAGCGACACCAGGGCAGATGCACAAACAGGCCGCAGGGCCGAGCCCACGCTGGCAAATGCGTGGCACGCCATCTGATCAAGGCGCTTATCCTCGCCATCCTTAAGGGAAGCACAGAAGAGTTGGTCAAACCTAAAACTGGCTCGTTGACCTCGGGAGGAGAAGACCAGCGCTTAACCGCCTTCACCAGGAGAGGATACTTCTTATCCCATCCCTGAGGAGCACCAGGAAGCCGACTGGGCCTCTCCCATTCTCTAAGGATCAGCGCATCAAAGTAGGGAGGGTAGGGAATTCCAGACGGGGCTTGCGGACCCCAAAAAATTCCCCCTTCTTGAGAGGGGGCGCCTCAAGCGGTTCAATATCCAACACCTCCAATAGATGTGACAAAACAGTGGCCGTATCTACGGCATCCCCCAGCGCCTGCACGACATCGGCATCCCCAGACTGAACATAGTCAGCCTCTGTTTCCTGATACAATTCCCCCCTCCTCGAACGGGGAATAATCTGACAAATCAACGGAATCGGCGTCAACATCCCACAAGGGCTGGGCCGACGACAAATGTCTCTTTTTAGCCTGGGCCTTCTTGCCCACCGTGCTAGCAATAATTTTCTCAATGCTGGCCAATCTAGCCCAAACATCAGAGTGCGACTCCCCGCTGGCACCAATGTCATTTGGGGTACGGATAAGGCGGGGAGGGGAAGGCGATGAAGCGGGAGGAGCCGACCCAGAAGGCTGGGTACCAGACTGCCGCGTTATGGCCTTTTGTGCGCATAGTATACAGATCAGCACATTCTCCCCCGTAAGGGATACCCTACACATGGCCCGGATTGTCCCAGAGGGAGCCCGAGCCCAGTATCCTGCGGAGCCTCCATATGGTGATTTTTGTGGTCAGTCGCAAGACCGCAGGGAATTTACGCCTAAGCAACCCAGGATGCCCCTTAAAAGTCTCGGTGGGAGGATTTGAGGTGATCAATTTACACTAGGGACCCCAGGACCAGGAGGAACCCCTTAATAATATGCATAAATACAATGCAATCTGTAACACACAAACAGACATCATAAGTGCAATTCCATATATATATATATGGCAATAACATATATATATATATATATATATATCTATATCTATATCCCAGCTCCAGACATGCGATAGCCAAAAAAAAACAATATAGACACACACACATGCCCGCAAACAGTGAGGGCCCCCCGCTACAGAGGGGCCCCCAAATAAGCTAAGGAAGTGGCCATCCGGTCCTTACCACCAGGAGCGCAGCTCAGCACAGCAATCCAAAATGACCCCCGAGAAGTGCAAACCAATAATTAAATTGTCCCTGCACCACCCTTCAAATAACCATAAATTGCAAAAAGATCAGTGTGCATATATATGGTGTCCAAAAAAAAGCAATTTAAAATTTGCTAACAAACATAATGTGGGGCCCAGTACCCCACAGAAAGGGCACCAATAAATTGCACCACCAATCTTATATATTCAAAAAATCAATCAAGGCATGTAACAATACTATGAAATTTTAAATTGTAAATTTATTTACATCATAATTAAAATTTAGAGCTCATACAACACATAATTAAAACCATAATTACTCAACAGGAGACTACCAAGCCAGAAAAAAAAGTGCCATTGTGCATATAATGATACAAATATAAGCAAAGTGTATATAAACAAGTGATACAAGTAATATAGATCAATCCAAGGGGTCAAACAACCTCTAATTAAAAATAAATTGCCAAACAACTGTGAAGTGTTAATAAAACAATATATGTGTATCAAAAACTAACACATACAAATTACACACCTAAAACCAATCCAAAAACTAACCCCAAAAATAATCCTCAAGTGTTAAAAATATATAAATTTCTATCACCAAGTGTCTGGCTGGAACTCCTGCTGTGTCCTGGTGCCCCTTTACCCACGCGCTCCGTGGACAAACACCACTTTTACAAGGTGCCAGGAAGAGAACCACATACATAATTATATATATATATATATATATATATATATATAATTATGTATCTATATCCCAGCTCCAGACATGCGATAGCCAAAAAAAACAATATAGACACACACACATGCCCGCAAACAGTGAGGGCCCCCCGCTAGAGAGGGGCCCCCAAATAAGCTAAGGAAGTGGCCATCCGGCCCTTACCACCAGGAGCGCAGCTCAGCACAGCAATCCAAAATGACCCTCGAGAAGTGCCTTGCAGAATGACAGGAAGAGAAGGGGGAGGGCGGGCCAGCGCAGAACGCGCGCTCGCCAGGCCACGCCCCCCCTCGCAGCAACGCGGATCCCAGGGATTGAGCCACAGAATCGCGCCAAAGAAGGGGGCGGGGCTACCGCGGCCGCGCCGAGAGCCCCACCCTGAACACAGCCTAAGGGGGAGAAGCTCCCCAGGCTAAATCAAGGCACCAGATATGGTCTCAGAAGTGAAAAACATCCTGTCAGTCAAACACACACACACACGGGCATAGGAGAACGAAAACGAAATAACGGCCAGGCACCCCCCCCCCCCCCCCCGGAGGGGAGTAAGGGACCCAGAAGGGGGGGAACCCTGCCATAAGCATAGAGGGATGGGGCATCCCACACCAGGATCACCAAAACCTGGGTAACCTCCTACCCCATAGTCCCATAGTGAGGTCTCACGGTGGAGCAATGCTCCTTCCACACCCATAGGGTGTTGCCTACCTTCACCAGGACCCGCAGCCTAAGCTGGGAGCTCAAATAGGGGCAATTTAGAAAGGGTCCTGGCAGCAATAGTGACAATAAACGGCCGGGGTGCGAGCCCGGCTTACCTGTAAGTAAAGAAGTCTTCATCTTCTGTCTTGTCGCCTTCTCTGCAGAGAAGGAACTGGGAAATTGGTAGGAGGTCCCAGGTATATATGGACCGGGAGGGGCTTTCTTTTTTGCATATTCATCTCTGCAGAAGTTCGCCCTCTATTGGAGATTACCCACATGTCATGAAGATCGAAGTGGAGTGTATGGCACACTTAGAATATAACCATACACTGCAACAATATTGGAGACAAACACATGAACTAAAAACAAGGAGCTGGAAAAAAGGTACAAAAAAAAAGGAGGAGGAGGAAAAGGCGTCGAAGGCTGCGTTAATGAATTAAAGCGGACCTTCACTCTGAATAAGAGTCTATCTTATATGTTTCCCACACCCTGTACATACAGATTGTCCA
This sequence comes from Gastrophryne carolinensis, assembly GCA_027917425.1. NCBI lineage: Eukaryota > Metazoa > Chordata > Amphibia > Anura > Microhylidae > Gastrophryne > Gastrophryne carolinensis. The sequence continues at coordinate 27,056,271 of CM051237.1, forward strand.
CATTAAAAATCATCCTACCTGCATCTACTGCATGTTATGAGCCTTTAAACATCCAAGATGGCGGTTTATGGAAGCCGCCATCTTTTCAGGCAGCCTGCAAACAGGAAGTGCCTCCTGACTGTGCTGCTCTGCATTCTGGGACTGCTGACCTTTACCTGACCCCAGCTCTGCTCTGTCTGAGCAAAGCACAGCTATAACCCACCCCCTGTACCTTTTTCCACTCTCCTCTCCTCAGTAAGTGTGATGCTTCTGAGTCAAGATGGCGGCGCCCGTATCCTAAATTCCTGAACAGAGTTGCAGCCCAGTGGGGGAAAGAATAATAAGTTAGTGACAAAAAACGTAAAATATATTCATTTTACATGCTGGGGAACCGTTTTTTAAGAGTTTGTGCTTTTCATTAAATCACGCTGAAGGTCCGGTTTAACAGTTGCTGTAATCTATGTGCAAAAAATGCACTCAAATGCCAATACCCACAATTGGCTGTGCTGGCAACCACTCAGCTAAATAAATAAAGATAATAAAAGCATGTACAATCTGCCATTGGGTGGTGGCGGTCCGTAACACACTGAGAACTAATAGTGATAAAAAGTGCAAAGTGCAAACGGTGTACAAATGGCAAAAGAATGCCAAAAATAGAGCAGGCAAAGATGCCAATTATAGCAGAAAAAAGTGCTGGTGCCAGTGCCTATAGACAATGAGTGTTTAGCCCCGATAATCAGGCATGAAGCAAAGCAAAAAGTGCGAAGTGCAATAAGCAGAGCGTGTGCGGCCGCTCACAACCAATGGCAATGATAGAGGTATTAAATGGTAAGTAAATCAATACATCACCAATTATAATGAATCATAGCCCAGCCGACTCCCCACAGCTCCAAACGGCACCGACGCGTTGCGTAGTGTTTACACTACTTCGCAAATTTTCTGGTTCTTGGAGGGGCAGCTTCAGAGCCTTTCCGTTGTACTTTTTCTATGCATTAGATTTCCAGGGCCTGCACCCAGCACGCTTTTTGTATGTGTAGGCTGTGCATGCCCGCCCTCTTATCTTAGGTATTTGTGAATGGCCGGCACGAACATGCTCCCTGTTAGAGGGTAGCAGGGGATGCAACCGCCAGGGCACTGAGATCCACTCGCATTAGACAAGCCCTTGGACAAAGGGGCTCGAGCAGATGTGAGCTCGCTGATTGGACGAACGGCCGCACATGCGCTGTTGGATCGGAAAGAAGTGAGTTTGTTCGGGAGACCCGGGAGACCTGGGTGGTTTCACTCAGTGGGGCATCCTCATTTGGGGTGCCCCAGAGGCAAAGACCAAAACCCAGGATAGTCAAAATCCTGAGTGTTGGTCCACTTGAAAGTGAATGGCAGTTTTCTCTCCTAAAAAGGAGTGAGTTTGTAGTTGTGGTGTCTGGGCAGAGGATTCTGGCCTGGGAATTTCTCTTCCACAGCTCCTCGTGATTTCTGACCATTGTGCTTATGCAGCAATTGTAATCCGTTCAGCCTCCTACGTGTTGTAGCCTCTCCAGGGGCATATGCCTCGGGTGCAGCAGGTCAGGGGGGCACCAAAGGGGGCTCTGAGCACAGGACGGGGGCACCATTTTAAATCTTGGCCCCGGGTTCCCAATCCTGATCCCATCTCTAGTATGTATATAGTGTATGTACCTGGTGAAATAAAGCTGAAGAACCTGAATCAGAGGACACTTTATTGATGTCTTCAGCATACCTCCCTAAAGTCCCTAATTTGGAGGGACTGTCCCTCTTTTGGTCTCATTTGTCCCTCTTTGAGGTGAAACATGCAGATCTGCATCAATAAATGATTCATTTGCCTATTGAAAGTGTTTATATTGTTGTAACTGTTACAATGTATCTCCTATCCATCCCTCAATGAGGGGGCGTGGCTTAACAATTGTATGTCTTCAGAGAGAGTTGCTCTGTCCTCTTTATTCTACACTGAAACCCCATACTAACATCCCAAATCATACAAACATACACACACGCATACAATATCAAATCCATACAACACCTCAGTAAATCTGCGTCACCCTTATCTTTCCCCTCCCACAGGAGACACTATGATGACAAATGTGAAAAGTGAGGAGGAAGAATTCTTTGTAAAGAATGAAGAGGAGGAAATCCCTCTACAGATCAGCTCAGGTGAGTAATAAACCTTCTATAGAAAAGATTTATCTGTGTCTCCTGCTCAGTCACTCCACACACTCTGCTCTGTTTTATACGATTCATTATAGGGAAATAACTCTCATCTTTATTCACAGACCCTGGAGGAGCTATAATAAAATCCGAGGAGGAGGAAGAAATATCTGTAAAGAATGAATATTCTCTACAGATCAGCACAGGTGAGTAATAAACCTTCTATAGAGACGATTTCCCTGTATTTCTTGCTCAGTTACTCCATACATTATGGTCTGTCTGAAAGCAGAAAAAAAAACATGATTTTGACTATCCTTGGTTTTGTTTCTTGCCCCCGGGTTGGCCCCATTTGGGATTCCCAGTCCTACAGTGCATGCACAGGCACTCATCCAATCAGAGCCGTTTGCTTATTCACGGCAGTTGACCCTGTGCTTGACAATTGCTAGCGAAAGACTCGCTCCGGACTATCAGAATGGCTGAGGTGTGAGAGCGCATCTTGGCTCAGAGATGCAGCCATTCTTCATCCAGATTGTTTACATTGCAGAGGGTGTGGTGCCCCAGGGGGTTTCCGACAGCAGCGGGGGGAGGGGGGAGGTAGGGGGGAGGTCAGGAGCCAGCCCTTGAATCTGGGACTGGCCTGGTTGGGTTTTGTTCTGCTTTGAATAGCTCAGTACATGGACATGACTCTCATCTTTATTCACAGACCCTGGAGAAGCTATAGTGAAAAAAGAGGAGGAAGAGGAAATATTTGTGAAGAATGAAGAGGAGGAAATTCCTCTACAGATCAGCACAGGTGAGTAATAAACCTTCTATATAAAACATTTCCCTGTATTTTATGCTTGGTGATGATCGATCCACTGATGTCAATGTGTTACCTGAATTTTACAATGTCTCTAAATGTAAAATCCTGCACTTGGGTAGAAGGAATCTCTGCTCTGAGCACCGTATGGGCAGCACTGTGTTATCCAGGACCTCGGAGGAGAGAGATTTAGAGATACTGATGACTGATAGCTGCAAGATGACTGGACAGTGTAGCCAGGCAGTGGGAAAAGCAAGCAGGATGCTCGGCTGCATGGCTCGAGGCATCACCAGTAGGAAGGGGGAGGTTGTGATGCCGCTGTATAGAGCCCTGGTGAGGCCACAGCTAGAATACTGTGTGCAGTTCTGGAGACCGTACCTGCAAAAAGACATTATTCAAATAGAACCGGTCCAAAGGCCGGCAACAAAAATGGTAGAAGGACCTAAACTTAAAACTTATCAGGAGAGACTTAAAGAACTAAATTTGTACAGTCTGGACCTTTATATATATGTGAAAGGATTCAATAAGGTTCAGGAGGGAAGTCTTTTTAAGAAGAAACTTAATGATAGAACAAGGGTCCCAACCTGAAACTAGTCAGAGGGAAGATCAGGAGCAACGTAAGAAAATATTATGTTACAGGAAGAGTAGTAGATGCTTGGAACAAACTTCCAGCAGAGGTGGTTGAAAAATAGACTGTAAGTGAATTTAAAAATGTCTGGGATAAGCGCACATCTATCCTAAGATAAAGAGAACATACAGTATACACATAAGGGAAGACTAGATGGACCGTATGGTCTTCTTCTGCTGTCACCCGTCTATGTCGGTGAAATAAAGGACATCTGTATGTAACAAGTCTACTCGCCCTACTCTGTGCAAGCTGCTGTAGCAATAAAAGTGAACATTTATGTCGCACTCACTTACTACCTACTTTGATCACCAGTATGTCTCTAACATTTCACCTTATGCCTAATTTACCTCCTTGTTACCCACCACACTCACTCTTTAGGATCTGGAATTGCCCGCACATCTCGGTACAGGGGCATCACTTTGTTTTTTTACCCCCACAGTCTCCAGAGATGCTAGCGTGGCAAATGTGAAAACCGAGGAGGAATTATTTGTGCAGAAAAAAGAAGGGGATCTACAGATCAGCCCAGGTAAGTAATAAATACAGAAAAGAGATGTCCCTGTATCTCCTGCTCAGTCACTCCACACACTCTGGTCTGTGTTATACAGCTCAGTACAGGGGCCTGACTCTCATCTTTATTTACAGACCCTGAAAAAGCTATAGTTAAAACGGAGGATGAAGAAGTGTATGCGAATAATAAAGAGGGGGAAATCCCTCTACCCATAATCGCAGGTGAGTAATAAACCCTGTATATAAAATCTCCCTGTATCTCCTGCTGAGTCACTCCACACACTCTGGTCTGTGTTATACAGCTCAGTGCAGGGTCCTGACTCTCGGCTTTGTTCACAGACCCTGGAAAAGCTATAGTTAAAGCGGAGGATGAAGAAGTATATGTGAATAATAAAGAGGGGGAAATCCCTCTACCCATCATCTCAGGTGAATAATAAACCCTGTATAGAGATGTCCCTGTATCTCCTGCTCAGTCACTCCACATTCTGTTATACATCTGAGTACAGGGGCCTGAATCTCCTCTTTATTCACAGATCCTATAGCTGCTATAGTGAAAACTGAGGAGGAAGAAGTATTTGTGCAGAATACAGTGTGGGAAATTCCTCTATTGATCAGCACAGGTAAGCAATGAACCTTATGCAGACAGCATATTCTCCATGTTCAGTTCACTATCCTAATACTGCACTCATCATCTCATCACATCTTACACACATGCTGGTGCTTAGTTTTAAACTGAATAAGATCTGTTTCACATCAGATCTTTCATAACAGAAGGGAGAGTTTTCTAGTTCCAGCTCATTGCTGGAACACCTGTATTTATTATACCCAGGGCTGTATTTCTTATTAGGCAACCCTAGGCACATGCCTAGGGTAGCAACCTGGAAGGGGGGCGCTGCCCTTTCTATCATAGTAAAGAAAAGAAATTAAAACTCCCATTGCCGCAACATGCCTCCTGACAAGCGCCCCCCCTCTCCAGCTACAGAAGGAGGCAGAGTGTATTTGTGTGATGGGGGGGGGGCGGTTATTGGTTGTACATAGACCAGAGCATCTCCCCTCCACTGCTGTGGTCATGTGACTCCTGTATGTCAGAATGCCGGAAAGATGCTTGTCTGCTCCTCTGGTTTTCCCCCCTTGTGCCCTCCCCTTCTCCGCACACATACTCTTCATCTAACCCATGGCACCCTCTCCTTTTTTTTTTATATGGAATGTGACATAACTTAAAAAAAGGGGGCACAAATACTTAACTTAAAGTGGACCAACACCCAGGGGTGATCGGCCCGGGAATCTATAAGATTCCTGGGCCGATCACCTCACTCACTGCGGGACATCCGAGATCGGGATGTCCCACAGGGTGAAACCCCCCAAAAAAAAACCAAACTCCTTACCTGATCCGCCGCCTCCCGCGCCCCTCTAGACGTGCCCGCGCCGGCCGTCTGTGAATGGCCGGCGCGGGCACGCCGAGAGTGCCGCGCGGGAGGCGGCGGCGGACGCGCTGTCTTGGACGCCGCTGTCACTCGCTTGGACGTCGGCGGGGATTGGACGCCGCGGTCACATGGGAGCGGGGAGAGGTGAGTTTTTGGGGGGTTTCAGAGAGCGGGACACCCCCGATCGGGGTGCCCTGCCGAAGTGGACCAAAACCCAGGATAGTCAAAATCCTGGGTGTTGGTCCACTTTAAGCACAAACACCAGATACGGCCCTGATTATTTACTGATTTGTTTCTCTATGAACGAATTTATGTACACTGCTTTTCATCATTTTTTATAATTCCAAGTAATGAGTCGAGACGCACCAGCACATCTAGCTGTGAAGATTTTAATTTTATTTATTTATTCCCACAATATTCAAAGTCTCACATGTCTTTCCTTTTCAGTGAACCACATCTGCTAAGGTGGAAGAGGCTGCTAGTTGTAGCGATGCTACCTGAAGCCTCTTTCATGCCATCCACAATCTAGCTGGTCATTGCTCCTTTTCCTCTTTGCTGAGCAGTCTCCTTCCCAGCTCATCTGCTGTTCAATCTTCTCTCACAAGAAGACTTTCAAATATACACAAAGCAAGACTCCAATACACACTACTAAGGGGTTCTAACCTTTTTAAATGGTTATGGTCCTGCCCAGCTCAAACAGTATAACTTCTGGGTTACAGGCTGCATGTCTTCACTATGCACCTTCCCAGAGAAACAAAACATAACACAGTGATGGAAGCAGAAAGTTATCCGTGGCCAGGGCACAAATCTATGTAATAACCTGGAGTGGCATCACAAGGCTGCGTGGGACAATCTGAATGCCCCACAAATGCTCCTCCATTCAGGATTCCCTCTACCAGGGCTTATTGTTTGAATATTTGTTAAATATTCAAACAAATATAAATACAAAGCACCGTGCTAAAATCGATAATTTCCTTAGGTCCACAATAAAATGCTCAACGTACGAAAGTCCTCACTCCAAAAAAGACCAGAGATCAAAAGTATACTCGCCCTGTGTTTATACTTATACCAAAAAGACCACCTTTAGGGTCAAGATAGACAATGCAGCGTCGCACAAAGGCTCACAGGGAGGATTCCAAAATCCTAGAAATAGAAAAAGTGCGACAAGGGAAACTCTTGGATTCACACCAAGAAATGTAGGCATGCCAAACTCTGTAGTAAATCATGGAAGAAGACTTCTTCCGCGCCTGAATCATGGTCTGAACAACCGTGGCCGACAGCCCCTTTTCCGTTAGGATTGAGGTTTCAATAGGCAGGCCGTCAAAGTCTGTTAATTGGGATGCTGCAGCGATCCCTGAGTGAGAAGCCCTGGGTCGTCGGGCATGATGTAACAATCGACTGACATCTGGACTATGTCCACGAAACCAACTCCGTCTCGGCCAACGAGGAGCCACCAGGATGCTTGGTACCCCCTCCTGGGCTATCTTGCGCAGCACTCTGCCCAGGAGAGGAAATGGAGGGAATGCATAAAGGAGACTGAACTCCGTCCACAGAATTGCCGAAACGTCTGTGGCGAAGGACAGAGGATCTCTTGACAGGGAGACGAACCTTGGAAGCTTGTGATTGTGTCTGGACGCAAACAGGTCCACGACCGGCTGACCCCAGCGGAGACACAGAGCGTGAAAGATCTTGTTGCTGAGAGACCATTACCCCAGACGAGACGTCCCCCTGCTCAGGGAGTCTGCCTCCTGGTTTTCTACCCCGGGGAAGTAAGCCGCCGAGATGCAGGGAACATTCTCCTCCGCCCAAGTCAGAATCTGGGACACCTGAAGAACTCGCTTGCTCCGAGTCCAGCCCTGGTGATTGATGTAGGCGACAGCTGTCTGATTGTCCGAGCAGACCTGAATCGCCTGACCCCTTAGATGGGGAGTCAATTGAAGAATCACCAACCGAATCGCTCTCAGCTCCAGCAGATTGATGGGTAAGTGGGCCTCCTGTGGCCCCCACTGACCCTTGAACTTCAGCGTTTGCCGAAAACCTCCCCAGCCGGACTGGCGTCCGTGGTAACTATCTCCCACCGGGGAGTAAGAAAGGACTTGCCCACCAACAGATTTCTGGAGTCCAACCACCACAAGAGGGACTGTCTGACCATGGGGACAGTGAAAAATCCTGATCCAGGAACTCCTGCGTCCGGGCCCAACCGGTCAACAGATTCATTCGAAGAGGTCTCATGTGGAACTGGGTGAAGGGCACTGCCTCGAAGCAGGACACCATGAGGCCCACCAGTTTCATCCCCAGACAGATCGATGGCTGCTGACAAGCCAGTAGGGCCTGCACCTGCATCTGGAGGCCCTCCACCTTCTGCTGGGGTAGGAATATATTGACCTGAGAGGTGTCCAACGTCATGCCCAGGAAGGACCTCACCATTGAGGGAGTGGTAGAAGACTTGGGGTAATTGATTACCCATCCGAAATCCTCGAGAGTTGATAACACCGTCCGGGTGTCGCTCTCGGCCTGCTGAAGGGACTGAGCTGCAATCAGCAAATCGTCCAGATAAGGAAGAAGACGAATGCCCTGGTTCCTCAGAATAGCCATGATGCCCGCCAGCACCTTGGTGAACACATGGGGGGCTGAGGCTATCCCGAGCGGCAGTGCCACAAACTGGTAATGCTGATCCTCCAGCGCAAACCTCAGGAACTTCTGATGCCCCTGAAAAATCGGGATGTGCAGATAAGCATCCTTGATGTCCACCGTGGTCATGAAGTCACCAGGCCGAAGCGAGCTCACCGCGGACCGTAAGGTCTCCATGCGGAAATGTCTGACTCCATTCCGTCCTTCTTGGGCACCGTGAACAGATTGAAGTAGAACCCTCGACCCTGTTCCTGGCGAGGCACAGGGCAAATCATACCTGATAGTAGAAGGCTCTGAACTGCCCTGCGCCGTCAATGCATTCCGGGAGATCCGCGACCGAAGAAATCTTGAGGGCGAAGAACCCCGAAAGGGCCGCTCAGGCTGCCGTCCCTGAGGGAGTCTTCCATCCTTGGCCAGAAGGTTCAGACGCTCCCCGAACAACCTGTGCCCCAGGAAGGGGATACTAGTGAGCGACTTCTTGGCCGCAGCGTCTTGGCCGATCTTCGCAGTAGCTACTGCAAGACAAATCTGGGGATTTCCATGGAAACAGCTCTATTTATAGGAGGCCGGGAGGAGTTACAGCTTTGGATCTTGCAGTAACTGGCGCCACCTGGTGGCGGACTACCCACACGTATATGGATAACTGGGACAGCATGGACCAAACACAGGGAAAATTATTCCACCTCAAGAGCATTGCTTTACATTTATCCACATTGAACTTCATTTGCCAAATGGATGCCAGCTTTGTTTCTTTTTGACAGGTTTTATTAACCAACAATCAGCTTTGTAATTTTTAAATGTCCTTTTTTTTGCCTGCAAAATTTTCACTGAACTGGTACATCTGGGACAGTAACTGGGCAACCCACTCGGTCTACCTGATTGTCGGATGTGGGGAGATACATGTGCAATTCTCAGGACTTTATTTGCTTGCCCTGTGATGCAAAGGCTTATGTTTCACTAGAGTGGCAACTCATCCAGTACCCATTTAATGGACCTCTCCAGCCACTCTCCTAGATCCAGGTACAACTGCCCATGAGCATTTCAAACATGTCACTTTGTTTTAGGATAAGTCTGACAGGAGGTCAAGTAGACCATGTGGTATGGATAATCCTTTTGATGGACATGCCTAAAAGCATACCTCTAAACCATACCAGATCCAGTGGGACAGTAACCATTTTCTACTGCTGTCCCGCTGCCCCAGGAGGTGGAAGGTGTGTCCCACATTTGGAGCACCGTACTCTGCCATCATTCTCTTTTAACCATTGGTCATTCGGAGATTAATGGCCCTGTCCCTCCGTCCCTGTTTGAGCTACCTGCTGTCAATGTCATTCATAGAAGCAGCCCCAACTGGCTCTGTGTTATCTGTGAAAATTGGGTGCGGCAAGGGGCATGGCTATGTGAGACGATCTAACTGTCCTTTTTAAAGTCTGCATAGGAATACAGCTTGTTCTTACAAAAACATGTTTACTAGTTTACATATAAATAATGTGTTAATGGAATGGGAAGAAAGCAGTTCATCTGTCAGTCAGGTCTGTAAAAAGAAAATTGAAAATGACCACATGCCCATACCCAAAATACCTTCTCACCGACTTTGTTGTTTCACTGTCAACAGAGAGGAGAAGTTGATGTTGCTGTGGCTTTTAATTTTCTGTTATTTATTGGTTTAGTGATTTTGGAAATCCTTGTTTGGTGTCTAGCTTGTGAAATAGAGAGGTGGCTTTCTCTAACTATTTTCTATTTCTTTCTTTCTTTCTTGCAGGTGATCTATGTATCCAGAATAATACGGATGAATTTAATCTTGATGACACCACAGCACAGTCTCCAGAAGTCAACCCTACACTAAATCTTGTAGCGTCAGCATCTGATACGCAATCGGGGTTTAATGAAGATTTTCTTACAGATAGTATCAATCACAGATGTCCCACACTGAGAACATATTCATGTTCTCAGTGTGGGAAAAGCTTTAAAGATGCTACACATCTTATCCAGCATGAAAGAGATCACGCAAGAGAGAAACCATATTCATGTTCTATATGTGGAGAACGTTTTTTTCATCAGTCAGGACTTAAAGACCATGAGAGTGCTCATTCAGAAAAGCCATATTCCTGTTCCAAATGTGACTTATGCTTTTCCACCCACTCTATACTTGTTAGGCATGAAAGATGGCATGCAACCCTTACCAAACCTACAAAACACATTTGTAAAAAATGTGGAAAGGTTTTCCCTCATAAATCGGCCCTTACTGCACATAAAACAATTCATAGAGGGGAGAAGCCATATTCTTGTTCTGAGTGTGGGAAAGCTTTTCCTACGAAATCAAGCCTTGCTCTACATCAAAAAAATCATATAGGGTTTAAGCCATATACTTGTTCTGAATGTGGGAAACATTTTGCCCATAGATCAGCCCTTAACATTCATCATAGAATTCATACGGGGGAGAAGCCATATTCGTGTTTGACATGTGGAAAATGTTTTACTAATCAATCCGGCCTTTACAAACATGAAGGCACTCATATTAGAGAGAAGAAGAAATCACGCCTTATCAAACATGGGGAAACTCCTGTAGGAAAGACATATTGTTGCTCTGAATGCGGGAAAGGTTTCTCTCAGAAATCAAACCTCCTTAGGCACGAAACAACTCATACTGGAGTGAAGCCATATGTTTGTTCTGAATGTGGCAAATGTTTTAGTCAGAAATCAAGTCTTAGCAATCATGAAAGAGTTCATACAGGAGTGAAGCCATATTCTTGCTCTATATGTGGGAAATGTTTCTCACAGAAATCAGGCCTTAGCAAACATGAAAAAATTCATAGCAGACAAGAGTCCTATTCGAGTTCTGATTCTGATTGAAATGTTATTATTCGTATATTCCTCTTGTCAAACATAGTAGTTTATACACAGTACTGGCTATGCTGATATAAATGCTGTTTTATCATAAAGTCATTTCCCTTTTTACCCCCTGCTGGGGGCTCAGATCCAACTCAGTTACTATTCATACATTTAAGGTTCTTGAAGCGCCTTCATCCAGGAGAGAGAGACACCACAAAAAGACCTACCTCTTATGAGCCTTATCCCAAATTGGTTTCATTGAGGCCATGTCCCTTGGAAGTCCACTGATAATGTTCATATGCCTAGGCTGACCTAAAAAAAAAAAATTGTAATCTACCCCTTCCCACTTTCTGACAGAATGCAAAAAGACCCACCCTATATCCCAAATTGGTTTCTTAGATGTTCACACTCATTAAGACCGTGTCCTTTAGAAGTCCGCTGATAATATGCCTAGGTTGACCTACTTTCTGATGTCATGCTTCCCATATTTTACCTTTTCTTTCTCTTGTCCCTTGATGTTACTGGTCTGTTCTGGTAGAGTTTTTGTGATCATAGTTGCAAAGCCAGTTAGTTGCCTGCTGGTGGCACTGTACGCCCCTAATATGGCTGTGGTTGTTAGTGTTTACCAGCAGAGGGCTCACCCACATGGATTATCGAGGCCAGCCGCATGTAATATTTAAAGCGGAAAAAAATCCAGGGTTTTAACTTTTCCAAATTGGGATGCCTCGCTGTGTAAAAATTCCCAGATCGGCGCATTCAGACTCATTTTCCCCAATCCAATGGAGTCTACGCAGTCTCTCGTCCAATCCAAGCCACCCGCTGAAGCGATGTAGTTGGCAACCGCTCTAATTATTGTGAATGGTGAGCACGAGTGGTGCATCCCCCCTCTTTCCCTGCGCTCGTGCCCCAGCCAATCTGAATGCCTGAGAGCTGGAGGCGTGCACAGCCAGAGGATGCGGCCGCTCTCACTGCCCATTCACAACTTACCTAGCTTCTACCTTCTATTCATCTGTAGTCCTGATACCCCATCATTCCCCATCGTCCTACTTGCTTTCATTCGGTTACCCTGTTAGCTCCACGCTCTCTTCCAGTCCTCCAGCTCCCTGCAAATATCCAGTCACTGCTTCCATTCTGTTCACCCATTCATTTATACAGGAATCTCTGTGCCTCTTGTCTGTGTCATTACTCTGTACATATTGATTTGGCTATACCCTTGTATTAGTGTGCTGTGCATGTAGAGCATTTTACTAAGTGTCATTTAGTGCGTGTTTAGTGCTATAATGTCAACTTATATACGTAGTACTCTTTGCTGTGCTCAAATGTGCATTAAATTATTTTCACTTGATTTGTATTTGTGTCTGATATATTAACTATTTATTATATTAATATATTAGCTGGCTATGCCCAGAAGCTGTGACCATTTTGTTGTGTAATTGGTACATTAAAGTAAATTTCATTTCAGTGAACAGAGGGGGCAGGCGGCTCACCGTGACAGTTGGGGGCGTCAGAGGGAGTCGGGAAGAGACTCACAAAAATACAATTCTGTGAAATACCTGTAGAATTGGTATTATAAGTATACAGTACGTCCTGCTCCAGATAGATTACTTACACTTGGGTTATCCTCCACCAGATGGCGCTGCACTGCAGAGACATGTAAAACAGGCTCCTCCCGGCACCCTCAAATACCCGGGGACCTCCCACAAATCCCCAGCATTGAAAAGCAGTGAACAAGAAGCCGGGAGAATTTAACCACCCAAAAACTGGTAACTTATAACAATCACCATACAGGGGATCCAGAATAATGCAAAAACCAGGGTGGGGTGGAGCAGGACGTACTGTATACTTATAATACCAATTCTACAGGTGAGTATTTCACAGAATTGTATTATTCTTAGTATACAGTACGTCCTGCTCCAGATAGAGTACTTACACTTGGGACATCCAATAGCAGTGTCCATAAAGTAGGGTGGGATCCCCAATAAAAAGGTAACAGCAGACAGTTTAAACCACTGCCGCCTGCAAAACCTTGCGGCCAAAAACAGCAACAGCTGAGGCATTAACATCAACCTTGTAAAACTTTGAAAAGGTACGAACAAAAGACCAGGTAGCGGCCTTGCACACTGGTGCAATAGAAGCCTGGTGCTGGAAGGCCCAAGGGGCACCAATAGCACGAGAAGAAAGAGCAATAAAGCGAAGGGAGGATTCTTCCCCTTAGCAGAGTAGGCCTGAATCACAGCCTGACGAATCCATATGCGGATAGTAGACTTGGCAGGAGCCAAAAACCCTTCCTAGGACCAGAAGGGACCACAAAAAGAGCATCAGTGTTCTTGAAAGGTGCAGTAGCCACCAGATAGTACTTCAGACACCTAACCACATCCAAAGAGTGCAAAACTCTCTCCTTAGCATTGCTAGGGTTAGAGCACAAAGAAGGAAGAACAATATCCTGATTCAAATGAAAGGCAGACACTACCTTTAGGCAGAAATTCAGGTTTGAACGAAACACCTTGTGCTGGTGCCTCTCAAAGTAGGGGGGCTGAATGGACAGCACAGCCTGACAGAAGTGATAGCTACCAGAAACACGACCTTGAGTGTAAGAATAGCCAAGGCAGCAACCTGCACAGGTTCAAAGGGAGCACCCTGCAAAACAGGCAAGACCATTTTCAAATCCCAAAGACAGGGACCATAGGTTGTAGTGGGGAACGCACATGAGCAACCCCCTAAAGGCAGTCTTAATCAAGGAATGCTGAACAAAAGACTTCTGAAAGAAGACAGACAGGATAGAAACCTGACCCTTCAGAGTACTGAGTTAGAGAAAAACTCCAACCCATGCAGTAAAACTCCAGATCCCTGGTAACTGAGAACACCCAACAGGGAAGAGACCAAGACTAAACCAGTCAATGTAGGTACGCCATACCATATAACAGATAGAAGAAGAAATCATCTTCCTAGCCTTCACCATTGACTCAACCAAAGAGGTAGACAAACCATTCTCCATCAAGATGGAGGTTTCAGCAGTCAGGCCGTCAAGGCCAGAGTTAGTAAATGGGATGGCGTACGTGGTCCTGAGTGAGCAGATCTGGCACTCCAGGCAGAAAGCACTGATCTACTGCCATCTGCACCACGTCTGCGAACCACACTCTTCTTGGCCACCTGAGGCCACCAGAACTACTGGCACCCCTTTCAGAGCAATCCTGCGCAGCAGGGGGAATGTAGAAAGACATACAGAAACTGAACGTCCCGCCATGACAGTACTAAGGCATCCATGGGCACGGCCAGAGGATCCTGGTACGGGGAGACAAAGGCCGGGAGTTTGTGATTGTGACGGAACGCAAACAGATCCACATAGGTTGGCCCCAACGGTGATACAGAGATTGGAACACCCTGTTGCAGAGAGACCCCCCCCCCCCCCGGAATGTATACCGCTGAAAAGCAAGGAACATTGGCCTCCACCAGATCAGAATCAGAGACACTACCTGGAGGACCCTCTTGGACCGGGTCCCTCCCTGATGATTGATGTAGGCAACTGCCATCAGAGTGACCATGCGCCCCCGAGCAGGCAGGCCCTGAAATGAGCAGTCAAACAAATCAGAACTAACCTGATCGCTCACAGCTGCAGGACATTGATAGGTGAATAGGCCTCCTAAGGACCCCACCTCCCCTGGAGCTGCAGGGCCAAGAGAAACCCCCCAACCTGCTAGACCAGCATCTGTGGTGACCGTCTCCCAGGAAGGAGCAAGAAGGTTCCGCCCCCAATAGGTTCCTTGAGTCCATCCACTACAAGAGGGACCTCCTCACCGGGGGGGGAAGACACCCAGACCCTGTCCAGGGACGCTGGGTCCTTGTCCCATACAGACAATAGGAGAAGTTGCAGAAGCCCCAAGAGGGACTGAGCACAAAGGGCCGCTGCGAAGCACGCCACCATCAGGCCCATCAGCTGCATCCCCTGCCTTGGTGAAGGAACGGGGACAGCTAGGAGAAACTGAACTTGTGCAAGCAGATTGTCCACCTTTTGCTGAGGAAGGAATATCCTTGCCTGAACAGTGTCCAGATTCATTCCTAGGAATTAAATTACCAAAGAAGGGGACAGCGAAAACTTGGTGGTGGCTGATCACCCATCCAGATGACTCCAGGATGGACACCACCAGCTGAGTATCCAACTTTGCCCGATGTAGAGGCTGGGAAGTGATGAGGACGTCCAGGTAGTGCAGCACGCGGACGCCCCTTGGCCTCATCAGAGACATCACCCCCACCAGCACCTTGGTGAGCACTCTGGGAGCTGAAGAGAGGCCAGATGGCAAGGCCACAAATTGGCAGTGTTGATCCTCCAACGTGGATCTAAGGAATCTTGGTGTCCTGAAAACACAAGGATGTGAAAGTAAGCATCTTTGATATCCACAATCGGCATGAAGCCCACGGTTCCCAAGGAGCAGATGGCCGAGCGCAGAGTTTCCATGAGGAAGGCGCCTGTACTTGACAAATTGCTGAAGATCTGTGCATCCAGTATGGGCCAGACTGACCCATCTTTTTTGGGAACTGTGAGAAGGTTGGAGTAGGGTCCCTTGCCTCTGCAAACGACCCCCAAACCCCGCAGACCTTGCACGGCCTGTGCCAGCACCTGAGCAGAAGCAGGGACCAGGAGTACCCGGGACCCGGTAATCTTAGGGGGGGGGGGCGCACAGCAAATACCATCTTGTAGCCGGAGGACACTACCTCCTAAATCCACCGGTCTGAGGCATGGTGCCTCCAGACTTAAGCAAGGTGCCGCAGCCGTCCCCTCATGCTTGAGGGGACTTGGGAGAGGATTTGAACATAGCCCCCCCAGAGGAGCAAGGGTGTTGTCTTCTGCTCCTGGGACAGGGAGTTGCGCGAGCCCCCACAAAGGACGCCCCTGGTTCCTGTTTAACACCATGGTGGGGGGGTGGAAGGGGGGTCCTGGCCCCGAAGGGCCCGAGACAGCCGCCTACGCTGGGGTAACTTGCCTCTCCTACCAAACAGGTCTAGGCGGGCCCCAAACAGACGCAGCCCTTTGCATTGTCAGCACCCCACTGTCGCAGCCAGAGCAAGCGACGTATAGCCACCACAAGGGCAGAAGTTCTTGCACAGATTCTAATGGTGTCATCCAATGCTAATAGGATAAATTGTAGAGTGCATTAAACGCATCCCAAGGGAGATCATCAGGGGCACGATCAAGCATTTTTCTGATGAGGGTTCTAGTGGTCACAGCAGTAATGGCAGAAGCACAGACCGGGCGTAGCGCCGTCCCCGCACATGCAAAGGCGTGGGAGGCCAGCAGGTCAATGCGCTGGTCCTCAGCATCCCGAAGAGTAGTATAGTCGGGGGGATGCAAGAAAGGGGTGTTAGATGGCCCTATGATCGGGACATCCACCTCAGGGGGGGACGACCAACATTTAACCACGTCAGGGGGAAAAGGATACTTCCTATCCCAATCTCCTGGAACCCCTGGAAGTTTACTGGGGCACTCCCATTCCTTGAGCACAAGGGTATGGAAATGTGCCTGCTCTAGAAATTCCAAACGTGATGATGCTGTATGGAAACGCTCCCCTCTTTGCCTGGGAGCCTCACCAGGGGGAGAGATAGACAGATCAATAATCTGTCAGTGTCATCCTGGGCCCAGGGGTCAGGGCCAGAGTCGTCATGACCCTCCGGTCTCTCATCAGATGAGCCTGAGTCAGAAAAGAGCTCTCCTTCATCAGAAGGGGTATAGCCACACAGAGTCAGAAACTCCTCAGTTCCCATAGGGAAAACAGTAACATTAGGCGTCAAGAGCCGCTTCTTACCAGGGCCCTTACGCGCTAAGGACCTCGCAAAAATCTGTTCAGCTGTAGGCAGTCTAGATGACAATTCAGGCTGAGAATCCCCACTTGTGTGCGACTCAGCAGGAGTGAGATTTAAGCCAGAGGGATTAGGTGAAGTGAGGCGAGGTGCAGCCACTGGCAGGCCAGATTGCAAAGCCAGCGCTTGCTCAGCACAAGGTACGCAGACCCGTGTCTTGTCAGCATCAGCATGGGGTTGTCCACACGCCCTACACCGCCGGTCATGTCCCAGAGGGACCCCGGTCACATTATCCTTAGATGCCTCCATATGGTGATTATTAGGCACAATATGCCAGTAGGGATTGACGCTATAAAGCAACCCTGGATGCCCCAATGACCCGCTAGGGAGTGGGAGTAAATTTACAAGGCCCGCTATCAATTACACCGGGCCGGGAGAAGCCCATGGATTCACACTCTGAAAGACACAATGAGAAGAAGGGTGTCAGAACCGAAACACACTACAGTGAATTATAAAGCTGCCGCGAGGGCACTTACGGACCACGGTAAGTAAGAACGTCACACACACACACACGCGCGACCAGACAATATGGCGCGAGAACCTCGAAGGGCGGGCCAGAGCGAGCCGTGACACGAGGCGCGCCATGCCAGGCGCCGCCTCTCCGAAGAGCGCGAAGTAAACGGACAAGCAGCCAATGAGGACGCAGAAGCGTCTGAGGTAATGCCGCCACCCCGCGCGGAACATCCAAATGAAGGAAAAGGCGGGCGCGGCGGCGGCGGCCTTAACAGTTTAAAAAGACTGAATCCTGAATTTGGATGCCCCGGGGGGAGGGAACTGATCGGCCCAGGAATCTTGTAGATTCCCAGGCCGAACGAGCTGGGTATTGGTCCACTTTAAGCACCCTTTTTTGCAGTAACAATGTCTGGGGCTTTACAAGCATCAGGCTCCCGCAGTAATGTGGAGGGAGCCCCCATGTTTCCTGGATTTATGTGAGGTCATTTTTGGTGTGCATTCTACCATCTTAGCAGGTGTTAGTTCATCTGGCTAATTTTGTTCATTTTGCCCATTTTTATTCTGTGCTACAAGGGCAACGTCAGGCCAAAGGGACAACCCCCATTGTCTGGACTGAAAACGGCTTTTGTAAACTTCAAGTGATTGGCTAGTCAAAAGTTAAAAAATACCATTTTGTGATTACTCACCTGTAAAATGGGTATTATAAGTATGTCACACACCCCGCTTCAGAATAGTCATTACACTTGGGTTATACCGACCTGTAGAGGGAGATCTTGCAGAGATGTCATGAAAAAAGGGAGCCCCTCCCGGTCCATAAATACCTGGGACCTCCCACTCATTCCCCAGTATTAAGACAGCAGTAAAGGAACCAGGAAGATAACCGGTAACCGTAAAAAAGGTTCACCATATAAAGGATCCAGAATACAAAAGGGCAGGGTGAAGCAGGGTGTGTGACATACTTATAATACCCATTTTACAGGTGAGTATTCACAAAATGGTATTATTCTAAGTATGTCACACACCCCGCTTCAAGACATTCATTACACTTGGGACATCCAATAGCAGTGTCCATAAAGGGCGGGGATCCAAAAAACAAGGCACAAACTTAAACCACTGCAGCTTGCAGAACTTTGCGGCCAAAAACAGCATCTGCTGAGGCCTGCACATCAACCTTGTAAAACTTGGAAAAAGTGTGAACGGAAGACCAAGTAGCAGCCTTACAAACCTGCTCAACAGAAGCCTGGTGCTGGAAGGCCCAGGACGCCCCAACAGCACGAGTAGAATGAGCAGTAACACGAAAAGGGGGAACCTTCCCCTTGGCAGAATAGGCCCCAACAATGGCCTGGCGAATCCATTTACTAATGGAAGACTTGGCAGGAGCCAAACCATTCCTAGGCCCAGAGGGCATCACAAAAAGAGCGTCAGTCCTACGAAAAGGAGAAGTAGCCACCAAATAGTACTTCACACAGCAAACCACATCCAAAGAATGCAAAACACTCTCCTTGTCATTGCTGGGCTTAGGACACAAGGAGGGGAGAACAATATCCTGATTCAAATGAAAGGCAGAGACAACCTTAGGAAGGAAATCTGGTTTGAAGCGGAAAACAACCTTGTCCTGATGCCTCTCAAAGTAAGGAGCCTTAATAGACAAGGCTGCCAACTCCGAAACACGTCGAACGGAGGTGATGGCAACCAGAAAAACAACCTTCTGAGGAAGAGTAGAAAGTGCAATATCCTGCAAAGGTTCAAAAGGAGGACCCTGCAAGGCAGACAAAATCAAATTCAAATCCCAAACTGGGAGCAAAGGCTTCCTAGGAGGCCACACATGCGTAACCCGCTGGAAAAAGGTCTTAACCAGAGGATGAAGGGCAAAAGACTTTTGAAAGAAAACTGCCAGGGCAGAAACCTGCCCCTTCAGCGTACTAAGCTGCAAACCTTGGCCCAGACCATGTTGCAGAAATTCCAAAACCCTAGGGATAGAGAACGCCCTGCAAGGCAAGGCGCTGACCTCACACCAATCAATATAAGACCTCCAAGTCCTATAATAGATGGCAGAGGAAGACTGCTTCCTAGCCCTAACCAGAGTCTGAATGACAGCATCAGAAAGACCTTCCTCCCTCAAGATGGAGGTTTCAGCAACCACGCCGTCAAAGCCAGCGTTGGTAAATTGGGGTAGAGCAGTGGCCCCTGAGTGAGCAGATCCGGCAGAAGGGGCAGGTCTAACTGATCCTCCGCCAACCTTACCACGTCTGCGAACCACACCTATCTTGGCCATCTTGGAGCCACCAGGATTGCTGACGCGCCCTCTAGGGCCAGCTTGCGCACCACTCTGCCCACCATGGGAAACGGAGGGAACAGGTACAGAAACCCCAGATCCCTCCAGTTCAGACACATGGCATCCACTGCCAGAGCCAGTGGATCCCACGAGAGAGACACAAATGCAGCTTGTGATTGTGACGAGATGCAAAGAGGTCCACCTCCGGAGACCCCCACCGTTGGCAAAGCGACCGAAACACCTTGGGGCAGAGCGACCATTCCCCCCGGCGAGATGACCCCCTGCTCAGGGAGTCCGCCTCCGTGTTCTCCACTCCCGGAATGTACACCGCCGAGATGCATGGGACATTGCTCTCTGCCCAGGCAAGGATCTAGGACACTTCCCTGAGGGCACGCCTGCTGTGAGTACCTCCCTGGTGATTGATGTAGGCGACCGCTGTCCGATTGTCCGACCGAACTTGGCCCGGTAGGCCCCGCAACTGATGAGTCAAGTGAGCCAGAACCAGCCTGATGGCTCTCAACTCCAGAACATTGATGGGATCGTGAGCCTCCAGAGGCCCCCACAGTCCCTGAAACTGAAGATCCTTCCAAAATCCCCCCCATACCTGACTGGCATCCGTGGTGACCATCTCCCAACGAGGGGTCAGAAAAGACCTGCCCCTCGTCAGATTGCTTGGTTTCAGCCACCACCGAAGGGAACGCCGCACCCGGGGGGACATCAGAAAGGACTGATCCAATGACAGCAGGGACCCGTCCCAGGCCGCCAAGAGATGGAGCTGGAGCGTCCTTGTGTGAAACTGGGCAAAGGGAACCGCCTCGAACGACGCCACCATCAATCCCACAAGTCGCATCCCTAGCCGGATGCACGGACGGGGAATGGATAGAAGATGCTGAGTCAATTCCTGAATCAGAAGAACCTTAGCCCGGGGGAGAAACACCCTGGCCTTAGAAGTATCCAGCGACATTCCCAGGAATTCCACCACCCTGGAGGGAGTGAGGCAGGACTTGGGATAGTTGATCACCCAACCGAAACTCTCCAGAGTGGACACCACATTCCTGGTATCCAGCTGCGCCTGACTGAGGGAAGACGCCATGATGAGAAGATCGTCCAGAGGATGGCCATCACTCCTGCCAACACCTTGGTAAAAACCCTTGGAGCCGAGATAAGGCCAAACGGAAGAGCCACAAACTGAAAATGTCGATTGCCCACGACAAACCTGAGGAATCTCTGGTGTGCCAGAAATATTGGAATATGCAGGTAAGCATCTTTGATGTCTATGGACGTCATGAAGTCCCTCTGACGAAGTGAGTGGATGGCTGAGCGCAGAGTTTCCATATGGAACTTCCGAGGACGAACAAACCTGTTTAGCAACTTCAGATCCAGAATGGGACAAACGTATCTGTTCTTCTTGGGCACCATGAACAAATTGGAATAGAAGCCCAGGCCCCGGTCTGAGTGGGGCACCGGGCAGACGACAGCCATGTCCAAGAGACTTGCTACTGCCACCCGAAGCCCCTGGGCGGCCAGAGGATCTGACGGCACCAGAGAACTGAAGAATCTGGGAGGGGGCCGGAACTCGAACTCCAGCTTGTAACCGGAAGACACCACTTCCTGAATCCACCTGTCCGAGACCTCTTGAACCCAAACCCGGGAGAAGAGTAGCAGCCGTCCCCCCACCCGCAAGGGTGAGGGCGCCCCCTCATTGCTGAGCCGGCTTGGCAGCGACTCTAGGCTTGGAGCCCCAACTGTGTCCTGGACGGGCCCGACCCCTGTCCCTGGTCCAGGAATCACTTCTGGACGAGGGGAAAGCCGAACCCCTGCCGACTCTAGCCCCACGAAAGAACTTAGAGAAGGAAGCCGCCCCCCGAAAGGGGCGACGCTGCTTCTTACGCTGAGGTAACTTACCTCCCTTTGCCACTGAATCCAATTTTTCTCCAAAGAGCCGCAACCCCACAAAGGGAAGGGCCGTGAGTGACTTTTTGGACACAAAATCAGCCGCCCACTGGCGTAACCAAACCGACCAACGGACAGCCACAAGCAGAGCCACAGCTCTGCTACACATCACCAAAGTGTCGTCCAGGGCGGACAGTACAAAGGATAAAAACAACTCACAGCGCTTAAGGTCGGCAAACTCCTCACTAGCCGGGTCAAGCCCGGACGAGGTCAACAATCCTCTAACAACCGACCTGGCAGCAACCAGTACAAGCGCAGAAGCACAAACCGGCCGCAAGGCCGATCCAACACTGGCAAAACCATGACAGGCCATCTGGTCAATGCGTTTATCCTCACCATCCTTGAGAGTAGTGCACTCCGGAGAATGGAGGACTGAGGAGCTGGAAAACCCCAAAACAGGAGCATCCACCTCGGGGGGGAGACGACCAGTGCTTCACTGCGTCCGCCGGAAAGGGATATTTCTTGTCCCAACCCGGTGGGACACCCGGAAGCCGCGTTGGTCTCTCCCATTCCTTTGCGAATGATACAATCAAAATGCTTTTGATAAGGAAATTCCAAGCGGGGCTTCGTCTCTTCAAAGAACTCCCCCTTCAGCGGAGGAGCCGCCTCGGGGGGAGAAATAAGCAGGACCTCGAACACCTGAGTCAGGACCCTGGAAGTATCCGAGGAATCCCCCTGGCCCTGCTCGGCATCAGCGCCCACAAACTGCTGATCGTCGGAGTCCTCAGACCCCTCATACAGCTCCCCTTCCTCACGCGGGGAGCAATCAGACCAATCCAGGGAGTCAAAGTCCTCCCTATCAAAGGCCTGTGCAGCCGATTGCAAATGTTTTCTCTTTGCCGTGGCCTTTTTGGCGTCGGCACTAGAAAACAATTTTTCAAGATTGGCCAATCTGGCACACACCTCAGATTGCGACTCCCCGCTAATGACCACATCACACGCACGTGTCAGGCGAGGGGGAGACGGGGAGGAGACCGGCGGAGCAGAACCGCCTGAGATCCGGTCTGCCGCGTAATAGTCCGCTGCGCACAGGGTACACATAAAAATACATCATCCCCCAAAAGGGATACCCAACACCCCAAACACAGCCTGGATAGCCTCGAGGGGGGCAAAAGCCGAGTATCCGGGGAAGCCTCCATATGGTGATTTTTTAGTACTATATATGGTATATACAATAAATGTGTACAATGCGCTTTATATTGTTTGGGAATTACGCAATTATGCCACCCGGGATGCCCCTTTAAGTCCCGAGTGGGAGGATTTTAGGCCAGCTAAATTTTAACCAGGGACCTGGACCGGGAGAACCCCCCTTTAATATGCTCAATGGTCCACCAGGAACAAGAACACAAGCACACATTCAGCACCATGCAAATGTAGGAAGCCAGTAACAATTGATAGTGACGGCCATCAGGCCCCTCATCCGACCACCAGAACCGCAGGAAACGTGCGCAGTGTGCAGTAGGAGGAGGGAGGGCGTGCCGGGGCGGTACGCGCGTCGCTCCCGGCCCCGCCCCTCCCCCGTGAAAGCCGCACTCTCAGCACGGGCTAGGGCCGTAGGCGCGCGTGAGCGCCAGGCACCGCCCCCCCTCGGAGGAGAAGAAGCCCTCATGGGCTCGCCGCCGCCATTGAGGCCGGCACTATTAGCGCGCCGGAGGCTGGCGCCACGGGACCTCCGGCGCCATGCAAATAACGTAAAAGCACACACAAGTAAACGAACACACACACACACACAAGAATAAAGGAATCCATAAGGGACCCGCCCCCCCCCCCCCCTTCTAAGGGTACCTGGGAGAGGGGGAATCCATGCCAGGGAAGGGCCAAGGGACGGCGCATCCCAAACCGGGATCACCAACCCGGATAGCTGCCTACCCCTTGTTATGGGGTCTCACGGCTCCTAAGCACCAGCCAACTACCTTTGCCCGGACCAGCAGCCTAGGCTGGGAGGCAGGGAATATAAAACAAGGGGATATGGGCAGAAATAGAAGAATAAAAGTGTCCGGGAGTCATCCCGGCTACCTGCAAGGAGGAGACATCATCTTCTGACTTGCTCGCCTCTGCAGAGATGGAAAACTGGGTAATGAGTGGGAGGTCCCAGGTATTTATGGGCCGGGAGGGTCTGACCTTTTCTTGTTATCATCTCTGCAAGATCGCCATCTACAGGTCAGTATACCCAAGTGTAATGAATGTCTTGAAGCGGGGTGTGTGACATACTTAGAATAAAAGAATAGAAGGACTGAAAGAAAAAAAATAATAGAATGAAAGAAAAAAGGAATAACATTACAGATGAATGAGAGAAACAAAGAATAGATTGAAAGAAAGAAATGGACTAGAACGGAAGAATAGAATAGAACGAAAGAGACAAAGAATAAAAGGACTGACAGAAATAATAGAAGGAAACATGAAAGAAAAAAAAAAGGAATAGCACAACAGACGAATGAGAGGAAACAAAGAATAGATGGAAAGGAATAGACTAGAACGAAAGAATAGAACGAAAGAAACAAAGAATATAAGGACTGATTGAAATAATAGAAGGAAACATGAAAGAAAAAAAAAGGAATAGCATAACAGCTGAATAAGAGAAACAAAATAGATGGAAAGAAATAGACTAGAACGAAAGAATAGAACGAAAGAAACAAAGAATAAAAGGACTGATTGAAATAACAGAAGGAAACATGAAAAAAAAATAACGAAAGAATGGAACAGATGAAAGAAACAAAGAATAAAAAGAAAGAAAAAAGAAAAGGATTAAAAGGTGAGAAATAAAGAATAGAAAGACTGACATAAAGAAAGAAATGCTCTCCCAATGGCCAATCTGTCCCTGGCTGACAGTCCTTAGTCCTGGTTACTGCACGGCCCTGTGTTTGCATAGGGGCTGCCCGAGGTAGAGGGAATGAAGTGGGCCCCCCCCCCAATGTGCAGAGGCCCCGGCACCGGCCTGAGTACACCCAGTGCTGACACCTGCCTTGGCTGTTGAACTGTGGGCCTTATTCATGAAGGGATAGCGCCAAGTAGTGCCTGTACAGCGGCAGGTGAACGCAAGCACGTGAACATGGCACGCAATTACACATTTATGAAGCCGAATCTGGTGAACGACTGGAACAACGCCATGTAGCGTCTGATTCATCATTATCCCAGGCTTCAGCGTACCTCTCCCTACCTGGCGCTCTCCCATACATTTCTATGGACGATCCTTAAATCCCTTTCCTGATCCCATTTTTTTTTTTTTATAAAATCTCAAAACTTTATGACATGTATCCTGGCCTATAAAATGAAATCTTTGAAACCTTTTTGATTTTTTTATGCAGAATTGTCCTTACATTTCTGGTATTAAAGTGTTAATGTCACAATGTAATAACAATGTAATGTTTTCGCTTTGCTACTAGTGGATACATGTTCAAAAACAGACTTTAATCACACAGCCTCTGGCGCTTTGGGCTACCACAACCCGATTTTGAGCGCCGGCGCTGTGTGAGGCTGTTTTTTTGATGAATGTGGTGTGAGTCGGTCGCACTGAGCTGCCGCTACCGTTCACTGCCATATAGCGTAGTACTGCGATTCACACATAAACACACTCAATGCCGGCCAGTGACTGAGGTGCTCTGAAACAAAGAACCATGGCCGAGCACAGCGACTACTAGCGGTCGCTCTGAAATCCTCGCTACAGACGCTCATCTGTCGCTACCTGGCGTTAGTAATGAATCAGCCTGGAACATGCTGGAGAGTGAAGTGGTTAATAAAGAAGGGGAATCCTGTAATGGGTGTAAACTGTGTTATTTACTGTCTCTGTTGTGCTCTGGAGCATTGTGGTGACCATCATCCCTTGGACTGAGTGAGTACAATGCCCCCTTCTTCTGCAGATAGAGACATGAGGAGATTGTGTCCATGATAGAACTTGTGGCTTTAGCTGTCACACATAGGATCTGTAGATACACACTACATGTTGCTCAGCTTTTCGGCTTTTCCCTCCCACACACTGACCCTTCTCTCACCCTTGGGATATATTTCTTGTTTGCCATTTGCTGTTGGAGCAGCAGCGACATCTTTCCCTCTCAGGATGTCCCTCCCTCCCTTGTGAGAGGACGTGTCCTGTCACAGCTCTGCCATTAGGGCGTGTTTTCACTCTGATCACATGACTCGCACTATACACAGTCACATGACAAGGCTCTTCCTGTGTGTGAGGGGGAGGAGGAGGGGGTCATTGTGTTTCCGGCCATTGAAGCAGCATCTGATGTGAGCTGTATATCCGCTCTGGGAAGCTGCAGTCGCCCGGGAGGCAGCGAGGGATCTCGTGTGACATTTGCAGCCGGCAGCATTGTCTCTCTATCATTCCTCGGAGGTAATGATGTATAGAATGTGTCACTAGTCACTGGATATTTAGTTGTTGTGTTAGCATTATAATATACATTGCGATGTAGCGTTAGCAGTGTGCAGTGCGGTTGCCGTTCAGCTGCATTTTTGTAGTTCCATAGACTAGAATTGGAATCTATTTGCAGAGGGGTAAGTGCCTCTTCCTCTGTATAATAATAATAGGGGGCAGGGGTCATGGTGAGCCCCCGCTTCCTCTGTATAATAATAATAGGGGGCAGGGGACATGGTGAGCCCCCTCCTCCTCTGTATAATAATAATAGGGGGCAGGGGTCATGGTGAGCCTCCTCTTCCTCTGTATAATAATAATAGGGGGCAGGGGGCATGGTGAGCCCCCTCTTCCTCTGTATAATAATAATAGGGGGCAGGGGTCATGGTGAGCCCCCTCTTCCTCTGTATAATAATAATAGGGGGCAGGGGTCATGGTGAGCCTCCTTTTCCTCTGTATAATAATAATAGGGGGCAGGGGGCATGGTGAGCCCCCTCCTCCTCTGTATAATAATAATAGGGGGCAGGGGGCATGGTGAGCCCCCTCCTCCTCTGTATAATAATAATAGGGGGCAGGGGTCATGGTGAGCCTCCTCTTCCTCTGTATAATAATAATAGGGGGCAGGGGTCATGGTGAGCCCCCTCCTCCTCTGTATAATAATAATAGGGGGCAGGGGTCATGGTGAGCCTCCTCTTCCTCTGTATAATAATAATAGGGGGCAGGGGGCATGGTGAGCATCCTCTTCCTCTGTATAATAATAATAGGGGGCAGGGGTCATGGTGAGCATCCTCTTCCTCTGTATAATAATAATAATAGGGGGCAGGGGTCATGGTGAGCCCCCTCTTCCTCTGTATAATAATAATAGGGGGCACGGATCATGGTGAGCCCCCTCTTCCTCTGTATAATAATAATAGGGGGCAGGGGTCATGGTGAGCCTCCTCTTCCTCTGTATAATAATAATAGGGGGCAGGGGTCATGGTGAGCCCCCTCTTCCTCTGTATAATAATAATAGGGGGCAGGGGTCATGGTGAGCCCCCTCTTCCTCTGTATAATAATAATAGGGGGCACGGATCATGGTGAGCCCCCTCTTCCTCTGTATAATAATAATAATAGGGGGCAGGGGTCATGGTGAGCCTCCTCTTCCTCTGTATAATAATAATAGGGGGCAGGGGTCATGGTGAGCCTCCTCTTCCTCTGTATAATAATAATAGGGGGCAGGGGTCATGGTGAGCCCCCTCTTCCTCTGTATAATAATAATAGGGGGCACGGATCATGGTGAGCCCCCTCTTCCTCTGTATAATAATAATAATAGGGGGCAGGGGTCATGGTGAGCCTCCTCTTCCTCTGTATAATAATAATAGGGGGCAGGGGTCATGGTGAGCCCCCTCTTCCTCTGTATAATAATAATAGGGGGCACGGATCATGGTGAGCCCCCTCTTCCTCTGTATAATAATAATAATAGGGGGCAGGGGTCATGGTGAGCATCCTCTTCCTCTGTATAATAATAATAGGGGGCAGGGGTCATGGTGAGTCTCCTCTTCCTCTGTATAATAATAATAGGGGGCAGGGGGCATGGTGAGCCTCCTCTTCCTCTGTATAATAATAATAGGGGGCAGGGGTCATGGTGAGCCTCCTCTTCCTCTGTATAATAATAATAGGGGGCAGGGGTCATGGTGAGCCCCCTCTTCCTCTGTATAATAATAATAGGGGGCACGGATCATGGTGAGCCCCCTCTTCCTCTGTATAATAATAATAATAGGGGGCAGGGGTCATGGTGAGCATCCTCTTCCTCTGTATAATAATAATAGGGGGCAGGGGTCATGGTGAGTCTCCTCTTCCTCTGTATAATAATAATAGGGGGCAGGGGGCATGGTGAGCCTCCTCTTCCTCTGTATAATAATAATAGGGGGCAGGGGTCATGGTGAGCCTCCTCTTCCTCTGTATAATAATAATAATAGGGGGCAGGGGTCATGGTGAGCCTCCTCTTCCTCTGTATAATAATAATAGGGGGCAGGGGGCATGGTGAGCCTCCTCTTCCTCTGTATAATAATAATAGGGGGCAGGGGTCATGGTGAGCCTCCTCTTCCTCTGTATAATAATAATAATAGGGGGCAGGGGTCATGGTGAGCCTCCTCTTCCTCTGTATAATAATAATAGGGGGCAGGGGGCATGGTGAGCCTCCTCTTCCTCTGTATAATAATAATAGGGGGCAGGGGTCATGGTGAGCCTCCTCTTCCTCTGTATAATAATAATAATAGGGGGCAGGGGTCATGGTGAGCCCCCTCTTCCTCTGTATAATAATAATAGGGGGCAGGGGGCATGGTGAGCCTCCTCTTCCTCTGTATAATAATAATAGGGGGCAGGGGGCATGGTGAGCCTCCTCTTCCTCTGTATAATAATAATAGGGGGCAGGGGTCATGGTGATCCCCCTCTTCCTCTGTATAATAATAATAATAGGGGGCAGGGGTCATGGTGAGCATCCTCTTCCTCTGTATAATAATAATAGGGGGCAGGGGTCATGGTGAGTCTCCTCTTCCTCTGTATAATAATAATAGGGGGCAGGGGTCATGGTGATCCCCCTCTTCCTCTGTATAATAATAATAATAGGGGGCAGGGGGCATGGTGAGCCTCCTCTTCCTCTGTATAATAATAATAGGGGGCAGGGGTCATGGTGAGCCTCCTCTTCCTCTGTATAATAATAATAGGGGGCACGGATCATGGTGAGCCTCCTCTTCCTCTGTATAATAATAATAGGGGGCATGGATCATGGTGAGCCCCCTCTTCCTCTGTATAATAATAATAGGGGGCAGGGGTCATGGTGAGCCTCCTCTTCCTCTGTATAATAATAATAGGGGGCAGGGGTCATGGTGAGCCCCCTCTTCCTCTGTATAATAATAATAGGGGGCAGGGGGCATGGTGAGCCCCCTCTTCCTCTGTATAATAATAATAGGGGGCAGGGGTCATGGTGAGCCCCCTCTTCCTCTGTATAATAATAATAATAGGGGGCAGGGGTCATGGTGAGCATCCTCTTCCTCTGTATAATAATAATAGGGGGCAGGGGGCATGGTGAGCCTCCTCTTCCTCTGTATAATAATAATAATAGGGGGCAGGGGTCATGGTGAGCATCCTCTTCCTCTGTATAATAATAATAGGGGGCACGGATCATGGTGAGCCCCCTCTTCCTCTGTATAATAATAATAATAGGGGGCAGGGGTCATGGTGAGCATCCTCTTCCTCTGTATAATAATAATAGGGGGCAGGGGGCATGGTGAGCCTCCTCTTCCTCTGTATAATAATAATAATAGGGGGCAGGGGTCATGGTGAGCATCCTCTTCCTCTGTATAATAATAATAGGGGGCACGGATCATGGTGAGCCCCCTCTTCCTCTGTATAATAATAATAATAGGGGGCAGGGGTCATGGTGAGCATCCTCTTCCTCTGTATAATAATAATAGGGGGCAGGGGTCATGGTGAGCCTCCTCTTCCTCTGTATAATAATAATAGGGGGCAGGGGTCATGGTGAGCCTCCTCTTCCTCTGTATAATAATAATAGGGGGCAGGGGGCATGGTGAGCCTCCTCTTCCTCTGTATAATAATAATAGGGGGCACGGATCATGGTGAGCCCCCTCTTCCTCTGTATAATAATAATAGGGGGCAGGGGTAATGGTGAGCCTCCTCTTCCTCTGTATAATAATAATAGGGGGCAGGGGTCATGGTGAGCCCCCTCTTCCTCTGTATAATAATAATAATAGGGGGCAGGGGTCATGGTGAGCCTCCTCTTCCTCTGTATAATAATAATAGGGGGCAGGGGTCATGGTGAGCCTCCTCTTCCTCTGTATAATAATAATAGGGGGCAGGGGTCATGGTGAGCCTCCTCTTCCTCTGTATAATAATAATAGGGGGCAGGGGTCATGGTGAGCCTCCTCTTCCTCTGTATAATAATAATAGGGGGCAGGGGTCATGGTGAGCCTCCTCTGTATAATAATAATAGGGGGCAGGGGACATGGTTAGCCTCCTCTTCCTCTGTATAATAATAATAATAATAGGGGGCAGGGGTCATGTTGAGCTTCCTCTGTAAAATAACAATAGGGGCAGGGATAATGGTGAGCCCCCTCTTCCTCTGTATAATAATAATAGGGGGCAGGGGACATGGTGAGCCTCCTCTTCCTCTGTATAATAATAATAGGGGGCAGGGGACATGGTGAGCCTCCTCTTCCTCTGTATAATAATAATAGGGGGCAGGGGGCATGGTGAGCCTCCTCTTCCTCTGTATAATAATAATAGGGGGCAGGGGGCATGGTGAGCCCCCTCTTCCTCTGTATAATAATAATAGGGGGCAGGGGGCATGGTGAGGCCCCTCTTCCTCTGTATAATAATAATAGGGGGCAGGGGACATGGTGAGCCTCCTCTTCCTCTGTATAATAATAATAGGGGGCAGGGGTCATGGTGAGCCTCCTCTTCCTCTGTATAATAATAATAGGGGGCAGGGGTCATGGTGAGCCTCCTCTTCCTCTGTATAATAATAATAGGGGGCAGGGGTCATGGTGAGCCTCCTCTTCCTCTGTATTATAATAATAGGGGGCAGGGGGCATGGTGAGGCCCCTCTTCCTCTGTATAATAATAATAGGGGGCAGGGGCCATGGTGAGCCTCCTCTTCCTCTGTATAATAATAATAATAGGGGGCAGGGGGCATGGTGAGCCTCCTCTTCCTCTGTATAATAATAATAATAGGGGGCAGGGGTCATGTTGAGCTTCCTCTGTAAAATAACAATAGGGGGCAGGGGTAATGGTGAGCCCCCTCTTCCTCTGTATAATAATAATAGGGGGCAGGGGTCATGGTGAGCCTCCTCTTCCTATGTATAATAATAATAGGGGGCAGGGGTAATGGTGAGCCCCCCCCTTCTTCTGTATAATAATAATACCGTTTTGTGAGTACTCACCTTTAAAACGGGTATTATGAGTGTGCCATACACTCCACTTCGATCTTCATGACATGTGGGTAATCTCCAGTAGAGGGCGAACTTCTGCAGAGATGAATATGCATATCCATATATACCTGGGACCTCCCACCAATTTCCCAGTGTAAAAAAGCAGTAAGGGGACCAGGAAGAACCAATTATAACCTCAACAATCAAAACCAATGGTTCACCAAATAAAAACTCCAGAATACCTGAAAAAAAGGGGTGGGGCGAAGTGGAGTGTATGGCACACTCATAATACCCGTTTTAAAGGTGAGTACTCACAAAACGGTATTATGCTAAGTGTGCCATACACTCCACTTCGATCTTCATGACATGTGGGACATCCAATAGCAGTGTCCGTCATGGGTGGGAACCAGAAACAGTAAAGAATGTACCAACTCAAACCACTGCAGCTTGTAGAACCTTGCGGCCAAAAACAGCATCCGCTGAAGCCCGCACATCAACCTTGTAAAACTTGGAAAACGTATGAACGGAAGACCAAGTAGCAGCCTTACAAACTTGTTCAACCGAAGCCTGGTGCTCAAAAGCCCAGGATGCACAAACAGCATGAGTAGAGTGCGCCGTGACCCTAAAAGGGGGAGACCTCCCCTTAGCAGAATAGGCCCCAACAACGGCCTGATGAATCCATTTACTAATGGTAGACTTGGTGGACGCCAATCCTTTCCTGGGCCTGCAGGGCACCACGAAAAAAGCATCCGTCTTGCGGAAAAAATAAGTAGTCACCAAATAGAACTTCACACAGCGAACGACATTCAAATTGTGCAGAACCCACTCCTTGTCATTGTTAGGCTTAGGACACAAGGAAGGGAGAACAATATCCTGATTGAGGTGGAAGGCAGACACCACCTTAAAAATCTGGCTTAAAGCGAAAAACCACCTTATCCTGGTGTCTCTCAAAGTAAGGGGCCTGAATCGACAGATCAGCCAACTCAGAGACACGCCGAACAGAGGTAATAGCCACCAAGAAGGCAACCATCTGAGTGAGAACCGAAAGAGCAATATCCTGTAGCGGCTCAAAAGAAGGACCCTGGAGAGCCGAAAGAACCAAATTCCAATCCCAAACCAGAACCACAGCCTTCCGAAGGGGCCGCACATGCGTGACCCCTTGGAAAAAAGGTCTTAACCAGCGGGTGTAAGGCAAAAGACCTCTGGAAGAAAACCGACAGAGCAGAAACCTGTTCTTTCAAAGTACTAAGCTGGAACCCAAGATCCAGTTGATGCTGAAGAAACTCCAAAATCCTAGGAATCGCAAACACCCTACAAGGCAAGGCCCTAGCCGCACACCAATCAATATAGGACCTCCAAGTCCTATAGTAAATGCCAGAAGAGGACCGTTTCCTAGCTCTAATCAAAGTCTGAACAACGGCAGCAGACAAAACTTCCTCCTTCAGAATGAAGGTTTCAGCAGCCAAGCCGTCAAAGCCAGCATTGGTAAATTGGGGTAAAGTAGTAGACCCTGAGATAACAGATCCGGCAACATGGGGAGCCAGTACTAATCTACGGCCAGCCTTACAACGTCTGCACACCAAACCCTTCTTGGTCACCTTGGAGCCACCAGAATTGCTGGTGCCCCTTCTAGAACCAGTTTGCGAACTACCTTGCCCAGCATGGAGACGGGCGGAAACAGGTACAGAAAACCCAGATCCTTCCAAGCAAGGGACAAGGCATCCACTGCCAGAGATAGAGGATCCTGAGAAAGAGACACAAAGGCCGGAAGTTTGTGATTGTGCCTCGAGGCAAAGAGATCCACCTCCGGAGTCCCCCACTTGCGGCAAAGATCCAGAAAAACCTCAGGGTTGAGAGACCACTCTCCTTGGCAAGAGGATCCCCTGCTCAGGGAATCCGCCTCCGTGTTCTCCACTCCCGGAAAGTAGACTGCCGAAACGCAAGGAACATTGCTCTCCGCCCAGTGCAGGATCAGAGAGACTTTCCTGAGGGCACTCCTGCTGCGAGTCCCTCCTTGGTGATTGATGTAAGCTACCGCCGTTCGGTTGTCTGAACGAACCTAAACCGGTAGACCCTGTAAATGTGAGGTCAGCCTTGCCAGAACCAGTCGGATGGCTCTGAGCTCCAAGACATTGATGGGGGTGTGAGCCTCCTGAGGACCCCACACCCCGCTGAACTGATGACTTTTCCAATAACCTCCCCAGCCCGACAGGCTGGCATCCGTGGTAACCGTCTCCCAACAAGGGACCAGAAAGTATCTGCCCTTCAACAGGTTGCTCGCGTCCAGCCACCACCGAAGGGACTGCCGAACCCTGGGAGACATCCTGAAAGGTTGATCCAATGACTGCGGACACCTGTCCAAATGCGTCAAAACTGTGCAAACGGTACCGCCTCAAAGGAGGACACCATCAAGCCCACCAGTTTCATCCCCTGTCGGATAGAGGGACAAGGACTGGCCCAAAGAAGGATGATCAGATCCTGAATCCCCTGCACCTTGGTCTGGGGCAGAAACACACTGGCCTGAATGGTATCCAGATTCATGCCCAGAAATGAAATCACTCGTGACGGAGAGAAAGAAAACTTGGGGCGGTTGATCACCCACCCGAACCTCTCCAGAGTCGACACCACCTGGTGGGTGTCCAGCTCCACCTCATGGAGGGAAGAAGCTGAGATCAACAGGTCGTCCAGATAAGGCACAATGCGAATGCTCTGAGCAGAGCCATTATTCCCGCCAAGACCTTGGTGAAGACCCTCGGCGCCGAGGTCAGTCCGAAGGGAAGGGCTACAAACTGAAAATGTTGATCCTCCACCGCAAACCGGAGGAATCTCTGATGTGCCGGCAAAATCGGAACATGCAGATACGCATCCTTGATGTCTATGGATGTCATAAAATCCCCTTGGCGAAGGGAATTGATAGCTGAGCGCAAAGTTTCCAAGCAGAACTTTTTGGCTCTGATAAACCAGTTGAGAACCTTGAGATCTAGAATGGGTCTCACCGAGCCCTCCTTTTCACGGTTCTCAAAAAGGTTGGAGTAGTAAACCCTGCCTCTCTCCAACTGAGGCACCGGGCAAATAACTCCCATGTCCAGAAAGTTTTTACTGGTAACAGGAGCCCCTGTGCAGCCTGAGGGTCCGAGGGCACCCGAGACCTTAAGAATCTTGGAGGCAGCCAGTACTCGAACTCCAGTTTGTACCCAGAGGAGACCACTTCCAAAATCCAAATGTCTGTGACCTCCCGGGCCCAGACCTGGAAGAAGAGCCGCAGCCGCCCCCCCCCCCACCCGTGCGGGTGAGGGCGCCCCTTCATTGCTGAGCCGGTTTAACGGCGGGCTTGGGCTTGGAACCCCAGGCAGCCGCGGGACGTGCCCGACCTCTGCCCCTGTTCCAGGCCGAGCTCCTGACACCCGAGAAGGCCAAATCTCTAGCCGCTCTGGTCCCTCAAAAGGAAGGAGTGAGCAAGCCAGCCCCCCGAAAGGGACGGTGCTGTTTCTTCCGCTGAGGTAACTTACCTCCCTTAGCAACAGCATCCAATTTATCTCCAAACAGCCG
The DNA here is from genome assembly GCA_027917425.1 of Gastrophryne carolinensis. Lineage (NCBI taxonomy): Eukaryota > Metazoa > Chordata > Amphibia > Anura > Microhylidae > Gastrophryne > Gastrophryne carolinensis. The sequence continues at coordinate 27,090,593 of CM051237.1, forward strand.
CACACCCAGGAAGGGCAGAGCTGTAAACGACTTCTTGGCCCCAAAATCCGCCGTCCACTGTCGGAGCCAGACCAATCTGCGCATAGCCACCAATAGGGCTGAAGTCCTGCTACACATGACAATAGAATCTTCCATAGCAGCCAAGACAAAACCCATGAACAATTGACATCTCTTAAGGGTAGCGAACTCAGCGCTAGCCGGATCAAACTGAGCATCATTCAGCCAGTCCCTGATAAGAGACCTGGTAGCAAGCGACACTAGGGCAGATGCACAAATCAGCCGCAGAGCCGAGCCCACGCTGGCAAATGCGTGACACGCCATCTGATCAAGGCGCTTGTCCTCGCCATCCTTAAGGGAAGTGGCGTCAGGGGTGTTCAGCACAGAAGAGTTGGTCAAAACCAAAACTGGCGCATCGACCTCGGGAGGAGAAAACCATCGCTTAACCGCCTCCACCGGGAAAAGATACTTCTTATCCCATCCCTGAGGAGCACCAGGAAGCCGACTGGGCATTTCCCATCCTTTCAGAATCAGCGCATCAAAGTGACCCTGGGTAGGGAATTCCAGACGGAGCTTGCGGGCCCCCAAAAATTCCCCCTTCTTGAGAGGAGTCGCCTCAGGCGGGTCAATATCCAACACCTCCAATAGATGTGACAAAACAGTGGCCGTATCGACGGCATCCCCCAGCGCCTGCCCGACATCAGCATCACCAGACTGTACATAGTCAGTCTCCGTTTCCTCATACAATTCCCCCTCCACTAACGGGGAATAATCCGACAAATCAATGGAATCGTCGTCAACATCCCACAAGGGCCAGGCCAACGACAAATGTCTCTTTTTAGCCTAGGCCTTCTTGCCCACCATGCTACCAATAAAAGTCTCGATGCTGGCCAACCTAGCACAAACATCAGAGTGCAACTCCCCGCTGGCACCAATATCACTTGGGGTACGGATACGGCAGGGAGGGGAAGGCGATGAAGCGGGAGGAGCCGACCCAGAAGGCTGGGTACCAGACTGCCGCGTTATGGCCTTTTGTGCACATGGTATACAGATCAGCACATTCTCCCCCGTAAGGGATACCCCACACATGGCCCGGATTGTCCCAGAGGGAGCCCGAGCCTAGTATCCTGCTTAGCCTCCATATGGTGATTTTTGTGGTCAGTCGCAAGACCGCAGGGAATTTACGCCTAAGCAACCCGGGATGCCCCTTAAAAGTCCCGGTGAGAGGATTTGAGGTGATCAAATTTACACTAGGGACCCCAGGACCAGGAGGAACCCCTTAACATGCACAATAATGAAGAAATCTGCAACACACAATAAGGCATATCAATTACTATACAGTAAATATAAATATATATATATATATATATATATATATATATATATATATATATATAAATTAGTGACATTCATGCAGGTCTGATAGTAGAGGACAGGTATATTTCTCCCAGGTTCCTTTCCTATGTGAGGTAATACAAGTCTTAAAGGAGCCACAGCACTCAACCCTGTTAGCTTGCAGGCCAGCCTATAATCTGTCTCTAAACTTGGTTAAAAACAGAGGACTCGGTCACACACATCTGCAGAAGTAGCTTAAGCTGCACCACTAAGCCAAAGTGCCTCTGTGGGGTGCAGTCCTAACTCTAATCTCTGAGAGCCCATCTGGGACATACAGTGCAATAGATAAATTGGGAGCAGGCTTACCTGAGGTTGCCCTAAACCTCTCAAGTGCAAGCCATGGGGTGGAAGGGTCAAAGACCTTGCAATACAGCCTAGACCCCCACACACCATGTGCTTGCACAAATTCAAAAGAAACAAAGGGGGGGTGGCAGCCGCTCAGACCATTTTATAACTAACCTGGGAGGTAATAGCTGTGCCTCTCACCTGTCAGGTAATTAATTAGGGGGAATGAGAGGCTGGAAAAAGGAGGAGCTCTCTCTCTCTCTGTCTCTCTGGGGGCGAAGGACACAGCCCAGGACTGTGGAGAGACTCATGTGAGTAAAGGTTGCTGGAAGTAGTTTGTTAAAGTTGGCAGAGAGAAGCTCTCCAGCTAGTAGTGAGGGTTTTCACTTGTATAGTTAAGTGCCGGACAGGCAAGGATTTACTTTTGTTCCCGTGTTATCTTTATTTTTATTTGCAACCTTTACAAATAAAACTGACTTCGAGTCAGCTTGAATGAACTTTCTGCTGTTTGCCTGATTGGATAAAGACAAATACGTGTCCCTTGACATCAGAAGAGGGCGATCCCGGGCACTTATCACAATATATTTATCATACAATTTTAATTAAATTACAAAACCTGCAAAAAAACAGCACCACAGGGCCCCCCCCCCCACCAGAGAGGGACCCCCAAGTGACAAAGAGGTGGCCAACAGGCCCCTACCTGTCCCCAAGAACGGCAACAGCAACCGCAGCAAGGCAGCAAAAATGGCCCCCGATCTGAGGAGAAGCCGAGAAGCAGGAAGAAAAGGGGGGAGGGCCAGAGCCGAAGGCGCGCTTTTACGGCCCCACCCCCCTCCCAGCAGCGCGGATCTGGCCAGTAAAGCCCCCCGCAAAAAGCGCTGAACGAGGGGGCGGGGCCCGCCCCCTTTTCTTAACACAGCCTGAGGGAGAGAAGCTCCCCAGGCTAACAGGAAAGCCACCATGGTCTAGTAAAGCACCATGCATCAATTCATCCAGGGATACTTCCAGGAGATCCACACTCAAACACAACACAAAGTAAAGTGAAACACCAACACACACATACACTCATATATAAATCTTAATAAATGAAAAGGGAGAGAGCGAGGATGACTGCCCGCCAGCCCCGCCCCCCCTAGAGGGAAGTAAGGGACCCGGAATGGGGGGTGGGAACTCGGCCATAATAAGGCCACAGGCATGTAGGGACGGGGCATCCCGCACCAGGATCACCAAAAACCTGGATAACAGCCTACCCCATAATGAGGCCTCACGGTGAAGCAAGGCTCCTTCCGCACCCATAGGGTGCTCCTACCCTCACCAGGACCAGCAGCCTAAGCTGGGAGGCTCAAATAGGGGCAATTTAAAAAGGGTCCTGGCAGTAATAGGGATAATAAACGGCTGGGCGCTGAGCCCAGCTTACCTGCAAGTAAAAGAAGTCTTCATCTTCTGTCTTGTCGCCTTCCCTGCAGAGAAGGAACTGGGAAATTGGTGGGAGGTCCCAGGTATATATGGACCGGGAGGGGCTTTCTTTTTTTGCATATTCATCTCTGCTGAAGTTCGCCCTCTACTGGAGATTACCCACATGTCATGAAGATCGAAGTGAAGTGTATGGCACACTTAGAGTAATAGGTGGCAGGGGTCATGGTGAGCCCCCTGTTCCTCTGTATAATAATAATAGGGGGCAGGGGTCATGGTGAGCCTCCTCTTCCCCTGTATAATAATAATAATAGGGGGCAGGGGACATGGTGATCCTCCTCTTCCTCTGTATATTAATAATAGGGGGCAGGGGTCATGGTGAGCCTCCTCTTCCCCTGTATAATAATAATAATAGGGGGCAGGGGTCATGGTGAGCCTCCTCTTCCCCTGTATAATAATAATAGGAGGCAGGGGTCAGGATGAGCCTCCTCTTCCTCTGTATAATAATAATAGGGGGCAGGGGTCATGGTGAGCCTCCTCTTCCCCTGTATAATAATAATAATAGGGGGCAGGGGACATGGTGAGCCTCCTCTTCCCCTGTATAATAATAATAATAGGGGGCAGGGGACATGGTGAGCCTCCTCTTCCCCTGTATAATAATAATAATAGGGGGCAGGGGACATGGTGATCCTCCTCTTCCTCTGTATAATAATAATAGGGGGCAGGGGTCATGGTGAGCCTCCTCTTCGTCTGTATAATAATAATAGGGAGCAGGGGTCATGGTGAGCCTCCACTTCCTCTGTATAATAATAATATGGGGGCAGGGGACATGGTGAGTCTCCTCTTCCACTGTATAATAATAATAGGGGGCAGGGGACATGGTGAGCCTCCTCTTCCCCTGTATAATAATAATAATAGGGGGCAGGGGACATGGTGATCCTCCTCTTCCTCTGTATAATAATAATAGGGGGCAGGGGTCATGGTGAGCCTCCTCTTCCCCTGTATAATAATAATAGGGGGCAGGGGGCATGGTGAGCCTCCTCTTCCTCTGTATAATAATAATAGGAGGCAGGGGTCAGGATGAGCCTCCTCTTCCTCTGTATAATAATAATAGGGGGCAGGGGTCATGGTGAGCCTCCTCTTCCCCTGTATAATAATAATAGGGGGCAGGGGTCATGGTGAGCCTCCTCTTCCCCTGTATAATAATAATAGGGGGCGGGGGTCATGGTGAGCCTCCTCTTCCCCTGTATAATAATAATAGGGGGCAGGGGTCATGGTGATCCTCCTCTTCCTCTGTATAATAATAATAGGGGGCAGGGGTCATGGTGAGCCTCCTCTTCCCCTGTATAATAATAATAGGGGGCGGGGGTCATGGTGAGCCTCCTCTTCCCCTGTATAATAATAATAATAGGGGGCAGGGGACATGGTGATCCTCCTCTTCCTCTGTATAATAATAATAGGGGGCAGGGGTCATGGTGAGCCTCCTCTTCCCCTGTATAATAATAATAGGGGGCAGGGGTCAGGATGAGCCTCCTCTTCCTCTGTATAATAATAATAGGAGGCAGGGGTCAGGATGAGCCTCCTCTTCCTCTGTATAATAATAATAGGGGGCAGGGGTCATGGTGAGCCTCCTCTTCCCCTGTATAATAATAATAGGGGGCAGGGGTCATGGTGAGCCTCCTCTTCCCCTGTATAATAATAATAGGGGGCGGGGGTCATGGTGAGCCTCCTCTTCCTCTGTATAATAATAATAGGGGGCAGGGGTCATGGTGAGCCCCCTCTTCCTCTGTATAATAATAATAGGGGGCAGGGGTCATGGTGAGCCTCCTCTTCCCCTGTATAATAATAATAGGGGGCAGGGGTCATGGTGAGCCTCCTCTTCCTCTGTATAATAATAATAGGGGGCAGGGGTCATGGTGAGCCTCCTCTTCCTCTGTATAATAATAATAGGGGGCAGGGGTCATGGTGAGCCTCCTCTTCCCCTGTATAATAATAATAGGGGGCAGGGGTCATGGTGAGCCTCCTCTTCCTCTGTATAATAATAATAGGGGGCAGGGGTCATGGTGAGCCTCCTCTTCCTCTGTATAATAATAATAGGGGGCAGGGGTCATGGTGAGCCTCCTCTTCCCCTGTATAATAATAATAGGGGGCAGGGGTCATGGTGAGCCTCCTCTTCCTCTGTATAATAATAATAGGGGGCAGGGGACATGGTGAGCCCCCTCCTCCTCTGTATAATAATAATAGGGGGCAGGGGACATGGTGAGCCTCCTCTTCCCCTGTATAATAATAATAGGGGGCAGGGGTCATGGTGAGCCTCCTCTTCCTCTGTATAATAATAATAGGGGGCAGGGGGCATGGTGAGCCTCCTCTTCCTCTGTATAATAATAATAGGGGGCAGGGGACATGGTGAGCCTCCTCTTCCCCTGTATAATAATAATAGGGGGCAGGGGACATGGTGAGCCCCCTCCTCCTCTGTATAATAATAATAGGGGGCAGGGGGCATGGTGAGCCTCCTCTTCCTCTGTATAATAATAATAGGGGGCATGGTGAGCCTCCTCTTCCTCTGTATAATAATAATAATAGGGGGCAGGGGACATGGTGAGCCTCCTCTTCCTCTGTATAATAATAATAGGGGGCAGGGGTCATGGTGAGCCTCCTCTTCCTCTGTATAATAATAATAGGGGGCAGGGGACATGGTGAGCCCCCTCCTCCTCTGTATAATAATAATAGGGGGCAGGGGACATGGTGAGCCTCCTCTTCCTCTGTGTAATAATAATAGGGGGCAGGGGTCATAGTGAGCCCCCTCTTCCTCTATATAATAATAATAATAGGGGGCAGGGGACATGGTGAGCCTCCTCTTCCTCTGTATAATAATAATAATAGGGGGCAGGGGACATGGTGAGCCTCCTCTTCCTCTGTATAATAATAATAATAGGGGGCAGGGGACATGGTGAGCCTCCTCTTCCTCTATATAATAATAATAATAAAGGGCAGGGGACATGGTGAGCCTCCTCTTCCTCTGTATAATAATAATAGGGGGCAGGGGTCATGGTGAGCCCCCTCTTCCTCTGTATAATAATAATAGGGGGCAGGGGTCATGGTGAGCCTCCTCTTCCCCTGTATAATAATAATAGGGGGCAGGGGTCATGGTGAGCCTCCTCTTCCTCTGTATAATAATAATAGGGGGCAGGGGTCATGGTGAGCCTCCTCTTCCTCTGTATAATAATAATAGGGGACAGGGGTTATGGTGAGCCCCCTCTTCCTCTGTATAATAATAATAGGGGGCAGGGGTTATGGTGAGCCTCCTCTTCCTCTGTATAATAATAATAGGGGGCAGGGGTCATGGTGAGCCTCCTCTTCCTCTGTATAATAATAATAGGGGGCAGGGGTCATGGTGAGCCTCCTCTTCCTCTGTATAATAATAATAGGGGGCAGGGGTCATGGTGAGCCTCCTCTTCCTCTGTATAATAATAATAGGGGGCAGGGGTTATGGTGAGCCTCCTCTTCCTCTGTATAATAATAATAGGGGGCAGGGGACATGGTGAGCCTCCTCTTCCTCTGTATAATAATAATAGGGGGCAGGGGTCATGGTGAGCCGCCTCTTCCTCTATATAATAATAATAATAGGGGGCAGGGGCCATGGTGAGCCTCCTCTTCCTCTGTATAATAATAATAGGGGGCAGGGGTCATGGTGAGCCGCCTCTTCCTCTATATAATAATAATAATAGGGGGCAGGGGCCATGGTGAGCCTCCTCTTCCTCTGTATAATAATAATAGGGGGCAGGGGCCATGGTGAGCCTCCTCTTCCTCTGTATAATAATAATAGGGGGCAGGGGTCATGGTGAGCCTCCTCTTCCTCTGTATAATAATAATAGGGGACAGGGGTTATGGTGAGCCCCCTCTTCCTCTGTATAATAATAATTAGGGGGCAGGGGTCATGGTGAGCCGCCTCTTCCTCTGTATAATAATAATAGGGGGCAGGGGTCATGGTGAGCCGCCTCTTCCTCTGTATAATAATAATAGGGGGCAGGGGACATGGTGAGCCTCCTCTTCCTCTATATAATAATAATAGGGGGCAGGGGTCATGGTGAGCTTCCTCTGTATAATAATAATAGGGGGCAGGGGTCATGGTGAGCCCCCTCTTTCTCTGTATAATAATAATAGGGGGCAGGGGTCATGGTGAGCCTTCTCTTCCTCTGTATAATAATAATAGGGGGCAGGGGTCATGGTGAGCCTCCTCTTCCCCTGTATAATATTAATAGGGGGCAGGGGTCATGGTGAGTCTCCTCTTTCTCTGTATAATAATAATAGGGGGCAGGGGTCATGGTGAGCCCCCTCTTCCTCTGTATAATAATAATAGGGGGCAGGGGTCATGGTGAGCCGCCTCTTCCTCTGTATAATAATAATAGGGGGCAGGGGACATGGTGAGCCTCCTCTTCCTCTGTATAATAATAATAGGGGGCAGGGGTCATGGTGAGCCGCCTCTTCCTCTGTATAATAATAATAGGGGGCAGGGGACATGGTGAGCCTCCTCTTCCTCTGTATAATAATAATAGGGGGCAGGGGACATGGTGAGCCTCCTCTTCCTCTGTATAATAATAATAGGGGGCAGGGGTCATGGTGAGCCTCCTCTTCCTCTGTATAATAATAATAATAGGGGGCAGGGGTCATGGTGAGCCGCCTCTTCCTCTATATAATAATAATAATAGGGGGCAGGGGTCATGGTGAGCCGCCTCTTCCTCTGTATAATAATAATAGGGGGCAGGGGTCATGGTGAGCCCCCTCTTTCTCTGTATAATAATAATAGGGGGCAGGGGTCATGGTGAGCCTCCTCTTCCTCTGTATAATAATAATAGGGGGCAGGGGTCATGGTGAGCCTCCTCTTCCTCTGTATAATAATAATAGGGGGCAGGGGTCATGGTGAGCCTCCTCTTCCTCTGTATAATAATAATAGGGGGCAGGGGTCATGGTGAGCCTCCTCTTCCTCTGTATAATAATAATAGGGGGCAGGGGTCATGGTGAGCCGCCTCTTCCTCTATATAATAATAATAATAGGGGGCAGGGGTCATGGTGAGCCTCCTCTTCCTCTGTATAATAATAATAGGGGGCAGGGGTCATGGTGAGCCGCCTCTTCCTCTATATAATAATAATAATAGGGGGCAGGGGTCATGGTGAGCCTCCTCTTCCTCTGTATAATAATAATAGGGGGCAGGAGTCATGGTGAGCCTCCTCTTCCTCTGTATAATAATAATAGGGGGCAGGGGTCATGGTGAGCCTCCTCTTCCTCTGTATAATAATAATAGGGGGCAGGGGTCATGGTGAGCCGCCTCTTCCTCTATATAATAATAATAATAGGGGGCAGGAGTCATGGTGAGCCTCCTCTTCCTCTGTATAATAATAATAGGGGGCAGGGGTCATGGTGAGCCCCCTCTTCCTCTGTATAATAATAATAGGGGGCAGGGGTCATGGTGAGCCTCCTCTTCCTCTGTATAATAATAATAGGGGGCAGGGGTCATGGTGAGCCGCCTCTTCCTCTATATAATAATAATAATAGGGGGCAGGGGTCATGGTGAGCCTCCTCTTCCTCTGTATAATAATAATAGGGGGCAGGGGTCATGGTGAGCCTCCTCTTCCTCTGTATAATAATAATAATAGGGGGCAGGGGTCATGGTGAGCCGCCTCTTCCTCTATATAATAATAATAATAGGGGGCAGGGGTCATGGTGAGCCGCCTCTTCCTCTATATAATAATAATAATAGGGGGCAGAGTCATGGTGAGCCTCCTCTTCCTCTGTATAATAATAATAGGGGGTAGGGGTCATGGTGAGCCTCCTCTTCCTCTGTATAATAATAATAGGGGGCAGGGGTCATGGTGAGCCGCCTCTTCCTCTATATAATAATAATAATAGGGGGCAGGGGTCATGGTGAGCCTCCTCTTCCTCTGTATAATAATAATAGGGGGCAGGGGTCATGGTGAGCCGCCTCTTCCTCTATATAATAATAATAATAGGGGGCAGGAGTCATGGTGAGCCTCCTCTTCCTCTGTATAATAATAATAGGGGGCAGGGGTCATGGTGAGCCCCCTCTTCCTCTGTATAATAATAATAGGGGGCAGGGGTCATGGTGAGCCTCCTCTTCCTCTGTATAATAATAATAATAGAGGGCAGGGGTCATGGTGAGCCTCCTCTTCCTCTGTATAATAATAATAGGGGGCAGGGGTCATGGTGAGCCCCCTCTTCCTCTGTATAATAATAATAGGGGGCAGGGGTAATGGTGAGCCCCCTCTTCCTCTGTATAATAATAATAATAGAGGGCAGGGGTCATGGTGAGCCTCCTCTTCCTCTGTATAATAATAATAGGGGGCAGGGGTCATGGTGAGCCTCCTCTTCCTCTGTATAATAATAATAGGGGGCAGGAGTCATGGTGAGTCTCCTCTTCCTCTGTATAATAATAATAGGGGGCAGGGGTCATGGTGAGCCTCCTCTTCCTCTGTATAATAATAATAGGGGGCAGGGGTCATGCTGAGCCTCCTCTTCCTCGGTATAATAATAAAAGGGGGCAGGGGTCATGGTGAGCCTCCTCTTCCTCTGTATAATAATAATAGGGGGCAGGGGTCATGGTGAGCCTCCTCTTCCTCTGTATAATAATAATAGGGGGCAGGGGTAATGGTGAGCCCCCTCTTCCTCTGTATAATAATAATAATAGAGGGCAGGGGTCATGGTGAGCCTCCTCTTCCTCTGTATAATAATAATAGGGGGCAGGGGTCATGGTGAGCCTCCTCTTCCTCTGTATAATAATAATAGGGGGCAGGAGTCATGGTGAGTCTCCTCTTCCTCTGTATAATAATAATAGGGGGCAGGGGTCATGGTGAGCCTCCTCTTCCTCTGTATAATAATAATAGGGGGCAGGGGTCATGCTGAGCCTCCTCTTCCTCGGTATAATAATAAAAGGGGGCAGGGGTCATGGTGAGCCTCCTCTTCCTCTGTATAATAATAATAGGGGGCAGGGGTCATGGTGAGCCTCCTCTTCCTCTGTATAATAATAATAGGGGGCAGGGGGCATGGTGAGCCTCCTCATCCTCTGTATAATAATAATAGGGGGCGGGGGTCATGGTGAGCCTCCTCTTCCTCTGTATAATAATAATAGGGGGCAGGGGTCATGGTGAGCCTCCTCTTCCTCTGTATAATAATAATAGGGGGCAGGGGTCATGGTGATCCCCCTCTTCCTTTGTATAATACGGGTCAGGGGACATGGTGAGCCCCTCTTCCTCTGTATAATAACAGGGGTCATGGTGATCCCCCTCTTCCTTTGTATAATAGGGGGCAGGGGTCATGGTGACCCCCCTCTTTCTATGTATAATAATAGGGGACAGGGGTCATGTTGAGCCCCCTTTTCCTCTGTATATTAATAATAGGGGTAGAGTTTATAGAGAGTCCCCTCTTACTCTGTATAATACTAGGGGTCAGGGGTCATAGTACAGATCCCTCTAGGAGGGTGGGTTAAGTCTATGTACCCCTCGTTAAAGTATTTGTGCAGTCTCACCCATTCCCCAGCTGCTTACCTTCTGCCCTTTGTCACAGCGCTGACCTACAACTCTTATACCTTGCAGTAGACAGGATATCTGCACCCACTTCCTGGCCAAACAGTGACTCCCCTCACATCTCGCCCCACAATTAGTTTAGCAAAGCAGTTGTTAATAGCTTCTGTGCCCTCTCCTGTGTCCCCTCTCCCTTCCTGGCACTGTTCATTCTGAATTGCCCCCTTATACCTGTCCTATTCCCCTATGAAGCTGCCTCCTCCCTCACCGGCTCTGGTGTCAGGCGGCGGTGCTGCTTGTTGATAGTAATGCAGCACATCCAGCATGATGGCGTCACCTCCAGCCCTCCTCAGCTGACCCCGTCCTGTGCTGCCTCCTCGGCACCTCTGTGACATGAGCCAAGGAGGCAGCACAGGTGACAGTAAGAGCAGCACTGGACGCAGCAGACATCATGCTCTCCTCCTCTCCCCCCTCAAATTTTGGGTTGTTCACCAACCAGTGTCATCTGCTATGATTTGGATAGCTTGGGCTGGCTTCAGTTCCTCATCTCTATCTCCAGCGGGGATTTCCCAAGGGCCATGGGAGAGGGCATCAATGGCTCGTTTAGCAGTTGTGAGCCGGTACTTAATTTGGAAGTCTAGGGCTCCTAGCTGAGTGGTTGATAGGTAAGTGAGGAGGTTATTGTCGGTAATGATCACAAAAGCAGTCCCAAACAAATAGTTTTGGAATCTCTTGGTAAAGGCCCAATCCACTGCCAGTAATTCCAGGTGGAATTAACTATACCTGGCCGGGTTTTTCTCACCCTTCTGTAGACTTTGCCGGTGAATGCCATGAACCTTCCTGAGCCAGTATAGTTGCTGAGTCAGTATAGTCTCCAACCCATTCAAGAAAGCATCTGTGTACAATTGGTAAGGTTATTGTCCCAACCAAGATGCAAATAGATTCCAATTCTAGTCTATGGAACTACAAAAAAGCAGCTGAACGGTAACGCTACATCCCAATGTATATTATAATGCTAACACACCTAAGTGTGCACAACAACTAAATATCCAGCGACTAGGTTTTCTTTTGAGGGTTAAAGAGGAACAACACTCAGGAATTTCACTCTATACCTGGCGAGACGGCTGCTGTGTGTGTTTTTGCCCTAACTCCCCCACAAATAACCACCATTTATGCTGTACAAAAAAATTATCAATTCTTTGGGATAAATAAAGGGTGGAAATGGGGAAAAACAGCAAGGAGGGGGGGTGACAAGGGGACCAATAAGGGTTCCTCAAAAACAACAGCAGTGGGCAAAGGGGGAGGGGGAGAACATGGACTGGAGATTCTGTTCATCAGCAGGCTCGGGGGGGGGGGGGTGGTGTTAATGCCGTGCAGTGACCCCTCTAGTAGCTCCATAGGGTTGAGACAGCATCATACCCCAAAGGGAAAGCAACAAAAAGGGTGGGTAAGATAAGACATGGGGATTTCTCCTCCTCTCTTGCTGTAAGGCGTTCTATAGGTTGAAACCCGATTAGGAGGGTTAGGATGAAAGGGCAAATGGCCTTTCACCCTCAGTGGGGATAGGGTGGTCAAGGCCCCACTTCGAAGGCTAGGGGAGGCAAGTGGTCAAGTCCCTCTTTGATGGCTGGGGGGTGGAGACCTTACAAAATCTATGTAATAGAAACCCATACCTCCCAAGATTTGGAGGGACTGTCCCTTTTTTGAGTCTATGTCCTCCTGCCGCTCATTGTTCTCCTTTGCCATTCTTTGAGGTGTAACATGCAGATCTGCAGCAATAAATTATTAATTTGCCTCTTTAAAGTGTTTATATTGTTGTAACTGTTACACCCTATCTCCTATCCATCCCGAGGGGTATGGCCTAATTTAACGAATGTCCCTCTTTCCCACCCTGAAAAGTTAGTAGGTATGGAAATCCGATATGAGATAGCTTATGTACTGGGGTGAGTCCTGTTCCTCCAGGATAAACACGAATGGAGGTGGAGATCCTCCATAGACTGTGAAAAATATGCCAAAAACGTTCCTCCGATAATTTCGCTGGATTTTTTAAAAGTTTCCACATCTCTACATATGACTTTTTTCATTTAAGGTCTTCAAGATCTACAAAGCATCAGAAACAGACTCTGATACTCAGAGGAAAGATTTAGATGGACGTGAAGATCTCCATACACAAGGACCCCATGATGGAACATGAGCACCTCCTACCATCACATGGTAAGACCCCCAACCTTGGCCCGGTTAGTTCTTTTCTATTTAGTTACTAGGGTTGGGACCCCCTCCATGTGACGCCTTGGATTGGAATGTCTGCCTGAGTGGTTGGCTTACAGATCAGGGAGAATTCCTACTTTCTCTTAACATAACCTCTGGTTCCATACCTCTATTGGCTGTTCTTTCTCTTCTTTTCCCTGGCCTGGGACACTCTCCATGTGAGAATCAGTAGTGGCCCCTAAACTGGGAATTACATTCCCCTCATCCTCAGCCCTCTGATTTATTGTGCTTATGTTGGAATTGTTATCTGTTCAGTCCCTACCTGTTGTATCCCTGACACAATGAATTCCTAGTATGTATGCACATACCTCCCAAGTGTCCCTGATTTGGAGGGCTTGTCCCACTTTGGAGTCCATGTCTCCCTGTCCCTCGCTCTTCTCATTTGTCCCTCTTTGAGGTGTAACATGCAGATCTGTATCAATAAATGATTCATTTGCATATTTGAAGTGTTTCTATTGTTGTAACTGTTACATCCTATCTCATTTCCATCCCCCAATGAGGGGGAGTGGCCTAATTTAGCAAATGTCCCTCATTCCAACCCTGAAAAGTTGGTAGATGTGTGTATGCAATGTATGTACCTGACGTAATAAAGCTGAATCAGAAGTAAGAGCTGCTCGGTCCTCTTTATTCTCCACTGAAACACCATACCAACCCATCCCCAACATACACACATACACACACACACACACACACACACACACACACACACACACACACACACACAATCTTGATGTATTTAAAACATCCCAGTACAGGCCTGTCACTCTAATACTTTTTTTCTTCCTATGGAGACACTATAGTGACAAATGTGAGAACTGGGGAGGAGGAAGTCTTTGTGAAGAATGAAGAGGAGGAAATTCCTCTACAGATCAGCTCAGGTGAGTAATAAACCTTCTATGGAAAACATTTCCCCATATCTCCTGCTCAGTTACCCCACACACTTTGTTCTATGTTATACGGCTCATATTTATTCACAGACCCTGGAGGAGCTATAATGAAAAATGAGGAGGAAGAAGTAAAATATGTGAAAAATAAAGAGGAGGAAATCCCTCCACAGATCAGCACAGGTGAGTATTAAGCCTTCTATAGAAAAGATTTCCTTGTTCACTTTCTCAGTCACTCCACACACCATGGTTTGTCTCATACAACGGAGTACAGGGGCCTCCCTCTCATATTTATTTGCAAATCCTAGAGACGCCATAGAGGATAATAGATAACTGGCTGTAACCCCCTTTTACTCTGGGCCAGCTGCTCCGGCAATAAAAAAAAGAAATGATTTATTTAAAATGTACTTTTTCTGATCTCTAATATGTCTCTTAACGTTTAATCTTATCCGTAATGTATCCCATTGTCACCTACAAAACACCTACTCACTCTTTGGGATCTGGAATTGCCACCATTATTGTACAGGGGCATCACTTTTTTTCCCACAGTGACATATGTGAAAACTGATGAGGAAGAAGTATTTTTGCATAATAAAGAGGAGGAAATCCCTCTACAGATCAGCACAGGTGAGTAATAACCCTGTATAGATAATATTTCCCTGTATCCTTCTCAGTCACTCCACACACTCTGGTCTGTGTTATACAGCTCAGTACAGTGACATAACTCTCATCTTTGTTTACAGACCCTGGAGGAACTATAGTGAAAACTGATGAGGAGGAAGGATTTGTGGAGAAGAAAGAGGAAGAAATCCCTCTACAGATCAGCACAGGTTAGTAATAACCCTGTATAGAGATGATTTCCCTGTATATCCTATTTAGTCACTCCACACACTCTGGTCTGTCTTATACAGCTCACTATAGGTACATGACTCTCATCTTTATTCACAGACCCTGGAGGAGCTATAGTGAAAACTGAGGAGGAAATATTTGTAAAGAAAGAAGAGGAGGAAATGCCTATACAGATCAGTTCAGGTGAGTAATAAACCTTATATGGAAGAGGTCTGTTATACTGCTCAGTCACTCCACACACACAGCTCAGTACAGGGGCCTGACTCTCATCTTTATTCACAGACCCTGGAGGAGCTATAGTGAAAACTGAGGAGGAGGAGGAAGAAGTATTTGTGAAGAATAAAGAGAAGGACGAGAAGGACATCCCTCTACAGATCAGTACTGGTGAGTAATAAACCTTAAGTTTTGCATATTCTATATGTTCAGTCACTCTGCAATTTACAGTCCTAATTCTGCACTCCATCTTAAAGTGGACCAACAGCCAGCGAGATGCGGCCGCCAGCATGCTCGGAGCCGCTGAGGTAAGACGTCACATTGACGCACATACCTCAGCGGCTCCGAGCGCGCTAATTGGACGAGCGGCCGCACATGCGCCTTAGGAGAGGGGTGGGGTGAGTTGTATCTTGCGATCTGGGGGTTTCACATAGCGGGGCACCCCCGATCGGGGTGCCCAGGAGAAGTGAACCAGAACCCAGGATAGTCAAGATCCTGTGTGTTGGTCCACTTTAAACACAAGGTGGTGCCACTTGGTGCATTGCTGGAGCACATGTGCAGGGGTTAAATATGACCTGATTTGTCTCTCTATAAAAGAATTTCTGCACAGAACAGGGTTAACCCATGCTCATTAGGCAGTGCGTGAAAGTTAAATAAGGAACCCCACTGGCTTCACCGTGTATCTTTAAGCCTCCATGTAATGAGTTAAGACACAGCAGCTTTTCTTGCTGTGAAGATTTTTTTTATAATTTCTTTACTCGCTTAATTATTTTCAAAAGGAATATTCCTGCCCCTTTTTAGTGAACCAAATCTACAGACAGGTGAGAGGGGCTGCTAGATGGAGAGGTGCAACCTGAGGCCTCCCTTAGGCCATCAGTAATCTTCCAAGTCTGCTCCTTTCCCTCTTTGCTGAGCAGTCCCCTTCCCAGGTCGTATGTTGTTCAAGCTCCTCTCGCAAGACTTCTAACTTTCGAGACATCTAAGATATACAAGGTAAGACTCCATCAGAATGTATAGCTGGGGGCCGACGTTTAACCCTTTAAGTGCCAGCCTGCCTAGAATTTTTGTCACCTCCTTTTGCCAGACCATATTTCACTATTTTGCGCTACACATGTTGAATCTTGATTTTTTGAAGGGATTTCCAGGGATTTTCTGGGAAAATTATATATTGTTTTTTTCAGCCTGAGTCTGGGCTTCAACATGATTTTTTAGGTGTATTCTCAATACTTTTGGGGGAAATATGTGCAAAAACATTTTAAAAAAATCTATTTTTTGCAATTTGTAGTTTTTTTTTTTTTGTAATAAAAAATGTAAGTTTGTCAATAAAATCTTATTGCATGTGAAACCCCAATTGCTCCCATTTACGTCTGTACCACATATGTATTGGTAGACACCCTTTCCTTCCCAGGAGACTCCCCCAAACTGAAACAGAGCTTTAGGAGATTTTCAGATAAAATACAACTATGCTAAGCGCTATGCGCACCTTGCAGTTTTTCCAGAAAAACAACCCTTTACATTTGAAATACCCCCCACAAACTATATATTCTCTATTCCTCAATTCATTGGTTACACAGAGTTCCCCTAAAAAAAAACAAAAAAAACAAAGCCACATTTTCCTAAAAAATGCAAACAAGAAAAAACAAGTAAAATCTGAAAAAGCAAGGTCTCCCGAACAGAACAATACCCAACATGCATAGCTATTGTCAAGGGAAGAGTTGGCAAACGCCCCAAAGTAAAGCATACGCATAACGGTAATTTTACTTGAAAATTTCAGCTCTGCAGACAAAGTGCGCACCTTGCAAATTTTCAACCAAACAATCCTTTACATTTGAAATATTCCCCATAAACCATATATTCCCTGAAAGTACACATGTTAAGCTTTTTAAATGTACCCAGCTTGTTGTAGTGGGCTCAACTTTCTAGAAGTAATCCCTCGAAGAATTCTTAGATTGCACAGGGTTTCCCTAAAAAATGTATTAAAAAGCTTAATAAAAAACATGTTTTCCTAAAATATCAATAGGCAAACAAGAAAAAACAAGCTAAATCTGAAGCACAAGGTCCTCAGAGCAGAACAATACCCAACATGCATAGGTACTATTAACCCTTTTAATTGCCAGCCTACTTGAAGTTTTGTCACCCTTTGTTGACAGGTCATTTTTCCCCATTTTGCGCCATGTTTAACTGTGATGTTTGCCAGAATTTCCAGGAAAATTATATATTTTTTTGCAGCAGAGTTTAGGCTTTAACATGAAATGTCTTGTTTGTGATTTTTCTACTGTTTTTTTTTTAATATTTTTGCGTAAAAAAATAAATAAAATAATATTTTTCAGACAATTGTCTCCTTTATTTTAAATAAAACATTTGTTTTATTAATGAAAACCATATTGCATGTCATGGCCCCATTTCTCCCAAATACAATGGTACTGCATATGTATCGGTAGCCCCCCATTCTTGCCCAGGAGACCCCCCAAACTGAAAAGAGCACTTTATAACATTTACAAATAAAATACAACTACTATCCATACTATAAACATAAGGGGTTAATTTAAAAAAAAAAATGACATAGGGCGGGGTGGGCATTTATTTTTGGAATTTTAAGGGTTAAAAACCCTTAAAAATTCCCCCCAAAAAATACAATTCTGTGAAATACTCACCTGTAGAATTGGTATTATATGCATACAGTACTTCCTGCTCCATATATAATACTTACACATGGGTAATCCTCCGCCAGATGGCGCTGTTCACTGCAGACATGCAAAAACAGGCTCCTCCCGGCCCTTCATATACCCAGGGACCTCCCACAAATCCCCAGCATTGAAAAGCAGTGAGAAAAAGAACCCGGGTGTTAGGCGCCGGACACCCTTCTCTCTTAAGCCAGATAATCCCCAATCTCCACCGCCTCTTCTGCCTTTAGACAAGTCCCCGCTCGCAGGAGACGCGGATTGTGCCTCTCCAGACTCGGTTACCCCCAGGACTTAGTTGGCGCAAAGATTACCGGCTTAAGGTGGAGATGGGTGAACGGCGGGGTATCCCGAATATGGATGCCGGGATGTAAATGGGATTACAAACGGAGAGTCAATCAGGTCCAGAAACAAGCCAAGGTCAAGCCGGGTGGTCACTGAGCGCGGTATCCAAGGGGTCAAGCGAAGAGTAGTCAAAAACGAGCCGAGGTCAAACCAGGTGAGCACCAAAACGCAGTAACAGAGGGATCAGGCACAAGCGGAGTCAGGACAGGCGAAAAGGTCAGGACGGGCAGCAGACGAGGATGGTCAGAGACGAAGCCGAGTTGAACACAGTAAACGCAGACTATAACGCACACCCTACTAACCAGAGGCTATAGCGGGCACTGGACAATGGGGCAGCCTGATAATAAAGGGAAGACTGGCCAATGGGAAGGGGAAAAGGAAAGGAGAGGGAAGTGTGCTGATTGGTGCGACAGTAACTACCCAATGGGAGCGGTCCCAGGAACTGGACCTGCCCAGGCCAGACGGGCTGTCCAGTCCCTGGGCCCGACTCCCATCAGGACAGCTGACAATTTAACTTGACACTTGCCCCCGGCAGATGCGCTGGGAGCAGCGCCGCCTGGGGGCATATACAGAGCGTGCTCGCGCGCGTGCGCGAGCACGCGAATGGCCGGGCGCGCTCCCGGCCGGGGGAAGCACAGCCGCGCCGGCAGAGGACACCACGGGGCCGCCTGCCCCCGCCGCACGGCTCGCAGCGAGGCCGCCGCACCCCGCCGTCGCCACGCTGGCCTCAGAGCGGTACCGAGAGCCAGCAGCAGGACGGGGCCGTGACGCGCCGCGGGACCGGGGCCGGGAGGCAGGTAAGATCCTAACACCGGGAGAAACCAACCACCAAACTGGTAACAATAACAATGATAACAATCACCGTACAGGGGATCCAGAACAAGGTGAAACCAGGGTGGGGTGGAGCAGGACGTACTGTATGCATATAATACCAATTCTACAGTTGAGTATTTCACAGAATTGTATTATTCTAAGCATACAGTACGTCCTGCTCCATATATAATACTTACACATGGGACATCCAATAGCAGTGTCCACAAAGTAGGGTGGGATCCCCAACAACAAAGGCAACGGCACGTAGCTCCGACTACAACCGCCTGCAAAACCTTACGGCCAAAAGCAGCATCAGCTGAGGCCCGAACATCAACCTTGTAAAACTTTGAAAAGGTGTGAACAGAAGACCAAGTAGCGGCCTTGCAAACTTGTTCAACAGAGGCCTGTTGCTGAAAAGCCCAAGAGGCACCAATAGCATGAGTGGAATGAGCCGTAAGACGGAAAGGGGGAGTCCTCCCCTTAGTAGAATAGGCCTGAATCACAGCCTGACGGATCCATTTACTGATGGTAGACTTGGCGGGAGCCAAACCTTTCCTAGGCCCCGAAGGCACAACAAAGAGAGCATCAGTCTTCCTGAAGACCTTAGTGGCAACCAGGTAATACTTCAAGCACCTGACTACGTCCAAGGAATGCAGAACCCGCTCCTTATCGTTGCGAGGATTGGGACACAGAGAAGGAAGAACAATATCCTGGTTCAAATGAAAAGCTGAAACAACTTTAGGCAAGAAATCCGATTTGAAGCGGAACACCACCTTGTCCTGGTGTCGCTCATAGTATGGAGGCTGAATAGATAAAGCGGCCAGATCTGACACACGCCTAACCGAAGTAATAGCCACCAAGAAGAAAACCTTGAGAGTGAGAACAACCAGAGCAGCCTCTTGAATAGGCTCAAAGGGAGCACCCTGCAAGGCAGACAAAACCAGAAAAAAAAAGTTCAAATCCCAGACAGGGACCATAGGTTTTCTAGGGGGACGCACGTGAGTGACCCCCTGAAAGAAGGTCTTAATCAGGTGATGTTGAGCAAAGGTCTTCTGAAAGAAGACAGACAGGGCAGAAACCTGACCCTTCAGAGTACTAAGTTTGAGACCCAAGTCCAAACCATGCTGTAAAAACTCCAGAACCCTAGGGACGGAGAATTCCCGACAGGGAACTCCTGGACTCGCACCAATCAATGTAGGAACGCCATACTCTATAATAGATAGCAGAAGAAGTCTTCTTCCTAGCCTGCACCATGGTATCCACCACAGAGGCAGACAAACCCTTCTCCATCAAGATGGAGGTCTCAGCAGCCAGGCCGTCACAGCCAGAGTTTGTAAATTGGGATGGCGTAAGGACCCTTGAGTTAGCAGATTTGGCACCTTTGGCAGATCGTACTGATCTACCGCCATTTGAACCACGTCTGCGAACCACACTCTTCTTGGCCACCTTGGGGCCACTAGAATCACAGGTACCCCCTCCAGGGCAATCTTGCGCAGAACCCTGCTCAGAAGGGGGAACGGTGGAAACACATACAGGAGTCGAAACTCCCTCCAAGACATGGACAGAGCATCCGTGGCCAAGGCCAGAGGATCCTGAGACAGGGAGACGAAGGCCGGTAGCTTGTGATTGTGGCGGGAAGCAAACAGATTCACATCCGGTAGTCCCCAACGGTGACACAGGGACTGAAATACCCTGTTGCAGAGGGACCACTCCCCCTGACGGGACATCCCCCTGCTCAGGGCGTCCGCCAGCAGGTTCTATGCCCCCGGAATGTAGACAGCCGAAATACATTGGCCTCCGCCCATGTCAGAATCTGAGACACCTCTTGGAGAGCACCCTTGCTCCGGGTCCCTCCCTGATGGTTGATGTAGGCAACCGCCGTCCTGTTGTCCGAGCGTACCTGTACCAACAGACCCCTCAGGTGTTGGGTCAATCGCTCCAGTACCAACCTGATTGCCCGTAATTCCAGAATGTTGATGGGCAAATGGGCCTCCTGAGGACCCTACGTCCCCTGGAAGCGCAGGGACTTCCAGAATCCCCTCCAACCTGACAGACTGGCATCCGTTGTGACCGTCTCCCAGCAGGGGGCCAGGAAAGTTCCTGTGGTCCAGCCACCACGCAAGGGACTGTCTGACCGAGGGGGGAAGCACACGCCCCGTCCAAGGACGCTGGGTTCTTGTCCCACACTGACAGAAGGTGAAGCTGCAGAGGTCTCAAATGGAACTGGGCAAAGGGCACCGCCTCGAAGCTCGCCACCATCAGGCCCACCAACTGCATTCCCTGCCAGATGGAGAAATGTGGGCTCGAGAGCAGGAACCTCGCCTGCGCCGTCAGAGCTTCCACCTTCTGTTGAGGAAGGAATATCCTTGACTGAACAGTATCCAGAATCATCCCCAGGAAGGGAGTCACCGAGGAGGGGGACAGGGAGGACTTGGGGTAATTGATCACCCAGCCGAAGGACTCCAGGGTAGACACTACCAGACGAGTGTCCAACTCTGCCTGCCGCAGAGACAGAGAGGTGATGAGAATATCGTCCAGGTAGGGCAGCACGCGTATGCCCCTTAGCCTTATCAGGGACATCACCCCTGCCAGCACCTTGGTGAACACCCTGGGAGCCGACGTTAGGCCGAATGGCAGTGCCACAAATTGGTAATGCTGATCTTTTATTGCAAACCTGAGAAATCTTTGGTGTCCTGGAAACGTGAAGGTAAGCATCCTTGATGTCTACTGACGTCATGAAGTCCCCTGGGCGCAGTGAGCCAATGGCCGAGCGCAGAGTTTCCATGCGAAAGTGTCTGTTCTTGACAAATTTGTTGAGGATTTTTAAATCCAGAATGGGCCTGACTGACCCATCCTTTTTGGGTACTGTGAAAAGGTTGGAGTAGAACCCCGTGCCCCTGTCTCCAAGAGGGACCTTGCAAATGACCCCTAGATCCAGGAGACCCTGTACGGCCATCAACAATACCTGAGCTGAGGCAGGGTCTTGAGGGATTCGAGACCCAATGAATCTGGTGGGGGGCCGTACAGTAGCCTGGAGGACACTACCTCCTGAATCCATCGGTCTGAGACGTGGTGCCGCCAGACGTGCTTGAAATGCTGTAAACGTCCCCCCCCCACCCTGACGGGTGAGGGCGCCCCCTCATGCCGGAGGGGCCTTGGGAGGGGCTTTGGGCTTGGACCCCCAGGAAGAGCCGGTATGGCGTCCTCTGTTCCTGTGCCAGGAATCTGCGCGGGCCCCAGCGAAGGACGCCCCTCTTCCGTGCTTGGCCCCACGGTAGGGGGTTGATAGGGAGCCTTGGCCATGAAAAGGCCGAGTCTGCCTCCTGCGCTGGGGTAACTTGCCTCCCTTGGGAAAGAGGTCTAACCGATCCCCAAACAATCGCAGCCACTTAAAGGGGAGCCCCGTGAGGGCTTTCTTGGCGGCATTGTCTGCAGTCCACTGGCGCAACCAAACCGCGCGGCGTATAGCAACCACCAGGGCGGATGACCTGGCACACATCTTAATAGCATCATCCGATGCGGACAGGATAAAGTTCACAAACGCATCACAGCTGGACAGAGCATTGACAGTATCAGGAGGCAACTCATCTGTGCCATCGAGAGCACCCCTAACCACGGCCCTGAGCGCTACCGCCGTAATGGCTAAAGCGCAAACCGGGCGCAGAGTCGCTCCCCCAAATGCAAAGGCATGACATGCCAATTGGTCAACACGCCGGTCCTCAGAGTCTCGCAGAGTAGTAGTGTCAGGAGAGTGCATAATAGAGGTGTTGGACAACCCTAGAATAGGAGCATCGACCTCGGGTGGCGATGACCAGCACTTAACCAAGTCAGCAGGGAAGGGATATTTCCTATCCACGCTCTTAGGGACCCCATGAAGTCTGCTGGGATGTTCCCATTCTTTAAGCACTAGGCTATTGAAATGGGTCTGCTCTGGAAATTCCAATCAAGCGCGGTATGAAAAAGATCACCCCTTTGCCGGGGAGCCGCAGCAGGGGGAGAGAGGGACAGAACGTCAAAGATCTGAACCAGCAGTCTATCAATATCATCCGAGGACCAATGCTCCGAGCCAGACTCTTCCTGACCCCTGGACTCATCGCCATATGACCCTGAGTCAGAGAACAGTTCCCCTTCGTCCGAGGGGATATGGGCATAGGAATGCAACAAATCATCAGGTTCTATAGGGAAGAGTGTCGATTCAGGGTTCAAGTGCCGCCTCTTGGCGGTGGCATTACGCGCTAAGGAATTAGCAAGTACGTTTTCAACACTAGCCAGCCTTGTGGCCAGATCAGGATGAGAATCCCCACTGGTATTGGGGGTTAGACTCAGGCTTGGGGGAGTAGGTGAAGTGCGGCGGGGTGCAGGCCCAGCCTCAGAGGAGACGGGAAGCACCGATAGCGCCTGCTGTGCACAAGGAACACAGACCCGTGCATTGTCACCGCTGCTAGGTAAGACCCCACAAGCTACACACAGCCGGGCTTGTCCCGAAGGAACCCCGTTCACAATATCCTGAGATGCCTCCATATGGTGATTAATCGGCACAATATGCCAGTAGGGATTGACGCCGTAAGCTACCCTGGATGCCCCAATAACCCGCGGGGAAGTGGGAGTAATTTTTTAATGGTCAGGACCGGGAGCTACACTGGGCCGGGAGAAGCCACCGAAATCCGCGGTCTGAAAGACATAAGGGGGGACAAGGACGTCAGAGCCATGCGCAAAGGTAGCATAGAAGGTAAAGAAGAGTCGCCCACGAGGGCACTTACAGACAGAGAGGAGAGGACGATCTTCACCGCGCGTGTGCGGGAGAAGGAAATGGCGCCAAGCGAACCTCGGAGGGCGGGCCTGAGCCGACGCGAAGCGCGCCAAGCCGGAGCCACGCCCCTCCCCGCAAAGCTCGTAAGGTCTCTAGCCAATAGGAGACAGAAGGCAGTAATGACAAATGTAAATGGCGCTCTGAGCCCGAGACGCGGCCGAGGGCTATACTCGGGCACTCCTGTGGGTCCTCTGTCAGGGAATGGCCGTGACAAGGCGGTACTGTAAGAGACAGGCGCTTAAGCCAGCGCAGCCTAGGAAGAGCCCTTAAGGCTAAGAAGAAGAGGAAGGAAGAAGAAAGACGCCGAGGTGTCAGCAAGCCGCCGCCGTACATGCGGTGCGAGCAGCAACCGAAAACTAAAGCGCTGCGGTTAACAGTAAGGAAAGAGCGCGGCTCTGATCCCCGTCGCAGTAAAGCACAGTCAAGCCATAAGCGTGTAATGAAACACTAAGGCCGCCCTGCACACAACCCCCCCCCCCCTTTCTTTTCCCCCTAAGGAGGTACGAGGGAGGAACGTGACCCGTTGAATAAGGTCCACCGCTACATGGGGCGTGGGGCAGTGAAGCGGGAGGGGCATCCCCTGAAGGCTCACCATCAGCCTTGGCTGCCTACCCTATGGTGGGGGATTGCGGTGGAGCATGGCTCCTTAAGCACACAAGGTGCTGCCTACCCTCACCCGACTAGCGCAACCCAGGCTGGGAGGCATATCATTCAGAGGAAGGGTGGAAACAGTCCCACAGGGTCGCAGGCTGTAAAAGCCCCGCTCACCTGCGAGAGAGTGATACTTCATGTCTTCGCAGTCAGCACTGCAGAGAAATCTGGGGATTTGTGGGAGGTCCCTGGGTATATGAAGGGCCGAGAGGAGCCTGTTTTTGCATGTCTGCAGTGAACAGCGCCATCTGGCGGAGGATTACCCATGTGTAAGTATTATATATGGAGCAGGACGTACTGTATGCTTAGAATAATGACACCAATCATAACCAGCCCGGGACCAGCTATGCAGGAACAGGGCGCAGGGGCCAGCTTTGGTGGCCTGCCAGCTACAAGCTCAGTGGTCCGGGCTCTTCTGCCCCCCCCTGGGCTTTGGGGAGGCAGGTAATTGGGGGTGCCGGGGGTTAATGGCAAGTCACCTGCTAGCCGCTGGTGACTTTCCAGCCCCCAGCCTTGTGAACTGGTATAGTGGTCTCATGGATCCCTTACCGGTTCACAAAAGGTTAAGTGTGAAAAAACACACACCGACAAGGAGAAAAAAAAAATATATATTTTTTTTAATACTTACCTCCCATCCATCTTCGGCCACTGTGTCCCACGCTAATCACTCTGACTTTTGCTCTCCTGCTGCTGCTTGAAGCCTTTTATAGCTGCTGAGCGACAGGACATAAGGGGTTAATTAAAAAACCCACCCACATAGCCACGGGCCAGGCCCTTCAGCCCCCCCCCTGGGCTTTGGGGAGGCAGGCAATTGAGGAGCCGGGGTGACTTGCCAGCCCCCAGCCTTGTGAACTGGTATAGAGGTCTCATAGATCCCTTACCAGTTCACAAGGGATTTACAGTAAAAATAAACACACAGACACATAAGAAAAATGACATTTTTTTTTTCTCTACTCTCCTCCGATGTCCGGATCATGTCCCACGACGCTCTGATGACAGCTGCTGGTGATCGGTGAAGGAGGGCTGGGGGGGGGGGCGAGAGATCAGAGCCATCTCACCCCCTCCACCCTTCCTCGTCCAAACACCCGAAGCAACTGAGTTTCTCGGGTCGCCGGCTGCCGGGTGACAAGTGCCGGGTCAGCGATGATGTCACCCCCCCGACCCAGGAAGTGAGGGAGAGGGCGATCGGAGCCCCCCCCCCCCCCCCGGACCGGGTGAAGAGAGAGAAAGCTGCCCAATCCCACGAGGGGGTCAGGTGAGTTTTTAGCTTTTATATCTTTTTTCTGTGGGGATTTAAAGTCAGCTACGTGAATCTCATGTAGCTGGCACTTAACGATAGGAGAGGCGGCTACGTGAGACTCAAGGGTTAAAGCAGACCAAAACCCACATTTTTAATTTGCATCCCGTGAATTGCTCCCCCTATGAAGATCACCTTTTGCCAATTTTCACTGCTCCAGCTTCACTCTAATCCCAGATAATGGAGTTTGTTTTCGCTGAAAAGCTCCGCCTCCCCCATTCATTGCCACTGTTGTGTGTGGAAATTATGTCACTGCCACACGTATGCAATGACTTATTGCCTGACATCTTACAGAGAGGGACATTCAAAAAGCAAAAGTATCCATCTCTAGTTCTACAACCTAAGAAGGGAGCATCTGCAGGGGCTTTGGCCAAATGTATTTCACAAGTTTAGTGGGTTTTGGTCCTCTTTAAAGAGTAACATCGGACCAAAAATAGAAAGGGTCCGATTTCTCCCCCATTGGCAACTACTTACCTTTTGGTTGCGGCGACATCCGGTGTCTTCAGGCCCCGATCCTCTGCCCTCCCCCTGCTGGCTTAGCCGTCTGAAGAGCATGGCTAAAGCCATGCTGTCACTAACAAAGTCCCACCCCACTGGAGCCCGGATTTCCGGCGGCTCCATTGCATCCCACTCATGGGCACTGCACAGGTGTGAGATCGGTGGCTGCGTGCAGTACCTAATGGGGTGTAAGATGGAGCTGCCCGTCGGAAGGTTGCCCAGAAACCGAGGGACCAGAAGATGGATCCCCCGTCAAGGTGAGTAAATAGTGCCCAGAGGTAAGACTGGAGGGGGGGGGGGGATTGGTGAGGTTTGGGGGAGGTTTTAACCTCCCCTGATGTTCCTCTCTAAGACTAGGAGACACCAGCCTACAAGGATTCCTCTCAGTGTGCCCGATGATCCCTGTTAGTCATGGTAATGAATCTATTTCATTGGTCATGCTGCTGTGTAGCAGTTTCATTAGAGACTTACAACCGAATTCAAAGGGACGGCGTCAGTCCCGATAAAGGGCTGCTCCCCGAAAGCTTGTAGCTTTGTACCTGCACGCCGCATGAAATAAAAAAGAGGGATCAGATTCCTCGATTGCACTGATTACCTATGTGTCACATTTGCTGACACTATTGCTGTTGTCCTCCCACGGGGACTATGTAACAAGTTTCTCCTACTTGAATAAATGTTGTCTTACCTTGGTCTGATGCTACCTCAGTCATTAAAGCCGTCACCTTCAAGACTGTCAAATACAACCGGATTTTTTTTATGCCAATTCATCCGGAGTTCTTTTGATTTTATGATGGTCCTATGACATCCCCAGTCACAGTAGCGGCTTCACTTACATGGTGAATGAGAAGGGTCTTTGTTCATTCCCTGCAGCCAATACTGTTAACTCCCATCATATAAAGGTTGTTTCCCCACACTTATTCCTTGCCCCGTGATAGGGTTTAGCAGGGTGTGCCTTTGATCCTAAATACTCCTTTTTGATTCCGTTGCCGACCTCGCTTAGTTTGACCATTCTGTGATTGCCACCTGGACCGACTCTCGCTTGTACCCTGATCACACTTCTGTCTTACCCTTTGTACCACGAACCAGTAACCGCCCGGATTTACCTTTTGGCTTGACCTCGACTCTATTGTTCTCCCTTGGTCCCGCGATATTTAAAGACCGACCACCCGTGTATGACCCCAGCTTCTCGACATTGCCTAGTCTGACCTTTGGTTCACCAGCCTTCACCCCCTGTAAGCTCACATCCTTTGTGCTACTAAGTCCTGGGGGCAACCGTGTCCGGCGAGGTGTGTATAGCGTCCCGGAAAACAGGGGCTTGACTAAAGGTGAAGCTAGCAGCGAAGATTGGGGGTTTTGGGCTTGCCTTGAAGGCGGGTGTCCCACGGGGCCTGACAGCCCTATCGGGGGATGCACTTTATACTTTATACCTAATACTTTGTATACTGTTTTATAAAGTTTATATAGTACTTTTATAGAGTTGAAATTTGTTTTTTGGTTTACTTACAGTACTTGATGTCCTGGGTTGAGTTGTGTCCATGTGTTGTACAAAGTAAACAAATGAAAATCTTCATAATATTAAAATGATTAAGCAGGGAAAAAAAATACAATTCTGGGGGCGTGGCTTGACTATGGCCGCGTGAACACGTGTGTTGTGGAGCTCTGCACCTATTGAAGCCAATTTAGGGTGATCCGCACCTCAAGGACCGTGGATTCCAGGATGTCCAGGCGCAGGAAGACTCGACCAGCGTCGGGGAGCAGCCGCCCAAACAAAATAGAGGCTTTCTTTCCAGGAAAGCAGCGGGTCAGCGCCGGAGGATCCAGCTCCAAGATGGCGGACGGGGCAGTAGAGGCCCATGTACAGCAAGCGGGGAAGGACATGGACCCCCTGCGCGGCCGGGGAGGCTCGGAGACGGAGGCGCTTTCTGGCCGGGTCCAGCGGAAGTCGAGCGGCGCGATGCTGGGAGCTGGGGCGCCGACAGAGAGGCTGTCAAGTGAAGAGCGGAGGGAGCCGACGGCGCGTGATGAGGGCTCCGCCGGCGGCGCGGTGAAGGTACCTGGCGGCATGAGGCGCGTTGAGGGGATTGGCGGGACGCCCTCTCCCTGCGCGAGTACCCGGTCACCCTCTGGGCAGGGTGGAGGGAAGCCCGGCGTGGCCCCAGCTGAGGGCTGCAGCAGGCGAGGAGAGGCAGGAGTCGGACTGGGTGACCGGAGTCCGGGAGAAGACCCGGTGGAGACAGGGCAGAATATGCAGTTGGGACCCGGAATTTACAGGAAACACGGGCCCCATGAGTCACAAACTGATGAGGAGACAGCAAAGCCCCAGCAGGGAATAGAGGCTCATTCCCATGTCACGGAGGTAAACCTACTCACCACCCCAGGAGCAAACAAAGGAAGGGGAGTCCCCAGTCCAGGGAGTACAGTGTGCCAACAAAGGGGAGAGGCTGAATGGATCGGGGAGGCCCCTATTAAAGAGGATAAGCTTATTGTGATGGCGGAACTGCACCCCCCACCCCACAGCAACGACATAGTCCTGTCAGGGGAGGAGGAAGGAGGCCCGCGGGACCGGCCCCGTGGCGGCCTTGCCGGTGGACCTGGCGGGGTACTAGCATGCGGGGACCTCGACACTGGCTCGGAGTCGCCGAGTAGGGGGGGCTCGCGAACACCCGGCTCTGATAGACCCTACGAGGGCGAGGTTCACATGGCTGGCGAGATGAGCCCGACCTTCTCAGAGGAACCTGTTGGCCTGATGTCCCTGCGCTCTCCCACCTGGTCTCAGGCTGCGGCGGACTCCCCTGGCCCTGCTGGCTGCGGATCTCAACTCAAAGAGCAGTACAACCTCGGCATACTATTGGAGTTCTTGCCATCACGGAGAGACTTTGAGAATTACACCAACCGGATGGAGTCCCTTCTGAGAAGAGAGATTGAAGAGGTGATGAGGTCAGTCTCTGAAGTATCCAGCAGGGTAGGCGCCCTTGAACAGCAGCAGGTTACCACCGATCAGCGCCTGGGCACACTCGAGAGAGCACAGACAGCCCTGCAGCACGCTCTATCGGACGCTAATCAACAAACTGTGAGAACTTTGATGCACCTGGATGATCTGGAGAATCGGAGCCGCAGGAACAATATCCGGATTCGCGGGCTCCCAGAAACACCTGAGAATAATAATTTAGGCAACACCATCACTGCGATATTCAATGACGTGCTGGGCAAACCTCCAGAGGAACACATTGAGATCGACAGAGTCCATAGGGCGCCCGGCCCGCGCTCCGCCGATCCTGCAAGACCAAGAGACGTGGTGTGTCGAGTACATTTCTACCGCGTTAAGGAAGAGATCATGCGAAGAGCATGGGAGAGGGGGCCCACCCTCTATAGGGGATCGCAAGTAACCCTGCTGCCTGACCTGGCCAGACGCACCCTTCAAATGCGACGTGTCATGAAGCCACTGCTGGAGGCTGTCAAATCTAGTGGTGCAACGTACAGGTGGGGGCATCCCTTCCATCTGGTGGTCACGAAGAGAGGTCGACCGTTCGTTTTGCGTTCCCATGCGCAGCTTCTGGACCTTTTCGATTTCCTGGAAATCCCTGAAATACGGCTGGAGGACTGGATGTCTCCTACGCTGGGAGGCTTCGGGGAACCGGGCCCGCGTCCTCGTCTCGGAGAGCCTCGGCCTCAGAGAGTCGGGGCTAGGGGTGTGGGGCGTCGTCAAGCTGTTTAATAACTACTGGAAACGTCCTGGATGTTCAGTCTGTGACTATCCACTATAGGTGTCCCTCATGAAGAATTGTGGCATCTTTTGTGGTCGTTTTGTTGCTGCCATTTAGCTCCGACTTTCTCTCTGCGATATGTCGTGGACCGTGGAGATGCGAGGAGCTCAGATTCCCCCCCCCCTTTTTTTTTCCTTTTCCCCTGCCCGCCCCCTCTGTTCCCATCCTTAAGGGCCCTTTCCCCCATGGTGCTCTAATGCTTGTTTACTCAGCAGTGCTCCCAGCGGTTGTGTCTGGGGCTTTTTCTGGGACCGGATCTGAGTCCTGTGGAATATTTCTGCCACCCTTCCCGGACGTGTGGATCGGAGCTCTGGGGACTGCTTTGGCTCACACGGAGCGCTTTGGTGACTGGACGATCATTGGATAGCGACGGCTGCCCGGGGGGCCCGGGATGCTGCTGGGGCGGTGCCGTGGGGGGTGGGCCGGCGTGGGATGTTGGTCGGCTCACCTCGGCGGTGGCCGCCACCAGCACTGGACCTGCGGTTCCGGGGGTTCAGGGGTGGTTCAATTTAATTGTACCTTAATGGTTCAGTTTAAGGTTCTGATTATGTTTAATAATGGCTGCGGACAGAAGGTGCGGTTGGCTGTTTACAATATATGTGCAAGGGAGTGCATCTCCAGATACTCGACCGTGGTCTTCCATCTTCCCCCAAATAGGCCTAGTTTGCTTACTCCCTAGTGGAGAAGTTTGCGAACATTTGCATTTGCTTCCCTTCTTTGTTTTCCTTTTTCTCCTTGCTTATCCTTTATATATTCTCCTTCTCTCCGTTCCTTTCTCTCTTTCCTCACACCCCCTATCTCTTGACCCCTTAATTGTTCCCTTTCATCCCTTCCTCCCTCTTGCCTAACCCCTGTCCCCCACCCGTTGTCATCCTTCCTCCTTGGGGGCGTGCGGGCAATGGCGGAATTGATATTGGGCTCCTTTAATGTTAAGGGATTCAATACCCCAGAAAAACGATCGCAGGTCCTGTATGATATGCATAAGCAGAGAGTGGCCATTCTGCTTCTCCAAGAAACGCATTTTAAATCGGGCCATATCCCTGCTATTAATAATCGCTACTACCCCTCCTGGCATCACGCCCCTAACCCTTTCATTAAGGCAACAGGAGTCTCGATCGCCATACACAAGTCCCTCCCCCATACAGGATTTTAAAGCAGATCCGAATGGGCGGTTTATATTTCTGAAAGTCGAATTGTTTACTAGGAAGTATACGATAGCTAATATTTACGCCCCTAACACTGACCAAGTCAGCTTTTGTACGAAGACGCTTGGGATGCTAGCAGAATTCTCTGAGGGTACGCTCTTGGTGGGAGGTGATTTCAACATCCCTATGCACCCCGAGCTGGACACTTCCTCGGGCCGGTCTGCGGTGTCCCTAAGTAAAAGAAACCGGTTGAAGAAACTGCTTACGAATATGCAGTTGGTGGATCCCTGGCGGCTGTTACATGGGCGAGCCAGGGATTTCACGTTTTTCTCAGCCGCAAGGAATTCTTATAGCAGGATCGATTATTTCTTTCTTAATCATCATGCTATGGAGTGGGCACCGCGGGCGTGGATTGGCCAGATATTGTGGTCAGACCACGCCCCAATCTTTTTGTCGGTGACGTTGCCCGGCCTCTACCCCAAAAGTTGGAGCTGGAGGCTTAATAATCACTTGCTGGGGGACGCTGCATGCCTGTCAGGGGTGAGGGAAGTCTTGATGGAGTTTCTAAAGAACCACGAGCATGATACTACACCTCTCCCGTACCAGTGGGAAGCGTTGAAGTGTGTGATTAGGGGCGAACTCATCAAGCATGGAACCAGATTAAAAAGAGAGCGAGCTTCCTTGATAACTCAGACAGTGCAGAGGATCCAGATGTTGGAACATAACCATAAAAAAAGCCCATCTAGTTCTGTATTTGTGGATCTGTTGAAGGCCAGAGACAAACTCCAGGATCTATACAATCAGGCGTACTCGAGGTTCAGGGAGAGACAGAGGGTGCTTTTCTACAAATCTGCAAATAAGGGCGGGCGACTACTCGCCAGAGCGTTACACCCTAGGTCGGCGGCCACATATATTCCCCAAATCAGAGGGCCCCAGGGTGACCCAGCCGTAATCCCCTCTCAAATCGTGGATAGCTTTAGGGACTATTACCAGTCCCTATATAACTTGCGACAAGACAGCGGCGCCTTGATGGAGGCGGAGCCGCCAGAGTCGGTTGTAGCCTATGTACACAACACGCCGCTCCCTGTAATACCTGACGAGGAAGCGGAGGCTCTGGAGGATCCTTTTTCCACACAAGAGGTTGCTAGGGCAATCAAAGAAACGCCTCAGGGTAAGAGCCCGGGGGCTGATGGCTTCACCCCTAAATTTTATAAGCAATTTGGAGAGCAGTTGGTACCTTTCTTGACCAAGGTCTTCAATTCAATTGGGCCGGATTGTGGGTTCCCTAGACAGTCCCTAGAAGCGATAATTTCGGTACTTCCAAAACCAGGGAAGGACCTCTCATTATGTAGCAGCTACAGGCCGATCTCCCTCATAAATGTGGACATCAAGCTATATGCTAAGATTTTGTCCTCTAGGCTTAAGTCGATTCTTCCGGGCCTAATAGACCAAGACCAGGCTGGCTTTGTGCCTGGGCGGGAGGCACGGGACAACACCAACAAGCTCTTTGACTTAATAGCACATGCTAAGAATGGGAGAGCTCAGATGTGCCTTCTCTCCTGTGATGCGGAGAAGGCATTTGATAGGGCTGACTGGATGTTTCTTAAGGTATCTCTGCAGCAGCTTGGTGTTGGCCCGCTTCTCTTGTCCAGGATCTTGGCGCTGTATTCTGAACCTACGGCAAGAGTGAGGGTTAATGGCCTTCTCTCCTCATCCTTTAGGATTGGCAACGGCACGCGACAGGGGTGTCCATTATCTCCATTACTGTATGTTATCACGATGGAGCATCTTGCTGTGGCCCTAAGACAGAACCCAGACATAAGGGGTGTAGTGGCAGGGGGACAGGAATATAAGGCCTCTTTATACGCAGATGATCTGCTCCTACACTTAACCGCCCCGTTGATCTCCTTTCCAGCGGCCCTCAGGGAGTTTGAGAGATTCGGCCGTGTGAGCAATTTTAAAATCAACTATAATAAGTCAGAAGCCCTTAATATATCTCTTACTAACCAGATAGTGGAACAACTCAAAGCGAATTTTAAATTTGCCTGGCAACCCCACTCGATTAAATACCTTGGGGTGCAGATCCCTTCTGATCTTTTGCGGTTATATGAGCTAAATTATTCCCCCCTGCTCCTAAGGACCATGAATGAGCTGAATGCATATGACAAACGCCATCTTACCTGGTTTGGAAGGATTAACGCGATAAAAATGGATATCCTTCCTAAATTCCTATATATATTTCAAACGGTACCTATCCACCTGCCTAACAGCTTTTTTCGGAAGATTAAAACTGCCTTTTTAAGGTTTGTGTGGGGTACAGGGAAACCCCGGATAAGATTTAGCACCCTAACAAGGCTCAAGTCGGACGGGGGGGTCGGCCTTCCTGATTTGAAAAACTACTACAATGCGGTCATTACGCTTCGCATCTTGGACTGGACTCAGCGGGAGGAGGGGAAGCAATGGGTCAGATTGGAGAAGGCAATTACTCCACTTAATCTGGTGTCTCTGCCATGGGGGGGGGCGCTCCCTAGGCAGGTGAGGACAGCACTCCCATATCTAGCGGGGCAGTTTTTAATGGCTTGGAACACATTAGCCAAGAAGAATGTCATGGTTAACAGGCCAGGACCCTTAACACCTCTCTTTGACAACTATTCCTTTGAGCCAGGGGTGCGGGTCAAAAGATTCCTGGTATGGGAGGCCTCTACTAACACTACAATAGGTAGTATTTTGAGGGCTGACGGGCTCCCCACATTAGACGAAATAAAGGAAGGGGCTTCGGGACAATATGTTTCTTGGTTCCTTTACAGGCAATTGAAGGCATTTGTAATAAATGAGGACCTGGTGGAACGGGGAAGGTTACCCCTGACGCCACTGGAACATGTCCTTACTCAGGCTCCCCCCAGCTCGCACGCAGTCTCTGTCCTTTACAAAACCTTGCTGGAAGCATCACATGACTCCCCGCCGGGATTTGTAAGGAAATGGGAGGAGGAACTGGGGATAACTTTTTCTGGGGAGGACCTTACAAAGATCTATCTGTATACTCACAAATTAGCAGTTCCGTGCGTAGCCCAGGAGAGGAACTTTAAGGTCCTATCAAGATGGTACAGATGTCCAGCGGACCTAAGTAAGTTCGACTCCTCCCATTCAGATAGATGCTGGAGATGCCTAGAGGGGATTGGGAATATGGTTCACATCTGGTGGGATTGTCCACCAATTAAGGCACTGTGGAGGAAAGTCCTATCAATTTACAACTACATTACGGGAGAGACAATACAGAACTCCCCACAATTAGCCCTGTTGTCACTCCTCCCAGGCTCTCTCTCCCAAGGGAAGAAAGGAATCTTAAAACATTTCTTGACTGCATTAAGAACTATCATCCCTAGGCGATGGAGATCCACAGCCTCGCCCTCATTTGCCGAATGGGTGCAAGAGGTCGAAACAATACGCCGTATGGAGGAACTGATCTCGGACTCAGAGGGCACATGGGAGAAACACTATGGGACTTGGGCGGGCTGGATGGATTATAGGGATAACCGTCTACAGGTGTAGATGCAGTGAAGGGCCATGGTTACGCGTAACCCCATCCCTGTCACCATCACCATCACTCTTGCCTCTGCTTCCCCTCTACCCCCTCACCCTTGTTTTCCTACAGTTGTACCATCCCTCCCCCCTTTCCTTTGGTTCCTTACCCCTTATTCATGTTTCTGTTGTACCTAGTCTTTTGGGCTTGGTTGCCCCCACTCTTCTCTTCTTCTCCTTTCTTTTCTCTTCTTTTCGTTCTTCGTTTTCTTCTTTATGCCTCCCCACCGCCCCGGTGATTGCCTCCTTCAGGGTTGTAATGATGGGGCCCCGGGTGCTCCTGCTTCCCGCGGTCCTGGTCATTTGGTTGGCATGGGCCCGGGGGGCGGGTCACGGGATCGCAGATAGCGAATTAGATTAGCAAGCCTCATATATCTGCTTTGATCTGGTCCTTCATCGTTTGGGCTGGGGAAGGCTAATACTTGGTTCGATTGTTAACTTATGTATGCTCTTGGATTGTGACTTGAACATGAAAATGTCCCTTTTCCTACTTTCCTTGTTCTATGCTTTGTATCATTCTTTACTGGTATAAATTAATAAAAAATATATTGCACTAAAAAATACAATTCTGTGATTACTCACCTGTAGAATTGGTATTATGAGTATACAGTACGTCCTGCTACAAATCTAATACTTACAGTTGGGATATACTCCGCCAGATGGCGCTGGACTGCAGAGACATCGAAAACAGGCTCCTCCCGGCCCCTCAAATACCCAGAGACCTCCCACAAATCCCCAGCATTGAAAAGCAGTTAAGGAGAAGCCGGGAGAATTAAACAATCCAAACTAAAACTATAACAATGATAACAATCGCCATACAGGGGATCCAAGATAATGCAAACCAAGGGTGGGTTGGAGCAGGACGTACTCATAATACCAATTCTACAGGTGAGTAATCACAGAATTGTATATTCTTAGTATACAGTACGTCCTGCTCCAAATCTAATACTTACAGTTGAGACATTCAATAGCAGTGTCCATAAAGTAGGGTGGGATCCCCAAGAAAAATCAGCAGCAGGCAGTTTAAACCACTGCCGCCTCCAGAACCTTTCGGCCAAAAGCAGCATCAGCTGAGGCCCTAACATCAACCTTGTAAAACTTTGAAAAGGTATGAACAGAAGACCAAGTAGCGGCCTTGCAAACTTGTTCAACAGAAGTCTGGTGCTGAAAAGCCCAAGAGGCACCAATAGCACGAGTGGAATGAGCAGTAAGGCGGAAGGGAGGATTCTTCCCCTTAGCAGAGTAGGCCTGAATCACAGCCTGACGAATCCACTTGCTGATAGTAGACTTGGCAGGAGCCAAACCCTTCCTAGGACCAGAAGGGACCACAAAAAGAGCATCAGTCTTCCTGAAAGGTGCAGTAGCCACCAGATAGTACTTCAGACACCTAACCACATCCAAAGAGTGCAAAACTCTCTCCTTTAGCATTGCTAGGATTAGGGCACAAAGAAGGAAGAACAATGTCCTGATTCAAATGAAAGGCAGACACTAACTTAGGCAGAACATCAGGTTTTAAACGAAACACCACCTTGTCCTGGTGCCTCTCATAGTAGGGGGGCTGAATGGACAGCACCGCCAACTCAGACACACGCCTGACAGAAGTGATAGCCACCAGAAACACAACCTTGAGCGTAAGAATGGCCAAGGCAGCATCCTGCACAGGTTCAAAGGGAGCACCCTGCAAAGCTGACAGAACCAAGTTCAAATCCCAAACAGGCACCATAGGTTTACGTGGGGGACGCACATGAGTGACCCCCTGGAAAAAAGTCCTGATCAGAGGGTGCTGAGCAAAGGACTTCTGGAAAAAAAATAGCCAGGGCAGAAACCTGACCCTTCAGAGTACTGAGTTGGAGCCCCATCTCCAACCCATGCTGCAGGAACTCCAGAATCCTGGGAATAGAGAACACACGACAGGGAAGAGACTGCGACTCACAAAAGTCAATGCAGGCACGCCAAACCCTGTAATAAATGGAAGAGGAAGACTTCACCCTAGCTTTAATCAAAGTATCCTCAACTGAGGAAGACAGCCTCTTCTCCATCAAGATGGAGGTTTCAGCAGCCAAGCCGTCAAAGCCAGAGTTTGTAAATTGGGATGGCGTAGTGAGCCCTGAGTGATCAGATCTGGCACCAAGGGCAGAGCGTATTGATCTACTGCCAGCTGTACCACGTCTGCGAACCACACTCTTCTTGGCCACCTGGGGGCCACCAGAATTGCTGGCACCCCTTCCAGAGCAATCTTGCGCAGAACTTCGCCCAGCAGGGGAATTGGGGGGAAGACATACAAGAACTGAAAGTCCTTCCATGACATTGCTAGCGCATCCGATGTCAGGGCCAGAGGATCCCTGGACAGAGAGACAAAAGCTGGAAACTTGTGACTGTGGCGGGATGCAAACAGATCCACATCTGGTTGGCCCCAACGGTGACACAGAGATTGAAACACCCTGCTGCATAGGGACCATTCTCCCTGGCGAGAGGTCCCCCTGCTCAGAGAGTCCGCCAGGTGATTTTCCACCCCCGGGATGTACACAGCTGAAATGCAGGGGACATTGGCCTCCGCCCAATTCAGAATCAGAGATGCTTCCTGGAGGGCCCCCTTGCTCCGGGTCCCTCCCTAATGATTGATGTAGGCAACTGCCGTCTGGTTGTCCGAGCGCACCTGAACAGGCAGGCCCTGAAGATGAGTAGTCAAGCGAGCCAGAATTAACCTGCTGCTCCAAGACATTGATAGGTGTGTGGGCCTCCTGAGGGCCCCACCTCCCCTGGAACCGCAGGGACTTCCAGAAACCCCCCCAACCTGACAGACTGGCATCCGTGGTGACCGTCTCCCACGAAGGGGCAAGAAAGGATCTGCCCCCCCAACAGGTTCCTTGAGTCCATCCACCACAAGAGGGACCTCCTGACCGGGGGGGGGGGGGAGAGCACACAGACCTTGTCCAGGGACGCAGGGTCCTTGTCCCATACAGACAATAGGTGAAGTTGCAGAGGCCTCAAGTGGAACTGAGCATAAGGGACCGCTTCGAAGCACGCCGCCATCAGGCCCACCAGCTGCATCCCATGCCTGATGGAGGGATGGGGACAAGTTAGGAAGGACTGAGCCTGTGCAATCAGACTGTCCACCTTCTGCTGAGGAAGGAAGATCCTTGCCTGAACTGTATCCAGATTCATTCCTAGGAATGGAGTTACCAAGGAAGGGGACAGTGAGGACTTGGGGTGGTTGATCACCCATCCAAATGACTCCAGAGTGGACACCACCAGCTGAGTATCCAACTCTGCCTGATGTAGAGACTGGGAAGTGATGAGAATGTCGTCCAGATAAGGAAGCACGCGGACGCCCTGACATCTGAGCAGAGACATCACGCCAGCCAGCACCTTGGTGAACACCCTGGGAGCTGAAGTGAGGCCGAAGGGCAAGGCCACAAACTGGTAGTGTTGATCCATCAGAGCGAACCTGAGGAACCTTTGATGACCTGGGAACACAGGAATATGAAGGTAAGCATCTTTGATGTCCACAGAAGTCATGAAATCCCCTTGGCGCAGGGAACTGATGGCAGAGCGCAGAGTCCATGCGAAAGCGCCTGCCCCTGACAAACTTGTTGAGAAACTTTAAGTACAGGATGGGCCTGACAGAACCATCCTTTTTGGGTACTGTGAATAGGTTGGAATAAAGCCCTTGTCTTTTTCTCTTAAGGGGACCTGGCAAATGACCCCCAGCTCCAGGAGGCCTTGCACTGCTTGCACTAGCTCCTGAGCTGAAGCAGGGTCCTGAGGAATCCGGGATCTGATGAATCTTGGGGGAGGACAGGCAGCAAACTACAACTTGTAACCGGAGGACACTACCTCCTGAATCCACCGGTCTGAGACATGAAGCCTCCAGACGTGAGCGAAGTGCTGCAGCCGTCCCCCCACCCGGATGGGTGAGGGTGCCCCATCATGCCTGAGGGGGCTTGGGCGAGGATTTTGCTTTGGGGCCCCAGGAGGAGCCAGGACGTCCACGTCCTCTGCCTCTACCCCAGAAATCTCCCCGGGCCCCAGGGAAAGACACCCCCCTTCCCTGTCTTGCACCGTGGTAAGGGGAGGAGAAGGAACCCTGACCCCGAAAGGGCAGAGGTTGCCGCCTGCGCTGGGGTAACCTGCCTCCCCTTAGCAAAAAGGTCCAGGCGGTCTCCAAACAGACGCAGTCCTATAAAGGGGAACCCAGTGAGGGCCTTCTTGGCAGCGTTGTCAGCAGCCCACTGGCGCAGCCAAACCGAGCGGCGTATAGCCACCACGAGGGCAGAGGTTCTGGCACACATTCTGATGGTGTCATCCAATGCTGATAGGACAAAATTTACAAAAACATCACAACTGAATTGCATTTGTGCCAGTTACACTATCTATACGCATACACATACACCCCCCCTCTTTTCCCCCGAAGACAACAAGGAGAATGAGGGAGGACGGCGGTCACTTAAATAGGACAATGCTGATAGGACAAAATTTACAAAAACATCACAACTGGAGAGTGCATTAAACACCTCACAAGGCAATTCATCAGGGGCACTATCGAGCATATTTCTGATAAGGTTTCTAGTGGCCACAGCGGTAATGGCAGAGGCACAGACCAGGCGCAGCGCCGTCCCCGCACATGCAAAGGCGTGGGATGCCAGCTGATCAATACGCCGGTCTTCAGCATCCCGCAGGGTAGTAGAATCAGGGGAATGCATGACATAGGTGTTAGATAGCCCTAGGATCGGGGCATACACCTCGGGGGGGATGACCAACATTTAACCACCTCAGTAGGAAAGGGATACTTCCTATCCCAACTCTTTGGAACCCCGGGAAGTTTACTGGGGCACTCCCATTCCTTGAGCACAAGGTTATGGAAATGTGCCTGCTCTGGAAATTCCAAACGTGATCTCACTGTATGGAAAAACTCCCCTCTTTGCCTGGGAGCCTCAGCAGGGAGCGAGATAGACAGAACCTCAAAAATCTGGGTCAATAATCTGTCAGTGTCATCTGGGGCCCAGGGGTCAGAGCCAGAATCGTCATGACCTCTTGGTCTCTCATCAGATGAGCCTGAATCAGAAAAGAGCTCCCCTTCATCAGACGGGGTATAGCGACACAGATTCATAAACTCCTGAGTTCCCATAGGGAAAACAGTGACATTAGGCGCTAAATGCCGCTTCTTAGCAGGGGCCTTACGTGCTAAGGACTTTGCAATAATCTGTGCTCCTAAGCACCTAACAGCGGTGCTGCCTACCCTCACCCGACCAGCGCAGCCAAGGCTGGGAGGCATATTACTAGTGGAATGGGTGGGAATAGTCCTACAGGGCCGCAGGTTAATAACCCCGCTCACCTGCGAGTAGAGAGCCAATTTCTTGTCCTTCGCAGCCAGACTGCAGAGAAATTCTGGGGATTTGTGGGAGGTCCCTGGGAATCTGAGGGGCCGGGAGGAGCCTATTTTCGATGTCTCTGCAGTCCAGCACCATCTGGCAGAGTATATCCCAACTGTAAGTATTAGATTTGGAGCAGGACGTACTGTATACTAAGAATAAAACAAAAGGGTACTTCCCTTTTGTCCTGTGTCTCTGGTTACTGCAGGTCCGGCACACCAGAACTCATCCCGTCACTTTATTAGGGCAGCCATCGCCTTCTGTGCCTTCCAGGGCCATACCACGAGGATGGGGGATTGATGTCAATCCCTGGGGTGTGGCCATGCCCTCTCTATTTATTGGTGGTAGTGGGCGAGGCCTTACATGTCCTCTGTCCATTGTAGTGTATGACGGGGGTGGCCACACCCCCTGTGACTGATGGCAGGGGCGTTTCAGGCCCCGGACAGCACAGAAGGTGGCGACTGTGACGGGAGTTCTGGAGTGCCGGACCTGCAGTGACCAGCGGTGCAGGACAAAAGGTAAGTACCCTTTTAGTTTTTTTTTTTATTTCCCTGCCGAATTACTTGAAATAT
This sequence comes from Gastrophryne carolinensis, assembly GCA_027917425.1. Lineage (NCBI taxonomy): Eukaryota > Metazoa > Chordata > Amphibia > Anura > Microhylidae > Gastrophryne > Gastrophryne carolinensis. The sequence goes on from CM051237.1 coordinate 27,130,960, forward strand.
AAAACTATTAAACACATTTTGGACTACCACAACGGACTAAGGTTTTCTAAAACGTAACTAGCAGATTTTAGGCCTGCTGCTGCAGAGAATAAAATGTTTTTAAATTAAAGATAGACACACTTGCAATGCAGCGTGTCTCAGAATATACCAATTCATTTTTCAATGACTTAGGAATTTACTTTTGGAAAACTGTACCTTCAGCTTTATTCTTCAGCATTTATCTTCAGCAAAGTTTAAAAGCATCAACAACACGGGAAACTTTGCAGACATCATATGCCCCAAACAGCCTTCTTTGCTCAATGCAAGGTTAGCTTCTTGTCCAGCAACATCTTTGTTTGTCTCACATGGTGGCTCTCACTCTCTATAATAGCCCCAGGAGCCCTCCTGGGATAAGGGCAGATCCACCATTAAAGTGGACCATCACCCTCCCGTGATCGGCCCGGGAATCTATAAGATTCCCGGGCCGATCACCTCCCTCCCCGCAGGACATCCGAGATCGGCATGTCCCGCGGGGTGAAACCCCCCCAAACGCCCCAAATCCCCTTACCTTGTCTTCGGCGACGGCCGGCCGCCGCCGCTTCCCTCGCGCCCCTCTAGACGTGCGCGCGCCCACGCCGGCCGTCTGTGAATGGCCGGCGCGGGCGCGTCAAGAGTGACGCGCGGGAGGCGGCGGCGGAGGAGCCGCTTGTCCGTTGCTGTCAAATTGCTTGTCCGTCTGCGCTGATTGGACAGCGCGGCCACGTGGGAGCGGGGAGAGGTGAGTTTTCCGGGTGATCGGGGGGGTTTCACACAGCGGGGCACCCCGATCGGGGGTGCCCCACCGAAGTGGACCAAGACCCAAGATAGTCAAAATCCTGGGTGTTGGTCCACTTTAACCTTTTAATAGCTGATGAGGAATTTACATGCCTTCCCAGACTAACATCCCTCAGACTTTTACACTTGTATGATAATAGGACTCCACTAACTCATCCCTGATCTACCTGCTAAATTTTAAGTGCCCCACAGCATCCAGCCAGCATCAGGAAATTCCTTTACCAAAGGTAACAAAGGTGTCTCAGCCATGGATGAATAGAATAGGCCCCCTACAACAGGGATCCCAAACCCTCTTCTTCAAGGCCTGCCAACAGGCCATGTTTTGTGCATGTCATGTACCTGGTGGAGTTTTGAATGTAGAGGTGGTGCCTTTTATCCCTCGAGTCGGGGCTCTCCTGAAGGTGGAGACAGACTGGCCCAACTGGGATTTACAGGAGGTCCATAGTCGGAAACAGAGACAAAGTCCAATCTGAGTCAGCAACATGGAAAACGGATCCAAGCAGGGCCAAAGTCCAATTCAAGTCCGCAATAGAGGAAGGCAGGTCCAAGCAAGGTAATCCAAGTGGGTGCACAAAGAGTGGTCAGTGGCAATCCAGGTCAGCACACAGGAACAGACATCAGATAATCCAGGAATTACAGAAATAAAGGCTAAGGCGAAGACCAGGTAGCAATGTCTCCACCACACCACTGGCCTTGTTTCGACAGCGCATGCACTAGCTGCCTAGTGAACAAGTCATGGATCGGATCCTATGATAGAACTCCACCTAAGGGGCAGCCTCCAGGTGCCCTTTGGGCCAGGCTTGAGAGGATGAAGATCATGGAACCTCTTGACAAGATTAGAGGCATGAACATCCTTAGCAGGCTCCCAGGAATATTATTCCCGCCCAAATTCTCTCCACTTGATAAGGTATTGAAGTTGCTGTTGGGAGACTGTGCTATCCAGATCCCTACCTTGAGCTTTTCCTCTTCTTGGATGGAAATGGCTTTATGAGGAATGGGGCATCCCCTTGTATGCTGTGCGGCAGGTTTAAGCAAAGAAACATGGAAGACGGGATAGATTCTATAACTCGCCGGGAGAACCAGCTAGAAGGCCACGGGGTTGACTTAAAATGGTCTGCTAAACAGAGGAGCTAATTTTTTAGAGAAGGTAATCTGAGGTTTGTCGTTGACAACCAGATCAAGTGCCCAGGCTTTAGCTCCGGAATCTCCGTTCGCCTCTTATTGCTCAGGTGAGTTTCCTGGGTCTTCCCAATGGTCTCCTTTAAAATTTGACTTTTAGACAACAGAGAAGAGCTTGAGCTGCTGGAACACTTGGGGTAGGAGATGAGTCAGGCAGTATGGCTGGATTAAATCCGAAGTTAGTGAAAAATGGGGATTGCTTTGTGGAAGAGTGTGCGGCCTTATTGTACACAGACTCTGCCAACGGAAGCAGTTTGCAACAGAGAGGAGAAGCACTGAAGATACTTTGCAAGCATCTAATTCGTCCACTTCATTTCTCCATTTGACTGTGGGTGCTAGGCCAAAGAGGAAGAGAGAGAAATACCCAGGGCTTGACAGAGCTCCTTCTAGAAATGGGAGGTGAATTGCACACCATGGTCTGATACCATCTCTTGGGGAATTCCATGTAATCTGAGTATTTCCCTGATGATAATTTGATACCCAGGGGTATGAAGTGAGCCATCTTCGTGAGTCTATCCACTACTACAAAGATAGTTGTGTACTGAATAGATGGAGGTGACTCAACAATGAAATCCAGTGAGATCATGCTCCTAGGTATAGAAGCAACGGGTCGTGGGAAGAGCAGACCCCAAAGTGCCCGGCCAACAGATGATCATAAATCAATTGGAGAACCTGCTGGATCTTGACTGGTTACTGCTTTCTCCTTGCCTTTGGACATAAGTTGGGTCTGGAACATGAGAAAGTTCTGTGGAGATTGGATGGTATGAGCCTCTTTCAGTTGATCTAGTGTAAACATACAGGACAAGGTGCCTGGCTTGGTATTTTTTAACCCGTGCTGATAGGTAATGTGAAAGTCGAAGCGGGTGAAGAATAGAGCCCAGCGGACTTGGCAAGGGCGGGGCTTCTTGGAAGATCTGATCTTGCCAAGAGGCTGTGATCGGTAAAGATGAGGATGGGATGCCCCCTCCAGGAGATACCTCCACTCCTCGAGTGCAGCCTTAATGGCGAGTAGCTCCCAATCAATTATGTTGTAGTTTTTCTCTGCTGGAGAGACTTTCTCGGAGAAGTAAGCCGTTGGCTGGAGGATTTCTTCTGGGCCCGACCTTTGTGAAAAACAGCCCCAACTGCAGCTTCTGAAGCATCAACCTCCCGTAGAGAAAAGGATTGGGATGTTTGAGAATTGAAGCTGTGGTGAACAGACCTTTAAATTTGTTAAATGCTTTTTGAGCTTCTGGGTCCATGAGAACCGTTGACTAGTATGGGTCAATTGCATAATGGGGTGAACAATGCCACAAAATCCTTTGATAAACGGGCCAGTCCATGATGGCAGAGATCTTCTGGGGTTCCATTTCAAACCTGTCAACTGACAAAAATCCCAGGAAGTGGAAAGTTTGTTTTTTGAAATCTCACTTTTTGGACTTGGCGTAGATGTGAGTCAAGAGAGAACAACCTTCATATGCTGTCGGTGTTGCTCCAGGGTTAACAAAGAACTGAAATGCGGCTGGGGCCCTACAAAGCCCAAAATGCATTACTAGGTACTCATAGTGCTCAAATCAGGTTCTGAAAGCAGTCTTCCATTCATCCCCAGATTCAATCTGAATCAGATTATATGCTCCCCTTAGATTGAGTTTGGAGAAAATGTGGGCTGAGCCACTGGAGCATCTCTGGGATCAGGGGTAAATGGATACTCAATTTTGATTCTCGCCTTGTTGAGCTCTCGATAGTCTAGTCTATGTGTGATCTGGACAAAAAAAAAATCCAAGCTCCAGCCCGAGAGGTGTAAGTTGGATAAACTCCTTCTGGAGGTTGTTATCAATATAGTATTTTAAGCCCTTTAATTCCAGGTCAGAGAGCGTGAAAATGCACCCAAAAGGGATGACCAGCCCGGGGAGATCGATTAGGTAGTTGTACGGCTGATGAAGGAGTTATTGATCACCCCCTTTTTTTTGTTGAAAACATCCAAGAATACATAGTAATGCTCTGGGACTCAATTCAATATTCTCACTTCCCACATATTCTGTACAGAGGAGAGTGGGGGGGGGGGAGCATAGAAGGTAACAGGGTGCAATGATTCAAGCAGTATGAGGAGGTAAACAAGACTTAACCTGTATGGCAGTTACGTGGTCTCAGACACGGCAGACCTAAGATAACTCGAAATGGACAATATCAAAGCATAGTATCTCCTTATGATTCATAGTAGAAATGATCTGTGGTTTTCTGTGTAATAGGACCATCTTTAATGGGTGAACCAATGGCTAAAGCAATAGCAACGGCTTGAGATTTGGGTCAGATGGGAAAGTTATCAGGAGGCCAGGAAAGTGGACAATTTACAGTTGGAGTGACCCTTACTCCAGGGCAGGGACTGGGTAGGACCCGGTGAAGTGTCCTGTAGTCCCACAATATAAACAAAGTTGCTGTTGCTGTCAGCAGGTCTGAAAAAAATCTATTTGCATAGGCTCAGGAAGTGAGGATAACTAGCTCCACCTAGATGGGTTTATCTGGAGTTACTGGAAAAGAGGCCTCCTCTTTTCCACATTGAATTTAATTTGCCAAGTGGATGCCCATCTACTTTTTCCAGCTTTGCTTCTTTTTTACAGGTTTTATTAACCAAAGCCTAAACTTGTCATTTTCCTCAGGATTAATTTACTTGCCCTGTAATGCAAAGGCTAATCTGTCACAAGAGTTGTACCTTATTCAGTACCCCTTAGTGGACCTCCCAGACCTAGATCCAAGCCCATGTTTCAAACCGGAAAATACAATTCTGTGATTACTCACCTGTAGAATTGATATTATGAGTGTACAGTACGTCCTGCTCCAGATAAGAATCATTACACTTGGGTATTACTCCGCCAGATGGCGCTGGAATGCAGAGACCGTGAAATTGGCTCCTCCCGGCCCCTCAAATACCCGGGACCTCCCAAAAATCCCCAGCATTGAAAAGCAGTTAACGAGAAGCCGGGAGAAAGATAACAAAATCAACCAGGAACTATAACAATGATAACAATCACCATACAGGGGATTCAAGGATAATGCAAACCAAGGGTGGGGTGGAGCAGGGCGTACTGTATACTCATAATATCAATTCTACAGGTGAGTAATCACAGAATTGTATTATTCTTAGTATACAGTATGTCCTGCTCCAGATAAGAATCATTACACTTGGGACATCCAATAGCAGTGTCCATAAAGTAGGGTGGGATCCCCAAAGGTAACAGACAGGTCAGACCACTGCCACCTGCAGAACCTTGCGGCCAAAAGCAGCATCAGCTGAGGCCCTAAAATCAACCATGTAAAACTTTGAAAAAGTATGAACAGAAGACCAGGTAGCAGCCTTGCAAACTTGTTCAACAGAAGCCTGGTGCTGAAAAGCCCAAGAGGCCCCAATAGCACGAGTGGAATGAGCAGTAAGGCGGAAGGGAGGATTCTTCCCCTTAGCAGAATAGGCCTGAATGACAGCCTGACAGATCCATTTGCTGATAGTAGATTTGGCAGGAGCCAAACCCTTCCTAGGACCAGAAGGGACCACAAAAAGAGCATCAGTTTTTCTGAAAGGTGCAGTAGCCACCAGATAGTACTTCAGGCACCTAACCACATCCAAGGAATGCAAAACCCTCTCCTTAGCATTACCAGGATTAGGGCACAAGGAAGGAAGAACAATGTCCTGATTCAGATGAAAGGCAGACATGACCTTAGGCAGAAAGTCTGGCTTGAAGCGAAACACCACCTTGTCCTGGTGTCTCTCAAAGTAGGGGGGCTGGATGGAAAGCGCCGCCAACTCAGAAACACGCCTAACAGAAGTGATAGCCACCAAAAAGAAAGCCTTGAGAGTAAGAATGGCCAGGGCAGCATCCTGCACAGGTTCAAAGGGAGCACCCTGCAAGGCAGACAAGACCAAGTTCAAATCCCAAACAGGCAACATAGGCTTACGTGGGGGACGCACGCAAAGTCCTGATCAGAGAATGCTGGGCAAAGGACCTCTGGAAGAAAACAGCCAGGGCAGAGACATGACCCACTCAGAGTACTGAGTTGGAGCCCCAGCTCCAACCCATGCTGCAGGAACTCCAGGAGCCTAGGAATAGAGAACACACGACAGGGAAGAGACCTAGACTCACACCAGTCAATGTAGGCACGCCAAACCTTATAGTAAATACCTTTATCAAGGTATCAACAACAGAGGCAGACAGCCCCTTCTGCATCAAGATGGAGGTTTCAGCAGCCAGGCCGTCAAAGCCAGAGTTTGTAAATTGGGATGGCGTAAGTGACCCTGAGTGAGCAGGTCTGGCACCCTGGGCAGAGCGTACTGATCTACTGCCAGCTGCACCACGTCTGCGAACCACACTCTTCTTGGCCACCGGGGGGGCCACCAGGATTGCTGGCACCCCCTCCTGAGCTATTTTGCGCAGAACCCTGCCTAACAGAGGGAATGGGGGAAAGACATACAGGAGCTGAAAGTCCCGCCATGACCTTGCTAGCGCATCTGTGGCCAAGACCAGAGGATCCTAGGACAGGGAGACAAAGGCCGGGAGCTTGTGATTGTGACGGGACACAAACAGATCCACATCTGGTTGGCCCCAACGGAGACACAGAGACTGAAACACCCTGCCGCAGAGCGACCATTCTCCCAGGCGAGAGGTCCCCCTGCTCAGAGAGTCTGCCTGCAGATTCTCCACCCCCGGAATGTACACAGCTGATATGCAGGGAACATTGTCCTCCGCCCAGGCCAGAATCAGAGACACTTCCTTGAGGGCCCTCTTGCTCCGGGTCCCTCCCTGATGATTGATGTAGGCAACCGTTGTCCGAGGGGACCTGAACAGGCCGGCCCCGAAGGTGTAGGGTCAAGTGAGCCAGAACCAACCTGATCTCCCTCAGTTCCAGAATGTTGATAGGTGTGTGGGCCTCCTGAGGGCCCCACTGCCCTTGAAACTGGAGGGACTTCCAGAAGCCCCCCCAACCTGTCAAACTGGCATCCGTGGTGACCGTCTCCCAGCAGGGGGCCAGCAAGGATCTGCCCACCAACAGGTTCCTGGGGTCCAGCCACCACGAGAGCGACCGCCTGACTAGGGGGGACAGCACAAGGAACTGGTTCAGGGATCCTTGTTCCATACTGACAAGAGGTGGAGTTGCAGAGGCCTCATGTGAAACTGGGCATAAGGGACCGCCTCGAAGCACAACACCATCAGGCCCACCAGCTGCATTCCCTCCCTGATGGAGGGATGAGGGCAAGATAGCAGGAACTGAACCAGGGCTAGCAGACTGTCCACCTTCTGCTGAGGAAGAAAAATCCTTGCCTGAACTGTATCCAGATTCATTCCCAGCAAAGGAGTCACCAAGGAAGGAGACGGGGAAGATTTGGGATGGTTGATCACCCAGCCAAATGATTCCAGAGTGGGGCCTGTTGAAGGGACTGAGAAGTGATGAGAATGTCGTCCAAATAGGGCAGCACGTGAATGCCCTGAGACCTGAGCAGAGACATCACTCCTGTCAGCACCTTGGTTAACACCCTGGGAGCTGAAGTGAGACCGAAGGGCAATGCCACACATTGGTAGTGCTGAGCCTCCAGAGCGAACCTGAGGAATCTTTGATGACCTGGAAAAACAGGAATATGAAGGTAAGCATCCTTGATGTCCACAGAGGTCATGAAGTCCCCTAGATGCAGGGAACTGATGGCAGAGCGCAAAGTTTCCATGCGAAAGCGCCTGCACCTGACAAATTTGTTGAGGCTCTTCAAGTCCAGGATGGGCCTGACTGACCCATCTCTTTTGGGCACGGTGAAAAGGTTGGAATAGAAACCATTGGCCCGTTCTCGTAAGGGGACCTGACAGATGACCCCCCGCTCCAGAAGGCTTTGCACCGCCAGAACTAGAGCCTGAGCTGAAATAGGGTCCTGAGAGATCCGGGATCTGATGAATCTTGGGGGCGGCCAGGCAGCAAACTCTATCTTGTAACCGGAGGACACTACCTCCTGAATCCACCGGTCTGAGACATGAAGCCTCCAGACGTGAGCAAAATGCTGAAGCCGTCCCCCCACCTGGAAGAGTGAGGGTGCCCTTCATGCATGAGGGGGCTTGGGAGAAGACTTAGGCTTGGAGCCCAAGGAGGAGCCAGGGCGTCCACGTCCTCTGCCCCTACCCCAGAAATTTCCTCGGGCCCCGGTAAGGGAGACCCCCCTCCCCTGTCTGGCTCCACGGTAGGGGGAAGAAAAGGAACCCTGTCCCCGAAAGGGCCGAGACTGCCGCCTGTGCTGGGGTAACCTGCCTCCCTTAGCAAACAGGTCCAGGTGGTCCCCAAACAGGCGTAGTCCTTTGAAGTGGAAGCCAGTGAGAGCCTTCTTGGCAGCGTTGTCAGCAGCCCACTGGGGGAGCCATAGCTAGCGGCGTATAGCCACCACAAGGGCAGAGGTTCTGCCACACATCCTAATGGTATCATCCAAGGCAGAGAGGACATAAGTCACAAAAACCTCACAACGAGAGAGTGCATTAAATTCCTCACTAGACACATCATCAGGCGCACCATCTAGTACACTTCTCAGCAGGGTCCTAATAGCCACAGCTGTAATGGCAGAGGCACAGACCGGGCGCAGCGCCGTCCCCACGCAGGCAAAGGCATGGGATGCCAGCTGATCAATACGCCGGTCCTCACCATCCTGCAGCGAAGTAGAGTCAGTGGAATGCATGACAGAGGTGTTGGACAACCCTAGGACCGGGGCATCCACCTCTGGAGGGGATGACCAGCGCTTCACCACATCAGCAGGAAATGAATACCTCTTATCCCAACTCTTAGGGACACCGGGAAGTCTGCTGGGACGCTCCCATTTCTTGAGCACGAGATTATTAAAATGGGCTTGCTCAGGGAAATTCCAAACGTGGCTTAGCAGTATGAAACAATTCCCCCTGCTGCCTGGGGGCCGCATAGAAAGCACCTCAAAAATTTGAACCAACAGCCTATCAGTATCATCTGGGGCCCAGGGATCAGAGCCAGAATCATCATGACCCCTGGGCCTCTCATCAGATGACTCCGAGTCAGAGAATAATTCCCCTTCTTCCAAGGGGGTATAACCAGACAGTTCTAAAAACTCATCAGCCTCCATAGGAAACAGAGTGACATCAGGAGTCAAGTGCCGCTTCTTAGTAGAGGCCTTACGCGCCAGGGAGTTAGCCAGCAACTTCTCAACACTAGCCAATCTGGAAGACACATCAGGTTGAGAATCCCCACTGGTATGCAAATCAATAGGAGTCAAATTTAAGCTTGGGGGAGTAGGTGAAGCCATACGTGGCGCAGGCTCAGCTACTGGTAAGCCAGGCTGCAGCTCAAGCACCTGCTGGGCACAAGGTATACAGACCCGCACATTGTCAGCACTAGTAGGGGACACCCCACAAGCTACACATAGCCGGGCTTGTCCCGAAGGAACCCCAAGCACATTATCCTGAGACGCCTCCATAGGGTGATTATAACGGCACCATAGAGGCTCACCATAAGCCTATACCGCCTACCCTTTGGTGGGGGATTGCGGTGGAGCAGCGCTCCTAAGCACCTGACAGCGATGATATGTGTGTTTTTTTTTCTGTTTTTTTTAATCATTGGTCATTCAGGTTAATGCTCCCAGCCCTGTTCATGCTAGCTGCTGTCCCTGTTGTTGAGAGAGGCAGTCCCAGCTGGCTCTGTGTTCTCTTCCCTGTATTATTTGCAAAAATAGGGTGTGGCTATGGTGCGTGGCTATGTGACAGAATCTGTCCCTTTTCATAGGCAATTTAGGTATTCACCTGGTTATCACAAAAACATGCACATTCGGTCTTTTGCATATACATATTTTTGTAAATGAAGTGGGAAGAAGGCAGTTCCTCTGTCAGTCAAGTCTGTACATAGATGTCGCCATGCGCGATCCACAAGATTGGGAATTCTGGGCTTCTCCGCATGATTCTTTCATGCATAATTACATCCCAAATATCGAAATGGTACACGTGCTTTTCCAGCCCACAATGCCCCTGACCACAGCAGGAGAATGCAGAAGGGTATACAAGATAGTTTAACTGTTCAAGAATGCTTGATTTGTATATAAATTGACATTGTTTTTGAAAATTACCACATGCAAATAGGTTAATTACAAGTAAAGTGTCCCAATACAGTAGATCCCACCCACCGCCCTGGGCAGCAGATTTGACTTCTTTTGTCAAACCTGCTCATACCCAACGGACTTTGCCTTGGCTGTTGTATTCTTAGTATACAGTACATCCTGCTCCAAATATAATACTTAGAATCGGGTTATACTCCGCCAGATGGCGCTGGACTGCAGAGACATCGAAAATAGGCTCCTCCCAGCCCCTCAAATACCCGGGGACCTCCCACAAATCCCCAGAATTTCTCTGCAGTCTGGCTGCGAAGGACGAGAAATGGCTCTCTACTCGCAGGTGAGCGGGGTTATTAGCCTGCGGCCCAGTAGGACTATTCCCACCCGTTCCACTAGTAATATGCCTCCCAGCCTTGGCTTGGCTGTGCTGGTCGGGTAAGGGTAGGCAGCACCGCTGTTAGGTGCTAAGGAGCGCTGCTCCACCGCAATCCCCCACCAAAGGGTAGGCGGTACAGGCTTATGGTGAGCCTCTATGCCCTTCGCACTAGTGCCCCTTGCCCCTGCCTATCGGTGGGCCTTATTTAAGTGGCCGCTGTCCTCCCTCATCCTCCTTGTAGCCTTCGGGGCAAAAGAGGGGGTGTGTGTGTGAATATGTTATGCATTCTGTGCTTTACATTCTCTTTTTACATGCTGTTTAGTCTTGTGTCTGCTGCCGCGCTGACTTGTCTTTACTGGCCGTTTTAAATTTGCCGCCGCGCACTTGGCGGCGGCATTACCTCAGGCGCTGGTGCGCCATCATTGGCTGCTTGCACGTTTGGCTTCGCGCTCTTCCGGGGGGGCGGGGCCCGTCTATCGGGCGCTCCGCGTCATCGCTGTTACCGGCCCACCCCTCAAGGTATACCGACACCATCTTATCCTGCTTGGTTGGCCTATGCGCGACGGACCCCTACCTATCGCAGTCCGTAAGTGCCCTCGCGGGCGGCTATATATCCTCACTTTTGTTACTGTGTACTTATAGGTCTTGTCTGCTTATGTCTTTCGAACCCTCTTTGGCTTCTCCCGGCCTTGTATTAGTATACTACTTGTAGGCCTTGTGATAATAATACTCCCACTTCCCTAGCGGGTTATTGGGGCATCCAGGGTTGCTATATAGTGTTATTCCCTATCGGCGTATAACGCCGCTAAAATCACCATATGGAGGCATCCCAGGATAATGTGACCGGGATCCCTTCGGGACAAGACCGGCTGTGTGTAGCGTGTGGGCAGCCGCATGCTGACGCTGACAAGGCGCGGGTCTGTGTACCCTGTGCTGAGCAGGTGCTTGCATTGCAATCGGGCCTGCCAGTGGCTGCACCTCGTTTCACTTCGCCTACTCCCCCAAGCTTAAACCTCACTCCTACTTAGTTGCATACTAGTGGAGATTCTCAGCGTGATGTGTCTTCTAGACTGGCTACTGTTGAACAGTTGATTGCAAAGTCTTTAGCGCGTAAGGCCCCTGCTAAGAAGCGGCACTTGACGCCTAATGTCACTGTTTTCCCTATGGGAACTGAGGAGTTTTGGAATCTGTGTGGCTATTCCCCGTCTGATGAAGGGGAGCTCTTCCCGGGGTTCCAAAAAGTTGGGATAGGAAGTATCCCTTTCCTGCTGAGGTGGTTAAATGTTGGTCATCCCCCCCCCCGAGGTGGATGCCCCGATCCTAGGGCTATCTAACAACTCTGTCATGCATTCCCCTAATTCTACTACTCCGCGGGATGCTGAAGACCGGGGTATTAATCAGCTGGCATCCCACGCCTTTGCATGTGCGGGGACAGCGCTGCACCCGGTCTGTGCCTCTGCCATTACTGCTGTGGCCACTAGAACCCTTAGCAGAAATATGCTTGATAGTGCCCCTGATGATTTGCCTTGTGAGGTGTTTAATGCACTCTCCAGTTGTGATGTTTTTGTAAATTTTGTCCTCTCAGCATTGGATGACACCATCAGAATGTGTGCCAGAACTTCTGCACTTGTGGTGGCTATAAGCCGCTCGGTTTGGCTGCGCCAGTGAGCTGCTGACAACACTGCCAAGAAGACCCTCACTGGGTTTCCCTTTAAAGGACTGCGCCTGTTTGGGGACCGACTTGACCTTTTTGCTAAGGGAGGCAGGTTACCCCAGCGCAGGCGGCAATCTCGGCCCTTTCGGGGTCAGGGTTCCTTCTCCTCCCCTTACCGTGGTGCAAGACAGGGAAGGGGGGTTTCCTTTCCTGGGGCCCGGGGAGATTTCTGGGGTAGAGGCAGAGGACGTGGACATCCTGGCTCCTCCTGGGCTACCAAAGCTAAATCCTCTCCCAAGCCCCCTCAGGCATGATGGGGCGCCCTCACCCATCCGGGTGGGGGGACGGCTGCAGCACCTCGCTCACGTCTAGAGGCTTCATGTCTCAGACCGGTGGATTCAGGAGGTAGTGTCCTCCGGTTACAAGTTGGAGTTTGCTGCCGATCCCCCTTCAAGATTCATCAGATCCCAGATTCCTCAGGACCCTGGGTCAGCTCAAGAGCTAGTGCAAGCAGTGCCAGGCCTCCTGGAGCTGGGGTTCATCTGCCAGGTCCCCTTCAGAGAAAAAGGCAAGGGCTTTTATTCCAACCTATTCACAGTACCCAAAAAAGATGGTTCTGTCAGGCCCATCCTGGACTTGAAGATCCTCAACAAGTTTGTCAGGGGCAGGCGCTTTCACATGGAAACTGCGCTCTGCCATCAGTTCCCAGGTCATCAAAGGTTCCTCAGGTTCGCTCTGATGGATCAACACTACCAGTTTGTGGCCTTGCCCTTCGGCCTCACTTCAGCTCCCAGGGTGTTCACCAAGGTGCTGGCTGGCGTGATGTCTCTGCTCAGATGTCAGGGTGTCCGTGTGCTTCCCTATCTGGACGACATTCTCATCACTTCCCAGTCTCTACATCAGGCAGAGTTGGATACTCAGCTGGTGGTGTCCACTCTGGAGTCATTTGGATGGGTGATCAACCACCCCAAGTCCTCACTGTCCCCTTCCTTGGTAACTCCATTCCTAGGAATGAATCTGGATACAGTTCAGGCAAGGATCTTCCTTCCTCAGCAGAAGGTGGACATTCTGATTGCACAGGCTCAGTCCTTCCTAACTTGTCCCCATCCCTCCATCAGGCAGGGGATGCAGCTCGGTTCCACTTGAGGCCTCTGCAACTTCACCTATTGTCTGTATGGGACAAGGACCCAGCGTCCCTGGACAGGGTCTGTGTGCTCTCCCCCCTGTTCAGGAGGTCCCTCTCGTGGTGGATGGACTCAAGGAACCTGTTGGGGGGGCAGTTCCTTTCTTGCCCCTTCCTGGGATTGCCAGTCTGTCAGGTTGGGGGGGTTTCTGGAAGTCCCTGCGGTTCCAGGGGAGGTGGGGCCCTCAGGAGGCCCACACACCTATCAATGTCTTGGAACTGCGGGCGATCAGGCTAGTTCTGGCTCACTTGACTACTCACCTACACGGCCTGCCTGTTCAGGTGCGCTCGGACAACCAGACGGCAGTTGCTTACATCAATAATCAGGGAGGAGCAAGGGGGCCCTCCAGGAAGCGTCTCTGATCCTGACTTGGGCGGAGGCCAATGTCCCCTGCATATCAGCTGTGTACATCCAGGGGGTGGAAAATCGCCTGGCAAACGCTCTGAGCAGGGGGACCTCTTGCCAGGGAGAATGGTCCCTATGCAGCAGGGTGTTTCAATCTCTGTGTCACCGTTGGGGCCAACCAGATGTGGATCTGTTTGCGTCCCGCCACAATCACAAGCTCCCAGCTTTTGTCTCTCTGTCCCGGGATCCTCTGGCCCTGATCTCGGATGCGCTAGCAATGTCATGGCCGGACTTTCAGTTCCTGTATGTCTTCCCTCCAATCCCCCTGCTGGGCAGGGTTCTGAGTAAGATTGCTCCTGGAAGGGGTGCCAGCAATTCTGGTGGCCCCCAGGTGGCCAAGATGAGTGTGGTTCGCAGACGTGGTACAGCTGGCAGTAGATCAGTACGCTCTGCCCTTGGTGCCAGATCTGCTCTCTACGCCATCCCAATTTACAAACTCTGGCTTTGATGGCCTGGCTGCTGAAATCTCCATCTTGATGGAGAAGGGGCTGTCTTCCTCGGTTGTGGATACTTTGATTAAAGCTAGGAAGAAGTCTTCCTCTTCCATTTATTACAGGGTTTGGCGTGCCTACATTGACTTTTGTGAGTCGCAGTCTCTTCCCTGTCGTGTGTTCTCTATTCCCAGGATTCTGGAGTTCCTGCAGCATTGGTTGGAGATGGGGCTCCAACTCAGTACTCTGAAGGGTCAGGTTTCTGCCCTGGCTATTTTCTTCCAGAAGTCCTTTGCTCAGCACCCTCTGATCAGGACTTTTTTCCAGGGGGTCACTCATGTGCGTCCCTATGGTGCCTGTTTGGGATCTGAACTTGGTTTTGTCTGCCTTGCAGGGTGCTCCCTTTGAACCTGTGCAGGATGCTGCCTTGGCCATTCTTACGCTCAAGGTTGTATTTCTGGTGGCTATCACTTCTGTCAGGTGTGTGTCTGAGTTGGCAGCACTGTCCATTCAGCTCCCCTACTATGAGAGACACCAGGACAAATTGGTGTTTCGTTTCAAACCTGACTTTCTGCCTAAGGAAGTGTCTGCCTTTCATTTGAATCAGGATATTGTTCTTCCTTCTTTGTGCCCTAATCCTAGCAATGCTAAGGAGAGGGTTTTGCACTCTTTGGATGTGGTTAGGTGTCTGAAGCACTATCTGGTGGCTACTGCACCTTTCAGAAAAACTGATGCTCTTTTTGTGGTCCCTTCTGGTCCTAGGAAGGGTTTGGCTCCTGCCAAGTCTACTATCAGCAAGTGGATTCGTTAGGCTGTGATTCAGGCCTACTCTGCTAAGGGGAAGAATCCTCCCTTCCGCCTTACTGCTCATTCCACTCGTGCTATTGGTGCTTTTCAGCACCAAGCTTCTGTTGAACAAGTTTGCAAGGCCGCTACTTGGTCTTCTGTTCATACCTTTTCAAAGTTTTACAAGGTTGATGTTAGGGCCTCAGCTGATGCTGTTTTTGGCCGAAAGGTTCTGCAGGTGGCAGTGATTTAAACTGTCTGCTGCTGCCTTTTTTCTTGGGGATCCCACCCTACTTTATGGACACTGCTATTGGATGTCCCGATTGTAAGTATTATATTTGGAGCAGGACGTACTGTATACTAAGAATAATACAATTCTGTGATTACTCACCTGTAGAATTGGTATTATAAGTATACAGTACGTCTTGCTCCAACCCACCCTTGGTTTGGCATTATCTTGCATCCCCTGTATGGGGATTGTTATCATTGTTATAGTTGATAGTTTGGGTCGTTTAATTCTCCCGGCTTCTCGTTAACTGCTTTTCAATGCTGGGGATTTGTGGGAGGGGCCGGGAGGAGCCTATTTTTGATGTCTCTGCAGTCCAGCGCCATCTGACGGAGTATAACCCAATTGTAAGTATTATATTTGGAGCAGGACGTACTGTATACTCATAATACCAATTCTACAGGTGAGTAATCACAGAATTGTATTTTTGCTGTCAATAGAGAGGAGAAGCTTGATGTTGATGTTGTTTTTAATATTCTGTTCTTTATTGGTTTAGTGGAAATCCTTGTTTGGTGTCCAGCTTGTGAAATAAAGAGGTGGCTCTCTCTATCTTTTTTCAATTTCTTTCGTTCTTGCAGATGATCTAGCTGTTCAGAATAATATGGATACATGTGATGCTGTTGCTGGTAACCTCACAGAACAGTCGCCAGAAGTCAAGACTACACTAAATCTTGTAGCGTCAACATCTGATACACAGTCGTGTTATCATGAAGATTTTCTTACAGATAGTATCAATCATAGATTTCCCACACTTAGAACATATTCGTGTTCTCAGTGTGGGAAATGTTTTAAAGATACTACACATCTTATCCAGCATGAAAGAGATCATGCAAGAGAGAAGCCGTATTCTTGCTCTATATGTGGAGAACGTTTTTTCCATAAATCTGGACTTAAAGACCATGAAAGTGTTCATTCAGAGAAGCCGTATTCTTGTTCCAAATGTGACTTATGCTTTTCCACCCACTCTATACTTGTCAGGCATGAAACATGGCATGCAACCCTTGCCAAGCCTAAAGAACATGCTTGTAATAAATGTGGAAAAAAGTTCCCTTATAGAGCAGCCCTTACTATACATAATAAAAGTCATAGAGGGGAGAAGCCATATTCGTGTCCTGAATGTGGGAAAGCTTTTTCCACAAAGTCAAGACTTGCCCTACATGAAAAAATTCATACAGGAAAGAAGCTATATTCTTGTTCTGAATGTGGGAAATCTTTTTCCACCAAAGGAAGCCTTGGCACACATCAAAGAAATCATACGGGGGATAAGCCACATTTTTGTTTTGAATGTGGGAAATGTTTTACCCATAAATCAATCCTTCTCAATCATGTAAGAATTCATACAGGGGAGAAGCCATATTCTTGTTCTAAATGTGGGAAAAGATTTTGTCAAAAATCAGGCCTTCTCGATCATGAAAGAATTCATACAGGGGAGAAGCCATATTCTTGTTCTAAATGTGGGAAAGGATTTTCTCAAAAATCAGGCCTTC
Source organism: Gastrophryne carolinensis (assembly GCA_027917425.1). Taxonomy (NCBI): domain Eukaryota; kingdom Metazoa; phylum Chordata; class Amphibia; order Anura; family Microhylidae; genus Gastrophryne; species Gastrophryne carolinensis. The sequence continues at coordinate 27,147,626 of CM051237.1, forward strand.
GCCATCATGAAATAATTCATACAGGGGAGAAGCCATATTCTTGTTCTGAATGTGGGAAAGGATTTTCTCAAAAATCACAGCTTATCACACATCAAAGAACTCATATAGAGAAGTCATATTCTTGCTCCGAATGTGGGAAAGGTTTTTCTCAAAAAGCAAACCTTCTCAGACACGAAACAATACATACTGAAGAGGAGCCATATTCTTGTTCTGAATGTGGGAAAGCTTTTACTCAGAAATCATATCTATATTCTCATGAAAGAATTCATACAGGGGAGAAACCATATTGTTGTTCTGAATGTGGGAAAGCTTTTTCTGACAAGTCACAACTTGTCAAACATGAAATAATTCATACAGGATTAAAGCCATATGCTTGTTCTGAATATGGGAAATGTTTTTCTCAGAGATCAAGCCTTATCAGCCACGAAAGAGTCCATACAGGAGAGAAGCCATATTCTTGTTCTAAATGTGGGAAATGTTTTTCTCGGAAAGCAGGCCTTAGCGGACATGAAATAACTCATAGTAGAGAAGAATACAATGCTAGTTCTGATTCTGATTGAAATGTTATTATTGGAAATCTCCTGCTGTCAGACGTTCAGACAAAGTACCGGATATACTAACATAAACGTGTTTTCATCATAAAGTAATTTTCCTTTTCACCCTGCAGGGCGCTCCAGATCCCACCTAACTACTATTCATACCTTTATGGGTCTTCTCAGACCTGGCTTGAAAAAAGTTAATTTGAATTTTCCTTATCCGGTCGCATCACTCTTGGCATCCCCCGTCCCTAGTGGTGGACTGAGGCCAAAAATCACCCCTGGATTTTACCAGCCCTTGGCCGGGCAGAGGCATCTTTTTTGAGGCCCGCCCCCCCACCACCATAATTCGGGGCTGGGGTTCCTGGCTTGTGGGAACAGTAGGGCTGGGTATAGGGGGCTTAGAGGGAGACTAAGGGGCAGGGATTGCATGAAGGTGTTAAAAGCAGCAGCCCAACTGGCCCCAAAGCAGTGCAGCCCACCAGCCGCCCTATGGCCATAGGCGCCCCTGCCTGTTGCCCTCCGTAGGGCAGCATCATCTTGGATTCCCGACATGCGCCGCCCCTCAGATCTAGCACGTGCGCATTGTCATTTTGATTGCATAGGCTGTAATGACACTCTGCGCAGAGGAGCACAAAATCTGAGGAGCGGCATGCGAGTTCTGAAGAGCAGACGGCTAGAGGTAAGTACGGCTAAGCCCGCTGCAATCATTCAGCGACTGGGGGAGGGTAACAGGTGGATTGCAACAGGATGCTGGAGTTTTAGAGAACACCAACATATAAAAAGGTGGTGCAAGAGGGGGAGGGATGTTATCACAGGAACAACAGAAAAGGTCTGTTGTTCCTCTTTAAATGTAGATGGGTGCAGTTACCTAGTCCCATACCCGATTGGGACCCTTATTATCACAAAGTATCAATAAAAAGTAAAGCACACCACACAATGTTTAGCATTTGCAACTATAAGGTATAATATGAAAAATATCACAATTTTCAATCTTGCGCTAGCATATAAAAGTTGTCCCTTACAAGAGCACTGCATGAAATACATAACAAGTCATTTTGTAGCAAGCATGCTGCTATGTAGAAATGCGATTCAAGGTACAAGAGAAACAATGTAACTGCTGATACAGCTCAAAATTGGATGGTGTTACAAATGCACAATATGAACAAAGTCAAATGCCATTTTACCCATAGGAGTGCATAGATTGCTCAGGATACAACATTTCGGGGTAATTCCACAGGAATCCGTGAGTATCTTGTCTGTAGAGCAATCCCTACTCTGTACATATTTATTTGTAAAAACCTTGTATTAGGTGCGTTGTTCTAAGTTCTATATTTATTTCCTGTTTTGTCATGTAGCGCATTTTATTGGGTGTCACTACAGGGGTTAGTGCTATAATGCCGACTTGTGTATGTAGCATTGTTGTTTGCTGTGATCAAATCCACATTAAAATTATTTTCACTTGATCTGTATTTGTGTGTGGGATAATATATTAACTTTTTTTTTGTATGTATTTACTGTATCAATATATTAGCTGGCTAGACCCAGAAGCCCTGACCGTTTTGTTGTGTAGTTGGTAAATTAAGCTGCAGAAGCTTCTGTTCTTTTTTTTTTTTTTTGTCTTCAATTTCTCAAAACATCCTACAAGCAGCATACGCCTGAGACCTCCGGGCTCCTCCCACCAAGGTGAACACGTGACCACCAGCCAAATAAATTCTTGACTCCTCCTATTCCCCAGTTTTCGTGTTCCTCCGTGAGGATAGGAACAAGACCACTAGCTCCTGGACCGACTGGTTTAGGTATTTTCCGGTGCTATGGGACTAACTTGGCGGGGGGTCCATTTCTCGGTCCCGAAGGTTTTTTACCATTTACCTGGGGCCCGGGATACCCTATGGGATTTTAGGCCAAATCCCATTCTTTGATCAAAGGGGGGTAAGCTATTTATTTGCCCTCTTACTGAGGATGATTTGACTGGAAGAAGCTGGGGTGGCCAGACCCCATTATAGGATTAGGGCAGAGGCCAATTTTTGGAATTTTTTTTTTTTCCTTTTTATAATGGGCAGTAGTGAAGAGATCCCGGGAATTTTTTTCCTATTCTACATGGCGGTGTTGTTATGGCGCATCTGGTGAATAATTCCCAGGATGATTGGTTCTGGATTGTTCACAAATTTATTTGGGCAGTATTTACAATTTTTTTCTATCTTTAATAAGATTCTGCTGTACCTTTAAGAGGCGGGGAAGAAAGGAGAATGATGTGATCTCTACTTTCTCCCTCGCCTGTCACTAGCTCTAAGGTGCAGTACCTTTTTTCAACGGTAGAGGGCGATGTTCCTCTACTCCTCTCTTCTTCCGCGTTCACCTCGGGAGCGCAGCGCTCTGCTCTGTTGACACTCCGTCGTCGCTGTGGCCGCCACTGTCCCACCGCCGCCGCCGCTGCGCTGCCATCGCCAGGGGAGGAAAAAGGAGATCATTCCTCGGGAATGCCGCAATTTCCATACTGCCGGTGATCCTGAGCTTCTTCCTCCCGGGCTGCTGACGTCACATCCCGGCGCCCGGAGGTTTTTCCTGCTTCCCAAAAACACGTGCTTTGCCTTAAAGGGCCAGCATAGTGTTTTGGATATATGTATCATGGCCTCCCCTACTGGATATATGTATGAAGGGTTAAATGTTTGATATGGGGATTTGCTCCTGCCCAATTTTAGGCGGACTCAGGATGCATTTCTCTTGGTGCCTCATGACCAGAAACATGGCAGACCAGATGGATGAATTCTCCATTGAACATACTGATAATGATGCCACAGATTTACCTCTTGTGGATCAGGAAGCATCCATTTTTACGCCGCCTGCCGAATCTGGGAGGAGGAGGCCCAGCTCTGCCCCGGGGAGTCAATTTCTTTATACTTTTTAGGGCAGGTTTCTATTTTGGAGGGTCTTAGCTTATCCCCCTATTTTTGCTTTTGTCTTTTAGTCTAAGACCCCGGACAAAGCTTCTAAAAGTGTGCCTAAAGCCTCTTCATCCAGATCTAAATCCACAAAAAAGAGTAAAAGATGTCCGTTATGTGATACAAAGCTTTCAGATTCCTACAAAAAAAACCCTTTGCCAAGTTTGCACAGACAAAGTGGTCAATAAGGAGCATAATGAGGATCTGATGCGGATGATGAGGGAACTAAAGGATCAGATTTCCTTCTCATCCATGAGTCAGAGGACCCAAGAGAGTTCGGACAGCCAAGTAGTTTTTTCACAACCCACTACAGGTCCATTTGAAGCTTCCCTTTTTTCTGGCCAGATGGGAAAGCCTTCCCCTTCCTTTTTCATCACTCAGGATTCATTTATTCCTGAGGATGAATCTGAGGAAGGAGAAGTATCCTCCCCGGAGGAGGAGGACAAGCAGGCCTCTGGCTCTGCTGCCCCGGGTAAGGCTAGATATCTCTTTCCTCCGGAAGACTTACCTTTCCTCCTCCACATGATTTATTTGTCTATGGGAATAGAGGAAAAGGCACCTGGCCCTAGATCAAAACATGATGGCTTTTATCCAGATTTAGCTCCGGATTCTTCCTATTCATTTGCTTTCCATGGTTATTTAAAGGATATGATTTTGGAAGGATGAAAGGACCCTTCTAAGAAAGTTTCAGGTCTCGGGGTCTGAAACGCAGGTATCCTTTTTCAGAGGAGGATTCAGCATTGTGGGAAAAATGTCCCAAATTAGATGCCCCTTTTGCTAAGATTTCTAAAGGAGCAGGTTTAGCATTTGAAGATTTTGGGGTTCTTAGCGATCACCTAGATAAGAAAATGGATTCTCTACTCAAGAAGGCCTGGCAAGTGGACATCCTATTTTGGCATTCAATTGTGTGATCAGAAACTTAGGTTTCTGGCTGCAACAATTAAAGGACTGTCTTCTAGAGGACTAGTCTGGAAAAATTACTGAGGGCCTTACCTATCCTTTTTTCAGCTACGGCTTTTGTTACGGACGCTATGGCTGAATCAATCAGATTTCTGGCTCAAAATCTGGCTGTGACGAATTCCGTCCGCAGGACTCTTTGGCTGAGAACCTGGTCAGGGGATATTGGTTCAAAAATGACACTTTGTACTATGCCTTTTAGAGGAGAATGTCTATTTGGTTCAGACCTGAGTAAGGTTTTGGATATGACAGCGGATAGAAACAAGTGTTTTCCGCCTCGTCCCAAAGCCCCCGTTGGCAGGAAGTTCTACCCTAGGAATACTTTTAGGCGCTCCTTTCTTAACAGGGATGCACCTAAAAGGTCCAGGGGTGCTTCCTCTTCCGCTAGGAGAGGGAATGTTAGAGGTTCCACCTTGTTTGGAACCTATCAGGCAAAACCCAAGAAGCAATGACGCCAATCCCTGCATTGGCTCCAGGCTAAAGGGGTTTTACAGAAGCTGGCAAAACCTTTTGAATTGCCCTTTCATTGTAAGAGGTATTACAGAGGGCTTTCACATAATTTGTTCTCAGTATCCTCCCTCAAAATTTTGGATTTCCTCTCTGCCCAGGGGCAGAGAGGAAAGAGAAGCAGTTTACGGCAGTATTTTGGACATGAAGTCAAGGGGAGTTATTGTCCCAGTTTCTCGCAATCAGCAAGGAAAGGGGTTTTACTCCAGCATCTTTCTAGTAAGGAAGGCCTCAGGAGGGTTCAGATTCATACTGAACCTAAAGAAACTCAATGTTTACGTCCAATACAGGCACTTCCGTATGGAAACGATTTTTTCAGTCAAGAACATGCTTCTCAGAGGTGCCTTCATGGCATCAATAGATTTAAAAGATGCTTACTGGCAGATTCCAATGAGTCCTCTGGCCCAATCTTTTATGAGATTTGCAATTAAAGAAGGGGACCAGATTTGGCATTTTCAATTTGTTTGTCTTCCCTTCGGTCTGGCCTCAGCTCCGAGAATTTTCACAAAGGTTTTGGCAGAACCTATGGCCTATCTAAGACAGAGAGGAATATGGATAGTCGCCTATTTGGACGACCTGCTTCTTTTTGCCCAATCAAAAGACAAGTTGTTGGGAAATCTCAATTACACCCTAAAGCTGTTATCCCACCTGGGTTGGGTTGTGAATTTCAACAAGTCAACCTTGGTGCCCTCTCAGGTAATGACTTACTTGGGGTTCGAAATCAATTCGGTCCATCAGGTCCTGATTCTGCCTCCTCGGAATATTGTTACCCTATGGGAAGCAGTTTGTCTTCTCTGCACTGGACCAATGCCTACCGTAAGCCAGGCAATGAGGGTGTTGGGACTTTTGACGTCAACATTCCCGGCAGTGAGATGGGGTCAGCTACACTCCAGATTCCTTCAAATACACATTTTGAAGAACTGGGACGGAACTCAAGATGGTCTGGAACTACATTTACCAATTTCCGAGGAAGTAAAATGCTTCCTGGATTGGTGGTTGGAAGAGGAACGATTTTCAAAGGGTCTTCCTTGGACGGATGCCAAAGAGGTGATAGTGACGACAGATGCCTGGGGCTGGGGTGCCCATTGCAAAATTTGGACAGTACAGGGGAAATGGTCCAAGGGCCTGAGTCAATCCTCTTAAAATCTAAGAGAATTAGTAGCAATAAAGGAAGCCTTATTAGCATTGAGCCCTCATCTAATAGGGAAGCATATACAGATCAGATCGGACAATGCTACCTCAGTGGCCTACATAAACCATCAAGGGGGGACGTGATCCTTGAGATTGATGACGGTAGCAGCAGAAATCTTGTGTTGGTCGGAGGAAAATCTGGGGTCCCTAACAGCGGTACACCTAAAAGGGTCCCTGACTCTGGACCCGAATGTATTCAAACAAATTTGCGAGCTGAGGGTTTACCGGAAGTAGATCTGTTTGCTTCAGCAAAAAATCACAAAATCGGCAAGTACTTCTCATTGAATCCGACGGATCAGGCATTAGGAGTGGATGCCTTGGCACAGAAGTGGGAATTCAATCTGGCCTATGCCTTTCCCCCGTTCGATTGATTCCATTTGTACTAAAGAAAATCATCAGAGAACCAGCTACAGTCCTTCTGGTAGCTCCTTGGTGGCCCAAGAGACCTTGGTTTTTGACCTTGGTGGAGCTGTCAGTTCAAGATCCATGGATGATTCCAGTGAACACACGGCTGCTGTCCCAGGGCCCAGTGTTTTGTCCGAACCCGCAATGGTGGAAGCTGACAGTGTGGACCCTGAGATCTCCTTACTATGGAAGAAGGGGTATTCGAAACGAGTCATATACACTCTGGTTTCAAGCAGGAAGATTGTAACTAGGAAAATTTATCTTAAAGTCTGGAAGATGTTTAAATCTTGGAGGGTTGAAAATAGGACATTTTCATTCAGTATACCCGTAATTTTGGATTTCTTGCAACATGGAGTTGACATGGGACTCAGTGTTAACACCTTAAAGTGGACCAACACCCAGGATTTTGACTATCCTGGGTTTTGGTCCACTTCGGCGGGGCACCCCCTGTGTGAAACCCCCCAGAAAGCCCCAAAATCTTACCTGTCCCCGCTCCCACGTGACTGGACGGTCCAATCCCCGCCAACGTCCAGGCGGGGATCAGGAACGTCCAAGCGGCTGCCGCTGCCGCCACCTCCCTCGCGTCACTTTCGGCGCGCGCGCGCCCGCCTACAGGGGCGCGAGGGAGGCGGCGGCGGCGGCCGCCGCCGAAGATCGTGTAAGCGATTTGGGGTGTCTGGGGGGGTTTCACCCCGCGGGACATCCCGATCTCGGATGTCCCGCGGGGTGGGAGGTGATCGGCCCGGGAATCTTATAGATTTCCGGGCCGATCACCTCTCGGTGTTGGTCCACTTTAAAGTTGCAGTTAGCAGCCTTATCTGTCTTTTTAGATAGAAGATTATCGTCTATTGCCGTCATAAAACGTTTCCTGCTGGCAGTCAAAAGATCTAAACCCGCGCCATCCAAAATAGTTCCTCAGTGGGATTTGGCTAAAGTTTTATCTATGCTGAGTTCTTTACCTTTTTTTCCAAACAAGAATTTGGACATCAAGTTGTTCACCTGGAAAGTCTTGTTTTTGGTGGCTATCACTTCCGCATGCAGGATTAGTGATATTCAAGCCTTATCGTGTCGTCATCCTTTTCTTCAGATTTTTCCAGATCGCATAATTTTGACAGTGGATCCTTGCGAAGGTTGCTTCAGATTTCCACAGGACTCAGGAAATTGTTATTCCATCTATCAACCAGGAAGACTCTGAGCTTAGGGCTCTGGATGTGAGATCTAATCTTTTAGGATATCTCCAGCAAACCAAGGATTTCAGGAAAGCAGACAGCTTATTTGTTTCCTTTGCAGGACCTAGAAAAGGTCTAAGAGTATCCAAAACAACGCTGGCGAGATGGATGAAGAATACCATCAAAATGGCTTACCAAGATATGAATATGCCATCTGGAGTTACGGCTCATTCTACAAGGAGTATATCTACGTCTTGGGCAGAGCAAGCAGGGGTCTCCATCGAACAGATTTGTAAAGCAGCAACCTGGACTTCAGCTAAGACTTTTGCAAGACATTACATTACATTACATTAAGTTTGGATCTTCTGGTTCAGAAGTACCAGTCTTTTGGCCGTAGTGTCCTTCGCGCAGTTCTTCCCACCCAATGAGGTAGTCCTCGCCTATCTCTCAGGCGTATGCTGCCCGTAGGATGTTTTGAGAAAACTTAAGTTAGGTACCTGGTAACCTTTTTTTCTAAACATCTGAAAGGGTAGCATATGCCGGCTTCCCTCCCCTGTTTTATATAGGAGTTGGATTATGCATTTTATTGTTTGGAGTTGTGGGTCTGTTCTTTATCCTCTTTCAGATCTCTACAACAACTGGGGAAGAGTAGGAGGAGAATTTATTTGGCTGGTGGTCACGTGCTCCCCTTGGTGGGAGGAGCCCGGAGGTCTCAGGCATATGCTGCCCTTTAGGATGTTTAGAAAAAAAAGTTACCAGGTACCGTTTTTTCTTTTTTCCCCAAATCACCCTTTTTAAAGGGAATAGTAAATGTAATATAGGTATATTTATATGGTAACAGATTATATATTGGAAGAGACCAGTAACTTTTAACTGTGCAGTGATCTGCCAAGCAGTAACTTTTAACTGTACAGTGACTTTATTTTATCCAAAGCAGAAAAATACAATTCTGTGAAATACTCACCTGTAGAATTGGTATTATACGCATACAGTACGTCCTGCTCCATATATAATACTTACACATGGGTAATCCTCCGCCAGAGGGCGCTGTTCACTGCAGACATGCAAAAACAGGCTCCTCCCAGCCCTTCATATACCCAGGGACCTCCCACAAATCCCCAGTTTTGAAAAGCAGTGAGAAAAGAAGCCGGGAGAAACCAACCACCAAACTGGCAACAATGGCAATGATAATCACCATACAGGGGATCCAGAAAAATGTAAAACCAGGGTGGGGTGGAGCAGGACGTACTGTATGCGTATAATACCATTTCTACAGGTGAGTATTTCACAGAATTGTATTATTCTAAGCATACTGTACGTCCTGCTCCATATATAATACTTACACATGGGACATCCAATAGCAGTGTCCATAAAGCAGGGTGGGATCCCCATGAAAAAAGACACAGCAGACAGTAAAGGCGTGGTCACCTGCAAACCTTGCTACCAAAAGCGACATGAGCAAAGGCTCTAAAGTCAACCTCATAAAAACCTTATGAAAGGACTGAACAGAAAACAGGCAGCGGTCTAGCAAGACCTGAATAACAAAAAACTGGTGCTGAAGGGCCCAAGGTACCCAAGCACAAGTAGAAACAGAATAACAAGAGAAGATTCTTCCCCTAAAAAGGAATAGGCCAGAGGAACAACATGACCCGTCCAAATGCAACAATAGTCACGTAAAAATCAGAGCTCCCCCATGGGGAAAATTGAAACCTGGTCACCCGCACGACAGGCGGGAATACTGACCCCTACACTAATAAGGATAAGCAAGAAGCCAAACGTCCAATACCTGGGACCAGAAAGGACAGTCCATCCAAGGAAGACCAGTCCCAAGGGCGTCTAACCCCTGTAAACAGATGAAATTGGGCGCATACGTATGGAGGCGCCCACAAACCCCAGGGGGCATCAGTCCCCCTAAGGGACAAGAAACAATCCAGGAGAACTACAACGCCTGTTGAGGGAATGCAGACCCCCTTACTTCAGCATTACTAAGAATAAGGCCCAGAGGCAGACAAGGACTTGGATGATTGAGCCTAAGACACCACCTTGAGCATAAGGTCCGGCGTAAGACGGAATACCACCACATCATGGTGTATAAATGATGAACGAAGGCTAACTAAACAGAGCCACCTTCGCAGAAACACGTCTGACTGAAGCAACAGCCCCCGGAAGGGCAACTTGAAGTAAGAAGAGTGCAGACAGCATCCTGAATAGATCCAAAGGAAACAACCCGCAAGGCAAACAGAATAAAAACTGCTCCCAACAGGGACCATAGAACTACTTGGGAGATGCACCTGAGCAGTCCACAAAAGAAAGCTTAACAATGGAAGACTGAACAAGACTTCTACGAGAAGGCGGACAGGGCAGAACCTGAACCTTCAGAGTACCAAGATGGGGAGCCAACCCCAACTGATGCAGAATAACTCTAGAACCCCGGGAACAGAGAACGTCCAACAGGGGAGAGACCAGGACTCACGTCAACCAATATGGGTAAGCCATACCCTATAATAGACGGAGAAAGGGGAAGAGGAAGAAGCTTGCTCCTAGCCCCCCCCCATAGACAGAACCCCAGAAGATAACCCGTCTCCGAAGGGGTGAAAGAATCAACTGTCAAGCCATCAGGCAAGAGCCTGCAGATTGGGGCGACATAAGAAGGAGCCTGAAAATGCATAACCGCACTCCTGAGAGATCGTACAGGTCCGCTGACCTCAACAGGACCTCTGCGAACCACAGTCCACTAGGCCACCCAGGGGCCATCAGTACCACAGGTGCCCCCTTATCAGCGCAATATTGCGCAACCCCGCCTAGCAGGATGAACGAAGAAAAGACATATAAAATAGAATGTCCAGACATAAAATTACTAAGCCCCCATGACCAGAGTCAGAATATTCTGGGGCAGTAAGAACAAGAGGGACCCAACAGAGCCACCCTAGCCGGCTCTCAGAGGGACACCAGGATAGCACAACCTGCCACTGAAGGACGTCCATTGGAGCGAATACCACTGAGATGCAGGGAAGGTTGACCCCCACCTAGATCAGGATCAGACACCTACCAGGAGAATCATCCTGCTCCAAGTTCCGGACTGATAATAAATACAGGCCACTGTCTTCCGACAGGCCAAGAGTCCCCAAATAGACAGGTCCTGAAGAGGAGTAGACCAGCAAGATAGAGCCAACTGAAGGCTCACAGTTTTAACAAAATCAGTAGGAAACTGGACCCTCTAAGGGCCCCTACCTAGGAGCCGTGGGGGATTTCAGAAGAAAAACACCCCCCGCCAATCTGCGAGCCTTGGTACCCAAGGCGACCATCCACAGGAAGATGCAAGCAAGAAGGGGGTGCCCCCTGACAGGGTCCTCGAATTTAACCAGCTCAAGAGGAACCACCTTAACCAAGGGGGAACGAGCACAGACCTAGCTCCAGGGGTGCCAGAACCCCAACCAGGAGTAATAACCTACTGTGCTGAAGAGCCCAAGGGCTCTGAGTATAAGGGACATCTGAACCGCCACCAACGGCCCCACCAGCTGCAATCCTGCCTGGTGAAAGTAAAATGACAGTAAGGAGGGACAGAGCCCATGTAACTAGGAGTCCACATATAGCCAAGGAAGAAGGTTCAAGCCTGAACCGAATCCAAGGAATGGAGATAGTTAGTAAGGGACAATGAGGGATTGAGGTGACAGATCACCCATCCAAATAAGGCAGTAGCCTCCTCATTATCAGTAGGAACCAGAGAACCAGTAGGCGGCAGGGGGCGCTTCTTCCCAGAGCCCATGCGCTCCGCCAAACTAGCTATCACCTACTCAGCCGTAGGCAACGACTTGCTGGTCATCCCCACTCGAATGCGACTCATCAGGAGTGAGATTTAAGCACGGGGAGACAGGAGTATTGTAGCGAGGTGCAGCCACTGGCAAACCTGATTGCAGGGCCAGTGCCTGTTCAGCACACGGTCCGCAGACCCGTGCTCTGTCAGCATCAGCATGGGGTTGTCCACACGCTGCACACAGCCGGTCTTGTCCCCGAGGGACCCCGGATTCATAATTCTGAGATGCCTCCATATGGCCTGCCTGGTGAAAGTAAAATGACAGTAAGGAGGGACAGAGCCCATGTAACTAGAAGTCCACATATAGCCAAGGAAGAAGGTTCAAGCCTGAACTGAAACCAAGGAATGGAGATAGCGAGTAAGGGACAATGAGGGATTGAGGTGACAGATCACCCATCCAAATAACCCCCAGAGGACACCGCCGGCGACTCACCCACTCGGCCTACGTAGAGGGTGTAAGGAAGGAAGGACTATCCGGTAGATCCTAGTGTAGACGTCCCACGGGCATGTCAGAGACATCACCCCCATCCGCGCCTTGGCGAGCAGCCTGGGAGCAGAAGAGAGGCCAAAAACAAGGCCCCAAACCACAGAGTTGGTCCTTCAACACTGACCTGTAAGACACAGGGGAAACTAAAAGGATCTAAGATCTCCACCGGTGGCAGGAGGCCCCTTTGCACAGGGCGCCTGTGGCCCAACACAGAGATACCCAGCAGGGACTAACTGTGGGTGTAGAATTCCCAAGCCTAAAATAGGCCAGCATGGCCCAGACTGTCTCATCCTTATAAAGGAGAGAGGAAAGGTTAACTTAGAGGCATCGCCTCAACCTGGTAAGGGCAACTTGCAAGCGAGCCCAGACCCTGCAGGCAGAGAACGGCCTGCACTAACACCTGAAGAGAAAACCAGGGACTAGAATCCCCCTGACAACCTACGGAAAGGGACCGCCCAGCCAACTCCATCCTGTATCCAGGGGAACTATCTCCTGGAACCACCAGAAGGAAGCGGGATGCTCTCGGATAGGAGCCAGGTGCTGTGGCAGTCCCCTCGCCCAGAAGAGCGAGGGCGTCCCTTCATGCTTGAGAGGTCTTGGCAGATTTGGACTTAGTCCTGCCAGAGGACCCAGGGCGTAGCCTGCACGCCCTGGGGTGGTAATCTACGTCGAAAAGTTGGAAGCACACCTCTGGTTCGTGTTTGACACTAACGTAAGGAGGGGGAGGGGTGCCCCTGCCCCGAGGATTCCGGGACGGCCTTCTGCGTAGGGGTGCCTTGCCCTTTTTTCCAAAAAGGTCCAAACGGGCCCCAAATAGGCGCCGTCCTCTGAAGGGAAGGCCAGTAAGAGCCTTTTTTGTATAATCGTCTGCTCCCCACTGTCGCAGCCAGACCAGGCGGTGAATAGCTACCACAAGGGCAGAGATTCTGGCACACATCTTAATGGTGTCGTCTAGTGCCGAGAGGATAAACCTCACAAACACATCACAATCGGAGAGTGCATTAAAAACCTCCCTGGGGAGATCCTCAGGTTGGTGATCAAGTAGCTTCCTAATGAGGGTCCTGGCCGCCACCGCAGTGATGGCCGCAACACAGACCGGGCGCAGAGCCGTCCCTGCGCACGAAAAGGCGTGGGAAGCCAGTCTGTCAGGAGCAGTCATGAAGGGGGGGGTTAGTAACCCCTATAATCGGTGCATCCACCTCGGGAGGTGCTGACCAGAAGTTAAGCACCTTGGGGAAATGGGTACTTCCAATCCCAAACCCCTGGAACCCCTTTAAGTTTACAAGGCGATTCCCATTCTTTGGATATAAGAGCCTGGAAATGCTCCTGTTCCAGAAATTCCAAGCGCGGTGTCGCTGTATGGAAACTCTCCCTCTTATGCTTGGGAGCCTCTCCAGGAGGATAGATTGACAACACTTCAAGGATCTTTACAAGTAGTTCATCGGTGTCACACAGGCCCCAGGAACCGGGGCCAGAATCATCACGGCTCCAAGGCCTCTCGTCCGAGGAGCCCGAATCAGAGAATAGCTCACCTTCATCAGAAGGAGTAGGGTCCGGCAAGGCAGTAGCCTCCTCATTATCAGTAGGAACCAGAGAACCAGTAGGCGGCAGGGGGCGCTTCTTCCCAGAGCCCATGCGCTCCGCCAAACTAGCTATCACCTGCTAAGCCGTAGGCAACCTGCGCGGCACGACTTGCTGGTCATCCCCACTCGAATGCGACTCATCAGGAGTGAGATTTAAGCACGGGGAGACAGGAGTATTGTAGCGAGGTGCAGCCACTGGCAAACCTGATTGCAGGGCCAGTGCTTGTTCAGCACACGGTTCCGCAGACCCGTGCTCTGTCAGCATCAGCATGGGGTTGTCCACACGCTGCACACAGCCGGTCTTGTCCCCGAGGGACCCCGGATTCATAATTCTGAGATGCCTCCATATGGTGATTATCTGAGCAATATGCCTGCAGGGATTTATGCAATAGGCAACCCTGGATGCCCCAAGACCCGCTAGGAATGTGGGAGAATTTTTATATGAACCCACTATAATATATGTCAGGCCGGGAGAAGCCACCGAAATCTTGGCGTCTGAAAGACATAAAGCGAAAGAGGGGGGGTGTCAGAGCCATGCGCAGCTGAACAAAAAAGAATCATAGAAACAAAACCGCCCAGGAGGGCACTTACATGACCAAGGAAGGAGGAGGATCGCAACCACGCGCGCGCAGACCATCAAAATGGCGCCAAACGAACCTCGAGGGGCGGGCCCGCTCTGGCCGTGACTCAGTGCGCGTCACGCCAAGTCCCCGCCTCCCCCAAAGAGCGCGAAGGCTCCAAACGGCGGTAACGCCAATGACAAGCAGTCAGTTTATGCTGAGGAAAAACGTCAAGACCAGTGAATGATGCTGCGGCCCAGGCCACACACTACAGTAAAGGAAAAGATGCACACGCGCGCAACCTGACAAGAGGTTATGTGGACAGGGAGCGCAGCTCTGACACCCATAATAATAAGGGCTGGTATATATGAACTTCCAATACCTTGCCTCATAAACCAGCACACTAACCATTGTCAAAACCTGGTTGAAAGACAAAACAACGGCCATAACGTGTACAACATTACGCTGAGCCGCCACACGCATCCCCCCCCCTCTTTCTTTTCACCCGAGCCGCGGGGGAAAACGAGGGAGAAGGCGACCCTACACCCGGGGTTCATCGAGGGGCACGGGGCAATAGTGCGGGAGGGGCATCTATTGGAGGCTCACCATCGGCCTAAACCGCCTACCCTATGGTGGGGGATTGCGGTGGAGCGTAGCTCCGTGAGCACACATGGTGCTGCCTACCTTCACCCGACCAGCTCAGCCCAGGCTCGGAGGCACATCTTGCATGGAAGAGGACGGGTGGGAGTAGTCCAACAGGGCCGCAGGCTGTAAAAACCCCGCTCACCTGCGAGAGAGTGAAATTTCATGTCTTCGCAGTGAGCACTGCAGAGAAATCTGGGGATTTGTGGGAGGTCCCTGGGTATATGAAGGGCCGGGAGGAGCCTGTTTTTGCATGTCTGCAGTGAACAGCGCCCTCTGGCGGAGGATTACCCATGTGTAAGTATTATATATGGAGCAGGACGTACTGTATGCTTAGAATATAAATACGGTGGCTTTTTTTAGTTTAAAGAATCTAATATCCATGAAATCCAGCAGTCTTATAGTTATACCAGACTTGCACTGTAATCCAAAAAGAAAGTCTCAATCAAACTTTCACAAACTCAGTCATAGAACTATAAAAAAATAAGCTTACTTCTGTCCCGTTCCAGCACCGGCCAGTATCAACAGCGGGACAGAGAACACAGATTCTCTGTCCTACGCTGGGATCCCGGCATCATGCTCCCATGGCAGGGAGGGGCTTTCATACTAGCAAGTGAGCTGACATCAGCTCTTCCTGCCGGTATAAATGGCCCCGCCCTGCAGCAGGGAGCCAGAGGTCAGCAGCTGGAGTAATTGGTGGAAGCCAGGCGTGGGGCAGGGTAAACCGGTCCTCTGCCCAGTGTCTGGCTTACAAAAGTCTTAAAGGAGCCCCAGCACTCAACCCTGTTAGCTTGCAGACAACCTAATGTCTGTCTCTAAATCTTGTTAAAAACAGAGGACTCGGTCACACACATCTGAAGAAGTATGCTGAAGCTGCACCACCAAGCGCCAAGGTGCCTCTGTGGGGTGCAGTCCTAACGCTAATCTCTGAGAGCCCCATTTGGGACATACAATGCAATAGATAAATTGGGAGCAGGCTTACCGGAGGTTTCCCTAAAACCTCGAGTGCAGCACAGCACTTTCTACTTCACTCTACAGAACACAGTTTAACAGTTCAAACAGTAACTTCCAAAGACAAAATACCACAGTGTCAACCTTCCTGGGACTGTTCACAGTTAATCATGTTATCTCAGGGCCTAGTCCACCCCACTTTGAGGTGAATACTAGCTGTTAGTAAATTATGCAGGGAAGAACACAGGGCCTTGGTTGCTGAGTGAATTTTGCTCCACCTTTTTTTAGAAGTTTTTTTTTTGCTTTTTAAAAGAATGGAAACCATACAACACGGGTGCACTGGGCACCCTACATACTCTTAAGAGTTTTGCTCCACCTTAGGGATTTTTGGCACAACTTGATGTTAAGGTTCCAGTGGTCCCACTGGTTTAGGCTTTAATCAGGGAATGTCCAGGGACAACCATTCCAGCCAGACTCAAGACATCCCCGGGGTTTAAGGGTTTCCAACAACAAGGGCAGCTGCACCTTACCGGAATCTAGGCTCATCTCTCAGCCTCTTCCACTCACACAAAAGGTGGGTCCTTATTACTAAATCCACCCCCATAGGTCCTCTTGAGGCATCCCAAAATGCTTGCACGCAGTATATTCTCCTGCATTGTACTTGCTGTTCCAACCACCCCGATTCCCACCCCCAGCTGTCCTACATGGGATGAGGGCTCCAGATGATGATCTCCCTGTCTGTCCCTCTGGCTTCCCCTCATGAAACCTCTGCCTAATACAATGTTGCCTGCCATTTTCCCTCCAAAAAGCTTGCAACCAATCTCAGCAGTTTCTTGTTGTTCAGTGAATGTATCTTATGCATCCTAAAGGGTAGCTCTGAGTTATAATTCTGAGAGTGTGAATTGCATTATCTTTTCATTTGTGGTCTTATACTCCCATCTAGTGACCAAAGTGAGAATAGTGGACAATTCCCCAAATAATATGTAGCCATTGCTTTTAACGAATCCATTTAGGAGCACATGAATGTGTGAGCATGAAAAGGCCAATGATAGCATGAATCCCTGGCAGTCTTTCTTAATATCTTCCTATATTTCTTAACATTCCTCCAGCACTGTTATTTCAGGTCGGTGCCGTGAATAAGAAAATAGACTTCCTCGTTTGTGGCTCTGGCTACCCCTGCTAATGGGGGATCACTGCTATTAGCTGAGGGGGCCAAGAATGGAACCACACCTACTTTCCCTTTAGAGGAGGTCCACTTGAGGCTTTAACTGTGTAACCGCAATGCAGGCAGGCAGCAGACTCTTCACGCGACCTGAAGAACTTCCAGGGGTCCAGTGAACAAAGAAGCAGGGAACCATGTAGGGCCACTGAAACCTAGTGCCAAGCTCTTAACAGCACCAGAACAAATGCTCTCCCACAGCTGGGATGAACCAAATGTTTCCCTATCACCATGAGCACGCTCCTATGTGCCACTACTGCACACACCAGAACCAGCACTGTCAACTTTGTCACACAGCCAGCTGAGCCGGCTCGTCCACGATCATGTTGAGCCAGGGATACTCATTCACTCGCTACACTGCCCAGCACACACACCACCCAATTCCCGACCCCTTTTTCACCCAGCTCACCATATCAAACAGCCCAACACTCCTAGTTCCCGCCCCCCCTCCACTCTTCCCGTTTGGACAGGGCATCACCTGGAGCGATGAGCTGCCCGCCTTCCAAGTGGGCAACCCCAGCTTCCCACGGCCACCCGGGAAGCACATTATTGATGGCCCCCATTATGGCTCTCCTGTTTTGACAGCCAAGGCCCCGGAAGACCACCTCTTCCTCCTAGAAAGGACAGACTCCACTACACGTACTTGTAGGGCAAAAACGTTTCGCTGACTATCCAGCTAAGTACCCGTGACCACCGGACCAACACCTGTTATTACTTTAATAGGTGTTGGTCCCTCTATCTGTTGCTGATAGGAAGAACCTCGGGGGGCATCCAGAACACTTGCACAGATCACTCATAATACTCACCTTCATTACGAGCCAGTTCCTGGAAAGGAGTCCCTTGATTGGCCGCTGGGCAGGTCCTGCTGGCGTCCGGCACAGAGGACGCGACGTGTCCGCCCTCGGTGGCCAATTGCGGGACTCCTTTCCCAGCGCTGGCTCGTAATGAACGTATTACGAGTGATCTGTGCGAGGGGGCTCCAGCATTCTGGATGCCCCGCTGACGTTCTTCAAATCAGCAGAGTAATAAAGTATTAATGGGTATGGTCCGGTTTAAGCCCCGACAATGGAGACCCCTGCCGGAACTACACCTTGAGGAAGTGCTAATCACCCAAGCCCCAATGTATCACTGCTCCACCCAGGTAGGCTAGCTTATACCTTCTCTCTGTGTGGACATTGAAAATTACACTACTCGAACACCTTTCGACAAAAGCCAATTTTTTTGCCTTTACTTACCTGCAAATACCTTTTAGGTATCAGTATTCTAAACCCAGTCACTACAAGTCCCAGACACCTCCTACAAACCCATCTGATGAAGCATAACACGAAACGCATCAGGGATGAAGCACTCACCTGTCTAAAATGTGACCCTAACCAAGGCTGAAATACTAACCTGACCAATAAATTAACCTAACATGCCATCAATATCACCCAATCACTTCCTAGACTGTATACCAAGCAATATTTTTATGTATTGGCAGTAACTCTAAGGAGTGACCTGAAAGAGGACCAATTACTAACCTGTTTGTTACTAACCATGTGTTGTCACATACAACTAACAATTGTATCATGAACCACAAATAAATGTAATGCACAGCCAACCAATTTCTAACATACAGGGGTGCAGGCCCCAAGACACCCAGATACAACGTATCACCTAGTACATGTACAAAAATAGTGAGCCTGCCAGCACAGACCCAAAAAGGATGTCCTATAAATGAGGCCGCACAAACCGAAGTAAAAATAATTGAATCTATTTAATATTATAAAGTACCAAAAAAACTCCACATACATACATATAAAGACAAAATTCAATTAAAAAACATAAAGACACAGTGCCCTCCGGTGGCACTTCCTGTAACTGACTCTAAACAATTGTATAGTGACTGCCTGCCTCTTATTAATTCATCAAACTGTCTGAAATTATTTATAAATAATGAACAATAAATATAATAAATACATACATATAAACAACCATATATAAATATAAACAGTTAATATTGTAGCAAAACAGTGGCCAAAAACCAAATCTGCGCATGTGTGAGTGCCCTGTGAGTAAAGTGCAATGTGCTGAACGGACTATGTGCAAAGCATACTGTAAAATAGCAGCAAAGTAATAATGAAAGAGCTATATGCTCATGAGTGTATAAAGTGACAATTGCAATTGCACCCTGCTTAGCAATCCCCCGGTGGCATTTGGGACTCAAGTTTATTACGGTGATATTAGTTGTTAAACTTTTATTATGCCTGCTCTAAAATCTTGTCATATTTGTACAAACGGTTGTCTAGGAATCTAATGAATTGTTTATACTCACTTAGTTTTGCAATTGTCACTTTATACACTCATGAGCATATAGCTCTTTCATTATTACTTTGCTGCTATTTTACAGTATGCTTTGCACATAGTCCGTTCAGCACATTGCACTTTACTCACAGGGCACTCACACATGCGCAGATTTGGTTTTTGGCCACTGTTTTGCTACAATATTAACTGTTTATATTTATATATGGTTGTTTATATGTATGTATTTATTATATTTATTGTTCATTATTTATAAATAATTTCAGACAGTTTGATGAATTAATAAGAGGCAGGCAGTCACTATACAATTGTTTAGAGTCAGTTACAGGAAGTGCCACCGGAGGGCACTGTGTCTTTAAGTTTTTTAATTGAATTTTGTCTTTATATGTATGTATGTGGAGTTTTTTTGGTACTTTATAATATTAAATAGATTCAATTATTTTTACTTCGGTTTGTGCGGCCTCATTTATAGGACATCCTTTTTGGGTCTGTGCTGGCAGGCTCACTATTTTTGTACATAACAATTGTATCATACTTAATGTTGTAAATGCATGTTTGAATTACTAATGTACAGTGCTCTGTTGCCTCTTCCATATTAGTGGCCCACAATTAGACTGATTATTAACCTAACCTTCTGTACTTACCTCTGATTTAATAACTGTTTTGCAACTTTTTGGCTAATATATGTGTAATTCTAAGAGAAACAATGTTTAAAGTGGACCAACACCCAGGATTTTGACTATCCTGGGTGTTGGTCCACTTAGGTGGGGCACCCCGATCGGGGGTGCCCCGCTGTGTGAAACCCCCCCGATCGCCGCAAAAACTCACCTCTCCCCGCTCCCACGTGACCTCGTCCGGACAATGACAGCGCTCAGAGCCGCTCTGGTATGCGCGTCCAAAGCCGCTTGGACGCGCATACCAGAGCGGCTCTGAGCGCTGTAATTGGCTGCGTCTCTCGCTTCCCTCTAACAGGGAGCGCGCCTGCGCCGGCCATTCACAAAACGGCCGGCGCGGGAGCGCGCCCTGCTAGAGGGAAGCGAGGGCCGCGGCCGCGTCTCGCGCATGCGCCGTTGGATCTCCGGTAAGGTAAGGTTTGTGGGCCTCCTGGGGGGTTCCTCCCCGCTGGACATCCCGATTTCGGATGCCCCGCGGGGAGGGATCTGATCGGTCCGGGAATCTTATAGATTCCCGGGCCGATCCCCCCTGGGTGTTGGTCCACTTTAACACACTACTCCTACTTCTTGGTCATGTACTATGTAAATATACTTTTGCTGTGACGCAACCAGCAATAAACACAATACAGCATTGTCAACATTTTCAGGGCTCTTTATTTACACTTCCCGCTCCAGGGCACTAAGGCCATTTTAAAACTCCAATCAGTGGCGGACTGGAGCCAAAAATCTGCCCTGGATTGAAAATCAGCCCTGGATTTTACCAGCCCCTGGCCAGCCTGAGACTTCCTTGCTGAGGCCCCCCAACCATGATGCCGGGGCATTGGGGGCTGTGGTTCCTCGCCTTGTGGGTACAGTGGGGCTTGGTACATGGGGCTGAGAGGGAGACTAAGGGGGAAGGGATTGAATGAGGATGTTAAAAGTAGCAGCCCAACTGGCCTCAAAGCAGCATGGCCCACCGGACATTGTCCCAGATCTCCCTATGGCCAGTCCGCCCCTAACTCCAGTTAATTTTTCTCATCCTATTAACTAGAATCCATATACAAACTAGGGGAGGGAACACAGAGAAAATACATTTCAAGAAGAACAACACCGATACACCATCTAAAAGCCCACCGATATCCAGGACCGAATGAACTAATGAGTAGTGTTCCTTTTTAGGATAATTAATTGGTTGAGAGAAGAAGGAGATAAACAATAACATTTGAACCATAACACTGGAATAACAATAAAAAATAAAATGGATGTCTTGAACTAGACTGTGAAAGAGACATTAGATAATTATTGTAGGGTATTATGTAGATATTAATTAAGTTATATATTATTATTATATTATATATTATTATATTGTTTGTGTTTTCTTTTGTTTTATTTAAAAACAAACTTTTTGCACAGGATGGATGTAGAGGGAAAGCTGTAACAAGATGGAGGCTTCCAAGGGTTGTTTTTTTTTTTTTTTAGAGAGGTTGGTGACTAGGACACCCAAAGGTGAAATTGATTTACCAGATCTTTAGCAATATATATGGTATGGTATATATATGTCCCCCAGATTACACTGAAGCACTGTCTAAGGCTCTGTTCATACCTCTGCTCTTTCTCTACATCATTGCTCTGCGTTGCAACACAGTTCCAACACAGAGGAAACACTGTACATTATTCTAGATGCGATAGTTCACACATCTGCGCTGCGTTGCGCAGCACATTAAAAAAACATTGCAGGGGGTGTGTCCTGCCATGGAGGAGTGAGGAGCGTGGTCCGGAGGCTCGTGCACAATCGGCGCACATTGTGACATTTCCAGGCGACTTACCGTGACAGAGAGACATGGGCAAAAAGAAGACTAGAGGAGGAGGTGGTGGATCGGGTCGGAGCGGGCCCCCGCAAGCGTGGAGCAGCTCCACAACTGCAGAAGCGGAGCAGCGTCTGGGCATCCAAAATGGCGGCAGCGCCGAGAGAGGACGGCGGGCAGGGAGAGGAGCCGGATCGGAGGGAGGAGCCGGCGAAATCAGCCGCACCGCAGGGAGAGTGGGGAGAGCGCCCCCCCGCCTGCGCAGCTTCACCGCGCTCTGACAGCTGGCAGCGGCGGGGCCGTAGCGGAGACTCAGTGCGGCCTTAAAGGGGCGACAGCAACATTCAAGATGGTGGACAGAGGTGGCTGCGTCCGAGCAGCAGAATCAAGTGCCAGCGCCCAGGAAGGTACAGCCTCGCCCTCTGGGGATGCGGGAGGCGTCAGGGCGTGAAGGAGTGCCCATAGAATTGCCTGTGGGGATTGCGGGGACAGCACAGGGGGGGAAAAAAAAAAGGAAACACCTGCCAGCGCATTAGACCCAACAGATAGCCACCCTCGTCAGGGCTTGCAAAACGGAGGGGTGGAAAGTGGGGAAATGCTGGGAGGTGTTCCTCACCATCTCACAACCGCAGTGTGCGAGACCCCCAGATCTGGAGTGGGTTAGCCAGGTTTGCATAGGCCCCCCCCGACGTGCTTAAAGTGCTGACAGCAGCAGTCAGAGGGCAGCAGAAAGGATGCTGACGTCCAGCCTCCCCCAGCGACCCCCAAGGGAGCGACAGTCATGCCAGTACCCGCTGGAGCCAGAGGTCCTCATGAGGGTGAGAAGCCCGGGGTATGCTCACTCTCCTACTTCCACGCTATCGCTGTCCCTAGAGCAGAGAGGCAACCCCACTGGAAACAGCCTGGCGCCCATGTCACCGGCCCGGCTAGGTTTTTCTCCGGAATCTATGGAGGCTGACTGGCCCCCGGACGCCTCCCAGTCGAAAACAGAGGAGTGGGGTCCACCCCCACCCCCGCTTATGGATCCGCGAACGACCCATAGGGACAGTAGCGCCTGTAAGAGAGACATCCATGCCGAAACAATCTCGTTGCTGAAAGGCCTGCCTTCTCGAGCAGACATAGAGGAGCTGATAGCTAAATATGAAGCGGCCCACAGGCACGAACTAGCGGAATTTAGACAACACATAACGTAGGTCGAAACGCGAGTAACCGCTCTTGAGTTGATAGAAGTCTCAACGGCAAGCTGGAAGGCAAGCGCTGGAGGCACAAGAGGCTCTGCTACAGTCCCAGATGTTACACATCGACGATAAAGAAAACAGAAGTCGGAGGAACAACCTGCGACTGCGGGGCATCCCGGAGGCCTCCGAAGGCGAAGACCTGAGGCGCATCAAGACGGCGATATTCAACAACTTGCTCGAAAGAGAAAGAGATGCGACTACCCCATTGGAGATGGACCAGGTTCACAGAGCTCTGGGCCCGAGAAGTTCCGATCCCTCTAATCCCCGAGATGTGGTCTGTAGAATCCACTTCTTTAGTTTACTGCCGATAATCCGGCAGCTGTTTATCACTTCTTCTTTTGCATGTTCTTGTTGTTATCTACTTGATTTTGCTATATATCGTCCCCTTATGGTTTGCTTTGATAATATTGCGCCGGGTACGGGCAACCGTGATTCCGGTGGTTGCTTCGTAGTGACAGACACCCTACCCCCAATAGGGTTGCCTGGTAGGTACTTGAGACCTCCCAGGCGGTATCCTTAATAGGATTAATAGTTCCCCTGTGTGTTTCATCTCGTCATCCAACTGTGTTTCCCTCCCCATCCCCCCCCCCCCATCTTCGGGTCGGTTACACCTCCTGATACGCTAAAAGATCCCCACGCCCAGAGTGGGCTCTCCCACCTAGCTCCCTTGCGACGAACCGATCCACGAGTGCGGTGAGTCAAGTCCCTCAATACCAAGGGGATGAATAGCCCCAAAAAGAGTTCCACGATTTCAAGATATATGAGAGGATTGAGAGCTCAGGAGGCTCTCCTGCAAGAAACACATTTTAAAGCAGCTAACCCACCTACCTTAAAAGATAAATACTACCCGCAGGCATTCTATAGATTTTCCCCAGACTCTAGGTCCAGAGGGGTCAGCATTATAATAGCCAATGGACTCCCCTGGGAGCTGCTGGACTGGAAGGCCGATGGGGAGGGAAAGTGGCTGTTCGTCAAAGGGAAAATCTATTTAAAACTGTACACTTTAGTGAGTGTCTATGCCCCCAACTCCGGTCAGGTCACCTTTGTGGAGCGGATGCTGGACTCCCTGTCGGCCTTCTCAGAGGGTGACCTAGTGGTCGGGGGGGGATCTCAATCTGGCTAACTCCAAACTCAGGCGCCTGCGGAAAATTCTTACGCAACACCAGCTGGTGGACCCCTGGAGGATCCAGCACCCCAACACGTGTGACTATACTTTTTACTCCCCGCCACACGGATCATACTCTAGGATCGACATGTTCCTCGAGCCCCATGCCTCCCTAGCACTGATAGCCAACACCTCAATAGGCAATATTACTCTATCTGATCATGCGCCTGTCACCCTTACTCTGACTTGCTCGGCCCCCACCCAGAGGAGTTGGTCCTGGAAACTTAATAATTCACTCTTAGAAGGCCAGAGAGTTGTAGAAGATATCCAGAAAGAAATTCTACCCCTGGAATCTCCCCTGGTATACTCTGGGAAGCCCATAAATGTTATGTTAGGGGATCGTTCATAAAACATGGGGCCAGAATTAAGAAGGAAAAGGGGCAGCGCACGCTGGAGCTACTTGGGGAGATTGCTAAACTTGAGGGTATGCACAAAGAGTCGCTCTCGGCAGCCTGTCTGCCCTGACCACACTGAGGGAAAAAGTTAAGGTGATCACGTGCAACAAAATCAAAGCCCAAATGGTCAAGTGCCGTAAGATGTTTTAAGGGTCCGGCGACAAGTGTGGCAGGTTGCTGGCAAGATCACTACGAGTTGAGAGGGCTAGGACCTGCATACCCAGAATAGCAGACCCAAAGGGACGGATTCTTCACCATACTAAGGACATAGCGGAAACCTTTCGCAAGTTTTAGGATGGCTTGTATAACCTTCAGGGGACACGAGGGGAAACTAGGGAATGGTTAATCACGCAGTGCATCAGAGAGTCGGGTATGACCAAACTACTGGAATCAGTATTAGAGGACCTGGAGGCGCCAATTTCTCTTGGGGAACTACAAGGCGCTATAGCTAATTCGGCAACGGGCAAAGCGCCGGGCCCGGACGGCCTACACCTACAGTACTATAAAAAATTCTCCCCCTAGTTGCCCCCAAATTATAAGCTATGCTTAACTCTATTAAAGAAGGTACTCACAGCCCGGGTGACACCCTAAGGGCGCATATCACGGTTATTCCCAAGGAAGGTAAGGACCCCAACCTCTGTTCCAGCTACAGACCAATTTCGCTGCTGAATGCTGTCGCAAAGATCCTCGCTACCAGGCTGTCACCACATCTCCATCAGGCATACAGCCCAAGTGGGCTGTATGCCCCACCGTGAAGCAAGGGACACCACTAAGGTGCTAAACCTGACTCACCTTGCACAGAAAAGAAACATCCCCACCCTTCTCCTCACGACCGACGCAGAAAAGGAGTTTGACAGGGTGGACTGGCAGTTTATGCAGTCCACCCTCCGTCACATCGGACTAGGCCCCAACCTGATGTGTTGGATACGAGCCTTTACAGCTCGCCTACTGCGTTGGTGCGAGTGAACGGGATTAAGTCAGGCACCCTGGGAATATCTAATAGGACAAGGCAGGGATGCCCCCTCTCGCCCTTGATCTTCATTCTTGTGCTCGAGCCCTTTTTGTGTAGGGTGCGTCGTAACCCAGATGTTAGAGGCCTTGAGGGACCCTCCAGTCATTATAAGGTAGCCGCTTATGCGGACGACTTAATTCTCTTTTTGACATGCCCAGAGACGTCCCTGCCGAACCTAATGGAAGAGCTTAGGAGGTATGGGTTTGTCAGGTTACAAAATACATTTTCCAAAGTCAGAAGCCATGAATGTCAATATCCCAACATCAAGATTTAACACTATCAAGAGCTCCTTCCCCTTTCGGTGGGCGGGAGACAGCGTGGGTTACCTGGGCACAAGAATTAGCAGCAACTTGTCGAGCATCTTTACTCTTAACTTTCCTCCACTCCTTAGGAAATTTGAGGTCGAGATAGCCTGTTGGTCTAAAGGCAGACTTTCGTGGTTTAGTCGGTGTAATGCCGTGAAGATGACCCTTCTCCCTCGCCTGCTGTACCTGATGCAGGCTCTCCCTGTGATGGTGCCGCGGTCATTCCTGCTTAAGGTTAGGTCTACATTTACCAAGTTTATCTGAGCGGGGAAGAACCCAAGAATAAACAGAGGTCTTTTGGCAAGGGCGAAGGAATGTGGGGGCATAGGCGTTCCGGATCTGATTCTCTACCACGCAGCAGTACACCTGAATAGGACAATAGATTGGTGCCTCCACAAGGAACATAAACAATGGGTGAATATTGAGCAGGGTTTCCTGGACTTCCCCCTCCCGGCCACCCCTTGGCTGGAGGGGGGTGGGACAGCGCTCGCCAGACAGCACCCCACGATTTGTCCAACACTGAGTGTCTGTAGGACCTTCTTCTCGCATCACGGAATATAGCCTTCCCCCTCACCACTCTACCTGATACTGGGCAACCCTCGCTTCCCCCCTGGGTGCGAAGGCCAGACGGCAAAAGCCTGGAGGCAGGCGGGCCTATATAGAGTGTGCCATTTTTTGGTAGGTGAGGAGTGGGCGGACTTGTCGGAACTGGTGGTATAGAAGGGAGTCCCGGGGTGGTCAACATGGCAGCAGCTCCAATTGTCCCATCTCTTCTACTCCCTGGGGACCTAACTGCACACTATACGAAGAGCTTTGCCAGAGGAAACGCCCTGAGAAGCACACTCTCTCCATAATATATAAGATACTTACGACCCCCTCAGAGCCCGATTCAGACGTCCTTCCTTTTCTCACAAAATGGGAAAGAGATCTCAACATATCCCTAACACCGGCACAAAGGAAAAAAATTGTGCTCCTACCGCACAAAACATCGATATGCACGAAGTACCAAGAGTGTAATTATAAATTGCTCACGCGTTGGTACAGAGTGCCATCTGCCCTGAACAAATGGTACCCGAATGTCCCAGCCCACTGTTGGCGATGTGGAAAGGAGAGGGGTGACCTTCTTCACATTTTCTGGTCCTGCCCAAGGATCAAAGGGTTCTGGGACGTGGTCAGAGGAGTGGCAGAAAAGGTGTCGGGCGCAGAGGTTCCTGCTGATCCAGCGCTATTGTCTCCTTCACCTTTCGAAGACCCCGCTTAAAAGGTAGATCGGTCCGCTGCCACCTTCTGAACGCAGCCAAGGCCTGTATCCCACAACTTTGGAAAAGTGCACATCCTCCATCAATCGATATGTGGATCAGAAAGGTTAATGACATAATGAGGTTTGAGAACCTCATACTCTCCAAGGGTACGAGAGATTCGCGATGACCTGGTACGGGTGGATTGAATTCACGGAATCCCCTGAGTGCTTGCGACTGCTTGGCAAGTCGGGAGAAGCCGCCACTCCCCCCTCACCCCCCCCCTCCCTTCCCCTAATGTTGCTGTTATACCTGTTTTTTCTGAGTTGTTCTTATATTCTGGAGTCAAGTGTCACTACCCTGTTTGCCCCAACGATACGTGCATATTGTCAATTGTTGGGACAGAAACTGCTGTCTTACAATGTTTTCCTAGATTCGCTTTTTGTCACCAAGTCATATACCAGATATTAATACGTGTTATTCTGTGCAGGATTTCTTTGCTTGGAATCTATTTTTGTATGTCTCTGTATTTGAAAATATATAAAATGCTATATAAAAAAAAATATAAAAAAAAAAATAAAAAAAAAAACCATTGCAGACCCCTTTTTCAGGGCAAATGTATAACAGCGCGGGTCAATAGAAGCCTATGGCATCAAAAGCACAGCGCTTGATTTGGTACAATGCCCCCCTGGCATATTTACAAAATGCCTGCTCTTAACGCAAGGTGTTATGTGTAGTGCTGGGGGGGTTGTATATCAGTTAAGAAACAATGGACCTCTAAATAATCAGGTCCTATTACTACCCTCATGCGGTTCTGCATACCCTTTGGAAGTCGGCGTCCTCCAGATCGCCGACATTCTGCTGCTTTTTGAAGGCCCTGGTGTCCTAGCCATCTAGGACTGACACTGCAGAGCTTAGCCGTCTACACTGGGTTCCCAGTGCTCGCAAGCTGCTCTTCAAGTCTCGCAACTTTTCCATACAGCCGACCTGGGATAAGATAAGCAGCGCAGGTTCGAGATCTGGCCATCTTGGGAAGGCAACGTGGCGCTGCCCCATGCTAGCACCCGGAGAAGAATGGACGAGCACAGAAGGAGGGGCAGAAGACCAGTAAGTATTATTATCCATTTGTGCGATCGGAGGACTAAAGGGAATGGAGGGTGAAGTTTGGGGCGTTTTTGAGAACTCCCCAGACTGTCCAATGCTCCTCTTTAAATTGGGCCCAACACCAAGCAAATATGATTGCTCTAATGCCCTGGATTGTAATTGACCACTTTAACCTTTTATGTAAATTGTTTCCCTGAATTTTAATCCTAGGTGGGACGGTCTTTGGCCATCCAGGATCTGGGTTAATTCACAGCTTCCCTGGGTGCTTTCAAAATCGGTACCTAACAGAGCAGTATCGAACGCTCCCTCCTCTTACGCATGCTGTCACTACTGCTTGTGTGCTGGCGGCACAGATGATTTCCCAGCAACGCAGGAGCAGTGAATGTGACACAGCTAGCCACCTGGCGTCTCCTCCTGCAACTGCTTCCCCGCAATTCTCGCGATGTGAAGTGATGCCCCCCCCGCAGGTGATTTCAATTGGCTGGTGGAAATGCAGAATCAGTGGCCCAGATTTTCAGAAGCAGACTGCCAGATTAGGAGTTTACAAAATGTGGGGAATTTAAATTAGACAGCGCTGGGGAGATTTTTGCTGCAATTAACTTGTAGGAGAAAACCTAAAAGGTCACCATAATGTTTTAGCTATTCAGGTCACTATATCAGAGATACTCACCCTGCCCCACATCAGCAGTAACTCCTCCAACGGCACACACAGGCACAGGATACCCAGGTTATACAGCTACCGATGTATACACAGTGTTGCCCCAGCAATGGTTTAGTATAATGTTGTGTCACTGTTTTTTGCTGAAGTGCCTTTATTCTTTTGAAATATAAGTCAAATATCTATTAACAATTACACAAACTACTTTTCTTCAAGTGTAAACTCTACAGAGCATCGGAAACAAACTCTTGATATACAGAGGAGGAGAGATTTAGAAGGACCCAAGAATCTCAATAAACAAGGCCCCCATTATAGAAGATCAGCACCACCTCCTATCACAAGGTAAGACCCCCAACCACTGTTTCTGACCCCCCACTAATTATTTTCTATTTAGTTCCTCGAATTTGAGCCCTCTCCACGTGGCACCTTGGTTTAGAATGGCTGCCTGGGTGGGTTGCTTCTAGATCAGGGAGAATCCCTACTGTACTTTCAAATTAGCTTCTGGTTCCATAACTCTATTGGCTTCTCTGTTTACTTCCCTGGCCTAGGACACCCATCATGAAAGAATCAGAATTGGCTTCCAGACTGGGAAGTTTCCCTGTCCCCTGTCCCCTGCCCCCTGCTTCGCCACGCCTGTGGTAGTTATTGTGCTTATGCTAGGATTGTTATCCTTTGGGTCCCCTTCCGTACCTCCCTGTAGCTTCCCTGACACAATGAATGACTAGTCTTTGTAGAGCTATCCGTCCTCTTATTCTCCAGTGAAATACCATACTATCCCCCCTTACACACACACACACACACACACACACACACACACACACTCTTTATTCTGACTCACTGGATGGCAGTAATGTGAATCCTGTAGACGGCTTCATCTTGTCTGTGTGTGTCTGTGGCGAATGTGCTCTTACTCCATAAGGTTTGGCAGATAGCTTACTCAGCTGGTCATGAAGATGCCTAGATACATTTCAGAAACTTTATTTTAGTATTTCAGTACAGAATCTTGCAATAAACAGGAATCTTGAAATGTACATTCAATACAGCAGGAAACCTGTGATGTAAACCCATAACAGCAGCAGGTAAAAAAACTGTAGACTGCAGGAGGGAGCAGCAGGTGTGCACTGCTTGGATGCAAACTGAAAATGGCTGAAGGGGAAGGAGGGAGGAGCTAGAATAAGGGAGCCAGGAAGGGACAAAAGCAGTTAAAGGTGCACTGCTCAGCCTATGTGAAACCATATCAAGCATTTACCCCAGGTAAAATGAAACATTGGTCGTGGGACATGACATTCTTAAAGCATCTCAGTACAGGTTTGTCATCCTTGCCTTTTTTCCTTAGAACCTATAGTGACAAATGTGAAAACTGAGAAGGAGGAAGTCTATGTGAAGATTAAAGTGGACCAACACCCACGGGTGATCGGCCCGGGAATCTATAAGATTCCCCGGGCCGATCACCTCCCTCCCCACGGGACATCCGAGATCGGGATGTCCCGCGGGGTGAAACCCCCCCAAACCCCCCGCCGCCGCCTCCCTCGCGCCCCTCTAGGCGTGCGCGCGCCCGCGCCGGCCGTCTGTGAATGGCTGGCGCGGGCGCGCGCGCATCAAGAGGGATGCGCGGGAGGCGGCGGCGGGGGAGCCGCGGGACTGTCAGATTGCTTGTCCGTCGGCGCGGGGAGAGGTGAGTTCTTCGGGTGATCGGGGGGGTTTCACACAGCGGGGCACCCTGATCGGGGGTGCCCCACCGAAGTGGACCAAGACCCAGGATAGTCAAAATCCTGGGTGTTGGTCCACTTTAAAGAGGAGGAAATCCCTCTACAGATCAGCTCAAGTGAGTAATAACTCTGTATAGAAAGGATTTTCCTGTATCTTCTATTCAGTCACTCCACACAATCTGGTCTGTCTTATACAGCTCAGTACAGGGGCCTGACTCTCATCTTTACTCACACCTTGGACCCTGGAGGAGCTATAGTGAAAACTTAGGAGGAAGAAGTATTTGTGAAGAATAAAGAGGAGGAAATCCCTCTACAAATCAGCTCAGGTGAGTTATAAACCTTCTATAAAAATATTTCCTTCTTCTCCAGCTTAGTCACTCCACACACCATGGTGTGTCTCATACATCTCAGTACAGGGGCACCCCTCTCATCTTTATTCACAAACCCTGGAGACACCAAAGACCGAATGGAGTCATTCATCTCAATGTGAAACCCCCAGGGTGCCCAGTAAACTCGCCTTTCCCCCTAGCCCACATCACTTGTATCCCTCCTAAGCTGTGTGCGGCCCCATCCACCTTAAAGAGGACCATCACCCTCCCGTGATCGGCCCGGGAATCTATAAGATCACCTCCCTCCCCGCGGGACATCCGAGATCGGGATGTCCCGCGGGATGAAAACCCCCCAAACACCCCAAATCCCCTTACCTTGTCTTCCCTCGCGCCCCTCTAGACGTGCGTGCGGCCGCGCCGGCCGTCTGTGAATGGCCGGCGCGGGCGCGTCAAGAGTGACGCGCGGGAGGCGGCGGCGGAGGAGCCGCTTGTCCGCGGCTGTCAAACCGCTTGTCCGTCGGCGCTGGGAGTGGGGTGAGGTGAGTTTTGCGGGTGATCGGGGGGGTTTCACACAGCGGGGCACCCCGATCAGGGGGGCCCCACCGAAGTGGACCAAGACCCAGGATAGTCAAAATCCTGGGTGTTGGTCCACTTTAACTGAACGGCTGTGCATGGCTGCAAACAAACTAACAAACTCACCTCTTCCCGGTCCTATGGCGCATGTGCGGCCGATCGTCCAATCAGCGCGTTGTCACGCTTCCGGAACCACGATTACCACTTGGACAACTCCAGCTCTCTTAGTAAGGACCTCAACCCCCAATCTCCGCAGCCAGCTTCACCTATAGGAGCCCCCGCTTGCCGAGACGCAGAACACGCCTGCTCGGGATCGGTTGCCCCCAGGACTTTATGGCTCAAAGGATGAGGTCTTACCGTACAGAGAACTGGAGAGCCCGCGGCTGGAAGTGGAATCGGGTAGCCGGTATGTGAGCTTAAGGTGGAAGTCCAGCAGACAGGCAAGGGTCGGTAACAGGAGAGGAGATCGAGGATGGTCAAAGGCAGCAAGGGTCGGCAACAGGAGTGGAGATCGAGGATGGTCAAAGGCAGCAAGGGTCGGCAACAGGAGTGGAGATCGAGGATGGTCAAACAAGCAAGGGTCGGCAACAGGAGTGGAGATCGAGGATGGTCAAACAAGCGAGGGTCGGCAACAGGAGTGGAGATCTAGGATGGTCAAGGCAAGCAAGGGTCAGCAACAGGAATCAGGATCAAACTCAGGGATAAGCAAATACTAGGGTCTAGGCGCTATAACAGGCAATGACAGACTGACTGGGTTGAGGTTAAATAGGGAACAGACATAATTGGCCAAGGAGAGTCAGTGTAGTGATTGGTGCAACCAGGAACTACAAACAGATTGGACATGGGGGGGGAACCGCCCAGAACACAAGGGCATCTGATTGGCCCAGTGGCAGTGGGGAGGTCCCACTAATGCAGCTGGGGCTTTAATTAATCATTTAAACCTTCCTCCGGCGGCCGCGCTGAGAGCAGCGCCGCCAGAGGGAATAAACAGAACGTGCTCGCGCACGCGCGAGCACGAGAAGCGACGCTGGAGCCGCCGAGTGAGCAGGGAGGCGCGTGCGCGCCAGCCTGCACAGAAGCCGCCGCCCGCCGCGGCCGCCGGACAGGTGGCTGCGCAGCGGGAGCGGGCGGCTGAGGACCCGGGACGACGCTGGAACGGGGAACCGGTAAGGAGGTAATGACACGCGTTAGGATCCGCTCCCATCCCTTCGTCTAAGTCTTAAACCGGACCAACAGCCATTTTGAAGCTTCCTCTCCCAGCATCTCAGCCATGCTGCTGCATGGATTTAACTGACATAACTGACAATGTACAGTAACAGGAAGCCCAGCAGTACTTCCTGTTTGCAGGTGGCCTGCAAATGCATGAGCTGCCATCTTGTTTTTAAAACTTACCACAGGGTAAATTAATTTTTATGTGCAGCAATCTAAATTACCCCGGGGAGGGATGCATATGAGCACTGTTTGTTGTGTTGGTCTGGTTAGTCATTTTTAACTGTTGGTCCGCTCCTGCTACTCTTTAACAGGGAACATGCCCGTGCCAGCTATTCACAAATGCCTGGCGTGGGCAAGCATCCTGCTAAAGGGATATTGGGGATGTGGCCGCTGCTCGCTCATGTGCCGTTGGACCGGGAAAGAAGTTGAGTTTCTTGGCGATCTGGGGGTTACCACACAGCAGGGCATGCTGATTTTAGATGCCCCGGAGGGAATCAAGTGGCCCTGGAATCTATAATGTTTTGGTCCACTTTAAATCAGCTCCACCCAAACACAGCTCCAGTATTCAATGGTCTTTGCCAGGATTAGTTATTACTTACCTTGCTTTTACCTTAGTTTCATCTGCAGTACTGATTTCCTGTAATTCTAGTCACCTTACTTCCCTGTTTACATCCAGTCTATGGTCCTGGTACCCTGTCATCTCTATTTTCTCTGCCAGTATCCAGCCTCTGTACCTGCTCCAGTCATGTTACTCTCTCATCTGTGTCGTACTGCTCCGCTGGGAGTATCCAGTCTCTGGTCCTGGTACACTGTCATCTCTATCGTCTCTGCCAGTATCCAGCCTCTGTACCTGCTCCAGTCATGTTACTCTGTCATCTGTGTCCTACTGTTCTCCTGAGAGTATCCAGTCTATGGTCCTGGTACCTTGTCATCTCTATCTTGTGTGTCAGTATCCAGCCTCTGTACCTGCTCCAGTCATGTTACTCTGTCATCTGTGTCCTACTGCTCCCCTGGGAGTATCCAGGCTATGGTCCTGGTACCCTGTCATCTCTATCTTGTGTGTCAGTATACAGCCTCTGTACCTGCTCCAGTCATCTGTGTCCTACTGCTCCCCTGGGAGTATCCAGCCTATGGTCCTGGTACCCTGTTATCTCTATCATCCTTGCCAGTATCCAGCCTCTGTACCTGCTCCAGTCATGTTGCTCTGTCATCTGTGTCCTACTGCTCCCCTGGGAGTATCCAGTCTATGGTCCTGGCACACTGTCATCTCTATCTTCTCTGCCAGTATCCAGCCTCTGTACCTGATCTGTACCTGCTCCAGTCATCTGTGTCCTACTGCTCTCCTGCGAGTATCCAGCCTATGGTCCTGGCACCCTGTCATCTCTATCTTCTCTGCCAGTATCCAGCCTCTGTACCTGCTCCAGTCATCTGTCTCCTGTTGCTCCCCTGGGAGTATCCAGTCTATGGTCCTGGTACCCAGTCATCTCTATCTTCTCTGCAGTATCCAGCCTCTGTACCTGCTCCAGTCATCTGTGTCCTGTTGCTCCCCTGGGAGTATCCAGTCTATGGTCCTGGCACCCTGTCATCTCTATCTTCTCTGCAGTATCCAGCCTCTGTACCTTCTCCAGTCATGTTACTCTCTCATCTGTGTCCTACTGCTCCCCTGGGAGTATCCAGTCTATGGTCCTGGCACCCTGTCATCTCTTATCTTCTCTGCCAGTACCCAGCCTCTGTACCTGCTCCAGTCATCTGTGTCCTGTTGCTCCCCTGGGAGTATCCAGTCTCTGGTCCTGGTACCCAGTCATCTCTTATCTTCTCTGCCAGTATCCAGCCTCTGTACCTGCTCCAGTCATGTTGCTCTGTCATCTGTGTCCTACTGCTCCCCTGGGAGTATCCAGCCTATGGTCCTGGCACCCTGTCATCTCTATCTTCTCTGCCAGTATCCAGCCTATGTACCTGCTCCAGTCATCTGTGTCCTGTTGCTCCCCTGGGAGTATCCAGTCTCTGGTCCTGGTACCCAGTCATCTCTATCTTCTCTGCCAGTATCCAGCCTCTGTACCTGCTCCAGTCATGTTACTCTCTCATCTGTGCCCTACTGCTCCCCTGGGAGGATCCAGTCTCTGGCCCTGCTACCCAAATCATCTTGACCCACCCACCAAAAATCCAGCCACCGGTTTTGCTTTAGTTCTGTTATCCTGTCATTCAGGTCCCCCGTTCCCCACCAATATCCAGTCACTGGTATCATGGACAGCCTATGAGGTGTGCAGAGTGAGTGCCCGCACACGGTGCTGTCATTCTAGGGGCACTAATTAGCCACCAGACTTGCTGCTCTCTGTTCGGTTTTGGATATAGCAAAAAAATCCACTCTGTGAGAATTTTTTTCTCTTTTATGTGAGAAAATGGTTTAAAGCGGGCCTTCATTCTGAATAAGAGCCTATCTTGTATGTTTCCCACACCCTGTACATACACAGTGTCCACATTAATCCAGACCCTGACCCTAAATAAGAGCCTATCTTGTATGTTTTCCCCACCCTGTACATACAGATTGCCCACATTAATCTGGACCTTTACCCTGAATAAGAGCCTATCTTGTATGTTCGCCCCTTACATACAGATTGCTCACATTAATCCGGACCCTGACCCTAAATAAGAGCCTATCTTGTATGTTTTCCCCACCCTGTACATACAGATTGCCCACATTAAAAATCATCTTACTTGCAACTATTGTGTTTTTTTAACCTTTTAAGTGTCTGTCCTTTTCCTGACCTTAGCTTCACTCTCTCTGCTTCACAGCTATAACCCCGCCTCCCTGCACTCCCCCCCTCTCCTCTCCTCCTAAGTATGTGATGCTTCTGAGGCAAGATGGCGGTGCCCGTATCCTAGAGTCCTAAACAGAGTTGCAGCCCATGGGGGGGGGGAAGAATAATAAGTAAGTGACTAAAAACTTAAAATATATTCATTTTAGATCCTGGGGAATAGAAAAGTAACTAAGTAAGCAACTAAAAACCTAAAGCGGACCTGCACCCTGAATAAGAGCCTATCTTATATGTTTCCCCCCTCTGTACATGCAGATTGCTCAGATTAAAAATCATCCTACCTGTATCTACTGCATGTTATGAGCCTTTAAACATCCAAGATGGCGGTTCATGGAAAATCAGGCAGCCTGCAAACAGGAAGTGTCTTCTGACTGTACCACTCTGCATTCTGGGATTGCTGACCTTTCCCTGACCCCAGCTCTGCTCTGTCTGAGCAAAGCACAGCTATAACCCCGCCCCCTGTATGTTATCCTGCTCTCCTCGCCTCAGTATGTGATGCTTTTGAGGCAAGATGGCGGCGCCCATACCCTAGAGTTCTGAACATAGTTGCAGCCCAGTGGGGGAAAGAATAATAAGTTACTAAAGACTTAAAATATATTAATTTTAGATGCCGGGGAATCGTTTTTTAAGGGTTTGGGCTTTTCATTAAAGGATGCTGAAGTTCCGGTTTAAAGCGGACACTCTGAATAAGAGCCTATCTTATATGTTTCCCACACCCTGTACATACAGATTGCTCACATTAATCCGGACCTTCACCCGGAATAAGAGCCTATCTTATATGTTTCCCACACCCTGTACATACAGATTGTCCACATTAATCCGGACCCTCACCCTGAATAAGAGCCTATCTTATATGTTTCCCACACCCTGTACATACAGATTGCTCACATTAATCCGGACCTTCACCCTGAATAAGAGCCTATCTTATATGTTTCCCACACCCTGTACATACAGATTGCTCACATTAATCCGGACCTTCACCCTGAATAAGAGCCTATCTTATATGTTTCCCACACCCTGTACATACAGATTGCTCACATTAATTCGGACCTTCACCCTGAATAAGAGCCTATCTTATATGTTTCCCACACCCTGTACATACAGATTGCTCACATTAATCCGGACCTTCACCCGGAATAAGAGTATATCTTATATGTTTCCCACACCCTGTACATACAGATTGGCCACATTAAAAATCATCCTACCTGCACCTACTGCATGTTATGAGCCTTTAAACATCCAAGATGGCGGCTTATGGAAGCCGACATCTTATCAGGCAGCCTGCAAACAGGAAGTGCCTCCTGACTGTGCTGCTCTGCATTCTGGGACTGCTGACCTTTACCTGACCCCAGCTCTGCTCTGTCTGAGCAAAGCACAGCTATAACCCGCCGCCCTGTACCTTATCCCACTCTCCTCTCCTCAGTAAGTGTGATGCTTCTGAGTCAAGATGGCGGCGCCCGTATCCTAAATTCCTGAACAGAGTTGCAGCCCAGTGGGGGAAAGAATAATAAGTTAGTGACTAAAAACGTAAAATATATTAATTTTAGATGCTGGGGAATCGTTTTTTAAGGGTTTGGGCTTTTCATTAAATGATGCTGAAGTTCCGGTTTACGTTTGCATAGACTGGCATTTCCTGGCCAATTTGCCCATGTAGGGAATTTCTCGGTTTCCTATACAGCGGCAAGTCCCCTTCTTTGTAGGCCTTTTCCTTGCTTTTCCATAGGTCACTAAGCCTGGTGGTGAGGCGGGGTTTGTAGCTGCTGTATGTGCAGGCCAGTGGAAGCATTATGTCTGCAGAGAGCCACTCGTCTAAACTCCCAGACTGGAATATTTTGCCAATCTGTGCGATCAAAACACACCCGCGACTCTTTGTTTTCCATTGACCATCTATTAAACCGGACCAACAGCCTGGCGCAGTTGGAAAAGAAAGGTAGCGGCCATTTTGGAGCTTCCTCTCCCAGCATCTCAGCCATGCTGCTTCCTGGATTCAACTGACAATGCACAGTAACAGGAAGCCCAGCAGCACTTCCTGTTTGCAGGTGGCCTGCAAATGCATAAGCCGCCGTTTTGTTTTTAAAATTTACTACAGCAGGAGTTAGAAAAAGGTAAATGAATGTTTATGTGCAGCAATCTAAATTGCCCGGGGATCGCTCTATAAAAACTAAACAAAACAAGGAAAGTTTCCGCACTCCAGGTAAAGAAAGGGTGCTCGATCCGGGGCAGTCCCAAGCCCCAATAGTCCAGATGCAGAAAATGTAGTGGATCCGCACTTCCTTAAAAGATGAGTACTTTATTCCAAGAAATATTTAAAATCATCAGTGTCTCCAAGACAGGTCAAAACATCCAAAGCAAGATAAAATCATTGTAGATTTGGGCAGAGAAAGAGAGTGGGGCCCTCTGACGCGTTTCGGGTCTTTCAAAGGCCCTTAATCATAGATGGGGGTACCCCTAAGGCTAAAGCATTATATAGTGATCATAACAGTAAAGAGACTCACCAGAGCAGCAGCGCGGCCCGCAGACGCGGGGAGCCCCGGCCGGCAAGCAGTACTGACGTCAGGGACGGAGTAGGGCGCGTCAGCCAATCACAGGCCGCGCCCGCAGTCCAATCAGAGTGAGCATGACTCTCACCTGACTTCAGAGGAACACAGCCTGCTTGAGCCCACGCCTCACCCCCAGCCCGGACGTCAGATGGAATCGTTACCCCAGCAACAGGTACAGCAAGCCGAAGTCGGTTCCGGCGGGCCGTTCGGCTTGCTGTACCTGTTGCTGGGGTAACGATTCCATCTGACGTCCGGGCTGGGGGCGGGCGTGGGCTCAAGCAGGCTGTGTTCCTCTGGAGTCAGATGAGAGTCATGCTCACTCTGATTGGACTGCGGACGCGGCCTGTGATTGGCTGACGCGCCCTACTCCGTCCCTGACGTCAGTACGGCTTGCCGGCCGGGGCTCCCCGCGTCTGCGGGCCGCGCTGCTGCTCTGGTGAGTCTCTTTACTGTTATGATTACTATATAATGCTTTAGCCTTAGGGGTACCCCCATCTATGATTAAGGGCCTTGGAAAGACCCGAAACGCGTCAGAGGGCCCCACTCTCTTTCTCTGCCCAAATCTACAATGATTTTATCTTGCTTTGGATGTTTTGACCTGTCTTGGAGACACTGATGATTTTAAATATTTCTTGGAATAAAGTACTCATCTATAAAAACTAACCTTTCCCTGGTCCTACAGCACATGTGCGGCGTCCTGTCTAATCAGAGTTGTTTGCTGTGCATATTTAATTCTCGGCAAATGACTCTGTTTACAGCAATTGGGAGCAGGCGCATCCCACTCTGACAGGCTGCAGGCAGGAGCGTGCACAGTCCAAAGACGCTATTATCATCCTTATCCTTATCATTTATTAATTGGATTGGCACAGTTGTTTGTTATAGATTGATGCACAATGCACTTAGCACTTTATCTTAGGTGTAAATAATTAATTTGCTTTTTATATATATTGTATTATATATCTTGTAATATATTTGTGAGATATGAATTTTCTTTATTTATGTATATATCAATGGCTCCATAGCAGCACGGGATAACAGCGCCCCCTGGCGGCAGATTAGTGTGTCCTATGTGTTACATGTTTTTTTAGATTGTGGTGTATGTCATAAGTGTCTAATTATTTTGTACTAATAATAACATTTAGATATATTTTCTATATATTGGATGTGTGCATTAGTGAACCCTTGGTGATTACCTTACCGGGGTTGTGGGGCACCCCCATTCCTTTCCAGTCCAAAGATGCTGGCGAGGGTGCCAGGAAGTAGCCGATTTTTGCATATCGGGCATCCCAATTCCAGGGCCGGTCTCTGACATGCCGCCGGGCCATCCCAAACGAGATGCCCCGCTGTGTGAAACCCCCTCAGATTATCTACAATAACTCACTTCTTCCCGGTCCAACAGCGCATGTGCAGGCTGTCGTCCAATCAGAGCCTCTTGCTGTGCCTATGTCATTCAGGAAATGAATGACAATGGGGCATGCACGGGCTGTCGTCCAATCAGAGCCTCTTACCGTGCCTATGTCATTCAGGAAACGAATGACAATAGGGCATGTGCGGAATGTCGTCCAATCAGAGCCTCTTACCGTGCCTATGTCATTCAGGAAACGAATGACAATGGGGCATGTGTGGGCTGTCGTCCAATCAGAGCCTCTTACCGTGCCTATGTCATTCAGGAAACGAATGACAATGGGGCATGCGCGGGCTGTCGTCCAATCAGAGCCTCTTACCGTGCCTATGTCATTCAGGAAACGAATGACAATAGGGCATGTGCGGAATGTCGTCCAATCAGAGCCTCTTACCGTGCCTATGTCATTCAGGAAACGAATGACAATGAGGCATGAGCGGGCTGTCGTCCAATCAGAGCCTCTTGCCATGCCTATATCATTCAGGAAACGAATGACAATGAGGCATGCGCGGGCTGTCGTCCAATCAGAGCCTCTTACCGTGCCTATGTCATTCAGGAAATGAATGACAATGGGGCATGAGCGGGCTGTCGTCCAATCAGAGCCTCTTACCGTGCCTATGTCATTCAGGAAACGAATGACAATGGGGCATGAGCGGGCTGTCGTCCAATCAGAGCCTCTTACCGTGCCTATGTCATTCAGGAAACGAATGACAATGGGGCATGCGCGGGCTGTCGTCCAATCAGAGCCTCTTACCGTGCCTATGTCATTCAGGAAACGAATGACAATGGGGCATGCGCGGGCTGTCGTCCAATCAGAGCCTCTTACCGTGCCTATGTCATTCAGGAAACGAATGACAATGGGGCATGTGCGGGCTGTCGTCCAATCAGAGCCTCTTACCGTGCTTATGTCATTCAGGAAACGAATGACAATGGGGCATGCGCGGGCTGTCGTCCAATCAGAGCCTCTTACCGTGCCTATGTCATTCAGGAAACGAATGACAATGGGGCATGCGCGGGCTGTCGTCCAATTAGAGCCTCTTACCGTGCCTATGTCATTCAGGAAACGAATGACAATGGGGCATGTGCGGGCTGTCGTCCAATCAGAGCCTCTTACCATGCCTATGTCATTCAGGAAACGAATGACAATGGGGCATGTGCGGGCTGTCGTCCAATCAGAGCCTCTTACCGTGCCTATGTCATTCAGGAAATGAATGACAATGAGGCATGTGCGGGCTGTCGTCCAATCAGAGCCTCTTGCCGTGCCTATGTCATTCAGGAAATGAATGACAATGGGGAACCAGAGCGGCAGTATCCCCGGCTTCTATGGGTTGTGCGCGTGCTCCCGTCCCGGCCATTCAGATAGCTTGAGGAAGGAGCATACGCCGCTGCAAATACACTCACTCCATATAGTCACGGCAAATGGCTCTGATTGGTCGACAGCTCGTGCATGCGCTATTAGACCGGGAAGAGGTGCATTATGGGTGATCTCGGAGGTTTCACACAGCGAGCCACGGAACCTAAACACGGGATAGTCACAATTCCTGGTTTGGTTCCTCTTTAATGCTCAGCTAACGGCTCTATATAGCAATTGGGACCAAGAGAAGGCTGCATCGCCCAACAGCGGGCGCACTCCCGCCCCCCAACCTATCTGAGCGCGCTCACAGGGCAAAGTTGCTGCGGATGCGACCGTTGACAATTACATCGGCAGAGGAGCCAGGAAGCAGGTGAGTTTTACCGGGACCTGAGTTTCACACAGTGGGACTGTGAAGGAAATTATACGTTTCACCAAATCTACTGAAAACTCACATCTGGACTTATCTAGTTTCAATTCAATTGAATGATATGGATATGTATTTTAGGTCAGCTCCAGTGCCTATGTATAGTTCATCTCGTATCATCTTACATACGGACCAGCAAGGAGAGATGAACAGTTGTCCCTATCAATCAATGTATGATGTAATGTGTGCATTCGGTTGTGATAGGCATTTCTCTATATATGGAAATGTAACATAGGCCCTTATTTATCAAGGGATAGCGCCAGGTAGTGTCTCACTAGCGGCAGCTATCGGCGGCTACCGACTCCAGAACGCCAGGCTGCGAACACAATCACGCATTTATCACGCTAAATGAGGCTAGCGCCGGCGAGAGCGTCAGCTAGCGCGGGATTCATCATGTTGCAGACTTCAGCGAACAGCGCCGCTGCTAATCCCATCACAGCGCCAGGTATGACCTCTCGCTACCTGGCGCTCTCCAATGCATTGCAATGGAGCAATCTTTAAATATTCATAATTAATTGATATTGTTTTGTTTTTTTTTGTTTTTTTTTTAAATGTCAAAAATTCTGTGACCACTTCTGCAATGTTATATCTTTTTTTAAAGTGGACCAACACCCTGAGGTGATCGGCCCGGGAATCTATAAGATTCCCGGGGCGATCACCTCACACACCGCGGAACATCCGAGATCGGGAAGTCCCGCGGGGTGAAACCCCCCAAAAAGCTTTACCTCTTCAGCAGCTGCTTCCGCCGCCGCCGCCTCACTCGCGCTCCTCTAGACGTGCGCGCGCCCGCGCCGGCCGTCTCTGAATGGCCGGCGCGGGCGCGCACACGTCAAGAGTGACGCGCGGGAGGCGCCGACGGGCAAGCCGATTGGACGGCGCGGCCACGTGGGAGCGGGGAGAGGTGAGTTTTGGGGGCTTTCTGGGGGGTTTCACACAGCCCCCCCGATCGGGGTGCCCCGGGGAAGTGGACCAATACCCAGGATAGTCAAAATCCTGGGTGTTGGTCCACTTTAATGTAAAAAAAAAAAAAAACAAATTTGTGCAGAATTGATATTACAGGTCTGATATTAATGTATTCATATTACAACATGTTTATAAAAACTTGTTTATTATTTTTTCCAAAAATAAGGTTGTTTGGGGGTTAAAAAACTACTTTTAACACATCGCCGCCAGCGCTCTGGGGTTTAAACAAGCATTTCACAGCGCGAGAATTTTTGGAGCGTGATTTGTTAATGAATATGCTGGGAGCCGTTCGCTATGACCATTCGCTGTCATGCGCTCCCATACAGCGCTGTCAAACAGCGACTCCTAACCCCATATTCAACATTACCGCACATCGACTGAGTCGCTGTCAACAACCGAACAACGGGCAAGCACAGCGAATACTAGCCGGCGCTGTGAAAATCACGCTGCTGTCGCTACCTGGCGCTATTAATAAATCGGCCTCCCCGTTACATGTAAAGGCTGTAAGCAGCTGTTGCCATCTATCAGATGAATCAGTATGATGAGATAATGCACGCTGCTTTTATGTTCTTGCCCATACATGCTCTATGCTATATGTATATGCTGAAGTACGTCGTTTAAGACTCGCTCTGTGATTGGTTATACTAGAACGTTTCCTTGTAAGTCTTCTCTGTAACGCTATATAATAAAGGGGCGTGGCAAACATCCCACACACGCCCACAACATCATGGCCGTGCGCGTAAGTAAGCTTTTGTGTGTGTTTCTCTTTGTCTTTAAAGTGGACCATCACCCTCGGGTGATCGGCCCGGGAATCTATAAGATTCACCTCCCTCCCCGCGGGACATCCGAGATCGGGATGTCCCGCGGGGTGAAACCCCCCCAAATCCCCTTACCTTGTCCTGGGTGTTGGTCCACTTTAAAGAGAAAGGCAAGCAGCCGGCCCTGGAACCTTTTAAATTCCAAGACTGGCTCTCTTGGGTTTGCTTCTGCTTTAAAATGGACCAAAATGTTAAAGCGGGCCTTCACTCTAAATAAGAGCCTATCTTATATGTTTCCCACACCCTGTACATACAGATTGCTCACATTAATCCGGACCTTCACTCTGAATAAGAGTCTATCTTATATGTTTCCCACACCCTGTACATACAGATTGCTCACATTAATCCGGACCTTCACTCTGAATAAAAGTCTATCTTATATGTTTCCCACACCCTGTACATACAGATTGCTCACATTAATCCGGACCTTCACCCTGAATAAGAGTCTATCTTATATATTTCCCCCCCAGTACATACACATTGCTCACATTAATCCGGACCTTCACTCTGAATAAGAGTCTATCTTATATGTTTCCCACACCCTGTACATACAGATTGCTCACATTAATCCGGACCTTCACTCTGAATAAGAGTCTATCTTATATGTTTCCCACACCCTGTACATACAGATTGCTCACATTAATCCAGACCTTCACCCTGAATAAGAGTCTATCTTATATATTTCCCCCCCAGTACATACACATTGCTCACATTAATCCGGACCTTCACTCTGAATAAGAGCCTATCTTATATGTTTCCCACACCCTGTACATACAGATTGCTCACATTAATCCGGACCTTCACCCTGAATAAGAGCCTATCTTATATGTTTCCCACACCCTGTACATACAGATTGCTCACATTAATCCGGACCTTCACCCTGAATAAGAGCCTATCTTATATGTTTCCCACACCCTGTACATACAGATTACCCACATTAATCCGGACCTTCACCCTGAATAAGAGTCTATCTTATATGTTTCCCACACCCTGTACATACAGATTGCTCACATTAATCCGGACCTTCACCTTGAATAAGAGCCTCTCTTATATGTTTCCCACACCCTGTACATACAGATTACCCACATTAATCCGGACCTTCACCCTGAATAAGAGTCTATCTTATATGTTTCCCACACCCTGTACATACAGATTGGCCACATTAATCCAGACCTTCACCCTGAATAAGAGTCTATCTTATATGTTTCCCACACCCTGTACATACAGATTGCCAGATTAAAAATCATCCTAGCTGCATCTACTGCATGTTATGAGCCTTTAAACATCCAAGATGGTGGCTTATGGAACATCAGGCAGCCTGCAAACAGTGCATTCTGACTGTACTGCTCTGCATTCTGCTGACCTTTTCCTGACCCCCAGCTCTGCTCTGTCTGTGTAATGCACAGCTATAACCCGCCCCCCTGTACTTTTGCACCCTCTCCTCTTCTTAGTATGGGATGCTTCTGG
Organism: Gastrophryne carolinensis; assembly: GCA_027917425.1. NCBI lineage: Eukaryota > Metazoa > Chordata > Amphibia > Anura > Microhylidae > Gastrophryne > Gastrophryne carolinensis. The sequence goes on from CM051237.1 coordinate 27,192,070, forward strand.
GGCAAGGTGGTGGTGCCGGTATTCTAGAGTCCTGAACAGAGTTGCAACCCAGTGGGGGAAAGAATAATCAGTGACTAAAAATGTAAAATTTTTATTTTAGATGCTAGGGAATAGTTTTTTGAAGGTTTGGGCTTTTCATTAAATGATGCTGAAGGTCCGGTTTACACGTAAAAGCATAGCAAATGTGCTAAAATCATTCAACATCATTACCTGTATTGTGTGGTGTCTCTAGCTGTGATAAGTGGAGCATATTTACCCTTAATATTATAATATAACTGTAATGGGGCCACTTCACCTGTAACACACGGGGCTTGTCACCTACATAAAGGTGTCCAACTGCAGGAAGTGACTGGAAATCTCCTCATAAAACTCTTAACGGTTACAGCTCAGTCACATAAGGGTTAAAATCCCAGCATGCCTCACTGCAGCCCAGGCCAGTCACGTGCCTTCCAGCAGCCTCCTTGTAGCTGCTCACAAAAGCAGCCTTGTTTCCATAACAACGCTCACCGGTTATCTGAAGCCACGCCCTCCCTGACTGACAGAGAGCCTTTCTATTCCTCTCATTATAGAGGCATTACTCGGTGGCCATTCTATCGTGGCCCAGACGGAGACCACATTCACATATTGATGAGATATAAAGCGAAGACATATTTATTATAATGGGAAAGGGCGACCCGATTGTTTTGAAACTTAGCTTTTGTTGTGAGGTAATGATGGAGAATTAATTCACGTTAGGAATGTTGGGTATCGGCCTTTTTTCTGTAGCTGTTTTGTAATGTGAGGCCTATGGAGAGGAAGGTGTCCTCACTGGAGGAGGCGGCCATGATGGTATAGACACAACACGGAGATACAGGCCTCACACTGGCAGCAGGTAATAATGACTTCTCTTATTACTATTTTATTCATTGCTGAGGGAAATCACTATGGACGCTGCTCCCTACTATTATTCTCATTATAATTTGTATGTTTCTAATATGCAAAGAAAGCGGGGGCTCGCCATGCCCCCTATTATTATTATTATTATTATTATTATTATACAGAGGAAGAGGGGCTCACCATGACCCCTGCCCTCTATTATTATTATACAGAGGAAGAGGAGGCTCACCATGACCCCTGCCCCCTATTATTATACAGAGGAAGAGGAGGCTCACCATGACCCCTGCCCCCTATTATTATTATACAGAGGAAGAGGGGGCTCACCATGACCCCTGCCCCCTATTATTATTATACAGAGGAAGAGAAGGCTCACCATGACCCCTGCCCCCTATTATTATTATACAGAGGAAGAGGAGGCTCACCATGACCCCTGCCCCCTATTATTATACAGAGGAAGAGGGGGCTCACCATGACCCCTGCCCCCTATTATTATTATACAGAGGAAGAAGAGGCTCACCATGACCCCTGCACCCTATTATTATTATTATACAGAGGAAGAGGAGGATCACCATGACCCCTGCCCCCTATTATTATTATACAGAGGAAGAGGAGGCTCACCATGTCCCCTGCCCCCTATTATTATTATACAGAGGAAGAGGGGGCTCACCATGTCCCCTGCCCCCTATTATTATTATACAGAGGAAGAGGGGGCTCACCATGACCCCTGCCCCCTATTATTATTATACAGAGGAAGAGGGGGCTCACCATGTCCCCTGCCCCCTATTATTATTATACAGAGGAAGAGGGGGCTCACCATGACCCCTGCCCCCTATTATTATTATACAGAGGAAGAGGGGGCTCACCATGACCCCTGCCCCCTATTATTATTATACAGAGGAAGAGGAGGCTCACCATGACCCCTGCCCCCTATTATTATTATACAGAGGAAGAGGGGGCTCACCATGACCCCTGCCCCCTATTATTATTATACAGAGGAAGAGGAGGCTCACCATGACCCCTGCCCCCTATTATTATTATACAGAGGAAGAGGGGGCTCACCATGACCCCTGCCCCCTATTATTATTATACAGAGGAAGAGGAGGCTAACCATCTCCCCTGCCCCCTATTATTATTATTATACAGAGGAAGAGGAGGCTCACCATGACCCCTGCCCCCTATTATTATTATACAGAGGAAGAGGAGGCTCACCATGACCCCTTGCCCTCTATTATTATTATTATTATTATACAGAGGAAGAGGAGGCTTACCGGAAGCCTGTCAGGAACCAGGGCTATCCCCAGGGGATTGGCCAGGTTCTCCACTCCCTGACCTATTTAGGGGCAGGTGGGGGTAAAGCTGTTTTGCCCCTCCCTCCCTCATTCCACCCCCGCGCTACCTGAGATATGTTTTCGGTCGTTCAGGTGGCGTGTGGAGGAGTCCATGGCAGCGGCTGTAGTCTCGTCGCACAGTGGATTGGCCAGATTCTCCATTCCCTGACCTATTTCGGGGGAGGTGAGGGTAAGCTGTTTTACCCTTTTTTTCTAAGGATGATATATTGGCGAAGCTGGGATTGCCCCTTCCCCCCGCCTCATTCTACCCCCTGCTACCTGAGATGCCTTTTTCGGCCATTCAGGCAGTGGGCGGAGGAGTCCATGGCGGTGGCTATAGTCTCGTCGCACCGCAAGGTAGACTTGACGTCAGGTGGTGGGAGAAAGGCACTAGGCCGTGCACCTAGGCGCAGGGGGGGATCTTCATTGGATGGCTTCTCCTCCGCGTGGCGATGACATCACTTCCATGCACCGCCAGGTCCTCTTCTGAGCACACATCTTTTCTAGTGATATACATTTCCACAATGCAAATAATCTATAGTGAGACCTTTAAAGCCACCACCAAAGATGTTGCTAGACCTTCGTTCAAAGGTGCTTTGATTTGCAATGCTTATTGTATTGTCATTAGCTATCCAAGCGGCTCTATCAGAAATACTCACCCTGCCCCACTCCAGCATCGACTCCAGCATCGACTCCTCAAACACAAATACTCAGAACCCCCGGGTATCTTCATGGGTGCGCACCTCTATGTGATCACCCACTGCGACCCCAGCAATTGTTAATTATATGGTTGTTTCAAAGTTGGTGGTGCAGTACCTTTGTCGGAGAACTTGACCATCTTTGATTATGTCATACACAGACACAGATACATTCTTTCTTATCCATAGGCCATCTCGTCCTCCGTCGGTGTCAGATTAGGCCCGGGGGTTTATTATAGTTTAACAGAGAAAACATTTAAGGACATAGTCTGTTGGAACCAATCACTGAACGAGTCTTAAACTACGTACATCAGCATATGTGTAACCAAATGCACACATTACATCAGCTCATAGTGCTGGCTCATCTGATAGATGGCAACAGCTGTACATAGCTATATGATCTTTTCCTATGGAGTTTATTTTTACATACAGCATGATATATCCAAGGGTCACTTCCACAGAATACAGATTTGATCAGATATGATCAGATTGAACTGAATTTCAAGTGGATTTGGTCAAACGTGTAAATTCCTTAACACCTTCATGTGAGGAAGGTTGGGGCTATTACTCATTATCCGCGGGTTTCCTGCAGGTCTTTAAGCGGAAGTCAGTAATGACTGTAGTTCCTCAGTAAAACTCAGCTGCCACACTGTGTAACGTCGTTGTTAAAATAAGAAATCAGATGCTGGGATACTCACCAGTTCTGGGCCTGTTCTGTGGTGGCCATGGCGCAGCCGATCAGAATCGCAGCCAGCGGACGAGCCTATCAGTGCTGGTCACTGACGCTCCCACATCACCGCGAGAAGCCTATAGACTCGCCGGCACCCGGTTTCTTATTTTAATGCCGGCGATACGTAGTGGGACAGCCCGGGTTGTGATGACCCGTTGCTAAGCAGTACTGTGGTACTACTGTAGTACAGCTTTAAAGTGAACCAAAACCCAGGATTTTGACTATCCTGGGTTTTGGTCCTTTCCCCCGGTGTGAAGCCCCCCAGAGCCCAAGTCACCTCTCCCTGGTTTTATGGTGCATGCGCGGCCGCTCGTCCAATCAACATGCTCTGAGCCACTGACGTCACGTTGTCTAAGGCCAGTGGCTCCAGCTGCATCCCCCACTACCCTCTGACAGGGAGCGTGCCCACGTCTGCCATTCACAAATGCCTGGCGCAGGCATTCACCCTGCTAGAGGGATAGTGGAGATTCAGCTGTGGCTCGCACATAAGGCCTTGGACCAGGAAAGAAGGTAAGTATATGGAGCAACCTTGGGGGTTTCACACAAAGGGGCATCACAATTTTAGATGTCTCAGAGGGAGGGAATCAATCGGGCCGGGAAACTTATAGATCGCCGTGGGTTTTGGTCCACTTTAAAGTTGAACTACAGTGAAAAATGACTAATTCCTTAGTACTGTTTAGCAGCAGGCAGCACAACTCGGCTTCCACACTTCGTAGCGTCGTAGTTAAAAAAAGAAATTGGGTGCCGAGATACTCACCACTTCTGGGCTTCCTCTGCTGCGGCCGTGGGGCAGCCTATCAGAATTGTGGCCAGTTCTGATAGGCTCGCTGGCCGGCCGTGGAGTGACGCCGCTGGCCGCGATTCTGATATTGTCACCCGATTTCTTATTTTAAAGCATACCAAAACCCATTGAACTTGTGAAATACATTAGGCCAAAGACCCTGCCGATACTCTCTTCCTAGCGTATAGAACTAGAAATAGATATTTCCTCTTTTTGAATCATCCTGGAACACTGATTTTTCTGCTGTCCCTCTCTGTAACACAGCAGGTGATCAGTCATTACATAGGTGTGGCAATGACCTCATTGCCATACACAACAGTGGCAATGAATAGAGGAGGCGGAGCTTTACAGCTAAAACAGGCGCCATTATCTGGGATTAGAGTGAAGTTGGAGCAGTGAAAATTAGCAAAAGGTGCTCCTCATGGGGGCAGCAATTCAGGGGATGTTAGTTAAAAATACAGGTTTTGGTCTGCTTTAACAACAGCGAGACATAGCGGGGCAGCCCGGGTCGTGCTGACCCGCTTGCTAAGTATACTCATTTTTGACTGTAGTTCTGCTTTAAGATCATCATATGTACTGTCTTTACAGAAAGCCTTACTAATACCACTAACCACAGATTTTATGTCATGTCTTACAGTGTGAGCGCAGCCAATACAGACCAGAGGAGAGGATCTGGAAAGAGACAAGGACAAGAACACGATGATGGGGGATCAGGGGAAGGAGAATCTGGAAAGAGACAAGAACAAGAACATGATGATGGGGGACCAGGGTAAGGAGAATCTGGAAAGAGACAAGGACAAGAACACGATGATGGGGGACCAGGGTAAGGAGAATCTGGAAAGAGACAAGGACAAGAACACGATGATGGGGGATCAGGGTAAGGAGAATCTGTAAAGAGACAAGAACACGATGATGGGGGATCAGGGTAAGGAGAATCTGGAAAGAGACAAGAACACGATGATGGGGGATCAGGGTAAGGAGAAACTGGAAAGAGACAAGGGCAAGAACACGATGATGGGGGATCAGGGTAAGGAGAAACTGGAAAGAGACAAGGGCAAGAACACGATGATGGGGGACCAGGGTAAGGAGAATCTGGAAAGAGACAAGGACAAGAACACGATGATGGGGGATCAGGGTAAGGAGAATCTGTAAAGAGACAAGAACACGATGATGGGGGATCAGGGTAAGGAGAATCTGGAAAGAGACAAGAACACGATGATGGGGGATCAGGGTAAGGAGAAACTGGAAAGAGACAAGGGCAAGAACACGATGATGGGGGATCAGGGTAAGGAGAAACTGGAAAGAGACAAGGGCAAGAACACGATGATGGGGATCAGGGTAAGGAGAAACTGGAAAGAGACAAGGGCAAGAACACGATGATGGGGGATCAGGGTAAGGAGAATCTGGAAAGAGACAAGAACACGATGATGGGGGATCAGGGTAAGGAGAATCTGGAAAGAGACAAGAACACGATGATGGGGGATCAGGGTAAGGAGAAACTGGAAAGAGACAAGGACAAGAACACGATGATGGGGGATCAGGGTAAGGAGAATCTGGAAAGAGACAAGAACACGATGATGGGGGATCAGGGTAAGGAGAAACTGGAAAGAGACAAGGACAAGAACACGATGATGGGGGATCAGGGTAAGGAGAAACTGGTAAGAGACAAGAACACGATGATGGGGGATCAGGGTAAGGAGAAACTGGTAAGAGACAAGAACACGATGATGGGGGATCAGGGTAAGGAGAAACTGGTAAGAGACAAGAACACGATGATGGGGGATCAGGGTAAGGAGAATCTGGAAAGAGACAAGAACACGATGATGGGGGATCAGGGTAAGGAGAAACTGGTAAGAGACAAGAACACGATGATGGGGGATCAGGGTAAGGAGAATCTGGAAAGAGACAAGAACACGATGATGGGGGATCAGGGTAAGGAGTATCTGGAAAGAGACAAGAACACGATGATGGGGGATCAGGGTAACGAGAATCTGGAAAGAGACAAGAACACGATGATGGGGGATCAGGGTAAGGAGAAACTGGAAAGCGACAAGAACACGATGATGGGGGATCAGGGTAAGGAGAAACTGGAAAGAGACAAGGACAAGAACACGATGATGGGGGATCAGGGTAAGGAGAAACTGGAAAGAGACAAGGACAAGAACACGATGATGGGGGATCAGGGTAAGGAGAATCTGGAAAGAGACAAGAACACGATGATGGGGGATCAGGGTAAGGAGAATCTGGAAAGAGACAAGAACACGATGATGGGGGATCAGGGTAAGGAGAAACTGGAAAGAGACAAGGACAAGAACACGATGATGGGGGATCAGGGTAAGGAGTATCTGGAAAGAGACAAGAACACGATGATGGGGGATCAGGGTAACGAGAATCTGGAAAGAGACAAGAACACGATGATGGGGGATCAGGGTAAGGAGAAACTGGAAAGAGACAAGAACACGATGATGGGGGATCAGGGTAAGGAGAAACTGGAAAGAGACAAGGACAAGAACACGATGATGGGGGATCAGGGTAAGGAGAAACTGGAAAGAGACAAGGACAAGAACACGATGATGGGGGATCAGGGTAAGGAGAATCTGGAAAGAGACAAGAACACGATGATGGGGGATCAGGGTAAGGAGAATCTGGAAAGAGACAAGAACACGATGATGGGGGATCAGGGTAAGGAGAAACTGGAAAGAGACAAGGACAAGAACACGATGATGGGGGATCAGGGTAAGGAGAATCTGGAAAGAGACAAGAACACGATGATGGGGGATCAGGGTAAGGAGAATCTGGAAAGAGACAAGAACACGATGATGGGGGATCAGGGTAAGGAGAAACTGGAAAGAGACAAGGACAAGAACACGATGATGGGGGATCAGGGTAAGGAGTATCTGGAAAGAGACAAGAACACGATGATGGGGGATCAGGGTAACGAGAATCTGGAAAGAGACAAGAACACGATGATGGGGGATCAGGGTAAGGAGAATCTGGAAAGAGACAAGAACACGATGATGGGGGATCAGGGTAAGGAGAAACTGGAAAGAGACAAGAACACGATGATGGGGGATCAGGGTAAGGAGAAACTGGAAAGAGACAAGGACAAGAACACGATGATGGGGGATCAGGGTAAGGAGAAACTGGAAAGAGACAAGGACAAGAACACGATGATGGGGGATCAGGGTAAGGAGAATCTGGAAAGAGACAAGAACACGATGATGGGGGATCAGGGTAAGGAGAATCTGGAAAGAGACAAGAACACGATGATGGGGGATCAGGGTAAGGAGAAACTGGAAAGAGACAAGGACAAGAACACGATGATGGGGGATCAGGGTAAGGAGTATCTGGAAAGAGACAAGAACACGATGATGGGGGATCAGGGTAACGAGAATCTGGAAAGAGACAAGAACACGATGATGGGGGATCAGGGTAAGGAGAAACTGGAAAGAGACAAGAACACGATGATGGGGGATCAGGGTAAGGAGAAACTGGAAAGAGACAAGGACAAGAACACGATGATGGGGGATCAGGGTAAGGAGAAACTGGAAAGAGACAAGGACAAGAACACGATGATGGGGGATCAGGGTAAGGAGAATCTGGAAAGAGACAAGAACACGATGATGGGGGATCAGGGTAAGGAGAAACTGGAAAGAGACAAGGACACGATGATGGGGGATCAGGGTAAGGAGAAACTGGAAAGCGACAAGAACACGATGATGGGGGATCAGGGTAAGGAGAAACTGGTAAGAGACAAGAACACGATGATGGGGGATCAGGGTAAGGAGAAACTGGAAAGAGACAAGGACAAGAACACGATGATGGGGGATCAGGGTAAGGAGAATCTGGAAAGAGACAAGAACACGATGATGGGGGATCAGGGTAAGGAGAAACTGGAAAGAGACAAGGACACGATGATGGGGGATCAGGGTAAGGAGAATCTGGAAAGAGACAAGAACACGATGATGGGGGATCAGGGTAAGGAGAATCTGGAAAGAGACAAGGACAAGAACACGATGATGGGGGATCAGGGTAAGGAGAATCTGGAAAGAGACAAGAACACGATGATGGGGGATCAGGGTAAGGAGAAACTGGAAAGAGACAAGAACACGATGATGGGGGATCAGGGTAAGGAGAATCTGGAAAGAGACAAGAACACGATGATGGGGGATCAGGGTAAGGAGAATCTGGAAAGAGACAAGAACACGATGATGGGGGATCAGGGTAAGGAGAATCTGGAAAGAGACAAGAACACGATGATGGGGGATCAGGGTAAGGAGAAACTGGAAAGAGACAAGAACACGATGATGGGGGATCAGGGTAAGGAGAATCTGGAAAGAGACAAGAACACGATGATGGGGGATCAGGGTAAGGAGAATCTGGAAAGAGACAAGAACACGATGATGGGGGATCAGGGTAAGGAGAAACTGGAAAGAGACAAGAACACGATGATGGGGGATCAGGGTAAGGAGAATCTGGAAAGAGACAAGAACACGATGATGGGGGATCAGGGTAAGGAGAAACTTGAATTCTTTAGTGGCATCACCTAAGAGGGGGCTTCTCTGTCCTATTTATTCTCACCTGAAACATCCTACTAACCCCCCCACACACAGTCACAGACACACACAGTCACACTCACACACACAGTCACACTCACAGACACAGTCACAGACACAAACAGTCACACACACACACACAGTCACACACACACACAGTCACACACACACACAGTCACACACACACACAGTCACACACACACACAGTCACACACACACACAGTCACACACAGACACACAAACACAGTCACACACAAACACACACAGTCACACACAAACACACACAGTCACACACAAACACACACAGTCACACACAAACACACACAGTCACACACAAACACAGTCACACACAAACACACACAGTCACACACAAACACACACAGTCAAACACAAACACACACAGTCACACACAGTCACACACAAACACACACAGTCACACACAAACACAGTCACACACAAACACACACAGTCACACACAAACACACACAGTCACACACAAACACACACAGTCACACACAAACACACACAGTCACACACAAACACACACAGTCAAACACAAACACACACAGTCAAACACAAACACACACAGTCACACACACACACACACAGTCACACACACACACACACACAGTCACACACACACACACACACACACAGACAGACACAGACACACACACACAGTCACACACACACACAGACACACACACACACACAGACAGACACAGACACACACACACAGTCACACACACACACACACACACACACACAGACACACAGACACACACACACAGACACACACACAGTCTCGCAGACACACACAGTCTCGCAGACACAGACACACACACACAGACACACACAGTCTCGCAGACACAGACACACACAGTCACTAATTCCTCAAACATCTCAGTACAGGGATTTTACCTTTTTTTAGCGTTTTTTTTGTTCTCAGACCCTGGAGATGCTTTAGTGCCAGATGTGAAAGCTGAGGAGGAGGAAGAAGTATTTGTGAACAATAAAGAGGAGGAAATCCCCCTACAGGTCAGCACAGGTGAGTAATAATGAATCACTTCACCCGCCATAGTTTGTCTCATACACATCAAAACAGGTTTTCACAAACCCTGGAGACCACATACAGTAAGCCGAATGGATTCAATTGATATTGTTTGCATTTGTAGCTACATCTCTGTTATATACAACTCATAATGTCCTGAAAGGAAGAAAGAAAAGAAGGTAGGAAGTGGAGCAAGAAATAGAGAGAAAAAAAGAAATGGAAGTAAGGTGAGAGAAGGAAAAATGAGAGGAGGAATTGAGTAAGAAGAGAAATGGGGAGGTAAGGCAAGAAGGGGGATAAGGAAGTGACGACTGAAGGAAGGAGGAAAGAAAAAAGAGAGAAGAAAAGATAAGAAAGAGGCAGGGGGAGGGGCGGAAAAAAGGAAGGAAGGAGGCAGTAGAGGAGTGAGGGAGAAAAAGAAAGCAAGAGAGAGGCGGGGAGGGAGGAATGCAAGGAAGGAAGAAAAGGTGAGAAATGGAGGATGGAAGAAGTAAGGGTGGAGCAAGGGGACAAAAAGATAGAAAGGAGAAATGGAGGAAGGAATGAGAAAGGGAAGGGAAAGAGGAAAGTAGAGAAAAGAGATATGTAATAGGGAGGAGAAAGAGAAAAGTAAAGTTGAGAAAGAGCTAGTATAAAGTATTGGAGAGACAGAGAGAGGCAGGGAGGGAGAAACAAAGAAAAGGACACATAGAAAGATGGCGGGGAAGAGGAAAATAGAGAGAGAGGGGGAGGGAGAAAGAAGGAAAGGAGAAATAAAAGAAGGCCAATAGAAAGTATAGAGAGAAAGAGAATGCAATGCAGATCAGGGATCAAAATAGAATTTGCCTCCGCAATAATATAGACTGGGATACAGTCAGTAAGATGTAATGTCAAATGCATCATCAGGTATAGGGAAATACATTAATAAACCCCCGAGCAAAACACAGGGTAAGCAACCCAAGAATGATTAAAGTGGTCCTTCACTCTGAATAAGAGTCTATCTTATATGTTTCCCACACCCTGTACATACAGATTGCTCACATTAATCCGGACCCTCACCCTGAATAAGAGTCTATCTTATATGTTTCCCACACCCTGTACATACAGATTGCTCACATTAATCCGGACCTTCACCCTGAATAAGAGTCTATCTTATATGTTTCCCACACCCTGTACATACAGATTGCCCACATTAATCCGGACCTTCACCCTGAATAAGAGCCTATCTTATATGTTTCCCACACCCTGTACATACAGATTGCTCACATTAATCTGGACCTTCACCCTGAATAAGAGCCTATCTTATATGTTTCCCACACCCTGTACATACAGATTGCCCACATTAATCCGGACCCTCAACCTGAATAAGAGCCTATCTTATATGTTTCCCACACCCTGTACATACAGATTGCCCACATTAATCCAGACCTTCACCCTGAATAAGAGCCTATCTTATATGTTTCCCCACCTGTACATACAGATTGCCCACATTAATCCGGACCCTCAACCTGAATAAGAGCCTATCTTATATGTTTCCCCACCTGTACATACAGATTGCTCACATTAATCCAGACCTTCACCCTGAATAAGAGCCTATCTTATATGTTTCCCTCACCCTGTACATACAGATTGCCCACATTAATCCGGACCTTCACCCTGAATAAGAGCCTATCTTATATGTTTCCCACACCCTGTACATACAGATTGCTCACATTAATCCGGACCTTCACCCTGAATAAGAGCCTATCTTATATGTTTCCCACACCCTGTACATACAGATTGCTCACATTAATCTGGACCTTCACCCTGAATAAGAGCCTATCTTATATGTTTCCCACACCCTGTACATACAGATTGCCCACATTAATCCGGACCCTCAACCTGAATAAGAGCCTATCTTATATGTTTCCCCACCTGTACATACAGATTGCTCACATTAATCTGGACCTTCACCCTGAATAAGAGCCTATCTTATATGTTTCCCTCACCCTGTACATACAGATTGCCCACATTAATCCGGACCTTCACCCTGAATAAGAGCCTATCTTATATGTTTCCCACACCCTGTACATACAGATTGCTCACATTAATCCGGACCTTCACCCTGAATAAGAGCCTATCTTATATGTTTCCCACACCCTGTACATACAGATTGCCCACATTAATCCGGACCCTCAACCTGAATAAGAGCCTATCCTATATGTTTCCCACACCCTGTACATACAGATTGCCCACATTAATCCAGACCTTCACCCTGAATAAGAGCCTATCTTATATGTTTCCCCACCTGTACATACAGATTGCCCACATTAATCCGGACCTTCACCCTGAATAAGAGCCTATCTTATATGTTTCCCACACCCTGTACATACAGATTGCCCACATTAATCCGGACCTTCACTCTGAATAAGAGTCTATCTTATATGTTTCCCACACCCTATACATACAGATTGCTCACATTAATCCGGACCCTCAACCTGAATAAGAGCCTATCTTATATGTTTCCCTCACCCTGTACATACAGATTGCCCACTTTAATCCAGACCTTCACCCTGAATAAGAGCCTATCTTATATGTTTCCCACACCCTGTACATACAGATTGCTCACATTAATCCGGACCTTCACCCTGAATAAGAGCCTATCTTATATGTTTCCCACACCCTGTACATACAGATTGCTCACATTAATCTGGACCTTCACCCTGAATAAGAGCCTATCTTATATGTTTCCCACACCCTGTACATACAGATTGCCCACATTAATCCGGACCCTCAACCTGAATAAGAGCCTATCTTATATGTTTCCCCACCTGTACATACAGATTGCTCACATTAATCTGGACCTTCACCCTGAATAAGAGCCTATCTTATATGTTTCCCTCACCCTGTACATACAGATTGCCCACATTAATCCGGACCCTCACCCTGAATAAGAGCCTATTTTATGTGTTTCCCACACCCTGTACATACAGATTGCCCACATTAATCCGGACCCTCACCCTGAATAAGAGCCTATTTTATGTGTTTCCCACACCCTGTACATACAGATTGCCCACATTAAAAATCATCCTACCTGCACCTACTGCATTTTCTGAGCCTTTAAACACCCAGGATGGCAGCCCATGGAGTCTCAGGCTGTCTACAGACAGGAAGTGTCTTCTGACTGTCGCTCTGCATTCTGGGATTGCTTTCCTTTTCCTTGACCCCAGCTCTGCTCTGTCTGTACAAAGCACAGCTAAACCCACCCCCTGCAATTTTCCCCCCATCTCCTCTCCTCAGTATGTGATACTTCTGAGGCAAGATGGCGGCGCCCGTATCCTGAATAGAGTTGCAGCCCAGTGGGGGAAAGAATAAGTAAGCGACTAAAAACGTAAAGTATATTAATTTTAGATGCTGGGGAATATTTTTTTTAAGGGTTTGGGCTTTTCATTAAATTATCATATAATTATATTATTATATAATCACCCTGCACTGCCAAAGTCCTATTCCGCTTCATATAACAATCCAAAAAGTTCTTCTATCCAGTATTAGAAGATTAACGCAAATAACCCCCCCCCCCCCCCCGGGGCTTGCCCTGGAATATAAAATACCCCAGGACCGTCTGCTAGCCTGCCCCAGGGGCATCCTATAGTGGAACCCCTGGGGTCACTGGTAAACTCGCCTTCACCAGCGGCTCCTGCGAAGCTGTGATTGCTGACTACCCCATCTCCAGCATCCCTGTAGCTGTGCGCGCTCCCTTGCCCAGCCTATCTGAATGGCTGTGCGTGGGAGCACGTGCACTCGAGAAGAAAGCCTACATCATATGGCAATCTTACGATCAGCCAATCGGCGATCTCAGAATTGCGGGGGGACCGTTACTTGACTGGGGCATTCCTGTGAACACGTTAGAGTTGCTCACTCAGGTGATGTGTGTGTATTAATTGGCTTGTTGTATTTGATGAATACCAAGATTGTAGGACCAGGTCTAGTCCTACTGTGCAGCAATCAGACCCAGCATCACTACCACACCTCTATACACTGTTTAGTTCATACTAATTCATACTTTATTATAGAAAAAATATATACATGGTAAAAACAGATCATTGCATCATTATTAAGATATTCAATATTCTATAATTAGTCCATTCATGTAATGATCATCCTCTAATTACATCAGATCCCTCCTATACATGGTTGCTTTCCCATAAAATACATGCAAGTAGTAAAACCATACACTATGAGGTCTTAATGCCTTATTTGCTAATTTACTCTTACTGGTCCGTTGGTTGGCCAGAAAGGGCAGACATGTTTCGCCATGTAGGCTTCCTCAGTGCCCTATTAATCTGGTTGCTAGTAAGTTGCTAGAGAGGGTCAGATTCTATTCCCCGGGTGGAAACGGAGAGCTCCCTCCTATCTCTCTCAGTATCTTTCATCCGTATCTACAAAGTTTAATACTTTAATTCCATGTGGTGACAACCCTGTAAATTCACTTCCCATATAATGCGTTGCTGCAGGGAGCTCTAATGATCTCTCTTTGAATGTAAGGACATCATTCTTAATAAGATATACTTGTTCAGGCAGGAGTTTTCCTCAAAAAGACTGCAATGTATCCAGCGCGGTTTTAGACGGGGAGCTGTCTGGATGTGTTCATTACGGTATGAACGTGATGTCTCTCACTGCTTCCGCTGCTGTCCCCCGCAGCGTGTATGACTGCCAGATGGTTGTATTTGATACTTTTTGATCTGTTTTTATCTTCTCTGTCTTGCCACATGTTGTATCATTAATGTTGTATTTGCACAGATTGGCACTTATGCACTTTAGGAATTATTGTTATGGGTATTTGGGATAAACTGGGATGCCCTAGGAAAATGTACGGTTTAGTCTTAAATGTTTTTTAATTGTCTGTCATGTGATTTTTGTGGGTAATTATTAATAAATTATTTATGAATTCATGATGATTATGTAATTTGTTTATTAAACACTGTGGAGGAGGTGCGATGGTGTGAAGCTATACTGGGTGAATTGCTGGCTTCACCATTACAATACTTTGGTTCCATTCCTAAAGGAATAGTCTTCCACCACCGCACGGCCACAGGTACTAAATTGAATTTAGTTTAATGTTGTGGTGCGGAATTTAGACACATATCTTAGCTCAGAATTGCCAGGGGGCGTGGCCTTGGAGGTGGGAAAAAAGGTTTTTTTTTAAAACTGAACCAGCAGCATTGCCCGATGTACACTGGCGGGGAGGACGGTTGGGGGGGGGGGGGGGGCAGATTGTAGAAAAATGGGTTTTGATCCACTTTAAATTCCCGGTTTGTGAAGTAGTAACTAAGCACGCTCTATCGGCTGTCATAGAGCCGGGAAACCGGACAGTTTACACTTATTTTTTTCTTTACTACTTGAGAATCCCCTGATCCCAAGGGTTTCTCGATACTTTATCTCCGTGCATATAATAATATGTAATGGAAGCATACAAACGTTGTCACTTACCCCTTTCCTGGATCTTCAACCTGTAAGAAGACCAAGACCGCTCCCAGAAAACTAGGAAACGAGTGAGGGCAGCCAGTACAAGTCAGTGCTTCTCTCTGGGCAGCCAGTACAAGTCAGTGCTTCTCTCTGGGCAGCCAGTGCAAGTCGGTGCTTCTCTCTGGGCAGCCAGTGCAAGTCAGCGCTTCTCTCTGGGCAGCCAGTACAAGTTAGTGCTTCTCTCTGGGCAGCCAGTGCAAGTCAGCGCTTCTCTCTGGGCAGCCAGTACAAGTCAGTGCTTCTCTCTGGGCAGCCGGTACAAGTCAGTGCTTCTCTCTGGGCAGCCGGTACAAGTCAGTGCTTCTCTGGGCAGCCAGTGCAATTCAGTGCTTCTCTCTGGGCAGCCAGTGCAAGTCAGCGCTTCTCTCTGGGCAGCCAGTGCAAGTCAGTGCTTCTCTCTGGGCAGCCAGTACAAGTCAGTGCTTCTCTCTGGGCAGCCAGTACAAGTCAGTGCTTCTCTCTGGGCAGCCAGTACAGGTCAGTGCTTCTCTCTGGGCAGCCAGTACAAGTCAGTGCTTCTCTCTGGGCAGCCAGTACAAGTCAGTGCTTCTCTCTGGGCAGCCAGTACAAGTCAGTGCTTCTCTCTGGGCAGCCAGTACAAGTCAGTGCTTCTCTCTGGGCAGTCAGTACAAGTCAGTGCTTCTCTCTGGGCAGCCAGTACAAGTCAGTGCTTCTCTCTGGGCAGCCAGTACAAGTCAGTGCTTCTCTCTGGGCAGCCAGTACAAGTCAGTGCCTCTCTCTGGGCAGCCAGTACAAGTCAGTGCTTCTCTCTGGGCAGCCAGTAGAAGTCAGTGCTTCTCTCTGGGCAGCCAGTAGAAGTCAGTGCTTCTCTCTGGGCAGCCAGTACAAGTCAGTGCTTCTCTCTGGGCAGTCAGTACAAGTCAGTGCTTCTCTCTGGGCAGCCAGTACAAGTCAGTGCCTCTCTCTGGGCAGCCAGTACAAGTCAGTGCTTCTCTCTGGGCAGCCGGTACAAGTCAGTGCTTCTCTCTGGACAGCCAGTACAAGTCAGTGCTTCTCTCTGGGCAGCCAGTACAAGTCAGTGCTTCTCTCTGGGCAGCCAGTACAAGTCGGTGCTTCTCTCTGGGCAGCCAGTACAAGTCAGTGCTTCTCTCTGGGCAGCCAGTACAAGTCAGTGCTTCTCTCTGGGCAGCCAGTACAAGTCAGTGCTTCTCTCTGGGCAGCCAGTACAAGTCGGTGCTTCTCTCTGGGCAGCCAGTACAGGTCAGTGCCTCTCTCTGGGCAGCCAGTACAAGTCGGTGCTTCTCTCTGGGCAGCCAGTAGAAGTCAGTGCTTCTCTCTGGGCAGCCAGTACAAGTCAGTGCTTCTCTCTGGGCAGCCAGTACAAGTCGGTGCTTCTCTCTGGGCAGCCAGTACAAGTCAGTGCTTCTCTCTGGGCAGCCAGTACAAGTCAGTGCTTCTCTCTGGGCAGCCAGTACAAGTCGGTGCTTCTCTCTGGGCAGCCAGTACAAGTCAGTGCTTCTCTCTGGGCAGCCAGTACAAGTCAATGCTTCTCTCTGGGCAGCCAGTACAAGTCAGTGCTTCTCTCTGGGCAGCCAGTACAAGTCAATGCTTCTCTCTGGGCAGCCAGTACAAGTCAGTGCTTCTCTCTGGGCAGCCAGTACAAGTCAATGCTTCTCTCTGGGCAGCCAGTACAAGTCAGTGCTTCTCTCTGCTCAGAGAGATGAAAGGAAGAGGTGATGATCAGAAGATCATCAACAGCAATAAAGACACTGAGGACTGAAGGACAATCATCGATTTGGCAGCATCATTGGAGGACCTAGAAGGAGCAAGAAGCCATATGTACAGGTGTAGGACCTGGAGGTAGCAGGGTAGAAAGACCAGAAGACAAGGACATCGGAGCTGCGTTGGACAAAGGGGGAGTATAGCTGTTGTTTTTTATTTTTTCCTGGACAACCTACTTCTTAAAATGGACCAAAACCCATATTTTTAACTAGCATCCCCTGAATTGCTCCCCCTATGAGGAGTACCTTTCGACAATTTCCACAGCTCCTGCTCCACTCTAAACCCAGAAAATGGCTGTAATGGCTGTTTTAGCTGTAAAGCCTCCTCCATTCATTGCCACTGCTGTGTGTGGCAGTGATGTCATTGCCACACCGATGTAATGACTGATTGATTCCCATTGACAGCCAAAAAAACAATGCTCCAGGATGATTCAAAAAGTGAAAATGTCCATTTCAAGTTCTGCACCCTATTGGCAGAGAGTATTGGCAGGGCCTTTGGTCAAATGTATTTCAAAAGTTTAGTGGGTTTTGGTCCGCTTTAACTTTTAAACGGATTGCCCAGGCAAAAATGTAAAAGAGATGGCTATACCAGGGCTGTGGAGTCGGAGGAAATTTTGGGTACCTGGAGTCTGAGTCGGCAAACAATGCACCAACTCCGACTCCTACTAAATTTTGATTTAGCAAGTTTAAATGTCCCAATTCACAAAAAGTTATAATGACTTCTCTATTGTAAGAATAAAGACCAATGCATGCAGTGCCTCACGTAACCGCAAAACGAACACGTTAAGTGACCGTGAAGAAGCGTGCTTTTCATGTGCTTCACTATATGGCACGCAACGCACAATTAGAATCGGCAATACTTATACTTTGCATAGTGTTGTGTTCTGCTGTTACAGGGAACCCATGGGTAACCTAGCCTCTCACTGATAAGGGATTAAGTAAATATGTTTTTTGCAGGACTAGAGACACTTGTATAAGTGAAGGGAATGGAGGATCAATAGTTTAAGACTGAAGCTGTACCATTGGAAAAACTGCTGTCATTCAGCAAAAGGCTATAAAAACTTGTAAACTTCGATTGTTAGCTTAAACTTTAAACATGACTATGGGATTCTACTAGGGAAATGATGTTTTATAATAAAGGCCCCTTTCTGGATCCTCCCACTGCCCTATCTTCAGCAGAAGATCAGCACACAGAAAGGAGAAGGCAGCTTCTGCCCAACTACCTCTCTCTGCTAGAAGTAATGACATGTATGTTGCCTTTCTTTCCTTCAAGGAATGTATAAAATACATTCACATATTAATACAGAGGAGTCGGGGTCGGAAGTACAAAAAACTGAGGAGTCGGAACATTTATCTACCGACTCCGCAGCCCTGGGCTATACTCATCTTTTGTCCAGCATAGGTTCACCACCCAGAACAGCTCAGCCACTCTATATATTGCAATGACCCCAATTGCAATTACATGACTCCACCTCCTTAATTGCAATCAATGAAGTGGGCGTGCTGTGGGGCGTAAACCAGTCAACGGCACCTTCCTGAACTGTAGAAGACCATTGGGGCCATTGTTCTGCACTTTTTCGGTAAGGTAACAGTATGTCCAGGCAGTGGAGCTGTGCTGGACAAAAGGTGAGTATTGCTATTTTTAGTTTTATTTTTTACTTGGACGATCCACTTCATCTTATCCCTAAGTCCCTAAATCACCGCCTCACCACCCACCACATACACTAACACATATCAGAATCCGGAATCCCCTAAACATACAGGGGCATCACTTTTTTTTTTTCTGACCACAGTTTCCGTAAACACTATATTGGGAAATGTGAAAACTGAAGAGAAGGAAGAAGCATCTGTGCAGAATAAAGAGAAGGGAATTCCTTTACAGATCAGCTCAGGTGGGTGATAAACCCTGTATAGAAAAAAATGTTTACCCCTCTATGACTCCACCCACCCTGGCGTGTCTTATACAGATCAGTACAGGGGCATGACATTTATCTTTATTCACAGATCCTGGAGGAGCTATAGTGAAAACTGACGAGGAGGAAGTATTTGTGAAAAATAAAGAGGAGGAAATTACCTTACAAAACAGCACAGGTGAGTAATAAACCCTGTATAAAAAAGATTTCTCTGTATCTCCTGCTCAGTCACGCTATTCACTCAGCTCAGTATAATGACATGACTCTCATCTTTATTCACAGACCCAGGAGAATCTATAGTGAAAACTGAAGAGGAGGAAAAAGTATTTGTGAAGAATGAAGAAAAGGAATTGCCTCTACAGATGAGCCCAGGTGAGTAACAAACCCCTTATACAGTAGGTTTTGCCTATTCCCCTGTTAGTCACTCTGCAATTCACTATCCAAATGCTGTACTCCATATTGCACATTGCGTAGATAGTGTTTCAAATTCCAGCTGCTGGAGCGCGTATTCCCATGGTCACCAAGTTGCAAGAGTTGCAAGTCTTTACCAGCTTGCGAAGATACGTAAACCCTGACTAGGAGACCAATGGTCCATTTGCGCGAACAGAAAAATTGGCTCACCAGTAGCTGGTATGCATATATTGGTGATGGTAACAGTCACAATTTTAGTTGAATCCACGTGGTGAAGAATGTCGCCCTGATATAAAAAGGTTCTTTATTACAGAAACTTTGCCTTGCTCTGTGGCCTGTTGAGTAACAGGAGTTGGCTTGCTCTTTTTTAATATTCAAGACTAGTGGCATGGATTATCCTTCGGGTGGTCATGGGATAATGTTCAACTCATTTAGCCTCATATATGGTGAATATGTGTCATCGCACAAGGAGCCTGTTGACTTCTTAGTTTGAACAGTGTTGAAGTTCTAAAGGAGCAGCAACCCCTACACACATCTTCACACGCTCTTTCAATAATATTCTCAGTTTGATTGTGCTTAGCATCCTATAATAACCCTGACCTCTGCCTATAAGATGCTGATCAGCCTGGAAAACAAGGAGGCGCCCTCTTTCATCTCCAAGTGGGGGGGGTACTTTGGGCACTTCCTTTACCTCAAAACAATGGACTAAAATAGCTAGACTGGCTCATGAAACGGCGAGATGTACTAAATATAAAGAGCGCAACTATAAAATTCTGACCGGGTGGTACAGAGTGCCTACCTCCCTCCACAGATGGAGGCATCACCTCTCTGCTGGCGGTGTGGACAGGAGAGGGGTGATCTCCTGCACATCTTTTGGTCTTGCCCATGGGTGTGTGGTTTCTGGTCTACAGTTAAGGAAACAATGGAAAGGGTGCTGGGGTGAGAGATCCTGGGGGGTCCGGCCTTTATCCTCCTCCACCACTCGGAGAGACCTGCCAAGGGATACCGGAGGTCCATAATGGGTCAATTAATTAATTAATGCAGCCAGGGCGTGCATTCCCGTGCAGTGGAAGAAATCGGATCCACCTAGCATTCTGCTCTGGCTCAACAAGGTCTCAGAGATGGAGCGATTTGAGGGCATCATCGCTGAGCGCAACGAAACATTGGAGGCGCACCGCCTCAGATGGCCGGGTTGGGACGCATTTACATTTTGGGCAGATTATAAGGGGTTAGTAGAAAGAAATCAGTAGGAGCATTAATAAGGGATGTCGATATTACTCTACCTTTTGCTTTTTCTTCTTTTCTTCTCTTTTCCTTCTTTTCTTTTTATTTTTTCTTCTTCTTCCTTTCGGTACAGTGCTTCTGGATTGTTTACTTCGTGCCCTGTGGGGCGAGAACAGGTCTCGAACCCTTGGGGGTGGGCGCCTTGGATGGGGGGACGGGTCTCTCTGGGCGCCCAGTCCCCTCTCCGGGCCTAGCTCCCTTGGTTGGGGGCGGTCTGGTGGGGGGGGGGGGGAGGGCGCGTGGGGGGACCGGACTCACAGTATATCTAGGTCTGGCGCCGAGACAAAAAAAGAAAATGGACCAAATGGAAGCTTACTTGATAATTCCTTTTTATTTTCATATGTTGTACCACTCATTTTTATATGTATGTAAATCTATTTTGAACATGCAACAAATAAAGAATATATAATAACCCTGACCACACCAAATCAAGAACACATGATCTTCTTTATAAGTCAATATGTACATTTTGTAAAATGTTTAAATTAACGTGTAAAAAGGTTAATTCCAAGTAAAGAATTTTGGGATTGGAAGTATTGTCACACTCTATTAGATTCCAACCCCCCAGACAGTAGATTTTACTTCTCTTTATTTACTTCATTAAAGCAATCCATACACCAATAATCTGCCCTGGCTGGTTGTTTCTACTGATCTGTTCATGGAAAAAAATCTTCTTGTATGATGTTCAGCTTGTGAAATAGAGCAATGACTCCAGTCCTTTTTTTTTTTTTCCAGATCGTATGTACATTCAGAATAATAGAAACGAATCTGATGCTGTCTCTCCAGATGATGATATCGCTGCACAGTCTTCAGGAGCCACCACTACACTAAACCACCATTCTGCATTGCGAGCTTCATCATCTGATTCTTCTATGCAATGGGGGTATCATGAGGTTTTCCCCACCTATGGTACAGATCATAGATTTCCCACACCAAAAACCTATTCATGTTCTCAGTGTGGGGAATGTTTTAAAGATGCAACACATCTTATCCAGCATGAAAGAGATCATACAAGAGAGAAGCCATATTCTTGTTCTAAATGCGGAGAACGTTTTTTCCATAAATCGGTGCTTGAAGATCATGAAAGAGTTCATTCACAGAAGCCATATTCTTGTTCCAAATGCGGGTTAAGCTTTTCCCTTCAGTACCTACTTATACGGCATAAAAGACGACATACAGACGACGAATGCTTTTCTCAGAAATCAAACCTTACCAGACAGACAGAATGTATTTGTTATGCATGTGGAAAATGTTTTCGTTCCAAATCAGGGCTTTTTTTACACAAAAAAGTGCATACAGGGAAAAAGCCTTATTCTTGTTCTGAATGTGGAAAATGTTTTTCTCATAAATCAGTCCTTATTTCACATGAAAGAATGCATACAGGAGAGAGGCCATATTCTTGTTCTGAATGTGGGAAAGCTTTTTCTCATAAATCGATCCTTATTGCACATGAAAGAATTCATACTGGAGAGAAGTCATTTTCATGTTCTGAATGCGGCAAAGCTTTTTCTCAGAAATCTCACCTTCTCACACATGAAAGAAATCATACAGGGGAAAAGCCTTATTCTTGTTCTGAATGTGGGAAATGTTTTTCTCAGAAATCAAGTCTTATCACACATAAACGAATTCATACAGGAGAGAAACCATATTCTTGTTCTGAATGTGGGAAAAGTTTTTCTCAGAAATCTTACCTATACTCTCATGAAAGAGTTCATACAGGAGAGAAGCCATATACGTGTTCTGAATGTAGGAAAGCTTTTTCTCATAAATCAGCCCTTAATGCACATGAAAGATCTCATACAGCAGAGAAGTTATATACTTGTTCTGAGTGTGAAAAAGCTTTTTCTCAGCGATCACACCTCATAAGACACGAAAGAAATCATACGGGAGAGAAGCCATATTTTTGTTCTGAATGTGGGAAAGGATTTTCTCAGAAATCAAGTCTTCTCACACATAAAAGAATTCATACAGGTGAGAAGCCGTATTCTTGTTCTGAGTGTGGGCAAGGTTTTTCTCGGAAATCAAGCCTCATGGAACATGAAAGCGTTCATACAGGAGAGAAGCCATATTCTTGTTCGGAATGTGAAATAGGTTTTTCTCGGAAAGCAAACCTTATCAGACATCAAAGAAATCATACAGGAGAAAAATCATCTTATGCTGAATAAAATGTTTTTCATATATGTAGTAACTATGCTAATGTAATTGTGTAAAATATTTGATCACAAAGCCGTCTTCCTTTTTGTTCTGCTTGGAATTTAGTTCTCACTTATTATTCAACCTATGGGTCTTGAAGCACCTGTAGACAAAGGGGAACACCAAAAAAGACCCTCCCTCTCTGCCCAGATCACCATTAGTTTGGTATCTCAGGAGATGGGCACTCTGTGCTTCTATCTTGCATGACACACGTTAAAGTGGACCTTCACTCTGAATAAGAGTCTATCTTATATGTTTCCCACACCCTGTACATACAGATTGATTGAGGTGGCCAACGATCCTGGAGACTGGATTGACTATAGAATGTGAATCTTCATTGTATCCTTTTTTGTATTTATGGAACACTGTATTTTCTATATGTATATTATAATACACTTTTAATTGCAAATCAATTATTTTGTGTGGTGTGTATTAGTCCAACTCTTCCTATATACACTCCTGATTCCTTGCCATTCTGGTTCTCCTACTTTCCTGTTCCCATCCAGTCTCTGGTCTTGCCCCCAGGCCTGTTTCTCTGTCTTCTCAGTCCTCCAGCTTCTATGTCAGTATCCAGTCCTGCTACAGTTACCCTGTAATCTCAGTCGTCCAGCTCACCGTCAATATTCAGTCAGTAATCAGTTTATTTCTGATTATTATATTTACAGTATATGGAATTTGCCTTGACACTTTAGGCATATTGTGCATAGTGCATAGAACAATTATGATGGGAACAAAAAAGCATACAAGGTTTTAAGCATAGATTTCTACAATTTACATTTCAACTATTTCTTAAATTTACACTAAGGTCCTTTATGGAGAGCTCAAGGTATTAGAGTTCTTTTGGTGTGTCTAATGGCATCTCAAACTGGATTGTTAAGTAGTGAGTTTTGTTGGGGGTAACTCAGACCCCGATAAGTCTATATGGCCTCTCTCGCCCAACCTCTATATTGTTCTCTCTTAGTAACCGGTTGGAGAATCATGTGATTGGATCATGAGAGAGAAACACAGCAGGACAGTTCAACAAAGGCATGTCTTTATTGAAGACCAGCTTGCATTTTTATACAAAATGTAAGGGCAGGGCTCTCTCTCCTATTGTGTCTTGTATTCAGAATATCCATTGTCAACTCTGTAAAACTGCATTTGATATATTATATGTACCGTATGTTTCTACCCTGTCTGTAACTACTACTTTGTAAAGCGCTACGGAAAATGATGGCGCTATATAAATAAACAATAATAATAATAAAATGTAACACAAAAAGGAGCACTTATCCCCCACCTTTGTGACATAACTAAAAACCTTCACACACAAGGCTGGCAATAAATCTTGTGGTTCCTGCGTGAGCAATTTTCCTATAAGTCTGCTGATAATGGAGTTCAAGGAATTCCCGCGACCTACATCTAGATAAATCACTGAGAGAAGGACATTCCTACACACTAAAATGTCTGTTGGTTTTATGCCCAGAGCTTAACATATCACATGTATATCTATATAACTAAGTTTAATATCAGAGTATAGAATATGAAATTGAAATCTTTTTAACATGGCCGCCATTAGGCTAAGCATTTCACCCTTTATGGGGTTTCGGCTTTGATTCAGAATGAAAGTCAATGACACTTTCTTACTCCTGAGAAATTTTACTCTGTAAAATTGCTGCAGGACTTCTTGTGATAGCCCCACCCTCTTCAGCGGGTGAAGAAAGAAGGTTCGCTTCTGTGCCTTCCTTTTTGTCAGAATAGCATGTTTATTGTTAGAAAAATCTTGAAGCTGAGGCTTGGATTTGAGCAAAGCAAGGCAAGTAAATATTCGAGTACTCGGAGACATGCTTTCACAAAGTGATGATCTGAGCAATGTCTAAACTCAGCCCTGGATACATTGTATTTTATATTTCCAATATCATCACCAAAATTAATGTGTTTCATTGGTTAATACAATATAGTTACTTGCAATCCTATTGGATAATAAAAATATATATAAGATATAAAGAGAGTGATTTATTCTTTGGTACATTAAAAGTTATTATGACATGTCAACGAAATGCAAAAGGCTCATTTAGCTTCTCATAAACATACCGTATTTTTCACCCTATAAGACGCACTTATTTTTCCCCAAAAGTGGGGGGAAAATGTCCGTGCGCCTTATCGGGTGAATGTAAAAAAAAAATAAAAAAAAAAAACTCACCCGTTCCCGGCGCTCTCGCGTTGCCTGTCACACTGCTGGAGCCCAGAGGAGCGGCGGGGGCTCTGTCCCGGCCCCGCCGCTCCTCCATCTGCTGCCTCTTCCGCCTGGGGCACATGCGAGCACCCAGGTCAGGGCAGCGGGTGGCCGCGGCCTGCACCAAGTGAGATTTTTATTAGCCGTGGTGGGTCTCAAATTTCTAATTTCCTTACTCACCAGATTATAAAAAACCTGTAATGCCGGAATATTATTCCATGTAGGTGAGAAAGTGGAGGGCCTCTTCAGGATTGCAACACCCTCATCTTCAGCCTGTTGTTCTTCCAAGAGATCTGTCAGATCATGTATTGCTTGTTGTTCCTGTTCTGTTGTAGTTGAAATCTCTATGGACCGAGTGGGATCAGAAAAGTGATGTTTTAATGTTTTGTGAATGGCCGGCGCGGGTGCGCTCCCTGTAAGAGGGACGCGCGGGAGGCGGCGGACGTGCTCTGCTTGTCCGGCGATGCCTCTCGCTTGTCCGCCAGCGGGGATTGGCTGCAGCGGTCACATGGGAGCGGGGAGAGGTGAGTTTTCGAGGCTTTCTGGGGGGTTTCACACAGCGGGGCACCCCCGATCGGGGTGCCCCACCGAAGTGGACCAAAACCCACTTACCCTCTCACAGATCCCAGAGAATCTATAGTGAAAAAAGAGGAGGAGGAAGTATTTGTGATGAATGGAAAGGAGGAAATCCCTCTACAGACCAGCACAGGTGAGTAGAAAAACGTAGTGAAAGTTTTGACTATTCTTCTTGTTCAGTCACTTTGCAATTCACTATCCTAATGCTGTACTCCACTAGGTGCTTATTTCCTTTAAATTAGCTGCCTTCTTATCCTTATCTTATTGTAACAGGTGATAACAGAAAGGAGAGCTCCTCTACTGCAAGCTCAACACTAAGACACAGCTTTACAGCACAGATAGGGTTCAAGCCATGTTCACTACGAGTTCTTACACTCCCTCCCTCCTAGGCTTAAAGTGGACCAAAACCCGGGATTTTGACTATCCTGGGCTTTGGTCCCGCTGTGTGAAACCCCCAGGTCATCCAATCTCACCCTTCCCTGGGCCTACGGTTTCATGAGCAGCCCTCTCGTCTAATCAGCTTGCTCGGATCTGCTCCCGTCCCTTCGTCTAATAGCTAGTCTAAGGTGGCAGAGCATGCTGGTGGCTGCATCCAATGGAGATCAGACCCGCGCCGGCCAATCACAAATGCCTGGCGTGGGCACCTGTCCTGCTAAAGGGATGGAGGGGATGCGGGCGCAGCTCACGCATGTGCCGTTGGACCGGGAATTTTTAGGTGACCTGGAGGTTCAGGATGCCTCGGGGGAGGGAATCCAGTGGACCTGGAATCTTATATATTTCAGGGCTGCTGGGGCAAGGGTTTTGGTCCTAGTTAAAGTGATTGTCCAGACAAAAACAAAAATGGAGATAACTCCTAGGCCCCGCACAGGGTGCTGCCCCCCACCATCTGTCATTGTGGCACCAGCACGCCTCCTCTATTCACTACAATAGGTGGGATGTGATGCATCATTGAGGGGATGTGTCGATGCTACAGTGAGTAATGGCAGGGGGCGGTGTTCTGTCGAGAATACAGAAGCGATGGACAATTAGGATTTGGATCCAGTGAACAGGTCGGTGTGTAGAAGCGGTCATCTGTGGGGGATAACAAATGTAAGTATAGTTTTATTTTTGTCTGGACAATGACTTTAACCCCCACTTACGCCACCCAGTATATTTCTGTTATTAGCCTCTGAGAACAGCACTACTTGCTCTTTCATTTTTTCTAGGGAATATTCTTTCTTTTATGGAGCTGGGGTTTTAGAGCTCTGCTCCCATTTGTGTCCTTCTTTTTCCTTGAGCCAGAACTACACTGGCCTGCTCCCTATAAAATCTCTGTTTGAGTTGTTTGAGGTGCATTCATGGGGGTTCAATCTGAGGTCAAGTTGGGTAATCAGTTTAGAAAGCAAAGGTGTGGTCAAAATGGCTAACCAAGGGTTAAAGCCGAGAGATCAGTCCAAAGAGTAGTCAGGTGGATGAGCCGAAGTCTTAATGGGCGAGCAATCCAAGGCGAATCCAAATAGCGTAGTCAAAGGTTCAGCCAGGTCACAATAGGAAAACAAAGGCAGAGTTCAAGTTCACTAGGAATCTCACGAAATGGCTGAGGCAATCAAGCAACTTCCTGTTGGAAGTTGCTTTCTTATTAAGCACATGGTAACCAACAAACTGCCTGCAGCAAATGGTGTTCAACACAGGTCACTCCTGTTTTAGGAGAAGTCTAACTGGAGGTCAAGCTAGTGGCGTGGAAGAGGCCCTGGGTGTTAGGTCCTGGGTGTTGTCTCAGAGGGATAATGTTCCACTTATTTAGTCTCATACAAGGTACATATGTGGTATGAATCAAGGAGGCTATGGACTTTTTCATTTGGATAATGTTGAGGTCCTAAAGGATCAATTCTTCATTTGGTCATCTTTTTGAAAGAACACAAAAGCTCTTTCATAATCTTTTTACAAACAGCTGCTACATGCAAGAACCTCTGCAGACTATAGATTTGTATAGATCAGATTATATTGAATTGAAACTGGATTTGGTCAAATTTTAAACCATATTGCCTTATCAATGGCCCCCTCTCATGGATAAGAGTTAACAGATTAAAATGATTTATGTGGCGTTTGTAAAAGAGAATGGTGATCCTCTTTAACCTTTGTTTCTCTTATTTCTTGCTGAAGGTATATATATCCGGAATAATAAGGGAGACTCTACAGGAGCCACGACTACACTGAACCAGAGGGCTTCAACATCTGCTTCTTCTACGCAAGAGGGGTTTTTAATGAGGTTTTCCCTAGCAATGGTACAGATCATAGATTTCCCACACCTGGAACATATTCAGGTTTTCGGTATGGGGAATGTTTTAAAGATGCTACAGATCTTATCCAGCATGAAAGAGACCATGCAAGAGAGAAGCCATATTCGTGCTCTAAATGTGGGTTAAGCTTTTCCTGGCAATGCCTGCTTAGCAGACATGAAAGACATGATGAATGCTTTTCTCAGAAGTCAAATCTTACCAAACATAATGAATATTTTTGTTATAAATGTAAAAAATGTTTTCCTTCTAAATCTGAGCTTTTCCGGCACAAAAAAACTCATAGAGGAGAGATGCCGTATTCTTGTTCTGAATGTGGAAAGGGTTTTACTTATCGATCAGTCCTTATTACACATGAAAGAATTCATAAAAGGGAGAAATTATATTCTTGTTCTGAATGTGGGAAAGGCTTTAATCAGAGATCACAGACAGATCAGACATGAAAGCGTTCATACGGGGGAGAAGCGTTATTCTTGCTCTGAATGTGGGAAAAGTTTTACACAGAAATCAACTCTTATGGTACATGAAAGAGTTCATACAGGAGAGAAGCCATATTCTTGCTCTGAATGTGGGGAATGTTTTTTTCAGAAATCCAGCTTTGATGCACATGAAATGACTCATACAGGAAATAAGTCCTATTCCTTTTTTGAATGTGGGAAAGGTTTTTTTTATCAATCAAATCTTATCACACATAAAAAAATTCATACAGGAGAGAAACCATATTCTTGTTCGGAATGTGGGAAAGTCTTTTCCTACAAAGCAGGCCTTATCAGACATACTAGAGTTCATACAGGAGAGAACCGTATTCTTGCTCTGAATGTGGGAGAGGTTTTTCTCAGAAATCAAGCCTTATCGCCCATGAAATAATTCATACAGGAGAGACGTTATATTCTTGTTCTGAATGTGGTAAATGCTTTTTTCAGAAGTCAGGCCTTGTGTATCATAAAAAAACTCATACTGGAGAGAAACCATATTCTTGCTCTGAATGCGGGAAAGGTTTTTCTAAGAAATCACATCTTACCTCACATGAAAGAATTCATACAGGGGAGAAACCATATTCTTGTTCTGAATGTGGGAAGTGTTTTTCTCACAAATCAGGACTTAACGCACATGAACAAATTCATATGGAAGATATGTCATCTTCTTCTGAATGAAATGTAATCTCTTCTTGTCAGACATGAAACAAGTTTATGCATGGTAGTAGTTCTGCTGATTCAAAATCCTGGAGTACAGTTCCTACCTGTTAGCTATTTACTTATAGGGCTTGAAGCACCTCCAACCAGGAGAGAGACAATGCAAAATGACCTCCTTCTCCTTTTGACATGCCCAGATGAGTAAGAGTTTAAACTGGTGTCTCGGCAGATAGATAATCTGTTGACATAGCTTTAAATATCCTATAATATAGATAATTTTCAAATCTATATGGGGAAGTCTGCATTAAAAGCAGAAGTCCGGGGCGGAGCTTGCCATGGCACCGTAAGGAAGTGACTGCTACCAGCTCCCGGTCTCACTAGCTTATATCAGCGTTTTACACCTTTGTTTCCTGAGCCCTGACCCGTGGTGCATACCTGGGAGGAGAAGGAAAGGCTTCCTTCAGCGGTGGGACTCGTCTGGCGTGGAGATCGGGGGGCAGAAGCGCCCGTTTTGGAGACTGCAGGCACTAGCACGGAGGAGTGGCCGCCATCTTGCTGCCTCCGCAACCTGTTCTGACCTGCACCCTGGACCTGAGGTGAGCGGCGGGGCTGCGGGCAGTGGCACGTCCCGGACACCGGCGTAGCTGACCCCCCGGCTGGTGGTCTCCTGCCCCCCCTCTCGGACCTCGCAGATACCGGCGGCGGGAGCGGATCTGTCGGCGGCCGCCACCTTGCCGCCTCCGCATCGTATGCCAGCCTGTGCCCCGGACCTAACGTGAGCTGCGGGCGGTGGCAGGTCCTAGACAGCGGTGCGGTTGACCCCCCCCGCTGGTGGTTTCCTGGGCCCCCCACCCGCCCTCGCAGTTATTGGTGGCGGGATCGGGTCTGTCGGCGCCGCGGCCGCCATCTTGCCGCCTTCATACAAGGGAGCGGTCCCCTGCTTGGGAGTGCGGTGGGGCTCCCGTCTCATGCGGTGACGTGGGCGCCTGTCCCAGGGTCCCCTCCTGCCATCATAGTGCCCCTCACCTCTGGAACCTGGAGCGGAGCCTGGGGACACCGGCCCGATGCCATCTTGTGTGCCCCATCCACCCCTGCCTGGTTTCACAGGAGCGAGTGAGTAAGCTGGGCCTTTTGCGCCTCTGGATGGCTTTGTGCGCCTCTCAGCCGGTATAACACAGCGGGGTCCTCAGTTGCCCATTGTCAAGCTGGGCACTGCCCACACATCAAAGATCCCGCTGCCTCGACCTGTGGCGCTACGGCGGAGTTGCCCCCTTTTTTCCTTATGCATAGCTTCTGTCTTCCGCCTGTAAAATTGTCCCAACCTGGACATCGATTTATTGTTACCAAAGCCAATTTACATCCGCTTTTCATGCTATAATCGTTGTGCCCAGATGTGCCTCATTTAAGCCTTACCAGCTCATAAAGGATCGTTCTGCCCTTTACCCGCTTTGTCTGGCAATGGCTTCCTCTACAGGGACTCGAGTGTTTTTGTGCAGTATTGTTCCAATTTGGTCATTGATCTAGTATTAAGTCTATCTAATTCCGCATTTTATACCATAATCGTGGTGCCCCCTGGCGAGCTTCGCCTAAGCCACTCCAGCTCGTGAGAGAAGTACTTCGCCCTCTATCAGCTTTGCTTGAAAATGTCTTCTGCAGAGAATTGAGTGCCCTTGTGCAATAATTTTCCAATCTGGACATAGACATAACTCCAACTCGACATTTTCTACCATAATCGCTGAGCGAGCACCACCTAGGTTGATCTAACTCACAAAGATACACCTTGGAGGGAGTGCCGCAGTGCTCTGGGATACCCCACTGTTGAACAAGCTAAACTGGAAAGTAGATCTCTTGCACAATGGGCGGCGGTAGCAAAAACAAAGATTCCAAGACTCAAACCAGGGGGTCCCTGGCGGCCACCCAAAGCGACCTTAACTGCTATATCTCAAAACCCACAGAACCCTCTCGAGAGTCGGGTCCATCGGGGAGCCAGCCCCTGGGGGCTACAGGGGAAGAACCTGACCGGAGA
Organism: Gastrophryne carolinensis; assembly: GCA_027917425.1. Lineage (NCBI taxonomy): Eukaryota > Metazoa > Chordata > Amphibia > Anura > Microhylidae > Gastrophryne > Gastrophryne carolinensis. The sequence goes on from CM051237.1 coordinate 27,223,343, forward strand.
GATGCTGGCATATCAGGGTCATCTCCGGCGGTTCGCATGTTATCGGAAATCTGGGCCCACCTGCGCTCAATGCCTACCAAAGAGGACTTGTCCTTGATCACCCGCTCAATTAGCGAAAAGCTATCCGAGGAAGTTGGTCTATTGAGAGGAGATCTGAAACAATTGGACTCCAGACTGGATAAGGTGGAACACTGCCAGGAGGAAGACAGGTCAGTTATACAACAGCTGACCCATCGCTTGCAAGCACAGGAGGCTGCTAACAACAGCCTGACCCTTCATCTTGAGGACTTGGAAAACCGCAATAGGCGGAACAACATCCGCATTCGGGGTCTCCCTGAAGCAACCTGAACAGAAGACCTAATGCCAACACTACAGGGCATCTTCTCTGCACTGCTTGGAGAACATTCGGAAGGGGACTCTAAAATCGAGATTGATCGAGCGCACAGGGCCATCGCTCCTCCCCCCCGACCGGGTGACCCTCAAAGAGACGTCATCTGCAGAATTCACTTTTATCAGGAGAAAGAGGCGATTATGGCGGCGGCTAGAAGGAAGGGTCCCCTTGACTTCGATGGCGCGGAGTTGCATTTTTATTCTGACCTCTCAAGATCCACCTTGGCAAGACGGAGAGCCCTTCGCCCGCTACTGGAGATGCTCAAACAAAACAACGTGACGTATTGGTGGGGCTACCCCTTTTCTCTGGTCGCTTCCAAGGGGGGCAAAACCTTCACACTTCGCAGGCATGAGGACTTACCGGTTTTTCTTAAACAGTTTGGACTTCGACCTCTTCAGATCCCGGACTGGCTGGTTGCCACCCCTGACCCATATCCTGCACAGGTCAGAGGACGTAGGCCTTCTCAGCCCCCAGACATGTGAGTCTGGCTGGAAGTGATCGATGGATCTGTTTTCACCGTGCTGTAGGGGACATTGCTATATATGATGGACCTCCCCCCCCCCCCTCCGTTCTTGCCTCCGATCGGGCCATTCAGACTTCCTTCCGATAGGCCGTATGCTTGCTTTTATAATTTGTATTGCTATGTATATATTTGTTTGTTTACACTGCCTTAAATACTGGGTTTTGTAGTTTTCACAGAGGTCTTTGCATCGCACTCTTGTGGTCGGCGTTGCTCCTTGAGCTGAGAGCTGGGGGGGGGGGCTGTGGTCTGAGCGGAGACTGGCGGGTGGCACTTGTGCTGCGGTCTCCCCTCCCGGGTTCGGGGGCCGGCGCCGACCATTTGAGGGGGGGAGGGTTGAACCATGGGCCTTGATTGGCTTGCCTTGTTGCCTGTTGATTGTCTCTTTCCCTTTTAGCAGACGGACAAGTCTTGGATTCATGTATTCAAGTAGTTGGTTATTAGGTATCTTATTTTTAGTTTAAACTCAGGGTTGCATACGCATTGTTATGATAAGGTATTAAATCTTGGTGGCGGCCGGGGGCTGGCGCTGGACCCGTGTGAGTCGAACGCACCTTTGCAGCGGGCGGCTGGCCTCTCAGTCCCCACTTTGAGGGGAGGTGGCGGGTTCTTGTTCCCATTTTTGGGGGTGGGGAGGCGTCGCTGGCTCCTCTGATCCCTCGTGGGTGGGGAATTCCCCACCCTCGTACACACCGGGCTTCCGGACCGCCCTCCTGCTTACTCTTCGTGGCCGGGGGGGGCGTCTTTGGAACCTCATTGGCTGTTGTTTTATGTTCAGGTTTGAGGGAGCTGTTCCCTGATCTCAGGTTTGGGACGGTTCCTGGTACTACCTTTTCTCTCTCTTTTTCTGTCTTAGTTTTCTTTCTTCCCGTCCTTCCCTCCCTACCACTAACCCCTCCCATCCCCGTCCCTCCTTTCCTTCCCCCCAGAGATTATAGTGACCCCGGGGCTAGTGACCATGACCGGGGATCGCGGTACCATGCGGAGTTCTTGCGCTAGCGATGTCCTTAGCCCTCCTTTCACTAGTGATTTCGTTAAATGCTAGAGGACTGAACACCCCTATTAAGAGATCCAAATTAACAAAGGAACTGTCCAGACATAAAGCAAATTTTGCCTTCATACAGGAGACGCATTTTAAGGGTGACGCGGCTCCTAGACTGTCCTCCAGGTCCTTCTCCCAGTCCTATACAAGCAATGCTCCAGATGTTAAAGCGAGGGGGGGTGGCGATTCTGATCGCTAAGAATACCCCTTTTCGGGTCTCGGACAAAATATCGGATGGGCAGGGCAAATATTTGATTCTCAAGAGCTCCTTGTATAACAAAAAATATATGTTGGCGGTCGCTTATGCCCCTAATTCGGGACAGGTGGCTTTTCTGGAGTCTTTTGTTGACAGGCTCCTGGCAGTACAGGAGGGGCCCATTATTCTTGGAGGGGATCTGACCTTGTTGGACTCATCTACAGGGCGATTGGCCCTGGCATACGCGGAAAATAAAAAAGCTCCTTTAAAAAGCTCAGCTCTGTGATCCGTGGCGAATTAGTCACCACACCACTAAGGATTATTCCTTTTTTTCTGCGGGACATGCCACGTATTCTAGGATCGACTATGTTCTGGTATCCCACTGCCTTTTGCCTCACACAACGGACGCCAAAATAGAACCTACAATTATATCAGATCACTCCCCTGTAGCGCTCTCTCTCAGGTTGGCTGGGGGCTCTAGGGGGGAATGGAGGCTAAATGAGTCCCTTTTGCAGAATGGGCCGCTGGTGGCTGACCTTCAAAAGGTCATTAAGGAATACTTTGAACTTAACAAAAGCATTGATACTTCTCCATTCAATAATTGGCAGGCCCACAAGGCAGCCATTAGGGCATATTCATCAGGCACGCCACTCAGATAAAGAGGGACAGGGAGCGGGAGCTGCAGAAACGACTGGAGAGGGTTCAGGAGCTGGAGAGATCGAATAAAGCCTCATTGGCCAAAAGTAATCTTCTAGAGCTGTCTGAGGCCAGGGCGGCCCTGAACTCTCTCCTGTCCTCCAGAGCTGCTTATATTATAAAGAGATGTAAGAGGATGTATTTTGAATGGGGGAACAAAAGCAGTGCACTCTTGGCGAGAGCCCTCCGAAAGCAGCAATCACTAAATTATATTGAAGCTATTATTGATGAGCAGCAAAAAAAGCTCCATAACACCCCAGATATTGCAGGGACCTTCCAGGCCTTTTACCAAAATCTATACAATATCCGTCCTGATGGGGCAGACCAGAGTCAGGGGCGCTTGGCGCAAATAAAGAGATACATTGGGGACTCTGGAATGCCGGTATTGAGGGGGGAGGAGAGGGATGTCCTTGAAAACCCAATTTCTATGGAGGAGCTGAAAGTCGCTGTCTTAGGCTCGCCAAATGGAAAGTCGCCGGGACCTGACGGATTCTCTATCAGGCATTATAAGCAATTTATTCCTCTCCTTGGCCCACATTTTCTCTCTGCCTTTAATTCGCTCCTGGCGTCCCCTGCCCAAGCCACTATCCCGAGTGAAATGCTAACCGCTTATGTTACTATAATACAAAAGCCCGGGAAGGATCCACTCGCCTGTGGCAGTTATAGGCCCATTTCATTACTAAATGTGGACCTTAAGCTCTTTGCGAAGATTCTGGCAAATAGGCTGTCGGGGCTGATCAGTCGGGCTCTATCCCCGGGCGGGAAGCCCGCGTTAATACAATCAGATTATTGAATCTTCTTCATAGGGTCAAACGGACCGGGGAGGCCGGCTGTTCTGCTGTCCACCGACGCCGAGAAGGCCTTTGACCGGGTGAGCTGGCAGTTTATTACAGCTGTTCTGGAACACATTGGATTGGGGCCTGGGGCACTGCAATTGGTTATGGCCCTCTACTCTGATCCCTCGGCAAGAATCAAGGTAAATGGCACCCTATCGGGACGAGTTGACATTAGGAATGGTACCAGACAGGGATGCCCCATCTCTCCCTTGATTTTTGCGTTATCTATGGAACCTTTTTTGTGCAGGATCAGGAGTCAGGGGGATATCCGAGGGATCACAATCGGATCAGCCACACATAAAATCTCAGCCTATGCGGATGACCTACTCTTCTTCCTCACGAACCCGTCAGTGGGCATCCCAGTGTTACTGAAGGAATTTGAGAGGTTTGGTATGCTCTCCTTCTTAAAGATAAACTATGACAAGTCGGAGGCTCTGGGGGTGAACCTCCCCAGAGAGACGGAAGCTCTCCTCAAAACGTCATTTCCATTTAGATGGCCCCCTTCGGCCATTACATATCTAGGTACTAAAATTACAAAATCAGTGGACGGGATTTACACTGCAAACTTTGGCCCCCTCCTTTCTAGAATTAAGTTGGATTTAGCAAACTGGGACCTCCCTACCTTCTCGTGGCTGGGCAGGATAAGCATTATTAAAATGACGATCTTACCCAAAATTCTTTACTTGCTTCAAACCCTCCCTGTACATATCCCTAGAGCATACTTTAAATCCCTGAATTCGATTTTTGTAATTTATCTGGCAGGGACGGAAACCAAGACTGAAACTGCGACTTCTCTTTAAACCGCGACAGGCTGGGGGATTAGCTTGCCCTGACCTGTTTCAGTATTGGCGCGCTGTTCATCTCCAACGCATATTAGATTGGCACCACCACAGAGCAAGAAAGAAATGGGTGGACCTAGAGGCGACCTGGCTGCAAACACCTCTGAGGGATGTGGCTTGGGTGGCTGGTACGGGGAGAACCCTTGTAAAAGACCACCCGCTCATAGCAACCTCCCTTGGAGTCCTTGATAACATTAGAGAAAGGGCGGAGATATCGCCGTGGCCGACCCCTCTGGTCCCGCTGGTCCGCAACCCATCCCTCCCAATTGGCATTCTCCCCTGGCTTAGAGAGACCTTTCGTGAAAAAGGTGTCCCGAGAGGGATGGACCTCATATCGCCTTCCGGTTGGACGCGGTTAGAGGATCTCAGAAAGAGGTGGGACACGCACCTGTTTGATCAATGGCTTTTGTTCACCTTTTCGGAGCTTCCTTCTGAGTCTGGGGCCCAGACAGGCGCTGACCAGGGCCCTTACCCCCTTTGAGCAGTTGGCTTTTGAGCGGAACCCTCCTCCGAAACTTGTGTCTCAATTATATGCTTTGTTGGGGAGCTCTGAGAAAGCTGACTTGCCTCGCTTTTGTGCGGACTGGGAGGGGGACCTGAACAGGCAGTTGACGGAGGACCAGTGGAGATACATATTTCTAGCAACTCATAAGACCTCGATATCCTCTAAGACACAGGAAACAAATTATAAATACCTCACACGGTGGTATTATACTGTATAGGATAGCCCCATCTGTCCCTGTAGATTGTTGGAGATGCCGGCAAGCGATGGGGAGCTTTTTCCATATATTTTGGGACTGTCCCAAGATAGTGCCCTTTTGGCAATCTGTAGCCAGAATCACTGGGGAGATTGTGGGCCGTCCGGTGCCCCGGGACCCCTCTCTGCTTCTCCTGCACTTGGCGGATGTCCCTGAGGCATCTCATTAATGCAGCAAAGGCTGTCGTCCCAAGACTATGGAGATCGGAGGTGACCCCCTCGGTGACGGACTGGGTGGGAGAAATCACCCATGTCATGGAAATGGAGGAGCTTACCGCCGCTATCCATGAGAGCATGCAACAATTCTTGCAGACTTGGACGCCATGGTTCCTTTTTAGAGATACAGACAGATTCAAACAGCTCACAGTTGTTGGCCCCCGGGGGGGGGACCTTAACTCCTCCTGCAATTTTACTTGCTTCAAGCTACGCCTGGTTTATATAAGATGTGTAGAGAGGGGCTGAGGACTCCTGGTTGGTGCTTGGGATTGCACCCTGGTGAGTTGATGTACCTAGCATCCCCTCCCTACCTTCCCCTTCCACCCCTATCTCACCCCTTCCCTTCTTTCCTTTGTTCCTTTCCTTAGTCTTCCATCTCTTTTCATCTTTTTCTCTCTCTTTCTGATCTCTATTGTGCTGAGCCAGCTCGCTCCAGAGCAAGATGATTAAAATCGGTCCTGTTGTGGCTCTCCCCCTGCGTCGGTGGGGCCCGCCGCGGGCGCTAGTCGCCTGGTTCCCGCGTGGGTCTGTTGCCGAACCGGGTGGACAGTAAATAGCACACATCATATGTCATACTCTGTCTTTATTAGAAATGAGCATTTGTTAACGGTTCTTAACTTTCTACACGTGTATCTTAATTGACTGTATATGCATTGGCTTGCTCTGTAAAGTCACAACATTGTACCTGTTTCTTCACTTCTGTGCTGACTTAATAATGACTTAGGAAAAATGCTTGTTCAGCTGCAAGAGTCCAAGTCCTTATGTTAAAGTTCCGCTGACACGTGTTTCGGTTTGAAAAAACCTTCCTCAGAGCGTATTTAATAGAGCGATGTCCAGCTGTACGGATGAAGTGCGGTGCATTTTTCCTAAGGATACTCTGCATATAAACCCCAGATCGGGACTTGTACTGCATATGAAGTGCCTCATATACTCTTAAAGGTATAGCAACCACTCATCCTCTTGATCATTATCTCGTCTTTAAACCACCCCTTTTATGCTTACCTTGCAAAAATCTTGGTATTCTCATCAAATCATACTGTGTGCAACCAACCAATAGTAGATTCCAGGATATCTATCACTGTACATATTTTGTATATAGTGTATATAGTAGTGTATTGTCCTTTTCGCCGATGTGTAATTTCTATGGCCCTTATTTAACAAGGGATAGCGCCAGGTAGCGAATGGTGAGTGAACGGTAATGACGGTCACCGCCACGAGAACGCCGGCTCTCCTCCGCAATCACACATTTATCAAGCCGATCCTGCTTAGCGACTGACAGAGCGCCAGATAGCGAAGCATTCATCATTATTCCAGCCTCACCCCACAGCGCCAGCGAGCGATCTTGAACAGCGCCAGGTATGACCTCTCGCTATGCATTTCAATGGAGCAATCTTTAAATATTCTTAATTAATTGCTATTAATGTTTTTTTTTTTTTTTTTTTTTTTTTTAATGGTAAAAATTCTGTGACCACTTCTGCAATGTTAGATATTTTTTTTAAGGTAAAAAAAAAAAAAATTGTGCAGAATTGATATTACAGGTCTGATAGTAATGTATTCATATTACAAAATGTTTTTAAAAACCGTTTTTTTTTTTTTTCAAAAATATGGTTGTTTGGGGGTTAAAAAACTACTTTTAACCCATCGCCGCCAGCGCTCTGGGGTTTAAACATGCATTTCACAGCGCGAGAATTTTTTGAGCGTGATTTGTTAATGAATATGCTGGGAGCCGTTCGCTATGGCCATTCGCTGTCATGCGCTCCCATACAGCGCGGAACCTGTCAAACAGCGACCCCTAACCCCGTATTCAACATTACGGCAAACCGACTGAGTCGCTGTCAACAGCCGAACAACGGCCAAGCACAGCGAATACTAGCGGGCGCTGTGAAAATACCGCTACTGTCGCTCATCTGTTGCTACCTGACGCTATTAATGAATCGGCCTCCCTGTGTACCTTAGCTATCACTGCAAATAGATAATTGATGTATAAAAATAAATGCACTTTTTTTGCAACACCCAGTTTGGTATTCAGGTGTGCATTCATAACATACGGTTCTTGTTAGTATTAGGATCTTGATCCTAGAATATTTGAATAGCACCCATATGATCATTTATTATTGCACAATGCTTTAAATTGAGTGTGCTTACCAATCATTTTTTAATTACTTTCCTAAGCTCTTTGTCACCGCTCTGCCAGAGGCCTAGAGCACAAGGCAGCTTCTCTTTCTTTTCCCAGTGGGGACAGCACAGCAGAAACAGAACAGAAATGATGCTAGTTTTGTTCTGTCCCCGTCCAGACGGAGAAAACGTTTGCACAGCCACAAGGGGCATCGCTGGTGCACTGCAGTCGTAATGCGGGCATCTGTGATGGGCAGAGGCCACAACATTCGGCCCCTGGGGAGGGATACTGATTTGCCCCCCCCCCCCCGGTCAGACCCCCCCCCTTGCGGCCGCACACCCTAAAGGCTGGCCCTGACTACTCCGAATATGTTGACCCATCCATTCATTTCAAGATTCAGTGTCTGTATAGCAAACACTAATTACATATATATTTTATATTTATATTGTCAGGATCAGAGGGATGAGGCCACTGCAAGCCAGTAGTTCAACTCAACACGCTGATTATTCAGTTTGCATGGGAACAAAACAAACTCCTTTCTTCGGCTCTGACCCCACCTCTCCATTCCGTTAAAGTGGACCAAAACTCACCCTGGAACCTCAGGCTCAATCGTTACCCCTGGGGCACGCTGAACTGAGATTTCCCACTGTGTAAAACACCCCAGGACACGCAGTAATCTCACCTTTCCCCTGAGCCCATGACGCACTTGGACTTCCCTGCTCGGCTGTGCAGGGGCGAGTGATGTAGGCACAGCTCGGGGATAGGATTCGAGCGGGCTGCTCTAGCTGCACCGTGGGCCAGAGAACAGGTAAGTGGACTCTGCCACCTGCAGAGTTTCACTTTAAATCCACTTTAAATCTATAAGATTCCCGGGCCGATCCATTCACTCCCCGCGGGGCATCCCAAATCAGGATGCCCCGCTTTGTGAAACCCCCCCAGGTCACCTGCTACACTTACCTTGATCCCGGTCCAACGGCGCATGCGTGGGCCAAGGCCGCATCCCCTCGATCCCTCTAGCAGGGCACGTGCATACACAAATGGCCGTCGCGTACATGCTCACTGTTAGAGGGAAGCGGAGGATGCGGCCACCAGCGCACTCAGAGCCGCTGAGCTAAGACGCCGCGCGCTCCCCATAAAGACGGGCAAAGCTCAGCAGCTCCGAGCGGGCTGATTGTACGAGCGCCCGCGCATGCGCCATAGGACCACGTTGGGGTGAGTTTCACCAAAACCCAGGATAGTCAAAATCCCAGGTTTTGGTCCAAAAGCACCGCACTTTTGATGCGTTAGCAATGCGTTTTTTTTTTTATAGAAAGAATATTTTTTGCACAATAAGTAAATGGTAAAGGCTATGGTACATTGCGTTATACATGCATTGCGCTTGCGTTGCTATAGACTTCTAATGACCTGCGCTGTTAAAACGTTGTGCTCAAAATGGTGTCTGCAGCACTTTTCTAATACGTTGCGCAACGCAGCGCAGATGTGTCAACGGTGAAACTGACCTTTTCCCCCTAGTCCAGCAGCTTCATCCTTGGTGACGCGTACGTGCTCATGCCCCCACACGCTCCCCATAAAACGCGCTTGTGCCCCACGCGCTCCTCATAAAACGCGTTCGTGCACCACGCGCTCCTCATAAAACGCGCTCGTGCCCCACACGCTCCCCATAAAACGCGCTCATGCCCCGCGCACTCCCCATAAAACGCACTCATGCCCCACGCGCTCCCCATAAAATGCGCTCATTCCCAACGCGCTCCCCATAAAACGCGCTCATGTCCCACACGCTCCCCATAAAACGCACTCATGCCCCACGCGCTCCCCATAAAATGCGCTCATTCCCAACGCGCTCCTCATAAAACGCGCTCGTGCCCCACACGCTCCCCATAAAACGCACTCATGCCCCACGCGCTCCCCATAAAATGCGCTCATTCCCAACGTGCTCCCCATAAAACGCGCTCATGCCCCATGCGCTCCCCATAAAACGCGCTCATGCCCCACGCGCTCCCCATAAAACGCGCTCCCCATAAAACGCGCTCTGGGAGAGTCAAAATGCTTGGTTTTGTTCCGCTTTAAGGTCTTGCAGTGGTCATTGTGTAGGAGGGGGGGGGGTTGTCAGAGTGCGCTCCAGGCCAGCCTCACACTTATTAGCAAGGAAATGGGTGTGGGTCCGGTTTAAGAACTACGCAAAGATAAATGATAAGCGTTCCACAATAAAGAATTTGGTGTTGGTGTGCAGTGGCATCGTGATCATTGTCCCCCATCCATCGAGATTGTGTATGTATTACTTTATTTGTACATACCTCCCAAATGTCCCTGATTTGGAGGGACTGTCCCTCTTTTGAGTCCATGCCCCTTGTTCTCATTTGTCCCTCTTTGATGTGTAACATGCAGATCTGCAGCAAATAATTTGCCAAAGTGTTTCTATTGTTGGAACTGTTACATCCTATCAGTCCCTCAATGAGGGGCGTGGCTTCATTTACATATATATATATATATATATATATCGGAAACATATTCCACAGCCCAGTACAAACAAGGCAGAAAATGAGGGGGAATAACATTTATAACTCCCTAACGCTTAGAGAGCTCACTTCAGTCACATAACGGTTAATGCCTCCAATCCCAGCATGCCTCACTGCAGCCCCGATATTCCTTCCAGCAGCCTCCCTATAATGTCTTACGAAGGCAGGCTTGTTTCTATAGCAACGCCCACCAGTGAGCTAAGGCCACGCCCTCCCTGCTCGTAAGCGAGCGCTGCTTCTCCTAATAAAAAAAAACGTCAGCCATTTTGTTGTAGCCCTGGCGGTGACCTATTTTACATTGTGATTAATGCAGTTACTTATATTTATAATGACAAAGAATGTGCAGAATTCCATTTTCTTGAAGCTCTGGTGTAATGACAAGGCTGAGGAGAGGGAGGTGTCCCCACTGGAGGCGGCGGCCATGTTGGTATAGACACAGGACAGAGCTACAGGCCTCACACAGGAAGCAGGTAATAATGATTTCTCTTATTACTATGTTATTTATTCCTGAGGGGAATCGCTATGAATGCTGCTAATATTCTGAGTAATAGATGGCTTATCTTGCACACTGACCTCTAGAACTAGAAATATAGTCCTGAGGATGAGAGGGAGAAGACATAAATGGGGTTGAGGACAAGGAAAAGAATGTGGGCAGATAAGATGTTGCATCTGGGTTGGAATATTCGTACCCGCAATGAAATGCAGGAAAGGGCCTGTTTGGAGAGAGGGTTAAAGTGCTACAGCGGGTAAAGGTAAGTGTTACACCATTGTGTGGGGCCACATTTGGCGCTGTCCTAATCCATACCCCCAACTGTCCCGATTATCCCGGGACCGCCCCGATTTATAATACCTGGTCCTGCGGCGCATGCTCTTGTCCCACGCCGTCGCCGGGGGGTTGCCGCGGCCGGGAGTCTGAGGACAGGGTTTATTCTCTTCTGTTATTTCATTGGTGGTTCAGTGGTTGGGGGCGGGACTCCAGCACAGGAGGGGAAATGGCCACACTGGTGTGTGTATTTGTTTATGTGTGTGTGTGTGTTTGTTTGTGTCTGTGTGTTTGTGTCTATGTGTGTGTGTGTGTGTGTGTTTGTCTGTCTGTCTGTGTGTGTTTGTGTCTATGTGTGTGTGTGTGTCTATCTGTGTGTCTATGTGTGTGTGTTTGTGTCTGTGTGTGTGTGTGTTTGTGTCTGTGTGTGTGTGTGTCTATCTGTGTGTCTATGTGTGTGTGTTTGTGTCTGTGTGTGTGTGTGTTTGTGTCTGTGTGTGTGTGTGTTTGTGTCTGTGTGTGTGTGTGTCTATCTGTGTGTCTATGTGTGTGTGTTTGTGTCTGTGCGTGTGTTTGTGTCTATGTGCGTGTGTTTGTGTCTATGTGTGTGTGTTTGTGTCTGTGTGTGTCTATGTGTGTGTGTTTGTGTCGCCCCTAACTGGTTGTGTAATGAAGGATCCCCTATTTAATTCTTAGGTGGTGTTTCCCTTTAAGGGCGTGGCTGAGGGTGTGGCTGGGGGCGTGGCTAGGTGTGGCTTCTTTTATCCCTCTTTACGCCTTTCAAAAGTTAGGAGTTATGCTAATCTGTTTTGTGTTTTTAAGTTAAAGCAGAAATGGGATATCGAGGGTGACAGACATTCTCGTTTTCATGCCGCCCTCCAATTGGCTCAGCAGAGCGGGACAGGATTGCTGGTCCCTCCCTCCTCCTCCTCCAAATTCATCATATTGCTGTCAGCACAGAGCCTTTTTTTCACCCTGAATAAGAGCGTATCTTATATGTTTCCCCCCCTGTACATACAGATTGCCCACATTAATCCGGACCTTCACCCTAAATAAAAGCCTATCTTATATGTTCCCCCTCCCCTGTACATACAGATTGTTCACATTAACCCGGACCTTCACTCTGAATAAGAGCCTATCTTATATGTTTCCCACACCCTGTACATACAGATTGCTCACATTAATCCGGACCCTCACCCTGAATAAGAGCCTATCTTATATGTTTCCCCCCTGTACATACAGATTGCTCACATTAATCCGGACCCTCACCCTGAATAAGAGCCTATCTTATATGTTTCCCACACCCTGTACATACAGATTACTCACATTAAAAATCATCCTACCTGCATCTATTGCATTTTCTGAGATTTTAAACATCCAAGATGGTGGCCCATGGAGGTGCAGGTTGCCTGCAAACAGGAAGTGCCTTCTGACTGTGCTGCTCTGCATTCTGGGATTGCTGACCTTTTCCTAACCCCAGCTCTGCTCAGTCTGTGTAAAGCACAGCTATAACCCCGCCCCTGCACTTTTGACCCCTCTTCTCTCTGAGCCAAGATGGCGGCGCCCGTATCCTCGAGTGCTGAACAGAGTTGCAGGCCAGTGAAGGAAAGAATAAAAAGTAAATGAGTAAAAACATTAAATATATGAATTTTAGATGCTGTGGAATAGTTTTTAAAGGTTTGGGCTTTTCATTAAATGATGCTGAAGGTCCGGTTTAATTTAGAATCATAAAACAGTTTCGGACGCCAACTGTGCTCCGACGCAATGGTGTAACAATTACCTTTTCCTACAGTATCACTTCAACCGGACCTTCACCATAATTTAATGAAAAGCCCAAACTCTTAAAAAACGATTCCCCAGCATCTAAAGTTAATATATTTTAAGTTTTTAGTCACTAACTTATTATTCTTTCCCCCCACTGGGCTGCAACTCTGTTCAGGACTTTAGGATACGAGCGCCGCCATCTTGACTCAGAAGCATTACACTTACTGAGGAGAGGAGAGTGGGATAAAGTACAGGGGGCAGGTTATAGCTGTGCTTTGCTCAGACAGAGCAGAGCTGGGGTCAGGAAAAGGTCAGCAATCCCAGAATGCAGAGCAGCACAGTCAGGAGGCACTTCCTGTTTGCAGGCTGCCTGAAAAAGATGGCGGCTTCCATGAGCCGCCATCTTGGATGTTTAAAGGCTCATAACATGCAGTAGATGCAGGTAGGGTGATTTTTAATGTGAGCAATCTGTATGTACAGGGTGTTGGAAACATATAAAATAGGCTCTTATTCAGGGTGAAGGTCCGGATTAATGTGAGCAATCTGTATGTACAGGGTGTGGGAAACATATAGGATAGGCTCTTATTCAGGGTGAAGGTCCGGATTAATGTGAGCAATCTGTATGTACAGGGTGTGGGAAACATATAAGATAGGCTCTTATTCAGAGTGAAGGTCCGGATTAATGTGGGCAATCTATATGTACAGGGTGTGGGAAACATATAAGATAGGCTCTTATTCAGAGTGAAGGTCCGGATTAATGTGGGCAATCTATATGTACAGGGTGTGGGAAACATATAAGATAGGCTCTTATTCAGAGTGAAGGTCCGGATTAATGTGGGCAATCTGTATGTACAGGGGGGAAACATATAATATAGACTCTTATTCAGGGTGAAGGTCCGGATTAATGTGGGCAATCTGTATGTACAGGGTGTGGGAAACATATAAGATAGGCTCTTATTCAGGGTGAAGGTCCGGATTAATGTGAGCAATCTGTATGTACAGCCTGTGGGAAACATATAAGATAGGCTCTTATTCAGGGTGAAGGTGCGGATTAATGTGAGCAATCTGTATGTACAGCCTGTGGGAAACATATAAGATAGGCTCTTATTCAGGGTGAAGGTCCGGATTAATGTGAGCAATCTGTATGTACAGCCTGTGGGAAACATATAAGATAGGCTCTTATTCAGGGTGAAGGTCCGGATTAATGTGAGCAATCTGTATGTACAGCGTGTGGGAAACATATAAGATAGGCTCTTATTCAGGGTGAAGGTCCGGATTAATGTGAGCAATCTGTATGTACAGCCTGTGGGAAACATATAAGATAGGCTCTTATTCAGGGTGAAGGTCCGGATTAATGTGAGCAATCTGTATGTACAGGGTGTGGGAAACATATAAGATAGACTCTTATTCAGGGTGAAGGTCCGGATTAATGTGAGCAATCTGTATGTACAGGGTGTGGGAAACATATAAGATAGGCTCTTATTCAGGGTGAAGGTCCGCTTTAAGGGGACGTCTAAGTCCGCACTGAAGGCTGCATCCCCCGCTTCCCTCTAACATGGCCATTCACAGATGTGCTGGCGCGGTCACATGTCCTGCTAGAGAGAAGGCGGGGACACGGCCCGCGTCGGAGTGGGAATAAAGGTGAGTGAACGTGGCGATCGGGGGGATATCACACAGCGGGGAATCGATCGGCCCAGGAATCTTATAGATGGAGGTGGGTTTGAGACACTTTCAGGACTTTTTCTGCAGGTGGCGGCGGCGTCTGTCACACTAACTACTGTTATTATTTGTCTTCCAGTGTGAGCTCTACACAGCAACAGGAAACCAACTCTGATATACAGAGGACGATCATTGGGGACGCGAGGATCTCCATCCACAGGGACACCATAATGGGGGATCAGCGCCTCCTCCCATCACAGGGTAAGACCCCCCCAACCTGTTTCACAACCCCCACTAGTTCTTTTCTCTTTAGTTATTAGGATTGGGAACCCCCTCCATGTGACACCTTGGATTGGAATGGCTGCCTGGATGGGAGGCTCCTAGATCAGGGAGAATCCCTCCTTTCCCTCAAGTAATCCTCTGGTTCTAAAATAATTAGAATAATTAATAATTAGAATACACAGAGCAAGTGATTAGTTAACGAAAAATACAATTATTATCGGTTGGCCCAAATCAGCCATAAAAAAATCTGATGTCAAATTACCTTAAAGTGGACCAACACCCTCCCATGATCGGCCCGGGAATCTATAAGATTCCCGGACCGATCAGCCCCCTGACTGCGGGGCACCCCGATCGCTCTGTGAAACCCCCCAGAAACCCCTAAATCCCTACCTGATCCTCGATCCAGCTGCGCCCGCCGCCTCCTCCCGCGCGTCCCTCTAGCAGGGCGCGCTCCCGCGCTGGCTGTTTGTGAATGGCCGGCGGGGGCGCGCAACCTGTAAGAGTGACGCGCGGGAGGCGGCGGGCGCGCTCTCTTGTCCGTCGCTGCCTCCCGCTTGTCCGTCGGCGGGGATTGGCTGCGGCGGTTACGTGGGAGCGAGGAGAGGTGAGATTTTGGGGCTTTCTGGGGGGTTTCACCCCCCGATCGGGGTGCCCCACCGAAGTGGACCAAAGCCCAGGACAGTCAATATCCTGGGTGTTGGTCCACTTTAATTATATACATGAGTTTATTAATTATATACAGGAGTTTATTAATTATATACAGGAGTTTATTATTAATTATATACATGAGTTTATTATTAATTATATACAGGAGTTTATTAATTATATACAGGAGTTTATTAATTATATACAGGAGTTTATTATTAATTATATACATGAGTTTATTATTAATTATATACATGAGTTTATTAATTATATACAGGAGTTTATTAATTATATACATGAGTTTATTAATTATATACATGGGTTTATTAATTATATACATGAGTTTATTATTAATTATATACATGAGTTTATTATTAATTATATACATGAGTTTATTAATTAGATACATGAGTTTATTAATTAGATACATGAGTTTATTAATTATATACAGGAGTTTATTAATTATATACAGGAGTTTATTAATTATATACATGAGTTTATTATTAATTATATACATGAGTTTATTATTAATTATATACAGGAGTTTATTATTAATTATATACAGGAGTTTATTATTAATTATATACAGGAGTTTATTATTAATTATATACATGAGTTTATTATTATATACATGAGTTTATTATTATATACATGAGTTTATTATTAATTATATACATGAGTTTATTAATTATATACATGAGTTTATTAATTATATACATGAGTTTATTATTAATTATATACATGAGTTTATTATTAATTATATACATGAGTTTATTATTAATTATATACATGAGTTTATTATTAATTATATACATGAGTTTATTATTAATTATATACATGAGTTTATTATTAATTATATACATGAGTTTATTATTAATTATATACAGGTGTTTATTAATTATATACATGAGTTTATTATTAATTATATACATGAGTTTATTATTAATTATATACATGAGTTTATTATTAATTATATACATGAGTTTATTAATTATATACAGGAGTTTATTAATTATATACATGAGTTTATTATTAATTATATACATGAGTTTACTAATTATATACATGAGTTTATTATTAATTATATACATGAGTTTATTAATTATATACAGGAGTTTCTTAATTATATACATGAGTTTATTATTAATTATATACATGAGTTTATTATTAATTATATACAGGAGTTTATTAATTATATACATGAGTTTATTATTAATTATATACATGAGTTTATTATTAATTATATTCAGGAGTTTATTAATTATATACATGAGTTTATTATTAATTATATACATGAGTTTATTAATTATATACATGAGTTTATTAATTATATACATGAGTTTAATGAAGTCCCAGAAATTGACTCGTGGTGTTAAATGTTCAAACTGCAATTTATGCCGGATATCCCAAATCTCATGCAGCAGGTATTCAATAGCGCTCAACCACATAGGTATCATCCACCGCGTGCCCGCCACCTATTTTTGGTGCCCTTACCAGGTGGCGTAATATTGCTACGCCTTACGAATAAGCCACTCCTTGCTCCGTAGCTCTATTCAATCCAAATCTGATCCTCCTGTTGTTTAGGATGAATACCCATAGATTTTGGGCATGAAGGTGGCTCAATGTGAGTTTTTGCATGAAAGAAATCAATGAAGGAAATATATAGCGTAATATCGCTTTTAATAATAAAAACCTCTAAAAGGTTAAAAATGTGCACTCACATTTAAAATCCTTATAACATAGGCGAAGCTCTCGCCCTACTTTCGGTTCACCTCGGCCGCTGGTGTCCACGAGGGGGAGAGGGAGTTCGCTTTCAAAGGTTCCTTTGTTGTATTAGTGCAGGGCTCCGCCTAGTCGCCATCAACGCATTTCGCTGCGTAACGCAGCTTTATCAAGACTGGCGGCGCGGCGGGCTGTGCTGAAATTTACGATGTTGGAAAAGGGGGCAAGGTCTGTGTGATGGATGGCACGACAGAGATTATCTTGCTCATGATGTGGTTGAGCGCTATTGAATACCTGCTGCATGAGATTTGGGATATCCGGCATAAATTGCAGTTTGAGAATTTAACACCACGAGTCAATTTCTGGGACTTCATTAAACTCCTGTATATCATTAATAAACTCATGTATATCATTAATAAACTCCTGTATATCATTAATAAACTCATGTATAGCATTAATAAACTCATGTATAGCATTAATAAACTCATGTATAGCATTAATAAACTCATGTGTATCATTAATAAACTCATGTATAGCATTAATAAACTCATGTATATCATTAATAAACTCATGTATATCATTAATAAACTCATGTATAGCATTAATAAACTCATGTGTATCATTAATAAACTCATGTATAGCATTAATAAACTCATGTATATCATTAATAAACTCATGTATATCATTAATAAACTCATGTATAGCATTAATAAACTCATGTATAGCATTAATAAACTCCTGTATATCATTAATAAACTCATGTATATCATTAATAAACTCATGTATAGCATTAATAAACTCATGTGTATCATTAATAAACTCATGTATAGCATTAATAAACTCATGTATATCATTAATAAACTCATGTATATCATTAATAAACTCATGTATATCATTAATAAACTCATGTATAGCATTAATAAACTCATGTGTATCATTAATAAACTCATGTATAGCATTAATAAACTCATGTATATCATTAATAAACTCATGTATAGCATTAATAAACTCATGTATAGCATTAATAAACTCATGTATAGCATTAATAAACTCATGTGTATCATTAATAAACTCATGTATAGCATTAATAAACTCATGTATAGCATTAATAAACTCATGTATAGCATTAATAAACTCATGTATAGCATTAATAAACTCATGTGTATCATTAATAAACTCATGTGTATCATTAATAAACTCATGTGTATCATTAATAAACTCATGTGTATCATTAATAAACTCATGTATATAATTAAAGTGGACCAACACCCAGGGGGGATCGGCCCGGGAATCTATAAGATTCCCGGGCTGATCAGATCCCTCCCCGCGGGGCATCCGAAATCGGGATGTCCCGCGGGGTGAAACCCCCCAGGAAGCCCACAGAAGCCTACCTTTTCCCCGTTCCAGCGGCGCATGCGCGTCCGCCACCCCCTCCTGCGCGTCCCTCTAGCAGGGCGCGCTCCCTGTAAGGGGGACGCGCGGGTGGCGGCAGACGCGCTCTGCTTGTCCATAGCTGTCTCTCGTTGTCCGTCCCCGGTGATTGGCTCCAGCGGTCACGTGGGAGCGGGGTGAGGTGAGTTTTCCGGGCGATCGGGGGGGTTTCACACAGCGGGGCACCCCCGATAGTCAAAATCCTGGGTGTTGGTCCACTTTAAGGGACTTTGACATCAGATTTTTTATTTTATTGCTTGCTGAGCCTATTGGGGATATTGGGTTCTTACACTTTTGAGCAGAATTCATACTTTCAACTAATTGTGTAAAATATCTAAATCTTTTAAGCGCGGGTTTTCTTTTTCTATATTTTCAGCTAATCCTCTGGTTCTATATTTCTATAATCTACTTGTAAAGCTGGTTGGATACTCGTCGATACCTATAGACGATCCCCCGCTTGCCAGGATGATGGAAATGCCTTACCTGACAGAACTAAAAGTTCACCAAAACCCAGAATTTTGACTATCCTGGGTTTTGGTCCACTCCCCAGGGGCACCCCACTATGTGAAACCCCCCAGATCTCCCACATAAACTCTCCTCACCTGGGTCCTACGGCACATGCGCGGCCGCTCGTCCAATCGGCGCGCTCGGAGCCGCTGAGCAATGCACGTCTGAGTGACGTCTTAGCGCAGCGGCTCCGAGCGCACTGGCGGCCGCATCTCGCGCTTTCCTGTAACGGAGCGCATCCGCGCAGGCCATTTGTGAATAACACGCGCACTGCTAGAGGGATAGCGGGGATGCAGCCCACGTCTGCGCGGTTGGACCGGGATTAAGGTAAGTGTAGCGGGCGACCTGGGAGTTTTCACACAGCGGGGCATCCCGATTCTGGATGACCCGTGGGGAACGAATGGATCGGCCCAGTAATCCCAGGCTGCTGCAGCTGGGTTTTGGTCCACTTTAAAGTGGGGACATAAAAAAAGTAAAAGGGAACTTACCTTTTTGCCCTGCGCCACTGGTCACTGAAAGTCTGGCGCTCCAGAACTCGCCCGATCAATTTATTGGGACCCCCGCTGCCTCCTGTGCTGTCTGGGGCCTGAAACGGTATTCTCTGGTACTTCCGTGCCAGACCACATCCCCACCATCAGTCAGGGGTATGGCCATGCCCCCTTATTCACTACAATGGAGAGAGGGTGTGTAAGACTTCTCCCACTACCTCCATTGCTAATACATTGAGAGGGCGTGGTCAGAAGGGGTGTGGATTGGCAAGAATCTGGCGATACGATACGTATCACGATACATGTATGACGATACAATATATCCAGATTCTATTGCGTGTTTTTTTTTTTTTTTTATTAAATTTTATTTTTTATTTTAAATTTTTAAAAGTGACATAGGGTCATGACCCCAAAATATGGAGTGAGGTCAGCATAAACAGCCCGGGACCATCTATGGCGGCTTGTAGAACAGGGTTTGGTGGCCCCTGACCCTGCAGGCATCTGACAGCTGAACCGCTGGGAGCCCGGATGACGCCTGCGGAGGGGTGATATTTGACAAAATCTATTTTTTTTTTTCTGACACCCCTCACATTGGTGAGGGGTGTCATCCCACCATCGATCTCGTTATAGGGGCTAATGAGAGGAGGGGTTACTTATAAACCTGAAACTCCTGCCAAGCTTGTGGTTTTCTTCTAGTAGGAATAAAATCCAGGGGTGACAGGTTTAGTGCATCAGGGGTGACAGAACCTGTCACCTGATTTCCTCTTCCTTCAGGGGTGACAGAGCCTGTCACCCGATTTCCTCTTCCTTCAGGGGTGACAGAACCTGTCACACTTTTTCCTCTTCCTTCAGGGGTGACAGAACCCGTCACCCGATTTTCTCTTCCTTCAGGGGTGACAGAACCTGTCACCCAAATTCCTCTTTTTTCAGGCGTGACAGAACCCATCATCCGATTTCCTCTTCCTTCAGGGGTGACAGAACCTGTCACACT
This sequence comes from Gastrophryne carolinensis, assembly GCA_027917425.1. Taxonomy (NCBI): domain Eukaryota; kingdom Metazoa; phylum Chordata; class Amphibia; order Anura; family Microhylidae; genus Gastrophryne; species Gastrophryne carolinensis. The sequence goes on from CM051237.1 coordinate 27,243,720, forward strand.
TTTTCCTCTTCCTTCAGGGGTAACAGAACCCGTCACCCGATTTTCTCTTCCTTCAGGGGTGACAGAACCCATCACACGTTTGCCTCTTCCTTCAGGGGTGACAGAGCCTGTCACCCGATTTCCTCTTCCTTCAGGGGTGACAGAACCTGTCACCCGATTTCCTCTTCCTTCAGGGGTTACAGAACCTGTCACCCTGATTTCCTCTTCCTTCAGGGGTGACAGAACCTGTCACCCGGTTTCCTCTTCCTTCAGGGGTGACAGAACCTGTCACCCTGATTTCCTCTTCCTTCAGGGGTGACAGAACCTGTCACCCTGATTTCCTCTTCCTTCAGGGGTGACAGAACCTGTCACCCTGATTTCCTCTTCCTTCAGGGGTGACAGAGCCTCTCACCCGATTTCCTCTTCCTTCAGGGGTGACAGAACCTGTCACCCTGATTTCCTCTTCCTTCAGGGGTGACAGAGCCTCTCACCCGATTTCCTCTTGCTTCAGGGGTGACAGAACCTGTCACACGTTTTCCTCTTCCTTCAGGGGTGACAGAACCCGTCACCCGATTTCCTCTTCTTTTAGGGGTGACAGAACCCGTCACCTGATTTCCTTTTCCTTTACAGCTAGGTTTGTTTTTTTTTATTTTGACCTCCCAGTCAAAATAAAAAAACAAACCTGGCTGGATATTTCTTAATGCTGAGTGTATAAGTGACCCCTCCCCCCACCATCCAGCCTATTTATATGCATTTTTTGTTTGGCCCATTTTTTCGTCATAATGCTCCTTTAAGGCACTTGGATGCTGCGCTTTGGGTGTGGATGAAAGGAGCCGGTTACGGAAGATGACGGCTGAACCGAATGGCTGATCCAGCAGTGAGCCATAGACTGAAGCCCCGACACATTTCATAAGACAAGCAGGGGTCGGGAGAGCTGTGCAGTATCCCAGGACGAGACAGCGGGGTGGTCGTGGTTGTGCCGAAGATTAAGCCGGGTAAACAGAATCCAAATGCGGTGACAAAAGGCAAAGAAGGAAGCGGTGGCCAACAGGTCAAGCTGAGGTCATAACAATAATCCAAATAGACAAAATCCACACTAATGCAGAGCACCCTCGTTTTTATTGTGATGGGCATTGGACTTAGACTTAGGGAGAGGCTAGGCTTTAGGTGGCCACCTGCCAATTGGGGCTGGAGTCAGCCCTGCTTAGGCCAATTAGGCCAGATAATCGGTGGGAAGCTACTTATAGAAAACTAACATTAACAGTTGCTGTATCCCTGTAGCCTCCCTGCCACAAGGAATTCCTAGTAGGCATGTAATGTATGTTCCTGGTGAAATAAAGCTGAATGAAAAGAGACTTTGGCCCTTATTTAACAAGGGCTAGCGCCAGGTAGCGACTGGTGAGCGAACGGTAATGACGCTCCCCGCCACGCGAACGCCGGCTCCCCACCACAATCACACATTTATCAAGCCGATCCTGCTTAGCGACTGAGATAGCGCCAGATAGCCACTCATTCATCATTATTCCAGCCTCACCCCACAGCGCCAGCGAGAGACCTTGAACAGCGACAGGTATGACCTCTCGCTACCTGGCGCTCTCCAATGCATTTCAATGGAACAATCTTTAATTAATCATAAATAATTGTTTTTTTTTGTTAATGTGAAAAATTCTGTGACCACTTCTGCAATGTTAGATATTTTTTTTAAGGTAAAAAAAAAAAAAAAAAAAAATTTGTGCAGAATTGATATTACAGGTCTGATATTAATGTATTCATATTACAAAATGTTTTTATAAACTTGTTTTTTGGTTTAAAAAAATATGGTTGTTTGGGGGTTAAAAAACTACTTTTAACCCATCGCCGCCAGCGCTCTGGGGTTTAAACAAGCATTTCACAGCGTGAGAATTTTTGTAGCGTGATTTGTTAATGAATATGGTGGGAGCCGTTCGCTATGGCCATTCGCTATCATGCGCTCCCATACAGCGCGGAACCTGTCAAATAGCGACTCCTCACCCAATATTCAACATTACCGCACACCGACTGAGTTGCTGTCAACAACCGAACAACGCCCAAGCACAGCGACTACTAGCGGGCGCTGTGAAAATAACGCTACTGACGCTCATCTGTCGCTACCTGCCGCTATTAATAAATCAGCCTCTTAGTTTTCAAAGAGAGGGCTTCTCTTTCTTTGACACCCCCCCCCATACATAAGCTCAAACCCCTAAAACATCTCAGTACAGGGTTGTTTTTTTTTTTTTTTTGTTCACACTATAGTGACAAGTGTGAAAACTGAGGAGGATGAAGTATTTGTGAAGAATGAAGAGGAAGAAAAACCTCTACAGATCAGCACAGGTGAGTAATGACATTTCTATTGGAAAGGTTCCCCATACACTAAGGTCTCATTCACCTCAGTACAGGGTCATTTGTCTCATTTTTGGCTCCCAAACCCCGGAGACATCCATAATGGATACAGTCAGCTCTATGGGATGGATTCAGCACTTAAAGTGGACCAAAACCCAGGATTTCGACTATCCAATCGGGGGTGCCCCGCTGTGTGAAACCCCCCCAGATCGCCAAAGCCAACTCACCTCTTCCCAGGCCTATGGCGCATGCGCGGCCGCTCCTCCAATTATCGCGCTCGGAGCCGCTGACGTTACGTCGTCTACGGCCAGCTCACAGCTCCAGCTTCCCTCTAACGGGGAGTGTGCCCACGTTCACAAATAGCTGAATGGCTGAAGGGTTCTAGATACCCTTCTAGATAGGCACATGCGCCGTTGGACTGGGAAACAAGGTAAGTGTATGGAATGACCTGGGGGGTTTCACACAGCGGGGCGTCCCGATTTTGGATGCCCTGGGGGGACGGAATAGATCAGCCTGGGAATCTTATAGATTCCCGGGCCGATCAGCATGGGTTTTGGTCCAATTCAGAACAATGTCACACAGAAAGCTATCAACAATATTGGCCAGCGCCTGTGTTATAACTGGGTGATGCAATCCCAAGAGGACATCAGGGACATAGTAGAGAGTTCAGTTCAAGGTCAAAGGGCCGGCAGCAAAGGTTCATATGCGATGAGGCAGACCAAAGGTCGTGACCAGGCAGCATAGACGATGTCACAATCACACTCTTATCAGCCCAGCCAATACGCCAGACAGAGTGTGATGGTACAAGGTACAACACGCCACTAGACCCCCAGACAGGGACTACTAGTCTCAGCAAGTCATCAGTTAACCCTAAAAAAGTGTATCACCAGAGCTTCCCTCAGGAAGGTGAGCTCATCTATTTAGAGGTCAAAGACTAGAGCTGATTAATTAAACATTTAATCTGATAAAAGGTATCACAGTGCTGGAGGTGATTTACAACAATAAAATGACATACAAAAAATACAGAAGAGTATATAGCAAATGACAAGTTCTTACTCAGTCTTTTTCAGAGGTCGCTTGGGACGATGTTATGATCCCAGGTCCATAGCTTGTAATGCCCCAAGCATGTGTCCTCTCTTGGCTTTTGTTAGCCAGAATTTGGAGGGAAAAACGGCTTAACAGGACATCTCCCATCTCCATGGAATTCCTAAGGGTGGGGGGGGATTCTATTCCCCAGGTCCCCTTATCTGATTGCCGGTTTATGGCCAGAGCAAAAGACAACAGCCTGGCACTTCAAAGAGATCTGACTTCAAACAAGGAAGTATCACAAACAGAGTCTTAATTAGGTTGGAAGGTACACGCTGCATGGCCCTGTTGTCATATAGGAGGGTGTTTTATGGCACACGGGTGGAGGGGGGGGGGGGGAACTGCTGGTCAGCTAAGGTCCATATTCAAATATACACACACATATATACACTCATAATACGTATGTTTATTCTATAATCATGCCCTGGGCATGACAGACGATAAGCAGATTAATGAAGGCAGGCAGTAAAAGGGTCGTAAAGGATTTGAGGTGAAACCAGAAAGACCATTCAGAGGCCAAGGTCAAGGGACAATCCTGGTTGTAACAGGTGCAGGGGAGAATCCAGAACAGGAGGCACTTGGCAGGCAAATCCACAATGTACTGGTGCTAGGGCAACATCATTGCGTGGGAAACTGCAAAATTAGTGCCGTTCTGGGTCCTGCGTGCCCTTCTTCTGGCAACGTCACGGCCTGCCAGTGGGAGGTTACTCACAATTAGCAGACAATGAAAGAAAAAAGGACCTTGTGCCAAATCCAATGATTCAGCACCAAGTTCAGAAAGTGTGCTTCTATTTTTTTCTGTGTAGAAGGTGTCATTCCCTTCCCTGGGTGATTCAACAATTCACTATATTGCAATGTTTACTCCAAAGTGTGCTTTTTGCATCTGGTGCTGAATTGACCCAATATGTTGAAAAGACTGGGTTGAGTATTTCTATTAATACACAGGCAGGACAGGTAGGTTTCAGGACATAATCTCAACTAGGAACTCCATCAGATCCTTCTCTACCCCCTCTGTTGGTGATATAGTCAATATTAGGATCTCCCAAGAATTCACAAACTACTATGATACTGTTCTTCTTGTTGTACATTCATGGTTCACTAATGTATCTGCTATGAATAAAAGCCATTAATGATACTTATTCATCTTTAAAGTGGACCAATCACCAGGATTTAGACTATTCTGGTAACTGGTCCTTGCCCTGGGGGTATCCCGATATCGGATGCCCCTCTGTGCGAAACCCCCCCAGTTCGTTCACTTACCTTTGCCAGTTCCATGGTGCTGGCGGTCATCCAATCAGCATTTTATGCAGTGTAGCATAAAGCTGACGATTTGAACTTTTCGCCAGCATAGCCGCGCCTGCAGCTGCATCCCTGTCTCCTCTGTGAGGGGGGATTCTGAATGGCTACTGCAGAGAAGCTGGGAGGTTCACACATCGGGGCAGGCTAGCGGCCGGTCCTGGAATCTTATAGATTGCAGGCCAACCGCAGGGGTGATTGGTCCACTTTAAAGCAGTAAAGCCATATGTAAACGCGTTTCGCCAGTTATGCTTTTTCAACACATGTGGACCTGTAATAATATTATACACATTATTTATTAATCTCATAACGCCTTATCAAAATGCTCATCCCACCCTGTGAAGCTGTTGTGACTTGATTAGAGATCCTCAGCTGCGAGATGCTGGGGATACTACTCTGAACCTAAATTTGAGATGATTCCAGGCCTAATAAAAGTTCTTACTCCATTACAAAAAAAAAGGCTGGTAGAAATAGTGCCACTTGTCTTCTGAGGGTATGAGGATGTCTGCCACATAACATGTAATCAATCTCACAACAGCGCCAGAGGGAAAGATGAGCACTATGATAGGGAATTATAAAATGTATAATGTGTAAAATGCTAATGTATATCACTGGTCTGCATGTGTTGAAAAAGCAAACTGGCGAAACGCGTTTATCTGCGGACAGCATGAATGTATAACAAACAGAACAGTATCATCGTAGTAGGTGATATATTCAATATAGGATTTACCAAACATCCACATACTACTATGATATATTACACACTAGGCTCTGCATCGGTGACATCCGCTCTACCCCCCCCCCCCCCCCATTGGTGATATATTCAATATGGGATTTACCAAACATTCACAAATGGGGGGTAGAGCGGATGCCACCGAGGCAGAGGCTAGTGTGTAATACGTGTGTTACCTGAATAATCACATATTTGGTGAATAGCAATAGAGTACATCTATACTCAACACTTACACCGGACCTTTAGCATCATTTAAGAAAAAGGCCAAACCCCTAAAAAATATTTCTCAGCATCTAAAATTAATATATGTTACGTTTTTATTCGCTTACATTGCTGGGCTGCAACTCTGTTCAGGACTCGGAAGCATCACATACTGAACAGAGGAGAGTGGTGAAAAGTTTAGGGCGGCGGGTTATAGCTGTGCTTTTAGTCACTTTCTTTTTACTATTTGGGCTGCAACTCTGTTCAGGACTTTAGGATACAGGCGCAGCCATCTTGCCTCAAAAGCATCACATTCTGAGGAGAGGGGGCGGGTTATAGCTGTTCTTTGCTCAGACAGAGCAGAGCTGGGGTCAGGAAAAGGTCAGCAATCCCAGAATGCAGAGCAACGAGACACTGAATGAAGAGTCAGAAGACACTTCCTGTCTGCAGGCAGCCTGCAACTCCATGGGTTGCCGTCTTGGATGTTAAAAGGCTCAGAAAACGCAATAGGTGCGGGTCGGATGATTTTTAATTTGGGCAATCTGTATGTACAAGGGGGGGGGGGGGGGTAACATATAAGCTCTTATTCAGGGTGAAGGTCCGGATTAATGTGGACAATCTGTATGTACAGGGTGGGGGAAACATATAAGAAAGGCTCTTATTTAGGGTGAAGGTCCGGTTTAAAGAACTGCCTGTACTTCCCCTACCCCAGTCCAGCTTGCCTCAGCAATAAAGAGTAGTGTATGCTTTACATAAAACCCACTTTATTCAAAATCCTATTTATAATTGGTTCTAACACTTAGGGCCTGATTTCTGATGTTTTCTGGGTTTCCTTTGTTCGCTCTATCTTTAGGATCCCAATGTTCCCCAACAGGGAAACTGAGACAAGCACCCTCCGGAATCTAGATTCCCCGACACATCTTGGTACAGAGACATCACTTTGTTTTCTCGCCCACAGGCTCCAGAGACACTATATTGGGGGATGTGAAAACTGAGGAGGAGGAAGGAGTGTTTGTGCAGAATAAAGAGGAGGAAATCCCTCTACAGATCAGCTCAGGTGAGTATCAAACCCTTTATAAAAAAAAAAATCCCTGTTTCTCCTGCCCAAAAAATACAGCTCGGTACAGGGAATTGGTTCTCATCTTTGTTCCAAGATTCCGGAGAAGCTATAGTGAAAACTGAGACGGAAGAAGGATTTGTGAAGAAGGAGGAGGAGGATATCCCTCTACAGATTATCTCAGGTGAGTAATAAATAGAAGAAGGGGGGAGATTTCCCTAAAAGGAAAGGGAAACCTATAAAGTTGGGGGGCTTTTGGACCCTAGGAGGATGTCCCAATCCTCATTGTATTTTGTATGAAATCGAACGAGGTAACATATTCAAAGTAATATACTTATATCATACATAAATACCAAAGAAATAGCATAGAAATGACAGTAGATCGCGTTAGGGTACAATTGTTCTCACAGACGTCTGTGGAATTTTAATTAGTCCTTTAACAGATATCTGTTTGTAGCAATTAACGTTTGCAATACGATGGGTATCCATTTTTTTAAACAATTTGTAGCAAGGGTTGATCTTGTTTTTGGCTTAATACATACGCGTTTCGCGTCTTAGCGCTTCCTCAGTGTATATGGCCAAAGTTAACATCTGTAGCATAATAATAAGTATCAATACTTGGTTACATAGTGAGGTCATTTTTGCAAAAAAATGGAAACATATTCTTGGGTACATACATTGTGTGACATTTTATGAACCTTTTTAGTGATATGGGGTAATGGCTCCCCTAGCAGGAGTTAGAGTCAATTGACAGGTTTATAAGTAAATTTGTAGCTCTATCATAGTATTTGGTAAATGTTACCTTATGTAATTTGTAGTGTGGATAGTAGGTAGTAATAGAGTAGGGTTATAAAACTTCTCACTGAGAAATGACAACCTGGTAAGTAATGAGTCATAGATAAGCATAAAGGCAAGATGTATAAGGTTGTGACAGTAATGGTAAGAAAAAGCTTGGTACCTTGAGTAGGGTAGTGCGTCTAGCCACTGGAGTAATAAATAATAATAAATTATATCATTTTCCTGTATCTGTTGCTGAGTAAGCCCAAACACTACAGGTATATACAGCCCAGTACAGGGACATGACTCGCATCTTTATTCTCAGACCCGGGAGGAGCTATAATAAAAACTGTGGAGGTAGAAGAAGTATCTGTGAAGAATGAAGAGGAGGAAATCCCTTTACAGATCAGCTCAGGTGAGTAATACAACCTGCATAGATAACATTTTCCTGTATCTTCTGCCCAATTACCCCAAACACTACAGTCTTATACGGCTCAGCACGGGGGCCTGACTCTCATCTTTATTCTCAGACCCTGGAGGAGCTATAATAAAAACTGTGGAGGTAGAAGAAGTATGTGTGAAGAATGAAGAGGAGGAAATCCCTCTACAGATCAGCTCAGGTGAGTAATACAACCTGCATAGAAAACATTTTCCTTGGGTGGCGCTACTCCGTCACAAGGCCCCTGAGCTGAATAATCTACAAAACAAGCTGTTCTCATTCATTATGCTGTCCACTAAACAGACAATAGCAAAGGCTTGGAACACAGCAGCTAGTCTTTATCTCAGAAGTAAAGGCTAGAATGAATGGCTGTAGCGATAACCCTTATCGCCGGAGGGCTTCCCCGCCAGAGACGTCCTTTTCCCAATCGTAAGAGTTGCTGCAGGAATCCCAGAGTCAGCCGTGAGGGAAACAGGAACAGCCCTTACAAGGGCTAGGGAATTGTAATATAGCATTTCCCCCAATAAGAGACAGAACTTCAGTATTGAGGGTGAAGGTGAAGTGTCTTTATTAGTGCCACTCTAGGACTTATATACACAAGTCTCCATGCAAGGTGGACCTGATGGAGAACTGCATGACACACACACACCGACCAATAGCAGCAGGGCACACAATCCCTCAACTCTGCCGGTGACGCAATCAGCAACACAATAGACGTCTGTAACACAATCAATCAGAACAATGCCATTGTCTGTGACGTAATCAATCAACACAATGGCAGTCTGTAATACAATCCAAACTACAATGACATTGCCTGTAACAGTATCAAAATACAATGACATTGTCTGGAACCTAATTAAGAAAAGGCCAGTGAATGACCCGGTGGGCAATTGAATAGTGATGACATCCAAAAGGCAGAGCGTCTGTCACAATGGCTTTTTAATAAATGAAAAACTTACCAGCATACTGAATGACAAACATGATTATTTTCTGGACGTTTGGGAACCCTGGATCCAGTATGCAACCCCAAATCTATCAATGTCAGCACTATACTGATTGATATTTTGAGAGACTATCAGGAGCGGACCAGGGACCCACACCCATCCCCCCCCCCATCCCCAATCCCAATCCCTGTTAGAACCATGACGGCCTGAATCTTGCACTGTGCACAACGTGTTAACCTCGTTCATCTATATTACTGGTGGTGGTGGTGGTGGTTGTGGTCGAGCGGGGGGGAGGAGGGAGGCTCCCTTTGCCTCTGGTTTCCCTGGCCCGACGCGCTTTCTATTATAATATATAGCTGGAATCGGAAATGAGGCTATACACTATATGCTGATATCGACATCGCTGTTTATTATGCATGTAATGTTACCATATATGCTGAGATACTGTCTTGTCGAGAAAACTCAATAAAAAGATTGAAAGAGAAAACATTTTCCTGTATCTTCTGCCCAATTACCCCAAACACTACAGTCTTATACGGCTCAGCACGGGGGCCTGACTCTCATCTTTATTCTCAGACCCTGGAGGAGCTATAGTGAAAACTGAGGAGGATGAAGAAGTATTTGTAAAGAATGAAGAGGATGAAATGCTTTTACTGATTAGCACAGGTGAGTTATAAATCTTATGTAGAGAGTATTCACTATTCTTCTGTTCAGTGACTCTGCAATTCACTACCTTATTGCTGTGCTTCACTTGGTGCCGCTTATCTTTATACTGGCGAGCTTCCATTCCACACCAGAACAGGTGATAACAAAGGGGAGAGCTCCTCTGCTGTCAGCTCATCATTGTTTCACAGCTTTACAGCACAGATAGGGTTCAAGCCATGTTTACTAGGAGGTCAGACGTTCACCCTCTTGGGCTTAAAGTGATTGTCCAGGCAAAAAAGAAAAATATGCTTACCTTTTGTCCCCGCAGATGATTGCTCCTAGTCCACGCCTTGATCGGTGAATCATCAAGTTCTACATTGTGTTGTCCGATGCTTCAGTTTTCTCGGCGGGGCTCCCTTCCTTTGGAGCCCTGCTTCCATATCTTTACTTCCTCTCTCCTGAGCCAGAACTACACTGGCCTGCCTGATGGTGGCAAACGACGCTCGTTAAAGGAGGGCAACAGCTGTGGACTAGTGCTTCTGTTCCTAATTAACCAGGGAGGTTGCACGCGGAATAAGCAGTCATTAAATCCTGGATCCCTGGAGAGCAGGCAAGACCCATTTTAAAAAGGGTTCTTCTACTCCCCCCACCCACCCTCATGTAGCTGCAGGACCGTAGAACCGGGAAGAGGTGAGTTTCTTTGGGCGACCTGGGGGGGGGGTTTCACACAGCGGGGCATCGACCGAAACCCAGGATGGTCAAAATCCTGGGTTCTAGTCCACTTTTAAAGATCAAGAGCAGGATTGGTGAGATAACTGAGCTGAGTTTAAGAACTCTTGGTTAAAGTCTATCCGGTCCTGGGGCCTGTTCACATTTAAATTATTTAGCCTTTTTTTGGGATAATATGCAATATACATGTTTAGCCAGTTGAGAATTATGCTTGGGTTATTGCTAGCACTGGCATCGCCTATATTCTAAGTATGTCACACACCCCGCTTCAAGATATCCATAACATGTGGGTAATACCGACCTGAAGAGGGCGTTCTGCAGAGATGATAGTAAAAAGAAGGCCCCTCCCTGATCCATAAATACCTGGGACCTCCCACTCATTACCCAGTTTTCCATCTCTGCAGACGGCGAGCAAGTCAGAAGATGATGTCTCCTCCTTGCACAGGGGGATTTAAGGTAGCCGGGATGATTCCTGGCCCGCTACTTAATTATTTCCGTTTGGACCCTTTTTTCCCTAGAATACATATGCCTCCCAGCCGTGGCTGCGGGTCCAGGCGAGGGTATATTAGCACCTCAGGTGCTCAGGAGCAACGCTCCACCGTGAGACCCTATACAAGAGGGTAGGCGGTTACACCGGGTTGGTGACCCCGGCTTGGGATGCCCTGTCCCTTAGTTTTAATGTTGGAATGGCCCTCCCAGGATCCCTTTTCCACAGTGGGGATGGGGGGTGTGGGTCTCCTCTTTATTATTCTCTTTATTATGCTCTTAACGTTTTCTGTCTTTTACTACTGTTATGGTGTGTTGTCTCTTTAACTGTCCTTATTGTCAGCGCCGCGGCCGTTATTGAGGAGGCCTCTGTGCGGTGCTGGGCTTTTCTTCTTAGTTAATAATGGCGGAGGTAGTTTACCTCACGCACTGTATGGATGCCATGTAGTGGGGGGGGGCGGGGCCGGGGTCCGTCCCTCCTTGTATTGTGTGCCAGCGGTGATAGGAGTGCAGGCTGACTCATTTAATTTAGTTTACTTTTAATGGGCCAAGCGCCGCGGCCGCACATTCGCTGCGGCGCCGGCCGTTTTTGGTGCCTCTTTTTCTCTGAGGGGAATCTCCCCTCACGATTGTCCTCTTGGGGGCGGGGCCGGTCTTGCGGCGCGTCACTGCAGCCCGCCCCCATCTATCTCTGGCGCCGCTGCGGAGCTAATGCTTGGCATAGGAGGGGGGCGGAGCTTGGCGTATCGCGCGTCCCGCGCTGACCACGCCCCCTTCTCCTCTTCTTAGTCAGAAAAGCCTCTTCCTCACGGTCTGGTCGCCATTACACGTTCCCGCGGTACTGTGAGTGGCCTGTGGGTCCCCCCTCTCCCCCATCCTTCTTTGTATGCATGTTCTTTTGTTCCTTATCGCCTGTTACCCTCATAAGTTCTTTCTGTGTCTTTCAGGCGGAGGTTTATCAGGAGGATCTCCAGTAGTATTTAGGGGTTTTCTCCCGGTCCTAGGTCCCTGGGTTCATTTTATTGATCATAAATCCTCCCACTCGGGACATTACAGGGGCATCCCGGGTTGCCTATTGGCGTAATTCCCTGGGTCATAGCGACTATTAAAAGTTCACCTTATGGAGGCATCCCCGGATACTGGGCTCGGGACCCCTTCGGGGCATCCCCGGAAGTGTATGTTGTGTGGGGTATCCATTACTGGGGACGATGTACTTCTGTGTATACCTTGTGCACAGCAAACTATTACACGGCAGTCCGAACCCCAGGCGTCTGGGTCAGCACCGCCGGTCGCTTCATCTCCCCCTCCCACCTTGACACGCACCCCGTGTGACGTCATGGGCAGGGAGCTGCAATCTGAGATGTGCGCCAGATTGGCCAGCCTTGAGAAAATTATCTCCAGCTCGGTCGCCCGTAAGGCTCCGGCTAAGAGAAAGCATTTGTCGCCGGCTCCGCCGGTGGATGACCTTGATGACGTTAATAATCTGGATTGGTCTGATTATTCCCCGCTAGAGGAAGGGGAGGTTTATGAGGATTCAGATATTTCAGACGATGAGCAGTCTTTTGGCGCTGATGCCGAGCTTGGTGACTTGGGGAGATTCTCGGATACTCCTCACGCTCTGGCTCTGATGTTGGAGGTTCTGAATATTTCCCCTCCCGAGGAGGCGCCACAGCAGAAGGGTGAGTTTGAGGAATCCAGGCCGCGCTTGGAGTTTCCTACGCAAAGGCATTTTGACAAAATTATTGCTAAGGAATGGGACAGGCCGGCTCGGCTCCCTGGCATTCCTCAGGGGTGGGATAAGAAATATCCCTTCCCTTCGGAGGCGGGTTAAGCGCTGGGCATCCCCCCCCCCGAGGTGGATGCACCGGTTTTGGGGTTGTCCAACTCCTCTGTATTAAATAGACCTGATTGTTCCACCCTCAAGGATGGAGAGGATAAATGCATTGACCAGATGGCTTGTCATGGTTTTGCTAGCGTTGGGTCAGCCATGTGGCCTATTTGCGCTTCGGCGCTAATGGTGTTGGCTGCCAGGTCTGTGGTCAGGGACCTGTTGGCTTCTTCCGGGCTTCGTCCTGGTAGTGCCGAGTTCCTTAGCCTTAAACGGTGTGAGTTGTTTTTATCTTTTGTGTTAACAGCCTTGGATGACACCTTGATGATGTGTGGTAGGACGTCGGCTCTGCTGGTGACTATTCGGCGGTCAGTGTGGTTGCGCCAGTGGGCGGCCGATTTTATGTCCAAGAAGTCACTGACGGCTCTACCTTTTGTTGGATTACGGCTCTTTGGAGAGACATTGGGCTCTGTCACCAAGGGTGGTAGGTTACCTCAACGCAAGAAACAACGCCGTCCCTTTGGGGGGGCGCCTTCTTTTACCCCCTCCTTTCGTGGGGCCAGATCTGGCAGGGGATTTGCATTCCCCTCTTCCAGAGGAGATTCTGGGAGCAGGGGCAGAGGACGTGCCCGTCCAGGATACAGTTGGGGCTCTAAGCCCAAACCGGCTACTAAGCCAGCTCAGCAATGAGGGGGCGCCCTCACCCATGCGGGTGGGGGGACGGCTGCGACACTTCTCCCAGATCTGGGATCAAGAGGTCTCGGACAGATGGATCCGGGAAGTGGTGTCTTCCGGTTACAAGCTGGAGTTCGAGCTCCGCCCCCCTTCCAGATTTTTCAGGTCTCGGATGCCTTCGGAGCCTCTGGCAGCGCAGGGGCTCCTGGTGGCAGTAGAGAATCTTCTGGACATGGCTGTCATTTGCCCAGTGCCCCCCTCAGATCAGGGCAGGGGTTTTTATTCCAATCTGTTCACGGTACCCAAGAAGGACGGATCGGTCCGACCCATCTTGGTTCTGAAGTTTCTCAACAGGTTCATCCAGCCGCGGAAATTCCGCATGGAAACGCTGCGTTCGGTTATTCACTCTCTTCGTCAGGGAGACTTTCTGACGTCCATAGACATCAAGGATGCTTATCTACACGTTCCGATTTTTCCAGCACACCAGAGGTTTCTCAGGTTCGTGGTGGAGGATCGGCATTTTCAGTTTGTGGCACTCCCTTTCGGTCTCACCTCGGCTCCTCGGGTGTTCACCAAGGTGCTGGCGGGGGTGATGGCTCTGCTCAGGGTTCAGGGTATCCGCATTGTGCCCTATTTGGACGATCTTCTGATCATGGCCTCTTCTTTCAACCAAGCGGAGTTGGACACCAGGGTGGTGGTGTCCACTCTGGAGAGGTTCGGTTGGGTGATCAACCACCCCAAGTCTTCTCTTTCTCCGTCCAGAGTAGTGACCTTTCTGGGAATGTCTCTGGACACTTCGCAGGCCAGGGTGTTTCTGCCCCAGGCCAAGATTCTTTTGATTCAGGAGTTAGTTCGGCTTCTCTTGTCGGCCCCTCGTCCGGCCATCCGGCTAGGGATGAGGCTGGTGGGGTTAATGGTGGCCTCATTCGAGGCAGTTCCCTTTGCGCAGTTTCATACAAGGACGCTTCAGCTTCATCTGTTGAAGGTTTGGGACAAGTCTCCTCTATCGTTGGATCAGTCCTTCCTGATGACTCCCCGAGTTCGTCGATCCCTGCAATGGTGGCTGGGGTCTGTCAATCTGTTGAAGGACAGATCTTTTCTGGCTCCGTGTTGGGAAACAGTCACCACGGATGCCAGTCTGTCAGGTTGGGGGGGTGTTTGGAAGGACCTCCAGTTTCAGGGTCTGTGGGGCCCACAGGAGGCTCACGAGCCCATCAATGTTCTGGAGTTGAGAGCCATCAGGTTGGTTCTGTTTCGCTTGACTCATCAGTTGCGGGGCCTGCCAGTTCGGGTCCGGTCGGACAACCGGACGGCGGTTGCTTACATCAATCACCAGGGGGGGACTCGCAGCAGGAGTGCCCTCAGGGAAGTGTCTTTGATTCTGGACTGGGCGGAGAGCCACGTCCCGTGTATCTCAGCAGTCTACATTCCGGGAGTGGATAACACGGAGGCGGACTCTCTGAGCAGGGCCTCCTCTCGTCAGGGGGAGTGGTCTCTCAGTCCTCAGGTGTTTCTCTCGATTTGCCTCAGGTGGGGGTTCCCGGCGGTGGACCTCTTTGCCTCTCGTCACAATCACAAGCTTCCGGTATTTGTTTCTCTCTCGCAGGATCCACTGGCCCTGGCGGTGGATGCCATGTCCCTGAACTGGAGGGATCTGGGGTTTCTTTACCTGTTCCCTCCGTTTCCAATGGTAGCCAGAGTGGTGCGTAAGCTGGCCATGGAGGGCGCGTCTGCGATTCTGGTGGCACCAAGGTGGCCAAGGCAGGTTTGGTTCGCAGACCTGGTAAGGCTGGCAGAGGATCAGTTCGTTCTGCCTCTACTGCCGGACCTGCTCACCCAGGGTCGGCTACGCTATCCCAATTTACCTTCGCTGGCTTTGACGGCGTGGCTGCTGAAACCGCCATCTTGAAGGAGGAAGGTCTTTCTGACGCGGTGATTCAGACTCTTATTAGCGCCAGGAAGCGCTCTTCCTCTACTATTTACTATAGGACTTGGAGGTCCTATATTGACTGGTGTGAAAGTAGGTCTTTCTCTTGTCGGGAGTTCTCCATTTCCAGAATCCTGGAGTTTCTTCAACATGGTCTGGATCTGGGGCTTCAACTTAGTACCTTGAAGGGGCAGGTTTCTGCTCTGGCGGTGTTCTTCCAAAGGTCCTTTGCACTTCATCCCTTAGTCAAGACCTTTTTCCAAGGAGTTACGCATGTACGGCCTCCTAGGAAGCCCCTTGTTCCAGTTTGGGATTTGAACCTGGTTCTTTCTGCTCTTCAGGGTCCTCCGTTTGAGCCCTTGAATGAGGTTGCTTTGTCTTCACTTACTCAAAAGGTGGCCTTTTTGGTGGCTATCACTTCTGTTAGGCGTGTTTCTGAGTTGGCAGCTTGGTCCATTAAAGCTCCGTACTTCGAAAGGCATCAGGACAAGGTTGTCTTTCGTTTCAAGCCGGATTTTCTTCCTAAGGTGGTCTCTGCCTTTTATCTGAATCAGGACATTGTTCTGCCTTCTCTATGTCCTAATCCCAGCAACGACAAGGAAAGGGCGCTGCATTCCTTGGATGTAGTTCGTGTTGTGAAATATTATCTGGTGGTTACGTCTTCCTTTCGTAAGACTGATGCTTTTTTTGTGGTGCCCTTTGGGCCTAGGAAAGGTTTGGCTCCTGCCAAATCTTCCATTAGTAAATGGATTCGTCAGGCCATCATTGGGGCCTATTCTGCCAAGGGGAGGAGTCCCCTTTTTCGTGTCACTGCTCATTCTACTCGTGCGGGTGGGGCGTCCTGGGTTTTTCAGCACCAGGCCTCTGTTGAGCAAGTTTGTAAGGCCGCTACCTGGTCCTCTGTTCACACTTTTTTAAGTTTTACAAGGTTGATGTTCGGGCCTCAGCGGATGCTGTTTTTGGCCGCAAAGTTCTGCAAGCTGTTGTGGTTTAAGTTGTACTTTGTTGCCTTGTTTTGGATCCCCGCCCTTTTATGGACACTGCTATTGGATGTCCCACATGTTATGGATATCTTGAAGCGGGGTGTGTGACATACTTAGAATAATACCATTTTGTGAAATACTCACCTGTAAAATGGGTATTATAAGTATGTCACACACCCCGCTTCACCCGCTCTTCTTGTATTCTGGATCCTTTATATTGTGAACTTTGCGTTGTTTTGACTTATATTTGCCTCTTCCTGGTCCCTTACCTTACTGCTTCTTTATACTGGGTAATGAGTGGGAGGTCCCAGGTATTTATGGATCAGGGAGGGGCCTTCTTTTTACTATCATCTCTGCAGAACGCCCTCTTCAGGTCGGTATTACCCACATGTTATGGATATCTTGAAGCGGGGTGTGTGACATACTTATAATACCCATTTTACAGGTGAGTATTTCACAAAATGGTATTATTTGCTCCTTGATCCTCTTTTTTTGTTCACAGAGCTAAAGAGACAATTTAGCAGTTCCGCCTTCTTTTGATCAGCAGTGATCAATTCGCCATTACCATTAGTTAGGGCACCTACTTACAACTTCCTATTTTGTTTTCTTTTGAATTTATATATTTAAAGAACATTTTTAGGTTGGTTTTGCTTTTTTGGGCTACGTCTTTTTCATTTTATGCATTTGCCAACTTTATTTCTTTTTGTACATGCTTTATTAACCGCTTTTATAGTTTGCAACATTAAACACTTTTTTAGTTACTCACATTAAAGGCAGTGAGGGGCATTCCACATTACAGGCAGTGTGCGTGGCGTCCCAGTTACAGGCAGTGCGCGTGGCGTCCCAGTTATAGGCGTTGTACGTGGCCTCCCAGTTACAGGCAGTGTACGTGGCCTCCCAGTTACAGGCGGTGTACGTGGCCTCCCAGTTACAGGCGGTGTGCGTGGCATCCCAGTTATAGGCGTTGTACGTGGCCTCCCGGTTACAGGCGGTGTGCGTGGCCTCTCGGTTATAGGCGGTGTGCGTGGCCTCCCAGTTATAGGCGGTGTGCGTGGCCTCCCGGTTATAGGCGGTGTGCGTGGCCTCCCAGTTATAGGCGGTGTGCGTGGCCTCCCAGTTATAGGCGGTGTGCGTGGCCTCCCGGTTATAGGCGGTGTGCGTGGCCTCCCAGTTATAGGCGGTGTGCGTGGCCTCCCAGTTATAGGCGGTGTGCGTGGCCTCCCAGTTATAGGCGGTGTGCGTGGCCTCCCAGTTATAGGCGGTGTGCGTGGCCTCCCAGTTATAGGCGGTGTGCGTGGCCTCCCAGTTATAGGCGGTGTGCGTGGCCTCCCAGTTATAGGCGGTGTGCGTGGCCTCCCAGTTATAGGCGGTGTGCGTGGCCTCCCAGTTATAGGCGGTGTGCGTGGCCTCCCAGTTATAGGCGGTGTGCGTGGCCTCCCAGTTATAGGCGGTGTGCGTGGCCTCCCAGTTATAGGCGGTGTGCGTGGCCTCCCAGTTATAGGCGGTGTGCGTGGCCTCCCAGTTATAGGCGGTGTGCGTGGCCTCCCAGTTATAGGCGGTGTGCGTGGCCTCCCAGTTATAGGCGGTGTGCGTGGCCTCCCAGTTATAGGCGGTGTGCGTGGCCTCCCAGTTATAGGCGGTGTGCGTGGCCTCCCAGTTATAGGCGGTGTGCGTGGCCTCCCAGTTATAGGCGGTGTGCGTGGCCTCCCAGTTGCAGGCAGTGTGCGTGGCTGTGGTATTTCAATTACAGTGTGCAGTATCACTTTAAGTAACCCCGGTTTTATGTCATTAAATAAATACTCAATTTTGGTCAGCACAGGGTCAGTTTCTCATGGATAACAGTTCAAAGATTAACTTTTATTTCATGCTTCAGAAAGAAAATGGTGATTCGAAAATGGTAACTGCTGTACCTCTTATTTCTTGCAGAAGGTAAATACATCCAGGATAGTAGGGATGAATCTATAGGAGCCACGACTACACAAAACCACCATTCTGCACTGGGAACTTCAACAGCTAATACTTCTATGCATTTTTCTCTGAGTGAGAAATGTTTAAAAGATGCTACACATCTTATCCAGCGTGAGAGGGAACATGCAAGAGAGAAGCCGTATTCTTGCTCTAATTGTGGAGAATGTTTTTTTCATCAATCGGAACTTACAGATCACGAAACAGTTCATTCGGAGAAGCCATTTTCTTGTTCCAAATGTGGGTTATGTTTTTCCCAGCAACACCTGCTTATCCAGCATGAAAGACAACATAAAGAATATTCTTGTTATAAATGTGAAAAAAGGTTTTCATCAAAATCTGAGCTTTTCTCGCACAAAAAAACTCATATAGAAGAGAGGCCATATTCTTGTTTGGAATGCGGAAAATGTTTTTCTGAGAAATCCCATCTCATCACACATGAAACGGTTCATACAGGAAAGAGGCCATATCCTTGCTCTGAATGTGGAAAAAGTTTTTCATATCAATCAGTCCTTCTTGCGCATGAAAAAAATCACGAAAGAGAGAAGTTAAATTCTTGTTCTGAATGCGGGAAATCTTTCAGTAGGAGATCACGCCTAATCAATCATGAAAGAATTCATACAGGGGATAAGCCATTTTCTTGCTCTGAATGTGGGAAATATTTTTCTTATAAATCGAGTCTTACTGCACATGAAAGAGTTCATACTGGAGAGAAGCCCTATTCTTGCTCTGTATGTGGGAAATCTTTTTCTCTGAAATCAGGCCTTGTATATCATGAAAGAGTTCATACGGGAGAAAAGTCATATTCCTGTTCTGAATGTGGGAAAGGTTTTTTTCAGAAATCAAGTCTCATTGCACACGGAAGAATCCATATGGGCGAGATGGCATATTCTTGTTCTGAATGTGGGAAAGTGTTTCCCCAGAAGGTACATCTTACCAGACATACAAGAGTTCATACAGGCGAGAAACCGTATTCTTGCTCTGAATGTGGGAGAGGTTTTTCTCAGAAATCAAGCCTTCTCGCACATGAAATAATTCATACGGGAGAGAAACCATATTCTTGTTCTGAATGCGGGAAAGGTTTTTTTCAGAAGTCGAGCCTTATTTATCATGAAAGAAAGCACACTGGAGAGAAACTATATTCTTGTTCTGAATGTGGGAAAGGTTTTTCCAAAAAATCAGAGCTTACCAAACATGAAAGGATTCATACAGGGGAGAAACCATATTCTTGTTCTGAATGTGGGAAAGGTTTTTCCCATAAATCAAGCCTTAAGACACATGAAAGAACTCATATGGAAGAGTCGTCGTCGTCATCTTCTGATTGAAATGTATTTTCTTGTCAGCCATGACACCCGTTTATACGTGGTAGTAGTTTTGTTGATGTAAAATCGTGGAGCACAGTTCCTACTTACAGTCGTGGCCATTGATGTTGTCACCCCTGAAATTTTTCAAAAAAATGAAGTATTTCTCATGGAAAAGGATTAAAGTAACATATGTTTTGCTATACACATGTTTATTCCCTTTGTGTGTATTTGAACTAAATCAAAAAAGGGAGGAACAAAAGCAAATTGGACATAATGTCACATCAAACTCCAAAAATAGGCTGGACAAAATTATTAATATTTGGTTGCACACCCTTTGGAAAAAATAACTGAAATGGGTCTGGAAGCACCCCTTCCAAGAGATTGACCATGCAAAAGAACCTTGTCACTTACTCAGGAACATGTCCAGATGAGTCTTAGTTTAAATCGGTGGCTCAGGAGATGGACATTGTGTACACCTACCAGCTTGCTGTCTAGGTGGGTGAAGTCTGCATTTAAAGGAGCACTATCGCGAAAAAATGGCCCAATATGCTGGATGGCGGGAGGCGAGGTCACTTATACTGCCAACATCAAGAAATATCCAACCAGGCTTGTTTCTTTTATTTTAATGGATGGAAGAGGGCATCCAGGGTCACCCCTCATAGGCTAAACCTGTAACCCCTGAACTTTGTTCCTACCATGTAAGAATAAACCACAAGCTCGGCGGGAGTTTTATTCAGTTTGGGTTTATAGCTGACCTCTCTTCTCAATAGCAGACGTGTTTATATGGATTTTTAACATCACACAATTTCGCGATAGTGCTCCTTAAATGATCATATCTCTAAGGCTGGTCTGAAAGTCAATAGTGTTACACTTATTGTCTCCACCACTTATTCTTTAGACTGTAAGCTTGCAAGAGCAGGGCTGTATCCTTTTTATATTTTCATAGTATTAACTTAGTATGTTTTAGCATCTTGCTTGTAATAGTCTGTGTATACAGTACAGTTTTACCCTGTTTGTAATTACTACCTGTTACAGTGCAACATGAGAAAATGGTGCCGTATAAATAAGCAGTAATAATCTGAGATCAACTGTCTGCCTGGCACACCCCTACACTCTCCCCTATCTTGTTTCTTGGGGTCACTGGGTAGTGTTTTTGGGCTCATAGCTACAATAAAGCTTATTCACCTGCTAGTGGCATTATTCATCCATTTTAATTAGGCTGTGCTTATTGGTGTTCTGCAGCAGATGGAATTCCCAGGCTCTCACTCCTAGGTAATTGCATGTAAGGTCAGCTGTATTAAACCGGACCTTCACGCTGAATAAGAGATTATCTTGTATGTTTCCTCCACCCTGTACATAAATTAAAAATCGCCCTACCTGCATCTACTGCAATTTCTGAGCCTTTAAACATCCAAGACAGGAAGTGTCTTCTGACTATGCCGCTCTCCATTCTGGGATTGCTGTCCTTTTCCTGACCCCAGCTCTGCTCTGTATGTGCAAATCACATTTATAACCCCGCAACCTGCACTTTTACCCCCCCTCCTCTTCTCAATATGTGATGCTTCTGAGGCAAGATGGTGACGCCCATATCCTAGATTGCTAAACAGATTTGCAGCCCAGTGGGGAAAAGCACTGGTTACCATACCAATGTCTGAACCACCATATACCCCCCCATTCCAGGCAAGGGAAATGGACACGTGTGCCGAAATGGTAGTGGACTTGGGAATGAGCATCTGCATTGCAATGGGTTTTCCTGAGCAAATGTACCACCCTGAACTTTAAATCCCGTAGAGCCAAGACCAGCTGGTGATCCAAGCATTGTTGTCTTTTTGCAGAGCCATCCAAGTAAGCAGAGCATGGTTAGACACCTGCTTGAAGGATCGGCCTAACAAGTAATACTGAAGTGTCTCCAGTGCCCACTTAAAATGGACCAAAACCCACGAAGTTGTGAAATACATTCGGCCATAGCCCCTGCCGATTATTCCCTTCTTGGGGTGTAGAACTAGAAATGGACATTTTCGAATCGTCCTGGAGCACTGATTTTGTTGCTGTCCCTCTCTGTAAGATGGCAGATGATCAGACATTGCATAGATGTGGCAATGACATCATCACCACACACATCAATGACAATAAATAGAGGAGGCGAAGCTTTGCAATTAAAACATGGACCATTCAAATATCAGAACGGATCCCAGGGTGGCCCTCCTTCACCGCAGACCTCCAGAGCTTACCAAAAAACAGAACAAGCTATTCATCTACTTGCTCCTAGCGGCAAAGCAAACCATTGCCAGGGCCTGGAAGAAACAGATTGTTCCGTTGTCTGAGGTGTCGTCTAGAATGAATGGGTTTTTGGTCAATGAGAGGCTCTCAAGCATTCTAGCCGACACCCAAGATAGGTTTCTCTCCATCTGGGAACCATGGATACAATATGCCTGGCCTAATGCTCCATCGGGATTGCTCAATTAGGCGATCGGTGCGGACCCCCCCCCCCCCCGCTCTCCCCCCTTTCTCTTTTGTTTTTCTTTTTTTCTGTGTTTCTCTCCACTTCTCGTCCTGCGGCCCGCCTCCCGTCGGTCTCCCGGGCCATAGGCCGGGCTGGGCGGCGGTGAGATGCTAACACGGTTTGCTTAAAACTGCTGTTACCTGCCGCGAGAGACAATGTGATTGATGATCGACAAATTCTGGTGTATTAATTGTTTGTTCATATTCTTGCCACATTGTGACTGCATTGCCATTTGCTTTCTTGATGATCTGAAATGCTGCGCCCGCTCTTGGCCTAGATTACGGTAACTTGCTGTAACCACCGCGTTGCTTGCCTCCCCTGCGTGGGATGGATTTCTGCTTGGCTGATCACCCATTTCTGTACTGCCTTCCTTTCCTTTAAAAATAAAAATATTGATCTGGGATTAGAGTAAAGCAGGAGCACTAAAAATTGGCAACAGCTAATCTTTGTGGGGGGAGCAATTCAGGGGATGCTAGTTAGAGTATGGGCTCTGATTTTGGCAAATTAGACCAGAGCCCCTTACAAATAAAAATTACCAACCTTTTTATTTACATCCGTCCTGCGCCTGGGGCCCTTTTTTGATTTCTGATGGATGCCACCATGTTTTTGCATTCCCATATGCACATGTGCCACAGCCAAGCTTGCGCATATGCAGTATAATTTTTCTACAGCGCATCAGGCTCAACAGTATAGCGGTAGTCCCTCTAATACGCATGTGCAAACCCCCTTACACAGTGCTGGAATGAATAAGTGGGTGGGGATGCACCATGGCTCGGACTCCAAACGAAGTCTTGCGGTGGGTGAGACTTTGGCCCAAGCTCAGCCGATCAGGCTGCCCATAGGTTTAACATGGTCAACAATGGGGCTCTTGACCACTAGGCTGATCAGAAAAATTGTGAGTGTTTAAAGAGGACCATCGGACAAAAAAATCAAAAGGGGACGATTCCCCCTTTTCACTGACCACCTGGGATGACGTTACAGCCCCTAGTTTTGAGACTGTACCAGGAACTCCTTGTTAAAATCTTACTCTAACAGGATAGTTTCATGGCACAAGGCCTGTCTTGGCTAATAAAATGCTGCCTCTGCATCAGGAATAATTCCTGCCTCCTTCTGTGTGACCGCACCCCAGGCTGAATCACTTCTATATATTATAAGCAGTCAGCAGGGTTGGTCCTAACATAGTAACATAGTATGTGCGGCTGAATAAAGACTTTAGTCCATCCAGTTCAGCCTGTTTAACTCCTTCCAGTGGTCTATAAGCCATAGCTGGAAATGTTATTACATGCCAGGAAGGCATCAAGGCCACTATAGATCTCCTTCCAGTGGTCTAGTAGCCATAGCTGGTAATGTTATTACATGCAAGGAGGGCATCCCGGCCACTATAGATCTCCTTCCAGTGGTCTAGTAGCCATAGCTGGTAATGTTATTACATGCAAGGAGGGCATCCCGGCCACTATAGATCTCCTTCCAGTGGTCTAGTATCCATAGCTGGTAATGTTATTACATGCCAGGAAGGCATCAAGGACACTTTTGAACGTTTTTACTGTATCCATCATTACTACCTCCTCTGGCAGCGAGTTCCATAGTCTCACTGCTCTTACAGAGAAGAATCCCCTCCTATGTCGGTGGAGAAAGCACCTTTCCTCTAACCTTAGTGGATGTCCCCGGGTTATAGTTACAATCCGGGGTATAAATAGATTGTGGGACAGATCTTTGTATTTACCCCGAATATATTTATACATAGTTATTAGATCACCCCTCAATCGTCTTTTTTCTAGACTAAATAAACCTAACTTGGACAATCTTTCCGGGTACACTAGCCCCCGCACTCCTTTTATTAACTTTGTTGCCCTTCTTTGAACATGGTCCAGTTCTGATATGTCCTTCTTAAGCACAGGTGCCCAGAACTGTACACAGTAATCCATATGGGTCTGACCAGTGACTTGTACAGGGGTAAAATGATGCTCTGGTCATGAGCACCTATGCCCCTCCTGATGCACCCCATGATCCTATTTGCCTTGGCATTGATTACTACAGTTGAGCTTATTGTCAACTAAAACCCCTAGGTCCTTTTCCATTGTTGTTTTACCAAGTGTTTCTTTATTTAGTGTGTATGACACAGATTTCTCCTTCCCATGTGCATAACCTTACATTTATCTGTGTTAAACTTCATTTGGCATTTAACTGCCCATGCTTCCAATTTATCTAAATCTATCTAATAACTATGTCTAAGTCCTGGATGGGAGATATGTGGCATAAGTCCCCACTAAAGCTACTGGCTGGCAAGAGCAAGGTTGTCAAGCAGTTTGTTTAAATTGGATTTCGGGATTTAGTAATGGCTGTAGATTCTGGATGGGATCGCCACTCCTGTACTCCAGTCCAGGATTCACAACCCGCTGATTGATTTCTCAGATGTGCACCTGGGTTGATATTAAAGTGGACCAAGACCAAGACATTTTTTATTTTTTTCTAAAAAAAATACAGGGCGACATGCCCCAGGACCTGGTAATGAATTTAAGCAAAAAAAAAAAAACCTCCGAAGCTTGAAAGTGATCCTATGACCTCTTGCTTTAAGAAATCTTGTGCATGCGCAGAAAGTATCGGAAGCGGCGTTTACATAGGGAGCCAGCGGCGCTTCCCTGTACCAAAGGCTCAAGAGAGAGGATGCCAGCACCGAGGAGGCCACACCTACCCAGATGACGTCACAAAGAAGAGACTGAAATCTCGCAATCGCACAGGCCAGCAGAGGAAGGGGAATGCACGTCTAAGCTGAAGAGATGCCAGTCAACGGAACATCTAAGAGGTGAAGGGCGGAATTTCCGTTTGCGTAATTTGAAGAAAACGGGCACTGCAAGGGTCATCCAAAGGTAAGTCTGACTTCATGTTTATTCTTTTGAAGGGCACTCGTTTTGGTGGGTTTTGGTTCACTTTAAGGGAAAAGCTGCTAACCCCGCTGTTCTGCTGGAAGCTGGAGAGAGCCAGCGTCTGTCTGAATGCCTGTTAATGAGTGAGCTCTGGAATTATGTGTTTTGATTTTTTGCTGAAAAAAAGCACAATACTACCAGGTCGTAGAGGCTTGGAACAAACTTCCAGCAGATGTAGTTGAAAAATCATCAGTCACTGAATTTAAACATGCCTGTGATAAGCCTCCATCTATCCTAAGATAAAGAGAACATACAGTATACACATAAGATAAAGAGAACATACAGTATACACATAAGATACAGAGAACATACAGTATATACATAAGATACAGAGAACATACAGTATACACATAAGATACAGAGAATATACAGTATACACATAAGATACAGAGAACATACAGTATACACATAAGATACAGAGAACATACAGTATACACATAAGATACAGAGAACATACAGAGAACATACAGTATACACATAAGATACAGAGAACATACAGTATACACATAAGATACAGAGAACATACAGTATACACATAAGATACAGAGAAAATACAGTATACACATAAGATACAGAGAACATACAGTATACACATAAGATACAGAGAACATACAGTATATACATAAAATACAGAGAATATACAGTATATACATAAGATACAGAGAATATACAGTATATACATAAGATACAGAGAACATACAGTATATACACATAAGATACAGAGAAAATACAGTATACACATAAGATACAGAGAATATACAGTATATACATAAGATACAGAGAACATACAGTATACACATAAGATACAGAGAACATACAGTATACACATAAGATACAGAGAACATACAGTATACACATAAGATAAAGAGAACATACAGTATACACATAAGATAAAGAGAACATACAGTATACACATAAGATACAGAGAACATACAGTATACACATAAGATACAGAGAACATACAGTATATACACATAAGATACAGAGAAAATACAGTATACACATAAGATACAGAGAACATACAGTATACACATAAGATAAAGAGAACATACAGTATACACATAAGATATAGAGAACATACAGTATACACATAAGATATAGAGAACATACAGTATACACATAAGATACAGAAAACATACAGTATATACACATAAGATACAGAGAAAATACAGTATACACATAAGATACAGAGAATATACAGTATATACATAAGATACAGAGAACATACAGTATATACATAAGATACAGAGAACATACAGTATACACATAAGATACAGAGAACATACAGTATACACATAAGATAAAGAGAACATACAGTATACACATAAGATACAGAGAAAATACAGTATACACATAAGATACAGAGAACATACAGTATACACATAAGATACAGAGAACATACAGTATACACATAAGATAAAGAGAACATACAGTATACACATAAGATATAGAGAACATACAGTATACACATAAGATATAGAGAACATACAGTATATACATAAGATACAGAGTATATACATAAGATACAGAGAATATACAGTATACACATAAGATAAAGAGAACATACAGTATACACATAAGATAAAGAGAACATACAGTATACACATAAGATACAGAGAACATACAGTATACACATAAGATAAAGAGAACATACAGTATACACATAAGATACAGAGAATATACAGTATACACATAAGATAAAGAGAACATACAGTATACACATAAGATAAAGAGAACATACAGTATACACATAAGATAAAGAGAACATACAGTATACACATAAGATACAGAAAACATACAGTATATACACATAAGATACAGAGAAAATACAGTATACACATAAGATACAGAGTATATACATAAGATACAGAGAATATACAGTATACACATAAGATAAAGAGAACATACAGTATACACATAAGATAAAGAGAACATACAGTATACACATAAGATACAGAGAACATACAGTATACACATAAGATACAGAGAACATACAGTATACACATAAGATACAGAGAACATACAGTATACACAAGATAAAGAGAACATACAGTATACACATAAGATACAGAGAACATACAGTATACACATAAGATAAAGAGAACATACAGTATACACATAAGATAAAGAGAACATACAGTATACACATAAGATACAGAGAACATACAGTATACACATAAGATACAGAGAACATACAGTATACACAAGATAAAGAGAACATACAGTATATACATAAGATACAGAGAACATACAGTATACACATAAGATAAAGAGAACATACAGTATACACAAGATACAGAGAACATACAGTATATACATAAGGTACAGAGAACATACAGTATATACATAAGGTACAGAGAACATACAGTATATACATAAGATATAGAGAACATACAGTATATACATAAGATACAGAGAACATACAGTATATACATAAGATACAGAGAACATACAGTATACACATAAGATATAGAGAACATACAGTATACACATAAGATACAGAGAACATACAGTATATACATAAGATACAGAGAACATACAGTATACACATAAGATATAGAGAACATACAGTATACACATAAGATACAGAGAACATACAGTATATACATAAGATACAGAGAACATACAGTATACACATAAGATACAGAGAACATACAGTATATACATAAGGGCAGACAAGATGGAGCGTATGATCTCCTTCTGCCGTCACCCGTCTATGTTTCTATTAGTTTGATGGACTTTTCATGTAATGCTGAACTGGTGACTTCCTGAGAATAAAAATCCTGTGTTTGCACAAGAACTCTGCCACTCCCGGCCCAATATATATATATAGCAAAGGGTGTCTTTATTTTTAATGGAAAGCAGTTACATACACACCAAAATTTACTGGCTTTTTCCTAATAATTCTGAGCTGTAGGTGGAGCCATGTAAATGAATAAGGAAATAATTTCCTAAAGTGGACCAACACCCACCCCTGATCGGCCCAGGAATCTATAAGATTCCCGGGCCGATCAGCTCCCTCCCCGTGGGGCATCCGAAATCGGGATGTCCCGCGGGGTGAAACCCCCCAGAAAGCCCCTAAAATCTTACCTTTTAGGCGTCCCTCTAGCAGGGCGCGCGAGAGGCGGCGGCTTATCCGTCGCTTGTCCGTCGCCTAAAAGGTAAGATTTTAGGGGCTTTCTGAGGGGTTTCACACACCACTATCGGGGTGCCCTGTGGAAGTGGACCAACACCCAGGATAACGAAAATCCTGGGTGTTAATCCACTTTAAAGCACATGTCCATTCAAAAAGGGTAAGTTTAAAAACAATAAAACAGTATTTAAAAAAAATATGCGTTATAATACTTTAATTTCATATGCGTAAGCCTAAAGATCTATAAGATTCCTGGGCCAATTGATTCCCCCCCCTGCGGCATCCAGAATCGTGATGCCCCGCTGTGTGAAACCCCCCAGGCCTGACCTATACACTTACCTTGCTTCCCTGTCCAACGGCGCATGTGCGCGCCACAGCCGCATCCCCGCTATCCCTCTAGCAGGGTGCGTGCCCGCACCAGGCATTTGTGAATGGCCGGCGGGGGCACGCTCCCTGTTAGAGGGAAGCTGGTGATGCCTGCGCCAGCACACTCGGGAGACGCTTGCCTTAAGCGATATGACGGCAGCGGCTCCGAGCGAGCTGTCTGAACGAGCAGCCGCACATGCACCGTAGGACTGGGAAGAAGTAAGTTCAGTCAGGCGATCTGGGGGGTTTCACGCAGCGGGGGAGGGGGCAAAACCCAGGATAGTCAAAAGCCTGGGTTTTGGTCCACTTTAAAGCACAGATCCATTCAAAAAGGGTAAGTTGAAAAACACTAGTTAATACTTCATGAAAATATGCTTTTTCATATGCATGAGCTTAAGGTGCTCAGCTTAAGATGATCAGAAGGTGTCTTTTAGTTGGCCTTGTTATCAAAACCGCAACATTGGCAGGAAATCTCCCAGAATGCCTGTCTTTGAAATAAAATGTCTTTACTTATAATCTTTAATGTGTCATTTTAATATTGCTCTACTTAATACATGTAAGTTATTATGAGGGCTGTGGATATACTGTAATATAAGTTTAAGGAATATTTAAATGTTTAGGGTGAATGATAGATGTATAATAGGTGTATAGTGAATGATGAATGTTTTATGTGAATAGTAAGGTTATAAATATGTTTAATAAATACATTTTCTTATAATTAAAGATTATCCTACCTGCATCTACTGCATGTTATGAGCCTTTAAACATCCATGGAGCATCAGGCAGCCTGCAAACAGGAAGTGTCTTCTGACACTGTCGCTCTGCATTCTGGGATTGCTGTCCTTTCCCTGACCCCAGCTCTGCTCTGTCTGTGCAAAGCACAGCTATAACCCTGTACTTCATCCTGCTCTCCTCTCCTCAGTATGTGATGCTTCTGGGGCAAGATGGCGGCGCCCATATTCTAGAGTCCTAACTCAACTTGATAACCCTGATCCTACGGCTTCTCGTCTAATCAGCGTGCTGGTGGCCGTATCCCCCCCGATTCCCTCTAACAGGGAGCGTGCCCTTGCTGGTCATTCAGAAATGCCTGGTGCGGGTGCGCACCCTGCTAAATGTATAGTAGGGAGCAGATGCCGCTCACGATTGCATCGTTGGAGCGGGGGAGAAGGTGAGTTTACCAGGCAGCCTCGGGGATTTCACACAGCGGGGTATCCCGAATCTGGATGCCCCAGGGGAAGGGAATCAAGCAGCATTCCAGGGCCATCGGGGCAATGGGTTTTGATCCATTTTAAGCACTAGGCAATGACTGCCTCCTTTATGCAGCACTCATGTGCTGTAACATGTCCTCATGCTCCTCTAGCTGTGGGGTGACTACAATATCCTCTGGATGGTTCTGCAATCCACAGAAAATAGCCGGGATTTGTGCGGCACAGCCTCAGTCTTTATCTTCCTCCTCAGCTGCCTCCTCCTTTTTGGTCACTTTGGCTTTGTGTGTGTGTGCACGATTGGCTGCGTGTCTGCAATTGGTTGTGTGTTTGTGTGTGTGATCGCATTTCTGTGTACAGGATTAGCTGTGTGTGTGCTATCGGTTGTGTATGTGTGCAGTTGGCTGTGTGTGTGCGATCAGCTGTGTATGTGTCACTGGCTGTGTGTGTATCTGTGATAGGCTGTGTGTGTGCGATTGGCTATGTGTGTGCCCGATTGTTTGTGTGTGATCAGCTGTGTGTGTGATTGGCCCTATCAGTTGTGTATGTGTGTGATTGACTGTGTGTGCGCGATTGGCTGTGTGTATGTGCGATTGACTGTGTATGTATGTGATTGGTTGTGTGTGGGCACAATTGGCTGTGTGTGTGTGTGTGTGTGTGTGTGTTTGGTTGCATTTGTGATTGGCTATGTGTTTGATCGGCTGTGTATGTGCGCTATCAGTTGTTTATGTGTGTGATTGTGTGTGTGCCCCATTGGCAGTGTGTGGGCACAATTGGCTGTGTGTGTGTGTTTGGTAGCATTTGTGATTGGCTATGTATTTGATCGCTGTGTTTGTGTGCTCGATCGGCTGTTTGTGCCCTATTGGCAGTGTGTGTGCGATCGTCTGTGATTGTGTGTGCATGTGCGATTGGTTGTGTGTGGGCATAATTGGCTGTGTGGTTGCACTTGTGATGTGTTTGTGTGGGCCGATTGGCAGTGTGTGTGCGATTGTCTGTGTGTGTGTGCGCTCTGTTGTTTGTGTGTGTAATTGTGTGTGCCCAATTGGCAGTGTGTGTGCGATCAGCTGTGTGTGTGCACTATCAGTTGTGTATGTGTGTGATTGTGTGTGCGCGATTGGCTGTGTGTGTGCGATTCGCTATGTGTGGGCACAGTTGGCTGTGTGTGTGTAATTGTTTTGTTGCATTTGTGATTGGCTATGTGTTTGACCAGCTGTGTGTGTGCGCGAGTGGCTGTGTGTTTGTGTGCGCGATCGGCTGTTTCTGTACGATTGGCTGTGTGTGCCTGATTGGCAGTGTGTGCGATCGTCTGTGTTTGTGTGTGATCAGCTGTGTGTGTGCGCTCTGTTGTTTGTGTGTGTAATTGTGTGTGCCCGATTGGCAGTGTGTGTGCGATCAGCTGTGTGTGTGCACTATCAGTTGTGTATGTGTGTGATTGTGTGTGCGCGAGTGGCTATGTGTTTGTGTGCGCGATCGGCTGTTTCTGTACGATTGGCTGTGTGTGCCTGATTGGCAGTGTGTGCGATCGTCTGTGTTTGTGTGTGATCAGCTGTGTGTGTGCGATTGGTCCTGTCAGTTGTGTATGTGTGTGATTGTGTGTGGGCGATTGGCTGTGTGGGCACAATTGGCTGTGTGTGTGTGTGTTTGGTTGCATTTGTGTTTGGCTATGTGTTTGTGTGCGCGATCGGCTGTTTGTGTGCGATTGTTTGTGTGTGATCTGCTGTGTGTTATATTGGCTCTGTGTGCCATTGGCTTTGAGTGTGTGTGTGTGTGATCGGCTGTGTGTGCAATCGACAGTGTGTGCGATTGGCGTTGTGTACGTGTGATTGGCTGTGTGTGTGCATATGCAATACTGGATCTAAACACTGACTTTTATGTGATTCTTGGCTGGGGGCGGTTCTGCACACCGCCCGATTGCCCCTCCAATGATAATAACCACCATTGCGCACACTGGCCATTATGCGATTGTTGTGTGGGGGAAAATGCACACTGCCCGTTATGGGGTTCACAGCCACATGAATAGAGCAGAATTACATATATATATATATATATATATATATATATATATATATATCACCAACATATTCCACAGCGCTTTAAAAACAATGCAGGAAATGAGGGGATGCTCTCTGGGGATAGTTCAGCCACATAAGGGTTAATGACTCCAATCCCAGCATGCCTCACTGCAGCCCAGACCAGTCACATTCCTTCCAGCAGACTCCTAGTAGCTACTCACAAAAGGCGACCTTGTTACCATAGCGACTCCAGGGAACAAAAGCCACGCCCTCCTTGAATGTAAGAGAGCGCTGCTTCACCTTAAAAAAAAAAAAACGCCATTTTGTTGTAGCCCTAACAGTGACCTATTTTACATTGTGATTAGATAATGCATTGCATTCAAGTAACATTGCAGTTACTTTATATTTTTCATAATGGTGAACAGCAACTATATTCCTAATATTAGCCCCTTATATTGTGATGTCATGATGAAGAAATACTTCTCAACTGTGGGCAATTAGGGTTATTTCGTTGAATCTCTCTCTGAGAGGGCTGAGGAGAGGGGAGGTGTCCTCACTGGAGGAGGCGGCCATGCTGGTATAGACACAGGACAGAGATACAGGCCTCACACAGGAAGCAGGTAATAATGACTTCTCTTATTACTATTTAATTTACTGCTGAGGGGAAACACTATGGATGCTGCATCCTATTATTATAATATGTAATATATATGCAGAGGAAGAGGAGGCTCACCATGCCCCCTGCCCCCTATTATTATTATACAGAGGAAGAGGAGGCTCATCATGACCCCTGCCCCCTATTATTATTATACAGAGGAAGAGGGGGCTCACCATGACTCCTGCCCCCTATTATTATTATTATTATACAGAGGAAGAGGGGGCTCACCATGACCCCTGCCCCCTATTATTATTATACAGAGGAAGAGGAGGCTCATCATGACCCCTGCCCCCTATTATTATTATACAGAGGAAGAGGAGGCTCACCATGACCCCTGCCCCCTATTATTATTATACAGAGGAAGAGGAGGCTCATCATGACCCCTGCCCCCTATTATTATTATACAGAGGAAGAGGAGGCTCACCATGACCCCTGCCCCCTATTATTATTATTATACAGAGGAAGAGGGGTCACCATGACCCCTGCCCCCTATTATTATTATACAGAGGAAGAGGGGTCACCATGTCCCCTGCCCCCTATTATTATTATACAGAGGAACAGGAGGCTCACCATGACCCCTGCCTCCTATTATTATTATACAGAGGAAGAGGAGGCTCACCATGACCCCTGCCCCCTATTATTATTATTATACAGAGGAAGAGGAGGCTCACCATGACCCCTGCCCCCTATTATTATTATACAGAGGAAGAGGAGGCTCACCATGTCCCCTGCCTCCTATTATTATTATACAGAGGAAGAGGAGGCTCACCATGACTCCTGCCCCCTATTATTATTATTATACTAAGGAAGAGGAGGCTCACCATGACCCCTGCCCCCTATTATTATTATACAGAGGAAGAGGGGGCTCACCATGACCTCTGCTCCTATTATTATTATACAGAGGAAGAGGAGGCTCACCATGACCCCTGCCTCCTATTATTATTATACAGAGGAAGAGGAGGCTCACCATGACCCCTGCCCCCTATTATTATTATTATACAGAGGAAGAGGAGGCTCACCATGACCCCTGCCCCCTATTATTATTATACAGAGGAAGAGGAGGCTCACCATGTCCCCTGCCTCCTATTATTATTATACAGAGGAAGAGGGGGCTCACCATGACCCCTGCCCCCTATTATTATTATACAGAGGAAGAGGAGGCTCACCATAACCCCTGCCTCCTATTATTATTATACAGAGGAAGAGGAGGCTCACCATGACCCCTGCCCCCTATTATTATTATACAGAGGAAGAGGAGGCTCACCATGACCCCTGCCCCCTATTATTATTATACAGAGGAAGAGGAGGCTCACCATGACCCCTGTCCCCTATTATTATTATTATTATTATTATTATAATACAGAGGAAGAGGAGGCTCACCATGACCCCTGCCCCCTATTATTATTATACAGAGGAAGAGGAGGCTCACCATGACCCCTGTCCCCTATTATTATTATTATTATTATTATAATACAGAGGAAGAGGAGGCTCACCATGACCCCTGCCCCCTATTATTATTATACAGAGGAAGAGGAGGCTCTCCATGACCCCTGCCCCCTATTATTATTATTATTATACAGAGGAAGAGGAGGCTCACCATGACCCCTGCCTCCTATTATTATTATACAGAGGAAGAGGAGGCTCACCATGACCCCTGTCCCCTATTACTATTATTATTATTATTATACAGAGGAAGAGGAGGCTCACCATGACCC
Source organism: Gastrophryne carolinensis (assembly GCA_027917425.1). Classification (NCBI taxonomy): domain Eukaryota; kingdom Metazoa; phylum Chordata; class Amphibia; order Anura; family Microhylidae; genus Gastrophryne; species Gastrophryne carolinensis. The sequence goes on from CM051237.1 coordinate 27,277,648, forward strand.
CTGCCCCCTATTACTATTATTATTATTATTATACAGAGGAAGAGGGGGCTCACCATGACCCCTGCCCCCTATTATTATTATTATTATACAGAGGAAGAGGAGGCTCACCATGACCCCTGCCCCCTATTATTATTATTATTATACAGAGGAAGAGGAGGCTCACCATGACCCCTGCCCCCTATTATTATTATACAGAGGAAGAGGAGGCTCACCATGACCCCTGCCCCCTATTATTATTATACAGAGGAAGAGGAGGCTCACCATGACCCCTGCCTCCTATTATTATTATACAGAGGAAGAGGAGGCTCACCATGACCCCTGCCTCCTATTATTATTATACAGAGGAAGAGGAGGCTCACCATGACCCCTGCCCCCTATTATTATTATACAGAGGAAGAGGAGGCTCACCATGACCCCTGCCCCCTATTATTATTATACAGAGGAAGAGGAGGCTCACCATGACCCCTGCCTCCTATTATTATTATACAGAGGAAGAGGAGGCTCACCATGACCCCTGTCCCCTATTATTATTATTATTATTATTATACAGAGGAAGAGGAGGATCACCATGACCCCTGCCCCCTATTATTATTATTATTATACAGAGGAAGAGGGGGCTCACCATGACCCCTGCCCCCTATTATTATTATACAGAGGAAGAGGGGGCTCACCATGACCCCTGCCCCCTATTATTATTATACAGAGGAAGAGAAGGCTCACCATGACCCCTGCCCCCTATTATTATTATACAGAGGAAGAGGAGGCTCACCATGACCCCTGCCCCCTATTATTTTTATACAGAGGAAGAGGAGGATCACCATGACCTTTGCCCCCTATTATTATTATACAGAGGAAGAGGAGGCTCACCATGACCCCTGTCCCCTATTATTATTATACAGAGGAAGAGGAGGCTCACCATGACCCCTGCCCCCTATTATTATTATACAGAGGAAGAGGAGGCTCACCATGACCCCTGCCCCCTATTATTATTATACAGAGGAAGAGGGGGCTCACCATGCCCCCTGCCCCCTATTATTATTATACAGAGGAAGAGGAGGCTCACCATGACCCCTGCCCCCTATTATTATTATACAGAGGAAGAGGGGGCTCACCATGACCCCTGCCCCCTATTATTATTATACAGAGAAAGAGGAGGCTCACCATGACCCCTGCCCCCTATTATTATTATACAGAGAAAGAGGAGGCTCACCATGACCCCTGCCCCCTATTATTATTATACAGAGGAAGAGGAGGCTCACCATGACCCCTGCCCCCTATTATTATTATACAGAGAAAGAGGAGGCTCACCATGACCCCTGCCCCCTATTATTATTATACAGAGAAAGAGGAGGCTCACCATGACCCCTGCCCCCTATTATTATTATACAGAGAAAGAGGAGGCTCACCATGACCCCTGCCCCCTATTATTATTATACAGAGGAAGAGGAGGCTCACCATGACCCCTGCCCCCTATTATTATTATACAGAGGAAGAGGAGGCTCACCATGACCCCTGCCCCCTATTATTATTATACAGAGAAAGAGGAGGCTCACCATGACCCCTGCCCCCTATTATTATTATACAGAGGAAGAGGAGGCTCACCATGACCCCTGCCCCCTATTATTATTATACAGAGAAAGAGGAGGCTCACCATGTCTCCTGCCCCCTATTATTATTATACAGAGGAAGAGGAGGCTCACCATGATCCCTGCCCCCTATTATTATTATTATACAGAGGAAGAGAAGGCTCACCATGACCCCTGCCCCCTATTATTATTATACAGAGGAAGAGGAGGCTCACCATGACCCCTGTCCCCTATTATTATTATAAAGAGGAAGAGGAGCTCACCATGTCCCCTGCCCCCTATTATTATTATACAGAGAAAGAGGAGGCTCACCATGACCCCTGCCCCCTATTATTATTATACAGAGGAAGAGGAGGCTCACCATGTCCCCTGCCCCCTATTATTATTATTATACAGAGGAAGAGAAGGCTCACCATGACCCCTGCCCCCTATTATTATTATACAGAGGAAGAGGAGGCTCACCATGACCCCTGTCCCCTATTATTATTATACAGAGGAAGAGGAGCTCACCATGGCCCCTGCCCCCTATTATTATTATACAGAGGAAGAGGAGCTCACCATGGCCCCTGCCCCCTATTATTATTATACAGAGGAAGAGGGGGATCACCATGACCCCTGCCCCCTATTATTATTATACAGAGGAAGAGGGGGATCACCATGACCCCTGCCCCCTATTATTATTATACAGAGGAAGAGGGGGATCACCATGACCCCTGCCCCCTATTATTATTATACAGAGGAAGAGGGGGATCACCATGACCCCTGCCCCCTATTATTATTATACAGAGGAAGAGGAGGCTCACCATGACCCCTGCCCCCTATTATTATTATACAGAGGAAGAGGGGGATCACCATGACCCCTGCCCCCTATTATTATTATACAGAGGAAGAGGGGGATCACCATGACCCCTGCCCCCTATTATTATTATACAGAGGAAGAGGGGGATCACCATGACCCCTGCCCCCTATTATTATTATACAGAGGAAGAGGGGGATCACCATGACCCCTGCCCCCTATTATTATTATACAGAGGAAGAGGAGGCTCACCATGACCCCTGCCCCCTATTATTATTATACAGAGGAAGAGGGGGATCACCATGACCCCTGCCCCCTATTATTATTATACAGAGGAAGAGGAGCTCACCATGGCCCCTGCCCCCTATTATTATTATACAGAGGAAGAGGGGGATCACCATGACCCCTGCCCCCTATTATTATTATACAGAGGAAGAGGGGGATCACCATGACCCCTGCCCCCTATTATTATTATACAGAGGAAGAGGGGGATCACCATGACCCCTGCCCCCTATTATTATTATACAGAGGAAGAGGGGGATCACCATGACCCCTGCCCCCTATTATTATTATACAGAGGAAGAGGAGGCTCACCATGACCCCTGCCCCCTATTATTATTATACAGAGGAAGAGGGGGATCACCATGACCCCTGCCCCCTATTATTATTATACAGAGGAAGAGGGGGATCACCATGACCCCTGCCCCCTATTATTATTATACAGAGGAAGAGGAGGCTCACCATGACCCCTGTCCCCTATTATTATTATACAGAGGAAGAGGAGCTCACCATGGCCCCTGCCCCCCTATTATTATTATACAGAGGAAGAGGGGGATCACCATGACCCCTGCCCCCTATTATTATTATACAGAGGAAGAGGAGGCTCACCATGACTCCTGTCCCCTATTATTATTATACAGAGGAAGAGGAGCTCGCCATGGCCCCTGCCCCCCTATTATTATTATACAGAGGAAGAGGGGGATCACCATGACCCCTGCCCCCTATTATTATTATACAGAGGAAGAGGAGGCTCACCATGACCCCTGTCCCCTATTATTATTATACAGAGGAAGAGGAGCTCACCATGGCCCCTGCCCCCCTATTATTATTATACAGAGGAAGAGGGGGATCACCATGACCCCTGTCCCCTATTATTATTATACAGAGGAAGAGGAGCTCACCATGACCCCTGCCCCCTATTATTATTATACAGAGGAAGAGGAGGCTCACCATGACCCCTGCCCCCTATTATTATTATACAGAGGAAGAGGAGGCTCACCATGACCCCTGCCCCCTATTATTATTATACAGAGGAAGAGGAGGCTCACCATGTCCCCTGCCCCCTATTATTATTATACAGAGGAAGAGGAGGCTCACCATGACCCCTGCCCCCTATTATTATTATACAGAGGAAGAGGAGGCTCACCATGACCCCTGCCCCCCTATTATTATTATACAGAGGAAGAGGGGGATCACCATGACCCCTGCCCCCTATTATTATTATACAGAGGAAGAGGAGGCTCACCATGACCCCTGCCCCCTATTATTATTATACAGAGGAAGAGGAGGCTCACCATGACCCCTGCCCCCTATTATTATTATACAGAGGAAGAGGAGGCTCACCATGACCCCTGCCCCCTATTATTATTATACAGAGGAAGAGGAGGCTCACCATGACCCCTGTCCCCTATTATTATTATACAGAGGAAGAGGGGGCTCATCATGACCCCTGCCCCCTATTATTATTATACAGAGGAAGAGGAGGCTCACCATGGCCCCTGCCCCCTATTATTATACAGATGAATAGGGGGGCTCAGCGCCGCCATTGCCCCTTGTTAATATTGTACATAGGAAGAGGGGGATCAGTATTACCCCTGCCCAGGGCTGGATTATGTGTGGTAGAGGCCCCTGAATTTTGTAGTTTTTAAGTTTCAAATGAATTATTTTAATTCATCCATAGAAGAACCTTTGAAAATGTTGCTGGGCTTTGGTTCATATGTGTGTTGATCTTCCACAGAGGAGAATACAGTAAATGGTCACTGTGTTGTCTCAGTTATACAAGCAGCTACATCAGAAATCCTCCCCCCGCCCCCCTCCAGCAGCGACTCCTCAGACTGCACACACTGCCGCAGGAGCCCCAGCATTGCTCCCGGGTGCAGCCACAGGTGAGGGCACAGTGTGGCCACAGCAACATCTTAGTGGAGGGCCGCCATTTTATAGGTATATAAGTATAATCAGGTGACTGAGGAAAGGTGGGGCTATTTCTCTCTAATCATGTGTTTCCTGTAGGTGGCGGCATCTCTCATAGCTGTTGTCAGCTTCTGGATAATACTAACTCCTGTTATTATTTATTGTCTTCCAGCGTGAGCTCCACAGAGCATCCAGAATCCGACTCTGATATACAGAGGAGGGGATTTGTAAGGACACAAGGATCTCCATCCACATAGACACCGTAATGGAGCATCAGCACTTTCTCCTAACACAGGGTAAGACCCCCAACCTCTCTTTCAGAACCCCCCCCCCTAGTTATTTTCTATTTAGTTCCTATGATTGGGACACCCTTCATGTGACACCCTGGATCAGGGGCGTACATTCCCCTGATGGGGCCGCATTAGCACACCCCCTATTCTGACTCACCAGATGGCAGTAATGTTTATCCTGAAAACGGCTTCACCTTGTCTGTCTGTGTCTATGACAGATGTGTTCTTACTCCATAAGGCTTGGCAGATAGCTTACTCGGTTGGTCATGGACAAATACGTAGATAAGTTTCAGAATCTTGCAATAAACACTTCTTACAGCAGGAATCTTGAAATGTACATTCAAGACAGCAGGAAACTCGTGATGTAAACCCATAACAGCAGCAGGTAAAAGACTGTAGACTGCAGGAGGGAGCAGCAGGTATGCACTGCTTGAATGCAAAACTAGAAATGGCTTTTGGGAGAGAGAAAGAATGGAGGAGCTGATTGCATCACAGCTAGACTAAGGGAACCAGGAAGGGACAAATGCATTTAAAGGCATACTGCTCATCCTATGTACATAAACACTATATCATGCAGTTACCCCGGGTAATATAAAACACACATCGTGGGACATGACACCCTCCTTGGGGCAGACATTTACCTTCCAGGTCCCTAATAAACGTAGGCAGCATGCGTCTGTTGGGGGTGTGGGGGTGGTGGGTAGGGGAGGCATGCAGAGGGGAAGGGTGTGGCTGGACAGGACAGAAGCTGACGTGGAGGAGGGAGCTGCCATGGCTGGGTACGAAAGTGTGAAGCATTTTAAAGAGGCGATTGAGGCATCTTCTGGCTGCAGGTAAGAGTCAGCCCAGCTTTGCCTAACTGGCCCAGATAATCGGTGGGAGGCTACTTACAGCCAGTTAACATCTAGCTAAATGTGATGTATGTACCTAGCTGGATATGAATCGGAAGAGATGTCTTCAAAGAGCTTCTCTGTTCTCCCTTTGTTCTCATAAACACAATACTAATGACACACACAGCAACACACAGAGACAGACACACTCAGAAAGACATATACACGCACAGATAGGCACAGACACACAGAGACAGACACACACAGAGACACAGACACATGCTACTTTTTAACCCTTGTTTTTAACCCTTAACATTCCAAAAAATGGGGTCTCACTCCCCAGGAAGCGGGACTCTATATCATTTTTAAATTAAAGTGGGCCAACACCCAGGATTTTGACTATCCTGGGTTTTGGTCCACTTCGGTGGGGCACCCCGATCGGGGGTGCCCCGCTGTGTGAAACCCCCCAGAAAGCCCCGAAAACTCACCTCACCCCGCTCCCACGTGACTCGCTCGTCCAATCACCGGCAACAGACAAGCGAGAGGCAGCGACGGACAAGCAGAGCGCGTCCGGCGCCGCCTCCCGCGCGTCACTCTTACAGGGAGCGCACCCGCGCCGGCCATTCACAAATGCCAGCGTGGGAGCGCGCCCTGCTAGAGGGACGCGCGGGAGGCGGCGGACGCACATGCGCCGCTGGAACGTGGAAAAGGTAGGATTTGTGGGCTTCCTGGGGAGTTTCACCCTGCGGGACATCCCGATTTCCCGGGCCGATCCCCCCTGGGTGTTGGTCCACTTTAAACATTTACATTACAGAAAATCGCAATATATCGTCTTTGAGACGGAATCAGGATATATTGTATTGTATCGCCAGATTCTTGCTAGTGTACATCTGTACACAGCAGTTATGAACTGTCTGTACTCTCCTTACCCCAGTCCAGCTTGTCTCAGCAATACATAGAAGTAAGCTTTATATAACACCTACATCATTCCTAATTGTATCTGTAATAATCGGCTGTAACACATTATCTTATCCTCCATTCACCCCCTCACCATCCATTACACACACACACCCTGGAATCTGGAATTCCCAACACATCAAAATGTTTTTTTATTCCCCCACAGTCTCCAGAGATACTATAGTGGGAAATGTGAAAACTGAGGAGGAGGAAGCATTTGTGCAGAAAAAAGAGGAAGAAATCCCTCTACAGATCAGCTCAGGTGAGTAATAATGTCCTGTAATGCACATCACTCCACGACACTCCAGTAGTCTTATATGGCTCAATGCAGGGACATGACCCTCCTCTTTATTCACAGATCCTGGAGGAGCTATAGTGAAAACTAAGGAGGAAGAAGTATTTGTGAAAAATGAAGAGGAGGGAATTCCTCTACAGTTCAGCTCAGGTGAGTGAAAAAAATACCATTTTGTGATTACTCACCTGTAAAATGGGTATTGTAAGTATGTCACACACCCCGCTTCAGATATTAAATCATTAGTCATGGGTTATACTCACCGCTAGGTGGCACTGTTGCAGAGAAGTCCAAAAAGCAACAAGCCCCTCCCGGTCTACACATACCTGGTACCTCCCAACAACTCCCCAGTATTCAAACAGCAGTAAAGACAAGGTACCAGGAAAAAACAATGGTAACCCTCAACTGTAAAAATAAAAAACTTCACCATATAAAGAACCAGGATACCAAAAAGGGCGGGTGAAGCGGGGTGTGTGACATACTTACAATACCCATTTTACAGGTGAGTAATCACAAAATGGTATTATTCTAAGTATGTCACACACCCCGCTTCAGATATTAAATCATTAGTCATGGGACATCCAACAGCAGTGTCCAAAAAGGGCGGGTATCCAACCAGGCAATAATGCAGAAACTCAAACCACTGCAGCCTGCAGAACCTTGCGGCCAAAAACAGCATCCGCTGAGGCCGGCACATCAACCTTATAAAACTTAGAAAAAGTGTGAACCGAAGACCAGGTAGCAGCCTTACAAACTTGATCAACAGAAGCCTGGTGCTGAAAAGCCCAGGACGCTCCAACCGCACGAGTAGAATGAGCAGTAACACGAAAAGGGGGATCCTTCCCTTTGGCAGAGTAGGCCCCAACAACCGCCTGACGAATCCACTTGCTAATGGAAGACTTAGCCGGAGCCAAGCCCTTCCTAGGCCCACAGGGCACCACGAAAAAAGCATCAGTCTTACGAAAAGGAGATGTAGTACGCAAATAGCACTTAACACAACGTACCACATCCAAACAATGCAAAGCGCGCTCCTTGTCATTCCTAGGCTTAGGATACAAGGAAGGAAGAACAACGTCCTGGTTCAGATGAAAAGCCGAGACCACCTTAGGAAGAAAGTCTGGTTTGAAGCGAAAACCACTTTGTCCTGATGTTTCTCAAAATAAGGAGCCTGAATCGACAAGGCTGCCAACTCCGAAACACGCCGGACCGAAGTGATGGCCACCAAAAAGGCAACCTTCTGAGTCAGAGTAGACAGAGCAATATCCTGCAAAGGCTCAAAAGGAGGAGCCTGAAGAGCAGAGAGAACCAAATTCAAATCCCAAACAGGGAGCAAAGGCTTCCTACGCGGCCGCAGATGCGAAACCCTCCTGGAAAAAAGTCTTGACCAAAGGATGGAGTGCAAATGACCTCTGAAAAAAAGATAGACAAAGCAGAAACCTGCCCCTTCAAAGTACTCAGCTGAAGACAAGAGTCCAGCCCAGATTGAAGAAATTCCAAAATCCTAGAAATAGAAAAGACCCGGCAGGGCAAAGATCTAGCCTCACACCAATCAATATAAGATCTCCAAGCCCTATAATAGATGGAAGAGGAGGATCTCTTCCTGGCACTAATAAGAGTCCGAATGACCGAATCCGAAAGACCCTCCTCCTTTAAGATGGAGGTTTCAGCAGCCAAGCCGTCAAAGCCAGCGTTGGTAAACTGGGGTAACACAGTTGACCCTGAGTGAGAAGATCCGGCCGAAGAGGCAGATCGAACTGATCCACTGCCAGACGAACAATGTCTGCGAACCACACCCGCCTTGGCCACCTTGGAGCCACGAGAATGGCGGGAACTTCTTCCAGAACCAACTTTCGCAGCACCCTGCCTAGCATGGGGATCGGAGGAAACAGATAAAGAAACCCCAGGTCCCTCCAGCTCAGGGTCATGGCATCCGCCGCCAGAGCCAGAGGATCCTGAGAAAGCGACACGAATGTCGGAAGCTTGTGATTGTGACGAGAGGCAAACAGATCCACCTCCGGCGTCCCCCACCGGAGACAAAGCGACCGAAACACCTGGGGGTGGAGAGACCATTCCCCCCGGCGGGACGAACACCGGCTCAGAAAGTCCGCCTCCGTGTTTTCCACTCCCGGAATGTACACTGCCGAGATGCAAAGGACATGAGTCTCTGCCCAAACTAGAATCAGAGACACCTCCCTGAGGGCACCCAGACTGTGAGTCCCTCCTTGGTGATTGATGTAAGCAACCGCCGTCCGATTGTCCGATCGACCCTGAACCGGCAGGCCCTGTAAATGCTGCGTCAAGTGAGACAGAACCAACCTGATGGCTCTCAACTCCAGAACATTGATGGGCAAATGGGCTTCCTGAGGGCCCCACCGCCCCCGGAACCGAAGATCCTTCCAGAAACCTCCCCATCCTGACAAACTGGCGTCCGTGGTGACAGTTTCCCAAAGCGGGGTCAGAAATGACCTGCCCTTCAGAAGATTGTCCGAGACCATCCACCACAGAAGAGACTGCCGAACCCGGGGGGACATCCGGAAGGACCGATCCAACGACCGCGGTCGCCGGTCCCAAGACGCCAAAAGATGAAGCTGAAGCGTCCTCGTGTGAAACTGCGCGAAAGGAACTGCCTCGAAAGAGGCTACCATCAAACCCACCAGTCTCATCCCTAGCCGGATGGACAGGCGAGGATTGGAAAGAAGAAGCTGAGCCAATTCCTGAATCAAAAGAACCTTGGCCTGAGGGAGAAAAACTCTGTGCTGGCAAGAGTACAAAGACATCCCCAGAAAGGTCACCACCCTGGCCGGAACCAGAGAGGACTTGGGGTAGTTGATCACCCAGCCGAACCTCTCCAGCATAGACACCACCGTGCTGGTGTCCCCTTCCGCTTGACTGAAGGAAGGCGCCATGATGAGAAGATCGTCCAGGTAAGGCACAATGCGAATCCCCTGAGCTCTGAGCAGGGCCATCACTCCCGACAACACCTTGGTGAACACTCTCGGAGCCGAGGTGAGGCCGAATGGAAGAGCTACAAACTGGAAATGCCGATCCTTCACCACAAAGCGAAGAAACCTCTGATGCGACGGAAAAATCAGAATATGAAGGTATGCATCCTTGATGTCTATGGACGTCATAAAGTCCCCCTGCCGAAGCGAACTGATCGCAGACCGCAGGGTTTCCATGCGAAACTTCCGGGGACGAATAAACCGGTTGAGAAACTTCAAATCCAGGATGGGACGGAACAACCCATCCTTTTTGGGTACAGTGAAGAGATTGGAATAATACCCGCGCCCCACCTCCGAAGGCGGGACCGGGCAGATGACTGCCAATTCCAGAAGATTCCTTACCGCCGCCAGGAGCCCCTGCGCGGCCAAGGGATCTGAAGGGACACGAGACCTGAAAAACCTTGGAGGAGGGCGGGACTCGAACTCCAGCTTGTAACCGGCCGACACCACCTCCCGGATCCACCTGTCCGAGACCTCCTGGTCCCAAACCCGGGAGAAGAGTCGCAACCGTCCCCCCACCCGTAAGGGTGAGGGCGCCCCCTCATTGCTGAGTGGGCTTGGCAGCTGGCTTGGGCTTGGCGCCCCAGACGTGAACGGGACGGCCACGGCCTTTACCCCTATTCCAGCTGGCACCCCTGGAGGCCGAGAAGCCCACACCCCTGCCGGCTCTGGCTCCCCGAAAGGAAGGATTGAAGGGGGCCGCCCCCGAAAGGAACAACGAAATTTCTTGCGCTGAGGTAACTTACCTCCCCTGGCAACAGAATCCAGCTTTTCACCGAAAAGCCTCAGACCCAGAAAGGGAAGAGCCGTGAGCGATCTCTTGGAATTAAAATCAGCAGTCCACTGCCTCAACCACACTGAACGGCGAATAGCTACCAACAGAGCCGTAGCCCTGCCACACATCAACATGGCATCATCCTGGGCGGCCAGAATAAATGACAAGAAGGATTCACAACGCTTAAGAGCAAGAAACTCATCACAAGTAGGATCAAGATCCACACATAAATCCCTGACAATAGACCTAACCGCCAACAACAAGAGTGCCGAAGCACAAACAGGCCTCAACACCGAACCCGCACAGACAAAACCATGGCGGGCCAGCTGATCAATCCAGGCGATCGTCGCCGTCCTTGAGAGAAGTTGTGTCAGGAGAATGTACAACCGCCGTATTAGACAGTCCCAAGACCGGAGCATCAACCTCGGAGGGACAGACCAACGCTTCACCAAGTCCGCCGGAAAGGGATACTTTCTATCCCAGCTAGGCGGCACCCCAACGAGACGCGTAGGTTGCTCCCATTCCTTAAGGACAACATCCTCGAAATGCTGTTGACTGGGAAACTCCAAGCGTGGCTTGGACACCCCAAAAAGCTGACCCTTAGGCCGAGTAGCAGCTTCAGGAGGATCCAAAATCCAAAACCTCAAACATATGGGCCAGAATGGAAGGCGTATCGGGAACGGGCCCTTCAGCCTTGTCACCCTCAGCGCCCAGCAACTGCTGAACCTCGGGATCCTCTAATTCCTCAACAAGCTCACCCTCTTCAAGGGGACGATCTGGCCAATCCAGAACCTCAATAACCTCCTCATCCGAGTCCGTCAGAGGCGGAGACAGGTGTTTCCGCTTAGCCGGAGCCTTCTGAGCGACCACAGCGGAAAACATTTTCTCAAGGCTGGCCAAACAGGCGCATACCTCATATTGCGAATCACCCCCAACGACAATGTCACACGGGGTCCGGAAAAGGCGAGGGGGGGAGGGAGATGGCGCGGCCGAGGAGGTACAGGGGACCGGGGTGCCGGACTGGCGCTCAATGTTCCGCTGTGCACATGGAATACATATAATGACATCATCCCCTGGGAGCGGAGTCCCACACCCCCCGCAGAGCCTGGACTGCCCCGAAGGGCCGTTTCCGGTATCTTTGGTAGCCTCCATATGGTGAAATTATGGTATATGCAGTAACCAGGGATTTACGCCGTAAGCGACCCGGGATGCCCCTCAAGTACTATGTGACTATATAGATAAAGCCCAAAAATGGGAATTTAGGCAAAAAAACCCCAACAATTAAGATAACGGCCAAACCCAACTAGCCAGGTATCTAAGACTGGGAGAGCCCTGCAGTGTGGGATCCCGGGATCTGAAAAACAAGAGACAACAGTCAATCCAAGCACAACCATAAACACCTGGAAACACACATATAACAATGATGAGACACAAGCAGATCATGCAAGAAAAACCCCCTTGGGGTAACAGCAGAGATGACATGCATAAGTATATAGGGGTATATATATATATATATAAATATATATAAATATATATGTATTAACAAAAGAGGTGTGGGCCAGGGAAGCCAGTAAACTCCCTGCCAGCCGGCCAAGAGCCAGGCTAAGGGAAACCGCCGCCCCCCCGGCGAGGAAGGGGGCCAGAAACATAAACCGCCTCCCCCCCCGGCCCAGTGGTGACACACGCCTTAACCGCCTACCTGGATCTCGCAGCAGAAATGGCGGCCAGCGCAATGGAGGAGAGAGGAGAGGGGCGGGCCCAGCAAAACGCGGTAGACGCTGTGGCCCCGCCCCTCACCAAACAGCCAGACACGGCGCGGGCCGCGGCCCCGTCCACCCCTCCGAGAACGAGCCAACCAGTGGGCGCCACAGGAATGACGCCCGCATATGCCGCCAGGCGGGCCGGCGGGACGCATGCCGCCCGGTCCCGACCGTCTCCAGAACTACAGCCAGCGGGCACCGACAAAAGGCACTCGGCGCCCCCACATCCAGGCGGGCCTGGAGATCCGACGAGAGGCAGGCGCCAGAACATGGCGCCTGCCCTCAAGGAAACGAGCGGCGGGCCGGCTGTACTGCCCCGGCCGACCCGCCCCTCCAGCACCAATGAAAGTAGTCCCGGGGGCTCAAGTAGCCCCCCCCATCCAAAAACGTAACCAGGCAGACAGACAGGCCGGCCTCCAGCCACCCGTCCCTGCCACACACACAAACACACTCACCACACACATACATTAATAAAGCAAAAAAGAGGGGGAAGGCCAAACTAGGGGAACCTGACGTGACCTAAGGTCTGGGGCATCCCACATCCGGATCACCACGACCGGAACACCGCATTGCCCCATAATATGGGGTCGAGCGGAGGAGCTAATCTCCTAGGCACTCTAAGTGCCATCTACCCTTGCCCGGCCGACAGCCGAAGCTGGGAGGCTACCAGACTAATCCAGGGAATAAAACAAAGGTAGCCGGGCAGAAATAGACCATGGGGGGCGGGGGGGCGGGGTGATACCCCGGCTACCTGCAAGCAGGAGACTTCTTTCTTCTGTCTTGTCGCCACCTTGCAGAGAAGAACACTGGGGAGTTGTTGGGAGGTACCAGGTATGTGTAGACCGGGAGGGGCTTGTTGCTTTTTGGACTTCTCTGCAACAGTGCCACCTAGCGGTGAGTATAACCCATGACTAATGATTTAATATCTGAAGCGGGGTGTGTGACATACTTAGAATAAATTGATTTCCCTGAATTCTTCTACAGCAACAAGTGAACTCATACACAACATTTCAATCTACAAACTACCGTATAGGTACAATATTGAGTATTTTTGGTTGGTATATATCTGTATACTACCCGCTGACGTCACTGATGATCAAGCAGGATTTATTGGCTTAAGGCATTTAACCCTTGCTGGATGGCGATTCTGATGTTTGTCTGTCCCTGATGAAGGGGCTTTGGGAGCCCCGAAACGTCGGATATTACTGGCATTGGATGTTATGCGCAATATGTGGTATGAAACATGTGCGTCTATGTGGATTTAACACATTAGAGACTTAAACCAGACCTTCAGCATCATTTAATGAAAAGCCTAAACCCTAAAAAAAACTATTCCCCAGCATCTAAAATTAATATGTTTTTAAGTTTTTAGTCACTTATTATTCTTCCCCCCCCCCCCCCCCCCCCCCCACCGGGCTGCAACTGTGTTAATGACTCTAGGATACGGGCGCCGCCATCTTGACTCAGAAGCATCACATACTGAGGAGAGGATATGTGTTTAGTTACTTTTCCCTCACAACGTCCTCCCACATCTGTGTGTTTAGTTACTCTTCCCTCACAATGTCCTCCTGCATCTATGTGTTTAGTTACTCTTGCCTCACAACGTCCTCCCACATCTGTGTGTTTAGTTACTCTTCCCTCACAACGTCCTCCTACATCTATGTGTTTAGTTACTCTTCCCTCACAACGTCCTCCTACATCTATGTGTTTAGTTACTCTTCCCTCACAACGTCCTCCTACATCTATGTGTTTAGTTACTCTTGCCTCACAACGTCCTCCTACATCTATGTGTTTAGTTACTCTTGCCTCACAACGTCCTCCCACATCTGTGTGTTTAGTTACTCTTCCCTCACAACGTCCTCCTACATCTGTGTGTTTAGTTACTCTTCCCTCACAACGTCCTCCTGCATCTATGTGTTTAGTTACTCTTGCCTCACAACACCCTCCTACATCTATGTGTTTAGTTACTCTTGCCTCACAACATCCTCCTACATCTATGTGTTTAGTTACTCTTGCCTCACAACGTCCTCCCACATCTGTGTGTTTAGTTACTCTTCCCTCACAATGTCCTCCTGCATCTATGTGTTTAGTTACTCTTGCCTCACAACGTCCTCCCACATCTGTGTGTTTAGTTACTCTTCCCTCACAACGTCCTCCTACATCTATGTGTTTAGTTACTCTTCCCTCACAACGTCCTCCTACATCTATGTGTTTAGTTACTCTTCCCTCACAACGTCCTCCTACATCTATGTGTTTAGTTACTCTTGCCTCACAACGTCCTCCTACATCTATGTGTTTAGTTACTCTTGCCTCACAACGTCCTCCCACATCTGTGTGTTTAGTTACTCTTCCCTCACAACGTCCTCCTACATCTGTGTGTTTAGTTACTCTTCCCTCACAACGTCCTCCTACATCTATGTGTTTAGTTACTCTTCCCTCACAACGTCCTCCTACATCTATGTGTTTAGTTACTCTTCCCTCACAACGTCCTCCTACATCTATGTGTTTAGTTACTCTTGCCTCACAACGTCCTCTTACATCTATGTGTTTAGTTACTCTTCCCTCACAACGTCCTCCTACATCTATGTGTTTAGTGACTCTTCCCTCACAACGTCCTCCTACATCTATGTGTTTAGTTACTCTTGCCTCACAACGTCCTCTTACATCTATGTGTTTAGTTACTCTTCCCTCACAACGTCCTCCTACATCTATGTGTTTAGTGACTTTTCCCTCACAACGTCCTCCCACATCTATGTGTTTAGTTACTCTTCCCTCACAACGTCCTCCCACATCTATGTGTTTAGTTACTCTTCCCTCACAACGTCCTCCTACATCTATGTGTTTAGTGACTTTTCCCTCACAACGTCCTCCCACATCTGTGTTTAGTTACTCTTCCCTCACAATGTCCTCCCACATCATGTGACTCTTAATACCGGGTGTATTCAATGCATTATCGTCATTGCTGTATTATAAGTATTTTACTGCTCTTACCCCCTGTAATTACTTCCTTGTACAGTGCCATGGAATATGATGGTGCTTTATAAATAAACAATAATAATTCACAGATCCTGGAGAAGCGATGGTGAAAAATGTAGAGGAAGAAGTGTTTGTGCAGGATAAAGAGGAGGAAATTCCTCTACAGAAGAGTCCAGGTAAGTAATAACCCCGTATAGAAAACATTTTCCTGTATCTGCTGATCAGTAAACGCAAACACTATAGTCATATACAGCTCAGTACAGTGACAGGACTCTGATCCTTATTTACAGACCCTGGAGGAGCTATAGTGAAAACTGAGGAGGAAGAAGAAATAGTTGTGAAGAATAAAGAGGAGGAAATTTCTCTACAGAAGAGTCCAGGTGAGTAATAAACCCTGTATAGAAAACATTTTCCTGTCTCTCCTTCTCAGTAACCCCCAAACACTACAGTTATATACAGCTCAATACAGGGGCCTGACTCTCATCTTTATTCACAGACCCTGGAGGAGCTATAGTGAAAGCTGAGGAGGAGGAAGAAATAGCTGTGAAGAATAAAGAGAAGGAAATGGCTTTGCAGATCAGCACAGGTGAGTAATAAACCTTATGTAGAGAGTTTTTTCTATTCTTCCTGTTGAATCTCTCTGCAGTTCACTTTCCTAATGGTTTGTTCTGCTTGGTGCTGCTTATCTTTATCTTAAATAGGCGAGATTCCGTTCTACACTGGAACTGGTGATAACAGAAAGGAGCGCTCTGATACGCACATCTCATTGCTGGTACACAGCTTTACTGCATGGATAGGGTTCAAGTGATGATCACAGGAGGTCAGACACTTGCCCTCTTGGGCTTAAAGTTGGTGACTTGCCATTAAGCCCGGCCCCATTATCTGCTTCCCCAAAGCCCATGGGGGTGCAGAAGATCCTGTGGGATGGTAGGCTTCAGGGCCGGAGATCCACCAGCCCCCATAGCATACCTAGGGGTGACCCCACCCACAAAAAAATAAGCGTGTGAAAAATGGCTTGGCAACAGAGGGTGACAAAATCTCAAGTAGGCTGGCAGTTAAAAGAACCTGTGCTTGTTGGGTATTATTCTATTCTTGCGGTTTCAGATTCATGCTTGTGTTTTTTGTTTTTTAGCATATTGATATTTTAGGAAAATGTGGTTTTCATCCATTTTTTAGTGGTTCAACATCTGGGAGAGTGAAAATCCCAAAGGTTGTTCCTTTTTAAATAGCTGCCAGAACAGCACCCACCCCCCCATCCATGGCGGCACCTGGATTCTTTATTGAAGAAAGTGGCATTATCTTGCAGCAGGCTGTGGCCTCAGCGCAGCAGTTGGTGGAATGGAGGCTGCTTCTTCATTCAAAAGGTCTTATAGTGCATGAAGGATCCAACAGGGGTAGGGGGAAAGGTTGTGACCATGACCTCTGAGCTGTAGTGCTGCAGAGTGGCCACCCCCTGCGGCTGGCTGTCCTAGGCTTAGGCCAAAACAGCCAAGAACTGCAGCTCAATAAATTATATGGGCCCTTTCACATTCATGCACTGCAGTTTGCAAAAAAACAACTGCAATGCGCCTCCATAGAAGACGATGGGCACTACAGGTAAACCACATGTATTGCACTTTACCTGCAGTGCTTTGCGAGGGCTATACTCACCCTCACTTCCCAATCCATTGTTGCTGGTCCCGCTCTGTCCCAGCCTCCATCCTTCAGTCAGGCACTGCTGCAGGCAGCTTGGGGACCTTCAGTCCCCAAGAGGTGGCTGCAGCAGTGCCTGATTGGAGATGCCGGTCTCAGCCTCCTCCGCTCCCTCCAGGTACCGGTGCCCACATCGGGGTACAAGAAACAACGGGGCGGGCAGAGCGCCATGTACATGCCGTGGCTGCACCAGAGGCACAGCGCGGTGTCTATGACCTTCGAAAAAACTTGATGTTGGCTTTGTCTTTTAATCTACTGTTTAGCGGATAATGTGGTTAAAAGGAATGATTTAGTGATTTAAAGTGGACCAAAACCCAGGATTTTGACTATCTTATAGATTCCCGGGCCGATCAGTGTGGGTTTTAGTCCACTTTAAGCAACCCTTGTTTTATGTTGTCAAAGAAATTCTCCATTTTGGGCACCCCCTTTTTTATTCTCTTCACCCTTTGTTTGTGTTATTTTTTTGCAGAAGGTATATATATCCAAAATAACAGGGAAGAGCCTACAGGAGCCACGACTACACTAACCCGGCATTCCACAATGAGACCTTCAGCATCTAATACATTTACCTACCATGAGGTTTGCCTTACTGATGGTACAGATCATAGGTTTCCCACAACAAGAACATATTCATGTTCTCAGTGTGGGAAATCGTTTAAAGATGCTACAGATCTTATCCAGCATGAAAGAGATCACGCAAGAGAGAAGCCATATTCTTGCTCTATATGTGGAGAATGTTTTTTTCATCAATCAGGACTCCAAGATCATAAAAAAAGAGTCCATTCAGAGAAGCCGTATTCTTGTTACAAATGTGGACTGAGCTTTTCTCAGCAATACCGGCATATCAAGCATGAAAGACGACATAAAGAAGAAGAATGCTTTTCTCAGAAGTCGAATCCTGCCAATCATAAAGAATATTCTTGTTATATATGTAAAAAACGTTTTCCTTCTAAATCTGAACTTTTCAGTCACAAAAAAAATCACACAGAAGAGAGGCCATTTTCTTGTTTGAAATGTGGTAAATGTTTTTCTCAGAAATCACATCTTACTGCACATAAAATAGTTCATAGAGGAGAGAAGCCACATTCTTGTTCTGAATGTGGGAAAAGCTTTGTTTATCAATCAATGCTTCTTACACATCAAAAAATTCATAAAAAGAAGTCATACGCCTGCTCAGAATGTGGGAAGTCTTTCAAGCAGATGTCACACCTTACTGAGCATGAAATAATTCATACTGGAGAGAAGCCATATTCTTGTACTCAATGTGAAAAATGTTTTTCTCAGAAATCAAACCTTATCGCACATGAAAGAGTTCATACAGGAGAGAAGCTATTTTCTTGTAATGAATGTGGGAAAGGTTTTTTTCAGAAATCAAGTCTCCTCACGCATAAAAAAATTCACACAGCAGAGAAGGCATATTCTTGTTCCGAATGTGGGAAAATCTTTTCGCAGAAAGCGCATCTTGCCAGACATACAAGAATTCATACAGGAGAGAAGCCATTTTCTTGTTCTGAATGTGGGAAGGTTTATGCTGAGAAATCCAGCCTTATAGCGCATGAAATAATTCATACAGGACAGAAGTTATTATATTCTTGTTCTGAATGTGGGAAAGGTTTTTCCCATAAATCAAGCCTTAGGTATCATAAAAGAATTCATACAGGAGAGAAGCCATATTGTTGTTCCGAATGTGGGAAAGGTTATTGTAAGAAATCAGAGCTTACCACACATCAACGAATTCATACTGGAGAGAAACCGTATTGTTGTACTGAATGTGGGAAAGGTTATTGTAAGAAATCGGAGCTTACCGCACATCAAAGAAGTCATACCGGGGAGAAGCCATATTCTTGTTCTGAATGTGGGAAATGTTTTTCCTATAAACTTGGCCTTACCACACATGAAAAAATTCATATCTAAGGGACGTCATATTATTCTTCTGAGTGAAAGGTAATCTCTTATCAGATATGACACAAGTTCATACATGGTAATAATTATGTGGATGTCATGAAGTTTAGTTTCTACTGTGGATCACCCCACTATGGCCGGCCACTAGCCTGCCCCTGGGGCAGCCTATACTGCATGCCCCCCTGTGTGAAACTCCCCTGGCTACTGTAATGTTACCTGATCCCGGTGGCTCCAGTGACGCTGTCTTTACCGGCGGAAGTTCGCAATCCACAGGGGGGAGCCAGGGATGTGGCCGCTGGCGCAAAGTTTATATTAGCGATAAAGCGCTGACAAGTGCCTTAAAGTGGACTGAGACCGAGCCCTGATCGGCCCGGGGATCAATCCGTTCCCTCCCCCCAGGGCATTCAAAATCAGGATGCCCCGCTCTGTGAAACCACCCCAGGATGGCCGTTACACTTACCGGTCCAACGACACATGCGCGGGCCGCGGCCGCATCCCCGCTATCCCTCTATCAAGGCACGTGGCCGCGCCAGCCATTTGTGAATGGCCGGCGAGGGCACGCTTCCTGTTAGAGGGAAGCGTGCGATGGAGCCGCTGTACTAAGACATCACTTAGACGTTCATAGCTCAGCGGCTCCGAGCGCGCTGATTGGACGAGCGACACGTGTGCGGTAGGACTGCGGAGAGGTGAGTTTATGCAGGGGATCTGGGGGGGTTTCACATAGTGAGGCACCCCCGATCGCAGTGCCCCGGCGGGAAGGACCAAAACCCAGGATAGTCAAAATCCTGGGTTTTGGTCTACTTGTCGCTTGTAATAAATATGTAACTTATACAGAACAATTTTACACTCTCTGTAATTACTTTTTAGAGCGCTACATCAGAAAATGGTGCCATATAAATAAACAACAATAATAACATATTGATCTGTCTTTCTGTATATCCATCCATTTAACTGTATTTTTATCCATCCATCTATCATTAGTATGCGCTGCATAAAGCGCAGATTGGATGAGTGCCCATGGTAACAGCGGAAAGGTGAGTGAAAGTGGGAGATCTGGGGGATTTCTACATCAGGATACCCCCAGGGCAGGGACAACTCACCAGGATAGTCTAATCCTGTTGATTGGTCCACTTTTATAGCTATAGGTTTTTGGGGCTTGGAAACGCCTTCAACCAGAAGAGAGACAATGCAAAAGGACCCACCATCCATATTACGTACCCAGGAACATGCCCAGATGAATCTTTACATAGCTTTACATATAATATATTGCTAATTTTCATGGTGTTGAGATGGGGGAGTCTGCCTTTAATAATCGTATCTCTAAGGCGGGCCTGAAAATCAATAGTAAGTGTAACCTTTATGTCTCCACTCCTTATTCTTTGGACTGTGATCTCACAAGGGCAGCAATCTCTCCGATTTTATCATGTTTCATAGTTTTCATAGCATTCATTTGGTATGTTTTAACCTGTTGCTTGTAATAGTCTATACTATTAGTCGATGTAACTTATACAATATAGTTTTACTGTAATTAGTACTTTTTACAGTGCTACATCAGAAGATGGCGCCATATAAATAAGCAACAATATTACGGGTAATATAATTATCTTTCTGTATATCTATCAATATGTCTTTCTGTATATCCATCTAGCTGTCTGTATTTCTATCCATCGATCCATCTGTCTATCTATCAACGTATCTTTTAAGCTAGCTTTCTATATGTCTTTTTTTTCTATCTGTCTGCCCTTTTGTCTATTCATCTATCGGTCTGTCTATGTCTGACCATGTTTAGTATCTATTTGCCTATGCTATTGTTTGTTCTGGAGAGAAACTCCCATACATGATTGCTTTGGAAAGGGACTGGGGATCGAGATGGTACCCAACTGGTTTGACCTTTCCGTCAGAGTCGCTAAGAGCTCTATCAATACTATGCTGGTGAAAGCCAATTTTAAAGTTCTCTTGCGGTCGTACTTGTTACCATGAGGATTTCTAGAGCCTTTCCTGGAGCTTCTCTGCATTGCTTTAGAGGTTGCAAGAATCCAGGGGGTTATGTACCACACTTGGTGGCCAGGGGCGCACTGGCCATAGGGAAACCCGGGCCAGTTGGGCTGCCGCTTTCAACTCCCACATTCAATCCCTCCCCCCTTAATCTCCTTCTCAGCCCCCTCTACCCATTCCCATTGTACCCACAAGACAAGGAACCCCAGCCCCTAATGATATAGGCATCATGGTTGGGGGGCTCAGCAGGGATGCCTCGGGCCGGCCATGGGCTAGTAAAATCCATGTCTGATTTTTGGCCCCAGTCCGCCACGGTTGGTGGCTATGCTCCAAAGTCCTCTCTTTTTTGGAAATCAATACACTATCTGATATTTAGAGTTATAGGCATCTGTGGACTCCTAAGGCACTACATACAGGATTAAGTAACTATTGTAAGCTTTCTGGGATCTTCTTGGGCACAGACACAGGCATACAAGGGGGTAATTAACTCAAAATGGTTTATTTTGACATCCACAAAGTCCAAGCTTTCTTCAGCACAGCTCTTTTCAGCAAACTGTTCGAGTTTCATCTGGCCACACAGGCCTACTCACAATACATATAAGGGGTCGTCACCCCTGCCGTCCGACTCACTCAGTTTAGAATCAGCCTCTAGCCAGCCCTGCTCCTGGTGCTTCCTGAACCCTGTAGCCCACACGGCTTGCTGTAGCGCTCTCTAATGCTCTGGTGCTGCCTGCACCCTCTAACCCACACACTTACCTGGCTGAGGGCTCTCCTCAGCCCGACCATCCGCAGTGCACTCCCAACACCCAGCAAGTCCAGCAGCAGCCCTCAGCTGCAGCGCATCAGCACCTTGGGACAGGAAGCTCCTACTTTCATTGCGCACCTTGACCTACTTAACCTTTTGTTTACTATTTCATCAATCACATCTCTACCTTATGGATAATATTATAAGTGACAACCAACACGGTTTTACTAAGGGCAGAAGCTGCCAGACTAACCTGATTGGCTTCTATGAGGAGGTGAGTAGAAGCCTGGACAGAGGGGCGGCTGTGGATATAGTTTTTCTGGATTTTGCAAAAGCATTTGACACTGTCCCCCATAGACGCTTATTGGGGAAATTGTGATCTTCAGGATTAGAAAATACAGTTTGTAACTGGACTGAAAACTGAAGGATCGTGTGCAGAGAGTTGTGGGTAATGATACCTACTCTGTATGGTTCCCGTATGGTTCCCGGGTGTAATCGGTGTACCCCAGGGTTCAGTGCTGGGCCCACTATTATTCAACTTGTTTATAAACGAGATAGAAGATGGAATTAGAAGCACTGTCTGTATTTATGCAGATGACACAAAGATATGTAGCACAGTGCAGTCTATTGAAGATGTTCATAAGCTTCAGGCTGACCTGGACACTTTGAGTGTCTGGGCATCCACTTGGTCAAATTAATGTAGACCTTAACCATGAATAAGAGCCTATCTTATATGTTTCCCACACCCTGTACATACAGATTGCTCACATTAAAAATCACCCTACCTGCATCTACTGCATGTTATGAGCCTTTAAACATCCAAGATGGCGGCTCATGGAGCATCAGGCAGCCTGCAAACAGGAAGTGTCTTCTGACTGTGCCGCTCTGCATTCTGGGATTGCTGTCCTTTCCCTGACCCCAACTCTGCTCTGTCTGTGTAAAGCACAGCTATAACCCTGCCCTCCTGCACTTTATCACGCTCTCCTCTCCTCCGACTCAAGATGGCGGCGCCCGTATCTTAAGTCGGGGGTGTGGCGGCCAGTGAGCTGGATACAGCTAGAGGCGAGCGGGGGTGCGGCGGCCAGTGAGCTGGATACAGCTAGAGGTGAGCGGGGGTGTGGCGGCCAGTGAGCTGGATACAGCTAGAGGCGAGCGGGGGTGCGGCGGCCAGTGAGCTGGATACAGCTAGAGGTGAGCGGGGGTGCGGCAGCCAGTGAGCCGGATACAGCTAGAGGTGAGCGGGGGTGCAGCGGCCAGTGAGCTGGATACAGCTAGAGGCGAGCGGGGGTGCGGCGGCCAGTGAG
This sequence comes from Gastrophryne carolinensis, assembly GCA_027917425.1. Lineage (NCBI taxonomy): Eukaryota > Metazoa > Chordata > Amphibia > Anura > Microhylidae > Gastrophryne > Gastrophryne carolinensis. Next base: position 27,300,740 of record CM051237.1, read on the forward strand.
CTGAATACAGCTAGAGGGGAGCGGGGGTGCGGCGGCCAGTGAGCTGGATACAGCTAGAGGCGAGCGGGGGTGCGGCGGCCAGTGAGCTGGATACAGCTAGAGGCGAGCGGGGGTGCGGCGGCCAGTGAGCTGGATACAGCTAGAGGCGAGCGGGGGTGCGGCGGCCAGTGAGCTGGATACAGCTAGAGGGGAGCGGGGGTGCGGCGGCCAGTGAGCTGGATACAGCTAGAGGTGAGCGGGGTGTGGCGGCCAGTGAGCTGGATACAGCTAGAGGGGAGCGGGGGTGCGGCGGCCAGTGAGCTGGATACAGCTAGAGGTGAGCGGGGGTGCGGCGGCCAGTGAGCTGGATACAGCTAGAGGTGAGCGGGGGTGCGGCGGCCAGCGAGCTGGATACAGCTAGAGGTGAGCGGGGGTGCGGCGGCCAGTGAGCTGGTTACAGCTAGAGGTGAGCGGGGGTGCGGCGGCCAGTGAGCTGGATACAGCTAGAGGTGAGCGGGGGTGCGGCGGCCAGTGAGCTGAATACAGCTAGAGGTGAGCGGGGGTGCGGCGGCCAGTGAGCTGGATACAGCTAGAGGTGAGCGGGGGTGCGGCAGCCAGTGAGCTGAATACAGCTAGAGGCGAGCGGGGGTGCGGCGGCCAGTGAGCTGAATACAGCTAGAGGCGAGCGGGGGTGCGGCGGCCAGTGAGCTGGATACAGCTAGAGGCGAGCGGGGGTGCGGCGGCCAGTGAGCTGGATACCACTAGAGGCGAGCGGGGGTGCGGCGGCCAGTGAGCTGGATACAGCTAGAGGCGAGCGGGGGTGCGGCGGCCAGTGAGCTGGATACCGCTAGAGGCGAGCGGGGGTGCGGCGGTCAGTGAGCTGGATACAGCTAGAGGCGAGCGGGGGTTCGGCGGCCAGTGAGCTGGATACCGCTAGAGGTGAGCGGGGGTGCGGCGGCCAGTGAGCTGGATACAGCTAGAGGTGAGCGGGGGTGCGGCGGCCAGTGAGCTGGATACAGCTAGAGGTGAGCGGGGTTGCGGCGGCCAGTGAGCTGAATACAGCTAGAGGTGAGCGGGGGTGTGGCGGCCAGTGAGCTGGATACAGCTAGAGGTGAGCGGGGGTGCGGCAGCCAGTGAGCTGAATACAGCTAGAGGTGAGCGGGGGTGCGGCAGCCAGTGAGCTGGATACAGCTAGAGGTGAGCGGGGGTGCGGCAGCCAGTGAGCTGGATACAGCTAGAGGTGAGCGGGGGTGCGGCAGCCAGTGAGCTGGATACAGCTAGAGGTGAGCGGGGGTGCGGCGGCCAGTGAGCTGGATACAGCTAGAGGCGAGCGGGGGTGCGGCGGCCAGTGAGCTGGATACAGCTAGAGGCGAGCGGGGGTCCGGCGGCCAGTGAGCTGGATACCGCTAGAGGCGAGCGGGGGTGCGGCGGCCAGTGAGCTGGATACAGCTAGAGGTGAGCGGGGGTGCGGCGGCCAGTGAGCTGGATACAGCTAGAGGTGAGCGGGGGTGCGGCAGCCAGTGAGCTAGATACAGCTAGAGGCGTGTGGGGGTGCGGCGGCCAGTGAGCTGAATACAGCTAGAGGTGAGTGGGGGTGCGGCGGCCAGTGAGCTGGATACAGCTAGAGGTGAGTGGGGGTGCGGCGGCCAGTGAGCTGAATACAGCTAGAGGTGAGCGGGGGTGCGGCAGCCAATGAGCTGGATACAGCTAGAGGCGAGCGGGGGTGCGGCGGCCAGTGAGCTGGATACAGCTAGAGGTGAGCGGCAGCCAGTGAGCTGGATACAGCTAGAGGCGAGCGGGGGTGCGGCGGCCAGTGAGCTGGATACAGCTAGAGGTGAGCGGCAGCCAGTGAGCTGGATACAGCTAGAGGTGAGCGGGGGTGCGGCAGCCAGTGAGCTGGATACAGCTAGAGGTGAGCGGGGGTGCGGCGGCCAGTGAGCTGGATACAGCTAGAGGTGAGCGGGGGTGCGGCGGCCAGTGAGCTGGATACAGCTAGAGGTGAGCGGGGGTGCGGCAGCCAGTGAGCTGAATACAGCTAGAGGGGAGCGGGGGTGCGGCGGCCAGTGAGCTGGATACAGCTAGAGGTGAGCGGGGGTGCGGCGGCCAGTGAGCTGAATACAGCTAGAGGTGAGCGGGGTGTGGCGGCCAGTGAGCTGGATACAGCTAGAGGTGAGCGGGGGTGCGGCGGCCAGTGAGCTGGATACAGCTAGAGGTGAGCGGGGGTGCGGCAGCCAGTGAGCTGAATACAGCTAGAGGTGAGCGGGGTGTGGCGGCCAGTGAGCTGGATACAGCTAGAGGTGAGCGGGGGTGCGGCAGCCAGTGAGCTGAATACAGCTAGAGGTGAGCGGGGGTGCAGCAGCCAGTGAGCTGAATACAGCTAGAGGTGAGCGGGGGTGCGGCGGCCAGTGAGCTGGATACAGCTAGAGGTGAGCGGGGGTGCGGCAGCCAGTGAGCTGAATACAGCTAGAGGTGAGCGGGGTGTGGCGGCCAGCGAGCTGGATACAGCTAGAGGTGAGCGGGGGTGCGGCGGCCAGTGAGCTGGATACAGCTAGAGGTGAGCGGGGGTGCGGCAGCCAGTGAGCTGAATACAGCTAGAGGTGAGCGGGGTGTGGCGGCCAGTGAGCTGGATACAGCTAGAGGTGAGCGGGGGTGCGGCAGCCAGTGAGCTGAATACAGCTAGAGGTGAGCGGGGGTGCAGCAGCCAGTGAGCTGAATACAGCTAGAGGTGAGCGGGGGTGCGGCGGCCAGTGAGCTGGATACAGGTAGAGGGGAGCGGGGGTGCGGTGGCCAGTGAGCTGGATACAGCTAGAGGTGAGCGGGGTGCGGCAGCCAGTGAGCTGGATACAGCTAGAGGCGAGCGGGGGTGAGGCAGCCAGTGAGCTGGATACAGCTAGAGGGGAGCGGGGGTGCGGAGGCCTGTGAGCTGGATACAGCTAGAGGTGAGCGGGGGTGCGGCAGCCAGTGAGCTGAATACAGCTAGAGGTGAGCGGGGTGTGGCGGCCAGTGAGCTGGATACAGCTAGAGGTGAGCGGGGGTGCGGCAGCCAGTGAGCTGAATACAGCTAGAGGTGAGCGGGGGTGCAGCAGCCAGTGAGCTGAATACAGCTAGAGGTGAGCGGGGGTGCGGCGGCCAGTGAGCTGGATACAGGTAGAGGGGAGCGGGGGTGCGGTGGCCAGTGAGCTGGATACAGCTAGAGGCGAGCGGGGGTACGGCGGCCAGTGAGCTGGATACAGCTAGTGGCGAGCGGAGGTTGCGGCGGCCAGTGAGCTGGATACAGCTAGAGGCGAGCGGGGGTGCGGCGGCCAGTGAGCTGGATACAGCTAGAGGTGAGCGGGGGTGCGGCGGCCAGTGAGCTGGATACAGCTAGAGGTGAGCGGGGGTGCAGCAGCCAATGAGCTGGATACAGCTAGAGGCGAGCGGGGGTGCGGCGGCCAGTGAGCTGGATACAGCTAGAGGTGAGCGGCAGCCAGTGAGCTGGATACAGCTAGAGGTGAGCGGGGGTGCGGCAGCCAGTGAGCTGGATACAGCTAGAGGTGAGCGGGGGTGCGGCGGCCAGTGAGCTGGATACAGCTAGAGGTGAGCGGGGGTGCGGCGGCCAGTGAGCTGGATACAGCTAGAGGTGAGCGGGGGTGCGGCGGCCAGTGAGCTGGATACAGCTAGAGGTGAGCGGGGGTGCGGCGGCCAGTGAGCTGGATACAGCTAGAGGCGAGCGGGGGTGCGGCGGCCAGCGAGCTGGATACAGCTAGAGGCGAGCGGGGGTGCGGCGGCCAATGAGCTGTATACAGCAGAGGCGAGCGGGGGTGCGGCGGCCAGTGAGCTGGATACAGCTAGAGGTGAGCGGGGGTGCGGCGCCCAGTGAGCTGGATACAGCTAGAGGTGAGCGGGGGTGCGGCGCCCAGTGAGCTGGATACAGCTAGAGGTGAGCGGGGGTGCGGCGGCCAGTGAGCTGGATACAGCTAGAGGCGAGCGGGGGTGCGGCGGCCAGTGAGCTGGATACAGCTAGAGGCGAGCGGGGGTGCGGCGGCCAGTGAGTTGGATACAGCTAGAGGTGAGCGGGGGTGCGGCGGCCAGTGAGTTGGATACAGCTAGAGGTGAGCGGGGGTGCGGCGGCCAGTGAGTTGGATACAGCTAGAGGTGAGCGGGGGTGCGGCGGCCAGTGAGCTGGATACAGGTAGAGGTGAGCGGGGGTGTGGCGGCCAGTGAGCTGGATACAGCTAGAGGCGAGCGGGGGTGCGGCGGCCAGTGAGCTGGATACAGCTAGAGGCGAGCGGGGGTGCGGCGGCCAGTGAGTTGGATACAGCTAGAGGTGAGCGGGGGTGCGGCGGCCAGTGAGTTGGATACAGCTAGAGGCGAGCGGGGGTGCGGCGGCCAGTGAGTTGGATACAGCTAGAGGTGAGCGGGGGTGCGGCGGCCAGTGAGTTGGATACAGCTAGAGGTGAGCGGGGGTGCGGCGGCCAGTGAGCTGGATACAGCTAGAGGTGAGCGGGGGTGTGGCGGCCAGTGAGCTGGATACAGCTAGAGGTGAGCGGGGGTGCGGCGGCCAGTGAGCTGAATACAGCTAGAGGGGAGCGGGGGTGCGGCGGCCAGTGAGCTGGATACAGCTAGAGGTGAGCGGGGGTGTGGCGGCCAGTGAGCTGGATACAGCTAGAGGGGAGCGGGGGTGCGGCGGCCAGTGAGCTGGATACAGCTAGAGGCGAGCGGGGGTGCGGCGGCCAGTGAGTTGGATACAGCTAGAGGTGAGCGGGGGTGCGGCAGCCAGTGAGTTGGATACAGCTAGAGGTGAGCGGGGGTGCGGCGGCCAGTGAGCTGGATACAGCTAGAGGTGAGCGGGGGTGCGGCGGCCAGTGAGCTGAATACAGCTAGAGGGGAGCGGGGGTGCGGCGGCCAGTGAGCTGAATACAGCTAGAGGGGAGCGGGGGTGCGGCGGCCAGTGAGCTGAATACAGCTAGAGGGGAGCGGGGGTGCGGCGGCCAGTGAGCTGAATACAGCTAGAGGTGAGCGGGGGTGTGGCGGCCAGTGAGCTGGATACAGCTAGAGGTGAGCGGGGGTGCGGCGGCCAGTGAGCTGAATACAGCTAGAGGGGAGCGGGGGTGCGGCGGCCAGTGAGCTGGATACAGCTAGAGGTGAGCGGGGGTGTGGCGGCCAGTGAGCTGGATACAGCTAGAGGTGAGCGGGGGTGCGGCGGCCAGTGAGCTGGATACAGCTAGAGGGGAGCGGGGGTGCGGCGGCCAGTGAGTTGGATACAGCTAGAGGTGAGCGGGGGTGCGGCGGCCAGTGAGCTGGATACATTTAGTTACTTCTCGGCTATAGGAGGAGCTGAATGGAGCCGGGCGTGGGACTGAATTGAATGTCAGTCAAGCTGATACTATGCACAGCAAGCAGGTAAGTGCCCACATGGAGCTTAGCACGGGGGCAGCTGAACCGGGAGGGCAGTGGTTATATAACCAGACTTACTGTTCATCTTTTAAAGTGGTCCAAAACCGGCCCTGGAGTTTCATAAAATCCAGAGCCAGTTTTGGACCACTTTAAAAGACTTAAAGTGGACCAAAACCGACCATGAATAAGATTCCTGGATCGATCGATTCCCTCCCCCCCGGGGCATCCAAAATGGGGATGCCCCACTGTGTGAAATCCCCCAGGTCGCTCCATACACTTACCTTGCTTCCCAATCCAATGGCACATGCACAAGGCACATTCCCTCTGCCCCTCTAGCAGGGCGCGTGTCCACGTCCGGTGCGGGCGCGCTCCCTGTTAGAAGGAAGCGGGGGATGCAGCCGCCAGTGTGCTCAGAGCCTCAGGGCCTTAGACGATGTGACGTCAGCAGCTCCGAACATGCTGATTGGACGAGCGGCCACTTTCACACAGCGGGGCGCCCTGGGGGCAAAGACCAAAACCCAGGGTAGTCAAAATGCTGGGTTTTGGTCCGCTTTAAAGTGGTCCAAAACTGGTGCTGGAGTCTATGAGACTCCAGGGCCTACTTATTCACTCTCGCTACGCGAAACCCCTCGGTTCGCCCGTAATTCTTACCTTTCTGCCGAGCCCACGGCGCATGTGCGGCGGCACCATCACTTGCATCCCTTCTCGGCTGTGCACGGCCATGCCCAAAGTCAAAGCGACGCTGCATGCCGCCAATTTGTTATGTTGGGGATTCCATTCATTAATATGCACGGCGGGAGAAGCCGATTGGACGAGTAGGCTGCACCTCTGAGAAGAGGTGAGTAGATTTGTCATTCTGTGGGGTTTGACACGGCAGGGTATCCCAAATTGGGGGTCCCGGGGGAGGGACCAAAACTCTGATACAGGGCGGACAGACATGGCGGCTTCCTACCACCCGACGGGCACAGCCACATGAAGATGACCCGTAGCTTAATAATAATAATAATAAATATATATATATATCATTAACATGTTCCACTGTGCTTTACAAGTAAGGCAGGAAATGAGGGGGAATATCCCCATAATACCCTAATGGCGAGTTCAGTCACATAAGGGTTAATGCCTCCAGTCACATTCCTCCCAGCAGCCTCACTATAGCTGCTTATAAAACCAGTCTTGTTTCCATAGCAACGCCCACCAGTGACCAAAATCCACGCCCTCCCTGCTTGTAAAAGCGCTGCTTCTCCAAATAAAAAAACGTGTCAGCCATTTTGTTGTAGCCCTGACAGTGACCTATTTTGTGATTAGATTCAGTGCTGTTACTTTATATTTATAATGGTGAACAGCAAATACATTCCTTTATATACTTTTTATATTGGGATGCAATGATGAAGAATTACTTGCCAATGTGTGGAATTGCGGCCATTCTCTTGAAGCTCTTTGTAATTAGAGGACTGAGGAGAGGGAGGTGTCCTCAGTGGAGGAGGCGGCCATGCTGGTATAGACACAGGACAGAGATACAGCCCTCACACAGGCAGCAGGTAATAATGATTTCTGTTATTACTATTTTATTCACTGCTGACAGGAATGACTATGGACGCTGCTTCCTATTATTATACAGAGGAAGAGGGGATCACCATGACCCCTTATCATTATTAAAGTGAACCAAAATCAACCCTGGATTCTATAAAACTTCCACAGAGGAGAATACAGTAAATGGTCACTGTGTTGTCTCAGCTATACAAGCAGCTAAATTGTATACATCTAAGTATATATATCTCAGCAGGACTTGTAATATTATAGTTTTCACCACGTGAGTCTGTTAAAGGCTGTCAGTGTGTTATCCACCACCTGTTGCTCATAAAACGTACCAGATGCCGGTATTGATTAGGCTTTATGAAACCCCGATCACAATTCCTTATTGTTCGATTTCCATAGAACCCATTAGGATCACACTTCCTTATTATTCAATTTCCATAGATCTCACTAGGATTACGGTTCCTTGTGTAAGACTTCCTCTGATTAATAACTGACCAGTGTGTAATTTAAAAAAGGTTCTCCTCATTTATTCATTAAACATGTAAAAAAAGAATCAGATTGCTACACATAGCGTAATTCAGAATGACTGATCTATGCGCCAAATTAAAAAGGTACTTACCAGATAAAAGACTTAATCAGACGTAGTATTAAAACTCTTTGACTGTGGGGTGGAAGCTTCCCTCCCCTCAGAGTCCCTTAGACGCGTCTCGCGTCTCTTTCAGCTGACTGCGCATACCTCCGAGCCCCAGGCCTCTGAGCTCGGCAACCGTCGGCTTTTGTCGAGGTCACGTAATCGGCAATAGGCTCCGCCCAACGCGTTTCGTCACTAGGACTTAATCATAGCAGCTACATCAGAAATCCTCACCCCGCCCCACTCCAGCAGCGACTCCTCAGACTGCACACACTGCCGCAGGAGCCCCAGCATTGCTCCCGGGTGCAGCCACAGGTGAGGGCACAGTGTGGCCACAGCAACATCTTAGTGGAGGGCCTTCATTGTTTGACATATAAACAGGTGACTGTGAGGAAAGGTGGGACTATTACTCTCTAATCATGTGTTTCCTGCAGGAGGTGGGGGCATATCTCATAGCTGTTATCAGCTTCCGGATAATACTAACCACTGTTATTATTTATTGCCTTCCAGTGTGAGATCCACAGAGCTGCCAGAAACACGCTCTGATATACAGTGGAGGGGATTTGTGAGGACCCGAGGATCTCCATCCACAAGGACACCATAATGGAGGATCAGCACCTCCTCCCATCACCGGGTAAGAACCCCACAACCTGTTTCAGAACCCCCACTAGTTTTTTCCTATTTAGTTCCTAGAATTGGAACCCTCTCCATGTGACACATTGGATTGGAATGGCTGCCAAGCTATGGTGGCTTCTAGATCAGAGAGAATCCCTCATTTCCCCGAACGTCCTTCAAGATGGCTAGCTGATTAGCACCTCCCTCCTAAAAGAGGAAACACAATCTGGACAGCATTGAATACCCTCCCCTACCTTCTGGGCCTCGGTGTTTTGGGTTTCCTCTCTCAGAAAACAGGCTGTATTCGGCATCACAACTTTATTTTTTTTCCCAAGGGATGATGGCGTGTCCGGACTCCCTCCCCTCTCTCTGGCAGCCTCTGATCATGTTACTGGTGACCCACTGCTGTCAGGGTTAGACACTTTCCCCTGGGATTTCTCTTCTCTGGAGCTAGTCCGGGTGGAAGCCTCCAGGGTAGGAGCCAGAACTTGGGTTAGGCTCCCTCATCTTTCCCCTACTGGTTAGTGGGGAAAGGGTGACAAATAGATCACCTGTGCCTACAGTTTTTTTGGGGGGGGGAGGCAGGTAAGTACTGTATGTGCTCCCACCTGCTGAATCGGTGGATGGCGAAGGTGGCGAGTGGGTAAACTCACAGCTCTCAGGCATTGGAGAGGCCCAATGGGTAAGTGGTCTTGTGCACACGCACATCAGTATGCAAGTGGGCATATCTCCAGCTGCTTTTCTGGGTTGAGGGGCGGGGCGCGCTCCAGCTGAGAAGTGTAGCCTGTGTATTTCCAGACAAGTCTTGTGGCTCCCGGAAGGCGCAATATACTCTCTACCCGGCATCAGCAGCAGCTGCACCTGCTGAGTCAGTGCCAGCAGCAGACCCCGGATCAGAATGGTAGAGGTGGACGAACCTGACCCACAAAGTTCAGCCAGAAGTTCGGCATCCGGCCCGAACACAGAAAAGCTGGTTGATGGGCTACTCTGCAACCCATCAACCTGCTTCCCCTAGGGGTGCACTTGCCTCAGCCCGCAATGCTCAGCGGCAGCGTCAGAGCAGCAGAGGCGTTTGAATTTGGTCCCACCCGGGGCTACAAAAAGATGGACGCAGGCTTTTATGCTTGAGGACACTTCTATTGCTAGCCAGCGGCCATCTTTCTGCAGCCCCGGCTGGGGCCAAATGCCTTCCTGCTGCTGAGAGGAATGTATGTCTAATTGTAATGTATGTACCTGCTGAAATAAAGCTGAGTATGAATCAGGAGAGACTTTATTTATGTCGTCAAAAAGAGGGCTTCTCTGTTTTTTTTTTTCTCAGAAACTACAGAAAATACTAACCCACCCCCCACACACATACACTTTAAACATCTCAATAATTTTTTTTTTTGTTCTCAGGCCCCAGACACACTGTAGTGACCAATGTGAAAGCTGAGGAGGAGGAAGAAAAATGTATGCGTCAGTAACCGCTTACCTGGACCCCGTTCCAGCGCCGTCTCCAGGCGGCCGGCCGCAGCTGTCACTGTGCGGCGGCTCAGGTGGCGCCGAGCACGGCCGCTCTCCTCCCTCGCGTCACAGCCGCTCGTGCTCGCGCGCGCGCGTGACTGTTTTGTCCTCCGGCGGCGCTGTACTCAGCGTGCCTGCCGGAGGCTGTGATAGGGCCAATGTGCCCAGGGTTCTGGTATGGGCCAATGAGCCCGTGGGCTGGGGTTTTGGGTCATGAGCCCAGGGGAGGTTGGGCTATTCGCCCTCCCATAAGTGTGCAGCCAGTCACACACACCTTCCCTTGTAGTCTGTCCCTATAAAGGTTCTCCCCGTCAGTTACCTGATGCCTGTGATAGCACCTTGTATGTACCCTGTTTGTCTTGAGCTAGTTTCCATGATTGATCTTCGTTGCCGACCCCTGCATGAACCGACCATCCTTGTCCGATCTCTGTTGCCGACCTCTGCCTGAATTTACTACTCTCTGCCTGATCCCCGTTGCCGACCTCTGCTTTGTATCCTGACCTCGAGCTGCCTCATCCCTCTGTACCGCTGTGATCTCTGACTTCCCGGTGTCGACCTCTGGCCTGTCTCTGGACTTCCGATAATACTCGCTCTCAGCTATTGGTTCTTCAGACCTCCAACTAGTAAGCCCCCATCCTTTGAGCCATTGAAGTCCTGGGGGCAACCGATCCCGGGCAAGCGTATACTGCGTCCCGGCAAGCGGGGGCTCCTACAGGTGAAGCTGGCTGCGGAGATTGGGGGTTGAGGGCTTACCTGGAGGGCTGGAGTTACCGTGAGCGTGACAGTATGAAGAATGAAGAAAAGGAAATCCCTCTACAGATCAGCACAGGTGAGTAATAAACCTTCTACTGGAAAGATTTCCTCCTGCTCAGTCACTCCACACACTGTGTTTTGTCTAATGCACCATCGCTCTCATCTTTTGTGCCCAACAGCTGGAGACACCGTAATATAGACCTAATGGATTCAGTCAACCACACTTTGGGGTAAAAAGTAAAACAGAAGTGCTGTGGTGCTGAAGCCCCCCCCCCCCCCCCCCCCCCCCCCCCAAGGCAGACAATGACAGAGAATGGCCCTTTTTACTCCAAAAGGGTTTGTGCTGAATTTGCAGCACTAAATTTAGCATTTTTATTTTTTTGGAACTAAAGATGAATCCCCTTTCATTGTCTACCTAGAGGGCAATTCAGCACCACTGCACTTCTATTTTATTTTTTGACCAAAGTGCGCATCTGGTGCTGAGTCGCCCCTGTGTTGAAAAGAAAAATCAACTATTGGGTTAAGTATTTCTTTTAATACAAGAACTGATGGGGTTCAGAACATAATCTCAGCTAGGCACTCCATCAGTGTCACCCTCTCTATCCTCCATGTTGGTGATATAGTCCACAACACCAAAAATGGACCGCACCAGCTATAATGATAAACAGTGTGCACACACCAGAGTATACACTTATACAAGTGCACATTACATGAAAACAAAGCAGGGGTTCCCACACTCCCCCAAAAGTGCCCGGGCTAGAGAAAAGGTGGCACCACTATAATGTAAAAAGTATCAAAGTATTTATTTCATAACCAAGCCAAAACATAAAAACACTATTAAGACGCTCTAAAAAAACATATACACAAAGGACACACAAGGGGGGACCAACGCTATGTCCTCAAAACTAGATCATCTCACCCTATCCTAATATGCCCAGGTTGTCACTAGAGTGCAAATAGTATAAATAATAATATACACTCCCAATGATTAATGTGCAATATCTATATCTATATTCTCAAATAAAGTGCTAGTGCCAAGTATTAAAGTGCTAACTATTTTAGGGACAAGCCGGGATAGGATAGGTTAAATAAATATTTAGTAATGAAGCATATATCAAAAAGAGTATAAGGGACAAACCAGCTGGGACCCCCCCCAAGATCTCCGCCGACACGTGTCGTGACGCTCTAACGTCACTTCATCAGTGCGAAAAGTGACGTTGGAGACCTTAGAGCGTCACGACATGCGTTGGCGGTGATCTTGGGGGGGGGGGGGGGCCCAGCTGGTTTGTCCCTTATACTCTTTTTGATATATGATTCATTACCTAATATGTATTTAACCTATCCTATCCCGGCTTGTCCTTAAAATGGTTATTTAACATAGCGTTGGTGCCCCCTTGTGTGTCCTTTTGTGTATATGTTTTTTAGAGCGTCTTAATAGTGTTTTTATGTTTTGGCTTGGTTATGAAATAAATACTTTGATACTTTTTACATTATAGTGGTGCCACCTTTTCTCTAGCCCGGGTACTTTTGGGGGAGTGTGGGAACCCCTGCTTTGTTTTCATTTGGTGATATAGTCAATATCAGGATTTGTCAAACAATGATACTGTTCTTTTTGTTGTACATTCATGATTCACAAACGTATCTACTATCAATAAAAGCCATAACTTTTTTTATATTATTAGAAACAAAATTACACATATAACCACATGTAACAAACAAAGGTGTCTTAACTTGGCATATCAAGGGCGTGTAAACGTGTCCATCAATTGTTTCCAACTGTTTCATAGTACTTTTTCCATGGTGACATTGGTTTTGTGAAGGAAAAATTCAGTTTAATAGTGTAAAAATGCCTGAAATCCCTGATACAAATCCAGAGTTCCCCCATTATTTTTCCCCTGTAGCATTAAGGCTTTTCGGCTATAAACAGCTGAGCCCTGGCTCGGATCACGGACTCCCTGCTGATTCTCTCATAGCTCTGGACTAGGAAGACCCCACTGACTCTGAAGCAGAGGTGATCCCCTGGGGAGAGCTCCCTCTCATCAAACCAGTGGCCCAGACATCCGGCACAGACCCAAATCGGACCATAGCTTGGGCCGCTGTGTGTCCCAGCACTAAGGCAGTTACCAAACCAGAACAGGCCCACAAAACCGCACACAGGCAGACGTTTATCCGTGCTGTGGGCACTGGAACCCAAGAAAAAAGGGGATCTCGGGTTCTGACCCATCTAGGGACTTCATCTTTGGGCTCATCGGATGCGCAGTATCCAGCCCAATCATTTGCTGCCGCATCCAGATCCATATGACCCCCCCGTTCAAAGTTATTACTTCTAACAGTTTTTAGGTATTAGAGAGGGTTCCCCAAGGGAAGGAGGTAACAGTCAGCCCCACAAAAGAAAGTGGGCGAGAGGGTCTCGAGGCATGAAGGGAGATGACCCCGGGCCAGTCCTTGTCACACTCTGGGGAAGGTCATGTCGCATGCATGCTGGAGGTACCCAGTTTTTTTCTAAGCTGTCCACACACTTCCCTGTGGGAGCCCATCATCACTACTCTGCACTTGCATTTTAAGGTAACTCTGCTTGTAACTCGCTGTACCTATAAACTATCTCTCACAGTTTCAGAATGGCATTTGTATTAATTCCATCATAGTCAAATGCAGAGTGTGCTTATTGCATTGAAACCTGTATTTAAATTGAGCAATCTTTTTGCCTTAGCCAAGAATCTGTGTGTCCGTAGCCTTGCTGGGCCTTGTAGTCCCGCTAGGTGGACGAACAGATGGTGCTTTGGGAAAGCAGGCTGTGTGATCCTACGTGCTGAATTGTTAGTTTGATTACATGACCCTCTTTTCCCTGACAGGTATATTTTATTTTTGATGTCTCTTCATGGATAACTATATCAACCCTAGATGTTGTATACGCCCATTCCCATGGTGTCTATCCTTCTTATACCCATATACCTCCATAACACCCAAAACAAAACACAATACAGGAACGAAATGATGAACCAGAGAACTCTAACGTCACATACACTCATAGCTTTCGTGCGAGGCTTCTTCGGCATACTAAAGCTACCCCCACATTCCAGATCTAGATATGCATCAACCGTTCAAAAGGCTCGACCTTCTGCAGATTCCCGAATGTTATCCAAGCTGACCATGTAACCGTGAATTTCTCAGTAGTCACTTTTACCTCAGCCACCAACTCCTCAATTTGCCTAATCTTGCTAAGCGTAACATACCATTCCTCTACAGAGGGGCTCTTGGTTGTTTTCCAGTGTAGTGGGGTTACCATCCTGGCAGCTGATACAAAATGTTGCAGTGCACCTTTCTCGCAGCTACTTATGCTCCCCGGAAACATAGAGAGTAGTGTTACTTGCAGAGTGTTGGGAGTCCTAGCTCCATAGGGCCTGTCATGTAGCATCAGTACTTTGCCCCCAAATTGTCTTATTGGGGGGCATTCCCACCACACATGTGAAAGTGTACCTCTGGTCACCCCACACATCAAGAACTGTGTTTTTTTTCCTACTTACAGTCTCTAGAGATACTGTAATGGGAAAACTGAAAACTGAGGCAGAAGAAGTAATTGTGGAGAAAAAAGAAGAGGAAATGCCTCTACAGATCGGCACAGGTGAGTAATAAACCCTGTAAAGAAAGCATTTTCTTGCATCACCTGCCCAATCACCCCACTAAACTATAGTCTTATACAGCTCAGTACAGGGGCCTGACTCTGACCTTTATTCACAGACCCCGGAGAAGCTATAGTGAAAATTGAGGAGGAAAAAGTATTTGTGCAGAACGAAGAGGTAAAAAACCCTCTACAGATCAGCACAGGTGAGTAATAACCCTGTATAGACATGATTTCCCTGTATCTGCTGCTCAGTCACTCCACACACTCTGGTCTGTGTTATACAGCTCAGTACAGGGGCCTGACTCTCATCTTTATTCACAGACCCTGGAGGAGCTATAGTGAAAACTGAGGAGAAAGATGGATTTGTAAAGAGTGAAGAGGTGGAGATTCTTCGACAAATCAGCACAGGCGAGTAATAAATCCTTTATAGAAAAGATTCCTGTATCTCCTCCTCAGTCACGCCACACACGCTGGTCTGTGTTATACAGCTCAGTACAGGGGCCTGACTCTCATCTTTATTCACAGACCCTGGAGGAGCTATAGTGAAAACTGAGGAGGAGGTGGAATTTGTCAAGAATAAAGTGGAGGAAATCCATCTACAGATCAGCACAGGTGAGTAATAAATATTATATAGAGAATTTTGACTATTCTTCCTGCTCAATCTCTCTGCAATTCACTATCTTTGTTTTCACTTGCTTATCTTTAAATTGGCGAGCCTCTGTTCTACACCAGAACAGGTGATAAGAGAAAAAAGAGCTCCGCTACTGACAGCTCATTGCTGGTACACAGCTTTACAACATGGATAGGGTTCAAGCCATGATCACAGGAGGTCAGACGCTTAGCCTGTTGGGTTTAAAGTACAGGCCCCATTTTATGCACCTTTTGTACCCCGCACTGATGCCTAATCGCTGGATCCAAGTCCTGGGCCGCCCAGGTTGATCACCTAGTGGTTCTGTATTCTTGAATGGACGCAGCCCCCGCCATCAGTCAATGTGGCAGGGCAATGGATGGGGTGGGATGGGTCATGACACACCCCTTTATTGCATCAAATGGAGGGGATGTGCCGGCACTACAGTGACTGATGGGGGCGGTAACCCATTGAGAATACAGAAGAGACAGCTGATCGGGCCAGGCGCCATGGGACTTGGATTCATCGATCAGGTAACAGTCAGAGCACTGGAGTAGTAGTGGTCATCTGCGGGGAACAAAGCAGTACAGGTAACAGTTAGGGCACTGGCGTAGTAGTGGTCATCTGCGGGGAACAAAGCATGAGTATAGCATTTTTAATTTCTGTCTGAACAATGATTTTAACCAAACTCAGGATCTTTCTGTTTTTAGTTTCCATATGAACATTGCATGCCTGCTGGAGATCATAGAGTGAGAGGGCTTGCTGCAGAACACTCTCTCTCTCTCTCTCTCTCTCTCTCTCTCTAGCTGCTGATGATACACTTCCTGCCCCTGCAAGTTGTGGGTTGCAGCCCCTGACCAGAGGTATCAAAGATAGTATATATAGGCCTGTATGCAGGGGAGCCCTGAGCACAAGACTTGCTTCCAGGAGCTGTGTTGTTGCAGCATGCATATACAGCCTCAAAGTAGAGCCTGGCTCACTTCCCAGACTGCTACACTGTTCACCTGCATGTCCAGCCGGTGGTGCCACGTGGGGGAATCTTCTGTTTCTGCTCTCTAACTTCTTCATTACCTGCTGCCTGTTAACCTGCTGTATGTGTGGAGGATCTGCTACTGCTGCTGCATATCTCCTCATCGCCTTCTGTGGGTCAAGAGTGAACCATCTCCTTGAGTCAACATCAGGGGATCGTATAATGATAGATCCATTAGAGAAACATAAACTTGTCTAAAAATAAATTCATTGTTATGAAACTTTACACATAAACCAAAAATGTATCAAATAATTAGGATAGATAGGCATCCATGCATGTATATATTCACATAGATATTTTCACAGACATCTCTTTCCATTTCACAAGGGGATGCCACCAACTAATTTTTTGCATGTAAGCATACTTTTACACACATGAAATGGATTGCAGTGCTGAATAGCACATGCTTACAAACGTATATATATATACATATACATCATAAGAATATATATTTGCATGATGCTGAATCAGCCTTATCATCCCGATCCAGTAGACCCCATGCCCCACTGCAATAATTTTTTCCTAAAAGCTGTCCATACCCCAACATTTCTTACCCTGGCTGGCTGTTGGTTGTCTCACTATCACTAAAACTTGATGTTGGCTTTGTCTTTTAGTGATTGCTTTAGTGATTTATGCAATCCTTGCTTTATGTCATTAAATAAATTCCTAGTTTTGGGCAGCACAGTGTGCCTTTCATGGACAATAGTTAACAAATTCATTTGTTTTATGTGTGGCTTGTAAAAGAGGCTGGCGAGTCTCTTTAAACCGGACCTTCACCATGATTTAATGAAAAGCCCAAACTCTTAAAAAACAATTCCTCAGCATCTAAAATTAATATATTTTACATGTTTAGTCACTAATTTATTATACTTTCCCCCACTGGGCTGCAACTCTGTTTGGGAATTTAGGATACGGGCGCCGCCATCTTGACTAAGAAGCATCACACTTACTGAGGAGAGGAGAGTGGGATAAGGTACAGGGGGGCGGGTAATAGCTGTGCTTTGCTCAGACAGAGCAGAGCTGGGGTCAGGGAAAGGTCAGCAGTCCCAGAATGCAGAGCAGCACAGTCACTTCCTGTTTGCAGGCACTTCCTGTTTGCAGGCTGCCTGCAAAAATGGCAGCTTCCATAAGCCGCCATCTTGGATGTTTAAAGGCTTATAAAATGCAGTAGATGCAGGTAGGATGATTTTTAATGTGAGCAATCTGTATGTACAGGGTGTGGGAAACATATAAGATAGACTCTTATTTAGAGTGAAGGTCCGCTTTAACCTTTGTTCCTCTTTTCTTGAAGGTAAATACATCCGGAATAGAGATGGCACTACGGGAACCACGACTACACTAAACCAGCATTTTGCAGTGAGAGCTTCAACATCTAATACTTCTATGCAAGGGGGGTTTCATGAGGTTTTCCCAACCTATAGTACAGATCAAAGAATTCCCACAACAAGAACCTATTCATGTTCTCAGTGTAGGAAATGTTTTAACGATGCAACACATCTTATCCAGCATGAAAGAGACCATGCGAGAGAGAAGCCGTATTCTTGTTCTAAATGTGGAGAATGTTTTTTTCATCAATCTGGACTTGCAGATCATGAAAGAGTCCATATAGAGAAGCCGTATACTTGTTCCAAATGTGGGTTAAGCTTTTCCCGGCAATGCCTGCTTAGCAGGCATGAAAGACAACATTCGGGCGATGAATGCTTTTCTCAGAAGTCAAAGCTTACTAAACCTAAAGAATATTCTTGTTATAAGTGTAAAATAAGTTTTCCTTCTAAATCTGAACTTTCCTCTCACAAAAAAATTCATACAGCAGAGAGGCCATATTCTTGTTTGGAATGTGGGAAATGCTTTTCTAAGAAATCACATCTTACCACACATAAAATAGTTCATACACAAGAGAAGCCATGTTGTTCTGAATGTGGAAAAAGCTTTTCTCATCAAGCAGCCCTCATTAAACATGAAATAATTCATAAAAGAGAGGAGAGATTATATCCTTGCTCCGAATGTGAGAAAACTTTTAATTACAGGTCACACCTTACCATACATGAAAGAAATCATACAGGAGAGAAGCCCTATTCTTGCTCTGAATGTGGGAAAGGTTTTTCCCAGAAATCATGCCTAACTGCCCATGAAAGAGTTCATACAGGAGAGAAGCCCTATTCTTGCTCTGAATGTGGGAAATGTTTTTCACAGCAATCAGGTCTTAATGTACACAAAAAAATTCACAGAGCAGAGAAGGCATATTCTTGTTCTGAATGTGGGAAAGTCTTTACGAGGAAAGAAAACCTTGCCAGCCATACAAGAATTCATACAGGAGACAAACCATATTCTTGTTCCAAATGTGGGAAAGGTTTTCCCGAGAAATCCAGCCTTCTTAAACATTAAATAATTCATACAGGAGAGAAGTTATATTCTTGTTCTGAATGTGGGAAACGTTTTTCCCATAAATCAAGCCTTATTTATCATAAAAGACTTCACACTGGAGAGAAACCATATTCTTGTTCTGAATGTGGGAAAGGTTTTTGTAAGAAATCACATCTTACCACACATCTAAGAATTCATACTGGAGAGAAGCCGTATTCTTGCTCTGAATGTGGGAAAGATTTTACCTGTAAAGCATTCCTTATTGTTCATGAAAGAAATCATACAGGAGAGAAGCCATATTCTTGTTCTGAATGTGGGAAATGTTTTTCCCAGAAATCAAACCTTACCACACATGAAATAACTCATAGAGGAGAGAAGCCGTATTCTTGTTCGGAATGTGGGAAGGGTTTTTCTCAGAAATCAAATCTTACCACGCATAAGAGAACTCATATCTAAGGGTCGTCATATTTTTCTGAATGAATTAAATGTAATCTCTTGCTCAATGTTAATACATGGTAGGAGTTATGTGGAGTACAGTTCCTACCTAATATCTATATACCGATTGGGCTAGAAATGCCCTCAACCAGGAGAGAGACAATGCAAAAGGACCCACCGTCTTTAACGCTTACCCAGGAACACGCACATGATGTTGAGTCTTAGTTTAAGTTGGTGTCTCAGAAGATGGACACTGATATCAATAGTAAGCATTCCCCTTTTGTCTTCACACCTTAACCTTTTGGACTGTAAGCTCGTAAGGGCAGAGCTTTTCTATTTTATCATGTTTTTATAGCATTCACTTGGTACATCTTAACATTATTTATTACTATTGTTTGTATAGCGTCATCTTCTTCCATAGCACTGTACAAGTTGTAATTACAGACCAGGTAAAACTTACTGTACATTATAAACCAGATGTTACAAAGTTCAAATCAAATATGAGAACAAGAGACAACAGGAAAGAAAGTCCTGCCCGTACGGACGTACAGTCTAAAAGATAGGAGTGCAGACAAAAAGGGGCAGGATCACGAGTGGCGGCATGCGTCCCTATGCTTAATAAAAAACTCTTCTTTTGTCTGTTTTTTTGTGTTCTCCCTTATTGTTTTTCTTGTTTGACTGTAAAATAAATATTTGTGTTAGGATTATGTCCCTCAGACCTGTGATTTATTTATCAGCATGCTGTTTCTAAGTTTTTTTATAATCTTGGGGCTCTCTTTTGCTACAGTGAAAGTGGTTTTCATGGCTTTAAAACAACAGACTACAAGTCCCAGAATTCCTCCAATGTATGAGCTATGCTAATCAGCAGCTTTGGCTAGGTCTAAGCCTTTGGCTAAGTCTAAGCAGCATAATGACCTCTCCACCTGAGAACGTTGCCAGTAACACTTTTGCTACTGGAACACAAGACTGATCAACCCAAACTGTTGGATTTTAGCAGAATTGTGTCATCCCTGTCTTAGCCAGATGATTAGCAAGCTAGAGTGAGGAAGCCTCTAATTTGTACATCTAATGCACCAGTTGATGTACAATGCTAAAGTAAACACATTGTTTCTGGGAATTTTTTTATAACACAAAGTTGAAAACAAATTGAAAATAAAAACTAACATAAGCTCAGCACCTTGAAGACATCATTTTGGCACACAATAAAAGGAACTTTAAAAGAATGCCATTAAAAGTGGAATTACCCTTTCAGTCAGGTTATATGCTTGTCTGAAGTGGTGAGTTTTGAGGGCACTTTTAAAGGATTGGAGTGTTAGAGAGTGATGGATTGAGCAGGGGAGTGCATTCCAGAGATTCCAGGAGATGTCTTGAAGCCAGGAGTACAAAGAAGTGACCAAAGAGGATGTCAGAGGTAGAATGGAGGTTGGGCCCGAGTTTTTTAGAGATGACATGTATGGAGGGGTCTAGTTGGAGAGAGCTTTGCTGGTAAGTGTTAGAAGTTTGAACTCTGAGAGACAGGTAACCTATGTAAGAGGTGACAGACACTGGAGAAGCAAGAGGACAGGTACATGAGGCAAGCAGCAGAGCTCAGAATTGATTGTGCCAGGCTGTTGGCGAACCGCAAAGTAGGGTGTTGTGTTGCAGTAGTCGAGTCAGAATATAACCAGGGCACTCACTCACATTTTAGTGGTCTATAGAGGTGAGAGTAAGGGAAGCAGAAGAGATAGCAGAAGGTGGCTAGGGAGTGAATGTGAAGTGTTAATGAGAGAGAGGAGTCCAGAATGACGCCTAGGCATCAAGCTTGCGGGGTTGCAGTTATTGTAAGGTTATTTACAGAGATTGTGGTGTTAGAGAGGGGAGACAAATGGTAGGAAAATGACCAGTTCTGTTTTGTCCATGTTCAGTTTAAAGGAACAAGATGACATATAGGAACCGTGTGATTTATCGGCACCAGATAGAAAGCGCCGTCCCTTTAAGGAGGGCAGCCAACATGACTGGCCTGCGTTCCTGTCCGGAGGCAGACCAGCCATGGGGGAAGTGGTCACTGGGGGAAGTGACTTCAAAGGGTAGGGGGAGTATATAGGGGGACATCCGTCCCCTTCCTCTTTGACCCGGCGTGGATGAACGAGCAGTCGGACCGACGCTCACCCACCCAATATGCTAAGTGATGGAGGCCCTATTCGCTGCGTTGCGCAGGGAGGCTGGAGGGCGAGGTGAGGACTGGGTGAGGAGCCTAATCCCTTCCCAGTCCGCCTCACCGCCACCCCCATCCAGACCTAGGGGAGCCCGCCGGGCGGTTGCCCGGCTCAGCCCCTCACCACCCCGCCACCCTGATCGGCGCGGAACTGTCGCTGCTCCCTCCCCCCTCCCCCCCTCGGTAGCGCGGCCCTTACCTGGCGGCTCTGGCTGCAGGAGGTCCAGGGCCCCCGATCGCGCTGGGCGGGGTGAGGTGGCGGCAGCCTAGCTGCATCCCCCGGCTGGGGTTCCTCCCACGGTGCTGCGGCCCGAGCATCGGAGCTCGGCCCACCAGGATGTCTCCTCCTCTGGGCGTTTCCTTGGTCGGCGGGGGGGGGACGCCGGGCCAGGGCTGCTGGCCCCGCCCCCTTCCGTTGTGCGGCTTCCTCCTGCCTCTCCCTCACTGCGAAGGGAGAGGCTGATTCAGCGCCCTTGCGTCGGTCAGCGTCTCGGCCCGAGCTCCCCGCCGTCTCCGACCGCAGGGAGCGGTGGCGGTGCCAGTAACCTCCCCCCCACAGCAGCGGGGGAAGTACAACGGCCAGCCTTGTCGCCCCTTCCCCCCCCTCGCGTACAAGCCGGAGGAGGGGGCCCCTCCCCCCCCAACCTCCTCCCATTTCAGGGACCTCCATGCGGGTCAGGGCTCTGCTCCACGCGTGGAGGGGAGGACAACCTCCCCTCTGGGTCTGTCAGTGGGGCCCCCGGCGTCCGCCTGGATGCTGGCTTGGGCCCCCAAACAGCACATTTCACACCTCCCCCAACACACAAACATTTTTTGCCCCCCCCACTCCACCCCCCGTTTCTCTCATAGCACAGGCCCCTTGGTGGGAGCTTCATCCTCGCTCCCCCACGGTATGGCTCCGTTGGCTCCCCCGCCGCCGCCCTTCCCCCCGGGACCGCGGGATGCCCCCTCTCCCCCATGGCTCCCCCGGCCTGGCGCGTCCCTCAGCGTGTGGCCCTTTGACTTGGCGGCCTCCCAGCCTGGTGAGCTGGTGCGCATGGCGTCCTCTCCTGCCCATTTGCACGTAGGTCCAGGCACTGCGGACGCTCGCGTATGCGGCCGGGGACTCGGTTTCCTGGCCAGTACCATCTGCTCGCCTCTCCTTTTTTCCCCGCAGGCGGTGGTCGAGCGGCGTGGCGGTCGAGACACCAGGATGGCGAATGGAAGACAGTGGCAGTCGGGCAAGTGGCCGGTCGGCGGCGGCGGGCGTCAGCGGGACACCATCATCGTCCGGCAGCGTGGCGGCGACACCAGGAACGGCGGTGGCGCCGGGACGTGCGTTGGGATGCGGGTTGCTGGGCCAGTCGGGCCCAGCGACCCAGGGCTTGGAGCAGCGCGTGGGAGGACCAAGCGGGGAAAGCGCTCGGCAGGGTGAGCCACAATTATCGCTGATTTTATGTCGTTATCGCAAGCTGGGGGAGGGGCGTCTGGGGGTGACGGCTTGGGGGTGGCAAGTTTTATGGCCGGGGTAAGGGAGTTGTTGGCCAGGTGGGAGTCATTAGCGAGCGGGGGGTCCAAGGGGGCGGGTCCGGCGGCGAGTGGCACCGGTGGGGGGCGCCGCTGCAAGGGGCAGCGCATGTGGATAGCAGAGAGGGGGAAAATTTGGAAGATCCGGGTTTGGGCGAGTTGGGGGGGGCGATAGGTCCCTTCCGATTTCGGATTCAGCCAAAGGGCACACCTACGTGTGTTTCGAGGGTCCGCTGGGGGGCACTTAAAACAGGAGGTGAAGGAGAAAATATGGAGAAGGGAGTACGTGGACATATTCACGTTACTACCCTTAGAGCGTTTTGGGGTTGAGGGCTGGGAAAAGGGGAAGGAGTACCGGAAGGAGGAGGATGAGGATAGGAGGCGGTTTCGGCTGATCCCGAGGACTTTCGGGAATTGGCTGCAGGCGTTTGCTATACTGGCAAGTGTTACTGGGGAAAAGAACCCGGAACACTGCTCGTCGCTTTTTTGTTATTTGGATGCCATTTGGGAGGCCCACCGGGTGTATAGTGGCTTGGCCTGGCTTCGGTACGACGAGCAATTCCGGCAACGGATGTCGGTAAGTGAGGGGTTGGGGTGGGATCATAGGGATCTAGGGCTGTGGTTGAGGGTGATGAATGCGAGGGGGGGAGTGTATCCAGTCTTCCCCCGGGGTCGGGAGGGGCGGATTTGGCCAGACGTGGTTTGTGCTGGGCCTTCAATGACTCCTTCTGCAAATGGGGGCCCACGTGCAAATTCCGGCACGAATGTTTGGCTTGCGGTGGGAACCACTCGGCTGGGAGATGTTTTAAGAAGGGTCGGGGGGGGGCGTAGAGGGCCGAGGGTCCTGGAGAAAGGGGTTTACGCGGTGAGAGGGGCGGAGATGTGCCCCTGGTTAAATAAGTACCCCGATCAAGGCGTGGCTCGATTATTGGGTGATGGTTTCGAGTTGGGTTTTCAGATCCCATGTGCAGCGCCTCCCAAGGTGCGCTCGCTTAGGAATCTGAAATCGGCTCAGGAACGGCCTGAGGTGATTAAGGAAAAATTGGGGAAGGAAGTTTCCTTGGGGCGGATGGCAGGCCCATTCAGTGACCCCCCTCTGGAGGATCTGGTGGTGTCCCCGTTGGGAGTTGTGCCCAAGAAGGAGTGAGGCAAATTTCGTCTCGTACACCACCTGTTTTTCCCGAGGGGTGGGTCGGTGAATGATGGGATAGACAAAGAGCTGTCATCGGTGTCTTATACATCGTTTGACTTCGCTCTGGCTATGGTAAGGGAGGCAGGCCCCGGGGCATTGATGGCAAAAACCGATATCGAATCCGCATTTCGGCTGCTACCATTGCACCCGGATAGTTTGTATCTTTTGGGGTGTTTTTTTCGAAGGGGGGTATTACGTGGATCGGTGTCTCCCGATGGGGTGTTCAATTTCGTGCGCCTACTTTGAAGCCTTTAGCTCATTCTTGGAGTGGGTGGTAAAGGAGAGAGCGGGAATGGGATCCGTCACCCACTATTTGGACGTTTTTTTGTGCGTGGGGCCGGCGGGCACTAGAGTATGCGATTTGTTGTTGGCAAACATGCTGAATGTGTTTGGGGCTTTTGGGGTGCCGGTTGTGCACAACAAAACACATGGTCCAGCAACCGTGATAAAATTCTTGAGGATCGAGGTTGACACGGTGCAAAAGGGTATGTAGGCTTCCGAGGGATAAAATTGAGGATTTGGTTGGGGGGTTGGAAGGGGCCCTGGGGGTTAAGAAGGTCACGTTAGTCAGCTTCAGTCAGTGCTCGGGAAGTTGAACTTCACGTGCCGGGTTTTGCCTATGGGTCGCATGTTTACCAGGCGTCTATCACTAGCGACGGCTGGGGTTCTGGAGCTGCATCACTTCATCAGGTTGACGGCAGCAATGAAGGAGGACATTAGGATATGGATCACTTTCCTGGAGTCCTTTGACGGGCTGGCCTACTGGCTGGATCCGGTGAGGGCGATGATGAGCTTGAGCTCTTCACAGATGCGGCGGGCTCGGTTGGTTTCGGGGCCTACTTGGGGGGGAAATGGTGTGCGGGCCCCTGGCCAGGGCGGTGGATGGTATCGGCCCTGGTGAGGAATTTGGCTTTCCTGGAATTATTCCCACTGGTGAGATCTGAGGGTGGGGGAGCTGGTGAGCCCTAGCAAGCGGGTACCCGGGGGATTGGGTTTTGATGATACCGTGACGTCGGATGAAGGGGTGGTGATACGTATAAGACGGTTGAAGACGGATCAAAGGGGGCGGGGGGTCAGTATCTGTTTGGGTAGGTTGCAGCACTGTAATTCATGCCCGCTGCTGCTGTCAGGGAGTTCCTGGAGGTCAGGCCGAGGGGGAACGGTCCGCTGCTCATGCACGAGGATGGTTCCTTTCTATCGCATTTCCAGTTTTTGGCAGTTTTTAGGAAATGTCTTGGGGAAATGCGGCTGGCAAGCGGCAAGTATGGTACCCATTCATTTCGAATAGGGGTCGCAACGGAGGCTGCTAGGCTGGGGCTGCCGGAAGAACATAATAAAGAGACTGGGGAGGTGGGAATCGCCGCGGTTTCGGAGGTACATTCGGCCGGACAGGATTGATCGGCGGTACAGGTGAAGGTGTGGATCTTTCGGTAACATTTTTCTACCTCCTTCCCCCCTCCCCTTCCCTTGCCTTTCCTTATTTTTGTTTTAGAGTCGGCGTGCTCGGTCATGATCGTCGGGCATTCTTACATTTACTGGTCGGCTCGGCGAGCTGTGATTCGGTGGAATGGAAGGCAGCTGGGTATTCTGGAAGATCATGTTTGGTTGAACTGGGCCGGTGTGAGAGGCCTGCACTGGGAGGACATGCGTGAGCACACAATGCGTGTGGCGGCAAGGAGGGGGCCGCTGGGGGTTTTGGTCATTCATGCGGGTGGGAATGATTTAGGGAAAGTGCCGATGCGGCACCTGATCAAGTCCATAACGCGGGACTTGTTTTTTTCTGGGAGTATTTCCGGGGGTGGTGTTGGCATGGTCCCAGATTGTTCCCCGTTTTGCCTGGTGGCACGCTAGAGGTTTGTTGGCCATCGAGAAGGCCTCAGAGAATACCTCAGAGAAGTGCACCCCTAGACTGACGAGCAGAGAGGACTTGGAGAGCCCCAGAGGGCTGATGTACCGTATTGAAGCAGGGGGAAATAAAAGACGCCACAACTGCATACCAGCACGACAGCGCATTTTTAAAGTAATATATAATCTGGGACCAAGTTGGAGGACAGACAGTGCCCATGACATCGCAGGGCCAATATAGAAATTAATCAGGGCCAGCAGGCTTTGACTCCATATTATTACTCATTAAGGGTGAATGAGCCATACTTCTCTGAGGTATAATAGACACAACTACAGGATATATTAAATAACCATGCTGTGCAATATGATGGTGGAATGCAAATAGCACCCAGGATTTCCTTTAATTAAGGGCACAGAGGAAGCCAATATCTAACAGGCGAAACATGTCTGCCCAACCGTGAAGGACCAGTGAAACTAAACTGATCACTGAGACAGTAGGGAGCAATATATAGTATATTTGCAATAAAATAAGAGTTACCCAATGTGATGAATTTGTCTATAATTTTGATTAATAGACGGTGTGGTCCTGGTCAAGAGCGTATCTAAATTTCTTAGGGATTGCCTAAACCCAGACCCGCTTGACCACGTACCAACCAAATTTTTATGTACATATGTGGGTCACATAATTGGAGGATCCTGTATCAGGCTGCTCCTTAATTGGAATTTGTCATACATTCTGCTTCTCTTTACAATATTGACTACTGCCTTAGAGCTTCGCGCTCTTCGGGGGGGGGGGGGGGGGGGCGGCGGGGACCTGGTTTGGCGCGCTCCGCGTCACGGCCCGCTCTGGCCCGCCCTTCGAGGTTCGCTTGGCGCCATTTTGATGTTAGTCGTGTGCGCGCTGTAACGGCCCTCCTTCTACCTTGGTCTGTAAGTGCCCTCACGGGCGATTTCATGATTCTTATTACTGCGCATGGCTCTGACACCCTTTATTCCCATTATGTCTTTCAGACAGTTGAATCCAGTGGCTTCCCCGGCCTGGGTTAAATTATAGCGGGCTTTGTAAAATTCCCCCACCTTCCTAGCGGGTCTTTGGGGCATCCAGGGTTGCCTATTGCGTAAATCCCTGCTGGCATATTGTGCCTAGATAATCACCATATGGAGACATTTCAGATTTATGTGACCGGGGTCCCTCTGGGACAAGACCGGCTGTGTATAGCGTGTGGTCAACCCCATGCTGATGCTGACAGGGCACGGGTCTGCGCACCATGTGCCAAGCAAGCTCTGGCCCTGCAATCAGGCTTGCCAGTGGCTGCACCTCGTTTCAATACACTTATGCTTAATTCTCACTCCTGCTGAGTCGCATACAAGTGGGGATTTGCAGCCTGCCGTGTCTTTCAGACTGCCTACGGTTGATCAGATTATGGCGAGGTTGTCAGGGCGCAGGGGCCCTGGTAAGAAGTGGCCCTTGACGCCTCCTGTTTTCTGTTTGTCCTATGGGAACTGAGGAGTTGACTACTCCGTGTGACTATACCCCTTCTGATGAAGGAGAGCTGGTCTCTGACTCAGGCTCACCTGATGAGAGGCCGAGGAGTCATGGCGATTCTGGCCCTGAATACTGGGGCCAGTGTGAGATTTGTTGATTAAGGTCTTTAAGGTCCTGTCTATCTCTCTCCCTGGTGAGGCCTTCAAGCCGAGAGAGGAGCGTTTCCATACAGCGACAGCACGCTTGGAATTTCTAGAGCAGGTTCGTTTTCCATGCTCTTGTACTCAAGGAATGGGAATTCCCCAGTAAATTCCAGGGGTCCCAGGGGACTGGGATAGGAAATACCCCTTTTCCCCCTGAGGTGGTCAATTGTTAGTCATCACCCCCCGTGGTGGATGCGCAGATCGTAGGGGTTTCTAACCCCCCCCTTTATTACAGCCCCTGCTTATAGTACTCTTCGGGATGCTGAGGACCGGCGCATTGTTCTGTGGCCTCCCACGCTTTTCTTGAACAGGGACGGCGCTGCGCCCGGTCTGTGCCGCGGTCATCACTGCAGTGGCCTCATCAGAAAGATGCTTGATCATCAGTCTCTCCAGTTGTGATGTATTTGTAAAATTTATCCTATTAGCACTGGATGACACCATTAGAATGTGTGCAAGGACTTCTGCCCTTGTGATGGCTATACGTCGCTTGGTTTGGCTGCGACAGTGGGGTACTGACGATGATGCTAAGAAGACTCTTACTGAGAGGGCAACACCTGTTTGGGGCCCGTCTGGACCTGTTTGGTAAATAAGGGCAATTCACCCCAGCGTAGGCGGCCGTCCCGGCCCCTCAGGGCAGGGTAACCCCTCCCTGCCATAGTGTAAAACAAGAACCAGGGGTGTCCTTCCTGGGGGCTCGTGCAGACTCCTGCCCCAGGAGCGGCATATAATGCCCTGGCCCCTCTGGCGGAGCTAAGCCTAATTCTTCCACCAACATCCCCTCAAGCATGTTGGGGCGCCCTTGCCCATCTGGATGAGGGGACGGCTGCGGCACTTTCGGGTCCCGGGTGCTCCTGGTCCCTGCCTCTGTTCAGGTGCTGGTGCAGGCCATGCAAGGCCTGCGGGGTCTGGGGGTCTCTTGCAGATTGCCCTTAATAGGCAGAGGCAGGGGCCGATACACTAAGCTTTCCACAGTTCCCCAAAAAAGGATGGGTCAATCTGGCCCAATCTGGTCTCACAGATTTTCAGCAATTCGTCTATTACAGGCGGTTTCTGCAATGGAAACACTGCGCTCGGCCATCAGCTCCTTGCGCGTCGGGGGCTTCTTGCCGTCTGTGGAGCTCAATGCTGCTTATCTTTACTTCCCTGTGTCTTCTGGACACCGAGGTTCTTCAGATTCACGTTGGTTGACCAACACTGATAATCGTGACCTTGTCATCTGGCCTCTCTTCAGCTCCCAGAGTGCTCACCAAGGTGCTGACGGGGGTGTGGTCTCTCATGAGACCAAGGGGCGTCCACATGATGACCTACCTGGACGTCCTCATCACTTCCCAGTCTCTACGTCTGGCTACGTTGGATACTCGGCTGGTGGGTGTCCATTTGGGAGTCATTTGGAGGGGTGATCAAACACCCCAAGTCCTTTTTGTCCCCTTCATTGGTAACGCCATTCCTATGAATGAATTTTATACAGTTCAAGCAAGGATCTTCCTTCCTCAGCAATAAAGTGGACAATCTGGTTGTATGGGCTCAGTCCCTCTTAACTGTCCCCGTCCCTCCACCAGGCAGGGGATGCAGCTGGTGGGCCCGCTGGTGGCGTACTCCGAAGAGGCCCCTTATGCTCAGTCCCTCCATGGGGCCTTCTGCAACTTCTCCTATTTGTCCTACGGGACAAGGACCCAGCATCCCTGGAGCAGGGTATGTGTGCCCTCCTCCCTGGTGAGGAGGGCCCTCTTGTAGTGGATAAACTCAAGGAACCTGCCTGAGGGCAGTCCCTTCTTGCCCTTTCCTGGGTAGACAGTCACCATGGATGCCAATCTATCAGGTTGAGGGGGGTCTTCTGGAAGTCCCTACGGTTCCAGGGGAGGTAGGGCCCTTAAGAGGCCTATACACCTATCAATTTTTGAATCTATGAGCGTTCAAGTTAGTTCTAACTCACTTTCCTCTTCAGAGCTTGCCTGTTTGGGGGGAGCTAGGCCTAGCTGATGGCCTTGGCCTACATTGAATATTCAGGGAGGGACCCGGTGCAGGAGAGTCCTCCGGGAAGTGTCTCCGATCCTGATCTGGATGGTGGACAATGTTCCCTGCATATCAGTGGTATTCGCTCCGGTGGAGGTCCCTCTGCGACAGGATGTGCTAATCCTTATGTCACTATGAGGTCCAACCAGTGTGGATCTGTGTGTGCCCCCCGTCACTATCACAAGCTCTCAGTCCTTGTTTCCCTGTCCCAGGATTCTCTGGCCCGTGGTCATCATGATTTAGTAATGTTATGGCAGGACATTCTGTTCTGTATGTCTTTCTCCATGCCTCCTGCTAGGCAGGGTTCTGCGCAGAATTGCTCTGGAAGGGGGGATTCTGGTGGCCCCCGGGTGGCCTAGTGGAGTGTGGTTCGCAGACGTGGTATTGAGGACAATAGATCTGTACGTTCTGCCAGGAGTGCCACCTCTGATCACTCAGGGCCCCTTTACATCACCCCGATCTACAGACTCTGGCCTAGACGGCCTAACTGCTGAAACATCCATCTTGATGGAGACAGGCTTATCTGTCTTGGTGATTGAGACTATGGGAAGACTAGGAGCAAGCCTCTTCTTCTTCTTCCATCTATTATAGGGTATGCGTACCAATATTGATTGGTGTGAGTCTAGGTCTCTTCCCTGTTGGGCATTCTCTGTTCCCGGGGTTCTAGAGTTGTTACAGCATGGGTTGAATGTACTCGGAAGGGTCTGGTTCTGCCCTGTCCGCTTTCCTGTAGTCTTTTGCTCAGTTTCCTTGGTTAAGGCTTCTTTTAGAGGGTTACTCATGTGCGTTCCCCACGTAATTCTATGTTCCCTGTTGGGATTCAAATTTATTCTGCTTGCCTTGCGGGGTGTTCACTTTGGACCTATTCCGGATGCTGTGTGACTGTTCTTACCCTCAAGTTGTCCTTCTAGGGACTGTTACTTCAGTCAGCCGTGTGCCTGGGCGGGCGGCTCTGTTTAGCTAGCCCTCGTTCATAGATATATACACCAAGATGAGGTGGTGTTCCGCTTTACGCCGGACATTCTGCCTAGGTGGTGTCTTATGCTCATGTATTCAAGACTTTGTCTTTCTTCTGGGCCTTATTCCTAGTATCGCTGAGAAAAGGGGGTCTACATTCCCTCTACAGGTGTTGGAAGTGTTTTCCTGGATTGTCTCTCGTCCCATAGGGGGACTGTTGCCCCTTGGGGTTTGCGGGCGTCTCTATCCTGTATGTGCCTGATTTCGTCTGATTCCAGGGATTATGCGGCCTTTGGGCTGGTCTTTACTTGGATGGGTTGTCCCTTCTGATCCTAGGAAAGGTTTCGGCTTCTGCCAAGGCTACTGTTAGCTTTTGGGCTTGTCAGGCTGTTGCTCAGGCCTGTTTCTTTTAAGGGGAAGAATCTTCTTCTCGCCTTACTTCTGATTCTACTTGTGCTTCGGTATCTTCGGGCCTTTCGGCACCAGGTTTCTGTGGAACAAGTCTGCTAGACCGCTACTTGTTCTCTGTTCATACCTTTCAAAGGTTTTTATGAGGTTGACGTTAGAGCTTTGGTCATGTCACTCTTGGTAGCAAGGTTTCCAGGTGACAGTGCTTTTAACTGTCTGCTGTGCCTTTTTGTTGGGGATCCCACCCTACTTTATGGACACTGCTATTGGATGTCCCAAGTGTAACTATTATATCTGGAGCAGGACGTACTGTATACTTAGAATAATACAATTCTGTGAGATACTCACCTGTAGAATTGGTATTATACGTATACAGTACGTCCTGCTCCACCCCACCCTGGTTTTTGCATTATTCTGGATCCCCTGTATGGTGATTGCTATCATTGTTGTTATTACCAGTTGGTGGTTAGTTTCTCCCGGGTTCTTTTTCACTGCTTTTCAATGCTGGGGATTTGTGGGAGGTCCCTGGGTATATGAAGGCCCGGGAGGAGCCTGTTTTTTGCATGTCTGCAGTGCACAGCGCCATCAGGCGGGGAATACCCAAGTGTAAGTATTATATCTGGAGCAGGACGTACTGTATACGTATAATACCAATTCTACAGGTGAGTATCTCACAGAATTGTATTATTGTTGTAACTGTATCAACCTATCTTATATCCATGAGGGGGCGTGGCTTAATTTAACAACTGTCCCCCTTTCCCACCCTGAAAAGTTGATAGGTATCCAGTGCTCATATGCCTTCCCCCCAGGGCAAATCAGATTGCTGCACATAAATATTAATTTACCTTTTTGGAACTGCTGCTGTGGTCATATTTACAACCGAAATGGGGTTACAGGCCGCCTGCATAGAGGAAGTGCTGCTGGGTTTCCTGATGCTGTGCATTGTGGGTTATGTCGGTTAAATACAGGCAGCAGCCAGGTTATGAGGCTGACAAAGAAAGTCTTTGGGGTGCATCACAATGGCCACTACCAGGAAATAATCAGTGAGGCAGCATTACAGCTTGGAGTGGATGGAGGAGCAAATGTAAGTGCTGACAATGATTCAGTATCATGCATGCAGGTGGGGAAAGGGAGTCTGGGGGAGTATATCACTTACAACTGTGCCAGGTTGTTGGTCCGGTATCAGTGCCCCTGCCCATTCCATAGGATGGTGTTGCCATGGCAGTGGAGCGGCCTCGCCCTGGTTCTGAGAAGCACCTGTAGTCTCCTCTGGAAGGGGGAGTTGCTGTTGTATTTTGAAAGTGTATTGCATCTGACAGTACAATAAGTATACAGTCAATGTTAATGGCTGCTGCCTATTAAAGTGGGCCTAAACTTGGGACTTTCAATATCTTGGGTTGTGGTCTGTCCCCCTGGGGCACCCCAGTTTGGGGATGCCTCGTTGTGTGAGACCATTTGCCCAGTAACCTCACCTCTCCTCAGTCTCAACTGTGCATGTGTGGCATCTCGTCCAATCCGCTTCTCTGGCTGGAGAAGCTAAATGGAGTTTCAGCCGCACACATTGGCAGTGTATGGGCGTGGCAGTGGACAGCCAATAGGGGATGCAAGTGATGCCACCGTTGGCCATGCATGTGCCATGGGCTCATTTGAAGGGTAAGAACAGATGGTGACTGTGGGCAGGTGAGTTTCACAGAGCAGGGCCTCCCGGTTTGGGATGCTCCAGGAGAGAGGCACTCAGACAGCCCTACAGTCTCATAGACTCAGGAGCAGGTTTTGGTCTTCTTTAAGAAATGTACCCAAAGTAAACCACTAAGCATGTGACAGTAAAGAAATGTCCTTTGAAAGAAGCATTGGTGTGCAGTGGCATCATGAGCCTTGTCCCCCATCCATCACCATTGGGACTGTGTGAGCATTACATAATTGAATTAAACTAATACAGGGCGGACAGACATGGCGGCTTCCTACCACCCAAAGGACACACAGGGCCCTGCAGTCAATATATATATATATATATATATATATATATATATATATATCAGCAACATGTTCCATAGGAGATAGGGTGTAACAGTTACAACAATAGACTAGAGATGAGCGAATCGAATCTGACGAATCCGAATTTCAGGAAAATTTTAATTCTAAACGAATCCGAATATCGCCGCAATTCGATCACTCGAAACGCTTCCTTAAACTCCATTTAGTGTGGTCCAGGCCATCTAAAATGGTGGATCCACATGTCAGGACATGTTCCATGGGGCAAAGAATCCTGGGTAGGCACATGCTGCCTATCAGTAGCCAGGCTCCCCGATGATGTCACAGCCCTATATAAGTGGCAGCCATCTTGCGGGGGCTCATTTCAGTGGTGTATTGCGGCGAGAACGGGTCAGGGAGAGATAGAGCCAGGGAGAGAAAAAGGCAGGGCGAGAAAGAGAGAGGCAGAGACAGTGACATAGAGAGACAGTGACAGACAGTGACAGAGAGAGACAGTTTACAGTGATTGCATTTGCTTTCATGCCCAGATCTTTCAAGTCTATATTGTTTTACAGGTCACACACACACCTGCTTATTTAGCTTTTCCTTTTCTAACAAAAACCACATGTTAAAAGTTCTGTAGTACTTTTAAATCACTTTCACCGTGGGCATACCATAGCAGCCCATGATGTGACAGTGTGCTAGCATTTGTCTTTAAAGAGAACCTGCCTGTTTAGCTTTTTCTTTTGTAACAAAACAATGTTTTAAAAGTTCTGTAGTGCTTTTAAATCACTTTCACCGGGGGCATCAAATAGCAGCCCATGATGTGACAGTATATTTGCCTTTATCTTTTGCTAGAGCGCCTGCCTATATCACTCTTGTTTTTCAAACAAAACCATGTTTTAAAACTGCCTGTAGTGCATTTTACTCTGACTAGGGGCATCCTATTTAAAGTGGACCAACACCCAGGGGGGATCGGCCCGGGAATCTATAAGATTCCGGGGCCGATCAGATCCCTCCCCACGGGGCATCAGAAATCGGGATGTCCCGCGGGGTGAAACCCCCCAGGAAGCCCACAATCCTACCTTCTCCCCGTTCCAGCGGCGCATGCGCGTCCGCCACCTCCCGCGCGTCCCTCTAGCAGATTTGTGAAGGGCCGGCACGGGTGCGCTCCCTGTAAGAGGGATGCACGGGAGGCGGCGGCTGACGCGCTCTGCTTGTCCGTCGCTGCCTCCCGCTTGTCTGTCGGCGGGGATTGGATGCAGCGGTCACGTGGGAGCGGGGTGAGGTGAGTTTTTGGGGCTTTCTGGGGGGTTTCATACAGCGGGGCACCCCCGATCGGACAAAGTCAAAATCCTGGGTGTTGGTCCACTTTAAGGCCATCTGACAGTGTATTTGCCTTCATCTTTTGCTAGAGCGCCTGCCTATATCGCTCTCGTTTTTTAAACCAAACCACGTTTTAAAACTGCCTGTAGTGCATTTAACTCTGACCAGGGGCATCCTGTTTAAGGCCATTTGACAGTGTCTTTTTGCATTAGCTTTTAGCTACAGTGTCTGCCTAGTTTGATCTAGCTTTTCTACACACCTGCTGTTGTTCAAAAAATACTGTTTTAAGTCTAGTGTAGCGTATTGTTTTCCCCTCCTAAACGCAGTAAAAATGTCAGGCAGAGAAGTGCCAGGATGTGCAAAGAGGAGTGGCAGAGGCCTAGATTCATCAGGCAGAGGTCGCAGCAGACTAGGGGTGAGTGGCAGAAGTAGCGGTGAGAGGCCAGATCTCCCGGTATCTGCTATCGGTCGTGTCTCATCCAGCTACGTATCTGCCGTCATCAATTGGTGGCAGAATTGGAAAGTCTGGAGCCAAATGTGGCCAGGGCCGGGGTAGACCACTTGCTGCATGGCAGGCTACCTTCCTGGGAGGTAGTGGAGTAGGTGTTCATGGAGTCGGCGGCAGTAGCAGTGAATTAGTGCGGACTGTTGGGGGGAAAATTAGCTACTCTGCAGTGTGGCAGTTTTTCATAAAAAATCAGCAGGAGGGTAACCTGGCCACATGCAAGATGTGTAGGCAGAAGGTTAACCCTTTTGTTGCCAAGCACGTAACACCTACGTGCTGGCTTGGCTGGGCCTTAAGTGCCAAGCCCGTAGGTGTTACGTGCTTGACTTTCCTCGCTTGTAGTTTAAAAAGTAAAAACAACAAATACTCACCTGACCCCTTGTTGGATCCGGCCGGGTCTCCTCTTTAATTTGGTGCCATCCGATCCCCCGTGGGCCGCCCCCCCCCGCTTCTGCAGCAGCAGCTTCTAACTGTAAAAAAAAAAAAAATAAAAATGACATTCACTTACCTGTGTGTGCGCTGGCTCCCGCTGTCCCTCCTCTTCACCTGGGGGGCCTCCGATCCCCCCCCAGGACTTACCGATCTTCAGGAGAGAGCCTGGGAGGCTCTCTCCTCTCTTCTTCTCGATGGCGGCCGCCATCATGCCTCTAAGCCCTTGGGGGCGGGGCTTATGAAGTCATCCCGGCCCCGAACGGGCTTCATCTTTCTCAGCTTCTCAGATGCCGGTGATCGGCGCTGGGGAAGGAGGTGACAGGAGATCCTCTGATCTCCTGCCTTCTCCTTCTCTGGATGCCGATCACCGGCATCTGTCAGCTGAGCGGCGAGGGACAAGAGCTTGCAATCGAAGGTAAGTACAGTAAAAAAAAAATTTTTTTTTTTCTAATAAAATACTTTTTATTATTGTGTGGTGTTTTTTTTTCACATTAACCCTTTGTGAGCTGGTAAGGGGTCCATGAGACCCCTTATACCAGTTCACAAGGCTGGGGGGGTGGCAAGTCACCTGCCCTAGCGGGTGGCTTGCCATTAACCCCCGCACCCCCATTACCTGCCTCCCCAAAGGCCAGGGGGGGGCAGAAGAGCCCGGGCCCACATAGGCTATGTGGGCTCGTAGGCTGCAGGGTGGGGGGGCCACCAAAGCTGGCCCCCCCACTCTGTGCCTACAAGCCCCCATAGCTGGTCCCGGGCTGGTTACTTTGGGTAAGGGGGACCCCACGTCATTTTTTTTTTTGGATTTTGAAGGGTTTTTAACCCTCCCCGGGAAGGGGGACCCTATGTCATTTTTTTTTTTAATTAACCATTTGTCATCCAGCAGCTATAAAAGGCTTCTGGGCAGGAAAGGGTGTCTACCTATACATATGTGGTATCGCTGTAACCGGGAGAAATTGGGGTTTCTCACGCAATAAGATTTTATTGACAAACTTACATTTTTTATTACAAAAAAACTCTACAAATTGTAAAAAAATGTTTTTTTTTTATTTTTTTTCACACATTTCACCCAAAAAAATTGAGAATACACCTAAAAAATACAAACAAGACATTTCATGTTAAAGCCCAGACTCTGTTGAAAAAAACAATATATAATTTTCCTGGGAAATCCCTGGAAATCCCTTCAAAAATGACAGTTGAATATGTGTAGCGCAAAATGGTGAAACATCGTCTGGCAACAGGGAGTGGCAAATGCTGCAGGTAGGCTGGCAGCGAAAGGGTTAAGCGTGACCAGGGCCCCAATGTTGGCACCACGGCCCTTCGGCAACATATGCAGCGTCACCATAAAGCGACCTGGGAGAACCGAGGCTCTGAAGTGGTGGTCCAGCCTGCTGCTTCACCCAGTGGCACGCCGCTCCCAATTTCAGCCAGCCAAGACTCCAGCACCTCAGCCGAAGGTAGCTGGGCGTCATACCCATCCTCTGTCGCTCTAGATGCTCCTGCTCCTCCTACTGCAAGTCAGTCATTCCGCCAGCAATCCATCAGCGAAGCCATGTCCAAGAGACAACAGTATGCGCCCACTCATCCTACGGCGCAGAAGCTAAATGTGCTCCTGTCCAAGTTGTTGGTGCTGCAGTCCCTCCCTTTTCAGGTGGTGGACTCTGCACTTTACAGAGAACTGATGGCTTGTGCCGAGCCGAGGTGGAGAGTCCCAAGCCATCATTTCTTTGCTAAGAAGGCAGTACCAGCCCTGCACAAATTTGTTGAACAGTCCTTGAGCCTGTCGGTGTGCACCAAAGTGCACGGCAGCACCGACGTCTGGAGCTGTAACTATGGTCACGGACAATACATGTCCTTTACGGCCCACTGGGTGAATGTGGTCCCTGCACAGCCACAACAGCAACTTGGATAGGTCACGCCACTTCGGCCCCCACGCTCCTAGGCCATTGTGCCTGTGACAGTGTGCGACTCCGCCTCTTCATCCTCCGCCGTCTCCTCAGCCTCCACTGTACAGTCAAGTCTCAGTGTCCCTCCAGCCTACCATGTGTGCAGGGCACGGCAGAGTCACGCTGTGCTTCACATGGTTTGCCTTGGTGAACGGAGTCACACAGGGGAGGAGCTCCTAAAATTCATTAATCAAGAAATCAAAACATGGCTTACTCCATTAAAACTGCAAATGGGAACCATGGTGACTGACAATGAGAAGAACATCTTGTCTGCGCTGCGACAAGGAAGCCTGAGCCATGCGCCCTGTATGGCACACATGTTCAAACTAGTTGTCAAGCATCTTCCCCCATCTGCAAGACATCCTAACAATGGGAAGGAAACTTTGCATGCACTTCAGCCACTCCTACACCACCAAGTACACCCTTCTTGAGCTACAGCGTCAGAACGGTATCCCCCAACATAGTCTGATTTGCGATGTTTCCACCCTTTGGAATTCCACCCTCCATATGTTGGATCGACTATACAAACAGAGAAAAGCCATCACTGATTTCTTGATGATCCAAGCGGATAGGGGGACTCCCCTGTGTAACTTCAATGTGGCAGCTCATACGTGACACCCTTTGAGAAAGCCAATTTATTTGTCAGGATTACGGGATGAACTACAACACATGTTGGAAACCATGGCTGGTCAGGGCACTGGAGACATGGCGCCTACATCTCACTGCCACATGAACCCCGTGGTAGCTGAACTAGAGGAGGAGGATAAGGGGAGGGGCGCAGTTTAGGTTTGGCAAAATGGGAAGTTTATCTAGTCATCTAACAGGAGAGGAGGAGCAGGAGCAGCTAGAGGGTTGTGAGGAAGGCGAGACAGAGGACCCAGACACACCGTGGCAGTATGCAGTGGAGATGGAGACAGGTAGTCCCTCCGAGTCACTTGCACAAATGGCACGATGCATGCTCATGTGCTTGCGTAGTGACTGCCTAATTGTCTCCATTTGTCAGCGGGATGACTTCTGGCTCTCCACCTTATTGGACCCTGGCTACCGGCTCTCGCAGGTCTGACTCGGGGGGAGGGCCCTCTGCGCTCACCTTCCACTGCCATTGCTGCTGGGGGGGTGGCAGGAGCAGTACCAGCTCAATCAACAGCAGCCTAAGTCTACAGTCCCTAATGAGTAGCTTTTGTCACCCGCATAGTGAGGCTACTCATGAGCAGCAGGAAGACCTGGAGCAGGACCTGAACCAGCAGGTCATGTCATACCTTGACATGACCATGCCAACGCACCCTGAGGATCAGCTGGACCACTGGCCAATAGTGTGCCATCTGAGCGGGTGTTTAGTGCAGCGGGGCCATAGTAACGCCTAGGAGAACTTGTCTGTCCACGAAAAATGTGGAGAAACTCACCTTTGTGAAGATGAATCAGGCATGGATCAGCCAGGATTTCCATCCATCAATGGCTGATACATGCGGTTAGAATGATCATGGTGCCACAGCAATACTTCACAAAATGTGCAAAACAGATTTACAGCACTGCTCGCCAGTTACAGACATTCCTCCGCATTAGACCACAAGTAATTATTGAGGAAATGCATTACGTAAAACATAACTTTTAATACAATTCGTAGGATAACAGATATGTGCCCAAAATTTTTATATGTTCCCCTCATGCTGATGCCAACTCCAAGGCGAGTCTTTCAGGCAATATATGGGCTCCCCATGTTACTGTCAACTCCAGGATATGTCTTTCAGGCAATATAAGGGCTCCTCATGCTGCTGCCAACTCCAGGGTGTATCCTTCTGGCAATACATGGGTTCCTCATGCTGCTACCAACTCTAGGATGTGTCTTTCAGGCAATATATGGGCTCCTCTTGCTGCTTCCAACTTCAGGTTGTGTTTTTCAGACAATATACGGGCTCCTTATGCTGCTGCCAACTCCAGTGTGTCTTTCAGGCAATATATGGGCTCCTCATGCTGCTGCCAAATACAGGGTCTGTTTTTCAGGCAATATATTGGCTCCTTATGCTGCTGCCAACTCCAGTGTGTCTTTCAGGCAATATATGGGCTCCTCATGCTGCTGCCAACTCCAGGGTGTTTCTTTCAGGCAATATATGGGCTCCTTATGCTGCTGCCAATGCCATGGTGTGTTTTTCAGGCAATATATGGGCTCCTTATGCTGCTGCCAATGCCATGGTGTGTTTTTCAGGCAATATATGGGCTCCTTATGCTGCTGCCAACTCCAGACCTTCAGCGTGATTTAATAAAAAGCCCAAACCCTTAAAAAACGATTCCCCAGCATCTAAAATTAATATATTTAAAGTTTTTAGTCACTTATTTTTCTTTCCCCCACCGGACTTTAGGATACGGGTGCCGCCATCTTGACTCAGAAGCATCACACTTACTGAGGAGAGTGGGATAAAGTTCAGGAGGCGGGTTATAGCTGTGCTTTGCACAGACAGAGCAGAGCTGGGGTCAGGAAAAGGTCAGCAATGCCAGAATGCAGAGCAACACAGAAGACATTTCCTGTTTGCAGGCTGCCTGATGTTACATGAGCCGCCATCTTGGATGTTTAAAGGCTCATAACATGCAGTAGATGCGGGTAGGATGATTTTTAATGTGGGCAATCTGTATGTACAGGGTGTGGGAAACATATAAGATAGACTCTTATACATGGTGAAGGTCCAGATAAATGTGGGCAATCTGTATGTACAGGGGGGAAACATATTAGACTCTTATTCATAGTGAAGGTCCGAATTAATGTGAGCAATCTGTATGTACAGGGTGTGGGAAACATATAAGATAGGCTCTTATTCAGGGTGAAGGTCCATATAAGATAGGCTCTTATTCAGGGTGAAGGTCCGGATTAATGTGAGCAATCTGTATGTACAGGGTGAGGGAAACATATAAGATAGACTCTTATTCAGAGTGAAGGTCCACTTTAATATTCCATCCAAAAAAAACCCTGAATAGGCCACGCCCATAAACCCCGACCACGCCCATCGCCCTATAACTGCTCCCCAAGGTTGGCGTCGCTGCCTCACTGCAGCCCAGGCCAGTCACGTGCCTTCCGGCAGCCTCCTAGTGGCTGCTCACAAAGGCAGGCTTGTTACCATAGCGACTCCCATCAGTGATCTAATGTCACGCCCTCCCTGAATGTGAGCGAGCGCTGTTTCTCCTGCTAAAAAAAAAAACGTGGCAGCCATTTTATTGTAGCCCTGACAGTGACTTATTTTACATTGTGATTAATATACAGTGCAGTTACAATATATTTTTTATAATGTTGAACATTAAATACATTCCTTTGTATAGCCCCTTATATTGTGATGTAATGATGAAATGTAATGATGAATTACTTCAAAATTGTACAGCATTACGGCCATTTTCTTGAAGCTTCCTAATAATGGGAGGGCTGGGGAGAGGGAGGTGTCCTCACTGGCAGAGGCGGCCATGCTGGTATAGACTCAGGACAGAGCTACAGGCCTCACACAGGAAGCAGGTAATAATGATTTCTCTTATTATTATTTTATTCAGTGTTATGAGGGGTCACTATAGATGCTGCTTTCTATTATTATTTTATTATCATTACTATTAGTATTTTTATCAATATGCAGAGGAAGAGGGGGTCACTATAGATGCTGCTTTCTATTATTATTATTGTTTAAATTATTATAAAAATGTGTATACAGAGGAAGAGGGGGCTCACCATGCCCCTCACCCCCTATTATTATTATACTGAGGAAGAGGAGGCTCACCATGACCCCTGCCCC
The DNA here is from genome assembly GCA_027917425.1 of Gastrophryne carolinensis. NCBI lineage: Eukaryota > Metazoa > Chordata > Amphibia > Anura > Microhylidae > Gastrophryne > Gastrophryne carolinensis. The sequence continues at coordinate 27,340,957 of CM051237.1, forward strand.
CTATTATTATTATTATACAGAGGAAGAGGAGGCTCACCATGACCCCTGCCCCCTATTATTATTATACAGAGGAAGGGGAGGCTCACCATGACCTCTGCCCCCTATTATTATTATACTGAGGAAGAGGAGGCTCACCATGACCCCTGCCCCCTATTATTATTATTATACAGAGGAAGAGGAGGCTCACCATGACCCCTGCCCCCTATTATTATTATACAGAGGAAGAGGAGGCTCACCATGACCCCTGCCCCCTATTATTATTATACAGAGGAAGAGGAGGCTCACCATGCCCCTCACCCCCTATTATTATTATACAGAGGAAGAGGAGGCTCACCATGACCCCTGCCCCCTATTATTATTATTATACAGAGGAGGAGGAGGATCACCATGACCCCTGCCCCCTATTATTATTATACAGAGGAAGAGGAGCCTCACCATGTCCCCTGCCCCCTATTATTATTATACAGAGGAAGAGGAGGCTCACCATGACCCCTGCCCCCTATTATTATTATACAGAGGAAGAGGAGGCTCACCATGACCCCTGCCCCCTATTATTATTATACAGAGGAAGAGGAGGCTCACCATGACCCCTGCCCCCTATTATTATTATACAGAGGAAAAGGAGGCTCACCATGACCCCTGCCCCCTATTATTATTATACAGAGGAAGAGGAGGCTCACCATGACCCCTGCCCCCTATTATTATTATTATACAGAGGAGGAGGAGGATCACCATGACCCCTGCCCCCTATTATTATTATACAGAGGAAGAGGAGCCTCACCATGTCCCCTGCCCCCTATTATTATTATACAGAGGAAGAGGAGGCTCACCATGACCCCTGCCCCCTATTATTATTATACAGAGGAAGAGGAGGCTCACCATGACCCCTGCCCCCTATTATTATTATACAGAGGAAGAGGAGGCTCACCATGACCCCTGCCCCCTATTATTATTATACAGAGGAAAAGGAGGCTCACCATGACCCCTGCCCCCTATTATTATTATACAGAGGAAGAGGAGGCTCACCATGACCCCTGCCCCCTATTATTATTATACAGAGGAAAAGGAGGCTCACCATGACCCCTGCCCCCTATTATTATTATACAGAGGAAGAGGAGGCTCACCATGACCCCTGCCCCCTATTATTATTATACAGAGGAAAAGGAGGCTCACCATGACCCCTGCCCCCTATTATTATACAGAGGAAGAGGAGGCTCACCATGACCCCTGCCCCCTATTATTATTATACAGAGGAAAAGGAGGCTCACCATGACCCCTGCCCCCTATTATTATTATACAGAGGAAGAGGGGGCTCACCATGACCCCTGCCCCCTATTATTATTATACAGAGGAAGAGGAGGCTCACCATGACCCCTGCCCCCTATTATTATTATACAGAGGAAGAGGAGGCTCACCATGACCCCTGCCCCCTATTATTATTATACAGAGGAAAAGGAGGCTCACCATGACCCCTGCCCCCTATTATTATTATACATAGGAAGAGGAGGCTCACCATGACCCCTGCCCCCTACTATTATTATTATACAGAGGAAGAGGGGGCTCACCATGACCCCTGCCCCCTATTATTATTATACAGAGGAAGAGGGGGCTCACCATGACCCCTGCCCCCTATTATTATTATTATACAGAGGAAGAGGGGGCTCACCATGACCCCTGCCCCCTATTATTATTATTATACAGAGGAAGGGGAGGCTCACCATGACCCCTGCCCCCTATTATTATTATACTGAGGAAGAGGAGGCTCACCATGACCCCTGCCCCCTATTATTATTATTATACAGAGGAAGAGGAGGCTCACCATGACCCCTGCCCCCTATTATTATTATACAGAGGAAGAGGAGGCTCACCATGACCCCTGCCCCCTATTATTATTATACAGAGGAAGAGGAGGCTCACCATGCCCCTCACCCCCTATTATTATTATACAGAGGAAGAGGAGGCTCACCATGACCCCTGCCCCCTATTATTATTATTATACAGAGGAGGAGGAGGATCACCATGACCCCTGCCCCCTATTATTATTATACAGAGGAAGAGGAGCCTCACCATGTCCCCTGCCCCCTATTATTATTATACAGAGGAAGAGGAGGCTCACCATGACCCCTGCCCCCTATTATTATTATACAGAGGAAGAGGAGGCTCACCATGACCCCTGCCCCCTATTATTATTATACAGAGGAAGAGGAGGCTCACCATGACCCCTGCCCCCTATTATTATTATACAGAGGAAAAGGAGGCTCACCATGACCCCTGCCCCCTATTATTATTATACAGAGGAAGAGGAGGCTCACCATGACCCCTGCCCCCTATTATTATTATTATACAGAGGAGGAGGAGGCTCACCATGACCCCTGCCCCCTATTATTATTATACAGAGGAAGAGGAGCCTCACCATGTCCCCTGCCCCCTATTATTATTATACAGAGGAAGAGGAGGCTCACCATGACCCCTGCCCCCTATTATTATTATACAGAGGAAGAGGAGGCTCACCATGACCCCTGCCCCCTATTATTATTATACAGAGGAAGAGGAGCCTCACCATGTCCCCTGCCCCCTATTATTATTATACAGAGGAAGAGGAGGCTCACCATGACCCCTGCCCCCTATTATTATTATACAGAGGAAGAGGAGGCTCACCATGACCCCTGCCCCCTATTATTATTATACAGAGGAAAAGGAGGCTCACCATGACCCCTGCCCCCTATTATTATTATACAGAGGAAGAGGAGGCTCACCATGACCCCTGCCCCCTATTATTATTATACAGAGGAAAAGGAGGCTCACCATGACCCCTGCCCCCTATTATTATTATACAGAGGAAGAGGAGGCTCACCATGACCCCTGCCCCCTATTATTATTATACAGAGGAAAAGGAGGCTCACCATGACCCCTGCCCCCTATTATTATACAGAGGAAGAGGAGGCTCACCATGACCCCTGCCCCCTATTATTATTATACAGAGGAAAAGGAGGCTCACCATGACCCCTGCCCCCTATTATTATTATACAGAGGAAGAGGGGGCTCACCATGACCCCTGCCCCCTATTATTATTATACAGAGGAAGAGGAGGCTCACCATGACCCCTGCCCCCTATTATTATTATACAGAGGAAGAGGAGGCTCACCATGACCCCTGCCCCCTATTATTATTATACAGAGGAAAAGGAGGCTCACCATGACCCCTGCCCCCTACTATTATTATTATTATACAGAGGAAGAGGGGGCTCACCATGACCCCTGCCCCCTATTATTATTATACATAGGAAGAGGAGGCTCACCATGACCCCTGCCCCCTACTATTATTATTATACAGAGGAAGAGGGGGCTCACCATGACCCCTGCCCCCTATTATTATTATACAGAGGAAGAGGGGGCTCACCATGACCCCTGCCCCCTATTATTATTATACATAGGAAGAGGAGGCTCACCATGACCCCTGCCCCCTACTATTATTATTATACAGAGGAAGAGGGGGCTCACCATGACCCCTGCCCCCTATTATTATTATACAGAGGAAGAGGAGGCTCACCATGACCCCTGCCCCCTATTATTATTATACATAGGAAGAGGAGGCTCACCATGACCCCTGCCCCCTACTATTATTATTATACAGAGGAAGAGGGGGCTCACCATGACCCCTGCCCCCTATTATTATTATACAGAGGAAGAGGGGGCTCACCATGACCCCTGCCCCCTATTATTATTATTATACAGAGGAAGAGGGGGCTCACCATGACCCCTGCCCCCTATTATTATTATTATACAGAGGAAGAGGGGATCACCATGACCCCTGCCCCCTATTATTATTATACAGAGGAAGAGGGGGCTCACCATGACCCCTGCCCCCTATTATTATTATTATACAGAGGAAGAGGAGGCTCACCATGACCCCTGCCCCCTATTATTATTATACAGAGGAAGAGGGGGCTCACCATGACCCCTGCCCCCTATTATTATTATACAGAGGAAGAGGAGGCTCACCATGACCCCTGCCCCCTATTATTATTATACAGAGGAAGAGGAGCCTCACCATGACCCCTGCCCCCTATTATTATTATACAGAGGAAGAGGAGGCTCACCATGACCCCTGCCCCCTATTATTATTATACAGAGGAAAAGGAGGCTCACCATGTCCCCTGCCCCCTATTATTATTATTATACAGAGGAAGAGGGGGCTCACCATGACCCCTGCCCCCTATTATTATTATACAGAGGAAGAGGGGGCTCACCATGACCCCTGCCCCCTATTATTATTATACAGAGGAAGAGGAGGCTCACCATGACCCCTGCCCCCTATTATTATTATACAGAGGAAGAGGAGGCTCACCATGACCCCTGCCCCCTATTATTATTATACAGAGGAAGAGGAGCCTCACCATGACCCCTGCCCCCTATTATTATTATACAGAGGAAGAGGAGGCTCACCATGACCCCTGCCCCCTATTATTATTATACAGAGGAAGAGGAGGCTCACCATGCCCCCTGCCCCCTATTATTATTATACAGAGGAAGAGGATGCTCACCATGACCCCTGCCCCCTATTATTATTATACAGAGGAAGAGGAGCCTCACCATGACCCCTGCCCCCTATTATTATTATACAGAGGAAGAGGAGGCTCACCATGACCCCTGCCCCCTATTATTATTATACAGAGGAAGAGGAGGCTCACCATGACCCCTGCCCCCTATTATTATTATACAGAGGAAGAGGATGCTCACCATGACCCCTGCCCCCTATTATTATTATTATACAGAGGAAGAGGAGCCTCACCATGACCCCTGCCCCCTATTATTATTATACAGAGGAAGAGGATGCTCACCATGACCCCTGCCCCCTATTATTATTATACAGAGGAAGAGGGGGCTCACCATGACCCCTGCCCCCTATTATTATTATTATACAGAGGAAGAGGGGGCTCACCATGACCCCTGCCCCCTATTATTATTATACAGAGGAAGAGGAGGCTCACCATGACCCCTGCCCCCTATTATTATTATACAGAGGAAGAGGGGGCTCACCATGACCCCTGCCCCCTATTATTATTATTATACAGAGGAAGAGGGGGCTCACCATGACCCCTGCCCCCTATTATTATTATACAGAGGAAGAGGAGGCTCACCATGACCCCTGCCCCCTATTATTATTATACAGAGGAAGAGGGGGCTCACCATGACCCCTGCCCCCTATTATTATTATACAGAGGAAGAGGAGCCTCACCATGACCCCTGCCCCCTATTATTATTATACAGAGGAAGAGGAGGCTCACCATGACCCCTGCCCCCTATTATTATTATACAGAGGAAGAGGAGGCTCACCATGACCCCTGCCCCCTATTATTATTATACAGAGGAAGAGGAGGCTCACCATGACCCCTGCCCCCTATTATTATTATACAGAGGAAGAGGAGCCTCACCATGACCCCTGCCCCCTATTATTATTATACAGAGGAAGAGGAGGCTCACCATGACCCCTGCCCCCTATTATTATTATACAGACGAAGAGGAGGCTCACCATGCCCCCTGCCCCCTATTATTATTATACAGAGGAAGAGGATGCTCACCATGACCCCTGCCCCCTATTATTATTATTATACGGAGGAAGAGGAGGATCACCATGACCCCTGCCCCCTATTATTATTATACAGAGGAAGAGGATGCTCACCATGACCCCTGCCCCCTATTATTATTATACAGAGGAAGAGGGGGCTCACCATGACCCCTGCCCCCTATTATTATTATTATACAGAGGAAGAGGGGGCTCACCATGACCCCTGCCCCCTATTATTATTATACAGAGGAAGAGGATGCTCACCATGACCCCTGCCCCCTATTATTATTATACAGAGGAAGAGGGGGCTCACCATGACCCCTGCCCCCTATTATTATTATTATACAGAGGAAGAGGGGGCTCACCATGACCCCTGCCCCCTATTATTATTATACAGAGGAAGAGGAGGCTCACCATGACTCCTGCCCCCTATTATTATTATACAGAGGAAGAGGAGGCTCACCATGACTCCTGCCCCCTATTATTATTATACAGAGGAAGAGGAGGCTCACCATGACCCCTGCCCCCTATTATTATTATACAGAGGAAGAGGAGGCTCACCATGACCCCTGCCCCCTATTATTATTATACAGAGGAAGAGGAGGCTCACCATGACCCATGCCCCCCTATTATTATTATACAGAGGAAGAGGAGGCTCACCATGACCCCTGCCCCCTATTATTATTATACAGAGGAAGAGGGGGCTCACCATGACCCCTGCCCCCTATTATTATTATTATACAGAGGAAGAGGGGGCTCACCATGACCCCTGCCCCCTATTATTATTATACAGAGGAAGAGGAGGCTCACCATGACCCCTGCCCCCTATTATTATTATACAGAGGAAGAGGAGCCTCACCATGACCCCTGCCCCCTATTATTATTATACAGAGGAAGAGGAGGCTCACCATGACCCCTGCCCCCTATTATTATTATACAGAGGAAGAGGAGGCTCACCATGACCCCTGCCCCCTATTATTATTATACAGAGGAAGAGGGGGCTCACCATGACCCCTGCCCCCTAGTATTATTATTATACAGAGGAAGAGGAGCCTCACCATGACCCCTGCCCCCTATTATTATTATACAGAGGAAGAGGAGGCTCACCATGACCCCTGCCCCCTATTATTATTATTATACAGAGGAAGAGGAGGCTCACCATGACCCCTGCCCCCTATTATTATTATTATACAGAGGAAGAGGGGGCTCACCATGACCCCTGCCCCCTATTATTATTATACAGAGGAAGAGGAGCCTCACCATGACCCCTGCCCCCTATTATTATTATACAGAGGAAGAGGAGGCTCACCATGACCCCTGCCCCCTATTATTATTATACAGAGGAAGAGGAGGCTCACCATGTCCCCTGCCCCCTATTATTATTATTATTATTATACAGAGGAAGAGGGGGCTCACCATGACCCCTGCCCCCTATTATTATTATACAGAGGAAGAGGAGGCTCACCATGACCCCTGCCCCCTATTATTATTATACAGAGGAAGAGGGGGCTCACCATGACCCCTGCCCCCTATTATTATTATTATACAGAGGAAGAGGAGGCTCACCATGACCCCTGCCCCCTATTATTATTATACAGAGGAAGAGGAGGCTCACCATGACCCCTGCCCCCTATTATTATTATACAGAGGAAGAGGGGGCTCACCATGACCCCTGCCCCCTATTATTATTATACAGAGGAAGAGGAGGCTCACCATGACCCCTGCCCCCTATTATTATTATACAGAGGAAGAGGAGGCTCACCATGACCCCTGCCCCCTATTATTATTATTATACAGAGGAAGAGGAGGCTCACCATGCCCCCTGCCCCCTATTATTATACAGAGGAAGAGGAGGCTCACCATGACCCCTGCCCCCTATTATTATTATACAGAGGAAGAGGAGGCTCACCATGACCCCTGCCCCCTATTATTATTATACAGAGGAAGAGGAGGCTCACCATGACCCCTGCCCCCTATTATTATTATACAGAGGAAGAGGAGGCTCACCATGACCCCTGCCCCCTATTATTATACAGAGGAAGAGGAGGCTCACCATGACCCCTGCCCCCTATTATTATTATACAGAGGAAGCTCACCATGACCCCTGCCCCCATTATTATTATACAGAGGAAGAGGAGGCTCACCATGACCCCTGCCCCCTATTATTATTATACAGAGGAAGAGGGGGCTCACCATGACCCCTGCCCCCTATTATTATTATTATTATACAGAGGAAGAGGGGGCTCACCATGACCCCTGCCCCCTATTATTATTATACAGAGGAAGAGGAGGCTCACCATGACCCCTGCCTCCTATTATTATTATACAGAGGAAGAGGGGGCTCACCATGACCCCTGCCTCCTATTATTATTATACAGAGGAAGAGGGGGCTCACCATGACCCCTGCCCCCTATTATTATTATTATACAGAGGAAGAGGAGGCTCACCATGACCCCTGCCCCCTATTATTATTATTATACAGAGGAAGAGGAGGCTCACCATGACCCCTGCCCCCTATTATTATTATACAGAGGAAGAGGAGGCTCACCATGACCCCTGCCTCCTATTATTATTATACAGAGGAAGAGGAGGCTCACCATGACCCCTGCCCCCTATTATTATTATTATACAGAGGAAGAGGGGGCTCACCATGACCCCTGCCCCCTATTATTATTATACAGAGGAAGAGGAGGCTCACCATGTCCCCTGCCCCCTATTATTATTATACAGAGGAAGAGGAGCCTCACCATGACCCCTGCCCCCTATTATTATTATACAGAGGAAGAGGAGGCTCACCATGACCCCTGCCCCCTATTATTATTATACAGAGGAAGAGGGGGCTCACCATGACCCCTGCCCCCTAGTATTATTATTATACAGAGGAAGAGGAGCCTCACCATGACCCCTGCCCCCTATTATTATTATACAGAGGAAGAGGAGGCTCACCATGACCCCTGCCCCCTATTATTATTATTATACAGAGGAAGAGGAGGCTCACCATGACCCCTGCCCCCTATTATTATTATTATACAGAGGAAGAGGGGGCTCACCATGACCCCTGCCCCCTATTATTATTATACAGAGGAAGAGGAGCCTCACCATGACCCCTGCCCCCTATTATTATTATACAGAGGAAGAGGAGGCTCACCATGACCCCTGCCCCCTATTATTATTATACAGAGGAAGAGGAGGCTCACCATTACCCCTGCACCCTATTATTATTATACAGAGGAAGCTCACCATGACCCCTGCCCCCTATTATTATTATACAGAGGAAAAGGAGGCTCACCATGACCCCTGCCCCCTATTATTATTATACAGAGGAAGAGGAGGCTCACCATGACCCCTGCCCCCTATTATTATTATACAGAGGAAGAGGAGGCTCACCATGACCCCTGCCCCCTATTATTATTATACAGAGGAAGAGGAGGCTCACCATGTCCCCTGCCCCCTATTATTATACAGAGGAAGAGGAGGCTCACCATGACCCCTGCCCCCTATTATTATTATACAGAGGAAAAGGAGGCTCACCATGACCCCTGCCCCCTATTATTATTATACAGAGGAAGAGGAGGCTCACCATGACCCCTGCCCCCTATTATTATTATACAGAGGAAGAGGAGGCTCACCATGACCCCTGCCCCCTATTATTATTATACAGAGGAAGAGGAGGCTCACCATGACCCCTGCCCCCTATTATTATACAGAGGAAGAGGAGGCTCACCATGACCCCTGCCCCCTATTATTATTATACAGAGGAAGCTCACCATGACCCCTGCCCCCATTATTATTATACAGAGGAAGAGGAGGCTCACCATGACCCCTGCCCCCTATTATTATTATACAGAGGAAGAGGGGGCTCACCATGACCCCTGCCCCCTATTATTATTATTATTATACAGAGGAAGAGGGGGCTCACCATGACCCCTGCCCCCTATTATTATTATACAGAGGAAGAGGAGGCTCACCATGACCCCTGCCTCCTATTATTATTATACAGAGGAAGAGGGGGCTCACCATGACCCCTGCCTCCTATTATTATTATACAGAGGAAGAGGGGGCTCACCATGACCCCTGCCCCCTATTATTATTATTATACAGAGGAAGAGGAGGCTCACCATGACCCCTGCCCCCTATTATTATTATTATACAGAGGAAGAGGAGGCTCACCATGACCCCTGCCCCCTATTATTATTATACAGAGGAAGAGGAGGCTCACCATGACCCCTGCCTCCTATTATTATTATACAGAGGAAGAGGAGGCTCACCATGACCCCTGCCCCCTATTATTATTATTATACAGAGGAAGAGGGGGCTCACCATGACCCCTGCCCCCTATTATTATTATACAGAGGAAGAGGAGGCTCACCATGTCCCCTGCCCCCTATTATTATTATACAGAGGAAGAGGAGCCTCACCATGACCCCTGCCCCCTATTATTATTATACAGAGGAAGAGGAGGCTCACCATGACCCCTGCCCCCTATTATTATTATACAGAGGAAGAGGGGGCTCACCATGACCCCTGCCCCCTAGTATTATTATTATACAGAGGAAGAGGAGCCTCACCATGACCCCTGCCCCCTATTATTATTATACAGAGGAAGAGGAGGCTCACCATGACCCCTGCCCCCTATTATTATTATTATACAGAGGAAGAGGAGGCTCACCATGACCCCTGCCCCCTATTATTATTATTATACAGAGGAAGAGGGGGCTCACCATGACCCCTGCCCCCTATTATTATTATACAGAGGAAGAGGAGCCTCACCATGACCCCTGCCCCCTATTATTATTATACAGAGGAAGAGGAGGCTCACCATGACCCCTGCCCCCTATTATTATTATACAGAGGAAGAGGAGGCTCACCATTACCCCTGCACCCTATTATTATTATACAGAGGAAGAGGAGGCTCACCATGACCCCTGCCCCCTATTATTATTATACAGAGGAAGAGGAGGCTCACCATGTCCCCTGCCCCCTATTATTATTATTATTATTATACAGAGGAAGAGGGGGCTCACCATGACCCCTGCCCCCTATTATTATTATACAGAGGAAGAGGAGGCTCACCATGACCCCTGCCCCCTATTATTATTATACAGAGGAAGAGGGGGCTCACCATGACCCCTGCCCCCTATTATTATTATTATACAGAGGAAGAGGAGGCTCACCATGACCCCTGCCCCCTATTATTATTATACAGAGGAAGAGGAGGCTCACCATGACCCCTGCCCCCTATTATTATTATACAGAGGAAGAGGGGGCTCACCATGACCCCTGCCCCCTATTATTATTATACAGAGGAAGAGGAGGCTCACCATGACCCCTGCCCCCTATTATTATTATACAGAGGAAGAGGAGGCTCACCATGACCCCTGCCCCCTATTATTATTATTATACAGAGGAAGAGGAGGCTCACCATGCCCCCTGCCCCCTATTATTATTATACAGAGGAAGCTCACCATGACCCCTGCCCCCTATTATTATTATACAGAGGAAAAGGAGGCTCACCATGACCCCTGCCCCCTATTATTATTATACAGAGGAAGAGGAGGCTCACCATGACCCCTGCCCCCTATTATTATTATACAGAGGAAGAGGAGGCTCACCATGACCCCTGCCCCCTATTATTATTATACAGAGGAAGAGGAGGCTCACCATGTCCCCTGCCCCCTATTATTATACAGAGGAAGAGGAGGCTCACCATGACCCCTGCCCCCTATTATTATTATACAGAGGAAAAGGAGGCTCACCATGACCCCTGCCCCCTATTATTATTATACAGAGGAAGAGGAGGCTCACCATGACCCCTGCCCCCTATTATTATTATACAGAGGAAGAGGAGGCTCACCATGACCCCTGCCCCCTATTATTATTATACAGAGGAAGAGGAGGCTCACCATGACCCCTGCCCCCTATTATTATACAGAGGAAGAGGAGGCTCACCATGACCCCTGCCCCCTATTATTATTATACAGAGGAAGCTCACCATGACCCCTGCCCCCATTATTATTATACAGAGGAAGAGGAGGCTCACCATGACCCCTGCCCCCTATTATTATTATACAGAGGAAGAGGGGGCTCACCATGACCCCTGCCCCCTATTATTATTATTATTATACAGAGGAAGAGGGGGCTCACCATGACCCCTGCCCCCTATTATTATTATACAGAGGAAGAGGGGGCTCACCATGACCCCTGCCTCCTATTATTATTATACAGAGGAAGAGGGGGCTCACCATGACCCCTGCCTCCTATTATTATTATACAGAGGAAGAGGGGGCTCACCATGACCCCTGCCCCCTATTATTATTATTATACAGAGGAAGAGGAGGCTCACCATGACCCCTGCCCCCTATTATTATTATTATACAGAGGAAGAGGAGGCTCACCATGACCCCTGCCCCCTATTATTATTATACAGAGGAAGAGGAGGCTCACCATGACCCCTGCCTCCTATTATTATTATACAGAGGAAGAGGAGGCTCACCATGACCCCTGCCCCCTATTATTATTATTATACAGAGGAAGAGGGGGCTCACCATGACCCCTGCCCCCTATTATTATTATACAGAGGAAGAGGAGGCTCACCATGTCCCCTGCCCCCTATTATTATTATACAGAGGAAGAGGAGCCTCACCATGACCCCTGCCCCCTATTATTATTATACAGAGGAAGAGGAGCCTCACCATGACCCCTGCCGCCTATTATTATTATACAGAGGAAGAGGGGGCTCACCATGACCCCTGCCCCCTATTATTATTATACAGAGGAAGAGGAGGCTCACCATGACCCCTGCCCCCTATTATTATTATACAGAGGAAGAGGGGGCTCACCATGACCCCTGCCCCCTATTATTATTATACAGAGGAAGAGGAGGCTCACCATGACCCCTGCCCCCTATTATTATTATACAGAGGAAGAGAAGGCTCACCATGACCCCTGCCCCCTATTATTATTATACAGAGGAAGAGGGGCTCACCATGTCCCCTGCCCCCTATTATTATTATACAGGGGAAGAGGAGGCTCACCATGTCCCCTGCCCCCTATTATTATTATACAGAGGAAGAGGAGGCTCACCATGACCCCTGCCCCCTATTATTATTATACAGAGGAAAAGGAGGCTCACCATGACCCCTGCCCCCTATTATTATTATACAGAGGAAGAGGAGGCTCACCATGACCCCTGCCCCCTATTATTATTATACAGAGGAAAAGGAGGCTCACCATGACCCCTGCCCCCTATTATTATTATACAGAGGAAGAGGAGGCTCACCATGCCCCCTGCCCCCTATTATTATTATACAGAGGAAAAGGAGGCTCACCATGACCCCTGCCCCCTATTATTATTATACAGAGGAAGAGGAGGCTCACCATGACCCCTGCCCCCTATTATTATTATACAGGGGAAGAGGAGGCTCACCATGTCCCCTGCCCCCTATTATTATTATTATACAGAGGAAGAGGAGGCTCACCATGCCCCCTATTATTATACAGAGGAAGAGGAGGCTCACCATGCCCCCTATTATTATACAGAGGAAGAGGAGGCTCACCATGACCCCTGCCCCCTATTATTATTATACAGAGGAAGAGGAGCCTCACCATGACCCCTGCCCCCTATTATTATTATACAGAGGAAGCTCACCATGACCCCTGCCCCCATTATTATTATACAGAGGAAGAGGAGGCTCACCATGACCCCTGCCCCCTATTATTATTATACAGAGGAAGAGGAGGCTCACCATGACCCCTGCCCCCTATTATTATTATTATACAGAGGAAGAGGAGGCTGACCATGACCCCTGCCCCCTATTATTATTATTATACAGAGGAAGAGGAGGCTGACCATGACCCCTGCCCCCTATTATTATTATTATACAGAGGAAGAGGAGGCTCACCATGCCCCCTATTATTATACAGAGGAAGAGGAGGCTCACCATGACCCCTGCCCCCTATTATTATTATACAGAGGAAGCTCACCATGACCCCTGCCCCCATTATTATTATACAGAGGAAGAGGAGGCTCACCATGACCCCTGCCCCCTATTATTATTATACAGAGGAAGAGGGGGCTCACCATGACCCCTGCCCCCTATTATTATTATTATTCAGAGGAAGAGGGGGCTGACCATGACCCCTGCCCCCTATTATTATTATTATTATACAGAGGAAGAGGAGGCTGACCATGACCCCTGCCCCCTATTATTATTATTATACAGAGGAAGAGGAGGCTCACCATGACCCCTGCCCCCTATTATTATTATACAGAGGAAGAGGAGGCTCACCATGACCCCTGCCCCCTATTATTATTATACAGAGGAAGAGGAGGCTCACCATGACCCCTGCCTCCTATTATTATACAGAGGAAGAGGGGGCTCACCATGACCCCTGCCCCCTATTATTATACAGAGGAAGAGGAGGCTCACCATGACCCCTGCCCCCTATTATTATTATACAGAGGAAGAGGAGGCTCACCATGACCCCTGCCTCCTATTATTATACAGAGGAAGAGGAGGCTGACCATGACCCCTGCCCCCTATTATTATTATTATACAGAGGAAGAGGAGGCTCACCATGACCCCTGCCCCCTATTATTATTATACAGAGGAAGAGGAGGCTCACCATGACCCCTGCCCCCTATTATTATTATTATACAGAGGAAGAGGAGGCTCACCATGACCCCTGCCTCCTATTATTATACAGAGGAAGAGGAGGCTGACCATGACCCCTGCCCCCTATTATTATTATTATACAGAGGAAGAGGAGGCTCACCATGACCCCTGCCCCCTATTATTATTATACAGAGGAAGAGGAGGCTCACCATGACCCCTGCCCCCTATTATTATTATACAGAGGAAGAGGAGGCTCACCATGACCTCTGCCTCCTATTATTATACAGAGGAAGAGGGGGCTCACCATGACCCCTGCCCCCTATTATTATACAGAGGAAGAGGAGGCTCACCATGACCCCTGCCTCCTATTATTATACAGAGGAAGAGGGGGCTCACCATGACCCCTGCCCCCTATTATTATACAGAGGAAGAGGAGGCTCACCATGACCCCTGCCCCCTATTATTATTATACAGAGGAAGAGGAGGCTCACCATGACCCCTGCCTCCTATTATTATACAGAGGAAGAGGAGGCTCACCATGACCCCTGCCCCCTATTATTATTATACAGAGGAAGAGGAGGCTCACCATGACCCCTGCCTCCTATTATTATACAGAGGAAGAGGGGGCTCACCATGTCCCCTGCCCCCTATTATTATTATACAGAGGAAGAGGGGGATCACCATGTCCCCTGCCCCCTATTATTATTATACAGAGGAAGAGGGGGCTCAATATGACCCCTGCCCCCTATTATTATTATTATACAGAGGAAGAGGGGGCTCAACATGACCCCTGCCCCCTATTATTATTATACAGAGGAAGAGGAGGCTCACCATGACCCCTGCCCCCTATTATTATTATACAGAGGAAGAGGAGGCTCACCATGACTCCTGCCCCCTATTATTATTATTATTATTATACAGAGGAAGAGGAGGCTCACCATGACCCCTGCCTCCTATTATTATTATTATACAGAGGAAGAGGGGGATCACCATGACCCCTGCCCCCTATTATTATTATACAGAGGAAGAGGGGGATCACCATGACCCCTGCCCCCTATTATTATTATACAGAGGAAGAGGGGGATCACCATGACCCCTGCCCCCTATTATTATTATACAGAGGAAGAGAGGATTCACCATTATAGCTTCCCCCTCATATTATGCAGAGAAAGTTGGGGGTTACTCTGAAAACCTTTGAAGTCTCGTCTAATGATATTGCTCGGCTTTGGTTCATATGTGTGCTGATGTTTCACAGAGGAGAATACATCTCGCATATCTGTTGTCAAGGAAGCCTCTGGTAACTCTTAAACTGCTGTTTTTTTTTTTTTTTTTGTCTTCCAGTGTGAGCTCCACAGAGCAGCCAGAATCTGACTCTAATATACAGAGGAGGGGATTTGTAAGGATGCAAGACTCTCCATCTACCAGAACACTATAATGGAGGATCAGCACCTTCTCCCATCACAAGGTAAGAACCCTAACCTTTGTTTCTGAACCCCCACTAGCTCTTTTTTTTTTTTTTTAGTTCCTAGGATAAGGTGGCCTTTGTTGTGATTCCTAAGTTTAGAATGGCTGTCTGGATTGGGGGGCTCCTAGATCAGGGAGATTTCTCTCCTTTTTCTCTGCTAACCCTCTGGTTCAATACCTCTGTTGGCTACACTTTTTGTTTTTCTCACTGGTCTGGGACCATGTGACGTAGCAGAACTGGCTGCTTGGGCAGTGGCTCTCGGACTGGAAAATTTCCTTCCTGTGATCCTCTATTGTGCATTTGCTGAAATTTCTAGTCATTGTCCAGGCAGTAAAATAAAAAAGGCTATACTCACTTTTCACTATGGCACGTTCCCTCACTC
Source organism: Gastrophryne carolinensis (assembly GCA_027917425.1). NCBI lineage: Eukaryota > Metazoa > Chordata > Amphibia > Anura > Microhylidae > Gastrophryne > Gastrophryne carolinensis. Next base: position 27,356,987 of record CM051237.1, read on the forward strand.
AATGTAATGGTCTTAACAGAGGGCAGTTCATCCAAATACTATGGAAGCTGCAAGGAATCGTTACGGGCAGTGCGGGACTTGGATATGATGAAGTGTAGAGAATCGGACTAGGAGGAATTGTCTGCGGGGGAGAAAAGGTGCGTATAACCCATTCAGGAGTTTACTATCTTCTACTGTACCTATGAATAACTGCAGGGTAATGCAATAAACGCCAACTGTGATGCGTTTTGTCATATTCTCCTAAAGTTATGCCAGCTAGGCCTTTAAAATCATATCTAGCTATTCATGTGTCGGGCATCCTTGGACATCTGGCCACGATTTTTCCCTTAGTCCCAAGACCCCCCTCCACCCACTGGGTTTCAGCCATCATAAATTGTGGAGTTCATCTGTGTCAGGCATTTCTAATAGCGGCAGGTCATTTACAGCTAGGTGCTAACGACCACCCTCCCCACCACAAGGAAGGCCCCCTGGGCAGACATCGCTCTCCCCATGCAGCAGGCAGGCAGAAAACTGACAGATCTCCCGCCAAAAAATATCAAATAACTTTTCTTCTAGGATTCACACTGTATTCCCTATAAACTCATATGATAGCTGAGACCATAAGCTACAGAATGATATGAGACCTGCCCACAGGACGGTTTCAGAAACTTAAATGTTTCGAGGGGTTCTGGGTGGGGAAGAGCGAACCCTCCAAAGTTCAGGTTCGGCAAGTTCGGCTGAACTCTGCCTTTGGGGACTTAGCAGCCCATCATCCAGCTTTTCCCTGTTTGGGGCGAATGCCATAACCCTGACTTCTGGCTGAAGTCCGAACTTTGCAGTTCGGGTTTGCTCATCCCTAGTTCTGAGCATAGTAGCACTAACATGTTTGGGTCAGTTTAATTCAAAATTAGGTGCTGGTCTGGAAAATCACATTCCTGGGCTGGTTCTGATGAGGCAGCCCATGGGGCTTGCAGCCATTTTCTGGGCTCAAAGGCCAAACCCCTCAAATCCTGATGTGAGGTGACGGGCAACCCATTGTCCCCAGCTATAAATTAGACAGCTGTCTAGGTGACTGACATAAATTACCATTTCATCACAAGGCAGTTATCCGTCACACCCCATCCAGAAACCCTCCGCTGATTTATCAGATTTTGACCCCACAACGAAGGATCAGGCTTTGCCTCTATAAATCTGGACTTTGCCAATTTAAACCTGGCTAAAGCTCCTGCTGTCCTTCAGCAGCCTGCTAAGCCTTCGGGGGGCAGAGTGTTGGCCCTGGATCAGTCTGATGTCGCCGTTTCAGCTGGCGGCAATATCCAAAAGGTAAGCAGAGCCAGATGGAGGGGAATTGGCCATATATATATTTATGTCTATTGTTCTTCTTTAAAGCGCTCTGTTCTATCCCGGTTTGCAGTGACTGTTGGTGAAACAGATTGGTTCAACCAAATTGGATTTTCCCAGAACTTATGTTCTTCCTTTTAAAATGGACCAACACCCAGGATTTTCACTATCCTGGGTGTTGGTCCACTTCCGCGGGGCACCCCGCTGTGTGAAACCCCCCAGAAAGCCCCAAAAAACTCACCTCACCCCGCCCCTACCGCGCATGCGCGAGCGCTCCTCCAATCAGCGCGGACGGACAAACTTGAATATAGGACAGACCTTACCTTCTCCCCGTTCCAACGGCGCATGCGCGGCCCACCGCCGCCTCTCGGGCTTCCCTCTAACAGGGAGCGCGCCCTGCTAGAGGGAAGCGCAAGAGGCGGCCCGCGCATGCGCCGTTGGAACAGGGAGAAGGTAAGGTTTGTGGGCGTCCTGGGGGGTTTCACACAGCGAGGCACCCCCGATCGGGGTGCCTGCGCAGGGAGTGAGCTGATGGGCCCGGTAATCTTATAGATTCCCGGGCCGATCAGCCGTGGGTGTTGGTCCACTTTAATGTCTGAAATTATTAATTTTTAAATTATTGAATTTTTATGTTTAAAAACATTAACTCTTTGTGGCGGGGGTCAATCCTAATGGTGGATAAACTTTTTGTTGGAACATGCCTATGCCCAACAAACCTTTTCTTGGCAATTTAAATAGCCTTGAGTTTGTACCAGCCTGTCTTCCAAGGTGGTTGCGCCACACCCAATAAACGTGTTGCTCAGTTTGGTTAACACAATTTTGAAACTTGTCCTAGTATTACCGTTGATACATTGGTGATAAGTTTGATACGATCAGCCAATTCAATTCGATTCGAATCAGGCTACCAATCGAAAAGTCTGATTGTCTCGCTCTGATCGTCACACCAACACACCTAATCTACCCTCCATCTAAAACACTCTGCCCACTCAATTAACTCTTATTGACTGTCTAAGTCACAGGTGTCACACTTCCTCCTGAAGGTCCAGCAAAAGGCCAAGGTCTTCACACAGGTGGAGTGATTAGTGATATTAATTTTAAATAGAGCTCTTCTGTGCCCCCCAAACATCTCAGTACAGGGGCGTTGCCATTATTTTTTTTTCTCAGTCCCCAGAGACACTATGGAAAGAAATGTTAAAACAGAGGAGGAGGATGTGTTTGTGAAGAATGAAGAGGAAGAAATTCCTCTACAGATCAGCACAGGTGAGTAAAGATGTCCTTATTCTCCTGCTCAGTCTCACCACATACTGTTTTGTCTCAGTATAGGGTCATTGCTTTTTATTTTTATGGTCATTGATTGGCTGATTATTTTTTGTTCACAAACCCTGATGACGCCATGCTGCAGGTCTAATAGATTCAACTGTATGGGCTCTATGGATTCCTAGTGTCCTAGTGCTAAATTATATGATGATTAATTCAGTGAAAAGTGCACTTCTATTTTTGGAGTAAAAGGTGTCATTCTCTTTCCTTGTCTACCTCGGGGGTGATTGTGCCCCACTGCACACCCCTGATATGCTGCCCTGCCCCCCCGCGGTTTTACATTTTGGCACTATTTACTCATCTTGCGGTGGGATCCATATTCTGGGTCCCTCAGATTCTGAGCGACCTTCCAACGGGTGGCACCACCTTGCATCCCATTAAGCACTGTGCATGGATCTTGCGCCTGCGAAGTGGGATACAATGGAGCCGCCTGAAATCTTGCGAGACTTCGCTGAGCGAAGAGCACGGCCGTGCTATCACTTACTGGCGGCTAAGCAAAATGTAAGTAGGGGCCGATGGGGGTGGGGGGATTTGCCCCTTTTTATTTTTGGTTGGATGTTCCTCTTTAAAGTCTTTAAAAACCCGAGATTTTTACTATCCTGTGTTTTGTTCCTTTCCCCGGGGGTCCCCCGCTGTGTGAAACCCCCCAGGTCGCCCCATTCTAAGTCTAAGAGCTGCTGCTCTGATGGCCGCATCCTCCGATTCCCTCTAACAGGGAGCGTGCCCGTGCAGCCATTCCAAAATGCCTCCCGCGGACACTAGAGGGATAGCAGGATGCAGCCGTTGCTCTTAGATGCGCCGTGGGACAGGAAAATGAGGTGAGTGAATGGGACGACCTGGGGGGTTTCACACAGCGGGGCATCCCAATTTTGTATGCCCGGGGGGGGTACGATCGGGCTGGGTTTTGGTCCACTTTAACTCCAAAGTGTGCTTCTTGCACCTGGTGCTTAATCGCCCCTATTGGTTGAAATAAAGCAAACAACTGATGATTACTATACCTACCTACACTCATATGATGCATATTCATCTAAACAGCATTTATTGTTTGTTACCCACATGTAGACGTGTTTTACCAGTTATGCTTTTGTAACACATTCTTTTGTAACACATGTGCCTTATACTTTTATTTGCCTTATCCCAGTCCAGCTTGCCTTAGCAATACATAGTAATATTTACATTTACTGCTTTATTCCTAGTCTTGTCTGTAATAATCTGGCTTTAACATCCAGCATTCACCCCCTCTGCAGCCATTATACACACAACACACTCCAGAATCTGGAATCCCGCGGCCATCTTGGTACAGGGTCATGAATGTCATTGTTTTTTTACCCCCACAGTCTCCAGAGATACTATAATAGGATATATGAAAACCGACGAGGAAGTGTTTGTGCACAATAAAGAGGAGGAAGTCCCTCTACAGATCAGCACAGGTGAGTAATAAACCCTGTATAGAAAACATCTCCCTACTACTAACTTCTACTACTCTCCTGCTTAGTAACCCCAAACACAACAGTCTTCTACAGCTCAGCACAGGGGCCTGACTCTCATCTTTATTCACAGACCCTGGAGGAGCTATAGTGAAAACTGAGGAGGAGGAAGGAGTATTTGTGAAGAAGGAGGAGGAAATGTCTCTACAGATCTGCAAAGGTGAGTAAATCTTATGTAGAGCTATTCTCTATCCTAATGTTGTTCTCCACTTGTGCCGCTTATCATTGGATTGCCAAGCTGCCATTCCAAACCACAGGTGACAACAGAGGGGAGAGCTCCTCTACTGCCAGCTAATCTCTGGTACATAGATTTACAGCACAGATAGGGTTCAAGCCATATTCACTAAGAGGTCAGACACGCAACCTCTTGTTCTTAAAGCGGACCAAAACCCACATCCCATGAATTGCTCCCCCCATGAAGAGAACCTTTTGACAATTCTCACTGCCCCTACTTCACACTAATCCCAGATAATGCCGCCTGTATTGGCTGTAAAGCTCCACCTCCTCCGTTTATTGCCACTGTTGTGTGTGGCAATGATGTCATTGCCACACCAATGTAATGATTGATCACCTGCGATCTCACACCGATGGACAGCAAAAAAATAAAATTCTGTGAAATACTCACCTGTAGAATTGGTATTATACGCATACAGCACGTCCTGCTCCAGATATAGTAATTACATGTGGGTAATCCTCCGCCTGAGGGCGCTGTTCACTGCAGACATGTAGAAAACAAGCTCCTCCCGGCCCTACATATACCGAGGGACCTCCCACAAATCCCCAGCATTGAAAAGCAGTGAGAAGGAGAAGCCGGGAGAAACCAACCACCCAAAAACTGGCAATTATAAGAAGGATAACAATCACCATACAGGGGATCCAGAACAGAGTGAAACCAGGGTGGGGTGGAGCAGGACGTGCTGTATGCGTATAATACCAATTCTACAGGTGAGTATTTCACAGAATTGTATTATTCTACAATGAAAAAAGGCACAGCCAACAGTAAAAGCGCTGTCACCCGCAACCTTGCTACCAAGAGCAACATGAGCAAATGCTCTAACCTCAATCTTATGAAACCTTGCAAAGGATGAACTGAACACAAGCAGCGAACTAGTCAGCTTGCTCAACAGAACCTAGTGCTGAAAGGCCCAAGCCAAGGACAAGTAGAAAGAGAACAAAAAAAGAGAGAAGAAGACTCTTCCCCCAAAAGAATAGGCCAGAGTAACAGCCTGACCATGCTACTGCAAAAAGGTAGCTATGGCAACCTTAGAACTCTCCCCCTCGGGGAATATGAACCCTGGTCTCCGGCGAGACCAGCAGGAATACTGAAAACAACGCTAACAAGAATCAGCAAGAGCCAAAACATTTACTTCAGGATCAGAAGGACAAAACCAACCGAGTAAGATCAATCCAAAGGGCACCTAAACCCATGGAAGCAGTCAAGATCCGGTACGTAAGGATGGAGACACCTGCAAACCCCAAAGGGCATAAATCCCTATCAGGGACAAGAGACAGTCCAGGAAAATCTCCAACACCTGTTGAGGGATGCAGATCCCTTTAGCTCAGAGTATCAAGACCATAGCCCAGAGGCAGGAAGGTCTGGAATAAAGGAGAATAAAAACACCGCCTGGACCAAAACTCGGCGTAAGGCGGAACACCCCCACCTCATGGTGTACAGATATATAAAAATATATATATATAATGATTAGGACCACTAACAGAGCCATCCTTTATGGCACACTTCTGACTGGAGCCATCGCCCCAGAAGAGCGACATGAGGGAAGGAACAGTTCAGACAAGAACCTGAATAAGACCCAAGGGAACCCTTAGCAGGGCATCAGAATAAGTAACCCCCCAAACGGGAGCATAGAATTCCCTGGGGAATGCACCTGAGCAACCCCTGAGGAATGCTCAACACAGAAGATTGAACCAGATTTCTGCAGTAGGCGAACAGGGCGAGCCCTGAAAACCTTCAGAGAACTGAGTTGGGGAGCCAACTTTAACCAAGCTGTAATAACTCTAGAACCCAGGGAACAGAGAACGTCCTGCAGGGGAGAGAGCTAGTCCAAACAAGGCAATACGAGTACAACGTACCCCAACATAGCCGGCAGAAAAGGGAGAAGAAGAGGAGGGAGCTAGGGCCTAGCCCTCCAATAGAGACAAGACACCCAGAGATACCCATCTCCAACAGGGTGAAGAGCAAACCGTCCAGTCCAATCGCCTCAATGAGCCTGAAGATAGGGGCAACGTAGTAAGGAGCCTGAATAGGCAGAACAGCCCTCATGAGAGAGCGTACAGGACCACTGTCCTCAGCAGAAAAATCTGCGAACCACACCCCACTGGGCCCCCCAGGCCCCCCAGCATAACGGTTCTCCCTTTCTTCAGCAATCTTGTGCAGAACCCCGCCTAGCAGGGTGAATGAAGATAAGACATATAGAATATAATGTCCTGACAGAAAAGGAATACTAGGCCCCCATGACCAAGGCCAGAGAGTTCTGGGACAAAAACCCAGAGCAGAGTCCCTGTAATAGTGACGGGGCCCCACAGAGCCACACCAGTAGGGACTCAGTGGGACACTAGAATAGAACCTCCTGCCACAGGAGGACAGCCATCAAAGCTAATACCAATGAAGTGCAAGGAATGTAAACCCCCACTTAGATCAGAACCAGAACCTTCCTGAAGGATCAACCTGTTCCGAGACCTTCACAGATAAAAAAGGACAGGCCACTGTCCTCAGACTGACCGAGAGTCCCCAAAAAAGGACAAGTCCTGAAGAGGAGTAGTCCAGCAAATTCGAGCCCACCAAGGGCTCACTGTGTCAATCGAAAAACAGTATGAAAATGGACCCCCTAAGGGGCCCCACCTAAGAACCACAGGGAATTTCAGAAGAAATAAACCCCCCAGTCAACCTGCATGGTGACCATCTACAGGGAGAAGCAAGAAGGAAAGGGATGGCCCCAGACATATTCCTTGAAATTACAACCTCAAAAGGAACCCCCGTAACAAGGGGGAAGCGTACTGACCTAGTTCCAGGGGTGCTGGAACCCTGTCCAGGATAAGTAACCTAAGGTGACGCAGGGCCCAAGGGCTTCTAAGAATAAGGGACAGCATCTGGGCCGCCACCAACAGGCCCACCAGCTGCAAGGTGAAGGTAAGGTGACATCAAAGAGGGCAAAGCCCTTTCAATAATAAGTCCCCATATTGAAGAAAGAAGGCTCTAGATTGAACCAAATCTAAATGCCACCCAGTAGCGAGATACCGAACCAGGGGACACTAAGTGAGGTGCCTGAGCACCAATCCAAAAGACTCCCAAAGGAGCCACAAGTCAAATAGCCAGCTCGGCCTGACGCAGAAATTGGAAGTAAAGAAAGACAATCAAGTAGAACCTAGCGCGGACGCCACGCGGACACGTCCAAGACATCACTCCCCTACTCGCCTTGGTGAGCCGTCTGGGAGTAGGAGAGGAATCCAAAAACAAGACCCCAATCCGTAGAGTTGGTCCTTCAACACTGGCTATTAATGGCCTAGGTGTCCGGAAGGCACAGGGAACTAAAAAAGGATCATAGATCCTCACAGGCATCAAGAGGCCCACTGGACAAGAGCGCCTGCGGCCCAACAGATAGATACCATGTAGGAATGTTGTGAAAAAAATATATTCAGAAGCAAAATGTCTTCAGGAAATGCAATATTTATTCGGTTAACCGGGGGCCGATATTCCTCGAATGCCCAATACAACAGTTTCTCGGAGTTGCTTAAATACAGCTTCAGACAAAGAATCTTAAATGACCATCTGGATTGGTTGGCTTGACACATGTAAAGATTGGATTGGCTATTTCAAACATACACAGACATATATGGAAGGTATAGCTCGGACATAAAGAACATCTGTTTCTCATCAAGCAGACACAACATTCCATTCTTGGTAATGGTTTAAACCTATGAGGAGGGAGGGGTGAGAACCTCTCCATCCACTGGAGATGTGAGAGATGGCATTCAGGCGGCTCATAAATTAATTCTGAATTTAATATTAATTTCCCACTTCAGTCCCCCCTGTTGTTAGTATTTACTAACACAACCAGCTCAGCTGATGGCATTTTCTTCATCTTCCTCATCGAACGAGCTCTTCCTGGTCTTTCACATCTTGGGTAGCAACAGGTGTATATGTTAACATCATGGTGGCCTTGAAGAACAGCAGAAAATAGTAGGAGTCATGCACATAGCAGAAGAAAAGAGCAAACACAAGCATAATGGTCTTCAGTAATAGCAGGAACCAGTATGGGAGACTCAGTGACCATCCCGACAACCAGTAACGCCTGCTTCATCAATCATCTGCTTCTTCAGCACGTGGAGATGTTCAATAGCTTAGGCTTATGTTCTGTTATGCTCACCGGCAATTGCTGGAATGGAAGTACAGCAGGAGATATCTGCACAACACCTCATTGGGAAGCAACATCATATCCAGCGCATATCGGTTCTGTTTAGTGGTCAACCTCAGAACTCTTAATTCCTCCTTGACGGCATTGAAAGCTTCGTCAGTGATATTGATGAACTTCAGGCCTATTTCCTATATACTTGGCATTCACTGCTGCTTGTATTCCTGGAGTTAGTCAACTTGCAAAAAAGACCTCAGCTTTTGAAGAAATTTGTATTCATCGGGGACATCTTCAGATGGACTTCTTCTGGGCGTGCCTGCTCACCTGGAATGGTCGCCTAGGAACTACTAACAACGGGTGCATGAGTCAAAATATTGAGCACACACCTGACCAGTCTCCAGGGAGTCTGGTATATGCCATACCACCACATAGCCAAAACACATCCGTCAAAATTGCAAATCACAAATTTAAACATTTCATCACTTTACATTTAGATTTCTTCCTCAACCTTTTGCCCACCTCTATTATTATAACAACAAATGTCAAACTACTTCTTTAATATCACTTCAAGTTAAGATGTGGGGAATTCCCTCCAAACCCCCTTACATTGGTTGACATCTTTATCAGACTTGTATCTTTAATGAAATTACAGAGTCTGTCCCGCACAATGTAACCACCAGCATATGGGAACCATGCATTATTCGAAATCATTACCTATAACCAGCAACATAGTTCTATACCCACAATTTATATTATCTGTGTAGTTGTTACACATATAACTGGAAGTTTCTGAAACTCCAAACGCTGACATTTTAATATATGACACTTCACTGCCCTGCTCATATTTCGTTAAAATGGGGCAACCCCTCTTCCCAGTAATATCACCTGGTTGAATTTGCCCTCCTAATTTACAAATAAAAATATTTAGCAAACATTCTATTTCCCTCTCACCCATCTCTTCTGACCACATCACTTTTCTGTCCCTGCTGTATGAGGCACCATTTAACATACACAACATTATTCATTGTGTTCACTACTTGTTCAAAGGTCTATACCATAAATATCTTAAAAAAATTTGAAATCCCAATCCCGTTATGCAATTATCAGGAAGTCCATTAAAACAGCTAACATTACATACTTGCAATTTTAAAAGTATTTTATGCAATAATTTAGTTTACTATAACATCACTTGTGAATATAGTCATACTAAACTACATAAACCCAAATATGGATTGGCAAGGAATAACCATCATATGGCAACACAAGGGGAAATTCAACCTAATCAAAACTTTCTGCAGTGGTTAAAATGAATTCACGAAGCTCTGCCCATCGATTGGTGTTTACTGGTCACCTGTTGGAAACAAAACCTTATAACAATGGTTAATTCTTTCAAATAGGTCTTGAACCTCATCCATGTCAACTAAGAACACAGTATAGGCCCACCTATAACTAACTCATAAGGGGTAGATAGTAATCCCATCTCTATTATTCTCCAAAGGCAGAGGAGCTAGAGTTAAGAAGCATAGCTAGTATTTAACCCCAACATCTTCTTTATGTGATTTCTAATTCCTCTTATCCTAGTTCTGCAACATTCCTTCAATGTGATGCATTACCACTGGTACCTGTAAGTTCCAAAAACACCTGTCAAGTTAGGTGAATCATATCTCTTTGCAAATGGGAACTCGTATATAGGTGAAAAGGATGTATATTTTGGATGCACACTTTAACAAAGACCGGAAATCAACCAAAGGCTTTCCATCTTAAAATGTCAACTTTTAAATTTGGAGCATATTAAGCATCTTAGATAACACTGAACATAAAACATTTACCCTCATATGTTGGAAAGTATGATTACAATATGCTTTGGATAGGCCATACCTTCTCAAATTTAAAAGAAGTCAATAATAAATCAATATTCGAAGGCATTTGCAACACTGGAGTATATGATATTGCACACAAAAATTTTAGCTTCGTATACTGTATATCTCTTCCTCCCCCCTGTATGTGCAACGCACTTAGCTACTGCTAAACTATTGGTGAATTAATAACCTGGGTCCATAGTATAACGGAAGGAATATGCAACATATATAGACCATCAGACCTAGCAAAGGCACATCTTTCCCATTTTGGTATTTCATAGAACAATGATGTTGCAACATAAGCAGAGCTGGTGCACAAATTTAGGGCCTGATTTATGTGCAGGGCTGTTAAGGCCAATATGAGTTCAACGGCCTTAGCAGAGTAGGTAAGAGACAAAGCCCACTTACCAAGTACTGCTGGTTCATTGTCATTTAGAACCACTGCTGCACATCCAGTAAACCGTATAACATTCTCTGGATTAAGAGGTGAGGACCCATAAATGTACACAGAAATTCTGTCAGAAAGGATCTTCTGGTGCATTGCTGAACAAGGATGTCCGACCTGAGAGTCAGCTCTTTTATTTATACATTACCAGTGTTGGACTGGGGTGTCTGGGGGCCCACCCCATGCTTGGATGTGAGTATTACCAGCCTATATTCCAGCCACATGCACAGAAACATTACATCAAACCATATTGTCCCTACGTATACGTTCAAGATGCCACAAATGAGCTTACTTAACTCGGTACGGGTGCCCACTGGGGATGCCCTGGTAACCCTGTGGGTCATTCTGAGCCCTTTTTAATCCAACACTGTAACAATTAACCTTTTATATCTTCATACTCCACGTGAAACTGCTACTCTTTACATTACCAAACTTTTATTTATGACAAATTGCAATAACATCCAGATCCATAAAAGCTATTCTATTCCTTAACTGGAACTGGTCGCATCCTGCAACAAGAAACTTCAAAACAATTAATGTTACATAGCTAAGTAATCCTAATGAATAATTTTTTAACTATTGATTCGCAGACCCTTTATTGCTGACATCATAACTGGCTTAAATTCACCAGTCAGTGGCATTTTATGTTCAAATGAACACACATCCCTGATGGGGGGGGGGGGTCATCACATCACACAAAGCGAGGAGGGGCAGTCGCCACACACACACACACACACCAAATTCCTTTGGGAGGGTCTCACTCCAGAAATGATCTTTACCCAGCACTTACAGCTGAACCTTCCTAGTACTTACTATTCTGCTCCCTTCATTTTAGCAGAAATTAACTAGTACTGCCAACTTTCTTAACCCAACTATATCACAACTATGAAACACAATGTGTACTTACACATACTCATAACATACTTAATACACACATTAATACTCAACAGCCACCTAGAGCATCCTTAACCTCCTTTCCACACAGACACACTGATACAGCCTAGCTACATGTATATAACAAGAAAAGAGAGGTCACCCCATCAATCTTCAGACTTGCAGTGACAACCTCCTAACCGGACAATAAGAACTACAAACAAATACCTAGCATTAACCAAGAGAATATATAACTATAGATCCTGCAATTGTATACACTACTATGTCAGTAGATAATATTTAGGTATCTTGTCACCAAATCTGAGCCAACAGAACGGCACACATAATATATAAACCTCCTAATGCCTGGTTCATGTTGCTACTATCTATTTTTCAGATCGACCTATTAATCCAATAAGGCACATCTGTGGCCATATGCACTATGCTGCCATCCTAGTGCCATCTTACTAAAGACAAAAGTTTCTAGCCAGCTTATATAAATGAAACATGGGTAGGAACTTATTTAAAAGGGGAACCTAATTAACTTTTAATTATTACCTTTTATTAAATAACCCATGCAAGAAATATATACATATATTCCCTGTAAATTTACTCAGCTCAGTTCCCAGAGTTCCTGAGATGTGTGAAACCTCCCTGTATTAACCTTGGAAGGGTTAAATCACTCTTCCCCCTCCCCTCTCTGCCTGCTAAATGCTGACATCTGGTCACTAAAAATTAACTCCAGGGGAGAAGCACCAAGAGATGTTTGAACTACATTGATAGACTTAATCTAGGGACAAAATATTTAAATTTTCCTTTATCCAAATATAAACCTGTCTCACCCATAATCTAACCCCTCATACAAATAACAGGAAGAAACTTTAATTTGGTTATTTCATGGCTTAAGACAGATGATTCCATTGATTGATCCATCCATCCAATCTGGATTGAACACAAACAGTGAGACATTAATACATTTCCTGATTGCAATCACTTATATTATACATACACACATAAACCCCCCATGCATAGCATGCACATGCATTAACAAACACATTACCATAAACAAATAAACACAATTAGACAAACATGAGCTCATTTATAACCACGTGGATATTCTTTATATTGGTACCATATCTTAAAAGGATGTCCATAAAGCTTATTAACTCGCCACAGCTAAGTTAAACGTCAAAATATCACTTAAACAAACTTATTGCTATACATATCATATACATAGGTATATTTGTCAAGAAACGTAAAACAGTTACTTGTTCAATGCGTTACAATCAACAAAGGGAGGGGGGTTGCTCTCCCCCTCTCTCCCTCTCCCTCACTTATACACACACAAGGCAGAGTGGAGGAGGGCGGGAGAGCAACTGCTGGAAAAAAAAGAGAACATGTCATTTCTACCTCTGAAATGATTTTAGAAGTTTCCAGTTATTTGGTAGGTACCAGAGTTGCAGAAACAGGCACTAATGATACAGCAACATACAACCATTATACTTAAGACAACTGGGGCTGCTCCACACCGCAATGTGGAGCCTTTGCCGCTCAGTGAAAACAATAAAACAGTACAGTACAATCAGTACAACATTGAACACAATTTCAACATAAAACGTAAGACAAGCCATAGGCTATAATAATCTCTATGGGACCCTCGCGTCAGCTCGACAGCTAGGTCCACATGCGCATTTCATAAGCTTATAACTCAACTCATAACTCATATCTTCATCAAAACTATTATGGCAGTCCACCCGTGGTCGACCTGACCTGGCTGCCTATACACCTTAAACTGGGCTTTAATTTCAACCAGAGGTTATAACCCATCCACAATATTCTTTAAACACATATAAAATCTCAAATATCAACCAGAGGTTCTTTAAACACATAAAAAAAATCTTAAACTTCAACCAGAGGTTATAAAACTACTACAAAACTTATTTTCAATAAACATTGCATTTCCCAGAAGTGCTGTTCACATTTACCCAACCCAACTCCACTTACTTGACATATGGTGACCAAAGGAAAAAATGAAACAGTGCAGACAGAAGTTTTGCAAAGCACGGTATCTGCTTACCTAGATGCGCAACTGCACTGATCATTTTATCCAATAGTCGTCAAGAAGCATTGGTTGGCATAAATCACGTCGGGGTCACCAAATGTTGTGAAAAAAATATATTCAGAAGCAAAATGTCTTCAGGAAATGCAATATTTATTCGGTTAACCGGGGGCCGATATTCCTCGAATGCCCAATACAACAGTTTCTCGGAGTTGCTTAAATACAGCTTCAGACAAAGAATCTTAAATGACCATCTGGATTGGTTGGCTTGACACATGTAAAGATTGGATTGGCTATTTCAAACATACACAGACATATATGGAAGGTATAGCTCGGACATAAAGAACATCTGTTTCTCATCAAGCAGACACAACATTCCATTCTTGGTAATGGTTTAAACCTATGAGGAGGGAGGGGTGAGAACCTCTCCATCCACTGGAGATGTGAGAGATGGCATTCAGGCGGCTCATAAATTAATTCTGAATTTAATATTAATTTCCCACTTCAGGAAGTGCCTGTGAAAGTATAAATACCAGGCCCAGAATGCCAGCCCGGGTCAGACTGCCTCATCCCAGAGGAAAAAAGTAATGTGGATGCAATCACAAGTCAAGGGCCAACCTGCAAGAGAGCCCAGACCCTGCACGCCGAACTCGGCCTGCCTCAACTCCTGAAGAGAAAACAGGGACTAGAAGAACCCTGGCAACCTCAGAAAAGGACCGCCCAGCAAACTCCCTTCTGCATCCAGGGGGACTACCTCCTGTAACAACCTGAAAGAAGCATGGCGCCCTGCGATAGGAGCCAAGTGCTGCGGCAGTCCCCTCGCCCAAAAGGGCGAGGGCGTCCCTTCATGCTTGGGCGGTTTTGGCAGATTTGGACTTCGCCCTGCCAGAGGTCCCAGGGCGTTGCCTGCCCCCCCCAACCCCCCCCCCCCCCCCCCGGGGCGGGCCTCCACTCCAAAAAGTTGGAAGCACACTTCTGGTTCGCGCTTGACACTAACGTAGGGAGGGGGAGGGGTGTCCCTGCCCCTAGGAGGCCCAGACGGCCTTCTGCGCGAGGGTGCCTTACCCTTTTTTCCAAAAAGGTCCAAACGGGCCAAATAAGGGTCGTCCTCTAAAGGGAAGACCAGTGAGAGCCTTTTTAGTATCATTGTCAGCCCCCCACTGTCGCAGCCAAAGCAGGCGGCGAATAGCTACCAGAAGAACAGAGGTTCTAGCGCACATCTTAATAGTGTCATCCATCGCTGAGAGGATAAACCTCACAAAAACATCACAATTGGAAAGTGCATTAAAGACCTCCCAAGGGAGATCCCCCGGCTGGTGATCAAGTATCTTCCTAAGAAGGGTCCTGGCGGCCACCGCAGTGATGGCCGCAGCACAGACCGGGCGCAGTGCCGTCCCTGCACACGAAAAGGCGTGGGAAGCCAGTCTGTCAATGCGCCGGTCCTCAGCATCCCGAAGGGTACGATGAGTAGAAGCTGTCATGAAGGGATGGTTAGCAACCCCAATAATAGGTTCATCCACCTCGGGAGGGGCTGACCAACAGTCAACCACATCAGGGGGAAAAGGGTACTTCCAATCCCAGACCCCCGGAACCCCTGTAAGTTTACAAGGTGATTCCCATTCCTTAGATATAAGAGCCTGGAAATGATCCTGTTCCAGAAATTCCAAGTGCGGCGTCGCTGTGTGGAAACTCTCCCTTTTGGGCTTGGGAGACTCTCCCGGAGGAGAGATGGATAGTACTTCAAAGATCTTTATAAGTAATTCATCAGTGTCACACAGGCCCCAGGAACCAGGGCCAGAATTGTCACGGCTCCAAGGTATCTCGTCTGAGGAACCGGAACATGAGAACAGTTCACCTTCATCAGAAGGATCAAGGTCCTGCATAGCAGCAGACTCTTCCGTTTCAGCGGGAAACATAGAACCAGGAGGCGTCAGGGACCACTTCTTTCCAGCGCCCAAGCGCTCCGCCAAACCAGACATCACCTGCTCCGCCGTGGGTAGCCTGCGCGGCACCACCTGCTGGTCATCCCCACTCGAGTGCGACTCCTCAGGAGTGAGATTTAAGCACGGGGAGACGGGTGTATTGAAGCGAGGTGCAGCCACTGATAAACCTGATTGCAGGGCCAGCACTTGTTCAGCATCAGCATGGGGCTGTCCACACGCTGTACACAGCCGGTCTTGTCCCCGCGGGACCCCGGACACATAATTCTGAGATGCCTCCATATGGTGATTATCTAAGCAATCTGCCAGCAGGGATTTATGCTATAAGCAACCCTGGATGCCCCAAGACCCGCTAGGAATGTGGGAGAATTTAGATGGGAACCCGTTAAGATATATCTCAGGCCGGCAGAAGCCACCGGAATCTTGGCGTCTGAAAGACATAAGGAGAAGAATGGGTGTCAGAGCCATGCGCAGCAAACGAAGGATCATAAGCAAACCACCCGCGAGGGAACTTACATGACCAAGGGAGGAGGAGGATCGTGACCACGCGCATGTGGGAAGACCAACAAAATGGCGCCAAGCGAACCTTGGGGGGAGGGGCCAAGCTGGCCGTGACGCGGAGCGCGCCAAACTAAGTTCCCGCCTCCCTCAAAGAGCGCAATGCTCTGGCCCGCGTACTGTACGTGACATAGTAGTGAATGAATGACACAAGCCGCCCGAGGTGGCCGACCTCCTCGCGCAACTGGCCGAGGAATGAGTGCTGAAGCGTGCGGCTCTGACATCCAGTCTGCCGGTCAATACAAGGCAAAATTCATAAGCGTGTACAACACTATACTGATACTGCCACACACATACCCCCCCCCCTTTCTTTTCCCCTGAGCTACGGGGGAAACAAGTGAGGAAGGCGACCCGACACACGGGGTCCACCATAATATGGGGCACGGGGCAATAATGAGGGAGGGGCATCTACTGGAGGCTCACCATCGGCCTGAACCGCCTACCCTATGGTGGGGGATTGCGGTGGAGCAAGGCTCCGTTAAGCACACAAGGTGCTGCCTACCTTCACCCGACCAACGCAGCCCAGGCTGGGAGGCATATTTTTCAGAAAGAGGACGGGTGGAAATAGTCCCACAGGGCCTCGGGCTGTAAAGCCCCGCTCGCCTGTGAGAGCGTGATACTTCATGTCTTCGCAGTCAGCACTGCAGAGAAATCTGGGGATTTGTGGGAGGTCCCTCGGTATATGTAGGGCCGGGAGGAGCCTGTTTTCTACATTTTAACGGGTGTTCCTTTCCCCGGGGGTCCCCCGCTGTGTGAAACCCCCCAGGTCGCCCCATTCACTCATCTCGTTTCCCGGTCCCATGGCGCGTCTAAGAGCTGCTACTCTGATGGCCTCATCCTCCGATTCCCTCTAACAGGGAGCGTACCCGCGCAGCCATTCAAAAATGCCTCCCGCGGACACGCGCCATGCTAGAGGAATAGCAGGATGCAGCCGTTGCTCTTAGATGCGCCGTGGGACTGGATGGGCTGGGTTTTGGTCCACTTTAACTCCACAGTGGACCAACACCCAGGGGTGATCGGCCTGGGAATCTATAAACTTCAACGTTGGGCGCCAAGACCAGGGATAAGGCTCCTCAAATGATGTTCAATACTCGGCATACAGACCAGCTAATCATGGGATAGACAGCCTAAGACATAGTCCAGAGACATTCAACAGTTACAGCTTTGTATGCGCAGGTATATGTTTCCATTGACGACCACACAAAATGATACACTGCCCCTGTCCTCGGTACGTAGCTTAATTGTCCCTCTGATTGTCCGGCTTGTCAGCACTGGCCATTTGTCTCTTCCTCATGTATATGTAGTACGCATGTCCCTCTTTTAGTTTCCACAGGCATAGGGCAAGGCAAGACAGCACTAGGTATATATACTGCAGACTATATAAACGCAATGCAGAGGCTCATCTCGCTCCACACATACTCCAGGGCAATTCGCAGGGCCAGCATAAATAGACACACAGTGCACATAAGCTGTGTATTGAGATTAATAACTCACGCTTCCATAGCCCACATTGTTGCTCGGCCACTTCGCTGCTTCCGGGAGCACACCTCTTTGCGCATGCGTCATACCTTAATCATCAGTGCTCTTGCCGCCACATATCGCCTTTAAAGAATGCTTGCTGTATAATGATGTATGCTGGCTTATGGGAGCGGACGTCCTCACTGCAGTCAGGCGCTCCTACATACGCAAGCCCAGGCGTGGCACACTGGTGATATGTGATGGAGGGATGCGAGGTGAAGTGGGGCCACCCTCATCCACGGGGCTTCGTCAGGGTGAACCATTCCGCCTTGCTGTTACACGCATAGTATGCGTGCTGGGTTAGTAAAGTAACCCAGCTACAGATCAGCACAGGTGAGTAATAAACCCTGTATAGAAAACATCTCCCTACTACTAACTTCTACTACTCTGCTGCTTAGTAACCCCAAACACAACAGTCTTCTACAGCTCAGCACAGGGGCCTGACTCTCATCTTTATTCACAGACCCTGGAGGAGCTATAGTGAAAACTGAGGAGGAGGAAGGAGTATTTGTGAAGGAGGAGGAGGAGGAAATGTCTCTACAGATCTGCAAAGGTGAGTAAATCTTATGTAGAGCTATTCTCTATCCTTATGTTGTTCTCCACTTGTGCCGCTTATCATTTGATTGCCAAGCTGCCATTCCAAACAGGAGACAACCGAGGGGAGAGCTCCTCTACTGCCAGCTCATCTCTGGTACATAGATTTACAGCACAGATAGAGTTCCAGCCATATTCACTAGGAGGTCAGACACGCAACCTCTTGGGCTTAAAGTGGACCAAAACCCACATCCCCTGAATTGCTCCCCCCATGAAGAGAACCTTTTGACAATTCTCACTGCCCTACTTCACACTAATCCCAGATAATGCCTCCTGTATTAGCTGTAAAGCTCCGCCTCCTCCGTTTATTGCCACTGTTGTGTGTGGCAATGATGTCATTGCCACACTAATGTAATGATTGATCACCTGCCATCTCACACCGATGGAGAGCAAAAAACAGTGTTCCAGGATGATTCAAAAAGTGAAAATATTCATTTCTAGTTCTATACCCTAATAGTGGAGTATTGGCAAGGGCTTTGGCCAAATGAAGTTCAGTGGGTTTTGGTCCACTTTAACCCCATTTACTTCACCCACTATCCCTCGGAACATTGGACCAAAAATAAAAAGGGGCCAATCCCCCCCCCCCCCCCATCGGCCCCTACTTACCTTTTGGATAGCATTAGCTGTCTGTTAAACACCTGTTTTTACTTTAACGGGTGTTGGTCCCACTGTCTGGTGATCGTAAGAAACTCGGGGGGGGGGGGGGGGCATCCAGAATGCTGGAGCCCCCCTTGCAGAAAACCACACACAAAGCTTTCTGCCGATTACAATGGTATCACATAGGTATCGATAGCACCCCATTCCTGCCTAGGAGACCTTACCCGAAACTGAAAATCACACTTATTAACATTTAGAAATAAAATACAACTACTATGCATACTATAAAGGCTTACATTTAAAAAATTGCCATGGGGGCCCCCTCCTCGGGGGGTAACCCCTTGCTTTTTTTTATTTTTAGGGTTAAAACCCTTAAAAATGTTTTTAAAAAAATGGAGTGGGGTCCCCCCCTTACCAGCATGACCAAGTCCGTTCACCAGCTATGGTGGCTTGTAGACCAGGGTGCAGAAGCCAGCCTCGGTGGCCAGCCTCGAACCCGCACAGCCTTGTGCCCCCCCCCCAGGGCAGAGGCAGGTCCCCCACTTGCCGCAGGTGACTTGCCCATGCCTTGTGAACTGGTATTAGGGTCTCATGGATCCCTTACCGGTTCACAAGACGTTAAATGTAAAGAAAAACACACAGACACAGGAGAAAAAAATATTTTATTTTTAATACTTACCTCCAATCCACCCACTCTGCCTCAAGCCGATCACTCTGGCTTCTGCTCTCCTGCTGCTGGAAGCCTTTTCTACCTGCTGAGTGATGGGACATAAAGAGTTAACTTAAAAAAATTACATAGGGTCCCCCTTCCCTTGGGGGCCCCATTTTTTGGGGTAGGGGTCCTCACTTCCCAGCATAACCAGCCTGGGCACCAGCTGTGGGGACTTGTAGACCAGGGTGCAGAGGCCATCCTTGGTGGCCTCGAGCCCTGGAGGATGCGAGCCTGCGCAGCCTAAATGGCCCCTGGGCTCTTCTGCACTCTGCACTGAGGTGAGTAAATGTCAGCAGCCTAAGCAGGGGGCCCTGTTTCAGGCCCTCTCTTTTAAGCCAAAAGAGCCCTGGGGCAATCAGATGCCCCCGGGTGCAAAGAAGACCCAGCTGGAGTGAGTATTTGTTTTGTCTCACCGCTAGTCAGGGGAAAGCACCATGCCTGTGAGTTTCACATCACAACAGTTGGAGAGGCAACCATGTGAAATTTACAGGCTTGGCATTTAAAGGGTTAATACCTTTTAAACGAAGGAGCATCCCTGGTAGCACCAGGCTGCTTTTTTGATGAGCACTTCTGGAAGTGCCATTTTTTTCCAGCAGGCTGTCCTCTGTGAGTCAGTGGGTGTTATAGGGGGGCTGCTCCTTCATTCAAAATGTAGTCTTGGAGAAGTGCATGGAGGAGCTAATGGTGTTTCGTAGGGGGTGCGGTTGTGACCATGACCTTTGAGACAACAATGGCTAACTGCTTATTGTAGTGCCACAGACTGGCCCCCACGCACCTGGCAAACTTTGGCCTAGAGTTGCCTAAGGAAATATACAGATTCAGATATTGTCCAAATCCAGTAAACCACCTCCCCGAGTGCTGAAGATTTTTTTCGCTAAATCATTAATATTCTGTATACAGTACGTCCTGCTCCAATATATAATACTTACACTTGGGTAATCCTCCGCCAGATGGCGCTGTGCACTGCAGACATGCAAAAACAGGCTCCTCCCGGCCCTTCATATACCCAGGGACCTCCCACAAATCCCCAGATTTCTCTGCAGTGCTGACTGCGAAGACATGAAGTATCACTCTCTCGCAGGTGAGCGGGGCTATTGCAGCCTGCGGCCCTGTTGGACTATTCTCACCCGCCCTCCTTGTGATGTGCCTCCCAGCCTGGGCTGCGCTGGTCGGGTGAAGGTAGGCAGCACCATGTGTGCTCACAGAGCCATGCTCCACCGCAGTCCCCCACCATAGGGTAGGCGGTTTAGGCTGATGGTGAGCCTCTTGTGGATGCCCCTCCTGCACTATTGCCCTGTGTAGCGGTGGACCCTGTGTAATGGGTCGCCTTCCTCCCTCGTTTCCCCCCCGTAGTTCGGGGGAAAAGAAAGGGGGGGTGTTATGTGTGTGGTGGTCTTAGTGTAATTTAGTACATTTTTAATGATCTATGTATGAGCTCTATATTTTTAATGCCTCAAATAAACTTATGATTGAATTTGGAATTTAATAATGCATGCCTGATTTTGTGATTATTTAGATTGGTGGTGCGGACTGTTGGTGCCCCCTTTTTTTGTGGTACTGGGCCACATATCATATATGTTTACAAATTGCTTTGTTTTTTGGACACCATTTTATTGCACACCAATCTATTATTAGTAATCTGTGGGGTGGTGCAGGGACAATCCTATTGTTTGTTTCTAGTAATTTAGTACACGCTTATGGCCGTTGTTTTGCCTGGCAACTGGGTGTCAGAACCACGCTGCTTGCTCTTCATAGCCTTTAGCTGTTACCGTGCGTGTGTATTTTCTTTACTTAAGTGTGCTGCGCCGGGCAGCAGCGTCGCTCAGAAGTTACGGCGTCTACATTAGCTAGGCTTATACTAAGTGTATCTTATCCGCTGCTTGTCAAGATTTGACCGCTGGCTCAGAGCTTCGCGCTCTTTGGGGGAGGCGGGGACCTGGCTTTGTGCGCTCCGTGTCACGGCCGGATCGGGGCCGCCCCTCGAGGTTCGCTTGGCGCCATTTTGATGATCTTCGCGCGAGGTTGCGGTCCTCCTCCCTTGGTCTGTAAGTGCCCTCGCGGGTGGTTCATTATGATAATTTATTCTGCTGCGCATGGCTCTGACTCCCCTTATTCTCTTTATGTCTTTCAGGCTTCTCCCAGCCTGACATAAATTATAGCGGGTTTACAAAAAATTCTCCCACATTCCTAGCGGGTCTTTGGGGCATCCAGGGTTGCCTATTGCATAAATCCCTGCTGGCATATTGCTTAGATAAATCACCATATGGAGGCATCTCAGAATTATGTGTCCGGGGTCCCTCGGGGACAAGACCGGCTGTGTACAGCGTGTGGACGGCCCCATGCTGATGCTGACAGAGCAGGGGTCTGCGGACCGTGTGCTGAACAAGTACTGGCCCTCCAATCAGGGTCGCCAGTGGCTGCACCTCGGTTCAATACACCTGTTTCCCCGTGCTTAAATCTCACGCCTGATGAGTCGCACTCGAGCGGGGATGACCAGCAAGTCGTGCCGTGCAGTCTGCCTACAGCTGATCAGGTTATTTCGAGGTTGGCAGAGCGCTTGGGCTCTGAGAAGAAGCGGTCCCTGACGCCCCCGGGTTCTCTCTTTCCTACTGAAACTGAGGAGTTCGCTGCTCCGCAGGGCTTTGCTCCTGATGAAGGTGATGAAGGTGAGCTCTGATGAGATGCTGGGGAGTCGTGATGATTCTGGCCCTGGTTCCTGGGGCCTGTGTGACACTGATGAATTACTGATAAAGATCTTTGAGGTCTTGTCTATCTCTCCTCCTGGTGAGGCTCCCAAGTCTAGAAGGGAGAGTTTCCACACAGCGACACCGCGCTTGGAATTTCTGGAGCAGGATCATTTCCAGGCTTTAAAATCCAAAGAATGGGAATACCCTTGTAAACTTCCAGAGTTGTTAACCCCCCCTTCATGACAGCTCCTACTTATCATACCCTTCGGGATGCTGAGGACCGGCGCATTGATAGACTGGCTTCCCACGTCTTGTCTTGTGCAGGGACGGTGCTGTGCCCGGTCTGTGCCGCGGCCATCACTGCGGTGGCCGCTAGGACCCTCATCAGAAAGATGCTTGATCATCAGCCTGAGGATCTCCCCTGGGAGGTCTTTAATGCACTCTCCAATTGTGATGTGTTTGTGAGGTTTATCCTCTTAGCGCTGGACGACACCATTAAGATCTGTGCGAGAACTTCTGCCCTTGTGGTAGCTATACGCCGCCTGGTCTGGCTGCGACAGTGGGGTGCTGACAATGATACAAAAAAGGCTCTCACTGGCCTTCCCTTTAGAGGGCGACGACTATTTGGGGCCCGTTAGGACCTTTTTGGTAAAAAGGGCAAAACACCCCTACGCAGAAGGCTGTCTCGGCCTCCTCGGGGCAGGGACACCCCTCCCTATGTTAGTGTCAAACACGAACCAGGGGTGTGCTTCCAGCTATTCGTCGTAGATTCCCGCCCCAGGGTTGGCAGAAAACGCCCTGGCCCCTCCGGCAGGACTAAGTCCAAATCTTCCAAAACCTCACAAGCATGAAGGGACGCCCTTGCCCTTCTGGGTGAGGGGACGGCCGCAGCACCTTGCTCCTATCAGGGGGCGTCATACCTCCTTCTGGTGGATCCAGGAGGTAGTTTCCCCTGGATGCAGGATAGAGTTTGCTGGGCGGTCCCTTCACGAGGTTGTCAGGGTGCTTCTAGTCCCTGTCTCTCATCAGGTGTTGGTGCAGGCCGTGCTCGGGGGTCACAGGTCTGGGGTCACTTGCAGGTTACCCTTAACATGCAGGGGCGAGGGCCTCTACATTAACCTTTCCTCATTCCCTCAAAGGGATGAGGCAGTCTTGCCCATGCTGGCATTTTGTAGGCTCGGCAATTTTACATTCACAGGCAGTTCCTGCATGGCATCTCTGTGTTGGGCCGGCGCTCTGCGCCCAGTGGGCCTCTTGCCGCCTGTGGAGATCTAAGATGCTTTTTTAGTACCCCTGTGTCTTCTGGACACCGAGGCCCTTAAAGGTCAGTGTTGGAGGGCCAACACTGCGGATTGTGGCCTTGTTTTTGGCCTCTCTTCTGCTCGCCAAGGCGTGGACGGGGGTGATGTCTCTGATGTCACCGTGGGGCATCCGCACTAGGACCTACCTGGTCGTTCCTTTTACTCCCCAATCTCTACGTCAGGCCGAGTTGGTTGCTCGGCTAGTGGTGTCCTTTGGGAGTCATTTGGATGGGTGCTCATTCACCTCCATTTCCTCATTGTCCCCTTATTGGGTATCTCCAATCCTAGGGTTGAATTGGATTCGGTTCAGGCGTGAACCCTCTTTCCTGGCAATAAAGTGGACAATCTGGTTACATGGGCTCTGTCCCTCATTGCTGTCCCTGTTCCTTCACCAGGCAGGATTGCAGCTGGTGGGCCCGTTGGTGTACTTAGAGGATGTCCCTTATACTCAGGGCCCTTGGGCTCTTCTGCAACCTATATTGTTAATACTGGACAGGGTTCCAGCACCCCTGGAGCCGGGTCTGTGTACCTTCCCACTTGGTATGGTGGTTCCTCTTGAGACGATTGATCTCAAGGTACCAGTCAGGGGGCACCCCCCCTTTTTTTTTCTTGCGTCTTCCTGTAGATGGATACCGAATCTATGAGGTTGATGGGATGGGGGGGTCTTTCTTCTGAAATCCCGGTTGTTCCGTGGGAGGTGGGGCCTTTAGGGGTCCTTACATCTTTCTATTTGTTGTAGCAGGTGAGCCTTCAGGTTGGCTCTATCTCGCTGGACTCCCCCTCTTCAGGACCTGTCTATCTGGGAGCTCTTGGTCTGTCTGACGTCAGTGGCCTGTATCATTTTTCGGTGTGGGACTCGGAGCAGGATGATCCTCCAGGGAGGTATCTGATCCTGATCTGGGTGGAGGACAATGTTTCCCTGCATATCTTTGGTATTCGCTCCGGTGGATGTCCTTCTGCGACGGGATGTGTTTATCCTTGTGTCCGTTTGAGATCCATCTAGTGTGGATCTGTTTTGGGCCCCGTCACTATTACAGGTTCTCGGGCCTTGCTCCCTGTCCCAGAATGTTCTGACTCTAGTCAGGAGCCTTGTATCGTTATGGACATTATATTCTGTATGCCTTATCCTCATTCACCCTGCTTGGCGGGGTTCTGTGCAAGTTCGCTCTGGAAAGGGGGATCAGTGCTACTGGTGGCCTCTGGGTGGCCCGGTGAAGTATGGTTGCGGGCGTGGCTCTGTGGACAGCGGACTTGTATGTTCTGTCAGGAGTGCTGATCTGCTCACTCAGGCCCCTTGTTGTTTCACCCCAATCTACAGACTCTGGTCTAGATGGCCTGACGGTTGATTTTCCACCTTGTTGGAGACGAGCTTCATCTGGAATACTGTGACTATTGGAAGTCTAGGAGCTAGCTGTTCTTTTTCTTCCGTCCATTGTAGGATATGGCGTATCCATATTGATTGGTGGGAGTCTTGGTCTCTCCCCTGTTGGGCGTTCTCTGTTCCCAGGGGTCTAGAGTTGTTTCAGCTGGGTTGGAGTTGGCTCCCCAACTTGGTACTCTGGAGGTTCAGGTTCTGTCCTGTCTGCCTTCCTGTAGAAGTCTTTGCTCAGTTTTTCCTTGGTTAAGCATTCCTTCGGGGATTGCTCAGGTGCATCCCCCACGTAATTCTATGGTCCCTGTTGGGATTTGAATTTTATTTTGTTTGCCTTGCGGGTTGTTCACTTTTGGACCTATTCCGGATGCTGTCTGACTGTTCTTACCTCCGGTTGTCCTTCTGGGAGTTGTTCCTTCTGGGAGTTGTTCCTTCTGGGAGTTGTTCCTTCTGGGGGTTGTTACTTCAGTCAGACGTGTGCCTGAGCGGGTGGCTCGTTTTTGCTAACCCTCGTTCATTGCTTTCTACGCCATGATGAGGTGGTGTTCCGCATTACGCCGGACCTTATGCCTAGGTGGGGTCTTCTGCTTATGTATTCAAGACATTTGTCTTTATTCTGGGCCTTGTTTCTAGTGACGCTGAGGAAAGGGGGTCTACATTCCCTCAACAGGTGTTGGAAATGTTTCCCTGGTTTGTTTCTTGTCCCTTATTGGGACTGATGCCCCTTGGGGTTTGCGGGCATCTCCATCTGTATGGGCCTGATCTCGTCTGTTTCCAGGGGTCCTGCGGCCTTCGGCCTGGTCTTTACTTGGATGGATTGTCCCTTCCGGTCCCAGGAAAGGTTTCGGCTTCTGCCAAGGCTACTGTTACCATTTGGACTGGTCAGGCTGTTACTCAGGTCTATTCTTGTAAGGGGAAGAATCTTCTTCTCGCCTTACTTTTGTTTCTTCTTGTGCTTTGGTATCTTTGGGCCTTCGGCACCAGGTTTTCTGTTGAGCAAGTCTGCTAGACCGCTGCTTGTTCTCTGTTCATACCTTTTCAAAGGTTTTTTTATGAGGTTGACGTTAGAGCTCTGCTCATGTCACTCTTGGTAGCAAGGTTTGCAGGTGACAGTGCTTTTAACTGTCTGCTGTGCCTTTTTGTTGGGGATCCCACCCTGCTTTATGGACACTGCTATTGGATGTCCCAAGTGTAAGTATTATATATTGGAGCAGGACGTACTGTATACTTAGAATAATACAATTCTGTGAAATACTCACCTGTAGAATTGGTATTATACATATACAGTACGTCCTGCTCCACCCCACCCTGGTTTTTGGCATTATTCTGGATCCCCTGTATGGTGATTGTTATCTTTGTTATTATTACCAGTTTTTTGGTGGTTCGTTTCTCCCGGCTTCTTTTTCACTGCTTTTCAATGCTGGAGATTTGTGGGAGGTCCCTGGGTATATGAAGGGCCGGGAGGAGCCTGTTTTTGCATGTCTGCAGTGCACAGCGCCATCTGGCGGAGGATTACCCAAGTGTAAGTATTATATATTGGAGCAGGACGTACTGTATACGTATAATACCAATTCTACAGGTGAGTATTTCACAGAATTGTATTTTTAAGAATGTCAATTGCTAAACAGCCAACATTAAGTTTTCCTTGGTGATAAACGGAAGTTGCTCGCAAGAGGTTAAATTAGCTGTTTTCTGCTTGCCCCATGCTGGCTGTCAGGGGTGGCATTTTTCATTCACCACCTTTTTCATTCATTAGGCCTATAGAACTTGCTCCCTTCTGCTGAGGAGGCCCTGTGTAATGCCGGTTGGACACCCACCTCTTTGTCAGCCAGCAACCCCCAATTTTCACCACTGCTTCACCTATAATAAGCCCCCAATTGCCGGGACACCGTAGATGCCTCACAGGACATAGTTGCCCTCAGGACTTGGTAGTGCAAAGAATGCTGACTGATGGGACGAAGGCAGGTGAACCCCTAGGGCACAATACAGGAAATTGGGACAGCAAGTCCAGCAATGAGATGCGACAGGAAAGAGACTCACAGAAGTTTGGAGATGTGCCAACGATCAAAAGCCAGGAGTTTAGAGAGTGGACTGGTACAAAGATATGAGGTGGATGCCTCAGGTATGACTCCAAAGGCCACTAAGCGCACCCTAAAAGATAGCTATCACGGACAATGCATACTGGGAGAGACCTGATATTCTAAGCATACAGCACGTCCTGCTCCAGATATAGACAGTAATAACATGTGGGCAATCCCCCGCCTCCGGCGCCGTGCACTGCAGACATGTAGAAAACAAGCTCCTCCCGGCCCTACATACACCGAGGGACCTCCCACAAATCCCCAGATTTCTCTGCAGTGCTGGAACTGCGAAGACATGAAGTATCACGCTCTCGCAGGCGAGCGGGGCTTTACAGCCCGATGCCCTGCGGGACCATTTCCACCCGTCCTCATTGTGAATTAATGCCTCCCAGCCTGGGCTGCGTTGGTCGGATGAAGGTAGGCAGCACCTAGTGTGCTTACGGAGCTAGACTCCACCGCAATCCCCCACCATAGGGTAGGCGGTTAAGGCGAATGGTGAGCCTTCAGCTGGATGCCCCTCCCGCACCAGTGCCCCCACGCCCCGGGTAACGGTGAACCCCGAATATTGGGTCACCTTCCTCCCTAGATCCCCCCGTTAGTGGGGGGAAAAAGAGGGGGGGGGGTTGTGTGTACGATGGCCTAACCTTGCCCTAATTACACTAGAGACCTATAGCCTTTAACGGTTACCGGGTGTCAGAGCCGCCCTTCACATTTAAGTTTTAGTTAACCGCAGCGCCTTTATTATATTCTACTTGGCGCGTACGGCGGCTCTGTTCGGGGACGCTACGGCGTTTTTTCCCTGTATTCACCCTGTCAGATTTTTTTCTCTGAGGTGATTTTTCTAGCATAACTACTGTTTCTTTCTGATTGGCTGCGCGCCTTCGAGCTTCGCGCTCTCCGGGGGGGGGGGGGCGTGGTTCGGTTTGGCGCGCTCCGCGTCATCGCCCGCTCTGGCCCGCCCTTCGAGGTTTGCTTGGCGCATTTTCATTCTCACATGCGCGTGGTGAAGACGGTCCTCCCCTCGCTGTTCTGTAAGTGCCCTCATGGGTGACTTTTCCCTAGCTTTGCTTCTTCATGCTTGGCTCTGACATCCCTGTTATCCTTGTGTCTTTCAGACCGCGGACTTCGGTGGCTTCTCCTGGCCCGGTGTAGCGCCCGGTCCAGACCATTTTAAGAAATCACTCCCACTTCCCAGCGGGTTATTGGGGCATCTAGGGTTGCTTTATAGCGTCAATCCCTACTGGCATATTGAATAGAATAATCACCATATGGAGGCATCTCAGGATATTGTGAACGGGGTTCCCTCGGGACAAGCCCGTCTGTGTGTAGCTTGTGGGGTCTTACCTAGCAGCGGTGACAATGCACGGGTCTGCGTCCCTTGTGCCAAGCAGGCGCTAGCCGGTCTCCCCACCTCTTCCGAGGCTGGGCCCGCACCTCGCCTTGCTCCCCCTACTCCCCCAAGCCTGAGCCTAACCCCCAATACTAGTGGGGACTCTCATGCTGATTTGGCCACTAGACTGGCTAGTGTGGAAAGCTTAATCGCTGGCTCCTTGGCGCACAAGGCTACTGCCAAGAGGCGTCATTTGAATCCTGAATCTACTATTCTTCCTGTAGAATCTGACGATTTACTGCTTTCCTATGCACATTCCCCCTCAGAGGAAGGGGAACTGTTTTCTGACTCAGGGTCCTACGACGACGAGTCCAGGAGTCAGGATGAGTCTGGTTCTGATCATTGGTCCCAGGATGACATTGATAGACTGCTGACCCAGATCTTTGATGTGTTATCCCGCTCTCCCCCTCCCGCGGCTCCACGGCAAAGGGGTGATCTGTTTCATACCGCTAGGGTGCGGTTGGAGTTTCCTGAACAAACTCATTTTAATAGTCTCGTGCTGAAAGAATGGGAACATCCCAGCAAACTCCATGGGATTCCTAAAGCTGTGGATAAGAAGTATCCATTTCCTGCCGACCTGATCAAGTGTTGGACATCGCCGCCCGAGGTCGATGCCTCGATCCTTAGTCTGTCCAATACCTCTATTATGTACTCCCCTGACACTACTACGCTGCGGGATTTGGAGGATCGGCGAGTTGATCAACTGGCATGTCATGCCTTTGCATTTGGGGGAGCGACGCTCCGTCCGGTTTGCGCCTTAGCCATCACGGCGGTGGCGCTCAGGACTGTGGTTAAGACTGCTCTTGAAGGGGCGGATGACTTGCCCTCTGATGCCGCCAATGCTTTGGCCACCTGTGAGACTTTTGTGAATTATATCCTATCTGCATCGGATGATGCTATTAAGCTGAGTGCTAGATCCTCTGCTCTGGTGGTAGCCATACGCCGTGCGGTCTGGTTACGCCAGTGGGCTGCTGACAATGTCACCAAGAAGGCCATTACGGGGCTTCCATTTAAAGGCCTGCGCCTGTTTGGAGAAAGGTTAGATATCTTTGCCAAAGGTGGCAAGTTGCCCCAGCCCAAGCATCAGATTCGGCCCTTTCGTGGCCCAAGCTCCCATTCGACCCCCTACTGTGGGGCTAAGCAGGGTAGAGGGGTGTCCTTCGCTGGGTCTCGCACAGATTCCTGGAACAAGAACAGAGGACGCCGTCCCAGTTCCTCCTGGGGGCCCAAGCCCAAAGCCCCTCCCAAGACCCCCCAAGCATGAAGGGGCGCCCTAGCCCGTCAGGGTGGGGGGACGTCTACAGCACTTCGAGCATGTCTGGAGGCGCCATGTCCCAGACCGGTGGATTCAGGAGGTAGTGTCCTCCGGTTACAAGATAGAGTTTGCTGTACTGCCCCCTACCAGGTTCGTTGGGTCCCGGATCCCAAAGGACCCTGCCTCAGCTCGAGTCTTGATGCTGGCTGTGCAGGACCTTCTGGATCTCGGGGGCATTTGCAAGGTCCCCTTAAGAGACAGGGGCATGGGGTTTTATTCCAACCTTTTCACGGTGCCCAAAAAGGACGGGTCAGTCAGACCCATTCTGGATTTAAAAATCCTAAACAGATTTGTCAGAAACAAACATTTTCGTATGGAAACTCTGCGCTCAGCCATTGCCTCGCTGCGCCCAGGGGACTTCATGACATCTGTGGACATCAAGGACGCTTACCTGCACGTTCCGGTGTTTCCAGGGCACCAAAGGTTTCTCAGATTTGCGCTGCTGGATCAGCATTACCAGTTCGTGGCCCTGCCATTCGCCCTTACGTCGGCTCCCAGGGTGTTTACCAAGGTGCTGGCAGGAGTGATGTCTCTGTTAAGACTAAAGGGCATTCCTTGGATGTGGTTAGGTGTGTCAAGATGTGGTTAGGTGTGTCAAGTCTTACCTGGTTATCACTCAGGCTTTTAGGAGGACGGATGCTCTCTTTGTTGTGCCTCACGGGCCTAGGAAGGGTTTGGCTCCCGCCAAGTCTACCATCAGTAAATGGATTCGTCAGGCTGTGGTTCAAGCCTATACTACTAAGGGGAAGACTCCCCCCTTTCGGCTTACTGCTCATTCTACTAGAGCTGTTGGGGCTTCTTGGGCTTTTCAGCACCAGGCCTCTGTGGAACAAGTTTGCAAGGCCGCTACTTGGTCTTCCGTTCATACCTTTACAAAGTTTTACAAGATTGATGTTAGGGCCTCAGCTGACGCTGTGTTTGGTCGCAAGGTTTTGCAGGCGGCAGTAGTTTAAACTGCTTGCTGTTGCCTTCTGTTGGGGATCCCACCCTTCTTTACGGACACTGCTATTGAATGTCCCACATGTTATTACTATATCTGGAGCAGGACGTGCTGTATGCTTAGAATAATACAACTCTGTGAAGTACTCACGTGTAGAGTTGATATTATATGCATACAGCACGCCCTGCTCCACCCCACCCTGATTCACCTTGTTCTGGATCCCCTGTTTGGTGATTGTTATCTTTGGTATTATTGCCAGTTTTGGGTGGTTGTTTTCTCCTGGCCTCTCATTCTCACTGCTTTTCAATGCTGGGGATTTGTGGGAGGTCCCTCGGTGTATGTAGGGCCGGGAGGAGCTTGTTTTCTACATGTCTGCAGTGCACGGCGCCGGAGGCGGGGGATTGCCCACATGTTATTACTATATCTGGAGCAGGACGTGCTGTATGCATATAATATCAACTCTACAGGTGAATACTTCACAGAGTTGTATTTTTATGTGGCCATGGGACTGGAGGCCAGAGTTGGCCTACTAACGTTCATCCCTGATGATTCTTGCAGAAATTCTGCCCTGCAGTGATAAGCACAGCCATGGGGTATTCTAAGGTGGCTGCACATCTAAAGATATGCCTGGGATGCACAGAGATACCAGGATTCCAACAGACAGCCAGAGCACAAAGGGCAGAAAGGACACTGGGAGTTATCATAAACATTAAAGCAGCCTGGATAAAAGAAGCAGCCCCTGACAGCCAGCATGGGGAGAGGAGAAAGCAGACTATTTTAACCCTTTGCTTGCAATGTCTCTTCTGCTGGGCTCTCCGATCGTGGAATTTCAGTTTCGTTTTCTTTTTGGTGATGTCATCTTGGTGGGTGTGGCCTCCTCAGTCCTGGCATCCTCTCTAGTCTTTGTTCTTCGGGAGGTTACTGACAGCATGTGCTGAGCCATGATTGTCTGTAGCAGCATGAGTTTCCACTCTCCCTTCCTCCCCTTGGGCGCTCACGCACACTCGCCTCCAACAAAAAAGAAATCTGCGCATGCGCAGTCGCGCCACCGGTCGGTACAGGGAAGCGCTGCTTGCTCACGATGTAAGCGGTGCTTCCGTTAGCTACTGCACATGCGTGATATTTCTTTAGGCAAGAGCAGGGGAAAGCTGAAAGGATTACTTCCGATGAAGAAGAAAATCAAGATGGCGGCAAAAGAAAGAAACGAATGCGACGCCGCGCAGGAGCTTCTGAGGTAAGTTTTATTATGTGAATTTTATTAACCGGGTCCTGAGGCATTTTGCCCAGTATTTAAAAAAATATATAAAAACGGCTGGGTTTTGGTCCACCTTAGGTTAGTTTTTGGGTAGCACAGGGTCTCTTTCTCATGGATAAAAGTTAACAAACTCTTTTTATGTGGGGCTTGTAAAAGAGAATGGTGATTCTCTTTAACCTTTGTTTCTCTTATTTCTTGTAGAAGGTTCATACATCCAGAATAAAGCGGATGAATCTATAGGAGCCACAGTGACAGTAAACCACCATTTTGCACTTCAGAGAGCTTCAACATCTGATACGCAAGGGGAGTGTCATAAGGTCTTCCCTGCTTATGGTACAGATCATGGATTGCCCACGCTGAGAACATATTCATGTTCTCAGTGTGGACAAAGTTTTAAAGATGCTACAAATCTTATCCAGCATGAAAGAGACCATGCAAGAGAGAAGCCATATTCTTGCTCTAAATGTGAAGAACGTTTTTTTCATCAATCGGGACTGAAAGATCATGAACTAGTTCATTCTGACAAGCCATATACTTGTTCCAAATGTGGGTTACGCTTTTCCCGGCAATACCTGCATATCAGGCATGAAAGACTGCATACAGCTGATGAATGTTTTTTTCAGAAGTCAAATTTTACCAATCACGAAGAATATCTTTCTAAAGCAGATACTTTCTCCCACAACAAAAACCCTTTAGAAGTAAGGCCGTATTTTTGCTCTGAATGTGGGAAAAGTTTTTTTCGGAAAGAACACCTTATCGCACATAAAATAATTCATACGGGAGAGAAACCGTATTCTTGTTCTGAATGTGGGAAATGTTTTTCTCAGAAAACAAGCCTTATCAAACATGAAACAATTCATACAGGAAAGAAACCATATTGTTGTTCTGAATGTGGAAAAGTATTTTCACTAAAAGCATACCTTATCTTGCATGAAAGAATTCATACAGGGGAGAGACCATACACTTGCTCCGAATGTGGCAAAGGTTTTGCTCACAAATCAGGACTTATAAACCATAATAGAATTCATACAGGCGAGAAACCTTTTTTTTGTTCTGAATGTGGTAAAGGCTTTTCTCAAAAAGCAAGCCTTATCACGCATGAAAGAATTCATACAGGGGAGAAACCATATTCTTGTTCTGAATGCGGGAAATGTTTTGCTCATAAATCAAGCCTTAACAAACATGAAACAATTCATATGCCAAGAACGTCATATTCTTCTGAATTAAATGTAATCTCTTCTAGTCGGGCATGACAAAAGTTCAAATATGGTAGGAGGTATATTGATGTAAAATCATGGAGCACATTTCCTACATATTATCTACATTCTTATGGGGCTTGAAGCACCCCCAACTAAGAGAGACCCTTCAAAGAGATCCACCCTCCTCGTCACTTACTCAGGAATAGTTAGTGTCTCAGGTGGTGGACACTGTTTCCATAGCTTTATTTCTACTTTCTTGCTCATTTACAGACAGTCTAGATCAGGGGTACAGGTGGTACTTGAGATCCTCTCAGATGATATTTGACAAGGCTGCAGACTTAACTGTACCCCAACCTGACTTACTTTTTTCCTACGTTCTGTTTATCTTCAGTCCTCATTCCCATCATTTCAGTCCACCTACGTCCCCGCTTGAATCCACTCTCTGGTCCTACTCCAGTCTTGTTTCTCTCTCATCTCTGTCCTCCAGCTCCCCTGTCAGAATCCAGTCTCTGGTCCAGCTATCATGTCGTCTCCGTCCTCTAGCTACTCTAGTCCAGTTACCAGCACCCTACCAATATCCAGTCACCGGTGTGTGTGTATATATATATATATATATATATATATATATATATTATGGATTAGAGGGATAGAGTTTACTGCAAGCCAGTAATTAAACTTAACAAACTGTTTTGTTCACCTCCAAATTGACTAAACAATTTGCTTACTTCAGCCCAAAATCCAACAACGCAACAAAGTGGCTAGTTTTTAGCAAATGCATTGGAAATCTTACAGCAGCAGTCACTATGGCACAGTATGGTTCACTCAGTCCCCAAAGCATCATAGGCCGTGCACCGATCTCCCGGGTGCACACCATGTGCTAACACACCCTTTCTGGTTCAGTACTCATACTATCTATGTTCCCTCAGCGCACACGTGTCTTTAGTGTCCCCTGCTCCCATACTAATGCCTTGGTGACCATACTCCAGACAGTATCGCCAGATACCCCTCCCCCATTCCAGACTAGTAAAATGCACACCTGCCATAAAATTGGAATAGACTTGGGAAGGCATTTACATTGTGTTGAGCTTCTGAGCTTTCCCAGGCCTGCTTACCATGGTAAACTTTAAATCCTGGAGAGCCAGGAACCATCTAGTGATCCGGGCATTCTTGTCTTTTTGCTGAGCCATCCATGTACAAGGAGCATGGTTAGACAGCTTGAAGAGTCAGCCTAACACATATCAATGGATTTTCTCCAGTGCCCACTTAATGGCAAGCCATTCTCTCTCCACAGTGAACTCTTTTATTTCTGCTGGTGTTGGCTTTCCGCTGGAGTAGGCCACAGGGTGAACTTTTTTACTGACCTGGGACAGTACAACCCCGAGACAAAGTTCTAAGGTAGCCATTGTACCAAGAATGTTTTGCTAAAATCTGAAGCTATCAGGAAGGTTTCCTGGCTCAAGCCCAGTCTGTTAATAAAATCCTACCTCTGTTTTATGGATATTACCTACCTCTTTCTGTTCAATTAACTGGTGACCCAGCATAGGTGCCCATGACCAGAACATCATTTTTCCCCTGTACAAGTCACTGGTCAGACCCCATATGGAGTACTGTGTACAGTTCTGGGTACCTGTGCTTAAGAAGGACATAGAGCGTGTTCAAAGGAAGGCAACTAAGTTTAATAAAATAAGTGCAAGGAATAGAGTACCCTGAAAGATTGTCAAAGTTAGGTTTATTTAGTTTGGAAAAGAGACGCCTGAGGGGTGATCTAAATGTATGTATAAATATATTCGGGGTCAATGCAAAGATCTGTCCCACAATCTATTTATACCCCGAGGTGTAACTATAACCCGAGGGCATCCAAGGGTAGAGTAGAGGTGCTTTCTTCACCGACATAGGAGGGGATTCTTCTCTGTAGGAGCAGGGACACTATGGAACTCGCTGCCAGAGGAGGTAGTTATGAAGGATACAGTAAAAACATTCAAAAGTGGCCTTGATGCCGCCTTGGCATGAGAGCTAAGTGTGTTTTTTTCTTAAACTGGAAATCATTTACATACAGACCAAAATTAACAGGATTTACATATAATTGTCAGCAGTAGGTGAAGCTAGGCAAATCATCTCGGCACAATGGCCTATTATTCAGGTTCCCAGAGACCAGGGGGCTGCATTGCTTGGGAATAGCTTAAGTTAATTACACATCCACTTCACTCATGGACACCTGTGTTTCAGGATGTTGCCCATGAGTCGCCGTGTCAGGCTAAATATAGTGGGATTAAAGAGACAAAATCATCCCCTATTTAAAGGTACAAGTTTGTTTGTAGTAGTGTTGCTTTCTGTGCTTACATGTGCATTAAAATCATATGATGTGTATTGGTCTGTGATTTCTTAGCTGCAACATGTCCAAAACTGCACAAAAATTGGTTGAATTACTTCACCTGGATGGGACGTATAAACATAAAAATGAGGATTTTACCAAGGCTTCACCTGTTTCAGACACTCCTATGCCATATTCCAATGAGTTTCTTTAAAAATCTGAACTCCATGTTCCTAAGATTCATCTGGGGCAATAAAAGACCTACTCCAGCTCCCCAAAACAAAGGGTGGACTGGCGGTCCCAAACATGGCCAGATACTGGCATGCGGCACACCTTCAAAGAATGGTGGACTGGACGGGGAGAGAGAGGGATAAGAAATGGGTGAGGATGGAATCAACCTTCACAGACACGCCACTGAAAGATCTCCCATGGGCTGCAAGAGACTTGAGGCGTAGAGTGTGAGATCACCCCTTGATCAGCGAAACCCTCAGTATCTGGGACAGAACCAGACAAAAGGCGAACTTGTCACCATGGCCTTCACCTCTGATACCAGTGGTAAATAACCCAGACCTGCCGTTTAGTAGGAAACCTCAGGTCCTGGGGACTGGGGATCAGCAGGAGTGATCAGGGGGAGAGATTTTAGGGGGAGAATGGGGCTCCTTAACGGACCTAAAGGCTAGATGGAACGCTCCAAATTTAAACCCATGGCACCTGCTGCTTTTTCAACACTATTTGCAAAGAATGGGACCGAAGAGTGCCCTTTGTAGAGAGCTTACAGATATTGAGAACTTGGTCGTACAGAAAGACCCCTTGAAGGGTGTGATTTCACAGATTTACCAACTTCTGGGTGAGGACCATAACCCTCATACCTTCTCTTTCTGCAGGGAATGGGAAAAAGATCTGGGCAAAGAGTTCTCAGAGAAGGAATGGGGAAAAATCCTCACGCTTATGCATAAATCATCCTTATCAGTCCAGCTTCAAGAGATGGGATACAAATGCATGACCAGATGGTACTATACACCTAAGCCTGATGACTCAGGATCAGTTAACGGGTGAGAAGGCTAGGGGTGGGTGAGGGGATGGAAGCTAACTAGCTGATTTGTTAATGCCGTGTAACGACGTGTAATGTCTATGCCTGACCAACTGTGCCTTTAGTCTTTTTTCTACTTCTTATTTCCTTGAATGTATATGTATTTTATTTCTGGTGAAAAGCAAAATAAAGAGTTTAAAAAAAATTGGTTGAATTACTTGCATACGGGGTGTCTTTTTGTAATTTGATTTAAATCCTATGAAGATCTTGGCTGTATATTAGGTATACCTATTTGTTGCAACAGTCTCGCGTAGTTCAGGTTTATTTTGAGGTGCAGAAGCTATTGTACTTTCTTGCAAGTTTATTTTTTTTTACCTTCCACTTGTCCCTGAAACTCTGTTTTGCGCCCCAGCATGAGATGACTATAATGGGTCATTTTTCCTGCCCTCCAGTTTGCGCTGTGTATGTTCAGTCGGGTGTCCTCTTTGTGTAATGAGAGATTTCATACCCCAAGGTTCAGGGAGCACTTTCCTTTGAGAGGAGGGGAAAGGAAAATACCATTTTGTGAATACTCACCAGTAAAATGGATATTATTGGTGTGTCACACACACCCCGCTTCCTATAGTAATAACGTTCGGGTAAACCATCGCCAGATGCCGTTGCAGAGAGAAGTCTTGAAAACGGGCCCCTCCCAGTCTATATATACCTGGGACCTCCCACTTAATTCCCAGTGTAATTGAAAAGCAGTAAGACAAGGTACCAGGAAATTAACCCTCGACAAAACTATAGCTTCACCAAATAGAGAAACCAGGATACCAAAAAGGGGCGGGTGAAGTGGGGGTGTGTGTGACACACCAATAATATCCATTTTACTGGTGAGTATTCACAAAATGGCATTATTCTTTGTGTGTCACACACACACCCCGCTTCCTGTAGTAATAACGTTCGGGACATCCAAAAGCAGTGTCCCTAAAGGGTGGGTATCCAGCAGGAGAATGAAGCATAACTCAAACCACTACAGTTTACAGAACTTTGCGTCTGCTGAGGCTCGCACATCAACCTTATAAAACTTCGAGAAGGTATGAACCGAAGACCAAGTAGCAGCCTTACAAACTTGTTCAACAGAAGCCTGGTGCTGAAAAGCCCAGGACGCACCAATAGCGCGAGTAGAATGAGCAGTGATACGAAAAGGAGGAACTTTCCCCTTAGCCGAATAGGCACCGTCAACGGTTTGACGAATCCATTTGCTAATGGAAGATTTAGCCGGAGCCAAACCCTTCCTAGGCCCACAGGGCACAACGAAAAAGGCATCAGTCTTACGAAAAGAAGACGTAGTACGCAAATAGTAATCAACACAGCGAACAACGTCCAAACAGTGCAAAACCCTCTCCTTGTCATTCTTAGGGTTAGGACACAAGGAGGGAAGAACAATGTCCTGATTCAGATGAAAGGCAGAAACAACCTTAGGAAGAAAGTCCGAATTGAACCGAAATACCACTTTATCTTGATGTCTCTCAAGGTAGGGCGCCTGAATAGACAAGGCCGCCAACTTAGAGACACGCCGAACAGAAGTGATAGCCACTAGAAAGACAACCTTCTGACTCAAAGTGGAAAGAGCAATATCCGACAAAGGCTCAAAAGGAAGAGCAGAAAGAACCAAATTCAGATCCCAAACAGGGAGTAAAGACTTCCTGGGAGGCCGCACATGCGTAACCCCCTGGAAAAAAGTCTTGACCAAAGGATGAAGCGCAAAAGAAAATAGACAAGGCAGAAACCTGCCCCTTCAAGGTACTAAGCTGTAGACCAGCATCCAGTCCAGATTGAAGAAAATCCAAAACTCTGGAAACAGAAAAGACTCTGCAGGGCAAAGACCTAGCCTCGCACCAATCGATGTAAGAACGCCAGGTTCTATAATAGATAGCAGAAGAAGACCTCTTCCGAGCACAAATAAGAGTCTTAATAACCGAATCAGAAAGACCTTCCTCCTTCAAGATGGAGGTTTCAGCAGCCAAGCCGTCAAAGCCAGCGTTGGTAAATTGGGGTAACGCAGCCGACCCTGAGTGAGAAGATCCGGCCGCAGAGGAAGTTCGAACTGGTCTACCGCCATCCGAACGATGTCCGCGAACCACATCCTTCTTGGCCACCTTGGAGCCACGAGAATAGCGGAGACCCCTTCCAGAAACAATTTTCTTAACACTCTTCCTAGCAAGGGAATCGGAGGGAACAGATACAGGAACCCCAGTTCCCCCCAGCTCAGAGACATGGCATCCACCGCCAGAGGGTCCTGAGACATTGACACAAAGGTCGGAAGTTTGTAATTGTGACGAGAAGCAAACAGGTCCACCTCCGGTGTTCCCCACCGAAGACACAGAGCCTGAAAAACCTGAGGATGGAGAGACCATTCCCCCAGACGGGAGGAGCATCTGCTTAGAAGGTCCGCTTCCGTGTTTTCCACCCCCGGAATGTAAACTGCCAACAGGCAAGGAACATGAGCACCCAGACTGCGAGTCCCTCCCTGATGATTGATGTAGGCAACCGCCGTCCGGTTGTCCGAACGAACCTGAATCGGAAGGCCCCGGACATGTTGAGTCAGAAGAGAAAGAACCAGACGGATGGCTCTCAGCTCCAGAACATTGATGGGCAAGTGAGCCTCTCGAGGACCCCACTGGTCCAATGATCGTGGACGTGAACGGTCCCAAGACGCCAACAGATGAAGCTGAAGCGTCCGAGTGTGAAACTGAGCAAAGGGAACTGCCTCGAAGGAGGCTACCATCAATCCCACCAGCCTCATCCCCAGACGGATGGACGGTCGAGGATTGGAAAGAAGAAGCCGAGCCAAATTCTGAATCAAAAGTATCTTCGACTGAGGTAGAAATACGCTGTGCTGACAAGAGTCCAGCGTCATCCCCAGGAAGGACACCACCCTGGCCAGAGCGAGGGAGGACTTGGGATAGTTGACCACCCAACCGAAGCTTTCCAGCGTAGAAACCACCGTGCTGGTGTCCGTCTCCGCTTGATTGAAGGAAGGAGCCATGAGCCATGAGGAGAAGGTCGTCCAGATAAGGCAAAATCCGAATGCCTTGAGCTCTGAGAATGGCCATCACTCCCGGCAGTACCTTGGTGAATACCCTTGGCGCCGAGGTAAGACCAAACGGAAGAGCCACGAATTGAAAATGCCGATCTTCCACCACGAACCACAGAAAGCGCTGATGGGCCGGGCAGATGGGAACATGCAGATAAGCATCCTTGATGTCTATGGACATCATGAAGTCCCCCTGCCGAAGAGAAGGGATGGCCGAGCGCAGAGTTTCCATGCGAAACTTCCGCGGACGAATGAACCTGTTGAGGAACTTCAGATCCAGGATAGGACGAACTGATCCGTCCCTTTTGGGTACCGTGAAGAGATTGGAATAGTAGCCGAGACCCAATTCCGAAGGTGGCACCGGATGGATGACCGCCAATTCCAGAAGATTCCTCACCGACGCTCTGAGCTCTTGAGCGGCCGAAGGATCGGTAGGTATTCGGGACCTGAAAAACCTTGAGGGAGGACGGGACTGGAACTCCAGTTTGTAACCGGACGACACCACCTCCCGAATCCATCTGTCCGGGACCGCCTGGTCCCAAACCTGGGAGCAACCGTCCCCCCACCCGCACGGGTGAGGGCGCCCCCTCATTGCTGAGCAGGCTTGGGCGTGGACTTAGGCTTAGACCCCCACAAATGACCGGAGCGGCCGCGTCCTCGCCCCCGGTTCCAGCTCGTTCCCCTGGTAGCGGGAAGGGAGGCCCCTCTGCCCGCCCTGGCTCCCCGAAAGAAAGGATTGAAAGAAGAAACTCCTCGAAATGGACGTCGCGGCTTCTTGCGCTGAGGCAACTTACCTCCCTTGGTGACTGAATCCAACTTGTCACCAAACAGACGCAAACCCAGAAAAGGTAGAGCCGTAAGAGATCTTTTAGCACCAACATCCGCCGTCCATTGACGGAGCCACACTGACCACCGAATAGCAACCAAAAGAGCTGATGTCCTGCCGCACATAGCCATAGCATCATCCTGGGTGGCCAGAATGAAAGAAGCAAAAGACTCACATTCAGGATCAAGATCCGCGTACAAATTTCTAATCATGGCCCTAAGAGCCAAAAGAACAATGGAAGAAGCACAGACCGGCCGCAAGGTCGAACCAGCACTAATGAAACCATGACGAGCCAGTTGATCGATTCGACGATCCTCGACATCCTTAATTGTGGTAGTGTCTGGCGAATGCCGCACAGAAGTGTTAGAGAGCCCCAATACCGGAGCATCCACATCCGGGGGAACAAGCCAAAGTTTGACCAATTCCTCCGAAAAGGGATACCGCCTGTCCCAATTAGCAGGGGAACCAACCAGGTGGGTCGGCTGTTCCCATTCCTTAAGCACAACCCTTTCAAAATGTAGCTGACCAGGGAACGCTAAACGCGGCTTAGGCATATCAAAAAGTTCGCCCTTAGGCGAAGGAACCGCCGCAGGCGGGTCCAGAGACAAAATTTCAAAAACCTTGGAGAGGATAGAGGGAGTATCACAAGACACCCCTGCAGCCAATTCTCCCGAAGTATCAGACAATAGTGGAGCCTCAGGCTCATCCAAATCCTCCAGGATTTCCCCTTCCTCAGATAAAGGACAATCTGATCAGTCCAATACTCCCGCTACCTCCGCAGCAGGGGCCAGAGGAGGAGAAGCAATGTGCTTCCTTTTAGCCGTAGCCTTTTGAGCTACCTGTGCCGACAACAACTTCTCGAGAGTGGCCACTCGAGCGCACAACTCGGATTGCGAATCCCCACCTATGACAACATCACACGGGGTCCGGAATAAAGGCGGAGGGGCAGGCGATGACTGAGGTTGCGAGGAGCCAGAAGCCGGAGTGCCGGACTGACGCGCAATATTCTGCTGGGCGCAAGGAACGCACAATATGACGTCATCACCTGGGAGCGGAGCCCCACAACCCCCACACTGCCAGGATTGCCCAGAAGAGCCATTTCCGGTATCCTTGGAAGCCTCCATTCGGTGAATTTTTTTGGTATTCGCAGTACCCAGGGATTTATGCTATAAGCGACCCGGGATGCCCCTTATTAATTAATTAAGTCCCGGGAGTGGGAGGATTTTAGGACCCCAAATTAAGACTAGCCAGGTATATCAGACCGGGAGACCCATGCAGCAGGGGTATCCCAGATCTGAAAAAGAAAAAAGGCAAAATGAAATTCATGAATAAACCTCACATGCACGCATACAAACGCACACAATACTAGCCAAAAGGCAGTAGGTCCAAGGATAGAATATATATATATATATATATATACAAATACACATAAAATATGCCAATGCATAACTAATGTATAATGCATAATGTAAAATACACATGAAACACACTATGGGCAGGGGTATAAACCCACAATGCTTCTATATATACAGTAATGAGCATAAGTCCCCCTAAGAATAAATGTATCCAGGTAAATAACCCATAATTTTTAGTCAGAGAGACAACGGCTTTAGCAAAGACCAACAGCGCCCGCATAAAAGCCGGTACAACGGAACCAAGAAAAGAACGGTACCTCACAGGCAGCGACACCTCACAGAGCAGTCAGACGGAGAAGAAGGGCGGGCCAGAGAACGCGCGCAAAGCGCTCTGGCCCCGCCCCCTCCCCGATCACCGAACAACGAGCGCGGCCCCGCCCCCAATCCGGATCACCTCAGAACATGAAGATGGCGGCAACGCCGTAGGCAAAAACCGCCGGACCCGGCAGAACAAGTGAACAACATTACAAACACACGCTAAGGAAAATAAAGGCGCAGCCTAGACAACACACACGCACACGCGCACACACACACACATAGCGGAGCGCAACACAAGTTACCTCATGAACTAAAAATGGGCAACGCTTGATAAAGCCCCCTCGCCCCCCTCCCCCAACGCACTTCCCCACAGTGAAGGGAGAGGCCATAAGGAGTGGGAGGAGATATGGGAGCAACGGGACGGGGCATCCCAAATCCGGATCACCAACCG
The DNA here is from genome assembly GCA_027917425.1 of Gastrophryne carolinensis. Taxonomy (NCBI): domain Eukaryota; kingdom Metazoa; phylum Chordata; class Amphibia; order Anura; family Microhylidae; genus Gastrophryne; species Gastrophryne carolinensis. The sequence goes on from CM051237.1 coordinate 27,399,549, forward strand.
GATAGCCACTCTGCCCCAATAATGGGGACTAGTGGAGGAGATAAGCTCCTGGGCACCGCCAGGTGCCGGCTACCATCACCAAGTCAGCAGCCAAGGCTGGGAGGCTTCCAATAGTTACATGACAATAATAAAAGATGAACTGGGTAAAAATAGACCATGGGGGGGTGCCGGGGTGTGACCCCGGCTACCTGCAAGCAGGAGACCTCTTTCTTCTGTCTTGACGCATCTTGCAGAGAGAGAACATTGGGAATTAAGTGGGAGGTCCCAGTTATATATAGACTGGGAGGGGCCCGTTTTCAAGACTTCTCTCTGCAACGGCATCTGGCGATGGTTTACCCGAACGTTATTACTACAGGAAGCGGGGTGTGTGTGACACACAAAGAATAGAATTGCTGCCATGAGACAAGGCTGTGGTCCAGTGTTGCATGGTTGCTATCAGTATGCCCAGTTTCTGCATAAATCTATGTGGATATCAAGATGTTTAATATCAGAGTGTCTTTACATTCTAGAGGTTCTGTATGCCTTTCCAGAGATAATTGACAGGTAATAGTTACCCCAGTGTTCTCTGGAAAACACTTGGGAAGGGCAGGGGCGCACTCCTCTTCTTCTGGGAGAATGCGTGGGTCTAGGCCTTGGTCAGATGGAGAGAAGAGAGTCTGGTACTTAGTGGGCTAAGTGACGAGGACCTGAATTGTGCATAGAGGTGGATTCTAGGGATAGAACTCCTGGGCATATGTGGGGTAGGGAAGGAGAGGCTGTGGGGAGTGGAGGCCAGAATCCCTCAAGGGTACAAAGTAAAAAGGGGAACTGGGGGAGGGGAAAAGGAAGGAGTGAAGATAAGGCGGGGCGCAGCATATGAGAGGGTGGGAAGTAAGGAGGTGCGTATAGAAGCCACTGCCGAGCGCAGAGGAGGAGTCACATGAGGAATGATTGGCATATTTACAGTGCTACCTGGAGCCAGGAAATGTGATGTAATCTTGGATTATTTTCTCTGAAATCACAGGAACTGCAGTAGCCGACTCCTTTCTCCCTACACTCACCATTAACCCTTTACTTCCCATGGACTGTTTTGACCATAAACCCCTTGTTTTCCCCCACTAACCATTATTCCATCCTCCTCCTGCCATAAACACTAACGCATACTATTCAATGGACACCTCTGATTGTGAGCCACCTGCTCTGCCCACAATGACTTGTGACAGACTCTCTGCCCCTTTGGACTTTACACAGGTTCATTACTTTCCTTTTCTTAAGCATGTTACAGACTGCCAGTGTATTGATTGATTACGTTATTCATTGTTCTGACTGCCATTGTATTGATTGATTACGTCACAGACAATAGCAACCGCCCATGTCGGGAACTGATAGCCGAGCTGATCGAAATGGATCGTGCAGCAGTGAGGACCGAAACCAATATAGAGACTGATGAAGACGCTGCTCTCGTTCAAGCGGTTCGGAACAGATTGTCGGTCTATGGCCGAATCCATTACAAGAACTGATCGACCAAGTCTACGCCGCAGCGGAGGCAGAGGCCAGTAAGCGAAGGGAAGATTGGCGACTCGCAACCCAGCAGCCTCTCAGCGCCCCTGTGTCTCCAAGCCTCAGTTACACTGGGGGGAAAAAGATTCCATTTGCAGCATTTAAGTCCTTCCAGGAAAGTGACGATGATTTTGAACGGCAGTGCGCTTTACACCGGGTACCCACGGAGGAATGGGTCACCATATTATCAGGGAAACTATCTGGGAAAGCTTCCGATGCTTTCCGGGCCATCCCTGATGCGGACTTACCACACTACCATCTGGTAAAGGAGGCTTTGTTAGCCTGGAACGCTGTCACCCCGGAAGCCTACAGTTGTTTTTACTAGAACATTTTCTCAATGCCTTGCAACCAGAGCTAAGAGAGTGTGTGTACAAGACCAGCACCCTGTGAGTACATGTGTGTGTACAAGACCAGCACCCTGTGAGTACATGTGTGTGTACAAGACCAGCACCCTGTGAGTACATGTGTGTGTACAAGACCAGCACCCTCTGAGTACAACTGTGTGTGTGTGTACAAGGCCAGCACCCTGTGAGTACAACTGTATGTGTGTACAAGACCAGCACCCTGTGAGTACATGTGTGTGTACAAGACCAGCACCCTGTGAGTACATGTGTGTGTACAAGACCAGCACCCTGTGAGTACATGTGTGTGTACAAGACCAGCACCCTGTGAGTACAACTGTATGTGTGTCAAGACCAGCACCCTGTGAGTACATGTGTGTGTACAAGACCAGCACCCTGTGAGTACAACTGTGTGTGTGTACAAGACCAGCACCCTGTGAGTACAACTGTGTGTGTGTACAAGACCAGCACCCTGTGAGTACAACTGTATTTGTGTGTGTGTGTGTATCATCTTCACCCTCAATACTGAGTTCTGTCTCTTATTGGGGGGAAAAGACAAGACCAGCACCCTGTGAGTACAACTGTATGTGTGTGTGTGTGTATACAGGCCCGGTAGACAAAACGGTAATGCAGATGGATTATCCCGGCAAACAGAACTCTGCCCATAACAAGAGTCCGGACAGCCCCACGTTAACCCGAACAGGGTCAATCCGGGTCTGCCGGGTGTTCCACAAAAAGGGGGCATTGTGACAGACTCTCTGCCCCTTTGGACTTTACACAGGTTCATTACTTTCCTTTTCTTAAGCATGTTACAGATTGCCAGTGTATTGATTGATTACGTTATTCATTGTTCTGACTGCCATTGTATTGATTGATTACGTCACAGACAATGGCATTGTTCGGATTGAGTGTATTACAGACGTCTATTGTATTGCTGATTGCGTCACCGGCAGAGTTGAGGGATTGTGTGCCCTGCTGCTATTGGTCGGTGTGTGTGTCATGCAATGGAGACTTGTGTATATAAGGCCTAGAGTGGCACTAATAAAAACACTTCACCTTCACCCTCAATACTGAAGTTCTGTCTCTTATTGGGGGAAACGCTATATTACAATTCACTAGCCCTTGTAAGGGCTGTTCCTGTTTCCTCACGGACGACTCTGGAATTCCAGCAGCACCTCTTATGATTGGGAAAAGGACGTCTCGGGCGGTGAAGCCCTCCGGCGATAAGGGTTATCGCTACATGACTAATAACCCTGTTCTCCACATCAAAAGATTAACCCCTAAGATTGTGATGTTTGCAGGGGAGGGTGATGCATTCATAGGGTGATCACCAGAGCAAATGATTCATTGAGTTGTTAGCAAGCGGCTTAGGGCAGAGTAGAAATGGGATATGCAGTGTGTGGGTTCCTTTTATAGAAGTGTGGTGGTAGATGGGGTTAGTTACAGCTTCTGGGTGGTTTTATTGAATGCAGTGCAATGGCCTTTCCCCCTAGTCTCCCTGGGGTGTGTGATGTGATGTAGTCCCGAGGAACATAGCATATAATTAAAATTCTGTCTCTTTATTCCAATTCTTCCATTAAAAAGTGCAGATAGCAAAAGGACCTGGTGGTCTGAAATGTGTAGACGTTTCTGGAAATCTTCCCTATACTTTTTATATGAGATTATCTGTTTCTGCCGTTTTTATTGGAAGAATTTGTTTAAAGAGATGGAATTTTGATCTTCACCGAGGCTGGCTATATGCTTGGTCTATGTGTCGTAGAGTGGATCACTCCTAGCTGCAGCTGGGAAAGAAGAATGTGTAATTGATTCAGCACTAAAGTATTCCAGACAGAGCTGGCTTCTTAGCTCCTGAGGAGCATAGGATGGAGGCTGAGAGAACAAGTGATATTCTCAATACCCCTGGTGCCTCCTAGCAGTGCTAACCCTTTCTCCTTACTCCACTCTGCTTATTATTAACTGGACTCTGCTCACACTCTGCCCATTAATTAAGTTTGGAAACTGAGAGGATCTTGGTTGGTATCTTTGGGCAAACAATAACATTTAGGAAGGGATATGGCTGGAGAAGCTAAGGGTCTGGCCATAAGGTATCCCTTACTAAACACACTGTAATGTGGACTAAAACCCGGATCAGCAGGCGAGACATGCCTTCACCATGGTAAGGTCAGCTTCACACCTCACGTTTGCTTCTTCCTTGGTGAGTTTGGCAAGCAAATTATGGATGATTTGGCATGGGTGGTGGGCACAGGGCTAGCATTATTATCTGCCCTGTAGCGTTTATCAGCAGACACAAATTCCTCGAAAATCTCTGTGGGTCTCCCAATTTCCGATGCCTGTTTGGTGAAAAACTGAATTACATCATAAAGAAGACCATTGGGGGAGGGTCACTAGACTGCCTTGGTCGTGGAAGATTGCACAAAATGTTTGTCGTTGCCTGTGGAGCATCTCTGCCTGTAGAGAGTCATCTCTGCCTGTAGTGTGGCGTCTCTGCCTGTAGTGAGGTGTCTCTGCCTGTAGTGTGGCGTCTTTGCCTGTAGTGTGGCGTCTCTGCCTGTAGTGTGGCGTCTCTGCCTGTAGTGTGGCGTCTCTGCCTGTAGTGAGGTGTCTCTGCCTGTAGTGAGGTGTCTCTGACTGTAGTGAGGTGTCTCTGCCTGTAGTGAGGTGTCTCTGTCTGTAGTGAGGTGTCTCTGTCTGTAGTGAGTCGTGTCTGCCTGTAGTGAGGTGTGTCTGCCTGTAGTGTGGATTCTCTGCCTGTAGTGTGGCGTCTCTGCCTGTAGTGAGGTGTCTCTGCCTGTAGTGAGGCGTCTCTGCCTGTAGTAAGGCGTCTCTGCCTGTATTGAGGCGTCTTTGCCTGTAGTGGGGCGTCTCTGCCTGTAGTGAGGCGTCTCTGCCTTTACTGAGGCGCCTCTGCCTGTAGTGAGGTGTGTCTGCCTGTAGTGTGGATTCTCTGCCTGTAGTGTGGCGTCTCTGCCTGTAGTGAGGCGTCTCTGCCTGTAGTAAGGCGTCTCTGCCTGTATTGAGGCGTCTTTGCCTGTAGTGGGGCGTCTCTGCCTGTAGTGAGGCGTCTCTGCCTTTACTGAGGCGCCTCTGCCTTTAGTAAGGCGCCTCTGCCTGTAGTGAGGTGTCTCTGCCTGTATGGCGAGGTGTCTTTGCCTGTCGAGCATCTCTGCCTGTAGTGTGATGTTGTCACGGACCGGGTGGAGCGGACTCGGGTGTGGATCCGCTTTAACTGTGGAACCGATGGCGGGTACCGTGTCAGGGGAGCGGAGTCTGAGAGGCCACCGGTATTCACCAGAGCCCACCGCAAGGCAGGTTGGTCTTGTGCGGCGAGTGACCCCCAGGTCGCTACCCCCTAACAGCGGCCCAGTCCCACAGTCAGCCGAGGTTCAGTGAGGTACGCAAGTGGCAGGCAAAAAGGCGTAGTAAGTACAGGCAGAGATCGGGGCTGGCAGCACAGGTTCGCGGTAAAGGTGAGTAGCCGAGGTCGGGGCAGGCAGCAAAGGTTCAGAGTCGGGGACCAAAGTTTTAGGAGAGAATCGATTGACAATAACTGGCTTCAACAGAGAGACGTGAAAAGAATTGGGAATTCGCAGTGAAATCGGTAGGTGAAGCTTATAGCAAACTGGATTGATCTGTTGTTTGATCTTGTATGGCCCCAGGTAACGGGGGCCCAATTTGTAGCTAGGAATTTTGAAGCGGATGTATTTTGCCGACAGCCACACCTTATCTCCTGGAGAATAAACAGGCGGAGCTCTTCTCCTTTTATCAGCGCTAACCTTCATGCGGGCGGAAGCTTGACAAAGGGAACGCTGTGTTTCTTGCCAGATGGAGAAATCCTGTGTGAGATTGTCCACGGCGGGCACTCCGGAGGACGTGGATAAAGGCAAAGGCGGAAGGAGTTGACGGCCGTACACCACCAAAAACGGGGACTTCCTTGTGGACACAGAATCCTTAAAATTATACGAGAATTCCGCCCAAGGCAACAGAGCGACCCAATCGTCTTGACGCGCTTAAACAAAATGGCGAAGATAATTCCCGAGAATCTGGTTGACTCTTTCCACCTGGCCGTTAGACTGGGGATGATAAGCGGAGGAAAAGTCCAGTTTAATTTTCATTTGTTTACAAAGAGCTCTCCAGAACTTGGACACAAACTGCACACCTCTGTCAGACACAATATGTGTAGGTAGACCATGAAGTCGAAAGATATGCTTCAGGAAGTATTTTGCCAACAGAGGAGCTGACGGGAGGCCGGGCAAAGGAACAAAATGCGCCATCTTAGAAAACCTATCCACTACCACCCAAATTACAGTATTGCTATGCGAAGAAGGGAGGTCGGTAATAAAGTCCATAGCAATGTGTGTCCATGGGGTATCCGGAATAGGAAGTGGGTGGAGTAGATTCAACACCAGAGATGTCAGAGGAGCGAGAAAGGGCGTCTGCCCTGATGTTCTTAGCGGCTGGCCGGAAGTAGATTTGAAAATCAAATCGAGCGAAAAACAACGACCAACGAGCTTGTCGTGGATTCAATTGCTGGGCAGTTTCTAAATAAGATAGATTTTTGTGATCAGTATAGATGGATACTTGATGGGCAGAACCTTCTAAGAGGTGTCTCCACTCCTCCAACGCCAACTTGATGGCGAGTAACTCCCGATCTCCGATGGAGTAATTCCTCTCCGCTGGCGAAAAGGTCTTCGAAAAGAACCCGCAGGTGAGAATTCTGCCAGTAGACGATTTTTGAGTGAGCACCGCTCCGGCTCCAATGGAGGAGGTGTCAGGGAAATTAACATTATTTAAAGACAATGAGAGACACACACAAATGCTTACTTACGCACGGCCGCCATGATGTTGTGGGCACGTGTGGGGAGTGCCCCTCTCTTTATTGTATTACAGAATAGACTTACAAGGAAGCGTTCTATTTTAACCAATCATAGAACTTCGTACATCAGCATATACATTTAGCATACACCATATATGAAGAAATGCCTATCACAACCGAATGCACACATTACATCATACATTGATTGATAGGGACAACTGTTCATCTCTCCTTGCTGGTCTGTAAGACGAAATGCTAACTATATATAGGCACTGAAGCTGACCTTTGCATGGAGCTATATGTTTCAACTAGAATTAAAACTAGATCCGTTCAAATATGAATTTTCATTAGATTTTATTAGATTTTGGTCAAACTTATAATTTCCTTTACAGAGGCATCTACTTCTAGGGCGAAAGGCCGAGATGGATCTGGCCTAGACAACACTGGTGCAGAGGAGAAGGCCTTTTTTAGAGCAATGAAGGCCTCTTCAGCCTGAGGAGGCCAAGACTTCGAATTGGCGCTCTTCTTTGTGAGGGTCACAATAGGCGCCACTACAGTGGAAAAGTGAGGAATAAACTGCCGATAGTAATTGGCGAAGCCCAGAAAACGTTGAATAGCTCGCAGGCCAATAGGACGGGGCCAATCCAGAACTGCTTTCAACTTGCTGGGGTCCATCTGAAGGCCACGAGCTGAGACAATATATCCAAGAAAGGGTAAGGCGGTTTGATCAAATAGACACTTCTCCAGTTTGGCGTAAAGATGGTGTTGACGGAGACGAGACAGGACTTGCCGGACATGACGGTGATGTTCTTCTAGATTAGATGAAAAGATGAGTATATCATCCAAATATACAACACAGGAGTAAAGCAAATGTCATTTACGTATTCCTGGAATACAGCGGGTGCATTGCAGAGACCAAAGGGCATCACTAAATATTCGAAGTGGCCATCGCGGGTATTGAAGGGGCGTATAGGCCCTCGCCTATACGTATCAAATTATAGGCTCCCCTCAGGTCAAGCTTGGTGAAGACCCTGGCCCCACAGAGTCGGTCAAATAATTCGGCAATCAAGGGCAAAGGATATTGATTTTTAACGGTAATCTTATTGAGGCCGCGGTAATCAATACAAGGGCGAAGAGAGCCATCTTTTTTCGCCACAAAGAAGAACCCCGCGCCTGCCGGAGAGGAAGATTTCCGTATGAACCCTTTATGAAGATTTTCTCGAATATACTCCGACATGGCTTGAGTCTCAGGAGCCGAGAGAGGGTAAATTTGGCCACGAGGAGGAGTGGTACCCGGTAGGAGGTCTATAGGGCAATCGTAGGGGCGATGAGGCGGAAGTACCTCCGCTTGTTTCTTGCAGAATACATCAGCATAGGTCTGGTAGATCTCAGGCAAGCCAGGTAATGGTGCTGAAGCAGGAATAGGTCGAACAGGAACAGACTTCAAGCACCTCTTAAAGCACGCTGCACCCCAAGTCTTGATATCACCGGTGGTCCAGTCAAGCGTGGGATCATGACGTTGGAGCCAAGGAAGGCCTAGAAGAATCTGAGAGGTGCAATTAGGGAGGACGTAGAACTCAACATTCTCTTGATGGAAGAGTCCAATTTTTAATTGGAGGGGAACGGTGCGATAGCGCACAGTACAGTCCAGCCTATCACCATTGACTGAGGCGATAAATAAGGGTGTAGCAAGGCGATTCACAGGGATATTATGTTTATTGATCAAGGCAGCCTCTATAAAGTTCCCTGCAGAACCAGAGTCCAAAAAGGCGGTTAAATTCAGGGAGGTGGAAGGTGAGATGGAAAGTTGAACAGGAACAGTGAGCCGTGGAGAGGAAGCACATACACCCAGGGACGCCTCTCCCACCGCCACTAGGTGCGCCCGTTTTCCCTGACGTGGAGGGCGAATAGGACAGTCCTTCAAAAAATGCTCAGAACCACCGCAGTACAGACAAAGGTTCTCGTTCCTTCTGCGAGTTCTCTCCAATTGGGTCAAACAGAATCGATCGACCTGCATGGCCTCCTCACTGGGAGGTACATGTGTAGACAAAGGGTTTTGAAATACTGGAGCCAAACGGGATGCCCTCCTAGGGCGCTGAGAGTCTCTTTCTTGGCGGAATTCTTCACGCCTCTCAGCAAAGCGCACATCAATGCGTGTGGCCAGATGGATGAGTTCAGGGAGAGATGAAGGCAAGTCACGAGCCGCAAGAGCATCCTTAATTTTACTAGAAAGTCCTTTCTTGAAGCAGGCACACAAGGCCTCATTGTTCCAAGACAATTCGGAGGCAAGAGTGCGGAACCGAATGGCGTATTCACCAACGGACAACTCGCCCTGGACCAAGTTCAAAAGGGACGATTCAGCAGATGAAGCCCGGGCAGGTTCCTCAAAGACCTGGCGAAACTCTGAGACAAAGGTGTTAATACTGGAAGAGACAGGGTCATTGCGATCCCACAAGGGAGTGGCCCAGGCCAAAGCCTTTCCAGAAAGCAAACTGATGACAAAGGCCACCTTAGCTCGTTCAGTGGGAAATTGATCCGCCAACAACTCCAAGTGCAGGGAACATTGGGCAAGGAACCCTCGGCATAACTTGGCATCCCCATCATATTTAGAGAGACGGATTCTGGCAGAAGATGTTACCGGGGGCTGTGGCGGTAATGCTGGAGCCGGTGATGGAACTTGCTGTTGCTGAATCGTTAAAAATTGCTGCATCATGGCAGAGAGTTGATTAATCTGGCGGGACTGCATAGCCACTATAGCAGGCAATTCAGTGGCATCCGGCAGTGGTACCTCAGTGGGATCCATGGCCGGATCTTACTGTCACGGACCGGGTGGAGCGGACTCGGGTGTGGAACCGATGGCGGGTACCGTTTCAGGGGAGCGGAGTCTAAGAGGCCACCGGTATTCACCAGAGCCCACCACAAGGCAGGTTGGTCTTGTGCGGCGAGTGACCCCCAGGTCGCTACCCCCTAACAGCGGCCCAGTCCCACAGTCAGCCGAGGTTCAGTGAGGTACACAAGTGGCAGGCAAAAAGGCGTAGTAAGTACAGGCAGAGATCGGGGCTGGCAGCACAGGTTCGCGGTAAAGGTGAGTAGCCGAGGTCGGGGCAGGCAGCAAAGGTTCAGAGTCGGGGACAGGCAGAGGTCGGTACACGGGTGAGCAATCCAAGAATGTCTGACTTTCAACAAGCATGGAGAGACCAAGATCAGGCACTGAAGGAAGGAAGTGCCTGTTTAAATAGGGGAAGATGATGCAGGATTGGATGACATAAACACCAATCAGTGCTGTAAAGGCCCTTTAAATCTCAGGGATCCTGTGCGCTCGCCCTCTAGTGGACGGATACGTATGCGCACCTGACCATGCAAGGAGGAAGCATTGGGGGAGGGGGGCAGCTGGAAGCAGCCCTGAGGGAAGATGGATGACGGCTGCATGCAGCCATGGAGGTAGGTGAAATGCTGTGAGATGGGCGTGCAGCGCTCGCCCTAACAGATGTCTCTGCCTGTAGGGAGGCGTCTCTGCCTGTAGTGAGGTGTCTTTGCATGTGGAGCATCTCTGCCTGTAGTGAGGTGTCTCTTCCTGTAGTGAGGCATCTCTGCCTGTAGTGTGGCGTCTCTGCCTGTAGTGAGGCATCTCTGCCTGTAGTAAGGTTTCCTTGCCTGTGGGTGAGGTGTCTCTGCCTGTGGGTGAGGTGTCTCTGCCTGTGGGTGTGGTGTCTCTGCCTGTGGGTGAGGTGTCTATGCCTGTGGGTGAGGTGTCTATGCCTGTGGGTGAGGTGTCTATGCCTGTGGGTGAGGTGTCTATGCCTGTGAGTGAGATGTCTATGCCTGTGGGTGAGGTGTCTCTGCCTGTAGTGTGATGTCTCTGCCTGTAGGGAGGTGTCTCTTCCTGTAGTGTGGTGTCTCTGCGTGTAGTGAGGTGTCTTTGCCTGTGGAGCATCTCTGCCTGTAGTGGGGCGTGTCTGCCTGTAGTGGGGCGTCTCTGCCGGTAGTTAGGCGTCTCTGCCGGTAGTTAGGCGTCTCTGCCTGTAGGTGGAGATGCCTTTGGAGCATCTCTGTCTGTAGTGTGATGTCTCTGCCTGTAGTGTGATGTATCTGCCTGTAGTGAGGTGTCATTGCCTGTGGAGCATCTCTGCCTGTAGTGAGGTGTCTCTTCCTGTAGTGAGGGATCTCTGCCTGTAGTGAGGCGTCTCTGCCTGTAGTGAGAGGTCTCTGCCTGTAGTGTTGTGTCTCTGCCTGTAGTGAGGTGTATTTGCCTGTGGAGCATCTCTGCCTGTAGTGAGGCGTCTCTGCCTGTAGTGTGGTCTCTGCCTGTAGTGTGGTCTCTGCCTGTGGTGACTCTTCCTGTGGGGTGTCTCTGCTTGTAGTGTGGTGTCTCTGCCTGTAGTGAGGCATCTCTGCCTGTAGTGTGCCGTCTCTACCTGTAGTGTGCCGTCTCTACCTGTAGTGTGGCGTCTCTGCCTGTAGTGTGGTGTCTCTGCCTGTGGTGACTCTTCCTGTGGGATGTCTCTGCCTGTAGTGTGGTGTCTCAGCCTGTGGTGACTCTTCCTGTGGGGTGTCTCTGCTTGTAGTGTGGTGTCTCTCCCTGTAGTGTGGTGTCTCTGCCTGTAGTGAGGCATCTCAGCCTGCAATGTGGCATCGCTGCCTGTAGTGAGGCGTCTCTGCCTGTAGTGTGGCGTCTCTGCCTGTAATGTGGCGTCTTTGCCTGTAGTGTGGCGTCTCTGCCTGTAGTGTGGCGTCTCTGCCTGTAGTGTGGCGTCTCTGCCTGTAGTGTGGCGTCTCTGCCTGTAGTGTGTCATCTCTGCCTGTAGTGAGGCGTCTCTGCCTGTAGTGAGGTGTCTCTGCCTGTAGTGTGGCATCTCTGCCTGTGGTGACTCTTCCTGTGGGTTGTCTCCCCCTGTAGTGTGGTGTCTCCCCCTGTAGTGTGGTGTCTCCCCCTGTAGTGTGGTGTCTCCCCCTGTAGTGTGGTGTCTCTGCATGTAGTGAGGCGTCTCTGCCTGTAATGTGGTGTCTCTGCTTGTAATGTGGCGTCTCTGCCTGTAGGGGGAGGTGTCTTTGCCTGTGGAGCATCTCTGCCTGTAGTGAGGTGTCTCTGCCTGTAGTGTGGCATCTCTGCCTGTGGTGACTCTTCCTGTGGGGTGTCTCTGCTTGTAGTGTGGTGTCTCCCCCTGTAGTGTGGTGTCTCCTCCTGTAGTGTGGTGTCTCTGCCTGTAGTGAGGCGTGTCTGCCTGTAGTGAGGCGTGTCTGCCTGTAGTGAGGCGTGTCTGCCTGTAGTGAGGCGTCTCTCCCTGTAGTGAGGCGTCTCTCCCTGTAGTGAGGTGTCTCTGCCTGTAGTGAGGCATGTCTGCCTGTAGTGAGGCATGTCTGCCTGTAGGGGGAGGTGTCTTTGCCTGTGGAGCATCTCTGCCTGTAATGAGGTGTCTCTGCCTGTAGGAGGAGGTGCCTTTGCCTGTGGAGCATCTCTGTCTGTAGTGTTGTGTCTCTGCCTGTAGTGAGCTCTTTCTGCCTGTAGTGTGGTGTGTCTGCCTGTAGTTTGGTGTGTCTGCCTGTAGTGTGGTGTGTCTGCCTGTAGTGTGGTGTCTCTGCCTGTAGTGTGGTGTCTCTGCCTGTAGTGAGGTGTCTTTACCTGTGGAGCATCTCTGCCTGTAGTGAGGTGTCTTTGCCTGTGGAGCATATCTGCCTGTAGTGAGGCATCTCTGCCTGTAGTGTGGCGTCTCTGCCTGTAGTGAGGCGTCTCTGCCTGTAGTGAGGCGTCTCTGCCTGTAGTGTGGCGTCTCTGCCTGTAATGTGGCGTCTCTGCCTGTAGTGTGGCGTCTCTGCCTGTGGTGTGGCGTCTCTGCCTGTAGTGTGGCATCTCTGCCTGTAGTGTGGCGTCTCTGCCTGTGATGACTATTACTGTGGGGTGTCTCTGCTTGTAGCGTGGTGTCTCTGCATGTAATGTGGTGTCTCTGCCTGTAGTGTGGTGTCTCTGCCTGTAGTGTGGTGTCTCTGCCTGTAGTGTGGTGTCTCCCCCTGTAGTGTGGTGTCTCCCTCTGTAGTGTGGTGTCTCCCCCTGTAGTGTGGTGTCTCCGCCTGTAGTGTGGTGTCTCTGCCTGTAGTGAGGCGTGTCTGCCTGTAGTGAGGCGTGTCTGCCTGTAGTGAGGCGTCTCTGCCTGAAGTGAGGCGTCTCTGCCTGAAGTGAGGTGTCTCTGCCTGAAGTGAGGTGTCTCTGCCTGTAGTGTGGCGTCTCTGCCTGTAGTGTGGCGTCTCTGCCTGTAGTGTGGCGTCTCTGCCTGTAGTGTGGCGTCTCTGCCTGTAGTGTGGCGTCTCTGCCTGTGATGACTATTACTGTGGGGTGTCTCTGCCTGTAATGTGGTGTCTCTGCCTGTAGTGTGGTGTCTCTGCCTGTAGTGTGGTGTCTCTGCCTGTAGTGTGGTGTCTCTGCCTGTAGTGAGGTGTCTTTGCCTGTGGAGCATCTCTTCCTGTAGTGAGGTGTCTTTGCCTGTGGAGCATCTCTGCCTGTAGTGAGGCATCTATGCCTGTAGTGAGGCATCTATGCCTGTAGTGAGGCGTCTCTGCCTGTAGTGAGGCGTCTCTGCCTGTAGTGAGGCGTCTCTGCCTGTAGTGTGGCGTCTCTGCCTGTAATGTGGCATCTCTGCCTGTAGTGTGGCGTCTCTGCCTGTAGTGTGGCGTCTCTGCCTGTGATGACTATCACTGTGGGGTGTCTCTGCTTGTAGCGTGATGTCTCTGCCTGTAGCATGGTGTCTCTGCCTATAGTGTGGTGTCTCTGCCTGTAGTGTGGTGTCTCTGCCTGTAGTGTGGTGTCTCTGCCTGTAGTGTGGTGTCTCTGCCTGTAGTGAGGTGTCTTTGCCTGTGGAGCATCTCTGCCTGTAGTGAGGCATCTCTGCCTGTAGTGTGGCGTCTCTGCCTGTAGTGTGGCGTCTCTGCCTGAAGTGAGGCGTCTCTGCCTGAAGTGAGGCGTCTCTGCCTGAAGTGAGGCGTCTCTGCCTGAAGTGAGGCGTCTCTGCCTGTAGTGTGGCGTCTCTGCCTGTAGTGTGGCGTCTCTGCCTGTAGCGTGGCATCTCTGCCTGTAGTGTGGCGTCTCTGCCTGTGATGACTATTACTGTGGGGTGTCTCTGCTTGTAGCGTGGTGTCGCTGCCTGTAGTGTGGTGTCTATGCCTGTGGTGACTCTTCCTGTGGGGTGTCTCTGATTGTATTGTGGTGTCTCTCCCTGTAGTGTGGTGTCTCTCCCATTAGTGTGGTGTCTCTGCCTTTAGTGAGGCATCTCTGCCTGTAATGTGACGTCTCTGCCTGTAGTGAGGTGTCTCTGCCTGTAGTGAGGCATCTCTGCCTGTAGTGAGGCATCTCTGCCTGTAGTGAGGCATCTCTGCCTGTAGTGAGGCGTCTTTGGCTGTAGTGAGGTGTCTCTGCCTGTACTGTGGCGTCTCTGCCTGTAGTGAGGCATCTCTGCCTGTAGTGAGGCGTCTCTGCCTGTAGTGAGGCGTCTTTGGCTGTAGTGAGGCGTCTTTGGCTGTAGTGAGGCGTCTTTGGCTGTAGTGAGGCGTCTTTGGCTGTAGTGAGGCGTCTTTGGCTGTAGTGAGGTGTCTCTGCCTGTAGTGAGGTGTCTCTGCCTGTAGTGAGGCGTCTCTGCCTGTAGTGAGGTGTCTCTGCCTGTACTGTGGTGTCTCTGCCTGTACTGTGGCGTCTCTGCCTGTAGTGAGGTGTCTCTGCTTGTAGTGTGATGTCTCTGCCTGTAGCATGGTGTCTCTGCCTGTAGTGTGGTGTCTCTGCCTGTAATGTGGTGTCTCTGCCTGTAGTGTGGTGTCTCTGCCTGTAGTGAGGTGTCTTTGCCTGTGGAGCATCTCTTCCTGTAGTGAGGTGTCTTTGCCTGTGGAGCATCTCTGCCTGTAGTGAGGCATCTCTGCCTGTAGTGTGGCGTCTCGGCCTGTAGTGAGGCGTCTCTGCCTGTAGTGAGGCGTCTCTGCCTGTAGTGTGGCGTCTCTGCCTGTAGTGTGGCGTCTCTGCCTGTAGTGTGGCGTCTCTGCCTGTAGTGTGGCGTCTCTGCCTGTAGTGTGGCGTCTCTGCCTGTAGTGTGGCATCTCTGCCTGTAGTGTGGCGTCTCTGCCTGTGATGACTATTACTGTGGGGTGTCTCTGCTTGTAGCGTGGTGTCGCTGCCTGTAGTGTGGTGTCTCTGCCTGTGGTGACTCTTCCTGTGGGGTGTCTCTGATTGTATTGTGGTGTCTCTCCCTGTAGTGTGGTGTCTCTCCCTGTAGTGTGGTGTCTCTGCCTTTAGTGAGGCATCTCTGCCTGTAATGTGGCGTCTCTGCCTGTAGTGAGGCATCTCTGCCTGTAGTGAGGCATCTCTGCCTGTAGTGAGGCATCTCTGCCTGTAGTGAGGCATCTCTGCCTGTAGTGAGGCGTCTTTGGCTGTAGTGAGGTGTCTCTGCCTGTAGTGAGGCGTCTTTGGCTGTAGTGAGGCGTCTTTGGCTGTAGTGAGGTGTCTTTGCCTGTAGTGAGGTGTCTCTGCCTGTAGTGAGGCGTCTCTGCCTGTAGTGAGGTGTCTCTGCCTGTACTGTGGCGTCTCTGCCTGTACTGTGGCGTCTCTGCCTGTACTGTGGCGTCCCTGCCTGTACTGTGGCGTCCCTGCCTGTACTGTGGCGTCTCTGCCTGTACTGTGGCGTCTCTACCTGTACTGTGGCGTCTCTGCCTGTACTGTGGCGTCTCTGCCTGTAGTGACTCTTCCTGTGGGGTGTCTCTGCTTGTAGTGTGGTGTCTCCCCCTGTAATGTGACATTTCTTCCTGTAGTCAGGTGTCTCTGCCTGTAGTGAGGCGTCTCCCCCTGTAGTGAGGTATCGCTGCCTGTAATGTGGCATCTCTGCCTGTAATGTGGCATCTCTGCCTGTAATGTGGCCTCTCTGCCTGTAATGTGGCATCTCTGCCTGTAATGTGGCCTCTCTGCCTGTAATGTGGCGTCTCTTCCTGTAATGTGGCGTCTCTGCCTGTAGTGTGGCGTCTCTGCCTGTAGTGAGGCGTCTCTGCCTGTAGTGAGGCGTCTCTGCCTGTAGTGAGGCGTCTCTGCCTGTACTGTGGCGTCTCTGCCTGTACTGTGGCGTCTCTGCCTGTACTGTGGCGTCTCTGCCTGTATTGTGGCGTCTCTGCCTGTACTGTGGCGTCTCTGCCTGTACTGTGGCATCTCTGCCTGTACTGTGGCATCTCTGCCTGTACTGTGGCATCTCTGCCTGTACTGTGGCATCTCTGCCTGTACTGTGGCATCTCTGCCTGTACTGTGGCATCTCTGCCTGTACTGCGGCATCTCTGCCTGTAGTGCCTATTCCTGTGGGGTGTCTCTGCTTGTAGCGTGGTGTCTCCCCCTGTAGTGTGGTGTCTCCCCCTGTAGTGTGGTGTCTCTGCCTGTAGTGAGGCGTCTCCCCCTGTAGTGAGGTGTCTCTGTCTGTAATGTGGCATCTCTGCCTGTAATGTGGCGTCTCTGCCTGTAGTGTGGCGTCTCTGCCTGTAGTGGGTTGTCTCTGCCTGCAGTGAGGCGTCTCTGCCTGTAGTGAGGCGTCTCTGCCCGTAATGTGGCATCTCTGCCTGTAATGTGGCATCTCTTCCTGTAGTGTGGCATCTCTTCCTGTAGTGAGGTGTATCTGCCTGTAGTGAGGTGTCTCTGCCTGTAGTGAGGCGTCTCTGCCTGTAGTGAGGCGTCTCTGCCTGTAGTGAGGCGTCTCTGCATGTAGTGTGGCGTCTCTGCCTGTAATGTGGCGTCTCTGCCTTAAGTGAGGTGTCTCTGCCTGTACTATGGCATCTCTGCCTGTACTGTGGCATCTCTGCCTGTACTGTGGCATCTCTGCCTGTACTGTGGCATCTCTGCCTGTACTGTGGCATCTCTGCCTGTACTGTGGCATCTCTGCCTGTACTGTGGCATCTCTGCCTGTACTGTGGCATCTCTGCCTGTAGTGACTCTTCCTGTGGGGTGTCTTTGCTTGTAGCGTGGTGTCTCTGCCTGTAGTCAGGTGTCTCTGCCTGTAGTGAGGCGTCTTTGGCTGTAGTGAGGTGTCTCTGCCTGTAGTGAGGCGTCTCTGCCTGTAGTGAGGCGTCTCTGCCTGTAGTGAGGCGTCTCTGCCTGTAGTGAGGCGTCTCTGCCTGTAGTGAGGCGTCTCTGCCTGTAGTGAGGCGTCTCTTCCTGTAGTGAGGCGTCTCTGCCTGTAGTGAGGCGTCTCTGCCTGTAGTGTGGCGTCTCTGCCTGACTGTGGCATCTCTGCCTGACTGTGGCATCTCTGCCTGTACTGTGGCATCTCTGCCTGTACTGTGGCATCCCTGCCTGTACTGTGGCATCTCTGCCTGTACTGTGGCATCTCTGCCTGTACTGTGGCATCTCTGCCTGTACTGTGGCATCTCTGCCTGTACTGTGGCATCTCTGCCTGTACTGTGGCATCTCTGCCTGTACTGTGGCATCTCTGCCTGTACTGTGGCATCTCTGCCTGTACTGTGGCATCTCTGCCTGTACTGTGGCATCTCTGCCTGTACTGTGGCATCTCTGCCTGTAGTGGCTCTTCCTGTGTGGTGTCTCCCCCTGTAGTGTGGTGTCTCTGCCTGTAGTGAGGCGTCTCTGCCTGTAGTGAGGCGTCTCTGCCTGTAGTGAGGCGTCTCTGCCTGTAGTGAGGTGTCTCTGTCTGTAGTGAGGTGTCTCTGTCTGTAGTGAGGTGTCTCTGTCTGTAATGTGGCATCTCTGCCTGTAGTGTGGCGTCTCTGCCTGTAGTGTGGCGTCTCTGCCTGTAGTGTGGCGTCTCTGCCTGTAGTGAGGCGTCTCTGCCTGTAGTGAGGTGTCTCTGCCTGTAGTGAGGTGTCTCTGCCTGTAGTGAGGTGTCTCTGCCTGTAGTGTGGCGTCTCTGCCTGTAGTGAGGTGTCTCTGCCTGTAGTGTGTCATCTCTGCCTGTAATGTGGCATCTCTTCCTGTAGTGAGGTGTCTCTGCCTGTAGTGTGGTGTCTCTGCCTGTAGTGTGGCATCTCTGGCTGTAGTGTGTCATCTCTGCCTGTAATGTGGCATCTCTTCCTGTAGTGAGGTGTATCTGCCTGTAGTGTGTCATCTCTGCCTGTAATGTGGCATCTCTTCCTGTAGTGAGGTGTCTCTGCCTGTAGTGAGGCGTCTCTGCCTGTAGTGTGTCATCTCTGCCTTTAATGTGGCGTCTCTGCCTGTAGTGAGGTGTCTCTGCCTGTACTGTGGCATCTCTGCCTGTAGTGACTCTTCCTGTGGGGTGTCTCTGCTTGTAGTGTGGTATCTCCCCCTGTAGTGTAGTGTCTCTACCTGTAGTGTAGTGTCTCTGCCTGTAGTGAGGCGTCTCTGCCTGTAGTGAGGCGTCTCTGCCTGTAGTGAGGCGTCTCTGCCTGTAGTGAGGCGTCTCTGCCTGTAGTGACTCTTCCTGTGGGGTGTCTCTGCTTGTAGTGTGGTGTCTCCCACTGTAGTGTGGTGTCTCCCCCTGTAGTGTGGTGTCTCCCCCTGTAGTGTGGTGTCTCCCCCTGTAGTGTGGCGTCTCCCCCTGTAGTGAGGCGTCTCCCCCTGTAGTGAGGCGTCTCTGCCTGTAGTGAGGCGTCTCTGCCTGTAGTGAGGCGTCTCTGCCTGTAGTGAGGCGTCTCTGCCTGTAGTGAGGCGTCTCTGCCTGTAGTGACTCTTCCTGTGTGGTGTCTCCCCCTGTAGTGAGGTTTCTCTGCCTGTAGTGAGGTTTCTCTGCCTGTAGTGTGGCGTCTCTGCCTGTAGTGAGGCGTCTCTGCCTGTAGTGAGGCGTCTCTGCCTGTAGTGAGGCGTCTCTGCCTGTAGTGAGGCTTCTCTGCCTGTAGCGAGGCGTCTCTGCCTGTAGCGTGGCGTCTCTGCCTGTAGCGAGGCGTCTCTGGCTGTAGCGAGGCGTCTCTGGCTGTAGCGAGGCGTCTCTGGCTGTAGCGAGGCGTCTCTGCCTGTAGCGAGGCGTCTCTGCCTGTAGCGTGGCGTCTCTGCCTGTAACGGGGCGTCTCTGCCTGTAACGGGGCGTCTCTGCCTGTAGCGGGGCGTCTCTGCCTGTAGCGGGGCGTCTCTGCCTGTAGCGGGGCGTCTCTGCCTGTAGCGGGGCGTCTCTGCCTGTAGCGGGGCGTCTCTGCCTGTAGCGGGGCGTCTCTGCCTGTAGCGAGGCGTCTCTGCCTGTAGCGAGGCGTCTCTGCCTGTAGCGTGGCGTCTCTGCCTGTAGCGAGGCGTCTCTGCGCCTGTAGCGAGGCGTCTCTGCCTGTAGCGAGGCGTCTCTGCCTGTCGCGGGGCGTCTCTGCCTGTCGCGGGGCATCTCTGCCTGTCGCGGGGCATCTCTGCCTGTCGCGGGGCGTCTCTGCCTGTCGCGGGGCGTCTCTGCCTGTCGCGGGGCGTCTCTGCCTGTCGCGGGGCGTCTCTGCCTCTGCCTGTCGCGGGGCGTCTCTGCCTGTCGCGGGGCGTCTCTGCCTGTAGTGGGGCGTCTCTGCCTGTAGTGGGGCATCTCTGCGTGTAGTGGGGCGTCTTTTCCTGTAGTGGGGTGCCTCTGCCTGTAGTGAGCATCTCAGTAGCATGGTGTAAATATGTCCATTAGAACACCACTGCTTGTTGTGAGGCATTTCAGTAATAGGGTGTTTGTCTAAAGAAGAGTGTTTCTGACTGTAGTGGGGTATCTGTAAAAGGACATATCTGTCTGTAAGGAGGGGGGGGTGTTTATGGTATGGGGAGGTTATTATATTAATGTAATCATCTCTGCTTGTAGTGTGGTGTCTCCCCCTGTAGTGAGGTTTCTCTGCCTGTAGTGAGGTTTCTCTGCCTGTAGTGTGGCGTCTCTGCCTGTAGTGAGGCGTCTCTGCCTGTAGTGAGGCGTCTCTGCCTGTAGTGAGGCGTCTCTGCCTGTAGTGAAGCGTCTCTGCCTGTAGTGAAGCGTCTCTGCCTGTAGTGAGGCGTCTCTGCCTGTAGTGACTCTTCCTGTGGGGTGTCTCTGCTTGTAGTGTGGTGTCTCCCCCTGTAGTGTGGTGTCTCTGCCTGTAGTAAGGCGTCTCTGCCTGTGGTGAGGCGTCTCTGCCTGTAGCGTGGCATCTCTGCCTGTAGCGTGGCGTCTCTGCCTGTAGCGTGGCGTCTCTGCCTGTAGCGGGGCGTCTCTGCCTGTAGCGGGGCGTCTCTGCCTGTAGCGGGGCGTCTCTGCCTGTAGCGGGGCGTCTCTGCCTGTAGCGGGGCGTCTCTGCCTGTAGCGGGGCGTCTTTGCCTGTAGTGGGGTGCCTCTGCCTGTAGTGAGCATCTCAGTAGCATGGTGTAAATATATCCATTAGAACACCACTGCTTGTTGTGAGGCATTTCAGTAATAGGGTGTTTCTGTCTAAAGAGGAGTGTTCCTGATAGTAGTGGGGTATCTGTAAAAGGACAAATCTGTCTGTAAGGAGGGGGGGGTGTTTATGGTATGGGGAGGTTATTATATTAATGTAATCAAGACATGGCAGCTTTCCAAGGGACACACAGGGTTCTGCAGCCACGTGAATGTGATCCAGCACGGGATAATAAATATACAGCATCAACATATACCACAGCGCTTTACAAACAAGGCAGGGAATGAAAAGGAATATCCTTATAACACCCTTTTGGCTAAAGAGTTCAGTCAGATAGGTGTAAATGCCTCTTATCCCATCATGCCTCACTGCACTGCACATTCCTTCCAGCAGCCTCCTTGTAGCTGCTCACAAAGGCAGGCTTGTTTCTATAACAACACCCAGCAGTAATCTAAAGCCACCCCCTCCCTGGCTTGCAAGCCATTGTTGCTTCTCCTTATAAACACTTGGCAGCCATTTTGTTGTAGCCCCGACAGTGACCTTTTTTATATTGTGATTATATACAATGCAATTATTTTACATTTTTTATATGGGGAAAATCAACCTTTTGAATCTCATTTGTTTTGCTATGTAGTGATGGAGAATCAATTTCCAAATGTATGGAATTACGGCCATTTTCTTGAAGCTCTTTGTAATGAGAGGACTGAGGAGAGGGAGGTGTCCTCACTGGCAGAGGCGGCCATGCTGGTATAGACACAGGACAGAGATACAGGCCTCACACAGGAAGCAGGTAATAACGACTTCTCTTATTACTATTTTATTTACTGCTGAAGGGAAACACTATGGATGCTGCTTCCTATCATTCTTATGGTTTAGATTATTATAAAAATGTGTATACAGAGGAAGAGGGGGTTCACCATGTCCCCTGCCCCCTATTATTATTATACAGAGGAAGAGGAGGCTCACCATGACCCCTGCCCCCTATTATTATTATACAGAGGAAGAGGAGGCTCACCATGACCCCTGCCCCCTATTATTATTATACAGAGGAAGAGGAGGCTCACCATGACCCCTGCCCCCTATTATTATTATACAGAGGAAGAGGAGGCTCACCATGACCCCTGCCCCCTATTATTATTATACAGAGGAAGAGGAGACTCACCATGACCCCTGCCCCCATATTATTATTATACAGAGGAAGAGGAGGCTCACCATGACCCCTGCCCCCTATTATTATTATACAGAGGAAGAGGAGGCTCACCATGACCCCTGCCCCCTATTATTATTATACAGAGGAAGAGGAGGCTCACCATGACCCCTGCCCCCTATTATTATTATACAGAGGAAGAGGAGGCTCACCATGACCCCTATTATTATTATACATAGGAAGAGGAGGCTCACCATGACCCCTGCCCCCTATTATTATTATACAGAGGAAGAGGAGGCTCACCATGACCCCTATTATTATTATACATAGGAAGAGGAGGCTCACCATGACCCCTATTATTATTATACATAGGAAGAGGGGGCCCACCATGCCCCCTATTATTATTATACAGAAGAAGAGGGGGATCACCATGACCCCTGCCCCCTATTATTATTATACAGAGGAAGAGGAGGCTCACCATGACCCCTGCCCCCTATTATTAATATACAGAGGAAGGGGGGGATCACCATGACCCCTGCCCCCTATTATTATTATACATAGGAAGAGGAGGCTCACCATGACCCCCGCCCCCTATTATTATTATACAGAGGAAGAGGGGGTCCACCATGCCCCCTATTATTATTATACATAGAAAGAGGAGGCTCACCATGCCCCCTATTATTATTATACAGAGGAAGAGGAGGCTCACCATGACCCCTGCCCCCTATTATTATTATACAGAGGAAGAGGAGGCTCACCATGACCCCTGCCCCCTATTATTATTATTATACAGAGGAAGAGGAGGCTCACCATGACCCCTGCCCCCTATTATTATTATTATACAGAGGAAGAGGAGGCTCACCATTACCCCTGCCCCCTATTATTATTATACAGAGGAAGAGGAGGCTCACCATTACCCCTGCCCCCTATTATTATTATACAGAGG
Source organism: Gastrophryne carolinensis (assembly GCA_027917425.1). Lineage (NCBI taxonomy): Eukaryota > Metazoa > Chordata > Amphibia > Anura > Microhylidae > Gastrophryne > Gastrophryne carolinensis. The sequence continues at coordinate 27,421,604 of CM051237.1, forward strand.
AAGAGGAGACTCACCATGGCCCCTGCCCCCTATTATTATTATTATACAGAGGAAGAGGAAGCTCACCATTACCCCTGCCCCCTATTATTATTATACAGAGGAAGAGGAGGCTCACCATGACCCCTGCCCCCTATTATTATTATACAGAGGAAGAGGGGGCTCACCATGACCCCTGCCCCCTATTATTATTATTATACAGAGGAAGAGGAGGCTCACCATGACCCCTGCCCCCTATTATTATTATACAGAGGAAGAGGAGGCTCACCATGACCCCTGCCCCCTATTATACAGAGGAAGAGGAGGCTCACCATGACCCCTGCCCCCTATTATTATTATACAGAGGAAGAGGAGGCTCACCATGACCCCTGCCCCCTATTATTATTATACAGAGGAAGAGGAGGATCACCATGACCCCTGCCCCCTATTATTATTATACAGAGGAAGAGGAGGCTCACCATGACCCCTGCCCCCTATTATTATTATACAGAGAAAGAGGAGGCTCACCATGACCCCTGCCCCCTATTATTATTATACAGAGGAAGAGGAGGCTCACCATGACCCCTGCCCCCTATTATTATTATACAGAGGAAGAGGAGGCTCACCATGACCCCTGCCCCCTATTATTATTATACAGAGGAAGAGGAGGCTCACCATGACCCCTGCCCCTATTATTATTATACAGAGGAAGAGGAGGCTCACCATGTCCCCTGCCCCCTATTATTATTATACAGAGGAAGAGGGGGCTCACCATGACCCCTGCCCCCTATTATTATTATACAGAGGAAGAGGAGGCTCACCATGACCCCTGCCCCCTATTATTATTATACAGAGGAAGAGGAGGCTCACCATGACCCCTGCCCCCTATTATTATTATACAGAGGAAGAGGAGGCTCACCATGACTCCTGCCCCCTATTATTATTATACAGAGGAAGAGGAGGCTCACCATGACCCCTGCCCCCTATTATTATTATACAGAGGAAGAGAAAGCTCACCATGACCCCTGCTCCCCTATTATTATTATACAGAGGAAGAGGAGACTCACCATGACCCCTGCCCCCTATTATTATTATACAGAGGAAGAGGAGGCTCACCATGTCCCCTGCCCCCTATTATTATTATACAGAGGAAGAGGAGGCTCACCATGTCCCCTGCCCCCTATTATTATTATACAGAGGAAGAGGAGGCTCACCATGGCCCCTGTCCCCTATTATTATTATTATTATACAGAGGAAGAGGAGGCTCACCATGACCCCTGCCCCCTATTATTATTATTATTATACAGAGGAAGAGGAGGCTCACCATGACCCCTGCCCCCTATTATTATTATACAGAGGAAGAGGAGGCTCACCATGACCCCTGCCCCCTATTATTATTATTATACAGAGGAAGAGGAGGCTCACCATGACCCCTGCCCCCTATTATTATTATACAGAGGAAAAGGAGGCTCACCATGACCCCTGCCCCCTATTATTATTATACAGAGGAAGAGGGGCTCACCATGTCCCCTGCCCCCTATTATTATTATACAGAGGAAGAGGAGGCTCACCATGACCCCTGCCCCCTATTATTATTATACAGAGGAAAAGGAGGCTCACCATGACCCCTGCCCCCTATTATTATTATACAGAGGAAGAGGAGGCTCACCATGTCCCCTGCCCCCTATTATTATTATACAGAGGAAGAGGAGGCTCACCATGTCCCCTGCCCCCTATTATTATTATACAGAGGAAGAGGAGGCTCACCATGTCCCCTGCCCCCTATTATTATTATACAGAGGAAGAGGAGGCTCACCATGACCCCTGCCCCCTATTATTATTATACAGAGGAAGAGGAGGCTCACCATGTCCCCTGCCCCCTATTATTATTATACAGAGAAAGAGGAGGCTCATGACCCCTGCCCCTTATTATTATTATACAGAGGAAGAGGGGGCTCACCATGTCCCCTGCCCCCTATTATTATTATACAGAGGAAGAGGAGGCTCACCATGACCCCTGCCCCCTATTATTATTATACAGAGGAAGAGGAGGCTCACCATGACCCCTGCCCCCTATTATTATTATACAGAGGAAGAGGAGGCTCACCATGACCCCTGCCCCCTATTATTATTATACGGAGGAAGAGGAGGCTCACCATGACCCCTGCCCCCTATTATTATTATACAGAGGAAGAGGAGGCTCACCATGACCCCTGCCCCCTATTATTATTATACAGAGGAAGAGGAGGCTCACCATGACCCCTGCCCCCTATTATTATTATACAGAGGAAGAGGAGGCTCACCATGCCCCCTGCCCCCTATTATTATTATACAGAGGAAGAGGAGGCTCACCATGATCCCTGCCCCCTATTATTATTATACAGAGGAAGAGAAGGCTCACCATGCCCCCTGCCCCCTATTATTATTATACAGAGGAAGAGGAGGCTCACCATGTCCCCTGCCCCCTATTATTATTATACAGAGGAAGAGGGGGCTCACCATGACCCCTGCCCCCTATTATTATTATACAGAGGAAGAGGAGGCTCACCATGACCCCTGCCCCCTATTATTATTATACAGAGGAAGAGGAGGCTCACCATGACCCCTGCCCCCTATTATTATTATACAGAGGAAGAGGAGGCTCACCATGACCCCTGCCCCCTATTATTATTATTATACAGAGGAAGAGGAGGCTCACCATGACCCCTGCCCCCTATTATTATTATTATACAGAGGAAGAGGGGATTCACCATTATAGCTTCCCCCTCATATTATGCAGAGAAAGTTGGGGGTTACTCTGAAAACCTTTGAAGTCTCGTCTAATGATATTGCTCGGCTTTGGTTCATATGTGTGCTGATGTTTCACAGAGGAGAATACATCTCGCATATCTGTTGTCAAGGAAGCCTCTGGTAACTCTTAAACTGCTGTTTTTTTTTTTTTTTTTTTTGTCTTCCAGTGTGAGCTCCACAAAGCAGCCAGAATCTGACTTTAATATACAGAGGAGGGGATTTGTAAGGATGCAAGGCTCTCCATCTACCAGAACACTATAATGGAGGATCAGCACCTTCTCCCATCACAAGGTAAGAACCCTAACCTTTGTTTCTGAACCCCCACTAGGTCTTTTTTTTTTTTTTTAGTTCCTAGGATAAGGGAGCCTTTGTTGTGATACCTAGGTTTAGAATGGCTGTCTGGATTGGGGGCTCCTAGATCAGGGAGATTTCTCTCCTTTTTCTCTGCTAAACCTCTGGTTCAATACCTCTGTTGGCTACACTCTTTGTTTTTCTCACTGGTCTGGGACCATGTGACGTAGCAGAACTGGCTTTAAAAGCATGTAAAATCAGAGGGTGGTTCTCACCAACTCCCCACACACAATAGGATCAAGCCTTGTTAAAGTTGCCGTGGGCAAAGAAACGCGTCGGCGGCGGTGGCAGGCGGCATTTATTTTCGGTTGACCGATCGATCTGGCCAGATCCTATTTTACATGCTTTTAAAGTTTTTCATACATGTGAGTGCAGTATCTTTTTCCATTAAATAACGTGTGCCATACTGAATTACACTATATGAGTGTTTGTTTCATGTTGCACCTCTGGGCGTGATATCCTCCTTTGGGACCTACGTGGAGGGGTTTTCATAGAAAGGTGGAGCAGATATGCTTGCAAGTCTTTTTTGGAGAAAATAACCACGGATGAAAAGAAGAGTGCATTTAAGCTGATTTGCGAAGGAAGCGCTTGCACATGTACTTTGGGATGACCGACTGGTAAATAAGGAAGCTCTGTGTTTATTTTGAATGACTGATTGAACTCTGTGGACAAAGGGTTATACACGTTGAGCATTCTTTTTAAGATTTGTGTTGTTTTCTTTAATTAATGTGCTTTTAAAGCTCTTTAATACTTGCGGTGTGATTTGAAATTGATCTGCTTTTTAGCGCGGTATTTTACTATTTTTATTGAAATTATTAAATGTATGAATTTTTATGTTTAAAAACATTAACTCTTTGTTGCGGGGGTCAATCCTTATGGTGGATAAACTCTTTGTTGGGACATGCCTGTGCCCAACAAACCTTTTCTTGGCAATTTAAATAGCCTTGAGTTTGTACCAGCCTGTCTTCCAAGGTGGTTGCGCCACACCCAATAAAAGTGTTGCTCAGTTTGGTTAACACAATTTAAAACTTGTCCTAGTATTACCGTTGATACATTGGTGATTCGAAACGAATCAGGCTACCAATCGAAAAGTCTGATCGTCACACCAACACACCTAATCTACCCTCCATCTAAAACACTCTGCCCACTCAATTAACTCTTATTGACTGTCTAAGTCACAGGTGTCACACTTCTCCTGAAGGTCCAGCAAAAGGCCAAGGTCTTCACACAGGTGGAGTGATTAGTGATATTTATGCTTTTTAAATAATGCTCTTCTGTGCCCCCCCAACATCTCAGTACAAGGGCGTTGCCATTATTTTTTTTTCTCAGTCTCCAGAGACGCTATGGAAAGAAATGTTAAAACGGAGGAGGAGGATGTGTTTGTGAAGAATGAAGAGGAAGAAATTCCTCTACAGATCAGCACAGGTGAGTAAAGATGTCCTTATTCTCCTGCTCAGTCTCACCACATACTGTTTTGTCTCAGTATAGGGTCATTGCTTTTTATTTTTATGGTCATTGATTGGCTGATTATTTTTTGTTCACAAACCCTGATGACGCCATGCTGCAGGTCTAATAGATTCAACTATATGGGCTCTATGGATTCCTAGTGTCCTAGTGCTAAATTATATGATGATTAATTCAGTGTAAAAAGTGCACTTCTATTTTTGGAGTAAAAGGTGTCATTCTCTTTCCTTGTCTACCTCGGGGGTGATTCTGCCCCACTGCACACCCCTGATGCTGCCCTGCCCCTCCCCCCCCCCCCCGCGGTTTTACATTTTGGCACTATTTACTCATCTTGCGGTGGGATCCATCTTCTGGGTCCCTCAGATTCTGAGCGACCTTCCAACAGGCGGCGCCACCTTGCATCCCATCAAGCACTGTGCATGGCCCCCTATGCAATGGAGCCGCCTGAAATCTCGCGAGACTTCGCTGAGCGAAGAGCACAGCTAAGCCGTGCTATCACTTACTGGCGGCTAAGCAAAATGTAAGTAGGGGCCGATGGGGGTGGGGGGGATTTGCCCCTTTTTATTTTTGGTTGGATGTTCCTCTTTAAAGTGGACCAAAACCCGAGATTTTTACTATCCTGTGTTTTCTTCCTTTCCCCGGGGGTCCCCCGCTGTGTGAAACCCCCCAGGTCGCCCCATTCACTCATCTCGTTTCCTGGTCCCACGGCGCGTCTAAGAGCTGCTGCTCTGATGGCCGCATCCTCCGATTCCCTCTAACAGGGAGCGTGCCCGCGCAGCCATTCAAAAATGCCTCCCGCGGACACGCGCCCTGCTAGAGGGATAGCAGGATGCAGCCGTTGCTCTTAAATGCGCCGTGGGACCAGAAAATGAGGTGAGTGAATGGGGCGACCTGGGGGGTTTCACACAGCGGGGCATCCCAATTTTGTATGCCCGGGGGCGGGTACGATCGGGCTGGGTTTTGGTCCACTTTAAGCACCAGGTGCAAGAAGCACACTTTGGAGTTAATCGCCCCTATTGGTTGAAATAAAGCAAACAACTGATGGTTATTATACCTACCTACACTCATATGATGCATATTCATCTAAACAGCATTTATTGTTTGTTACCCACATGTAGACGTGTTTTACCAGTTATGCTTTTGTAACACATTCTTTTGTAACACATGTGCCTTATACTTTTATTTGCCTTATCCCAGTCCAGCTTGCCTTAGCAATACATACATAGTTACATAGTTACATAGTTAATACGGTTGAAAAAAGACATAGGTCCATCAAGTTCAACCAAGGGTGTTGGGGTCGGGGAAGTTATTTTTTATTTCATAGGGGAAGCTATTTATTTTATTTTTTGTCTTTATTTTTATTTTTTTATTGATAACCACTAATAGTACCGTAACTGTTAATGTTATTTTCTTCAAAATAAGCATCTAATCCTTTTTTGAAGCTGTCAGCGGTTGATGCTGTAACAAGCTTCTGTGGGAGGCTATTCCATAGATTTATAGTTCTTATGGTAAAAAAAGATTGTCGCCTCCGGAGACTACATTTCTTTTTTTCCAATCGAAGGCAGTGCCCCCTTGTCCTTAGAGAGGATTTTACATGAAATAGTGTTCCCCCATATTTTTTGTATGGTCCATTTATATATTTATACAAGTTAATCATGTCCCCCCTCAATCGCCTCCTCTCAAGACAAAACAGATTTAATTCTTGTAATCTTTCCTCATAACTAAGATCTTTCATTCCCTTTATTAGTTTGGTGGCTCTCCTTTGCACCCTTTCCAGAGTCAGAGCGTCCTTTCTATGAATGGGCGCCCAGAACTGGACGGCATATTCCAGGTGAGGGCGCACCAGTGCCTTGTAAAGAGGCAAAATTACATCTCTATCCCGTGATTCCAGGCCTCTTTTAATGCACGATAGTATCTTGGTGGCCTTGGAAGCAGCTGCTTGGCATTGCATGCTGTTATTTAGTCTGTGATCTACTAGTACCCCCAGATCCTTCTCAACAAGTGTGGCCTTCGGGTTATTAGACCCCAAGTGCATGACTTTACATTTTTCCACAATGAACTTCATTTGCCAAGTGGATGCCCAGACACTCAATGTGTCCAAGTCAGCCTGAAGCTTGTGAACATCTTCAATAGACTGCACTGTGCTACATATCTTTGTGTCATCTGCAAAAATAGAGACAGTGCTTTTAATTCCATCTTCTATGTCGTTTATAAACAAGTTGAATAATAGAGGGCCCAGCACTGAACCCTGGGGTACACCGCTTACAACTGGTAACCATTCAGAGTAGGTATCATTAACCACAACTCTCTGCACACGATCCTTCAGCCTGTTTTCATAGTACATAGTAATCTTTACATTTACTGCTTTATTCCTAGTCTTGTCTGTAATAATCTGGCTTTAACATCCAGCATTCACCCCCTCAGCAGCCGTTATACACACAACACACTCCAGAATCTGGAATCCCGCGGCCATCTTGGTACAGGGTCATGAATGTCATTGTTTTTTTACCCCCACAGTCTCCAGAGATACTATAATAGGACATGTGAAAACCGACGAGGAAGTGTTTGTGCACAATAAAGAGGAGGAAATCCCTCTACAGATCAGCACAGGTGAGTAAAAAACCCTGTATAGAAAACATCTCCCTACTACTAACTTCTACTACTCTCCTGCTTAGTAACCCCAAACACAGCAGTCTTCTACAGCTCAGCACAGGGGCCTGACTCTCATCTTTATTCACAGACCCTGGAGGAGCTATAGTGAAAACTGAGGAGGAGGAAGGAGTATTTGTGAAGAAGGAGGAGGAAATGTCTCTACAGATCTGCAAAGGTGAGTAAATCTTATGTATAGCTATTCTCTATCCTAATGTTATTCTCCACTTGTGCCGCTTATCATTAAATTGCCAAGCTGCCATCCCAAACCACAGGTGACAACAGAGGGGAGAGCTCCTCTACTACCAGCTCATCTCTGGTACATAGATTTACAGCATAGATAGGGTTCAAGCCATATTTACTAGGAGGTCAGACACGCAACCTCTTGGGCTTAAAGCGGACCAAAACCCACATCCCTTGAATTGCTCCCCCCATGAAGAGAACCTTTTGACAATTCTCACTGCCCTACTTCACACTAATCCCAGATAATGCTGCCTGTATTAGCTGTAAAGCTCCGCCTCCTCCGTTTATTGCCACTGTTGTGTGTGGCAATGATGTCATTGCCACACCAATGTAATGATTGATCACCTGCCATCTCGCACCGATGGACAGCAAAAAACAGTGTTCCAGGATGATTCAAAAAGTGAAAATATTAATTTCTAGTTCTATACCCTAATAGGGGAGTATTGGCAAGGGCTTTGGCCAAATGAAGTTCAGTGGGTTTTGGTCCACTTTAACCCCATTTCAATTTGCATTTGAAAGAGACACTGGATTTGGCAGCAGGAGCAGGAGCCCAAAAATTGGCCGAATGACACCTTGGAGTTGGCAGCAGCAGGAGCCCAAACATTGCTTGAAAGAGACACTGGAGTTGGCAGCAGGAGCCCAAACATTGATTGAAAGAGACACTGGATTTGGCAGCAGGAGCAGCAGGAACAGGAGCCCAAACATTGCTTGAAAGAGACACTGGAGTTGGCAGCAGGAGCCCAAAAATTGAACTAAAGACACACTGGAGTTGCAAGCAGCAGCAGGAGCCCAAACATTGCTTGAAAGAGACACTGGAGTTGGCAGCAGGAGCCCAAACATTGGCTGAATGACACCCTGGAGTTGCAAGCAGCAGCGGGAGCTCAAACATTGCTTGAAAGGGACACTGGAGTTGGCAGCAGGAGCCCAAACATTGGCTCAAAGACACACTGTTTTAGCAGCAGCAGGAGGCCAAACATTGCTTGAAAGAGATACTGGAGTTGGCAGCAGGAGCCCAAACATTGGCTGAATGACACCCTGGAGTTGCAAGCAGCAGCAGGAGCCCAAACATTGCTTTAAAGACACACTGGAGTTGGCAGCAGGAGCAGCAGGAGCCCAAACATTGGCTCAAAGAGACACTGGAGTTGGCAGCGGCAGGAGCCCAAACATTGCTTGAAAGTGACACCGCATTTGGCAGCAGGAGCCCAAAAATTGGCCGAATGACACCCTGGAGTTGGCAGCAGCGGCAGCAGGATCCCAAACATTGGCTCAAAAAGACACTGGAGTTGGCAGCAGCAGCAGCAGCCCAAAAATTGGCCTAAAGACATAAATATGTTTTGCACCATTTTGAAAATGTAAAACGTGGCACCATGCTGAATCTAGTCGCATGCATCAGCCATTGGTGGGTGGAAATCCTGGCTGATCCATCCCTGAATCATTTTCACAGAGGTGAGTCTCTCCACATTTTTAGTTGACAGACGAGTTCTCCTCGCGGTAACTATGGCCCCTGCCGCACTAAACACCCGCTCAGATGGCACGCTACTGGCCGGGCAGGACCGCTTTTCCAGGGCAAACTCAGCTAGTTGCAGCCACAAGTCATGTTTGGCTGCCCAGAAGTCCAGCGGATCCTCAAGGTGTGTCGGCATGGTCATGTCAAGGTATGACAAGACCTGCTGGTTCAGGTCCTGCTCCAGGTCTTCCTGCTGCTCATGAGTAGCCTCACTATGCGGGTGTAGAAAGCTACTCATTAGTGACTGAAGACTGAGGCTGATGCTGATGGAGCTGCTGCTGCTGCTCCTGCCAACCCCCCAGCAGCCATGGCAGTGGAACGTGAGCGCAGAGGTCCCTCCGAGTCAGACCTGCCAGAGTATGGACCATGGCGCAGATAGGCATCGGCAAACTGACTACGTAGAATGTCTTTGTAGTAGGTCAGTTTGTCCTGCCTCTCGGCGGGTTTAAAAAATGCCCCCATTTTGTGCCGGAAGCGAGGGTCCAATAAGGTGGAGAGCCAGAAGTCATCCCGCTGACAAATGGAAACAATTCTGGGGTCACTACGCAAGCACATGAGCATGCTTCCTGACATTTGCGCAAGTGACTCGGAGGGACTACCTTTCTCCATCTCCACTGCATACTGCCACGGTGTGTCTGGGTCCTCTGTCTCGCCTTCCTCACAACCCTCTAGCGCCTCTGGCTGCTCCTGCTCCTCCTCTCCTGTCAGCTGACTAGATAAACCAGCCATTTCTCCAAGCCTAAACTGTGCACTGTGCCACTCCTGCTCCTCCTCCTCCTCCAGTTCAGCTCCAACGGGGTTCATGTGGCCGTAAGATGTAGACGGCATGCCTCCAGTGCCCTGACCAGCCATGGTTTCCAACATGTGCTGTAGTGCATGAAGCAGTGGAATCACGTCGTTCATCCCGTAATCCTGGCGACTCACAAATAAAGTGGCTTCCTCAAAGGGCCTGAGCAAACGGCAGGTGTCACGTATGAGCTGCCACTGGTTGACATTGAAGTTACACAGGGGAGTCCCCCTATCCACTTGGATCATCAAGAAATCCGTGATGGCTTTTCTCTGTTCGTATAGTCTGTCCCACATATGCAGGGTGGAATTCCAACGGGTGGAAACATTGCAAATCAGACTATGTTGGGGGCTACCGTTCTGACGCTGTAGCTCAAGAAGGGTGTGCTTGGCGGTGTATGAGTGGCTGAAGTGCATGCATCAAGTTTCCTTGAAGTTGTTAGGATGTCTTGCAGATGGGGGGGAAGACTAAAGAAACCGCTTCACAACCAGATTGAAGACGTGAGCCATGCAGGGCGCATGGGTCAGCCTTCCTTGTCGCAGCGCAGACAAAATGTTCTTCCCATTGTCGGTAACTATGGTTCCCATTTTCAGTTTTCTTGGAGTAAGCCATGTTTGGATTTCTTGATGAATATATTCAAGCAGTTCCTCCCCTGTGTGACTCCGTTCGCCAAGACAAACCATGTGAAGCACAGCATGACACCTCCGTGCCCTGCACACATGGTAGGCTGGAGGGGCATTGAGACTTGAGCCTACAGTGGAGGGTTAGGAGAAGGCGGAGGATGAGAAGGCCGAGTCGCATGGTGTCACAGGCACAACGGCCAGGGAGCGCGAAGGCCAAAGCGGCGTGACCTGTCCAAGTTGCTGCTGCTGCAAAGGGACCACATTCACGCAGTGGGCCGTAAACGACATATACTGTCCCTGACCGTAGTTACAGCTCCAGACGTCGGCGCTGCCATGCACTTTGCTACACACCGACAGGCTCAAGGACTGGCTCACCTTCTGTTCAACAAAAGTGTGCAGCGCTGGTACTGCCTTCTTGGCAAAGAAATGACGGCTTGGCACTCTCCACCTCGGCTCGGCACAAGCCATCAGTTCTCTGAAAGGTGCAGAGTCCACCACCTGAAAAGGGAGCGACTGCAGCACCAGCAACTTGGACAGGAGCACATTCAGCTTCTGCGCCGTAGGATGAGTGGGCGCATACTGCTGTCTCTTGGACATGGCTTCGCTGATGGATTGCTGGCGGGATGCATGACTTGGAGGAGGAGGAGGAGCAGGAGTGACAGAGGATGGGTATGACGCACAGCTGCCTTTGGCAGAGGTGCTGCAGCCTTGGCTGGCAGAAATTGGGAGCGGTGTGCCACTCGGTGAGGAAGCAGCCTGGACCACCTCTTCGGAGCCTTGGTTCTCCCAGGCCACTTTATGGTGACGCATCATATGTTGACGCAGGGCCGTGGTGCCAACATTTGGGCCCTGGCCACGCCTCACCTTCTGCCTACATATCTTGCATGTGGCCATGTTACCCTCCTGCGGATGCTTCAGGAAAAACTCCCACACTGCCGAGTAGCTACTTTTCCCACCAACAGCCCGCACTGATTCACTGCTACTGTCGCCAACTCCAGGAACCCCTGCTCCACTACCTCCCAATAAGGTAGCCTGCCGCGCAGCAAGTGCTCTAGCCCGGCCCCAGCCCCGTTTGGCTCCAGGCTTTACAATTCTGCCCCAATGCTGACTGCCAACCATGCTGCTAACACCTTGCTGCCTCAGCTGCTTACTCCGGGGCAACCTGCGCCCCTCTATTCTTGATGATGATGAAGCCCCTTCTGCACCCGGCTCCCAAGTGCGATCGGCTTCATCATCATCATCATCATCGAGTTGTGGCTGCATGTCACTGATGTTCTCGGTTTCCTTAACAGTGTCTGGTGCAGGACCTGGAATGCTCGCAACACCCATGCCACTCTCCACATCACTATTTGTCTGCCTAGCAAAAGAAGCCACCTCCATTTCTTGGCTGGGCAGTAGCTGCTGACTGTCCTCTATCTGATCCTCCTCCTCACTAAAGAGTGGAGCTGAACCCAAAGCATAGGATACGTCGCTGGGGAAGGGAACAGCGTAGGACAGAGGCAATGGAAGATAGGGACTGCTCTCGGGCCATGCCAACTCAGGGTTGTGTCAGAGGAACCTACCGACCTTAGACTGGGGGTGTCAGATGTAACTTGTGATGATGTGGATGACCACGTTAACCAATATACCACAGCAGATGCGTTACTGGTGGATCAGGTCTCTCACCGCGACTCCTGCTGCCACTCGACCTTAGTCTGCTGCGTCCTATGCCTGTTGAATCTTGGCCTCTGCCACTACTCTGTGAACATCCAGGCACTTGTCTGCCTGACATTTGTATGTATTTGAAATGCGCAATAGGCACTTTAAAAAATGTATTTACTTTAGGAAATGTTTCTCTGTAACAGATACTATGAAAATTGGCAATATGGGATGCCCTGTGGGCAGGGCTGTTTGCAGCAGACACAGAAACAATTTAAACTGCAATATATTTATAAGAAATAACCCTTTAAAAGCTGCTTGTAACAGGGTCAAATGTGCAGGTTTGGGATACCCTGCGGCCTGTTTTATTTACAGCACACACAAAAACAATTCAGACTGCAATATATTTATGAGAAATAGCCTTTAAAAGCTGCTTTAGTGTAACAGGGTCAAATGTGCAGGTTTGGGATACCCTGAGGCCTGGTGTTTTTACAGCACACACAAAAACAATTCAAACTGCAATATATTTATGAGAAATAGCCTTTAAAAGCTGCTTTAGTGTAACAGATAGGGTCAAATGTGCTGAAATGGGATGCCCATGCGGGCTGGGTTTTTTTAACAGCAGACACAAAAAAAATTAAAACTAATCGAGTTATAAGAAATGCTAGTGTGTAACAGATAGGGTTAAATGTGCCACTGCCAAGATGGGATGCACAGTGGCCAGGAATATTTACAGCACAAAAAAAAGCAATTTAAAACTGATCTGGCAAATGAAGTGAAATGAAAATAAAAAAAAAAAAGTTTCCTTTTGTCCTGGATCCTTCCCGATTTTTCCCTATCTTTCCCTGGCTCTCCCTGCACTCTGTGGGTCTCGCTGCCTCTCTGTTAGTCTCTCCCTGTCTGTAGCAAGCTCCGGTCTGGCCGCAATACAACGCTGAAATGCGCACAAGCAAGATGGCTGCCGTTTATATAGCACTGTGACGTCACCGGGCTTCCTGGCTGCTGATAGGCTGCATGTGACCTTCCCATGATAACTTGCCCCAGGGGATATGTCCAGACATGTTCATCCACCATTTTACAATGGCTGTAATTGAAATAAATGGAGTTTAAAGGAAAACTTCGATCGATCGAATCGCGGGAAAATTCGGATTCGTTCAGAATCGAATTGTTCCTGAAATTCGGAACGAATCCGGGTTCGTCCAGATCGATTCGCTCATCCCTATTTGTTACCCACATGTAAACGTGTTTTACCAGTTATGCTTTTGTAACACATGTGCTTTTGTAACACATGTGCCTTATACTTTTATTTGCCTTATCCCAGTCCAGCTTGCCTTAGCAATACATAGTAATCTTTACATTTACTGCTTTATTCCTAGTCTTGTCTGTAATAATCTGGCTTTAACATCCAGCATTCACCCCCTCTGCAGCCATTATACACACAACACACTCCAGAATCTGGAATCCCGCGGCCATCTTGGTACAGGGTCATGAATGTCATTGTTTTTTTACCCCCACAGTCTCCAGAGATACTATAATAGGACATGTGAAAACCGAGGAGGAAGTGTTTGTGCACAATAAAGAGGAGGAAATCCCTCTACAGATCAGCACAGGTGAGTAATAAACCCTGTATAGAAAACATCTCCCTGTATCTCCTACTACTCTCCTGCTTAGTAACCCCAAGCACAGCAGTCTTCTACAGCTCAGCACAGGGGCCTGACTCTCATCTTTATTCACAGACCCTGGAGGAGCTATAGTGAAAACTGAGGAGGAGGAAGGAGTATTTGTGAAGAAGGAGGAGGAGGAGGAAGTGTCTCTACAGATCTGCAAAGGTGAGTAAATCTTATGTAGAGCTATTCTCTATCCTAATGTTGTTCTCCACTTGTGCCGCTTATCATTGGATTGCCAAGCTACCATTCCAAACCACAGGAGACAACCGAGGGGAGAGCTCCCCTACTGCCAGCTCATCTCTGGTACATAGATTTACAGCACAGATAGGGTTCAAGCCATATTCAATAGGAGGTCAGACACGCAACCTCTTGGGCTTAAAGCGGACCAAAACCCACATCCCCTGAATTGCTCCCCCCATGAAGAGAACCTTTTGACAGTTCTCACTGCCCCTACTTCACACTAATCCCAACACTAAAGCCTCCTCCGTTTATTGCCACTGTTGTGTGTGGCAATGATGTCATTGCCACACCAATGTAATAATTGATCACCTGCCATCTCACACCGATGGACAGCAAAAAACAGGATGATTCAAAAAGTGAAAATATTTATTTTTAGTTCTATACCCTAATAGTGGAGTATTGGGAAGGGCTTTGGCCAAATGAAGTTCAGTGGGTTTTGGTCCACTTTAACCCCATTTGCTTCACCCACTATCCCTCGGAACATTGGACCAAAAATAAAAAGGGGCCAATCCCCCCATCGGCCCCTACTTACCTTTTGGATGGCATCCAGCTGCTTCAGGGCCTGATCCTCCACCCTACCATCCACTTAGCTGTCTGTTAAACTGGACTAACACCTGTTTTTTCTTTAACGGGTGTTGGTCCCGCTGTCTGGTGATCGTAAGAAACTCGGGGGGGCATCCAGAATGCTGGAGCCCCCCTTGCAGAAAACCGCACACAAAGCTTTCTGCCGATTACAATGGTACCACATAGGTATCGGTAGCCCACCATTCCTGCCTAGGAGACCCCACCTCAAACTGAAAATCACACTTCTTAACATTTAGAAATAAAATACAACTACTATGCATACTATAAAGGCTTAAATTTAAAAAAATTGCCATGGGGGCCCCCTCCTCAGGGGGTAACACCTTTATTTTTAGGGTTAAAACCCTTAAAAATGAAAAAAAAATGACCAGTCCGTTCACCAGCTATGGCGGCTTGTAGACCAGGGTGCAGAAGCCAGCCTCGAACCCGCACAGCCTTGTGCCCCCCCCCCCAGGGCAGAGGCAGGTCCCCCACTTTCCGCAGGTGACTTGCCCATGCCTTGTGAACTGGTATTAGGGTCTCATGGATCCCTTACCAGTTCACAAGAGGTTAAATGTAAAGAAAAACACAGACACAGGAGAAAAAATGTATTTTTAATACTTACCTCCAATCCACCCTCTCTGCCTCAAGCCGATCACTCTGGCTTCTGCTCTCCTGCTGCTGGAAGCCTTTTCTACCTGCTGAGTAATGGGACATAAAGGGTTAACTTAAAAAAAATTACATAGGGTCCCCCTTCCCTTGGGGGACCCCATTTTTGGGGTAGGGGTCCTCACTTCCCAGCATAACCAGCCTGGGCACCAGCTGTGGGGACTTGTAGACCAGGGTGCAGAGGCCATCCTCGGTGGCCTCCAGCCCTGGAGGCTGCGAGCTTGCACAGCCTAAATGGCCCCTGGGCTCTTCTGCGCTCTGCACTGAGGTGAGTAAATGTCAGCAGCCTAAGCAGGGGGCCCTGTTTCAGGCCCTCTCTTTTAAGCCAAAAGAGCCCTGGGGCAATCAGATGCCCCCGGGTGCAAAGAAGACCCAGCTGGAGTGAGTATTTATTTGTTTTGTCTCACCACTAGCCAGGGGAAAGCACCATGCCTGTGAGTTTCACATCACAACAGTTGGAGAGGCAACCATGTGAAATTTACAGGCTTGGCATTTAAAGGGTTAATACCTTTTAAACGAAGGAGCATCCCTGTTAGCACCAGGCTGCTTTTTTGATGAGCACTTCTGGAAGTGCCATTTTTTTTCCAGCAGGCTGTCCTCTGTGAGTCAGTGGGTGTTATAGGGGGGCTGCTCCTTCATTCAAAATGTAGTCTTGGAGAAGTGCATGGAGGAGCTAACGGTGTTTCGTAGGGGGTGCGGTTGTGACCATGACCTTTGAGACAACAATGGCTAACTGCTTATTGTAGTGCCACAGACTGGCCACCGCGCACCTGGCAAACTTTGGCCTAGAGTTGCCTAAGGAAATATACAGATTCAGATATTGTCCAAATCCAGTAGACCACCTCCCCGAGTGCTGAAGATTTTTTTTTCGCTAAATCATTTAATTTTAAGAATGTCAATTGGTGATAAACGGACATTGCTCGCAAGAGGTTAAATTAGCTGTTTTCTGCTTGCCCCATGCTGGCTGTCAGGGGTGGCATTTTTCATTCACCACCTTTTTCATTCATTAGGCCTATAGAACTTGCTCCCTTCTGCTGAGGAGGCCCTGTGTAATGCCGGTTGGACACCCACCTCTTTGTCAGCCAGCAACCCCCAATTTTCACCACTGCTTCACCTATAATAAGCCCCCAATTGCTGGGACACCGTAGATGCCTCACAGGACATAGTTGCCCTCAGGACTTGGTAGTGCAAAGAATGCTGACTGATGGGACGAAGGCAGGTGAACCCCTAGGGCACAATACAGGAAATTGGGACAGCAAGTCCAGCAATGAGATGCGACAGGAAAGAGACTCACAGAAGTTTGGAGATGTGCCAATGATCAAAAGCCAGGAGTTTAGAGAGTGGAGTGGTACAAAGATATGAGGTGGATGCGAGGTTGGATAAAGCCAAGGTCAGTGCAGGAAGCAAGCTGAGATGGTTGAGACATATTGATAACAGATCAGGTATGACTCCAAAGGCCACTAAGCGCACCCTAGAAGATAGTTATCACGGACAATGCATACTGGGAGAGACCTGATTTTATGTGGCCATGGGACTGGAGGCCAGAGTTGGCCTACTAACGTTCATCCCTGATGATTCTTGCGGAAATGCTGCCCTGCAGTGATAAGCACAGCCATGGTGTATTCTAAGGTGGCTGCACATCTAAAGATATGCTGGGGATGCACAGAGATACCAGGATTCCGACAGACAGCCAGAGCACAAAGGGCAGGTGATTAAATATGAGGAGGTGAATCTGAAACCCTGACACCCTACAGAAAGGACACTGGGAGTTATTATAAACAATAAAGCAGCCTGGATAAAAGAAGCAGCCCCTGACAGCCAGCATGGGGAGAGGAGAAAGCAGACTATTTTAACCCTTTGCTTGCAATGTCTCTTCTGCTGGGCTCTCCGATCATGGAATTTCAGTTTCGTTTTCTTCTTGGTGATGTCATCTTGGTGGATGTGGCCTCCTCGGTCCTGGCATCCTCTCTAGTCTTTCTTCTTCGGGAGGCGACTGACAGCATGTGCTGAGCCATGATTGGCTGTAGCAGCATGAGTTTCCGCGCTCCCTTCCTCCCCTCGGGCGCTCGCGCACACTCGCCTCCAACAAAAAAGAAATCTGCGCATGCGCAGTCGCGCCACCGTTCGGTACAGGGAAGCGCTGCTTGCTCACGATGTAAGAGGTGCTTCCGTTAGCTACTGCGCATGCGCGATATTTCTTTAGGCAAGAGCAGGGGAAAGCTGAAAGGATTACTTCCGATGAAGAAGAAAATCAAGATAGTGGCGAAGGAAAGAAACGAATGCGACGCAGCGCAGGAGCTTTGGAGGTGAGTTTTATTATGTGAATTTTATTAACCGGGTCCTGGGGCATTTTGCCCAGTATTTAAAAAAAATATATATATAAAAACGGCTGGGATTTGGTCCACTTTAGATTAGTTTTTGGGTAGCACAGGGTCTCTTTCTCATGGATAAAAGTTAACAAACTCTTTTTATGTGGGGCTTGTAAAAGATAATGGTGATTCTCTTTAACCTTTGTTTCTCTTATTTCTTGTAGAAGGTTCATACATCCAGAATAAAGCGGATGAATCTATAGGAGCCGCAGTGACAGTAAACCACCATTTTGCACTTCAGAGAGCTTCAACATCTGATATGCAAGGGGAGTATCATAAGGTCTTCCCTGCTTATGGTACAGATCATGGATTGCCCACGCTGAGAACATATTCATGTTCTCAGTGTGGACAAAGTTTTAAAGATGCTACAAACCTTATCCAGCATGAAAGAGACCATGCAAGAGAGAAGCCATATTCTTGCTCTAAATGTGGAGAACGTTTTTTTCATCAATCGGGACTGAAAGATCATGAACTAGTTCATTCTGACAAGCCGTATACTTGTTCCAAATGTGGGTTACGCTTTTCCCGGCAATACCTGCATATCAGGCATGAAAGACTGCATACAGCTGATGAATGTTTTTTTCAGAAGTCAAATTTTACCAAACACGAAGAATATCTTTCTAAAGCAGATACTTTCTCCCACAACAAAAACCCTTTAGAAGTAAGGCCGTATTTTTGCTCTGAATGTGGGAAAAGTTTTTTTCGGAAAGAACACCTTATCGCACATAAAATAATTCATACGGGAGAGAAACCGTATTCTTGTTCTGAATGCGGGAAATGTTTTTCTCAGAAAGCAAGCCTTTTCAAACATGAAAGAATTCACACAAGAGAGAAACCATATTCTTGTTCTGAAAGTGGGAAAAGTTTTTCTCAGAAAACAAGCCTCATCAAACATGAAATCATTCATACAGGAAAGAAACCATATTGTTGTTCTGAATGTGGAAAAGTATTTTCACTAAAAGCATGCCTTATCTTGCATGAAAGAATTCATACAGGGGAGAGACCATACACTTGCTCCGAATGTGGCAAAGGTTTTACTCAAAAATCAGGACTTATAAACCATAATAGAATTCATACAGGCGAGAAACCTTTTTTTTGTTCTGAATGTGGTAAAGGCTTTTCTCAAAAAGCAAGCCTTATCACACATGAAAGAATTCATACAGGGGAGAAACCATATTCTTGTTCTGAATGCGGGAAATGTTTTTCTCATAAATCAAGCCTTAACAAACATGAAACAATTCATATGGCAAGAACATCCTATTCTTCTGAATGAAATGTAATCTCTTCTAGTCAGGCATGACAAAAGTTCAAATATATTGATGTAAAATCATGGAGCACATTTCCTACATATTATCTACATTTTTATGGGGCTTGAAGCACCCCCAACTAGGAGAGACCCTTCAAAGAGATCCACCCTCCTCGTCACTTACTCAGGAACATGCCCAGATGAGGCTTAGTTTAAGTTAGTGTCTCAGGTGGTAGACACTGTTTCCATAGCTTTATTTCTACTTTCTTGCTCATTTTCAGACAGTCTAGATCAGGGGTACAGGTGGTACTTGAGATCCTCTCAGTTGATATTTGACAAGGCTGCAGACTTACCTGTACCCCAACCTGACTTACTTTTCTCCTACGTTCTGTTTATCTTCAGTCCTCATTCCTGTTGGGGTAATTGTTTCTATCCCTGGGTTTATGGCCCCAGACGCCCTGGTCCCCTTGTGATCGTCCTTTGTCAGCGTAACCACGATCTAGATCGGAGAGCGTACAACAAGCAATGAAACAAAGCAAAAACAGCTATCGTTATACAGTCTCTCAGCTTTATTGTGTTGTCAGAGATACTTATACAGAAAAAGGAGTAAGCTAGCCCCCACCCTTGCAAGAGTTGGGGTACAAAATAAGTTCAGAAGCTTTTGTTAGCTAGGAACAGAAGCCACCTGTTTCTATAGGAAACATAACTCATGGGTTTGGCCAGGTACTCCTCGGCATCCACAGTTTAGGGAGTACTTCCTTGATATAACAAGCTTTCATAGACAAAACTTGTACAAGGACAATTCGGTGCATCCTGTGAGCAGTGACAGGAATAGGATATAAGACAGCATTTTACACAGAATTAAAGCATATTTTTTACTTATAGCTAAATCTTCTTAAAGCAACAGCGTTTAAGTCTTATTCAAAGAGGCCCTATCCTTTTAATTCCCATCATTCCAGTCCACCTACGTCCCCGCTTGCATCCACTCTCTGGTCCTACTCTAGTCTTGTTTCTCTCTCATCTCTGTCCTCCAGCTCCCCTGTCAGAATCCAGTCTCTGGTCCAGCTATCATGTCGTCTCCGTCCTCTAGCTACTCTAGTCCAGTTACCAGCACCCTACCAATATCTAGTCACCGGTATATATATATATGGATTAGAAGGATAGAGTTTACTGCAAGCCAGTAATTAAACTTAACAAACTGTTTTGTTCACCTCCAAATTGACTAAACAATTTGCTTACTTCAGCCCAAAATCCAACAACGCAACAAAGTGGCTAGTTTTTAGCAAATGTATTGGAAATCTTACAGCAGCAGTCACTATGGCACAGTATGGTTCACTCAGTCCCCAAAGCATCATAGGCCGTGCACCGATCTCCCGGGTGCACACCAGGTGCTAACACACCCTTTCTGGTTCAGTACTCATATATCTATCTTCCCTCAGCGCACACGTGTCTTTAGTATCCCCTGCTCCCATACTAATGCCTTGGTGACCATACTCCAGACAGTATCACCAGATACCCCTCCCCCATTACAAACTAGTGAAATGCACACCTGCCATAAAATTGGAATAGACTTGGGAAGGCATCTACATTGTGTTGAGCTTCTGAGCTTTCCCAGGCTTGCTTACCATGGTAAACTTTAAATCCTGGAGAGCCAGAAACCATCTAGGGATCCGGGCATTCTTGTCTTTTTGCTGAGCCATCCATGTACAAGGAGCATGGTTAGACAGCTTGAAGAGTCTGCCTAACACATATCAATGGATTTTCTCCAGTGCCCACTTAATGGCAAGCCATTCTCTCTCCACAGTGAAATCTTTTATTTCTGCTGTTGTTGGCTTTCGGCTGGAGTAGGCCACAGGGTGCACTTTTTTACTGACCTGGGACAGTACAGCCCCGAGACAAAGTTCTAAGGTAGCCATTGTACCAAGAATGTTTTGCTAAAATCTGAAGCTATCAGGAAGGTTTCTGTTAATAAAATCCTACCTCTGTTTCATGGATATTACCTACCTCTTTCTGTTCAATTAACTGGTGACCCAGCATAGGTGCCCATGACCAGAACATCATTTTACCCCTGTACAAGTCACTGGTCAGACCCCATATGGAGTACTGTGTACAGTTCTGGATACCTGTGCTTAAGAAGGACATAGAGCGTGTTCAAAGGAGGGCAACTAAGTTTAATAAAATAAGTGCAAGGAATAGAGTACCCTGAAAGATTGTCAAAGTTAGGTTTATTTAGTTTGGAAAAGAGACGCCTGAGGGGTGATCTAAATGTATGTATAAATATATTTGGGGTCAATACAAAGATCTGTCCCACAATCTATTTATACCCCGAGGTGTAACTATAACCCGAGGGCATCCACTAAGGGTAGAGTAGAGGTGCTTTCTCCACCGACATAGGAGGGGATTCTTCTCTGTAGGAGCAGTGACACTATGGAACTCGCTGCCAGAGGAGGTAGTTATGAAGGATACAGTAAAAACATTCAAAAGTGGCCTTGATGCCGCCTTGGCATGAGAGCTAAGTGTGTTTTTTTTCTTAAACTGGAAATCATTTACATACAGACCAAAATTAACAGGATTTACATATAATTGTCAGCAGTAGGTGAAGCTAGGCAAATCATCTCGGCACAATGGCCTATTATTCAGGTTCCCAGAGACCAGGGGGCTGCATTGCTTGGGAATAGCTTAAGTTAATTACACATCCACTTCACTTATGGACACCTGTGTTTCAGGATGTTGCCCATGAGTCGCCGTGTCAGGCTAAATATAGTGGGATTAAAGAGACAAAATCATCCTCTATTTAAAGGTTCAAGTTTGTTTGTAGTATTGATGCTTTCTGTGCTTACATGTGCATTAAAATCATATGATGTGTATTGGTGTGTGATTTCTTAGCTGCAACATGTCCAAAACTGCACAAAAATTGGTTGAATTACTTCACCTGGATGGGACGTATAAACATGATAAAAATGAGGATTTTACCAAGGCTTCTGTACCTGTTTCAGACACTCCCATGCCATATTCCAATGAGTTTCTTTAAAAATCTGAACTCCATGTTCCTAAGATTCATCTGGGGCAATAAAAGACCTACTCCAGCTCCCCAAAACAAAGGGTGGACTGGCAGTCCCAAACATGGCCAGACACTGGCATGCGGCACACCTTCAAAGAATGGTGGACTGGACGGTGAGAGAGAGGGATAAGAAATGGGTGAGGATGGAATCAACCTTCACAGACACGCCACTGAAAGATCTCCCATGGGCTGCGAGAGACTTGAGGCGTAGTGTAAAATATCATTATTTGTGATATTATTCTTTTTTCTTGTTTGACTTTTTAACAAGGACTGGGCCATCCAAAAATGATCTCAGCTATCGTGCTTCAAGTATTGGTCGAAACCAAAAATCAATACATGGATTTAATATAAAATAGAGCTGATTACATTACAGAAAAATAGTAATATGAATGATGTAAATATGTTATGAAGTTACAAAGCAGAAATGTAAGTAGTGTCCATAGAAAAATGCAGCAATCTTCCCCTCTCAGGCTAATCAAACTAGGGTCTTTGTCTCTCTCGCCCAACCCCCATCATACTGCCTATGTGGCGATCTCTTACATGTTGTCTGTTCAGAGACCCAAAGCAAAGAGGCCTAAAGACTCCGTCCTTTGTCCTTATGGTCAAACCTTTTCTCCTCCCCCCAAGGGGGAGGCATGTAACACTATGCCTTACATATGTAAAGTTAAGACATAACATTACTGTATATATATATATATATATATATATATATATATTATATATATATATATATTATTGATGCAATTCACCAAAATAAACCTTATGTTATATTAAATCTGTATGATTTCATTATTAACCAGCCCCGGATCAGAATCATAATAACCAGATAAAAATCCACAGTCCATTCATCCAAGTTACCTATTTTTCAGTAATATTAGTTATTTAATAATAATTCATTAATAATTGAGATCATAAACATTTTATTCCTCTGGAACCTTCTTAAACGTAGAGTGTCAGATCACCCCTTGATCAGCGAAACCCTCAGTATCTGGGACAGAACCAGACAAAAGGCGAACTTGTCACCATGGCCTTCACCACTGATACCAGTGGTAAATAACCCAGACCTGCCGTTTAGTAGGAAACCTTAGGTCCTGGGGGACTGGGGATCAGTAGGAGTGATCAGGGGGAGAGATTTAGTCCAAGGGGGAGAATGATGCTCCTTAACGGACCTAAAGGCTAGATGGAACGCTCCAAATTTAAACCCATGGCACCTGCTGCTTTTTCAACACTATTTGCAAAGAATGGGACCGAAGAGTGCCCTTTGTAGAGAGCTTACAGATTTTGAGAACTTGGTCGTACAGAAAGACCCCTTGAAGGGTGTGATTTCACAGATTTACCAACTTCTGGATGAGGACCATAACCCGCATACCCTCCCTTTCTGCAGGGAATGGGAAAAAGATCTGGGCAAAGAGTTCTCAGAGGAGGAATGGGGAAAAATCCTCACGCTTATGCATAAATCATCCTTATCAGTCCAGCTTCAAGAGATGGGATACAAATGCATGACCAGATGGTACTATACACCTAAGCCTGATGACTCAGGATCAGTTAACGGGTGAGAAGGCTAGGGGTGGGTGAGGGGATGGAAGCTAACTAGCTGATTTGTTAATGCCGTGTAACGACGTTTAATGTCTATGCCTGACCAACTGTGCCTTTGTAGTCTTTTTTTCTACTTCTTATTTCCTTGAATGTATATGTATTTTATTTCTGGTGAAAAGCAAAATAAAGAGTTTAAAAAAAAATTGGTTGAATTACTTGCATACGGCATGTCTTTTTGTAATTTGATTTAAATCCTATGAAGATCTTGGCTGTATATTAGGTATACCTATTTGTTGCAACAGTCTCGCGTAGTTCAGGGTTATTTTGAGGTGCAGAAGCTATTGTACTTTCTTGCAAGTTTATTTTTTTTTACCTTCCACTTATCCCTGAAACTCTGTTTTGCGCCCCAGCATGAGATGACTATAATGGGGCATTTTTCCTGCCCTCCAGTTTGCGCTATGTATGTTCAGTCGGGTGTCCTCTTTGTGTAATGAGAGATTTCATACCCCAAGGTTCAGGGAGCACTTTCCTTTGAGAGGAGGGGAAAGGAAAGAATTGCTGCCATGAGACAAGGCTGTGGTCCAGTGTTGCATGGTTGCTATCAGTATGCCCAGTTTCTGCATAAATCTATGTGGATATCAAGATGTTTAATATCAGAGTGTCTTTACATTCTAGAGGTTCTGTATGCCTTTCCAGAGCTAATTGACAGGTAATAGTTACCCCAGTTTTCTCTGGAAAACACGTGGGAAGGGCAGGGCTGCACTGCTCTTCTTCTGGGAGAATGCGTGGGTCTAGGCCTTGGTCGGATGGAGAGAAGAGGGTCTGGTACTTAGTGGGCTAAGTGATGAGGACCTGAATTGTGCATAGAGGTGGATTCTAGGGATAGAACTCCTGGGCATATGTGGGGTAGGGAAGGAGAGGCTGTGGGGAGTGGAGGCCAGAATCCCTCAAGGGTACAAAGTAAAAAGGGGAACTGGGGGAGGGGAAAAGGAAGGAGTGAAGATAAGGCGGGGGTGCAGCATATGAGAGGGTGGGAAGTAAGGAGGTGCGTATAGAAGCCACTAATGAGCACAGAGGAGGAGTCACATGAGGAATGATTGGCATATTTACAGTGCTACCTGGAGCCAGGAAATGTGATGTAATCTTGTATTATTTTCTCTGAAATCACAGGAACTGCAGTAGCCGACTCCTTTCTCCCTACACTCACCATTAACCCTTTACTTCCCATGGACTATTTTGACCATAAACCCCTTGTTTTCCCCCACTAACCATTATTCCATCCTCCTCCTGCCATAAACACTAACGCATACTATTCAATCGACACCTCTGATTGTGAGCCACCTGCTCTGCCCACAATGACTAATAACCCTGTTCTCCACATCAAAAGATTAACCCCTAAGATTGTGATGTTTGCAGGGGAGGGTGATGCATTCATAGGGTGATCACCAGAGCAAATGATTCATTGAGTTGTTAGCAAGTGGCTTAGGGCAGAGTAGAAATGGGATATGCAGTGTGTGGGTTCCTTTTATAGAAGTGTGGTGGTAGATGGGGTTAGTTACAGCTTCTGGGTGGTTTTTATTGAATGCAGTGCAATGGTCTTTCCCCCTAGTCTCCCTGGGGTGTGTGATGTGATGTAGTCCTGAGGAACATAGCATATAATTAAAATTCTGTCTCTTTATTCCAATTCTTCCATTAAAAAGTGCAGATAGCAAAAGGACCTGGTGGTCTGAAATGTGTAGACGTTTCTGGAAATCTTCCCTATACTTTTTATATGAGATTATCTGTTTCTGCAGTTTTTATTGGAAGAATTTGTTTAAAGAGATGGAATTTTGATCTTCACCGAGGCTGGCTATATGCTTGGTCTATGTGTCGTAGAGTGGATCACTCCTAGCTGCAGCCGGGAAAGAAGAATGTGTAATTGATTCAGCACTAAAGTATTCCAGACAGAGCTGGCTTCTTAGCTCCTGAGGAGCATAGGATGGAGGCTGAGAGAACAAGTGCTATTCTCAATACCCCTGGTGCCTCCTAACAGTGCTAACCCTTTCTCCTTACTCCACTCTGCTTATTATTAACTGGACTCTGCTCACACTCTGCCCATTAATTAAGTTTGGAAACTGAGAGGATCTTGGTTGGTATCTTTGGGCAAACAACATTTAGGAAGGGATATGGCTGGAGAAGCTAAGGGTCTGGCCATAAGGTATCCCTTACTAAACACACTGTAATGTGGACTAAAACCCGGATCAGCAGGCGAGACATGCCTTCACCATGGTAAGGTCAGCTTCACACCTCACGTTTGCTTCTTCCTTGGTGAGTTTGGCAAGCAAATTATGGATGATCTGGCATGGGTGGTGGGCACAGGGCTAGCATTATTATCTGCCCTGTAGCGTTTATCAGCAGACACAAATTCCTCGAAAATCTCTGTGGGTCTCCCAATTTCCGATGCCTGTTTGATGAAAAACTGAATTACATCATGAAGAAGACCATTGGGGGAGGGTCACTAGACTGCCTTGGTCGTGGAAGATTGCACAAAATGTTTGTCTTTGCCTGTGGAGCATCTCTGCCTGTAGTGTGGAGTCACTGCCTGTAGTGAGTCATCTCTGCCTGTAGTGTGGAGTCACTGCCTGTAGTGAGGCGTCTCTGCCTGTAGTGAGGCGTCTCTGCCTGTAGTGAGGCGTCTCTGCCTGTAGTGAGGCGTCTCTGCCTGTAGTGAGGTGTCTCTGGCTGTAGTGAGGTGTCTCTGTCTGTAGTGAGTCATCTCTGCCTGTAGTGAGGTGTGTCTGCCTGTAGTGAGGCGTCTATGCCTGAAGTAAGGCGTCTCTGCCTGTATTGAGGCGTCTCTGCCTGTATTGAGGCGCCTCTGCCTGTATTGAGGCGCCTCTGCCTTTAGTAAGGCGCCTCTGCCTTTAGTAAGGCGCCTCTGCCTGTAGTGTAGTGTCTCTGCCTGTAGTGAGGTGTCTCTGCCTGTAGGGGGAGGTGTCTTTGCCTTTCGAGCATCTCTGCCTGTAGTGAGGTGTCTCTGCCTGTAGGGGGAGGTGCCTTTGCCTGTGGAGCATCTCTGTCTGTAGTGTGATGTCTCTGCCTGTAGTGTGGCGTCTCTGCCTGTAGTGAGGTGTCTTTGCCTGTGGAGCATCTCTGCCTGTAGTGAGGCGTCTCTGCCTGTAGTGAGGCATCTCTGCCTGTAGTAAGGTTTCCTTGCCTGTGGATGAGGTGTCTCTGCCTGTGGGTGTGGTGTCTCTGCCTGTGGGTGAGGTGTCTATGCCTGTGGTTGAGGTGTCTCTGCCTGTGGGTGTGGTGTCTCTGCCTGTGGGTGAGGTGTCTATGCCTGTGGGTGAGGTGTCTATGCCTGTGGGTGAGGTGTCTATGCCTGTGGGTGAGGTGTCTATGCCTGTAGTGTGATGTCTCTGCCTGTAGTGTGATGTCTCTGCCTGTAGGGAGGTGTCTCTTATTGTAGTGTGGTGTCTTTACCTGTGGAGCATCTCTGCCTGTAGTGAGGCGTCTCTTCTAGTGGGGCGTGTCTGCCTGTAGTGGGGCGTCTCTGCCGGTAGTTAGGCGTCTCTGCCTGTAGTGAGGTGTTTCTGCCTGTAGGGGGAGGTGCCTTTGCCTGTGGAGCATCTCTGTCTGTAGTGTGGTGTATCTGCCTGTAGTGAGGTGTCATTGCCTGTGGAGCATCTCTGCCTGTAGTGAGGTGTCTCTTCCTGTAGTGAGGCGTCTCTGCCTGTAGTGAGGCGTCTCTGCCTGTAGTGACTCTTCCTGTGGGGTGTTTCTGCCTGTAGAGAGGCGTCTCTGCCTGTAGTGTGGTGTCTCTGCCTGTAGTGTGGCATCTCTGCCTGTAGTGTAGCATCTCTGCCTGTGGTGACTCTTCCTGTGGGGTGTTTCTGCTTGTAGTGTGGTGTCTCTGCCTGTAGAGAGGCGTCTCTGCCTGTAGAGAGGCGTCTCTGCCTGTAGAGAGGCGGAGGCGTCTCTGCCTGTAGAGAGGCGTCTCTGCCTGTAGAGAGGCGTCTCTGCCTGTAGAGAGGCGTCTCTGCCTGTAATGTGGCGTCTCTGCCTGTAATGTGGCATCCCTTCCTGTAGTGAGGTGTCTCTGCCTGTAGTGAGGTGTCTCTGCCTGTAGTGAGGTGTCTCTGCCTGTAGTGTGGCATCTCTGCCTGTAGTGTGGCGTCTCTGCCTGTAGTGTGGCGTCTCTGCCTGTAGTGTGGCGTCTCTGCCTGTAGTGTGGCGTCTCTGCCTGTAGTGAGGTGTTGTCAGGAACCGCTTACCTGATCCCCGTTCCAGCGACGTCTCCAGGCGGCCAGCTGCAGCTGTCACTGTGCGGCGACCGCGCCGAGCGGCGTCGGCTCCAGCAGCGTCGGCTCGAGTGGCGCCCAGCTCAGCCACGCCCCCCGCTTCCTCCTCCAGGAGACGTGCTCGCGCGCGGCTGCGAGCACGTGTCTGTTATGCCCTCCGGCGGCGCTGTGCGGCGCGCACCCGCCGGAGGATCAATTAAAGGGTTAATGAATCCTAGGGGATTGAGGGCTTCGCCCTCTTCTGCTCTGCAGCCAATTACCCTTGGAATCCTATGTGCTCCAATCAGTACACTGCTTCCCTCAGACCTGTTCCTATAAAGGCAATTCCCTCTCAGTTGTGAATTGCCTGTGATAGCGCTCAGAACCCTGTGTTACCTACTCCTGTGAAGTCTAGCCTGTTGCCGATTTGATTGTACGACCATTCTCGATCCTGAATCCTTCTTGCCGACCTCTGCCTGAATTGACGCCTCTCGATCCTGAATCCTTGTTGCCGACCTTTGCCTGAACTGACGCTTCTAGATCCTGATCCCCAGTTGCTGACCTCTGCCTGAACCCCGACTACGTCTTGCCTGACCCCTGGTGCCGCTACGATCTCTGCCTTCCCGTTATCGACCTATTGCCTGTCTCTGGACTTCCGTCACTCACGCTCTTGCTATTGGTTCTCCAGTCCTCCCACATATAAGCTTACATCCTTTGAGCCATTAAGTCCTGGGGGCAACCGATCCCGGGTAGGCGTATCTTGCGTCCCGGCAAGCGGGGGCTCCTACAGGTGAAGCTGGCTGTGGAGATTGGGGGTTGTGAGCTTATTAAGAGGGCTGGAGTTACCCCGAGCGTGACATTATCACAGGCCAAAAAAATGGATGACCTGGTACAGCAGGTGCAAGCCATGGCCACAGCGATCAACCAACTCGCTCAAAGAGTGGCCACTCAGGAATCTCGTCAAGTGCCAACTTCCTCTGTACCACCTCATTTCTCCGAACCTAAGATTCCACTGCCTGAGAAATTTTTTGGAGAACGAGCAAAATTTTCCAATTTCAAGAATGCCTGCGAACTATATTTTAAGTTAAGGCCTATCTCCTCTGGCACAGAGGTCCAACGAGTAGGCCTAGTCATTTCCTTGCTTCAAGGAGACCCACAGTCCTGGGCCTTTACTTTACCGTCCCATGACATTGCTCTACAATCAGTGACTGCCTTCTTCAATGCTATGGGCGTTTTATACGCCGATCCAGATATACAGTCTACCGCAGAGAATAGGCTTCGGGCCTTAAAACAAGGACGGAATTCGGCTGAAGACTACTGTGCTGAATTCCGCCGCTGGGCTATCGAAGCTAGGTGGAACGATCCAGCTTTGTGTAGTCAGTTCAGGGTGGGACTGTCGGATAGCATCAAGGATGCCTTAGTCAATTTTCCCCCGCCAGCGGACCTAGATCAATTAATGCAGGTCTCCATTAAAATAGACCGACGTCTTAGAGAAAGGGCCAGGGAGAGAGTCGGGGCTCCCACGTCCTTTAGATCAGTCCAGAGTCATAGATCCCCGGTTCCCCGTGGAGAAAATACCTCATCATCTTCCCAGGAAGAACCTATGCAATTAGGGAGAACCCGCTTATCCCAAGAGGAGAAACAGCGTAGGCGATCCGAGGGGTTATGCCTGTATTGCGGGAATTCTGGTCATTTTGCAGGGTCCTGTCCCAACAAGGGGAAACCGGCGGAAAACTTCCGCACCCAGACCAGGTAGAGAGTACTGATCTGGGTGAGTCAGTTTGTAACTCTCGCCAGAATAAGATGCTTGTACCTATTGATTTGTTTTGGGGGTCCTCTAAGCAGACAGTTTCCGCCTTCATAGACAGTGGTGCGGCTGGAAACTTTTTGGACAGGAGCATGATCTCCACCTTAGGGATCCCTGTAGTTCCTCTTGAAAGATCCCTACAAGTTTTAGCTATCAATGGAAAGGCAATGCAGGGAGGTCCTATAAATACCAAGACCCCACCTCTCAGACTAATTGTCGGCTCTTCTCACTCTGAATTCTTAGAATTCTTTATTTTTGATTGTCCGGAAACTCCGGTGGTTTTGGGATACCCCTGGTTGCAACTCCATAACCCGGTGTTAGATTGGCGGGCTGGGGAGTTGGTCAAGTGGAGTGACCACTGTAAAGGTCACTGTTTTAATACAGGCCTCAGAAGCGTTCAAGTCTTACCACAGGAATTACCTCAGCCATACGCTGATTGGATCGATGTATTCTCTGAACGCTCTGCTGAAACTCTTCCTCCACATCGGTCCTATGACTGCCCCATTGACTTGCTGCCTGGCACAATTCCCCCGAGGGGAAAGATTTATAACCTTACCCTGCCCGAGGAGCAAGCAATGAGGGAGTATATTACCGAAAATCTTAGGAAAGGATTTATCCGTCCCTCTACCTCGCCTGCTGGGGCCGGGTTCTTTTTTGTAGAGAAAAAAGATGGTGGCTTGAGACCGTGCATAGATTATCGAGCCTTGAATAAGATCACTGTAAAAAACCGATACCCCTTACCCTTGATTGGGGATCTGTTCAATCAAGTCACAGGAGCTCGAATTTTCTCCAAATTGGATTTGAGAGGGGCTTACAATCTGATTCGCATCCGACAGGGGGACGAGTGGAAAACTGCATTTAATGTGAAGGATGGGCACTATGAGTACCTGGTCATGCCCTTCGGTCTTTGTAATGCGCCAGCCGTTTTCCAAGATTTTGTTAATGATATATTCAGGGAATATCTCGGTAGATTTGTAGTCATCTACTTGGATGATATTCTCATTTTTTCTAATTCTTTACCGGAGCACAGACACCATGTTAAGTTGGTGCTACAAAAATTACGAGAGAACAACTTATTTGCTAAACTGTCTAAGTGTGTGTTTGAAGTCACTACAGTTCCCTTCCTAGGGTATGTTATTACCAACCAGGGTTTGGAGATGGACGCGGGGAAGGTTTCAGCAGTTCAGGATTGGGTCCAACCCAAAACTTTAAAGGAATTGCAACGTTTTCTAGGTTTTGCAAATTTTTATCGGCGTTTCATAAAAGGCTTTTCCCATGTTGTTGCACCCCTTACCAACCTTACCCGCAAGGGGGCTTTTACTGCTAACTGGTCCCCCTCTGCCTGTGAGGCCTTTCTAACCTTGAAACGGGCCTTTACTTCGGCACCTGTCTTAGTGCATCCAGATATTCATAAAGCTTTTATTATTGAAGTGGATGCTTCTGAGCTGGGAGTGGGTGCAGTTTTGTCACAATATTCTGGTAACCCTGAGCGTCTCCATCCATGCGCTTATTTTTCGCGTAAATTCAGTACCGCGGAACAAAATTATGATGTTGGCAATAGGGAACTATTAGCTATTAAACTGGCATTTGATGAATGGCGACACTGGTTGGAGGGTTCATTACATCCTATAACTGTGTATACCGATCATAAAAATCTCGAATACATAGGTTCTGCCAAGAGGCTGAACTCTCGTCAGGCACGTTGGGCATTATTCTTCTCGCGTTTCAATTTTATTATTACTTTCAAGCCGGGTGTAAAAAATACTAAAGCTGATGCTCTATCTCGCATGTTCGGTGAATGTAAGGATCGGGGTGATTCTGGTGAACCAATTTTACCCACAGGTTGTGTGGTGGGGGCGTTACTTCCTGATCTCTCCAATACCTTGGCGCCGTTTCAAGATGAATCTCCTAGTGATGTACCCTTGGGATGCCAGTTTGTTCCGCCGCACCTGCGTTCGGATGTAATTCGCTAATTTCACGATGCCAAAACTGCTGGTCATTTGGGTAACCGTAAGACGTTTATGCTTGCCCGTCGTCATGTATGGTGGCCTACCATGAGACACGATATCACTGCCTTTATCGACGCTTGTGCTATTTGTGCTCGAAGTAAAGGAGTTCACAAGGCTCCTAGTGGCAGTTTGGTTCCTCTTGAAATTCCTGCTGAGCCAT
The DNA here is from genome assembly GCA_027917425.1 of Gastrophryne carolinensis. Lineage (NCBI taxonomy): Eukaryota > Metazoa > Chordata > Amphibia > Anura > Microhylidae > Gastrophryne > Gastrophryne carolinensis. Next base: position 27,453,219 of record CM051237.1, read on the forward strand.
GGACCCATATTTCTATGGATTTTATTGTAGATTTGCCTCTCTCACATGGTAATACTGTCATTTGGGTGGTCGTAGATCGTTTCAGTAAGATGGCACATTTCGTTCCTTTGGCCAAACTTCCTTCTGCACCTGAGCTTTCGCGGCTGTTTACTTCGCATATTTTTCGTATTCATGGTATTCCGTCCAATATAGTCTCTGATCGGGGTGTTCAATTTACTTCCCGTTTTTGGAAACACTTCTGTTCGCGGTTGGGAATACAGATCTCTCTTTCTTCTGCCTACCATCCCCAGACTAATGGGCAGACGGAAAGAACTAATCAAACTTTGGAACAATACTTAAGGTGTTATGTTTCTGATGCCCAAGAACAATGGGCGGAATTTATTGATTTCGCCGAGTTTGCTTACAATAACGCGCCTAGTGAGAGTACCAAGGTATCTCCTTTTTATTGTAACTTAGGGAAAAATCCTAGAGCTTCTTCCCTTTCAGGGTCACCTTCCAATCTGCCGGCGTTGGAGGAGTGGCTTCAAGAACGGAAGAATATCTGGACACACGTTCAGGAGATTCTTAAGACCACTGGTTTGAGGTATAAGAAATTTGCAGACCGCCGCAGATCACAGGAACCTACTCTTCGAGTAGGCGATCTAGTTTGGGTCTCCACTAAAAATATTGCGCTCCGTCAGCCATCTAGCAAATTAGGTCCAAAATTTATTGGTCCTTTTCCAATCGTCAAGAAGTTGAATAATGTGTCTTTTAAAGTTCAACTCCCGCCAACTATGAAAATACCTAATTCCTTTCACGTTTCACTGTTAAAACCGGCGAAGAATGCTCCTCTTGCTGGTCCTGCACCAATTCTTCTTAATAATGAGCCCGAGTATGAAGTGAATAAGATCTTGGATTCACGTAAAGTGCGTAATTCTTTACAGTATTTGGTGGATTGGGTTGGCTATGGTCCGGAGGAAAGATGCTGGGTGGCAGCGAGGAATGTTCATACCAAGGCTCTTGTAAGAAGGTTCCATCGTGACAATCCAGGGAAACCGGGTGAGGGTCCGGAGGCCCCTCGTGAAGGGGGGGGTAGTGTCAGGAACCGCTTACCTGATCCCCGTTCCAGCGACGTCTCCAGGCGGCCAGCTGCAGCTGTCACTGTGCGGCGACCGCGCCGAGCGGCGTCGGCTCCAGCAGCGTCGGCTCGAGTGGCGCCCAGCTCAGCCACGCCCCCCGCTTCCTCCTCCAGGAGACGTGCTCGCGCGCGGCTGCGAGCACGTGTCTGTTATGCCCTCCGGTGGCGCTGTGCGGCGCGCACCCGCCGGAGGATCAATTAAAGGGTTAATGAATCCTAGGGGATTGAGGGCTTCGCCCTCTTCTGCTCTGCAGCCAATTACCCTTGGAATCCTATGTGCTCCAATCAGTACACTGCTTCCCTCAGACCTGTTCCTATAAAGGCAATTCCCTCTCAGTTGTGAATTGCCTGTGATAGCGCTCAGAACCCTGTGTTACCTACTCCTGTGAAGTCTAGCCTGTTGCCGATTTGATTGTACGACCATTCTCGATCCTGAATCCTTGTTGCCGACCTCTGCCTGAATTGACGCCTCTCGATCCTGAATCCTTGTTGCCGACCTTTGCCTGAACTGACGCTTCTAGATCCTGATCCCCAGTTGCTGACCTCTGCCTGAACCCCGACTACGTCTTGCCTGACCCCTGGTGCCGCTACGATCTCTGCCTTCCCGTTATCGACCTATTGCCTGTCTCTGGACTTCCGTCACTCACGCTCTTGCTATTGGTTCTCCAGTCCTCCCACATATAAGCTTACATCCTTTGAGCCATTAAGTCCTGGGGGCAACCGATCCCGGGTAGGCGTATCTTGCGTCCCGGCAAGCGGGGGCTCCTACAGGTGAAGCTGGCTGTGGAGATTGGGGGTTGTGAGCTTATTAAGAGGGCTGGAGTTACCCCGAGCGTGACAGGTGTCTTTGCCTGTGGAGCATCTCTGCCTGTAGTGAGGCGTCTCTGCCTGTAGTGAGGCATCTCTGCCTGTAGTAAGGTTTCCTTGCCTGTGGATGAGGTGTCTCTGCCTGTGGGTGTGGTGTCTCTGCCTGTGGGTGAGGTGTCTATGCCTGTGGGTGAGGTGTCTATGCCTGTGGGTGAGGTGTCTATGCCTGTGGGTGAGGTGCCTATGCCTGTAGTGTGATGTCTCTGCCTGTAGTGTGATGTCTCTGCCTGTAGGGAGGTGTCTCTTCCTGTAGTGTGGTGTCTTTACCTGTGGAGCATCTCTGCCTGTAGTGAGGCGTCTCTTCTAGTGGGGCGTGTCTGCCTGTAGTGGGGCGTCTCTGCCGGTAGTTAGGCGTCTCTGCCTGTAGTGAGGTGTTTCTGCCTGTAGGGGGAGGTGCCTTTGCCTGTGGAGCATCTCTGTCTGTAGTGTGATGTCTCTGCCTGTAGTGTGGCGTCTCTGCCTGTAGTGAGGTGTCTTTGCCTGTGGAGCATCTCTGCCTGTAGTGAGGCGTCTCTGCCTGTAGTGAGGCGTCTCTGCCTGTAGTGACTCTTCCTGTGGGGTGTTTCTGCCTGTAGAGAGGCGTCTCTGCCTGTAGAGAGGCGTCTCTGCCTGTAGAGAGGCATCTCTGCCTGTAGTGTGGCGTCTCTGCCTGTAGTGTGGCATCTCTGCCTGTAGTGTAGCATCTCTGCCTGTGGTGACTCTTCCTGTGGGGTGTTTCTGCTTGTAGTGTGGTGTCTCTGCCTGTAGAGAGGCGTCTCTGCCTGTAGTGAGGTGTCTTTGCCTGTGGAGCATCTCTGCCTGTAGTGAGGCGTCTCTGCCTGTAGTGAGGCATCTCTGCCTGTAGTAAGGTTTCCTTGCCTGTGGATGAGGTGTCTCTGCCTGTGGGTGTGGTGTCTCTGCCTGTGGGTGAGGTGTCTATGCCTGTGGGTGAGGTGTCTATGCCTGTGGGTGAGGTGTCTATGCCTGTAGTGTGATGTCTCTGCCTGTAGTGTGATGTCTCTGCCTGTAGGGAGGTGTCTCTTCCTGTAGTGTGGTGTCTTTACCTGTGGAGCATCTCTGCCTGTAGTGAGGCGTCTCTTCTAGTGGGGCGTGTCTGCCTGTAGTGGGGCGTCTCTGCCGGTAGTTAGGCGTCTCTGCCTGTAGTGAGGTGTTTCTGCCTGTAGGGGGAGGTGCCTTTGCCTGTGGAGCATCTCTGTCTGTAGTGTGGTGTATCTGCCTGTAGTGAGGTGTCATTGCCTGTGGAGCATCTCTGCCTGTAGTGAGGTGTCTCTTCCTGTAGTGAGGCGTCTCTGCCTGTAGTGAGGCGTCTCTGCCTGTAGTGACTCTTCCTGTGGGGTTTTTCTGCCTGTAGAGAGGCGTCTCTGCCTGTAGAGAGGCGTCTCTGCCTGTAGAGAGGCGTCTCTGCCTGTAGTGTGGCGTCTCTGCCTGTAGTGTGGCATCTCTGCCTGTAGTGTAGCATCTCTGCCTGTGGTGACTCTTCCTGTGGGGTGTTTCTGCTTGTAGTGTGGTGTCTCTGCCTGTAGAGAGGCGTCTCTGCCTGTAGAGAGGCGTCTCTGCCTGTCGAGAGGCGTCTCTGCCTGTCGAGAGGCGTCTCTGCCTGTAGAGAGGCGTCTCTGCCTGTAGAGAGGCGTCTCTGCCTGTAATGTGGCATCCCTTCCTGTAGTGAGGTGTCTCTGCCTGTAGTGAGGTGTCTCTGCCTGTAGTGTGGCATCTCTGCCTGTAGTGTGGCGTCTCTGCCTGTAGTGTGGCGTCTCTGCCTGTAGTGTGGCGTCTCTGCCTGTAGTGTGGCGTCTCTGACTGTAGTGTGGCGTCTCTGCCTGTAGTGTGGCGTCTCTGCCTGTAGTGTGGCGTCTCTGCCTGTAGTGAGGTGTCTCTGCCTGTACTGTGGCGTCTCTGCCTGTAGTGACTTCCTGTGGGGTGTCTCCCCCTGTAGTGTGGTATCTCCCCCTGTAGTGTGGTATCTCCCCCTGTAGTGTGGTATCTCCCCCTGTAGTGTGGTATCTCCGCCTGTAGTGAGACGTCTCTGCCTGTAGTGAGACGTCTCTGCCTGTAGTGACTCTTCCTGTGGGGTGTCTCTGCTTGTAGTGTAGTGTCTCCCCCTGTAGTGTGGTGTCTCTGCCTGTAGTGAGGCGTCTCTGCCTGTAGCAGGGCGCCTCTGCCTGTAGTGAGCATCTCAGTAGCATGGTGTAAATATATCCATTAGAACACCACTGCTTGTTGTGAGGCATTTCAGTAATAGGGTGTTTCTGTCTAAAGAGGAGTGTTCCTGACTGTAGTGGGGTATCTGTAAAAGGACAAATCTGTCTGTAAGGAGGGGGGGTGTTTATGGTATGGGGAGGTTATTATATTAATGTAATCAAGACATGGCAGCTTTCCAAGGGACACACAGGGTTCTGCAGCCACGTGAATGTGATCCAGCACAGGATAATAAATATACAGCACCAACATATACCACAGCGCTTTACAAACAAGGCAGGGAATGAAAAGGAATATCCTTATAACACCCTTTTGGCTAAAGAGTTCAGTCACATAGGTGTAAATGCCTCTTATCCCATCATGCCTCACTGCACTGCACATTCCTTCCAGCAGCCTCCTTGTAGCTGCTCACAAAGGCAGGCTTGTTTCTATAACAACACCCAGCAGTAATCTAAAGCCACCCCCTCCCTGCTTGCAAGCCATTGTTGCTTCTCCTTATAAACACTTGGCAGCCATTTTGTTGTAGCCCCGACAGTGACATTTTTTATATTGTGATTATATACAATGCAATTATTTTACATTTTTTATATGGGGAAAATCAACCTTTTGAATCTCATTTGTTTTGCTATGTAATGATGGAGAATCAATTCCCAATTGTATGGAATTACGGCCATTTTCTTGAAGCTCTTTGTAATGGGAGGGCTGAGGAGAGGGAGGTGTCCTCACTGGCAGAGGCGGCCATGCTGGTATAGACACAGGACAGAGCTACAGGCCTCACACAGGAAGCAGGTAATAATGACTTCTCTTATTACTATTTTATTCAGTGTCATGAGGGGTCACTATAGATGCTGCTTTCTATTATTATTATTTTATTTTCATTACTATTAGTATTTTTATCAATATGCAGAGGAAGAGGGGGTCACTATGCCTCCTGCCCCCTATTATTATTATACAAAGCAAGAGGGGGATCACCATGACCCCTGCCCCCTATTATTATAATACAGAGGAAAAGGAGGCTCACCATGACCCCTGCCCCCTATTATTATTATTATACAGAGGAAGGGGGGGGCTCACCATGACCCCTGCCCCCTATTATTATTATACAGAGGAAGAGGAGGAGCACCATGACCCCTGCCCCCTATTATTATTATACAGAGGAAGAGGGGGTCACCATGTCCCCTGCCCCCTATTATTATTATACAGAGGAAGGGGGGGCTCACCATTACCCCTGCCCCCTAATCTTATTATACAGAGGAAGAGGAGGCTCACCATGACCCCTGCCCCCTATTATTATTATTATACAGAGGAAGAGGGGGCTCACCATGACCCCTGCCCCCTATTATTATTATACAGAGGAAGGGGGGGCTCACCATGACCCCTGCCCCCTATTATAATTATTCAGAGGAAGAGGAGGCTCACCATGCCCCCTGCCCCCTATTATTATTATACAGAGGAAGAGGGGGCTCACCATGACCCCTGCCACCTATTATTATTATACAGAGGAAAAGGAGGCTCACCATGACCCCTGCCCCCTATTATTATTATACAGAGGAAGGGGGGGCTCACCATGACCCCTGCCCCCTATTATTATTATACAGAGGAAGAGGGGGCTCACCATGACCCCTGCCCCCTATTATTATTATACAGAGGAAGAGAAGGCTCACCATGACCCCTGCCCCCTATTATTATTATACAGAGGAAGGGGGGGCTCACCATGACCCCTGCCCCCTATTATAATTATTCAGAGGAAGAGGAGGCTCACCATGACCCCTGCCCCCTATTATTATTATACAGAGAAAGAGGAGGATCACCATGTCCCCTGCCACCTATTATTATTATACAGAGGAAGAGGAGGATCACCATGTCCCCTGCCCCCTATTATTATTATACAGAGGAAGAGGGGGATCACCATGTCCCCTGCCCCCTATTATTATTATACAGAGGAAGAGGGGGCTCACCATGTCCCCTGCCCCCTATTATTATTATACAGAGGAAGAGGAGGGCTCACCATGACCCCTGCCCCCTATTATTATTATACAGAGGAAGAGGAGGCTCACCATGTCCCCTGCCCCCTATTATTATTATACAGAGGAAGAGGAGGCTCACCATGACCCCTGCCCCCTATTATTATTATACAGAGGAAGAGGAGGCTCACCATGTCCCCTGCCCCCTATTATTATTATACAGAGGAAAAGGAGGCTCACCATGACCCCTGCCCCCTATTATTATTATACAGAGGAAGAGGGGGCTCACCATGTCCCCTGCCCCCTATTATTATTATTATACAGAGGAAGAGGAGGCTCACCATGACCCCTGCCCCCTACTATTAATATACAGAGGAAGAGGAGGCTCACCATTACCCCTGCCCCCTATTATTATTATTATTATTATACAGAGGAAGAGGGGGCTCACCATTACCCCTGCCCCCTATTATTATTATTATTATACAGAGGAAGAGGAGGCTCACCATTACCCCTGTCCCCTATTATTATTATTATTATACAGAGGAAGAGAGGATTCACCATTATAGCTCCCCCCTCATATTATGCAGAGAAAGAGGGAGGTTACTCTGAAAACCTTTGAAGTCTCCTCTAATGATATTGATCGGCTTTGGTTCATATGTGTGCTGATTTTCAACATAAGAGAATACAGTAAAAAGGTCAATGTGTTGTCTCTGCTATAGAAGCCACTACACTGCACACACTGCCGCAGGAGCCCCAGCATTGCTCCCGGGTGCAGCCACAGGTGAGGGCACAGTGTGGTCCCAGCAACATCTTAGTGGAGGGTCTTCATTGTTTGACATATAAACAGGTGACTGTGAGGAAAGGTGGGGATATTACTCTCTATTCATGTGTTATATGCAGGTGGCGGCGGCATATCGCATATCTGTTGTCAAGAAAGCCTCTGGTAACCCTAACTGTGTGAGCTCCACAGAACAACCAGGATCTGGCTCTGATATCCATCTACCAGAACACTATAATGGAGGACCAGCACCTCCTCCCATTACAAAGTAAGAACCCTAACCTCTGTTTCTGGACTTCCCACTAGGTCTTTTATTTTTAGCTCCTAGGATAAGTGAGCCTTTGATGTGACACCTAGGTTTAGAATGGCTGTCTGGATTGGGGCCTCCTAGATCAAGGAGAATTCCCTCCTTTTTCTATGCTAACTCAACTTCAATACCTCTGCTGGCTTCAATTTTTGTTTTTTTCCACTGGTCTGGGACCATGTGACGTATCAGAACTGGCTGCTTGGGCAGTGGCTGTCGGACTGGAAATTTCTTTGCTGTGATGCATTTGCTGAAATTTCTAGTCATTGTCCAGGCAGTAAAATAAAAAAGGCTATACTCACTTTTCACTGTGGCACATTCCAATATTCAATTTAATGGTAGAGGGTGGCCCGTCCAAATACTATGGAAGCTTCAAAGAATCGTTCCGGAGAGAAAGGGTGCGTGTAACTTTTATTTATTTTTTACTGCCTGGATAATGACTTTACCAATTCAGGAGTTTACCATCTTGTACTTTACCTATGAATAACTGCAGGGTAATACAATAAACGCCAACTGTGATGCGTTATGTCATATTCTCCTAAAGTTATGCCAGCTAGGCCTTTTAAATCATATCTAGCTATTCATGTGTCAGGCATCCTTGGACATCTGAAACCAAAGTGGGGTGGCAGCCGCTCAGACCATTTTATAACTAACCATGGAGGTGCACATTAGCAGGGCAATTAGAATACAAAAGTCTTAAAGGGGCCACAGCACTCAAACCAGTTAGTATGCTTAAGCATACTTCTGCAGATGTGTGTGACCGAGCCCCCTGTTTTTAACCTAGTTTAGAGACAGATTGTAGGCTGGTCAGCAAGCTAACTGGTTTGAGTGCTGTGGCCCCTTTAAGACTTTTGTATCCTTGGACATCTGGCCACGATTGTTCCCTTAGTCCCAAGACCCCCCTCCCCCCACAGGGTTACAGCCATCATAAATTGTGGAGTTCGTCTGTGTCAGGCATTTCTAATAGCGGCAGGTCATTTACAGATATGTGTTAAAGTGGACCAACGCCCACCGGTGATCGGCCCGGGAATCTATAAGATTCCCGGGCCGATCACCTCCCTCCCCGCGGGGCATCCGAGATCGGGATGTCCCGCAGGGTGAAACCCCCCCAAACACCTTACCTTAGTTTCTCTAGACGTGCCCGTGCCGGCCGTCTGTGAATGGCCGGCGCGGGCACGCGCGCGTCAAGAGGGACGCGCGGGAGGCGGCGGCGGAGGAGCCGCTTGTCCGCGGCTTGTCCGTCGGCGCGGGGAGAGGTGAGTTCGGGGGGGTTTCACACAGCGGGGCACCCCGATCGGGGGTGCCCCAACGAAGTGGACCAAGACCCAGGATAGTCAAAATCCTGGGTGTTGGTCCACTTTAACAACAACTCTCCCCACCACCCCCTGGGCAGACATCTCTCTCCCCATGCAGCAGGCAGGCAACTGACAGATCTCCCGCCAAAAAACATCAAATAACTTTTCTACTAGGATTCAAACTGTATTCCCCATAAACTCATGTGATAGCGGAGACCATAAGCTACAGAATGATATGAGACCTGCCCACAGGACAGTTTCAGAAACCCATAGAACTTAAATGTTTTGAGGGGTTCTGAGAGGGGATGAGCGAACCCTTCAAAGTTCAGGTTCGGCAAGTTCGGCAAATTTCAGTCAATGGGGATCCAAACTTTGAGAGTTGATTCTGCCTTTAGGGGCTTAGCAGCCCATCATCCAGCTTTTCCCTGTTCAGAGCGAATACTCGAACCCTGACTTCTGGCTGAAGTCCGAACTTTGCAGTTCGGGTTTGCTCATCCCTAGTTCTGAGCATAGTAGCACTAACATGTTTGGGTCCATAAAAAAATAAAATTAGGTGCTGGTCTGGAAAATCACATTCCTAGGCTGGTTCCGATACTGAGGTGGACTGTGGGGCTCTGAGCCATTTTCTGGGCTCAAAGGCCAAACCCACCCTCAAATCCTGATGGAAGGTGCCGGGTGACCCATTGTCCCCAGCAATAAATTAGACAGCTGACTAGGTGACTGACAACGAGAGGGGGGGGGGGGGGGGTGGAAGAGAGGGAAGATACTAAGTCCTATAGATACTAAGTATCTATTTGTGATGTGCCCCTACTCCCTAATATTATATAGAAGAATACGAAGGGGGGTTTTACCTAGTTTGTATCCTCCTTGTTGGAGATGACACCTCAGTTGGGACCCATAGGTCTACTTAGGTACCCAACTGAAGTGTCATGCCCACCAAGGAGGGTAAAAACTAGGTATCCCCCCCTCGTATTTGACTAGGTGACTGACATAAATTACGATTTTATCACAAGGCCGTTATCCGTCACATCCCATCCGGAAAACCTCTGCTAATTTGTTGGGCTTTGACCCCGCAATTAAGGATCAGGCTTTGCCTCTACAAAACTGGACTTTTCCACTTTAAATCTGGCTAAAGCCCCTGCTTTCCTTCAGCAGTTATCTAAGCCTGTGGGGGGCAGAGTTTTGGGCCCTGGATCAGTCGGATGTCGCTGTTTCAGTGAAACCCCCCATGCACTTACCTTGTTTCCTGGTCCAACAGCGCATGCACGAGCCACGACCGCATCCCTGCTATCCCTCTAGCAGGGCACATGCCCGCGCCAGGCATCTGTGAGTGGCCGTCATGGGCACGCATCGGGGGATGTGGCTGTCAGCGTGCTCTGAGCCGATGGCCTTAGATGAAGCCTTAGACGACATGACATCAGTGGCACCGAGCGTGCTGATTGGATGAGCGGCCGCACATCTGCCGTAGGACTGGGAAGAGGTGAATTGGTTTCTGCGATCTCGGGGGGGTTTCACGCATCGGGGCACCTCCAATCAGGGTGCCCCGGGGGCAAAGACCAAAACCAAGGATAGTAAAATTTCTGGGTTTTGGTCCACCTTTAAGCACTTACTGTTGGTAAGACACAGATTGTTTAAACCAAATTGGATTGTCGTTGATACATCAGTGATATGTTGTGTCTGGTGTCAGCTTTGTCTCATGTACCACCAACTAGACAACACCTAGCGTTGTAAGTTGCATGTGTGTGGTGCGATCAGCCAACTCAATCAGACAACCGATTGTCACACCAACACAAGCCCACTCAATTAACTCTTATTGACTGTCTAAGTCACAGGTGTCACAATTCCTCCTGAAGGTCCAGCAAAAGGCCAAGGTCTTCACACAGGTGGAGTGATTAGTGATGGTTATCCCCGGGGGGCGTTACCATTATTTTTTTTTCTCAGTCCCCAGAGAGGCTATGGAAAGAAATGTGAAAACTGAGGTGAAGGAAATATTTGTGAAGAATGAAGAGGAGGAAATTCCTCTACAGATCAGCTCAGGTGAGTAAAGATTTTCTTGTTCTCCTGCTCAGTCACACCACACATTATGTTTTGTCTCATACACAAAATACATTTTGTATTACTCACGAGAAAAAAAGCGTTGTACAAACTAAAAAGAAAGATGTAAAGACAGACAATATATGGGGTGCAGCCCACTTTCAAAGTTGAATTACAATGGCAATAAGCCCACCCTTTAACTCAGGCCTCCAGCTCCGCTGCCCAAGAAATAAACCTTCCTTGCCTGCATTCCGCGCTACAATAGATAAGGTTGTCGGCCCCCCGCCAGGAACACTGTGTCCACCAGTGTGGGCCGATCCCTCCCCTCCATCTCACACACATCAGGGTCTCCTCGTAAACCAGGCACTCCAGTGCCACTACCAACCCTGCAGCCTACCACCCGCTGGAGCTTACCTGATACCCCTAAGGGCCCTTCCACCTGAGATGAGGTGCGACAAGAGCGAAATCCTAAATATATAGAGCCTAAGAGCAGTAGAATGTAAGAAAGAAAGCTAGAGGAGAGAGAAAGGAAGGGGATGGATGAGGTCTGGAAAAGGTATGGGAAGGCTGGGAGAGGAAGGGGGAGCACCATGACCCGGCTGCCCAATCCTATCCTGACCCAGCTGCCCTATCCCAGCCCGGCCCAAAAACAGCCAGAAAGGTCTCATGTCCTTAAATTCCTGGGATTCCTTAAACACCCACCGCTGATCGGCCCGGGAATCTATAAGATTCCCCGGCCGTCCAGCTCACTCCCCGCGGGGCATCCTGATTTCGGATGAAACCCCCCGGACGCCCACAAACCTTACCTTCTCCCATTCCAACGGCGCAGGCCGCCGCCTCTCGCGCGCGTCCCTCTAGCGGGGTGAGCACCCGCACCGGCCGTTTGTGAATGCCCGGCGCGGGCACGCTCCCTGTAAGAGGGACGCGCGAGAGGCGGCGGCGGCGGCGGCCTCAGCTTGTCCGTCGGCGGTGAGGTAAGTTTTTGGGGGCTTTCTGGGGGGTTTCACACAGCGGGGCACCCCCGATCGGATAGGATAGGATAGTGAAAATCCTGGGTGTTGGTCCACTTTAAGCGGAAGCCACCCCGCCCAAGTTCCCACATACTGCTGTGTGCGATTGTCATCCATAGCAATAGCTTCCTCCATTCTCCTAATTCCCTCCAACTCCCGAAACCAGTCAATAAATGGGGGGTCTGAGACTTCCAATATCGAGGTATGACTGCCCTCCGCTCCCCGTCAAGAGATGCCTCAAAATACCCTTTTTTTACTGCTGCCAAGAAGCCGGGGATCATAGACAAAAGCGGGATCTGTGGGGAATCTGCTGTTCTTTGCCCACTAATCCTATAATGAATATTGAGTATTTTGTCCCAGTAGCTTCTAACAACCGGGCATTCCCACCATATAACATATCCCTGTTCCCAGAGTTCCACTCCTCCAGAATCTGTCCGACTGGGAATCGTCGTACTCGACCACATCAGCCAGGCACCTATTGCTTTTTATTTTTTAGGGTCATTGCTGATTATTTTTTTGTTCATAAACCCTGGAGACGCCATGCTGCAGGTCTAATAGATTCAACTCTATCGATTCTATGGACTAAATTATATGATGATTAATTCAGTGCAAAAAGTGCACTTCTGTTGTTGGAGTAATAGGTGTCATTCTCTTTCCTTATCTACCTAGGGGGTGATTTAGCACCACTGCACTACTATTTTATCTTTCTCCTAAAGTGCACTTTAAAAGAGGAACATCGAGGGAGGTTCCCCCAAACCTCACCGATCTGTTGCCCCCCTCTCCCTCCAGTTTTACCTTTGCGCACTATTTGCTCACCTTGCGGTACAATCCACCTTCTGGGTCCCTCGGATTCCGGGCAACCTTCCGATGGCAGCGTCATGTTGCATCTCATCAGGCACTGCGTGTGGCCCCCGTTCTCGCACCTGCGCAGTGCTCATGAATGGGATGCAATGGAGCTGCCTGAAATCTCTCAAGACTTCGCTGAACGGTGTGGGACTTTCAAAAGTATGACTAAGCCGTGCTGTCAATTGCTGACGGCTAAGCTGCCGGGGTGAGGGCAGAGGTGCAGGCGGCAGGAACATGCAAAATTTAAGTAGGGGTCGATTGGGGGGGGGCAGGATTTGACCCTTTTTATTTTTGGTTAGATGTTCCTCTTTAAAGTGGATTTTGACTATCCTGATCGGGGATGTGAAACCCCCCAGGACTCCGTGACTAGCTCACCTCTTCCCAGTCCCGCGGCGAGTCTAAGAGCAGCGGCTCTGACAGCCGCATCCTCTGCTTCCCTCTAACAGGGAGCGTGCTCGCACCGGCCATTCACAAATGCATGGCACGGGCACGCACCCTGCTAGAGGGAGAGCAGGGTGTGGCCACTGCTCTTAGACGCGCCATGGGACCGGGAAATGAGGTAAGTGAATGGGGCGATCTGGGGGGTTTCACACAATTTTGGAAGCCCCCAGGGGGGGATACGATCCGCTCTTGGTCCACTTTGTGTGCTTCTTGCATGGGTTGAAAAGAGCAAACAACTGATGGTTACTATACCTACTTACTCTCAAATGAAAGCAGTGTCCCATATGTTGCATATTCATCTAAACAGCATTTATTTATATTTATTTCCCTATGGGATCCCTGGATAAGGTTTACGTGGTCTGGGGAACCTCCGCGGGTATTATAAGGATTGTTACCCAATAACCAGATGAGCGGCTGGTGCAACGCGGGAGCAACCTAACCTACCCTCCCTCCCTTCCCTCCCTCCCTGGCACCCCCCTTTCCCCCACCTTGACCCCCCTAGTCCGGTTCCCCTCTTCTCCCCCTTTTTTCCTCTTATAACACCAGGGATTTAAACGTTTTCAATGATATTTCTATGCCTACAAATTTGGAAATGTTCAATAGCATAAACCACGCCTCATCCCATCTGGCACTTGGTCCGGGGGATGGCGGATGTGCCGGTGGCAGTGCGTGCTGTGGGTGCTGATAGCCCCCGGGGCCCGCACTGTCCCTGGTACGGGTCGGGGCAGATTGCTGTTTAAAACTTGTTGCATTTCACTTGCTCCATCCTTATCTAAAGTACTTTGTAGTATGTTAATCAGGTACGGGTAAGGCACATTTCTATGTATGACAGATTGCAATCTTTTACCTCCCCTTTGTGGCATGGTTATATTGACTGTATGCCTTCCAGGCGTGTACTGTTGAAAACTCAATAAAAATATTGAAACATAAACAGCATTTATTGTTTGTTACCCACATGTAAACGCGTTTCACCAGTAATGCTTTTGTAACACATGTGGACCTGCAATAACAACAGTAGTCGATTAGTAGTAGTAGATTAGTATGTCATACATTATTCATTAAAGGGGCCACTCTAACCCCTTTGCTAACAAAAAATGACCTACCCCCACCCACACATTGAGCATAATCACTAATAGGAGGGGGCAGGGTGGTCGGGGGGGGGGTGTAGTTTTTTGTTATCAAAGGGGCTGGAGTGGCCTTTTAAATGTACTAAAGCATTTTCATAGTGGAAACATGGAAGAGAGAGAGTTGCAGCACTGTAACTATTCTAAGCATACAGCACGTCCTGCTCCAGATATAGTAATAACGTGTGGGTAATCCTCCGCCTCCAGCGCCGTGCACTGCAGACATGTAGAAAACAAGCTCCTCCCGGCCCGGAGGACCTCCCACAAATCCCCAGATTTCTCTGCAGTGCTGGAACTGCGAAGACATGAAGTATCACGCTCTCGCAGGCGAGCGGGGCTTGACAGCCCGAGGCCCTGCGGGACTATTTCCACCCGTCCTCTTTGTGAATTAATGCCTCCCAGCCTGGGCTGCGTTGGTCGGGTGAAGGTAGGCAGCACCTACTGTGCTTACGGAGCTAGACTCCACCGCAATCCCCCACCATAGGGTAGGCGGTTAAGGCGAATGGTGAGCCTTCAGTTGGAAGCCCCTCCCGCACCAGTGCCCCCACGCCCCGTGTAACGGTGAACCCCGAATATTGGGTCACCTTCCTCCCTAGATTCCCCCGTTAGTGGGGGGAAAAAGAGGGGGGGGTTGTGTGTACGATGGCTAAACCTTGCCCTAATTACACTAGACACCTATAGCCTTTAACGGTTACCGGAGTCAGAGCCGCGCTTCACATTTAAGTTTTTAGTTATCCGCAGCGCCTTTATTGTATTCTACTTGGTGCGTAAGGCGGCTCTGTTCGGGGACGCTACGGCGTTTTTATCACTGTATTCACCCTGTCAGATTTTTTCTCTGAGGTGATTTTTCTAACATAACTGTTGCTTTCTGATTGGCTGCGCGCCTTCGAGCTTCGCGCTCTCCGGGGGGGAACATGGTTCGGTTTGGCGCGTTCCGCGTCATCGCCCGCTCTGGCCCGCCCTTCAAGGTTCGCTTGGCGCCATTTCCTTCTCACATGCGCGTGGTGAAGACGGTCCTCCCCTCGCTGTTCTGTAAGTGCCCTCATGGGCGACTTTTCCCTAGCTTTTGCTTCTTCGCTCTTGGCTCTGACATCCCTGTTCCCCTTGTGTCTTTCAGACCGCGGACTTCGGTGGCTTCTCCCGGCCCGGTGTAGCGCCCGGTCCAGACCATTTTAAAGAAATCACTCCCACTTCCCAGCGGGTGTTTGGGGCATCCAGGGTTGCTTTACAGCGTCAATCCCTACTGGCATATTGAATATAATAATCACCATATGGAGGCATCTCAGGATATTGTGAACGGGGTTCCCTCGGGACAAGCCCGTCTGTGTGTAGCTTGTGGGGTCTTACCTAGCAGTGGTAACAATGCACGGGTCTGCGTCCCTTGTGCCCAGCAGGCGCTAGCCGGCCTCCCCACCTCTTCTGAGGCTGGGCCCACACCTCGCCTTGCTTCCCCTACTCCTCCTAGCCTGAGCCTAACCCCCAATACTAGCGGGGATTCCCATGCTGATTTGGCCACTAGACTGGCTAGTGTGGAAAACTTAATCGCTGGCTCCTTGGCGCGCAAGGCTACTGCCAAGAGGCGTCATTTGAATCCTGAAGCTACTATTCTTCCTGTAGAATCTGACGATTTACAGCTGTCCTATGCACATTCCCCCTCAGAGGAAGGGGAACTGTTTTCTGACTCAGGGTCCTATGACGGTGAGTCCAGGAGTCAGGATGAGTCTGGTTCTGATCATTGGTCCCAGGATGACATTGATAGACTGCTGACTCAGATCTTTGATGTGTTATCCCCCTCTCCCCCTCCCGCGGCTCCACGGCAAAGGGGTGATCTGTTTCATACCGCTAGGGTGCGGTTGGAGTTTCCTGAACAAACTCATTTCAATAATCTCGTCCTGAAAGAATGGGAACATCCCAGCAAACTCCATGGGGTCCCTAAAGCTGTGGATAAAAAGTATCCATTTCCTGCCGACCTAATCAAGTGTTGGGCATCGGCGCCCGAGGTCGATGCCCCGATCCTTGGTCTGTCCAATACCTCTATTATGCACTCCCCTGACACTACTACGCTGCGGGATTTGGAGGATCGGCGGGTTGACCAACTGGCATGTCATGCCTTTGCATTTGGGGGAGCGTCGCTCCGCCCGGTTTGCGCCTTAGCCATCACGGCGGTGGCGCTCAGGACTGTGGTTAAGACTGCTCTTGAAGGGGCGGATGACTTGCCCTCTGATGCTGCCAATGCTCTGGCCACCTGTGAGACTTTTGTGAATTATATCCTATCTGCATCGGATGATGCTATTAAGCTGAGTGCTAGATCCTCTGCTCTGGTGGTAGCCATACGCCGTGCGGTCTGGTTACGCCAGTGGGCTGCTGACAATGTCGCCAAGAAGGCCCTTACGGGGCTTCCATTCAAAGGGCTGCGCCTGTTTGGAGAAAGGTTAGATATCTTTGCCAAAGGGGGCAAGTTGCCCCAGCGCAAGCGTCAGATTCGGCCCTTTTGTGGTCCGAGCTCCCATTCGACCCCCTACCGTGGGGCTAAACAGGGTAGAGGGGTGTCCTTCGCCGGGTCTCGCGCAGATTCCTGGAACAAGAACAGAGGACGCCGTCCCAGTTCTTCCTGGGGGCCCAAGCCCAAAGCCCCTCCCAAGACCCCCCAAGCATGAAGGGGCACCCTCGCCCGTCAGGGTGGGGGGACGTATACAGCACTTCGAGCATGTCTGGAGACGCCATGTCCCAGACCGGTGGATTCAGGAGGTAGTGTCCTCCGGTTACAAGATAGAGTTTGCTGTACTGCCCCCTACCAGGTTCGTCGGGTCCCGAATCCCACAGGATCATGCCTCAGCTCGAGTCTTGATGCTGTCGGTGCAGGACCTTCTGGATCTCAGGGTCATTTGCAAGGTCCCCTTAAGAGACAGGGGCATGGGGTTTTATTCCAACCTTTTCACGGTGCCCAAAAAGGACGGGTCAGTCAGACCCATTCTGGATTTAAAAATCCTAAACAGATTTGTCAGAAACAAACATTTTCGTATGGAAACTCTGCGCTCGGCCATTGCCTCGCTGCGCCCAGGGGACTTCATGACATCTGTGGACATCAAGGACGCTTACCTGCACGTCCCGGTGTTTCCAGGGCACCAAAGGTTTCTCAGATTTGCGCTGCTGGATCAGCATTACCAGTTCGTGGCCCTGCCATTCGGCCTTACGTCAGCTCCCAGGGTGTTCACCAAGGTGCTGGCAGGAGTAATGTCTCTGTTGAGACTAAAGGGCATACGTGTGTTGCCCTACCTGGACGATATACTCCACCCTGGAGTCCTTCGGCTGGGTGATCAATTACCCAAAGTCCTTTCTGTCCCCCTCCTCAGTGACCCCGTTTCTGGGGATGATTCTGGATTCAGTTCAGTCAAAGATATTCCTTCGTCCACAGAAGGTGGAGTCTCTGACAACGCAGGTGAGGTCCCTGCTCTTGAGCCCTCATCCCTCCATCAGCCAGGGAATGCAATTGGTGGGCTCAATGGTGGCAAGCTTCGAGGCGGTGCCCTTTGCACAATTCCATTTGAGAACTCTGCAGCTTCACCTTCTGTCAGTATGGAACAAGGACCCAGCGTCCTTGGACGAGATCTGGGTGCTTCCTCCCTCGGTCAGACAATCCCTTGCATGGTGGCTGGTCCACAGGAACTTGACAAGGGGCAGATCCTTCCTGGCCCCCTCCTGGGAGACGGTCACAACGGATGCCAGTCTGTCGGGCTGGGGAGGATTCTGGAAGTCTCTGCGCTTCCAGGGGAGGTGGGGCCCTCAGGAGGCCCATCTCCCTATCAATGTCCTGGAACTCAGGGTGGTCAGATTGGTGCTGGAACAATTGACCCAGCACCTGAAGGGTCTGGCGGTTCAGATACGCTCAGACAACAGGACGGCGGTGGCCTACATCAATCATCAGGGAGGAACCCGGAGCAAGGGTGCTCTCCAGGAAGTGTCTCTGATTCTAACATGGGCGGAGACCAATGTCCAATGCATCTCGGCTGTCTACATTCCGGGGGCGGAAAACCTGCTAGCAGATGCTCTGAGCAGGGGGTCGTCCCGTCAGAGGGAGTGGTCCCTCTGCGACAGGGTATTTCAGTCCCTGTGTCACCGTTGGGGTGTGCCAGACGTGGATCTGTTTGCGTCACAATCACAAGCTCCCGAGCTTTGTATCCCTGTCTCAGGATCCTCTGGCTCTGGCCTCGGATGCCCTGTCAATGTCTTGGAGGGAGTTTCGGCTCCTGTATGTGTTTCCACCAATTCCCCTTCTGGGCAGAGTGCTGCGCAAGATAGCTCTGGAAGAGGTACCCGCGATTCTGGTGGCCCCAAGGTGGCCAAGAAGAGTGTGGTTCGCAGACGTGGTTCAAATGGCAGTAGATCAGTACGATCTGCCAAGGTTGCCAGACCTTCTAACTCAAGGGTCTCTACGCCATCCCAATTTACTAACTCTGGCTTTGACGGCTTGGCTATTGAAACCTCCATCTTAATGGAAACGGGTTTGTCTGCATCTGTAGTGGCTACCATGGTGCAAGCCAGGAAGAAGACTTCTGCTGCTATCTATTATAGAGTATGGCGTGCTTACATTGACTGGTGTGAATCCAGGTCTCTTCCCTGCTGGGAATTCTTAGTCTTCAGGGTGCTGGAGTTTTTACAACATGGTCGAGACTTAGGTCTTAAGCTTAGTACTCTGAAGGGCCAGGTTTCGGCCCTGTCTATCTTCTTTCAGAAGACCTTTGCCCAGCACCCTCTTTTCAAGACTTTCTTTCAGGGGGTCACTCATGTGCGTCCTCCTCGGAAACCTATGGTTCCTGTTTGGGATCTGAACTTGGTTTTGTCGGCCCTGCAGGGTGCTCCTTTCGAGCCTATTCATGAGGCCGCTCTCGCTGTTCTCACGCTCAAGGTTGTCTTCCTGGTAGCTATCACCTCGGTTAGACGTGTGTCTGAGTTGGCTGCCTTGTCTATTCAGCCTCCCTACTTTGAGAGACACCGGGATAAGGTGGTGTTTCGCTTCAAGCCAGACTTTCTGCCTAAGGTTGTGTCTGCATTTCATTTGAATCAAGATATTGTACTTCCTTCCTTGTGCCCTAATCCTAGTAACCCTAAGGAGAGGGTCTTGCATTCCTTGGATGTGGTTAGATGTGTCAAATCCTACCTGGTTATCACTCAGGCCTTTAGGAGGACAGATGCTCTCTTCGTTGTGCCTCACGGGCCTAGGAAGGGTTTGGCTCCTGCCAAGTCTACCATCAGTAAATGGATTCGTCAGGCTGTGGTTCAAGCCTATACTGCTAAGGGGAAGACTCCCCCCTTTCGTCTTACTGCTCATTCTACTAGAGCTGTTGGGGCTTCTTGGGCTTTTCAGCACCAGGCCTCTGTGGAACAAGTTTGTAAGGCCGCTACTTGGTCTTCCGTTCACACCTTTACAAAGTTTTACAAGGTTGATGTTAAGGCCTCAGCTGACGCTGTGTTTGGCCGCAAGGTTTTGCAGGCGGCAGTAGTTTAAACTGCTTGCTGTTGCCTTCTGTTGGGGATCCCACCCTTCTTTATGGACACTGCTATTGGATGTCCCACACGTTATTACTATATCTGGAGCAGGACGTGCTGTATGCTTAGAATAATACAACTCTGTGAAGTACTCACCTGTAGAGTTGATATTATATGCGTACAGCGCGTCCTGCTCCACCCCACCCTGGTTTCACTTTGTTCTGGATCCCCTGTTTGGTGATTGTTATCTTTGATATTATTGCCAGTTTTGGGTGGTTGGTTTCTCCTGGCTTCTCATTCTCACTGCTTTTCAATGCTGGGGATTTGTGGGAGGTCCTCCGGTATATGTAGGGCCGGGAGGAGCTAGTTTTCTACATGTCTGCAGTGCACGGAGGCGGAGGATTACCCACACGTTATGACTATATCTGGAGCAGGACGTGCTGTATGCATATAATATCAACTCTACAGGTGAGTACTTCACAGAGTTGTATTTTTAAGAATGCCCAGAATTCATCACTGTATAGCATCTTATGATGCTGGGCCACAAATCTGGATTTTTTAAAAATCCTCCTGGAGAAGTGGAACCTTATGTGTTTTTTAATCTATAAGGGTTTAATCCTTAACAAAAGGCTAGGGGTTCTCCCTCCTGGAATGTAGGAATAGCAGTATGTGAATGTCTGGTAAATCCTAATATCTAATATATCACCAATTGAGGGGGGTAATCTCTTAAACCGGACCTTGAGCATGATTTAATGAAAAAACTATTCCCCAGCATCTAAAATTAATATATTTTCATTTTTAGTCACTTATTATTATTCTTTTCCCCACTGGGCTGCAACAGAGCAGAGCTGGGATCAGGAAAAGGTCAGCAATCCCAGAATGCAGAGCAACACAGTTAGAAATCACTTCCTGTTTGCAGGCTGCCTGATAATACAAGTGCCGCCATCTTGGATGTGTAAAGGCTCATAACATGCAGTAGATGCAGGTAGGATGATTTTTAATGTGAGCAATCTGTATGTACAGGGTGTGGGAAA
Source organism: Gastrophryne carolinensis (assembly GCA_027917425.1). Lineage (NCBI taxonomy): Eukaryota > Metazoa > Chordata > Amphibia > Anura > Microhylidae > Gastrophryne > Gastrophryne carolinensis. Next base: position 27,473,716 of record CM051237.1, read on the forward strand.
AATATAAGATAGGCTCTTATTCAGGGTGAGTGTCTGGATTAATGTGAGCAATCTGTATGTACAGGGTGTGTGATACATATAAGATAGGCTCTTATTCAGGGTGAGTGTCTGGATTAATGTGAGCAATCTGTATGTACAGGGTGTGGGAAAAATATAAGACAGACTCTTATTCAGGGTGAAGGTCCGGATTAACCCTTTCGCTGCCAGCCTACCTGCAGCATTTGCCACTCCCTGTTGCCAGACTGAGTTTGAGTGTTTTGCGCTACACATGTTCAACTGTCATTTTCGAAGGGATTTCCAGGGATTTCCCAGGAAAATTATATATTGTTTTTTTCAACAGAGTCTGGGCTTTAACATGAAATGTCTTGTTTGTGTTTTTTAGGTGTATTCTCAACATTTTTGGGTGAAATGTGTGAAAAAAAATAAAAAAAATATATTTTTTTACAATTTGTAGAGTTTTTTTGTAATAAAAAATGTAAGTTTGTCAATAAAATCTTATTGCGTGAGAAACCCCAATTTCTCCCGCTTACAGCGATACCACATATGTATAGGTAGACACCCTTTCCTGCCCAGAAGCCTTTTATAGCTGCTGGATGACAAATGGTTAATTAAAAAAAAAAATGACATAGGGTCCCCCTTCCCGGGGAGGGGGACCCCATTTTTTTTTGGATTTTTAAGGGTTAAAAACCCTTAAAAATCCAAAAAAAAAAATGACGTGGGGTCCCCCTTACCCAAAGTAACCAGCCCGGGACCAGCTATGGGGGCTTGTAGGCACAGAGTGGGGGGGCCAGCTTTGGTGGCCCCCCCACCCTGCAGCCTACGAGCCCACATAGCCTATGTGGGCCCGGGCTCTTCTGCCCCCCCCTGGCCTTTGGGGAGGCAGGTAATGGGGGTGCGGGGGTTAATGGCAATGCCACCCCCCCAGCCATGTGAACTGGTATAAGGGGTCTCATGGACCCCTTACCAGCTCACAAAGGGTTAACTGTAAAAAAAAAAACACCACACAATAAAAAAAAGTATTTTATTAAAAAAAAATAATTTTTTTTTACTGTACTTACCTTCGATTGCAAGCTCTTGTCCCTCGCCGCTCAGCTGACAGATGCCTGTGATCGGCATCCAGAGAAGGAGAAGGCAGGAGATCAGAGGATCTCCTGTCACCTCCTTCCAGGGCACCGATCACCGGCATCTGAGAAGCTGAGAAAGCTGAAGCCGGTGATCGGGACCGGGATGACGTCATAAGCCCCGCCCCCAAGGGGGCGGGGCTTAGAGGCAAGATGGCGGTCGCCATCTTGAAGAAGAGAGGAGAGAGCCTCCCAGGCTCCCTCCTGAAGATCGGTAAGTCCTGGGGGGGGATCGGAGGCCCCCCAGGTGAAGAGGAGGGACAGCGGGAGCCAGCGCACATGGAGGTAAGTGAATGTCATTTTTATTTTTTTATTTTTTTTACAGTTAGCAGCTGCTGCTGCAGAAGCGGGGGGGGGGGCGGCCTATTCCGGGGGCTCTCCTGGAGCCATCCGACCCCCCACGGGGGATCGGATGGCACCAAATTAAAGGGGAGACCCGGCCGGATCCAACAAGGGGTCAGGTGAGTATTTTTTATTTTTATTTTTTAAACTAGAAGCGATCAAAGTCAAGCACGTAACACCTACGGGCTTGGCACTTAAGGCCCAGCCAAGCCAGCACGTAGGTGTTACGTGCTTGGCAACAAAAGGGTTAATGTGGGCAATCTGTATGTACAGGGTGTGGGAAAAATATAAGACAGACTCTTATTCAGGGTGAAGGTCCGGATTAATGTGGGCAATCTGTATGTACAGGGTGTGGGAAAAATATAAGACAGACTCTTATTCAGGGTGAAGGTCCGGATTAATGTGAGCAATCTGTATGTACAGGGGGGGAAACATACAAGATAGGTTCTTATTCAGGGTGAAGGTCCAGATTAATGTGGGCAATCTGTATGTACAGGAGGGGAAACATATAAGATAGGCTCTTATTCAGGGTGAAGGTCTGGGTTAATGTGAGCAATCTGTATGTACAGGGGGGGGGGGACATATAAGAGGCTCTTATTTAGGGTGAGGATTCGGGTTAATGTGGGCAATCTGTATGTACAGGGGGGGAAACATATAAGATAGGCTCTTATTCAGGGTGAGTGTCTGGGTTAATGTGAGCAATCTGTATGTACAGGGGGGAAACATACAAGATAGGCTCTTATTCAGGGTGAAGGTCCAGATTAATGTTGGCAATCTGTATGTACAGGGGGGGGGAAGATATAAGATATGTTCTTATTCAGGGTGAAGGTCAGGTTTAAGTGTTCCCAGAATGATCACATATTTGGTGAACAGAATGAAAGTTGATCTGTACACAACAATTAAAAGCTGCTTTTATTCACTTATCCCAGTCCAGCTTGCCTTAGCAATACATAGTAATCTTTACATTTACTGCTTTATTCCTAGTCTTGTCTGTAATAATCTGGCGTTAACATCCAGCATTCACCCCCTCTGCAGCCATTATACACACAACACACTCCAGAATCTGGAATCCCGCGGCCATCTTGGTACAGGATCATGACTGTCATTGTTTTCTTACCCCCACAGTCTCCAGAGACACTATAGTAGGAAATGTGAAAACCGAGGAGGAAGTGTTTGTGCACAATAAAGAGGAGGAAACTCCTCTACAGATCAGCACAGGTGAGTAATAAACCCTGTATAGAAAACATCTCCCTGTATCTCCTACTACTCTCCTGCTTAGTAACCCCAAACACAACAGTCTTATATAGCTCAGTACAGGGACACGACTCTCATCTTTATTCACAGACCCTGGAGGAGCTATAGTGAAAACTGAGGAGGAGGAAGGAGTATTTGTGAAGAAGGAGGAGGAAATGTCTCTACAGATCTGCAAAGGTGAGTAAATCTTATGTAGAACTATTCTCTATCCTAATGTTGTTCTCCACTTGTGCCGCTTATCATTAAATTGCCAAGCTGCCATTCCAAACCACAGGTGACAACAGAGGGGAGAGCTCCTCTACTGCCAGCTAATCTCTGGTACATAGATTTACAGCATAGATAGGGTTCAAGCCATATTCAATAGGAGGTCAGACACTCAACCTCTTGGGCTTAAAGCGGACCAAAACCCACATCCCCTGAATTGCTTCCCCCATGAAGAGAACCTTCTGACAATTCTCACTGCCCTACTTCACACTAATCTCAGATAATGCCGCCTGTATTAGCTATAAAGCTCCGCCTCCTCTATTTGTTGCCACTGTTGTGTATGGCAATGATGTCATTGCCACACTAATGTAATTATTGATCACCTGCCATCTCACACCGATGGACAGCAAAAAAAAATGATGATTAAAAGTGTAATTCATTTCTAGTTCTACACCCTAATAAGGGAGTATCGGCATGGGCTTTGGCCAAATTAATTTCACAAGTTCAGTGGGTTTTGGTCCGCTTTAACGTGTGCGGCTTGCTGCGAGAGGGATGCCCCCCCAAGCTTCTTACGATCACCATACAGCGGCACCAACACCCGCTAAAGTAAAAATGGGTATTGGTCCGGTTTAATGACAAGCACGACCTTAGCTGTGCTCAGGAATCTTGCAGCTCAGCGATGTCTCACGGAATTTCAGGAGGCCTCAGTGCATCCCAGCACTCCCATTCATGGGAGATCGGGGGCCACACACAGTGCCTAATGGGATGCAAGATAGCACCGCCTGTTGGAAGGTTGAGGGACCTTGCTGCTGGAAGCCTTTTCTACCTGCTGAGTGATGAGACATAAAGGGTTAATTTAGAAAAATGACATAGGGCCCCCCTTCCCTGGGGGGACCCCATTTTGGGTGGATTTTTAAGGGTTAAAAACCCTTTGAAAATGGGGTGGGGGTCCTCGCTTCCCAGCATAACCAGCCTGGGCACCAGCTGTGGGGGCTTGTAGACCAGGGTGCAGAGGCCATCCTCGGTGGCCTCCAGCCCTGGAGGCTGCGAGCCTGCACAGCCTAAATGGCCCCCGTGGTTTGGGGAGGAGGATAAGGGTGAATCAGATGCCCCAAGGTGAAGAGAAGACCCAGCCGGATCGATTGAGGGGTCAGGTGATTATTTTTTTGTTTTGTCTTGCTGCTAGCAGGGGGCACACACCAGGCCTGTGAGTTTCACATTACAACAGTTGGAGAGGCAACCATGTGAAATTTACAGGCTTGGCATTTAAAGGGTTAATACCTTTTGAATGACGGAGCATCCCTGACCATGACCTTTGAGACAACAATGGCTAACTGCTTATTGTTGTGCCACAGACTGGCCACTGCGCATCTGACAAACTTTGGCCTAGAGTTGCCTAAGGAAAATTACAGCCCTGCAAATGCAAATATTGTCCCAATCCAGTAGACCACCCTCCCCGAGTGATGAAGATTTGTTTCCTAAATCATTAATTCTAAGAATGTCAGTTGCTAAACAGCCAACATTAAGTTTTCCTTGGTGATAAAGGGACATTGCTCGCAAGAGGTTACATTAGCGGTTTTCTGCTTGCCTCATGCTGGCAGTCGGGGGTGGCATCTTTCTTTCACCACCTTTTTCATTCCTTTTTATTAAGCCTATATAACTTGCTCCCTTCTGCTGAGGAGGTCCTGTGTAATGCCCGGTTGGACACCCACCACCTTGTCAGCCAGCAACCTCCCATTTTCACCGCTGCTTCACCGACAGGGAGCCCCGGTTTTCTGGAACACTGTAGACGCCTCAATAGACAAAGTTGCCCCCAGGACTTGGTAGCACAAAGAATGCTGACATATGGGACGAAGGAGGTGAGCCCCCAGGGCGCAATACAGGAAATTGGGACAGCAAGTCCAACAATGAAATGCCACAGGAAAGAGACTCACAGAAGTTTGAGACCTGCCAAGGGTTAAAAGCTGGGAGGTCAGATAGCAGAGTGGTACAAAGATATGAGGTGGATGCAAGGTTGGATAAAGCCAAGGTTGGTGCAGGGAGCAAGCTGGGATGGTTGAGATTGAGGTTAGTAACAGATCAGCAATAGGTATGACTCCAAAGGCCATTAAGCGCACACTAGCAGACAGCTATCATGGGCAATGCATACTGGGAGAGGCCTGGTTTTATTGTGGCCATGGGACTGGAGGCCAGAGTCGGCCTACTAACGTTAATTCCCGATGATTCCTGCAGAAATACTGCCCTGCAGTGGTAAGCAAAGCACAGCCATGGTGAATTCTAATGCGGCTGCACATCTAAACTTATGCCAGGCATGCACAGAGATACCAAGATTTCAACAGACAACACAGGGCAGGTGATTAAACATGAGGAGGCGAATCTGAAACCCTGACACCCTACAGAAAAGACACTGGGAGTTATTGAAAACATTAAAGCAGCCTGGATGAAAGAAGCAGCCCCTGACACCCAGCATAGGGAGAGCAGAAAGCAGACTATTTCAACCCTTTGCTTGCATTGTCTCTTTAACACCAAGCAGATTACGTTTTTAAAAGTAATGAATTTGTGATTTAAAGTGGACCAAAACCCACCAAAATGAGCCCTTAAAAAGAAATAACATACAGTCAGACTTACCTTTGGACGACCCTTGCATCCTTCTGTCCCTCGCAGCAGCTGTTTTTTTCAGTTTCCCGCCCTTCAGCTCTTAGACGCTTCTGCTGGGCTCTCGGATCATGAGATTTCAGTTTTGCTTTCTTCTTGGTCACCTCATCTTGGTGGGCATGGCCTCCTCGGTCCTGGCGTCCTCTCTAGTGTTTCTTCCTCGGGAGGCGACTGACAGCATGTGCTCAGCCATGATTGGCTGTAGCAGCATGAGTCTCCGCCATCCCTTCCTCCCCTCAGGTGCACCCTCGCCTCCAACAAGAAATAAATCTGCGCATATGCGCAGTAGCGCCACCGCTCGGTACAGGGAAGCGGTGCTTCTGATAGCTACTGTGCCTGCGCAATATTTCTTCAAGCAAGAGCAGAGGAAAGGTGAAAGGATCACTTCCGATGAAGAAGAAAATCAAGATGGCAGCGAAAGAAAGAAACGAATGCAACGCCGCGCAGGAGCTTCAGAGGTGAGTTTTATTATGTGAATTTTATTAACCGGGTCCCAGGGCATGTTGCCCAGTATTTAAAAAAAAAAAAGGCTGGTCTTTGGTCCACTTTAAGCAACCCTTTTATATCACTATGAATATATCCTTGTTTTTTGGGTGGCACAATGTCCCTTTCTCATTGATAAAAGTTAACAGACAAACTCTTGTTATGTGAGTCTTGTAAAAGAGAATGGTGATTCTCTTTAACCTTTGTTCCTCTTATTTCTTGTAGAAGGTATATACATCCAGAATAAAACGGATGAATCTGTAGGAGCCACAGTGACAGTAAACCACCATTCCGCACTTCAGAGAGCTTCAACATCTGATACTTCTATGCAAGGGGGGTATCATAAGGTTTTCGCTGCTTATTGTACAGATCATGGATTGCCCATGCTGAGAACATATTCATGCTCTCAGTGTGGACAAAGTTTTAAAGATGCTACAAATCTTATCCAGCATGAAAGAGACCATGCAAGAGAGAAGCCATATTCTTGCTCTAAATGTGGAGAACGTTTTTTTCATCAATCAGGACTTAAAGATCATGAACTAGTTCATTCTGACAAGCCGTATACTTGTTCCAAATGTGGGTTACGCTTTTCCCGGCAATACCTGCATATCAGGCATGAAAGACGACATACAGCTGATGAATGTTTTTTTCAGAAGTCAAATTTTACCAAACACGAAGAATATCTTTCTAAAGCAGATATTTTCTCTCACAACAAAAATCCTGAAGAAGTAAGGCCGTATTTTTGCTCTGAATGTGGGAAAGGTTTTTTTCGGAAAGAACACCTTATCAGACATAAAATAATTCATACGGGAGAGAAACCGTATTCTTGTTCTGAATGCGGGAAATGTTTTTCTCAGAAATCAAGCCTTATCAAACATGAAAGAATTCATACAGGAGAGAAGCCATATCCTTGTTCTGAATGTGGGAAAGTTTTTTCTCATAAAGCACACCTTACCTCACATAAACGAATTCATACAGGGGAGAAACCATATTCTTGTTCTGAATGTGGGAAAGGTTTTTCTCATAAAGCAAGCCTTATCACACACAAAATAATTCATACAGGAAAGAAACCATATTTTTGTTCTGAATGTGGGAAAGTCTTTTCGCTGAAAGCACACCTTATCAGACATGAAAGAATTCACACAGGAGAGAAACCATATTCTTGTTCTGAATGTGGGAAATGTTTTCCTCAGAAAACAAGCCTCATCAAACATGAAATAATTCATACAGGAAAGAAACCATATTGTTGTTCTGAATGTGGAAAAGTATTTTCACTAAAAGCACACCTTATCTCGCATGAAAGAATTCATACAGGGGAGAGACCATACACTTGCTCCGAATGTGGTAAAGGTTTTTCTCATAAATCAGTACTTCTAAAACATGAAAGAATTCATACAGGTGAGAAACCATTTTTTTGTTCTGAATGTGGTAAAGGTTTTTCTCAAAAAGCAAGCCTTATCGCACATGAAAGAATTCATACAGGGGAGAAACCATATTCTTGTTCTGAATGCGGGAAATGTTTTTCTCAGAAATCAAGCCTTATCAAACATGAAAGAATTCATACAGGAGAGAAGCCATATTCTTGTTCTGAATGTGGGAAAGGTTTTTCTCATAAAGCACACCTTACCTCACATAAACGAATTCATACAGGGGAGAAACCATATTCTTGTTCTGAATGTGGGAAAGGTTTTTCTCATAAAGCAAGCCTTATCACACACAAAATAATTCATACAGGAAAGAAACCATATTTTTGTTCTGAATGTGGGAAAGTCTTTTCGCTGAAAGGACACCTTATCAGACATGAAAGAATTCACACAGGAGAGAAACCATATTCTTGTTCTGAATGTGGGAAATGTTTTTCTCAGAAAACAAGCCTCATCAACCATGAAATAATTCATACAGGAAAGAAACCATATTGTTGTTCTGAATGTGGAAAAGTATTTTCACTAAAAGCACACCTTATCTCGCATGAAAGAATTCATACAGGGAAGAGACCATACACTTGCTCCGAATGTGGTAAAGGTTTTTCTCATAAATCAGTACTTATAAAACATGAAATAATTCATACAGGTGAGAAACCATTTTTTTGTTCTGAATGTGGTAAAGGTTTTAATCAAAAAGCAAGCCTTATCGCACATGAAAGAATTCATACAGGGGAGAAACCATATTCTTGTTCTGAATGCAGGAAAGTTTTTTCTACGAAATCACACCTTAACATACATGAAATAATTCATACAGGGGAGAAACCATATTCATGTTCTAAATGTGGGAAATGTTTTTCTCAAAAATCAGGCCTTAACAAACATGAAACAATTCATGTGGAAAGAACGTCATATTCTGAATGAAATGTAATCTCTTCTAGTCAGGCATGACAAAAGTTCAGATATGGTAGGATGATTTAAAATCATGGAGCACATTTCCTACATATTATCTAAATTTTTATGGGGCTTGAAGCACCCCCAACTAGGATAGACCCTTCATAAAGACGGGCCCTCCTTGTCACTTACTCAGGAACATGCCCAGATGAGTCTTAGTTTAAGTTGGTGTCTCAGGTGGTGGACACTGTTTCCATAGCTTTATATCTACTATCTTGCTCATTTTCAGACAGTCTAGATCAGCGCTTCCCAACAGGTGGTACTTGAGATCCTCTCAGGTGGTACTTGAGATCCTCTCAGGTGGTACTTGAGATCCTCTCAGGTGGTACTTAACAGGCTGCAGGCCGTACCCCAACTTAACTGACTTTGCTCCTACCTTCTGTTTATCTGCAGTCCTCCTTCCCATCATTCCAGTCCACCTATGGTAGTTCCCTGCTTGTATCCACTCTCTGGTCCTGCTCTAGTCTTGTTTCTCTGCAATCTCTGTCCTCCAGCTCCCCTGTCAGAATCCAGTCTCTGGTTCAGCTATCATGTCGTCTCCATCCTCTAGCCACTCTAGTCCAGTTTCTGTGCAAACATCCAGCTTCCCAAGTCCCATAAAACATAACTATTCTAAGTGTGCCATACACTCCACTTCCTTCTTCATGACATCTGGGTTATTCTCCAGTAGAGGGCGAACTTCTGCAGAGATGAATATGCAAAAAAAAGAAAGCTCCTCCCGGTCCATATATACCTGGGACCTCCCACCAATTCCCCAGTTTTCTTCTCTGACGACAAGACAGAAGATGAGGACTTCTTTGCTTACAGGTAAGCCTTCTAATTATCCCTATTACTGCCAGGACCCTTCTAAATTGTCCCATATTGAACCTCCCAGCTTAGGCTGCGGGTCCTGGTGAAGGTAGGAGCACCCTATGGGTGCAGCAGGAGCACTGCTCCACCGTGAGACCTCACTATGGGGTAGGCGGTTATCCAAGTTTTTTGGTGATCCTGGTGTGGGATGCCCCGTCCTGTTAGACTCATGGCCGGCTCCTGGCTGGATTCCCCACTTCCGGGTCCCTGATTCCCCTCCAGGGGGGGGCTGGGCTATATTTAGTTTTGGCCTATATTTCGTTTTACCCATACCTTGTCAGTGTGAGTGTTTTTACTTATGTGTGTGAGTGCATACAGTGCTGGCCTCAATGCTTTACTTCAGCCTGGGGGAGCTTCTCCCCCTCAGGCTGCGTTCGGGAAGGGGGCGGGGCCGGGCTCTCGGCGTGGCCGCGGTAGCCCCACCCCCTTATTTGGCGCGATTACAGGCTCATTGCTAGGGGTCCGTGTTGCTGGGAGGGGGGCGTGGCCTTGGGAAACACGCGTTCTGCGCTGGCCCGCCCTCCCCCTGCTCTCCCATCCTAGGCACGAGGCAGCGTGGGGGCCACCTTTCCTGACAGGCAGATTGCACTGGGGTGGTAAGGGCCTGATGGCCATTTTCTTCAGCTGGTGTGTGTGCGTGGGGGCCCTTATTTAGCGGGGGCCCCCACTGGTCTCAGTCTTTGGCTGTGTGATTATATATATATATATATAGTATTTTTTCATGTGTGGCTGTTAGATCATATATTGCATTTACACTGCTCTGCTCTTATGTGGCTTATTTTGCTTATTTTGTGTGTTACAGGCCCTGTATATGTGCATATTAGGGGGTCCCTCCTGGTCCTGGGGTCCCTAGATATTAAATTTGTCCACCCAAAAATCCTCCCACCGGGACTTTTAAGGGGCATCCCGGGTTGGTTATGCGTAATTCCCTACGGTCTTGCGACTGACCACAAAAATTCACCATATGGAGGCTCTGCAGGTTACCGGGCTCGGGATCCCTCTGGGACAATCCGGGCCATGTGTGGGGTGTGGGGTAACCCTTACGGGGGAGAATGTGCTGATTTGTATACCATGCGCACAAAAGGCCATAACGCGGCAGTCTGGTACCTTCTGGGTCGGCTCCTCCCGCTCCATCGCCTTCCCCTCCCCACCTGATCCGTACCCCAAGTGACATTGGTACCAGTGGGGAGTCACTTTCTCATGTTTGGGCTCGGTTGGCCAGCATAGAGAAAATGATTGCTAGCACGGTGGGCAAGAAGGCCCAGGCTAAAAAGAGACACTTGTCGTCGGCCCAGCTTTTGTGGGATATTGACGACGAGTCCGCTGAATTGTCCGATTATTCCGCGTTAGAGGAGGGGGAATTGTATCAGGATTCAGAGGCTGACTATGGTCAGCCTGGGAATTCCAATGTCGGGCAGGCGCCGGGAGATGCCGTTGATACGGGCACTGTTTTGTCATATTTATTGGAGGTGTTGGATATTGATCCACCTGAGGCGCCCCCTCTTAAGAAGGGGGAATTTTTGGGGGCTCACAAGCCCCGTCTGGAATTCCCTACCCAGGGGCATTTTGATGCGCTGATACTTAGAGAATGGGAAAGGCCCTGCCGGCTTCCTGGTGTGCCTCAGGGATCGGATAAGAAGTATCCTTTTCCGGTGGAGGCGGTCAAGCGCTGGTCTTCGCCTCCCGAGGTTGACGCGCCTGTTTTAGGTTTGACCAACTCTTCTGTACTGAACACCCCTGACGCTTCCTCCCTTAAGGATGGTGAGGATAAGCGCCTTGATCAGATGGCATGCCATGCATTTGCCAAAGTGGGCTCGGCCCTGCGGCCGGTTAGTGCATCTGCCCTGGTGTCGCTTATCTACCAGATCCCTTATCAGGGACTGGCTGAAAAACGCTCAGCTTGATCCAGATGGCGCTGATTTAGCTATACTTAAGAAGTGAGAATTGTTTATGGATTTTGTCATGGCTGTGATGGAAGACTCCATTGTCGTGTGTAGTAGGACGTCAGCCTTACTGGTGGCCATGCGCAGACTGGTCTGGCTCCGTCAGTGGACAGCGGACGTGGGAGCCAAGAAGTCGCTCACAGCTCTCCCCTTCTTGGCTGCGCGGCTGTTTGGAGATAAATTGGATGCTGTTGCTAAAGGAGGTAAGTTACCTCAGTGGAGGAAGCAGCAGCTCCCTTTCGGGGGCGGGCTCGTTCACTCCTTCCTTTAGAGGGGCCAGAGCCTCTAGGGATCTGGCTTTCTCAGGCGTCAGGGGCTCGTCCTGGAACAGAGGCAGAGGTCGGGCACGTCCCGCAGCTGCCTGGGGTTCCAAGCCCAAGCCTGCCGTTAAACCGGCTCAGCAATGAAGGGGCGCCCTCACCCGCAAGGGTGGGGGGACGGCTGCGGCTCTTCTTCCAGGTCTGGGCCCGGGAGATCACAGACAATTGGATCTTGGAAGTGGTCTCCTCCGGGTACAAACTGGAGTTGGAGTACTGGCCGCCCCCAAGATTTTTAAGGTCTCGGGTGCCCTCGGACCCTCAGGCTGCACAGGGGCTCCTGTTAGCAGTAAAAAACCTTCTGGACATGGGGGTTATATCTCTTCAACTTCTCCTATTGAGGTACTAGGAGAGGAGCCCACAGTCATTGGATCAACCTTTCAAGATGTCTCCCAGGGTTCGGCAGTCCCTTCGGTGGTGGCTGGACTCGAGCAATCTGGTGATGGGCAGATCCTTTCTGGTCCCCTGTTGGGAGACGGTTACCACGGATGCCAGCCTGTCGGGCTGGGGAGGTTATTGGAAGAGTCATCAGTTCAGCGGGGTGTGGGGTCCTCAGGAGGCTCACACCCCCATCAATGTATTGGAGCTCAGAGCCATTCGACTGGTTCTGGCTCGGCTGACCACACAGTTGCGGGGTCTTCCGGTTCAGGTGCGTTCAGACAACCGAACGGCGGTGGCTTATATAAATCGCCAAGGAGGGACTCGCAGCAGGAGTGCCCTCGGGGAAGTCTCTCTGATCCTGCACTGGGCGGAGAGAAATGTTCCTTGCCTTTCGGCAGTCTACATTCCGGGAGTGGGGAATACGGAGGCGGATTCCCTGAGCAGGGGATCCTCTCGCCACGGAGAGTGGTCTCTCAACCCCGAGGTTTTTCTGGATCTTTGCTGCAGGTGGGGGACTCCGGAGGTGGATCTCTTTGCCTCGAGGCACAATCACAAACTTCCGGCCTTTGTGTCTCTTTCTCAGGATCCCCTGGCTTGGGCAGTGGATGCCTTGTCACTGACTTGGAAGGACCTGGGCTTTCTGTACCTGTTTCCACCTGTCTCCATGCTGGGCAAGGTAGTTCGCAAACTGGTTCTAGAAGGGGCACCAGCGATTTAGGTGGCTCCAAGGTGGCCAAGAAGAGTTTGGTACGCAGACGTTGTAAGGATGGCCATGGACCAGTACCGGCTTCCCTTGCTGCCGGACCTGCTATCTCAGGGTCATCTGTTTTACCCCAATTTACAAACGCTGGCTTTGACGGCTTGGCTGCTGAAACCTTCATCTTGAAAGAGGAAGGTTTGTCTGAGGCTGTTGTTCAGACCCTGATTAGGGCTAGGAAGCGGTCCTCTTCTGGCATTTACTATAGGACTTGGAGGTCCTACATTGATTGGTGTGGGGCTAGAACTGTGCCTTGCAGGGTTTTTTCTATACCCAGGATTTTGAAGTTTCTTCAGCATAATCTGGATCTTGGGTTCCAGCTTAGTACTTTGAAAGCACAGGTTTCTGCTCTGTCGGTTTTCTTTCAGAGGTCTTTTGCTTTACACCCGCTGGTTAAGACTTTTTTTTCCAAGGGGTCGCGCATGTGCGGCCCCCTCGGAAGGCTGTAGTCCCTGTTTGGGATTTGAATTTGGTTCTTTCGGCTCTGCAGGGTCCTCCTTTTGAGCCGTTACAGGATATTGCTCTTTCGGTTCTCACTCAGAAAGATGCTTTCTCGGTGGCTATTACCTCTGTCCGGCGTGTCTCTGAATTGGCGGCCCTGTCGATTCAGGCCCCTTATTTTGAGAGACACCAGGATAAGGTGGTTTTTCGTTTTAACCCTTTAAGTGCCAGCCTACCTGGAGTTTTTGTCACACTCTGTTGCCAGACCATTTTGCACTATTTTGCGCTCCCCATGTTCAACTGTGATTTTTGAAGGGATTTCCAGGGATTTCCCAGGAAAATGATATATTGTTTTTTTCAGCAGAGTCTGGGCTTTAACATGAAATGTCTTGTTTGTCATTTTTTAGGTGTATTCTCAATATTTTTGGGTGAAATATGTGCAAAAAAAAAAAAAAAAAAAAAAATTTTTACATATTGTAGTTTTTTTTGTAATAAAAAATGTAAGTTTGTCAATGAAATCTTATTGCGTGTGAAATCCCAATTTCTCCCGGTTACAGCGATACCACATATGTATTGGTAGACACCCTTTCCTGCCCAGGAGACTCCCCCAAACTGAAACAGCGCTTTAGGGGATTTTCAGATAAAATACAACTGTGCTACGCAATATGCGCACCTTGCAGTTTTTCCAGAAAAACAACCCTTTACATTTGAAATACCCCCAACAAACTATATATTCTCTGGAAGTACACACCTCAGGCTTTCTAGGCGTACCAGGCTTGTTGATGTGGCCATAGTTTTCTGGAAGTAATCCCTCAATGGGTTATTTGGTTGCAAAGAGTTTCCCTAAAAAAAGGATAAAAAAGCAGAATCAAAGCCACATTTTCCTAAAAAAACTATATACAAACAAGAAAAAACAAGTATAATCTGAAAACGCAACATCCCCCGAACAGAACGATACCCAACATGCATAGGTTCTGTCAAGGGAAGAGTTGCCAAACACCCCAAAGTAAAGCATGTGCGTAACGGTAATTTTACTTGAAAATTTCAGCTCTGCAGACAAAGTGCGCACCTTGCGATTTTTCAACCAAAACAACCCTTGACATTTGGAATATCCCCCATAAACCATATATTCCCTGAAAGTACACACGTTAAGCTTTCTAAGCGTACCCAGCTTGTTGTAGTGGGCTCATCTTTCTGGAAGTAATCCCTCAAAGAATTCTTTGTTTGCGCAGGGTTTCCCTAAAAAATTTATAAAAAAGCTGAATAAAAAACACCTTTTCCTAAAATATAAATATGCAAACCAGAAAAAACAAGCTAAGTCTGAAAGCGCAAGGTCCCCTGAACAGAACAATACCCAACATGCATAGGTACTATTAACCCTTTTAATTGCCAGCCTACTTGAGATTTTGTCACCCTCTGTTGACAGGCCATTTTTCCCCATTTTGCGTCATGTTTTGCGCCATTTTTGCTGGAACTTTCAGGAAAATTATATATATATTTTTTTGCAGCAGAGTTTAGGCTTTAACATGAAATGTCTTGTTTGTATATATTTTTTTTTTTTTTACAATATTATTAAGTAAAAATAATAAATAAATAAATAAAATTTTTTTTTAAAAAATTGACTCCTTTATTTTAAATAAAAAATTTATTTTATTAAGGAAAATCATATTGCATGTGAAAGCCCCATTTCTACCGATTAGAACGGTACCACATATTTATCGGTAGCCCCCTGTTCCTGCCCAGGAGACCCCTCTAACTGAAACAAGTATTTTATAACATTAACAAAAAAAATACAACTACCATCCACACTACAAAGGGTTAAATCGAGAAAAAAAATGACATAGGGTCCCCCCTCCCAGGGGAGGGAGACCCCATTTTTTTTTTGATTTTTAAGGGTTAAAAACCCTTAAAAATCAAAAAAAAAATTGACGTGGGGTCCCCCTTACCCAAAGTAACCAGCCCGGGACCAGCTATGGGGGCTTGTAGGCACAGAGTGGGGGGGCCAGCTTTTGTGGCCCCCCCACCCTGCAGCCTACGAGCCCACATAGCCCATGTGGGCCCGGGCTCTTCTGCCCCCCCCTGGCCTTTGGGGAGGCAGGTAATGGGGGTGCCAGGGGTTAATGGCAAGCCACCCGC
This sequence comes from Gastrophryne carolinensis, assembly GCA_027917425.1. Lineage (NCBI taxonomy): Eukaryota > Metazoa > Chordata > Amphibia > Anura > Microhylidae > Gastrophryne > Gastrophryne carolinensis. The sequence goes on from CM051237.1 coordinate 27,488,974, forward strand.
TAGCGCAGGTGGCTTGCCATCCCCCCAGCCTTGTGAACTGGTATAGGGGTCATGGACCCCTTACCAGTTCACAAGGGGTTAAAAGGAAATAATGACACAGACACACACTGAGAAAAAAATATTTTATTAATTTTTTTTTTTTTTTTTTTTACACTGTACTCACCTCCCATCCATCCTGGAGCACTCTGTCCCTCGGCGATCACTGGCTTCTGCTCACTTGCTAGAAGCCTTTTATAGCTGCTGGATGACAGAACACAAAGGGTTAATCAAAAAAAAAAATGACATAGGGTCCCCCCTCCCAGGGGGGGCAGACCCCATTTTTTTTTTGATTTTTAAGGGTTAAAAACCCTTAAAAATCAAAAAAAAAATTGACGTGGGGTCCCCCTTACCCACAGTAACCAGCCCGGGACCAGCTATGGGGGCTTGTAGGCACAGAGTGGGGGGGCCAGCTTATGTGGCCCCCCCACCCTGCAGCCTACGAGCCCACATAGCCCATGTGGGCCCGGGCTCTTCTGCCCCCCCCTGGCCTTTGGGGAGGCAGGTAATGGGGGTGCCAGGGGTTAATGGCAAGCCACCCGCTAGCGCAGGTGACTTGCCAGACCCCTGAGCCCTGTGAACTGGTATAAGGGGTCACATGGACCCCTTACCAGTTCACAAAGGGTTAACAGTATAAATAAAAACACACACACAGGTTTTTGTAATAGTTTATTTAAAAAAAAAAAACATTTTACCTTTACTCACCTCCGATCTTCAGATGCATTGTCCCGCGGCGATCTGATGCAGGTGACAGCTGGGCAGAGAAGGGGGGAGGCAGGCGATCTGAGGATCGCCTACCTCCCTCCTTCTCCGCCCAGCCGTCACCGGCATCTGAGAGCAGAACTGCCGGGTGCCCCATGACACCCGGCGGTGACGTCATTAGCCCCGCCCCCGAAGGGGCGGGGCTAAAATCCAAGATGGCGGCCGCCATCGGAAGATGCGACGGAGGGAGGGCTGTTATGCCCCCCTCCAGAAGACAGAAGACCCGGGGGGGGTAATCGGAGCCCCCCCCCATGAAGAGGAGAGGCGGCGGGAGTCGGCGGGAGCGGAGGTGAGTAACTGTCATTTTTTTTTTTTTTTTTTTTTTAACAGGCAATCCGGCGGCTGCTGAAACGGGGGGGGGCACCCTATTCCGGGCCCTCCCCTGCAGCCGGAGAAGCCCCGATCGGCGATCGGAGCCCCGCTGGCTGAAGAGGAGACCCGGCCGGACAAAACAAGGGGTCAGGTAAGTGACTTTTTTTTTTACTTTTTTTTGTGGGATTGGGGAATGCCAGGCACGTAAAATTTACGTGGCTGGCACTTAAGTGACGGAGAGGCAACCACGTAAATTTTACGTGGCTGGCATTTAAAGGGTTAAGCCGGATTTCCTTCCTAAGGTGGTGTCTGCTTTCCACCTCAATCAGGACATTGTTCTCCCTTCCTTGTGTCCTAAGCCTAGCAATGACAAGGAGAGGGTTTTGCACAATTTGGATGTTTGAAGTACTATTTGGTGATTCCTTCTTCCTTCCGCAAGACAGACGCTTTTTTAGTGGTGCCCTGCGGGCCCAGGAAAGGTTTGGCTCCTGCTAAATCTACGATTAGCAAATGGATTAGTCAGGCCATTGTTGGGGCCTATTCTGCTAAGGGGAGGACTCCCCCTTTTAGAGTTACTGCGCACTCTACTCGTGCTGTTGGTGCATCCTGGGCTTTTCAGCACCAGGCTTCTGTTGAGCAAGTTTGTAAAGCTGCTACTTGGTCTTCCGTTCATACCTTTTCCAAGTTTTACAAGGTTGATGTGCGAGCTTCAGCGGATGCTGTTTTTGGCCGCAAGGTTCTGCAAGCTGCAGTGGTTTGAGTTGGTACATTCTTTACTGTTTCTGGTTCCCACCCATGACGGACACTGCTATTGGATGTCCCAGATGTCATGAAGAAGGAAGTGGAGTGTACGGCACACTTAGAATAATACCGTTTTGTGAGTATTCACCTTTAAAACCGGTATTATGAGTGTGCCATACACTCCACTTCACCCCACCCTTATGTGTTTCAGGTATTCTGGGGCTTTTATATGGTGAACCATTGGTTTTGTTTGTTACGGTTATATTTGGTTCTTCCTGGTCCCTTTACTGCTTTTGTACACTGGGGAATTGGTGGGAGGTCCCAGGTATATATGGACCGGGAGGGGCTTTCTTTTTTTTGCATATTCATCTCTGCAGAAGTTCGCCCTCTACTGGAGAATAACCCAGATGTCATGAAGAAGGAAGTGGAGTGTATGGCACACTCATAATACCCGTTTTAAAGGTGAGTACTCACAAAATGGTATTTTTACTATGAAAATTTAAAAAACATATGATTCCTATGCTGAAGAATGTGCATAATCACGCCCCCCCTCGGTAGGTTACACGTTTTGGGGTGCAACCCCCTTAATCATACTTGAGGTTGCACCCCGAAACGCGTAGAGCATAAAAGTTACGTTTTATGGGGCTTGGGAAGATGGATGTTTGCACAGAGATATTGTTTGGACCTACAGAGGTTTGTCCTTGCTCCCAGGTGTAGCCTTGATCAGTTTGATTTGACTCTAGTCCAGTTACCAGCATTTACCAATATCCAGTCACCAGTACTACTCCTAATTTTCTCACCCTATTCTCTATTCATTTAAGATTCAGAGTGTCTTTTTGTGAAGCAAACACTAATACAAATATATATATACCGTATATATAGGGATCAGAGGGATAGAGTTTACTTCAAGCCAGTAATTAAACTTAACAAACTGCAAACAGATTAAACAATCTGCTTTCTTCTAGCAAACGTATCAATTACAGAAGCAGTCACTATGGCACAGTATGGTTCACTCAGTCCACAAAGCATCATAGTCCGTGCACCGGTCCCCCACAGAGTTCTTCCAGGTGCACACCAGGAGCTAACACCCCCTTTCTGGTTCAGCACTTAATACTGTCTATCTTCCCTCAGCGCACATGTGTCTTTTCAAAAAGAAAAGATATTCCCCCCCATGCTAATGCCTTGGTGATCACATTCCAGGCTGTATCACAAGATACCACTCCCGCCATTCCAGACTAGTGAAATAGACACCTGCCATAAAATTGCATTGGACCTGGGAAAGTATTTGCATTGCAATGAGCTTTTTTGCTTTCCCAGGCCTGTTTACTATCGTAAATTATAAATCCTGGAGAGCCAGGAACCATCTAGTGATCCGGGCATTCTTGTCTATTTGCTGAGCCATTCATGTACAAGGAACATGGTTAGACACCAGCTTGAGGAGTCAGCCTAACACATATCAATGGATTTTCTCCAGTGCCCATTTAATGGCAAGCCATTCTCTCTCCACAGTGGAATCTTTTATTTCTGCTGGTGTTGGATTTCGGCTGGAGTAGGCCACAGAGTGCACTTTTAACTGACCTGGGACAGTACAGCCCGAGACAAAGTTCTAAGGCATCCATTGTATCAAGAATGTTTTGCTAAAATCTGAAGCTATCAGGAAGGTTTCCTGGCGCAAGATCTGTCTGTTAATAAAATCCTCTGTTTCATGGATATTACCTACCTCTTTCCGTTCAATTTCTGTTTCATGGATATTACCTACCTCTTTCTGTTCAATTAACTGGTGACTCAGCATAGGTGACCATGACCAGAACATCATTTTACACCTGTACAAGTCACTGGTCAGACCCCATATGGAGTACTGTGTACAAATCTGGGCACCTGTGCTTAAGAAGGACATATCAGAACTGGAGCACATTCAAAGGAGTGCAACTAGCTGTCGAAGTTAGGTTTATTAAGTTTGGAAAAGAGATGCCTGAGGGGCGATCTAATAACTATGTATAAATATAATCGGGGGCAATACAAAGATCTGTCCCACAATCTATTTATACCCCGGAGTGTAACCATAACCCAAGGGCATCCACTGAGGTGAGAGGAAAGGTGCTTTCTCCACTGACATAGGAGGGGATTCTTCTCTGTAAGAGCAGTGAGACTATGGAACTTGCTGCCAGAGGAGGTAGTAATGAAGGATATAGTAAAAACATTAAAATGTGGCTGGGATGCCTTCCTGGCATGAGAGTTTTTTCTTAAACTGGAAAGCATTTACCTACAGACCAAAACAAACAGGAGGTACATATAAATGTTAGGAGTAGGTGGAGCCATGCAAATCATCTCTTTAAGTCTAATGGCCTATTATTCAGGTTCCCAGAGACTTAAGTTAATTACACATCCACTTCACTTGTGGACACCTGTTTCAGGATGTTGTCCAAAAGTCCCAGTGTCAGGCTAAATATAGCGGGATAAAAAAGACAAAATCATCCACTTAAAGGTACAAGTGCTTTGTATGTTGTGTTTTCTGTGCTTACATGTGCAATAAAATCATTTTCATTTGATCTATATTTGTGTGTGATTTATTAGATGTCCAAAACTGCACAGAAATTGTTTGACTTTCTTGCATATGGAATGTCTTATTCCAAGTATGTCTCACACCCTGCTTCGGAATGAATAATAACACGTGGGTTATGTCCAGTAGAGGGCGAACTTCTGCAGAGATGACTAGAAAAAAAGAAGCCCCTCCTAGTCCATAAATACCTGGGACCTCACACACATTCCCCAGTCTTCGTCTCTGCAGACGGCGAGCAAGTCAGAAGATGGCTGTCTCCTTCCTTTGCAGGTAAGCCGGGTTTACACCCGGCCAATTTATCCCTATATTCTAAGTATACAGCACGTCCTGCTCCATCTTATAATCCTTACACATGGGTAATCCTCCGCCTGAGGGCGCTGTTCACTGCAGACATGCAAAAACAGGCTCCTCCCGCCCTACATAAACCGAGGGACCTCCCACAAATCCCCAGATTTCTCTGCAGTGCTGACTGCGAAGGCATGAAGTATCACGCTCTCGCAGGCGAGCGGGGCTTTACAGCCCGTGGCCCTGTGGGACTATTTCCACCCGTCCTCCTTGTGAAGTAATGCCTCCCAGCCTGGGCTGCGTTGGTCGGGTGAAGGTAGGCAGCACCTTGTGTGCTTACGGAGCTATGCTCCACCGCAATCCCCCACCATAGGGTAGGCGGTCAAGGCTAATGGTGAGCCTTCAGAGGATGCCCCTCCCGCATCAGCGCCCCACGCCCCGTGTAGCGGTGAACCCCATGTATCGGGTCACCTTCCTCCCTAGTTCCCCCCTTTATTGGGGGGAAAAAGAGGGGGGGGTTGTGTGTACGATGGCCTAACCTTACCCTATTACACTAGTAAGCTTTATAGCCCTTAACGGTTAACGGGTGTCAGAGCCGCACCTTGCATTGGTTGTAATGTTAGCCGCAGCGCCTTTATTGTATTTTACTTGGCGTGTACGGCGGCTCTGTTCGCGGACGCTACGGGGTTTATTCCTGTATTCTATTCTGTTCTGTCATATTTTAGTCTCTGAGGTAATTCACTCGGTCTGGTTTCAGGCGTTTCTAACTGCTGTTTCTGATTGGCTACGCGCCTTCTCGCTTCGCGCTCTCCGGGGGGGGGGCGTGGTCTGGCTTGGCGCGTTCCGCGTCACCTTCAGCTCTGGCCCGCCCTTCGAGGTTCGCTTGGCGCCATTTTTACTCACGCGCGTGTGGTGAAGACTGTCCTCCCCTTGCTGTCTGTAAGTGCCCTCATGGGCGACCCTTTCTTTAGCTTTTGCTCCTTCTCGCTTGGCTCTGACATCCTTGTTCCCCTTGTGTCTTCGGTGGCTTCTCCCGGCCCGGTGTAGCGCCCGGTCCTGACCATTATAAAATTACTCCCACTTCCCCACGGGTCATTGGGGCATCCAGGGTTGCTTTATAGCGTCAATCCCTACTGGCTTATTGTGCTCAATAATCACCATATGGAGGCATCTCAGGATATTGTGAACGGGGTTCCTTCGGGACAAACCCGTCTGTGTGTAGCTTGTGGGGTCTTGCCTAGCAGCGGTGACAATGCACGGTCCTCGGATGACATTGATAGACTGTTGGCCCAGATCTTTGATGTATTGTCCCTCTCTCCCCCTGCCGCGGCTTCCCGGCAAAGGGGTGATCTGTTTCACACCGCTAGGGCGCGGTTGGAATTTCCTGAACAAACCCATTTTATAGCCTTGTGCTGAAAGAATGGGAACACCCCAGCAAACTTCATGGGGTTCCTAAAAGTGTGAATAAAAAATATCCATTCCCTGCTGACCTAGTCAAGTGCTGGACATCGCCACCCGAGGTTGATGCCCCAATTTTAAGTTTGTTCAACACCTCTATTATGCACTCCCCCGACACTACTACGCTGCGGGATTCTGAGGATCGGCGTGTTGACCAATTGGCATGTCATGCCTTTGCATTTGGGGGAGCGTTGCTCCGCCCGGTTTGCGCCTTAGCCATTACGGCGGTGGCGCTCAGGACTGTGGTTAGGAATGCTCTTGAAGGCGCGGATGACTTGCCCTCTGATGCTGCCAATGCTCTGTCCACTTGTGAGACTTTTGTTAACTTTATCCTATCTGCATCGGATGATGCTATTAAGCTGAGCGCTAGATCTTCTGCTCTGGTGGTAGCCATACGCCGGGCTTGCGCCAGTGGGCCGCTGATAACGCCGCCAAGAAGGCCCTTACGGGGCTTCCATTTAAGGGACTGCGCCTGTTTGGAGAAAGGTTAGACATCTTCGCCAAGGGTGGCAAGTTGCCCCAGCGCAGGCGTCAGACTCGGCCCTTTCGTGGCCCGAGCTCCCAATCGACCCCCTACCGTGGGGCTAAGCAAGGCAGAGGAGTGTCCTTTGCTGGGTCTCGCGCAGGTTCCTGGAACAAGAACAGAGGACGCCGTCCCGGTTCCTCCTGGGGGCCCAAGCCCAAAGCCCCTCCCAAGACCCCCCAGGCATGAAGGGGCGCCCTCGCCCGTCAGGGCGGGGGGACGTCTAAAGCACTTCGAGCATGTTTGGAGACGCCACGTCTCAGACCGGTGGATTCAGGAGGTAGTGTCCTCCGGTTACAAGATAGAATTTGCTGTACGGCCCCCTACCAGGTTCGTTGGGTCCCAGATCCCACAGGACCCTGCCTCAGCTCGGGTCTTGATGCTGGCTGTGCAGGACCTTCTGGATCTAGGGGTCATTTGCAAGGTCCCCTTAAGAGACAGGGGCATGGGGTTCTATTCCAACCTTTTCACAGTGCCCAAAAAGGACGGGTCAGTCAGACCCATTCTGGATTTAAAAATCCTCAACAAATTTGTCAGAAACAAACATTTTCGTATGGAAACCTTGCGCTCGGCCATCGCCTCGCTGCACCCAGGGGACTTTATGACATCCATGGACATCAAGGATGCTTACCTTCACGTTCCGGTGTTTCCAGGACACCAAAGGTTTCTCAGGTTTGCGCTGCTGGATCAGCATTACCAATTCGGGGCCTTGCCATTCGGCCTCACGTCAGCTCCCAGGGTATTCACCAAGGTGCTGGCAGGGGTGATGTCCCTGTTAAGGCTAAGGGGCATACGTGTGTTGCCTTACCTGGACGATATACTCATCACCTCCCGGTCTCTGCGGCAGACAGAGCTGGACACTCGGTTGGTAGTGTCCACCCTGGAGTCCTTCGGCTGGGTGATCAATTACCCCAAGTCCTCTCTGTCCCCCTCCTCGGTGACCCCGTTCCTGGGGATGATTCTGGATACAGTTCAGTCAAGGATATTCCTTCCTCCACAGAAGGTGGAAGCTCTGACAACGCAGGCGAGGTCCCTGCTTTCGAGCCCTCATCCCTCCATCTGGCAGGGAATGCAGTTGGTGGGCTCGATGGTGGCAAGCTTCGAGGCGGTGCCCTTTGCCCAGTTCCATTTGAGATCCTTCCTGGCCCCCTCCTGGGAGACGGTCACAACGGATGCCAGTCTGTCGGGTTGGGGGGGATTCTGGAAGTCCTTGCGTTTCCAGGGGAGGTGGGGCCCTCCGGAGGCCCATCTGCCCATCAATGTCTTGGAACTCAGGGCAGTCAGGTTGGTGCTGGAACAATTGACCCATCACCTGAAGGGTCTGGCGGTTCAGGTACGCTCGGACAACAGAACGGCGGTTGCCTACATCAACCATCAGGGAGGGACCCGGAGCAGGGGGGCCCTCCAGGAAGTATCTCTGATTCTAACATGGGCGGAGGCCAATGTCCAATGCATCTCGGCTGTCTACATTCCGGGGGCGGAGAACCTGCTGGCAGATGCTCTGAGCAGGGGGTCGTCCCGTCAGGAGGAGTGGTACCTCTGCAACAGGGTATTCCAGTCCCTGTGTCACCGTTGGGGTGTGCCGGATGTGGATCTGTTTGCATCTCGTCACAATCACAAGCTCCCGAGCTTTGTATCCCTGTCTCAGGATCCTCTGGCTCTGGCCACGGATGCCCTGTCCATGTCTTGGAGGGAGTTTCGACTCCTGTACGTGTTTCCACCATTTCCCCTTTTGGGCAGAGTTCTGCCAAAGATTGCTTTGGAAGGGGTACCCGCGATTCTGGTGGCCCCAAGGTGGCCAAGAAGAGTGTGGTTCGCGGACATAGTTCAAATGGCAGTAGATCAGTACAATCTGCCAAGGTTGCCAGATCTTCTAACTCAGGGCTCTCTACACCATCCCAATTTACTAACTCTGGCTTTGACGGCTTGGCTATTGAAACCTCCATCCTGATGGAGAAGGGTTTGTCTGCATCTGTAGTGGCTACTATGGTGCAAGCCCGGAAAAAGACTTCTTCTGCTATCTATTATAGAGTATGGCGTTCTTACATTGACTGGTGTGAGTCCAGGTCTCTTCCCTGCCGGGAATTCTTAGTCTCTAGGGTGCTGGAGTTTTTACAACATGGTCTAGACTTAGGTCTCAAGCTTAGTACTCTGAAGGGTCAGGTCGGCCCTGTCTATCTTCTTTCAGAAGACCTTTGCCCAGCATCCCCTGATCAAGACCTTCTTTCAGTGGGTCACTCACGTGCGTCCCCCTCGAAAACCTATGGTACCTGTTTGGGATTTAAACTTGCTTTTGTCTGCCCTGCAGGGTGCTCCCTTTGAGCCTATTCAGGAGGCTGCTCTCGCTGTTCTCACGCTCAAGGTCGTTTTTCTTGTAGCTATCACTTCTGTTAGGCGTGTGTCTGAGTTGGCTGCTTTATCTATTCAGCCTCCCTACTATGAGAGACACCAGGATAAGGTGGTGTTCCGCTTCAAACCAGACTTTCTGCCTAAAGTGGTGTCTGCATTTCATTTGAATCAGGATATTGTCCTTCCTTCTTTGTGCCCTAATCCTAGTAACCCCAAGGAGGGGGTTTTGAATTCCTTGGATGTGGTTAGGTGCGTTAAGTATTACCTAGTTATCACTAAGGCTTTCAGAAAGACTGATGCTCTCTTCGTTGTGACTCATGGGCCTAGGAAGGGTTTGGCTCCCGCCAAATCTACCATCAGTAAATGGATTCGTCAGGCTGTGGTTCAGGCCTATTCTACTAAGGGGAAGACTCCCCCTTTCCATCTTACTGCTCATTCTACTAGGGCTGTTGGGGCTTCTTGGGCTTTCCAGCACCAGGCCTCTGTTGAACAAGTTTGCAAGGCCGCTACTTGGTCTTCTGTTCATACCTTTACAAAGTTTTACAAGGTTGATGTTAAGGCCTCAGCTGATGCTGTGTTTGGCCGCAAGGTTTTGCAGGTGGCAGTAGTTTAAACTGCTTGCTGTTGCCTTTAAAAATCACCATATGGAGGCTTCCCAGGATACCGGGCTCGGGATCCCTTCGGGGCAACCCTGGCAGTGTGTGGTCTGTGGGGTATCCCTTGTGGGAGACTATGTGCAAATTTGTATACCGTGTGCACAGCAGGCCATTGCGCGGCAATCCGGGCCCCGTACAGCCGGGTCGGCTCCGCTGGCCTCATCACCTACACCCCCATGCCTGGCTTTGACCCCAAGTGACGTTGTCATTAGCGGGGAGTCGCAATCCGATGTCTGTGCCAGACTGGCCAATATTGAGAAGATGATTGCTAGCTCTGCGGCCAGCAAGGCCCCAGCTAAGAGACGGCATTTGGCGCTTGCCGCTCCGGCCTTTGATTATGACGATTATGATTCGTTTGATTGGTCTGTTTATTCCCCGCTTGAGGAAGGGGTATTGTTTTCAGACTCTGAAGGCTCTGACGATCAGCAGTACCTGGATGCTGATGCCGGTAAGGAGCGCGGGGCTACCGTGGATACCCCCAGACTCCTGTCCCGTATTTTTGATGTGCTTGCTATTTCCCCTCCTGCGGAGGCCCCTCTGCAAGGGGGGGAATTTTTTGGTACCGCCAAACCTTGTTTGGAGTCCCCGGATCAGAAGCACTTTAACTACCTGATCCTTTAAGAATGGGAAAAGCCTAGCCGGCTCCATGGTATTCCTCAGGGGTGGGATAGGAAGTATCCCTTCCCTGTTGATGTGGTTAAGCGTTGGTCGACACCCCCAGAGGTCGACGCTCCCATACTGGGATTGTTCAATACGTCGGTTGTGCATTACCCGGATTCCACTACCTTGAAGGATAGTGAGGACCGACGTCTCGACCAAATGGCTTCACATGCCTTCGCTTGTGTGGGTTCGGCCTTGCGCCCGGTTTATGCCTCTACTCTCACGGCCGTGGCTACTAGAGCATTAATCGGGGGCCTGTTGGATGGCCCCCATCTGAATCCTTCCAGTGAGGAATTTTCAGCCTTGTCGCAATGTGAGATGTTCATTGCCTTTGCCTTATCATCTTTGGATGATACTATCCCTATGTGTAGCAGGACCTTGGCGTTGCTTGTGGCTATACGGCGATCGGTCTGGTTGTGCCAGTGGGCGGTCGATATTGCTGCCAAGAAGGCGCTCACAGGGCTTCCCTTCCTGGGCCTGCGCCTGTTTGGTAAAAAATTTGGACTCTGTGGCTAGGGGAGGTAATTTACATCAGCGCAAGAAGCAACACCGGCCCTTTCAGGGCTCAGGCTCCTTCAATCCCTCCTTTCGCGGCTCTCGGACGAGCAGGGGAATGTCCTTCCCTGCGTTCAGAGGAGATTCCTGGGCAGGGGCAGTGGACGCACCCGACCCGGGACTTCCTGGGGTACCAAACCCATAGCCGCTGCCAAGCCCGCTCAGCAATATGGGGGCGCCCTACCCTCGTGGGTGGGGGGGCGGCTGCAGCTCCTCGCATAGGTCTGGACTCTGGAGGTCACAGACAACTGGATCCTGGAGGTGGTCTCCTATGGGTACAAGCTGGAGTTCGCTTACCGGCCTCCTCCCTGATTTCTCGGGTTCCTGCGGAACCTCGGGCTGCACAGGGATTTTTTCTGGCGGTGCAAAACCTTCTTGATATGGGGGTCGTTTCTACGGTCCCCCCCCCCCCCATAGAGAGAGGTCAGGGTTACTACTCCAACCTCTTTACGGTGCATGGAGACTCTGCGCTCTGCTGTCAACTCCCTTCATCCTGGGGACTTTATGACCTCATTAGACATCAAGGACGCTTAACTTCATGTGCCGGTCTTCCCGGGACACCAACGGTTTCTCAGGTTCGCGGTAGGCGATCAGGGCTACCAGTTTGTGGCTCTCCCCTTTGGGCTGACTTCGGCGCCCAGGGCGTTCACCAAGGTGTTGGCAGGCCCTTCTCAGAGCCCAGGGCATTCGCATTGTGCCTTATCTGGACACCAGGATGGTGGTGACAATGCTGGAGAGGTTCGAGTGGGTAATCAATTACTCCAAGTCCTCTCTCTCTCCGTCAAGGGTGACTTCATTTCTGGGCATGAATCTGGATACCATTCAGACCAGGGTGTTCTTACCTCAGCCAAAGGTGGATGTTATTCAAGCACTAATTCGTCTCCTTCTGTCCAACCCTTGTCCGTTCATCAGGCAAGGGATGAGACTGGTGGGATTGATGGTGGCTTGCTTCGAGGCAGTGCCTTTTGCTCAGTTTTCACATGAGACCTCTTCAGCTCCATCTTTTATCGGCTTGGGACAGATGTCCTCTGTCCCTGGATCAGTCCTTTGTTCTGTCTCCTCTGGTCCGGCGGTCTCTTCAGTGGTAGCTGGACCCGAAGAATCTTCTGGGGGGCTGATCTTTTCTGGTGCCCCGTTGGGAAACGGTCACCCCCGATACCAGCCTGTCGGGCTGGGGGGGTTTCTGGAAGGAACATCTGTTCCAGGGGCTGTGGGGTCCTCAGGAGGCCCACATCCCCATCAACATTCTGGAGCTGAGGACGGTTCGGTTGGTGCTGTTGCACCTGACGCATCGTCTCCAGGGCTTACCGGTTCAGGTTCGATCCGACAATCGGACTGCGGTCGCTTACATCAATCACCAAGGAGGGACTTGCAGGAGTGCACTCCGGTAAGTGTCTCTGATTCTTGCATGGACCGAGAGCAATGTTCCATGCATTTCGGCAGTGTACATTCCAGGGGTGGAGAATCTGGGAGCGGATTCCCTGAGCAGGGGGACCTCTCGCCGGGGGGAATGGTCCCTCAGTAACAAGGTATTTCAATCCATCTGTCACAGGTGGGGGATTCCGGAAGTGGATCTCTTTGCCTCCCGTCACAATCACAAGCTCCCTGCATTTGTGCCTCTGTCCCAGGACCCCCTGGCTCTGGCAGTGGATGCCATGTCTCTGTCATGGCGGGATCTCGGTCTCCTGTATCTGTTTCCCCCCTTTCCCATGGTGGGCAAGATGGTGCGCAAGCTGCTTCCCGAGGGTGTGCCAGCAATCCTGGTGGCCCCAAGGTGGCCAAGACAGGTATGGTTCGCAGACGTTGTGCGGCTGGTGGTCGATCAGTACAGGCTGCCTCTGGTTCCAGATCTGATCTCACAAGGTCAGCTTTGTTACCCCAATTTACAAACGCTGGCTTTGACGGCGTGGCTGCTGAAACCTCCATCCTAAGAGAGAAAGGTTTGTCTGAAACTGTTGTCCAGACGTTTGTTAGAGCTTGGTAGAAGTCTTCCTCTCATATCTACTACAGGACCTGGCGTTCCTATATTGCTTGGTGTGAGGCCAGGGTTTTTCCTTGTCGGGTGTTTTTCCATCCCTCGAATTCTGGAGTTTCTTCAGCATGGTCTGGACATGGGGTTTCAGCTTAGCACTCTTAAGGGGCATGTGTCTGCTCTGGCAGTTTTCTTTCAGAGATCTTTCGCTCTTCATCCTTTTGGTTAAGACCTTTTTTTCAGGGGGTCACTCATGTGTCCCCTCCTCGCAAACCCATGTTACCTGTTTGTGATTTAAATTTGGTGTTGTCTGACCTTCAGGGTCCTCCTTTTGAACCAGTGCAGGATTCTGCTCTATCCATTTTCACCTTTATAAGTTGCCTTTTTGGTGGCTATCACCTCTGTTCGACGTGTTTTGGAGTTGGCGGCTCTGTCCATTCAGGCCCCCTACTTTGAGAGACATCAGGACAAGGTGGTTTTCCGTTTTAAACCAGACTTCTTGCCAAAGGTTGTCTCTGCCTTTCACCTCGATCAGGACATTGTGCTTCTTTCATTGTGTCCTAAACCTAGCGATGACAAGGAGAGGGCTTTGCACTCTCTGGACGTCGTTAGATGTGTAAAGTACTATCTGGTGGCTACTTCACCGTTCCGGAAGACGGATGCCTTTTTTTGTGGTGCCCTCTGGGCCCAAGAAGGGTTTGGCGGACGTCAAGTCTACCATTAGTAAATGGATTCGTCAGGCCGTTATTAGGGTCTATTCTGTTAAAGGGAGGGATCCCCCTTTCCAGATCACTGCTCATTCTACTCGTGCTGTTGGGGCTTCCTGGGTGTTTCAGCACCAAGCCTCTGTTGAACAAGTTGTAAGGCTGCTACTTGGTCTTCTGTTCATATTTTTTCCAAGTTTTATAAGGTTGATGTGCGGGCCTCAGCGGATGCTGTTTTTGGCCGCAAAGTTCTGCAAGCTGCAGTGGTTTAATTTGTGCAGTATTGCCTGTTGGGATCCCCACCCTTTTTGGACACTGCTATTGGATGTCCCACGTGTTATTATTCATTCCGAAGCAGGGTGTGAGACATACTTGGAATAATACCATTTTGTGATTACTCACCTGTAAAATGGGTATTATAAGTATGTCTCACACCCTGCTTCGTCCCACCCTGAGTTGTATCTTGGATCCTCTTTTTGGTGAACATTTTTTGTCATAGGTTTTATTGGCTCTTCCTGGTCCCCTTACTGCTTTCTTATACTGGGGAATGTGTGGGAGGTCCCAGGTATTTTTGGACTGGTAGGGGCTTCTTTTTTTCTAGTCATATCTGCAGAAGTTCGCCCTCTACTGGACATAACCCACGTGTTATTATTCATTCCGAAGCAGGGTGTGAGACATACTTATAATACCCATTTTACAGGTGAGTAATCACAAAATGGTATTTTTGTAATTGAATATAAATCCTATGAAGATCTTGGCTGTTTATTAGCCAGGTATACCTATTTTTTGCAACAGTCTCGTGTAGTTCAGGGTTATTTTGAGGTGCAGAAGCTTATGTCATTTTTCAAGTTATTTTTCTACCTTCCACTTCTCCCTGAAGCTCTGTTGTGCATGAGATGGCTATTACGGGACATTATTCCTGCCCTCCAGTTTGCGCTGTATTTTCAGTCAGGTGTCCTCCCTCTTTGTGTAATGAGAGATTTCATATCCCAAAGTTCAGGGAGCACTTTCCTGTGAGAGGAGGGGAAAGGAAGTAATTGATGCATGAGACAAGGCTGTGGTCCAGTGTTGCATGGTTGCTATCAGTATTCGCCAGTGTGCCCATAAGGGTGCCAGAAATCTTTGTGGATATCAAGAGTTTTAATTTCAGAGAGTGGCTTTATATTCTAGAGGTTCTGAATACCTTTCCAGAGCTAATTGGTGGGTAATAGATATTCCAGTTTGCACTGGAGAACACATGGGAAGGGTGGGGCCCACTCCTCTTCTCCTGGGAGAATGCGTGGGTCTAGGCCTTGGTCGGATGGAGAGAAGAGGGTCTGGTACTTAGAGGGCTAAGTGACGAGGACCTGAATTGTGCATAGAGGTGGATTCTAGGGATAGAACTCCTGGGCACATGTGGGGTAGGGAAGGAGAGGCTGTGGAGGCCAGAATCCCTCAAGGGTACAAGGTAAAGGGGAATTGGGTGAGGGGAAAAGGAAGGAGTGAAGGGAAGAATGGGGGGCAGCATATGAGAGGGTGGGAAGTAAGGAGGTGCAGATAGAAGTCACAGGAGAGCAACAGAGGAGGAGTCACAGGAGAAATGATTAGCATGTTTACAGTGCCACCTGGAGCCAGGTAATGTGATGTAATCTTTGTTGGTGTATATGCCTGTAGTGAGGTGTCTCTGCCTGTAGTGAGGTATCTCTGCATGTAGTGTGGTGTCTTTGCCTGTGGAGCATCTCTGCCTGTAGGGTGGTGTCTCTGCCTGTAGTGGGTCATCTCTGTCTGTAGTGGGGTGACTGCCTGTAGTGTGGTGTCTCTGCCTGTAGGGTGGTGTCTCTGCCTGTAGTGAGGTGTCTCTCGCTGTAGTGTGTTGTCTCTGCCTGTAGTGGGGTGACTCTGCCTGTAGTGAGGTGCCCCTGCCTGTGGTGAGGTGCCTCTGCCTGTAGTGGGGGAACTCTGCCTGCAGTGGGGCATCTCTGCCTGTAGTGGGGTGACTCTGCCAGTAGTGTGGTGTCTCAGCTTGTAGTGGGGTGCCTCTGCCTGTAGTGAGGAGTCTCTCGCTGTAGTGGGGTGACTCTGCCTGTAGTGTGGTGTCTCAGCTTGTAGTGGGGTGCCTCTGCCTGTAGTGGTGTGACTCTGCCTGTTGTGATGTGCCTCTGCCTGTAATGTGGCGTCTCTCGCTGTAGTGTGGTGTCTCTGCCTGTAGTGAGGTGCCTCTACCTGTAGTGAGGTGCCTCTACCTGTAGTGTGGCGTCTCTGCCTGTAGTGAGGTGTCTCTGCCTGTATTGAGGTGTCTCTGCCTGTATTGAGGTGTCTCTGCCTGCAGTGGGGTGACTCTGCCTGTAGTGTGGTGTCTCTGCTTGTGGTGGGGTGCCTCTCCCTGTTGTGAGGTGTCTCTGCCTGTAGTGTGGTGCCTCTGCCTGTATTGAGGTGTCTCTGCCTGTAGAGGGGGTTTTTCTGCCTGTAGTGAGGTGTCTCTGCCTGTAGTGTGGCGTCTCTGCCTGTAGTGAGGTGTCTCTTGCTGTAATGAGGTGCCTCTGCCTGTAGTGAGGTGCCTCTGCCTGTAGTGGGGTGTCTCTGCCTGTAGTGAGGTGCCTCTGCCTGTAGTGAGGTGCCTCTGCCTGTAGTGGGGTGTCTCTGCCTGTAGTGGGGTGTCTCTGCCTGTAGTGAGGTGCCACTGCCTGTAGTGAGGTGTCTCCGCCTGTAGTGAGGTGTCTCCGCCTGTAGTGAGGTGCCTCTGCCTGTAGTGAGGTGTCTCTCGCTGAAGTGTGATGGCTCTGCCTGTAGTGAAATGTCTCTGCCTGTAGTGAGGTGCCTCTGCCTGTAGTGAGGTGTCTCTCGCTGTAGTGAGGTGTCTCTCGCTGTAGTGGGGTATCTCTGCCTGTAGTGAGGTGCCTCTGCCTGTAGTGAGGTGCCTCTGCCTGTAGTCAGGTGTCTCTCGCTGTAGTGGGGTGTCTCTGCCTGTAGTGAGATGCCTCTGCCTGTAGTGAGGTGCCTCTGCCTGGAGTGAGGTGTCTCTCGCTGTAGTGAGGTGTCTCTGCCTGTAGTGAGGTGTCTCTCGCTGTAGTGAGGTGTCTCTGCCTGTAGTGAGGTGTCTCTCGCTGTAGTGGGGTGTCTCTGCCTGTAGTGAGGTGCCTCTGCCTGTAGTGAGGTATCTCTGCCTGTAGTGAGGTGTCTCTGCCTGTAGTGTGGTGTCTTTGCCTGTAGTGAAGTGTCTCTCACTGTAGTGGGGTGTCTCTGCCTGTAGTGAAGTGACTCTGCCTGTAGTGAGGTGTCTCTCGCTGTAGTGGGGTGACTCTGCCTGTAGTGAAGTGACTCTGCCTGTAGTAAGGTGCCTCTGCCTATAGTGAGGTGTCTCTGCCTATAGTGAGGTGTCTCTGCCTGTAGTGGGGTGACTCTGCCTGTTGTGAGGTGCCTCTCGCTGTAGTGGGGTGTCTCTGCCTGTAGTGAGGTGCCTCTGCCTGTAGTCAGGTGTCTCTCGCTGTAGTGGGGTGTCTCTGCCTGTAGTGAGATGCCTCTGCCTGTAGTGAGGTGCCTCTGCCTGGAGTGAGGTGTCTCTGCCTGGAGTGAGGTGTCTCTCGCTGTAGTGAGGTGTCTCTGCCTGTAGTGAGGTGTCTCTCGCTGTAGTGGGGTGTCTCTGCCTGTAGTGAGGTGCCTCTGCCTGTAGTGAGGTGTAGTGAGGTATCTCTGCCTGTAGTGAGATGTCTCTGCCTGTAGTGTGGTGTCTTTGTTTGTAGTGAAGTGTCTCTCACTGTAGTGGGGTGTCTCTGCCTGTAGTGAAGTGACTCTGCCTGTAGTGAGGTGTCTCTCGCTGTGGTGGGGTAACTCTGCCTGTAGTGAATTGACTCTTCCTGTAGTGAGGTGCCTCTGCCTATAGTGAGGTGTCTCTGCCTGTAGTGAGGTGTCTCTGCCTGTAGTGGGGTGACTCTGCCTGTTGTGAGGTGCCTCTGCCTATAGTGGGGTGTCTCTGCCTGTAGTGAGCTGTCTCTAGCTGTAGTGGGGTGTCTCTGCCTGTAGTGAGGTGTCTCTCACTGTAGTGGGGTGTCTCTGCCTGTAGTGAGGTGCCACTGCCTGTAGTGAGGTGCCACTGCCTGTAGTGAGGTGCCAATGTCTGTAGTGAGGTGTCTCTGCCTGTAGTGAGGTGTCTCTGCCTGTAGTGAGGTGTCTCTCGCTGTAGTGTGGTGTCTCTGCCTGTAGTGAGGTGTCTCGCTGTAGTGAGGTGTCTCTGCCTGTAGTGAGGTGTCTCTACCTGTAGTCAGGTGTCTCTACCTGTAGTGAGGTGTCTCTCGCTGTAGTGAGGCATCTCTGCCTGTAGTGAGGCATCTCTGCCTGTAGTGAGGCATCTCTGCCTGTAGTGAGGTCTCTCTGCCTGTAGTGAGGTCTCTCTGCCTGTAGTGAGGTCTCTCTGCCTGTAGTGAGGTGTCTCTGCCTGTAGTGAGGCGTCTCTCGCTGTAACGAGGCGTCTCTCGCTGTAGTGGGGTGTCTCTGCCTGTAGTGAGGTGTCTCTTGCTGTAGTGGGGTGTTTTGCCTGTAGTGAGGTGTATCTCGCTGTAGTGGGGTGTCTCTCGCTGTGGTGAGGTGTCTCTCGCTGTAGTGAGGTGTCTCTCGCTGTAGTGAGGTGTCTCTGCCTGTAGTGAGGCGTCTCTTGCTGTAGTGAGGCATCTCTGCCTGTAGTGAGGCGTCTTTGCCCGTAGTGAGGCGTCTCAGCCCGTAGTGAGGTGTCTCTCGCTGTAGTGAGGTGTCTCTCGCTGTAGTGAGGTGTCTCTGCCTGTAGTGAGGTGTCTCTCGCTGTAGTGGGGTGTCTCTCGCTGTAGTGAGGTGTCTCTGGCTATAGTGAGGTCTCTCTGCCTGTAGTGAGGTCTCTCTGCCTGTAGTGAGTTGTCTCTGCCTGTAGTGTGGTGTATCTCGCTGTAGTGGGGTGTCTCTGCCTGTAGTGAGGTGTCTCTGCTTGTAGTGAGGTGTCTCGCTGTAGTGGGGTGTCTCTGCCTGTAGTGAGGTATCTCTGCCTGTAGTGGGGTGTCTCTGCCTGTAGTGAGGTGTCTCTGCCTGTAGTGTGGTGTATTTCGCTGTAGTGAGGTGTCTCTGCCTTTAGTGAGGTGTCTCTGCCTTTAGTGAGGTGTTTCTACCTGTAGTGAGGTGTCTCTCGCTGTAGTGAGGTGTCTCTCGCTGTAGTGGGGTGTCTGTGCCTGTAGTGAGGTGTCTCTCTCTGTAGTGAGGTGTCTCTCTCTGTAGTGAGGTGTCTCTGCCTGTAGTGAGGTATCTCTGCCTGTAGTGGAGCATCTCTGTCTGTATTGAGGTGTTTCTGCATGTAGCGAGGTGTCTCTTGCTGTAGTGAGGCGTCTCTGCCTGTAGTGAGGCGTCTCTGCCTGTAGTGAGGGGTCTCTGCCCGTAGTGAGGCATCTCTGCCTGTAGTGAGGTGTCTCTCACTGTAGTGAGGTGTCTCTCGCTGTAGTGATGTGTCTCTCGCTGTAGTGAGGTGTCTCTGCCTGTAGTGAGGTGTCTCTCACTGTAGTGGGGTGTCTCTCGCTGTAGTGGGGTGTCTCTCGCTGTAGTGAGGTGTCTCTGGCTATAGTGAGGTCTCTCTGCCTGTAGTGAGGTCTCTCTGCCTGTAGTGAGGTGTCTCTGCCTGTAGTGAGGTGTCTCTGCCCGTAGTGAGGTGTCTCTGCCTGTAGTGTGGTGTATCTCGCTGTCGTGGGGTGTCTCTGCCTGTAGTGAGGTGCCTCTGCTTGTAGTGGGGTGTCTCTCGCTGTAGTGGGGTGTCTCTCGCTGTAGTGAGGTCTCTCTGGCTATAGTGAGGTCTCTCTGCCTGTAGTGGGGTGTCTCTGCCTGTAGTGAGGTGTCTCTCGCTGTAGTGAGGCGTCTCTGCCTGTAGTGTGGCGTCTCTGCCTGTAGTGAGGTGTCTCTCGCTGTAGTGGGGTGTCTCTGCCTGTAGTGAGGTGCCTCTGCTTGTAGTGAGGTGTCTCTCGCTGTACTGGGGTGTCTCTGCCTGTAGTGAGGTGTCTCTGCCTGTAGTGAGGTGTCTCTGCCTGTAGTGAGGTGTCTCTGCCTGTAGTGAGGTGTCTCTCGCTGTAGTGAGGTGTCTCTGCCTGTAGTATGGCGTCTCTGCCTGTAGTGAGGCGTCTCTGCCTGTAGTGAGGCATCTCTCGCTGTAGTGAGGCGTCTCTCGCTGTAGTGGGGTGTCTCTCGCTGTAGTGAGGTGTCTCTGCCTGTAGTGAGGTGTCTCTGCCTATAGTGGAGCGTCTCTGCTTGTAGTGAGGTGTCTCTGCCTGTAGTGGGGTGTCTCTGCCTGTAGTAACATAGTACGTAAGGCTGAATAAAGACTAAAGTCCATCCAGTTCAGCCTGTTTAACTCCTTCCAGTGGTCTAGTAGCCATTGCTGGAAATGTTATTACATGCAAGGAGGGCATCCCGGCCACTATAGATCTTCTTCCAGTGGTCTAGTAGCCATAGCTGGAAATGTTATTACATGCCAGGAAGGCATCAAGGCCACTTTTGAACTTTTTTACTGTATCTTTCATAACTACCTCCTCTGGCAGCGAGTTCCATAGTCTCACTGCTCTTACAGAGAAGAATCCCCTCCTATGTCGGTGGAGAAAGCACCTTTCTTCCAACCTTAGTGGATGCGCTCGGGTTATAGTTACACTCCGAGGTATAAATAGATTGTGGGACAGATCTTTGTATTGACCCCGAAATATATTTATACATAGTTATTAGATCACCCCTCAATCGTCTTTTTTCTAAACTAAATAAACCTAACTTTAACAATCTTTCAGGGTACTCTAATCCCCGCACTCCTTTTATTAACTTTGTTGCCCTTCTTTGAACGTGCTCCAGTTTTGATATGTCCTTCTTAAGCACAGGTGCCCAGAACTGTACACAGTACTCCATATGGGGTCTGACCAGTGACTTGTACAGGGGTAAAATGATGCTCTGGTCATGAGCACCTATGCCCCTCCTGATGCACCCCATGATCCTATTTGCTTTGGCAGCAGCTGCCTGGCATTGATTACTACAGTTGAGCTTATTGTCAACTAAACCCCCTAGGTCCTTTTCCATTGTTGTTTTACCGAGTGTTTGTTTATTTAGTTTGTAATCATGATACAAATTTCTCCTTCCTATGTGCATAACCTTACATTTATCTGTGTTAAACTTCATTTGCCATTTAACTGCCCATGCTTCCAATTTATCTAAATCTGTTTGTAGCTGCCTGCTGTCCTCTTTTGTTTTAATTATGTTACACAGCTTAGTATCATCTGCAAAGATTGAGACTTTACTGTTTAATCCGTACCCAATGTCATATATATATATATATATATATATTGAAGAGAATTGGTCCCAGAACTGACCCTTGTGGATACTCCACTAGTAACAGTGACCCAATCTGAGTGTGTACCATTGAAAACCACCCTCTGCTTCCGATCATTAAGCCAATTTCCCACCCATCTGCACACGTTTTCCCTTAGTCCAAGCATTCTCATCTTTTGTACCAGCCTTTTATGTGGCACAGTATCAAATACTTTAGAAAAGTCAAGATATATGATATCCAATGACTCCCCCTGATCTTGAACTTACCTCCTCATAAAAGCTGATTAGGTTTGTCTGGCAGGAGCGATTCCTCATAAATTCATGCTGATATGGAGTAATAAGGTCATTTTCCCCAAGGTGCTCCAGGATAGTATCCCTTAAGAAGCCTTCAAACAGCTTGCCCACCACAGATGTTAAGCTTACCGGTCTGTAGTTCCCAGGTTCCCCCCTAGATCCCTTTCTGAATATTGGCACCACATTTGCCAAGCGCCAATCCCTCGGAACAGACCCTGTAGTTATGGAATCCACAAATATTAGAAATAATGACTTGTCTATTACTGTACATAACTCCCTTAAAACACGAGGATGTATGTCATCTGGTCCCGGTGATTTATCGATTTTTATCTGCTTGAGACGGTTCTGGACTTCATCCTTGGTTAGACCAGTGACATTTAATGGAGGGTTTCGGTTATTCCCCTGCATTTCACTCGGCATGTCACATTCTTTTGTGAATATAGAAGCAAAGAAGTTGTTTAGTAAATTTGCTTTCTCCTCATTTCCCTCTATAGGTGTCCCCTCCTTGCTTTTCAGGGGGCCACACCCTCAGGTTTGTACCTTTGACGGTTTATGTAGCTAAAGAATAATTTGGGGTTAGTTTACTCTCTTTCACGACCAGTCTTTCTTTCTCCAGCTTAGCTGCCCTTATCTGTTGTTTACATTGTTTATTTTCTTCTATATAATTTTTTAACGCTTCCGCTGTCCCTTCCTGCTTTAAACGTTTAAATGCCTTTTTTTTGTTGTTTATTGCCCCCTTAACCTTTTTGTTTAGCCACATTGGTTTACATGTGTGTCTAATAGTTTTATTCCTGTAAGGTATATATCTGTCACAATGAAAATTAAAGATTCCTTTGAAAGTATCCCATTTAGTGTCCATGCTTTTGTTTTTTAGGACATTTTCCCAGTTAATGCACTTTAGGGCATCTCTAAGTTGGTCAAACTTTGCCTTTTTGAAGTTCCGCGTTTTTGTGGCTCCTTGATAAGGCACCCTAGTGACTGCTAAGTGGAAATTAATGATATTATGATCACTGCTTCCAAGGTGTCCCCCAACCTGTACCTTTACTACTTTGTCTGGTACATTGGTTAGTATTAGGTCCAATATGGCTTTCCCCCTTGTTGGAGCTTGTACTTGTTGGGAAAGGTAGCCATCTTTTGTTTTAGATAAAAAACTATTACTTTTAATGCGAAACACATGTTTCAGCGTCCCAGTCTATATCTGGGTAGTTAAAGTCCCCCATAATCACTACCTCATTGAGTTTAGCAGCTATATCTATTTGCCTTAGCATCATATTTTCTATGGATTCGGATATATCTGGAGGTTTGTAGCAAACCCCCATCAGTATTTTATTTTTGTTTCTCCCTCCATGTATTTCTACCCATACAGACTCCACATGGTCATTCCCCTCACATATATCCTCCCGCAGAGTGGGTTGTAGAGGGGATTTTACAATTAAGCAGACTCCACCCCCTTTGCGTTTGTTACGGTCCCTCCTAAACACACAGTAGCCCTGTAGATTTACTGCCCAGTCATAGCTTTCATCCCTGTTACCCCCACTATGTCTTCTGTTATTATCAATTCTAGTTCATCCATTTTATTAGTCAAGCTTCTAGCCTTTGTCTAGCATTTGTAAGCATGCATTTCAAATGCTTATGATAATTTTGTATATTGCCGTTTTTCCTCCTAGATGTGCTAACCCCTCCCCCCTCTCCACCCCCAGTTTCATGGCTACACTCACTGTCACTTTGTTTCCTAACTTCCCCTTTGTAACTGCTATTACCCTCCCCCCAGTGCCTAGCTTAGGTGTCTCTCGCTGTAGTGGGGTGTCTCTGCCTGTAGTGAGGTGTCTCTCACTGTAGTGGGGTGTCTCTGACTGTAGTGAGGTGTCTCTGCTTGTAGTGAGGTGTCTCTCGCTGTAGTGGGGTGTCTCTCGCTGTAGTGGGGTGTCTCTCGCTGTAGTGGGGTGTCTCTGCCTGTATTGAGGTGTCTCTTCCTGTATTGAAGTGTCTCTGCCTGTATTGAGGTGTCTCTGCCTGTAGTGAGGTGTCTCTGCCTGTAGTGAGGTGTCTCTCGCTGTAGTGAGGTGTCTCTGCCTGTAGTGTGGTGTAATCTGCCTGTAGTGAGGTGTCTCTGCCTGTAGTGAGGTGTCTCTCGCTGTAGTGGGGTGTCTCTGCCTGTAGTGAAGTGTCTCTGCCTGTAGTGTGCTGTATCTCGCTGCAGTGAGGTGTCTCTGCCTTTAGTGAGGTGTCTCTCGCTGTAGTGAGGTGTCTCTCGCTGTAGTGAAGTGTCTCTGCCTGTAGTGAGGTATCTCTGCCTGTAGTGGAGCATCTCTGCCTGTAGTGAGGCGTCTCTGCTTGTAGTGAGGCGTTTCTGCCTGTAGTGAGGTTTCTCTGCCTGTAGTGAGGTGTCTCTGCCTGTAGTGAGGCGTCTCTGCCTGTAGTGAGGCATCCCTACCTGTAGTGAGGCGTCTCTGCCTGTAGTGAGGTGTCTCTGCCTGTAGTGAGGTGTCTCTGCCTGTAGTGAGGTGTTTCTGCCTGTAGTGAGGTGTCTCTGGCTGTAGTGGGGTGTCTCTCGCTGTAGTGAGGTGTCTCTGCCTGTATTGAGGTGTCTCTGCCTGTAGTGAGGTGTCTCTGCCTGTAGTGAGGTGTCTCTGCCTGTAGTGATGTGTCTCTGCCTGTAGTGTGGTGTATCTCGCTGTAGTGGGGTGTCTCTGCCTGTAGTGAGGCGTCTCTGCCTGTAGTGAGGTGTCTCTGCCTGTAGTGAAGCATCTCTGCTTGTAGTGTGGTGTCTCTGCTTGTAGTGTGGTGTCTCTGCTTGAAGTGAGGTGTCTCTGCCTGTAGTGAAGCGTCTCTGCTTGTAGTGTAGAGTCTCTGCCTGTAGTGGGGTGTCTCTGCCTGTAGTGAGGTGCCTCTGCCTGTAGTGAGGTGTCTCTCACTGTAGTGGGGTGTCTCTGCCTGTAGTGAGGTGTCTCTCGCTGTAGTGAGGTGTCTCTCGCTGTAGTGTGGAGTCTCTGCCTGTAGTGAGGTGCCCCTGCCTGTAGTGAGGTGTCTCTCGCTGTAGTGGTGTGTCTCTGCCTGTAGTGGTGTGTCTCTGCCTGTAGTGAGGTGTCTCTGCCTGTAGTGGGGTATCTCTGCCTTTAGTGGGGTGTCTCTGCCTTTAGTGGGGTGTCTCTGCCTGTAGTGAGGTGTCTCTGCCTGTAGTGGGGTGTCTCTGCCTGTAGTGGGGTGTCTCTGCCTGTAGTGAGGTGTATCTGCCTGTAGTGTGGTATCTCTGCCTGTAGTGAAGTGTCTCTGTTTGTAGTGGGCTGTCTCTGCCTGTAGTGAGGTGTCTCTGCCTGTAGTGAGGTGTCTCTGCCTGTAGTAAGGTGTCTCTGCCTGTAGTGAGGTGCCTCTGCCTGTAGTGAGGTGTCTCTGCCTGTAGTGAGGTGTCTCTGCCTGTAGTGTGGTGTCTCTGTCTGTAGTGAAGCGTCTCTGCCTGTAGTGAGGCGTCTCTTCCTGTAGTGAGGTGTCTCTGCCTGTAGTATGGTGTCTCTCGTTGTAGTATGGTGTCTCTGCCTGTAGTGTGGTGCCTTTGCTTGTATTGAGGTGTCTCTCGCTGTAGTGTGGTGTCTGCCTGTAGTGTGGTGTCTCTCGCTGTAGTGAGGTGTCTCTGCCTGTAGTGTGGTGTCTCTGCCTGTAGTGTGGTGTCTCTGCCTGTAGTGTGGTGTCTCTCGCTGTAGTGAGGTGTCTATGCCTGTAGTGTGGTGTCTCTGCCTGTAGTGTGGTGTCTCTGCCTGTAATGGGGTGTCTCTGCCTGTAGTGAGGTGTCTCTGCCTGTAGTGAGGTGTCTCTGCCTGTAGTGAGGTGTCTCTGCCTGTAGTGGGGTGTCTCTCGCTGTAGTGGGGTGTCTCTCGCTGTAGTGAGGTGTCTCTGTCTGTATTGAGGTGTCTCTGCCTGTAGTGTGGTGTATCTCGCTGTAGTGGGGTGTCTCTGCCTGTAGTGAGGCGTCTCTGCCTGTAGTGATGTGTCTCTGCCTGTAGTGTGGTGTCTCTGCTTGTAGTGTGGTGTCTCTGCTTGAAGTGAGGTGTCTCTGCCTGTAGTGAAGCGTCTCTACTTGTAGTGTAGAGTCTCTGCCTGTAATGAGGTGCCTCTGCCTGTAGTGAGGTGTCTCTCACTGTAGTGGGGTGTCTCTGCCTGTAGTGAGGTGTCTCTGCCTGTAGTGAGGTGTCTCTGCCTGTAGTGAGGTGTCTCTGCTTGTAGTGTGGAGTCTCTGCCTGTAGTGTGGAGTCTCTGCCTGTAGTGAGGTGCCCCTGCCTGTAGTGAGGTGTCTCTCGCTGTAGTGGGCTGTCTCTGCCTGTAGTGAGGTGTCTCTGCCTGTAGTGGGGTGTCTCTGCCTTTAGTGGGGTGTATCTGCCTTTAGTGGGGTGTCTCTGCCTGTAGTGAGGTGTCTCGGCCTGTAGTGTGGTATCTCTGCCTGTAGTGAAGCGTCTCTGTTTGTAGTGGGCTGTCTCTTCCTGTAGTGAGGTGCCTCTGCCTGTAGTGAGGTGTCTCTGCCTGTAGTGAGGTGTCTCTGCCTGTAGTGAGGTGTCTCTGCCTGTAGTGAGGTGTCTCTCCCTGTAGTGAGGTGTCTCTGCCTGTAGTGAGGTGTCTCTGCCTGTAGTGAGGTGTCTCTGCCTGTAGTGAGGTGCCTCTGCCTGTAGTGAGGTATCTCTGCCTGTAGTGTGGTGTCTCTGTCTGTAGTGAAGCGTCTCTGCCTGTAGTGAGGCGTCTCTTCCTGTAGTGAGGTGTCTCTGCCTGTAGTATGGTGTCTCTCGTTGTAGTATGGTGTCTCTGCCTGTAGTGTGGTGCCTTTGCTTGTATTGAGGTGTCTCTCGCTGTAGTGTGGTGTCTGCCTGTAGTGTGGTGTCACTCGCTGTAGTGAGGTGTCTCTGCCTGTAGTGTGGTGTCTCTGCCTGTAGTGAAGCGTCTCTACTTGTAGTGTAGAGTCTCTGCCTGTAGTGAGGTGCCTCTGCCTGTAGTGTGGTGTCTCTGCCTGTAGTGAAGCGTCTCTGCTTGTAGTGTAGAGTCTCTGCCTGTAGTGAGGTGCCTCTGCCTGTAGTGAGGTGTCTCTGCCTGTAGTGTGGTGTCTCTGCCTGTAGTGAGGTGTCTCTGCCTGTAGTGTGGTGTCTCTGCCTGTAGTGAGGTGTCTCTGCCTGTAGTGAGGTGTCTCTGCCTGTAGTGAGGTGTCTCTGCTTGTAGTGTGGAGTCTCTGCCTGTAGTGAGGTGCCCCTGCCTGTAGTGAGGTGTCTCTCGCTGTAGTGAGGTGTATCTGCCTGTAGTGAGGTGTATCTGCCTGTAGTGGGGTATCTATGCCTTTAGTGGGGTGTCTCTGCCTGTAGTGAGGTGTCTCTGCCTGTAGTGAGGTGTCTCTGCCTGTAGTGAGGTGTATCTGCTTGTAGTGTGGTATCTCTGCCTGTAGTGAAGCGTCTCTGTTTGTAGTGGGCTGTCTCTGCCTGTAGTGAGGTGTCTCTGCCTGTAGTGGGGTGTCTCTGCCTTTAGTGGGGTGTCTCTGCCTTTAGTGGGGTGTCTCTGCCTTTAGTGGGGTGTCTCTGCCTGTAGTGAGGTGTCTCGGCCTGTAGTGTGGTATCTCTGCCTGTAGTGAAGCGTCTCTGTTTGTAGTGGGCTGTCTCTTCCTGTAGTGAGGTGCCTCTGCCTGTAGTGAGGTGTCTCTGCCTGTAGTGAGGTGTCTCTGCCTGTAGTGAGGTGTCTCTGCCTGTAGTGTGGTGTCTCTGTCTGTAGTGAAGCGTCTCTGCCTGTAGTGAGGCGTCTCTTCCTGTAGTGAGGTGTCTCTGCCTGTAGTATGGTGTCTCTCGTTGTAGTATGGTGTCTCTGCCTGTAGTGTGGTGCCTTTGCTTGTATTGAGGTATCTCTCGCTGTAGTGTGGTGTCTGCCTGTAGTGTGGTGTCTCTCGCTGTAGTGAGGTGTCTCTGCCTGTAGTGTGGTGTCTCTGCCTGTAGTGTGGTGTCTCTGCCTGTAGTGTGGTGTCTCTGCCTGTAGTGTGGTGTCTCTCGCTGTAGTGAGGTGTCTCTGCCTGTAGTGTGGTGTCTCTGCTTGTAGTGAGGTGTCTCTGCCTGTAGTGTGGTGTCCCTGCCTGTATTATGGTGTCTCTGCCTGTAGTATGGTGTCTCTCGCTGTAGTGAGGTGTCTCTGCCTGTAGTGTGGTGTCTCTGCTTGTAGTGAGGTGTCTCTGCCTGTAGTGAGGTGCCTCTGCCTGTAGTGAGGCGTCTCTGCCTGTAGTGTGGCGTCTCTGCCTGTAGCGGGGCGTCTCTGCCTGTAGTGTGGTGTCTCTGCCTGTAGTGAGCATCTCAGTAGCATGGTGTAAATATATCCATTAGAACACCACTGCTTGTTGTGAGGCATTTCAGTAATAGGGTGTTTCTGTCTAAAGAGGGGTGTTCCTGACTGTAGTGGGGTGTCTGTAAAAGGACAAATCTGCCTGTAGGAAGGGGGGGTGTTTATGGTATTGGGAGGTTATTATATTAATGTAATGAAGACATGCCAGCTTTCCAAGGGACATACAGGGTTCTGCAGCCACGTGAATGTGATCCAGCAAAGGATAATAAATATCCTTATAACACCCTTTTGGCTAAAGAGTTCAGTCACATAGATGTAAATGCCTCTTATCCCATCATGCCTCACTGCACTGCACATTCCTTCCAGCAGCCTCCTTGTAGCTGCTCACAAAGGCAGGCTTGTTTCCATAACGAAAACCAGCAGTAATCCAAAGTTACCCCCTCCCTGCTTGCAAGCCATTGTTGCTTCTCCTTATAAACACTTGGCAGCCATTTTGTTGTAGCCCCGACAGTGACCTTTCTATATTGTGATTAGATACAATGCAATTATTTTACATTTTTTATATGGGGAAAATCAACCTTTTGAATCTCATTTGTTTTGATATGTAATGATGGAGAATCACTTCCCAATTGTGTGGAATTACAGCCATTTTCTTGAAGCTTTTTGTAATGAGAGGACTGAGGAGAGGGAGGTGTCCTCACTGGCAGAGGCGGCCATGCTGGTATAGACACAGGACAGAGATACAGGCCTCACACAGGAAGCAGGTAATAATGACTTCTCTTATTACTATTTTATTCAGTGTTATGAGGGGTCACTATAGATGCTGCTTTCTATTATTATTATTATTATTATTATTATTTTCATTACTATTAGTATTTTTATCAATATGTAGAGGAAGAGGTGGGTCACTATGCCTCCTGCCCCCTATTATTATTATTATACAGAGGAAGAGGGGGCTCACCATGTCCCCTATTATTATTATTATACAGAGGAAGAGGAGGCTCACCATGACCCCTGCCCCCTATTATTATTATTATACAGAGAAAGAGGGGGATCACCATGACCCCTGCCCCCTATTATTATTATCATACAGAGAAAGAGGGGGATCACCATGACCCCTGCCCCCTATTATTATTATACAGAGAAAGAGGAGGCTCACCATGCCCCCTGCCCCCTATTATTATTATACAGAGGAAGGGGGGCTCATCATGACCCCTGCCCCCTATTATTAATATACAGAGGAAGAGGAGGCTCACCATGTCCCCTGCCCCCTGTTATTATTATACAGAGGAAGAGGAGGCTCACCATGACCCCTGCCCCCTATTATTATTATACAGAGAAAGAGGGGGCTCACCATGACCCCTGCCCCCTATTATTATTATACAGAGGAAGAGGGGGCTCACCATGTCCTCTGTCCCCTATTATTATTATACAGAGGAAGAGGAGGCTCACCATGACCCCTGCCCCCTATTATTATTATTATACAGAGGAAGAGGGGGCTCACCATGACCCCTGCCCCCTATTATTATTATTATACAGAGAAAGAGGGGGATCACCATGACCCCTGCCCCCTATTATTATTGTACAGAGGAAGAGGGGGATCACCATGACCCATGCCCCCTATTATTATTATTATACAGAGGAAGAGGGGGTCACCATGACCCCTGCCCCCTATTATTATTATACAGAGAAAGAGGAGGCTCACCATGACCCCTGCCCCCTATTATTATTATTATACAGAGAAAGAGGGGGATCACCATGACCCCTGCCCCCTATTATTATTATACAGAGAAAGAGGAGGCTCACCATGACCCCTGCCCCCTATTATTATTATACAGAGGAAGG
Organism: Gastrophryne carolinensis; assembly: GCA_027917425.1. Lineage (NCBI taxonomy): Eukaryota > Metazoa > Chordata > Amphibia > Anura > Microhylidae > Gastrophryne > Gastrophryne carolinensis. Next base: position 27,518,264 of record CM051237.1, read on the forward strand.
GGGGCTCATCATGACCCCTGCCCCCTATTATTAATATACAGAGGAAGAGGAGGCTCACCATGTCCCCTGCCCCCTATTATTATTATACAGAGGAAGAGGAGGCTCACCATGACCCCTGCCCCCTATTATTATTATACAGAGAAAGAGGGGGCTCACCATGTCCCCTGTCCCCTATTATTATTATACAGAGGAAGAGGAGGCTCACCATGACCCCTGCCCCCTATTATTATTATACAGAGGAAGAGGGGGATCACCATGACCCCTGCCCCCTATTATTATTATACAGAGGAAGAGGAGGCTCACCATGACCCCTGCCCCCTATTATTATTATACAGAGGAAGAGGAGGCTCACCATGCCCCCTGCCCCCTATTATTATTATACAGAGGAAGGGGGGCTCATCATGACCCCTGCCCCCTATTATTATTATACAGAGGAAGAGGAGGCTCACCATGTCCCCTGCCCCCTATTATTATTATACAGAGGAAGAGGGGGCTCACCATGTCCCCTGCCCCCTATTATTATTATACAGAGGAAGAGGAGGCTCACCATGACCCCTGCCCCCTATTATTATTATTATACAGAGGAAGAGGAGGCTCACCATGGCCCCTGCCCCCTATTATTATTATACAGAGGAAGAGGAGGCTCACCATGACCCCTGCCCCCTATTATTATTATACAGAGGAAGAGGAGGTTCACCATGCCCCCTGCCCCCTATTATTAATATACAGAGGAAGAGGGGGCTCACCATGTCCCCTGCCCCCTATTATTATTATACAGAGGAAGAGGGGGCTCACCATGCCCCCTGCCCCCTATTATTATTATACAGAGGAAGAGGGGGTCACCATGACCCCTGCCCTCTATTATTATTATTATACAGAGGAAGAGGAGGCTCACCATGTCCTCTGCCCCCTATTATTATTATACAGGGGAAGAGGAGGCTCACCATGACCCCTGTCCCCTATTATTATTATACAGAGGAAGAGGAGGCTCACCATGCCCCCTGCCCCCTATTATTATTATACAGAGGAAGAGGGGGTCACCATGACCCCTGCCCCCTATTATTATTATACAGAGAAAGAGGGGACTCACCATGACCCCTGCCCCCTATTATTATTATTATACAGAGGAAGAGGAGGCTCACCATGCCCCCTGCCCCCTATTATTATTATACAGAGGAAGAGGGGGTCACCATGACCCCTGCCCCCTATTATTATTATTATACAGAGGAAGAGGAGGCTCACCATGTCCTCTGCCCCCTATTATTATTATACAGGGGAAGAGGAGGCTCACCATGACCCCTGTCCCCTATTATTATTATACAGAGGAAGAGGAGGCTCACCATGCCCCCTGCCCCCTATTATTATTATACAGAGGAAGAGGGGGTCACCATGACCCCTGCCCCCTATTATTATTATACAGAGAAAGAGGGGACTCACCATGACCCCTGCCCCCTATTATTATTATTATACAGAGGAAGAGGAGGCTCACCATGTCCTCTGCCCCCTATTATTATTATACAGGGGAAGAGGAGGCTCACCATGCCCCCTGCCCCCTATTATTATTATACAGAGGAAGAGGAGGCTCACCATGACCCCTGCCCCCTATTATTATTATACAGAGGAAGAGGAGGCTCACCATGCCCCCTGCCCCCTATTATTATTATACAGAGGAAGAGGAGGCTCACCATGACCCCTGCCCCCTATTATTATTATTATACAGAGGAAGAGGGGGCTCACCATGACCCCTGCCCCCTATTATTATTATTATACAGAGGAAGAGGGGGTCACCATGACCCCTGCCCCCTATTATTATTATACAGAGAAAGAGGAGGCTCACCATGACCCCTGCCCCCTATTATTATTATACAGAGGAAGAGGAGGCTCACCATGCCCCCTGCCCCCTATTATTATTATACAGAGGAAGAGGGGGCTCACCATGACCTCTGTCCCCTATTATTATTATACAGAGAAAGAGGAGGCTCACCATGACCCCTGCCCCCTATTATTATTATTATACAGAGGAAGAGGGGGTCACCATGACCCCTGCCCCCTATTATTATTATACAGAGGAAGAGGAGACTCACCATGACCCTTGCCCCCTATTATTATTATACAGAGGAAGAGGAGGCTCACCATGTCCCCTGCCCCCTATTATTATTATACAGAGGAAGAGGAGGCTCACCATGACCCCTGCCCCCTATTATTATTATACAGAGGAAGAGGGGGTCACCATGACCCCTGCCCCCTATTATTAATATACAGAGGAAGAGGGGGCTCACCGTGTCCCCTGCCCCCTATTATTATTATACAGGGGAAGAGGAGGCTCACCATGACCCCTGCCCCCTATTATTATTATACAGAGGAAGAGGAGGCTCACCATGACCCCTGCCCCCTATTATTATTATACAGAGGAAGAGGAGGCTCACCATGACCCCTGCCCCCTATTATTATTATACAGAGGAAGAGGGGGTCACCATGACCCCTGCCCCCTATTATTATTATACAGAGAAAGAGGAGGCTCACCATGACCCCTGCCCGCTATTATTATTATACAGAGGAAGAGGAGGCTCACCATGCCCCCTGCCCCCTATTATTAATATACAGAGGAAGAGGGGGCTCACCATGACCCCTGCCCCCTATTATTATTATACAGAGGAAGAGGAGGCTCACCATGACCCCTGCCCCCTATTATTATTATACAGAGGAAGAGGAGGCTCACCATGACCCCTGCCCGCTATTATTATTATACAGAGGAAGAGGAGGCTCACCATGCCCCCTGCCCCCTATTATTAATATACAGAGGAAGAGGGGGCTCACCATGACCCCTGCCCCCTATTATTATTATACAGAGGAAGAGGGGGCTCACCATGACCCCTGCCCCCTATTATTATTATACAGAGAAAGAGGAGGCTCACCATGACCCCTGCCCCCTATTATTATTATACAGAGGAAGAGGGGGCTCACCATGTCCCCTGCCTCCTACTATTATTATACAGAGGAAGAGGAGGCTCACCATGCCCCCTGCCCTCTATTATTATTATACAGAGGAAGAGGAGGCTCACCATGTCCCCTGCCTCCTACTATTATTATACAGAGGAAGAGGAGGCTCACCATGACCCCTGCCCCATATTATTATTATTATACAGAGAAAGAGGAGGCTCACCATGTCCCCTGCCCCCTATTATTATTATACAGAGGAAGAGGAGGCTCACCATGACCCCTGCTCCTATTATTATTATACAGAGGAAGAGGGGGCTCACCATGACCCCTGCCCCCTATTATTATTATACAGAGGAAGAGGAGGCTCACCATGACCCCTGCCCCCTATTATTATACAGAGGAAGAGGAGGCTCACCATGACCTCTGCCCCCTATTATTATTATACAGAGGAAGAGGAGGCTCACCATGACCCCTGCCCCCTATTATTATTATACAGAGGAAGAGGAGGCTCACCATGCCCCCTGCCCCCTATTATTATTATACAGAGGAAGAGGAGGCTCACCATGACCCCTGCCCCCTATTATTATTATACAGAGGAAGAGGAGGCTCACCATGACCCCTGTCCCCTATTATTATTATACAGAGGAAGAGGGGGCTCACCATGTCCCCTGCCCCCTATTATTATTATACAGAGGAAGAGGAGGCTCACCATGACCTCTGCCCCCTATTATTATTATACAGAGGAAGAGGAGGCTCACCATGACCCCTGCCCCCTATTATTATTATACAGAGGAAGAGGAGGCTCACCATGCCCCCTGCCCCCTATTATTATTATACAGAGGAAGAGGAGGCTCACCATGACCCCTGCCCCCTATTATTATTATACAGAGGAAGAGGAGGCTCACCATGACCCCTGCCCCCTATTATTATTATACAGAGGAAGAGGGGGCTCACCATGACCCCTGCCCCCTATTATTATTATACAGAGGAAGAGGGGGCTCACCATGTCCCCTGCCCCATATTATTATTATTATACAGAGAAAGAGGAGGCTCACCATGACCCCTGCCCCCTATTATTATTATACAGAGGAAGAGGAGGCTCACCATGTCCTCTGCCCCCTATTATTATTATACAGAGGAAGAGGGGGTCACCATGACCCATGCCCCCTATTATTATTATACAGAGGAAGAGGAGGCTCACCATGACCCCTGCCCCATATTATTATTATTATACAGAGAAAGAGGAGGCTCACCATGACCCCTGCCCCCTATTATTATTATACAGAGGAAGAGGGGGCTCACCATGACCCCTGTCCCATATTATTATACAGAGGAAGAGGGGACTCGCCATGATTGCTACACCCTCACATTATGCAGAGAAAGATGAAGATTACTATAAAGACCTTTGTAGTCTCCTCTAATGATATTGCTTGGCTTTGTTTCAGACGTGTGTTGGCATACCTTCCAACTTTCCAGAGCAAGAAAGTGGGACAATTTGTAAATTTGGCCACGCTCCGTCATGGAGGGATGTTTAGGAAATAGGTTGTAACAGATACAACAATATAAGCACTTTGAATAGGCAAATGAATCATTTATTGATGCAGATCTGCATGTTACACCTCAAAGAGGGACAAATGAAAACAATGTGGGACAGGGGGGCATGGACTGAAATGAGGGACACTTCTCCCCAGAGGAGAAAAATATATATATGCTCAATGTGTTGCCTTCGCTATGCAAGGCACTAGATGATAAACACTCACTTTGCCTCACTCCAGCAGCCACCACAGGTGAGGGACCCAGTAACATCTAAGTGAAGTTCTCCCATTTGAAAATCCCATTTTAAACAGGTGACTATGAGGAAAGGTGGGGCTATCGCTCTCTAATCATGTGTTACCTACAAGTGGTGGCAGCATCTCTCATAGATTTTGGATAGCTTCCAGATAAGACTAACTACTGTTATTTATTTATTGTCTTCCAGTGTGAGCTCTACAGAACAGCCAGAAATAAACTCTGATATACAGAGGAGGGGATTTGTAAGGACGCAAGAATCTCTATTCACAAGGACACCATAATGGAAGATCATCACTTCCTCCCATCACAGGGTAAAAACCCCAATCCCTGTTTCTGAACTCTGAACACTAGTTATTTTCTCTTTAGTTCCCAGGATAGGGACCCCTTTGATGTGACACCTTGGATTAGAATGGCTGCCTAAATAGGGCGCTCCGATCAGGGAGATCTCCTTTTTCTCTGCTAATCCTCTGGTTCTATACCTCTATTGGCTACACTTTTTGTTTTCCTTCCTGGACTGGGACCATGTGGTGCATCAGGATTGGCTCCTAAGCTGGGGATTCTCTTTCTCTGATCCTCAGCCCTGTTTTTGCACTCCTCCACTATTTATTGTGCTTTTACTGAAATTGTTAAAGTCATTGTCCCGGCAGTAAACATAAGAAAGGCTATACTCACTCTTCACTTTGGCATGCCCTGTCATTCACTGCAAAGGAGGGGACATGCAGGTCTTATAATAATCCAAGTGACAGATGATGGAGGGAGGTCCAGCCAGATACTATGGCAGCTGCGGACAATTGGGCCAGGCAGCGCAGGACATGGATATGCCAATCTGGTAAATGTCAGAGAACTGGACTTGGAGGGATCGTCTGCATGGAAAAAAAGGTGAGAATGGCTTCTTTTTCTCCCCTCGTCCTTTAGGACGACCCATGGAGACAGCTGTTCCCCCTTCCGGGAGGAAACACAAAATGAACAGTGGTTGAAACCCCACACCTTCCCCTCCACCAGTTTTTTTGTGTTTCCGCTCAAAGGAAACCACTGGACAAATAGGCTGCAGCCAATTTGTTTATTTCATTTTCAGCTTCAGGAGCCCTTGGAGATGACTGCTGAGCCCCGGACCACTTTATCAGTGGGTCCGCAGGTGGCCATGAGTTGTGCCCTGTTTCCTTTAAATCCTAGCCAGTGGCGGGTGGCGCTTGCTTCGAGCATGTAGCCCTGAGGTATCACAGGTCAGCGGGGGTGATGGTTTTCTTGGAGGAGGGGGAGACTTCTGACCTTATTTCTGGGAGGGGCCTCTACATGTGGGGCGATCCGGAAGTACGACCAGCACCAGTTCGCACAGCCACCACACAGTGGCGGCGGTGGAGGGCACCAGTGGCAACTCACTAGCAGCCCACAGCAGAATGAATCCTTCACTTTATGCACACTAAAGGTCAGCGATCTTGGGCAAAGTAATCCAGGTGCAGGCAGTGTGTCAGCCAACACTTCATGCAAAATTCCAAAGGAAAAGCCAGTGATGTAAAAATCCTGTTTTTGACATTTATTTTGATGTCTCTGGGGGTATGTATACATGACTTATGTATTGGATTCTGTCTTTTCTAGTCTATTCCACCTAAAATAAAGGATAAGGACCCCCAAAAGAAAAGCCCAAGGACCCTAAACCGATTAGACACTGTGAATCCTGTTGCATTGCTCTTCCAAATACCTGACAAAAGTCTGTCTGCCAGACTTGCTTACAGATAAGAATGGGAGAGGAGACTTCAGCCATGTACAGGGAGATGCTAGCCATGAGAAATGAAATGGCCACGACGTTCAAGGTCTATAAGGCTTTTGGCTTTGGCCTTCCCTCCATTCAGACTACTGCTGCAGGTGATCCAGAAGAGAAGAAATCAACATCTTCACAGCTCCGTTTTCACTGAGAAGATCCTGGTTTTCAGAACCTAAAAGGATGCTGACAAAGGGGCCATGGCATCTACCAAATATTCCAAATTTGCTTCATCAGAGTCCCATTCTGTATCCAGATCCAACCAAGCTTCAACTGATGTTGGGTCTTGAAGGGGCCATCTTAGAGCGGCAAAAGGCTGTTCGGTCAGAGTGATTAAAACTCTCTTGCACAGTCAGGAAATTGTCCACCAGATGCATCTGTGCAAAGGTTTTGAAGTGTTTCTCTTCATTTTGTGAGACTAACAAACTGAAGAAAAAGGATATATCTGCAGTCCACGAATTCCTGCAGGAAGGGTTTTAGAAGGGTCTAGCAGTAAGAACATTAAATACTAAGACTTCAGTATTTTCCGTTTTCCTACACTACCAGTTGAGACAGGATCAACTTATTAAAGTGGACCAACACCCTCCAAAACAACATAATTCTAATCAATTAAATATAAAAAAACACTTACCTTTTGATGACTTTTGCAGCCTTCTGTCCCTCACAGCGCCTGTAATCTTCATAATATTTCGCCGGAAGTCCCGCCCTGCATTTCTTGTCCGTTCATTACCTTCCTGTCAATCACGCTTCTGGGTTAATTTGCATTTCTTGTCCGTGGAGCAGGTCTCTTCAGCTGTCGCGCGATTTTGCTTGTAGATCCTCATGTCTCCGCGTCATCGGGTGGGGGGGTTGCCTCTCTCAGTTCTCGGGAGCGTGCACGTCTCCCAGGGCTGTCTGCTAGCTGACCTCATGTGCTCAGCCATGATTGGCTGCAGCAGCATGAGGCCCCTCCTCCCCTCCCCTCCCCTCCCTCCTCTCACTCCCCTCCACTGCACTTCACTCAGATGCCGTCTCGTGCTGGTTGCGAAGGACAGGTGAGTTTCTTTCTCTTATTTAATCAAAATGTGCTTATTCAACTATTAGAGGGCTATTGTCATAGTTATTGGCCGTCATGTGCGGGAGTTTGGCGGAGGGGTGGGCGTCATGTGGGGTAGCTATAGGGCTCCCTGTGTGAGGTGAGCGTGCGGCGTGTGAGGCAGGTCTGTGAGGGGAGGAGGTGGGTGTGCGGTCCCCTGTGTGGTTGTGGTGGTGATTTTGGTGGCAGAGGGGGAGGAGAGGGGTTTCCCTTGTCGGGTGATGTAAGGAGGGTGCAGGAGACACTCCGAAGTAGGAAGTGAGTGCAGGAAAGTTTCCATGCTGGGCACCGGGAGGACACACAGGCACAGCAGTTCTGCTCCCCTCAGCGCCCACCGGGGCCATGCCGGGACTCAGGTAGGAAGGAGCTCCGTGTGTTGGGGCTGTGGAGGCTTCTTGACAGCAATGAGAGCGCGCTTGTGCGCGCCGATAACTAAACTCAAAGACTCGCGCATGCGCAGTAGTGTTAGGCGAAGCGCCGCTCGCTCCCGACGTAAGCGGCGCTTCGCCTAACCACTGCGCATGCGCGAGATTAAGCCAACAAAAGGTCAAAGATTAACTTCCTCCACAGCACAGAATCCAAGATGGCGGCCGGACCGAAAACGGTTAGCGACGCGGCGAGGGAGGATCACAGGTAAGTTTAATTTACATTTCTTTTTTAATCGGGTCATGCTGCTTTTGCCACATATTTTTTAAAGGGGAAAAAAAAAAAAAAGGGCTGGGTGTTGGTCCACTTTAAAGAAACTTGAGGGGACACTCTGGTATGTCCCGTACATGCAACAGGAACAGTCTGCACTCACCCTAAATGAATCCGTACAAACCAATGTATAGAAAATATAAAGGACTAATTTATTAAAGTCAAACAATGAATAGTAACCACAATAAGCAAAATACAGACATATAAGTTTAAAAAACAAATACAAGACAAGTTTAAAAAGAAGGTGGTGGGGGCATGGGCAAGGCAAATGCTAAATAATCAGAGCGCAGTAATAATGTATATACAATATACTAGTATATTAACAATAACATGCCACACACCAGAGGGGCATGACGTTATATGCTGTTGTTACCAGACCAGCGGATGTGAGTTTGGCCAATAAAGTAGAGAAGTATACACTATACTTCTCTACTTTATTGGCCAAACTCACATCCGCTGGTCTGGTAACAACAGCATATAACGTCATGCCCCTCTGGTGTGTGGCATGTTATTGTTAATATACTAGTATATTGTATATACATTATTACTGCGCTCTGATTATTTAGCATTTGCCTTGCCCATGCCCCCACCACCTTCTTTTTAAACTTGTCTTGTATTTGTTTTTTAAACTTATATGTCTGTATTTTGCTTATTGTGGTTACTATTCATTGTTTGACTTTAATAAATTAGTCCTTTATATTTTCTATACATTGGTTTGTACCGATTCATTTAGGGTGAGTGCAGACTGTTCCTGTTGCATGTACGGGACATACCAGAGTGTCCCCTCAAGTTTCTTTGATTACTCACAGATATACAAGCACCGGACCATCTAGCACCCCCTTATGTAATTTTTTTTTTTCTTGAATTATTAAATAGGCTGTGCTTATCCATCTATAGTTTGTTGTGCATACAGGATCAACTTATTAATCGGTTCTTTAAAGTGGACCAACACCCAGGATTTTGACTATCCTGGGTTTTGGTCCACTTCAGGGGGGCACCCCGGTTAGGTTTTCGGGGGTTTTGGGGGGGGTCCCTCACCGCGGGACATCCCGATCTCTGATGTCCCGCGGTGAGGGAGGTGATCGGCCCGGGAATCTTATAGATTCCCGGGCCGATCACCCCTGGGTGACAGTCCACTTTAAGGCGATTACCCGTAAAAGGCCAGCGCCCTTTAAAGTTTTTCCGACGTAGGACTTAACAATTGTTTTGAAAGGGCTACTGGAACCCCCATTTGAGCAACTTAAGGAAGTACCAGAAAAGTGGTTGTTTTTGAAATGTTGTTTTCTGTTGATCACATCAGCCAGGCAGTTAAAGGAGCTGCAAGCTCTAACGATGAATGAACCCTACTGCACAATTATTTTAGATAAGGTTATACTGAGACTGGATCCTTTGTTTTTGCCAAAGATTGCTAGTTCATTCAATAGGCCCCAAGACAAAGTGCTCCCTACTTTACCTGCTATGGCAGGAGCAGAGGAAGATCTCTCACTATTAAATGTGAGAAGAGCTCTAACCATTTGTAGAGATCTATAGAGAGGCGAATAGCGGAACAGCTTTTGATCATTTTCAGCGGCAAGAGAAGGGGCTTAGCTGTTTCTAAATCCCCTATTTCCAGGTGGATAAAACAGACAATTGTGCAAGCGTACACATCCAGAGGAGTTCCTCCTCCACAGGTCTCAGCACATTTAACAAGAGCTAGGTCAGCTTCCTGGGCAGAGATGACAGGTGCCTCTATAGAAGAAATCTGTAAAACAGCAATGTGGTCTTCACCCCACACCTTCCTCAAGCACTATAGACTAGACTTCTGTCCTGAAGGACGAAGGGAGAAAATCCCCGTTAAACTTACCGGTAGTGTTTTTTATGAGTCCTCCCATTGTCCTACAGTATACCTTATGTTACTTGAGGTGGAGGGGAAGGGGTGGGGTTTTAACCTCTGTTCAGTTTGTGTTTCGGACCGCTTTCTCCTTGGGTCGTCCTGAATATCTCGTAGAAAAACCATTACCGGTAAGTCTAACAGGGATTTTATTTTTACTGCCTGGACAATGACTTTACCCATTCAGGAGTTGAGCTTCTACTGTATGTTTGAATCACTGCAGGGTAATGCGCCAACTGGCAACACTCCTTATCCACCCTCCACCTGAACACATAACTCTCTTAGGGAACCCTCACAGGTCTCCTGCCTCTTTGATGACCCAAGCACAAGAAAGGCCCGATGCCCAGACAGAATATCAAAACACTGGGCTTGATTCAACAAACATAGAAAAAAATAATTCCCCATATAGACAGTGTGGCAGAATCAGCCCCCACCCCCTGGCTGAACAAAATGTAAACTTACATATGGTGCTTCCACATTGCTGGCAGCTTGGGAGGCCAGACAATGGTTGAGCGGCGGCCCGCTGTCCCTGCAGCCCCTAGACGAGTGTTAGCTGAAATTGACAAGCACAGCCGAGCGAGCTGAGGTGAAACAGTAAACCTTGATACCTTGCCCATTTCTTCTTCAATTTAAGAACGGAAAACAGTTTAGGACAGCGCCAAATGTAACCCCACGCAATGGTGTAACAACTACCTTTGCCTGAAATATGACCTTAATAGAGGCCACAGCCACTCCCATCACTCAATTAACTTATTGACTTGTCTAAATAACAGGTGTCAAACTTCCTCCCGAAGGGCCAGCAATAGGTCAAGGCCTCCAGTCCACATTGGTGTAGTAATTAGGTCTTTAAAGATAGATCTTCTATGGCCCCTGAAACAGGGGTGTTATTTTATTTTCTCAGCCCCCAGAGAAGCTATATTGGTAAATGTGAAAATGGAGGAGGAAGTACCTTTGAAGATTGAAAAGGAGGAAATTCCTCTACAGATCAGCTCAGGTCAGTAAATCAGCTCCTTGTTCTCCTTTTCAGTCACTCCACCCCACCTCAGTTATCTCATACACCTCAGTACAGAGTCATCACTTTTATTTTGTGTACACCAACTCTGGAGACACCATACTGTAAATGTAATGGATTCAGTCAACTACTTGGGGTTGACTCAATTTTTTTGACGTAAAAAGAGCCCTTCTCTTTCCTTGTCTACCTAGGGGTTGATTTAGCCCCACTGCACTACTGTTTTTTTTTCCTAAAGTGCACTTTTAACTCCAAGGTGTTCTTCTTGCACCTGATGCTGAATCAACCCTTATGGGTTGAAAAGAACAAACAACTGATGGTTACTGTGAGACTGCCCTTTTTGTTGTACATTCATACTTTATGGACATACCTATTCTCAGTAAAAGCAATTCATTTTGTCCCATATGATGTATATTCATCTTCAAAGCAGTCTTTACATATTTTATTTTGGTAACCACATGTAAATCTGTTTCGCCAGTTATGCTTTTTCAACACATGTGGATCTGCAGCAGCCTATATCAGTATCTTACACATTATTCAATAAATGTTCTAAAGCAGCAGTTCTCAACATTTTTATGCCAAGTACTCCCTAGTGACAAGCAGTTTCAACCAACTATCCCAGAAAAGGGGGGGGGGGATCGATTACTAATGTTGTTGCCCTCTGGTCCACACTGTGTCATGCTGCTCTCTTTAGAAATCTAGCCCACACTGGGCTCTGGCAACACCGCTCCTGTGTGTGTGGTTTTCACTTTAAGTGGACCAAAACCCAGCGTGATTCCCGAGCCGATGGATTCCCTCCCCCAGGGGCATCCAAAATCGAGATGCCCTGCTGTGTGAAACCCCACAGGTTGTCCTGTACACTTTCCTTGCTTCCTGGTACAACAGCGCATGCGCGAGCAACGGCTGCATCCCCGTTATCCCTCTAGCACGCTCCCTGTTAGAGGGAAGCAGGTGATGCGGCCGCCAGCATGCTCGGAGCCACTGGCCTTAGATCCTGGCTTAGACAGCGTGATGTCAGTGGCTCCGCCGTAGGACTGGGAAGAGGTGAGTGGGCTCGGCGATCTGAGGGGTTTTACACAGATCGGGGTGCCCCGGGGAAAGGACCATGACCCAGGATAGTCAAAATCCTGGGTTTTGGTCCACTTTAAACTTTTGTGAACTGGTAAGGGGTCCTTGAGTCCCCTATACCAGTTCAAGGGGCAAGAAAGGCAAATTATCTCCTGGCTAGTGGGTGACGTGCTGAAACCCCCCACTTAACCTTTAAAACAATTATTTTCAAAAAGGTGTAGGTTCCCCCCTCCTTTAATGTTTGAGGGTTAAGCCCTATACATAAAAGAAAACACATCCCATTTCTCCCGGGGGATTAAAAAAGTGACGCGTGGTTCCCCCTGGCCAGAAAACTAGCCCGGGCACCAGCTTATGTAGGCTGGTAGACCAGGGGGTGGAGGCCAGTCGGCCCCGACCCTAAAGGCTACCCATCGACATAGCCCACATGATCTGCGGGCTCCTCTGCACCTTCTGAGCTTTAAGGATACAGGTAATAGGGAGGGGGTTTTGGCAAGCCTCCCGCTTTCCGGCAGGTTACTTGCTGGTCCCTTCTGCCCTCTAAACTGGTCTCAAGGACCCCTTAGCAGTTCACAAAGGATTAGGTGAAAAAAAAACACACACCATAGTAAAAGGTCTTATATTAAAAAATGTTTACCCAATACTTAGCCTCTTTTATCGCAGGTGTCCCACGTCGTCCTTTGCTTCCCCCACCGCTCTCAGATGTCTTCAGCGGGGTAGAAGACGCAGATCCTCTGCCCCACTTACATCTTCTGTCGTTCACTCACACAGCATGGAGGGGAGGGCGCGGAATGAGCTTACATCAGCTCACTCTCTGGTATAAAAAGCCCCTCCCTGCGTAAGGTAGCGAGATACCGGGAGGATCTGTGTTCTCCATCCCGGTGAACACACCTACCAGCTCCAGAGAATGAGGACAACACTTGGCGCTGGATCATGGATGTGGGTAGGCATTATGTTTTTGTTTTTTTTTATGAGCAAGTTTGTGAAAATTTGATTTGAATTTCTTGGGGAAATGCAGCAGATCGAATTGTTTGCTCATCTCTACCCCTAAGTCATCAAGCGACTGGACTTCCACTTTAACAAATTGCTACAACATACTGTGTTGTGTGACCAATGCTGTCGATGTAGAAATTTGTGAAAGTGGACCAGTAGTAAGTTGTTGTACCGTGTTAGCCATCGATGTAAGCAGGAAATCCAAGGTTAAGGTAATACCATTTATTGGCTAACTCATTTAGATTGAAAATGCAAGCTTTCGAAGCTGTTCAAGCTTCTTCTTCAGGCATAATACAGATCTGTAACTTGGACACACATTTATACAAAAAACTACAAAGGAGTGACAATTGTTTTTACACTGACACACATGAAAAATAGCTAAGTCGTAAAATCGTATACTGTGAGATAAGAATCAGGGGGATTATAACAATTAATGGTGGGCTGATAAGAATGAGAGGGGGAGAGAAAGTGTGTGGAATTGTTATTGCTCTCACACCAGGCCAGACAGTCTGTTTAAAGCGGACCTTCACTCTGAATAAGAATCTATCTTATATGTTTCCCACACCCTGTACATACAGATTGTCCACATTAAAAATCATCCTACCTGCATCTACTGCATGTTATGAGCCTTTAAACATCCAAGATGGCGGCTTATGGAAGCCGCCATCTTTTTCAGGCAGCCTGCAAACAGGAAGTGCCTCCTGACTGTGCTGCTCTGCATTCTGGGACTGCTGACCGTTACCTGACCCCAGCTCTGCTCTGTCTGAGCAAAGCACAGCTATAACCTGCCCCCCTGTACCTTATCCCACTCTCCTCTCCTCAGTAAGTGTGATGCTTCTGAGTCAAGATGGCGGCGCCCGTATCCTAAATTCCTGAACAGAGTTGCAGCCCAGTGGGGGAAAGAATAATAAGTTAGTGACTAAAAACGTAAAATATATTAATTTTAGATGCTGGGGAACCGTTTTTTTAAGAGTTTGGGCTTTTCATTAAATCACGCTGAAGGTCCGGTTTAATATCAGACCTTTTGATGAGTCTTGTCTATTCAATCCATGTCATAATGACACATAAAATGATTGTCCCTGTTTAGCCCACAGTCCATTGATTTAAAGATTTTTATGCATTTGAACTCCCATTCCAATCTCTCCTTTTGTGAGCGGAAACCCCCCTTGAGCACTGTGAGTTTGAGGTCACATAGGCCATGGCCTGGTCTGCAGAAATGGGCTGCCCTGTATCTCCTGCTTGGTAACCCCAAACACTGCTGTTATATACAGCTCAGTACTGGGGCCTGACTCTCATCTTTATTCACAGACCCTGGAGGAGTTATAATAAAAACTGGGGAGGAGGAAGTATTTGTGCAGAATAAAGACGAGGAATTCCCTCTACAGATCAGCACAGGTGAGTAATAAACCCTGTATCTCCTGCTCGGTAACCCCAAACACTGCAGTTGTATACAGCTTAGTAAAGGGACATGACTCTCATCTTTATTCTCAGACTCTGGAGGAGCTATAGTGAAAACGGAGGAGGAGGAAGGATTTGTGCAGAATAAAGAGGAGTACATACCTCTACAGATCATCACAGGTGAGTAATAACTCTGTACAGAGATGATTTCCCTGTATCTCCTGCTCGGTAACCCCAAACACTACTGTTGTATACAGCTTAGTACAGGGGCCTGACTCTCATCTTTATTCACAGACCCTGGAGGAGCTATAATAAAAACTAAGGAGGAGGAAGGATTTGTGAAGAATGAAGAGAAGGACATCCCTCTACAGATCATCAGAGGTGACTAATAAACCCTGTATCTCCTGTTCGGTAACCCCAAACACTGCCATTGTATACAGCTCAGTACAGGGACATGACTCTCATCTTTATTCACAGACCCTGGAAGAGTTATAATAAAAATTGAGGCGGAAGAAGGATTTGTGAAGAATGAAGAGGAGGAAATGTCTCTACAGATCAGTTCAGGTGAGTAGGGCAGTTTCTAGCAGGGCTGTGGAGTCAGTAAGCCAAAGTCTGACTCCGACTCCTTCATATATGGCCAATAATTAGCAATAAATTTACTGTAGTAAAATGGAAATATCTGGCTTTTTCTCAGCATTATATACTCAGGCTACTCAGAACATAAAGCATTAATTACTGAACAAATACCCTAAAGGGACATTCCAGGCACAGCCTGAAATGAATGAGTGATAAAAGCCCTGGGCCAGTTTTGGATAAAGTGTGACTCTAGGCAAAATAAAAGCGTGGCCTCTCAGTTTTAAAATATTATAACGACTTTATGCCCAATTCTTATACAGCTTCCCTACGTGCACAGTCCCTGCTTTTCTACCCCATGCACCCAGTCCCAGTGCTTCTAAAGAGGAGCCAAAGCTAGCCCTGGTGTCTAAACATGTTTCTCTTCTGCTGGGTATCCTGGTTTGGAATGCCCTGCCATGTTGTTATAATTATTTAAACAGGCTGATCACCAGGATAGTGAAAATCCTGGGGATAGGTCCTTTAAAGTGGACCATCACCCAGGGGTGATCGGCCCGGGAATCTATAAGATTCCCGGGCCGATCACCTCCCTCACCGCGGGACATCCGAGATTGGAATGTCCCGCGGTGAGGCCCCCCCCCCAAAACCCCAAATAAACTCACCTCATCCCGCGCGCTCCTCTAGACGTGCGCGCGCCCGCGCCGGCCGTTTGTGAATGGCCGGCGCGGGCGCGCGCCGTGTCAGAGCGACGTGCGGGAGGCGGCGGCGGGCGCCGCTGTCACCCGCTTGTCCGTGGCCACGTGGGAGCGTGTTGAGGTTAGTATTGGGGGCTTTCTGGGGGGTTTTACACAGCGGGGCACCCCAAATCGGGGTGCCCCCCTGAAGTGGACCAAAACCCAGGATAGTCAAAATCCTGGGTGTTGGTCCACTTTAAAGAATGTCCTGGTGGTGGCCCTATTCCCACCTCCCACCCGGATGTTTTCCCTCACCTCCCACCCGGATGTTTTCCCTCACCTCCCACCCGGATGTTTTCCCTCACCTCCCACCCGGATGTTTTCCCTCACCTCCCACCCGGATGTTTTCCCTCACCTCCCACCCAGAGGTTTTCCCTCACCTCCCACCCAGAGGTTTTCCCTCACCTCCCACCCAGAGGTTTTCCCTCACCTCCCACCCAGATGTTTTCCCTCACCTCCCACCCAGATGTTTTCCCTCACCTCCCACCCGGATGTTTTCCCTCACCTCCCACCCGGATGTTTTCCCTCACCTCCCACCCGGATGTTTTCCCTCACCTCCCACCCGGATGTTTTCCCTCACCTCCCACCCGGATGTTTTCCCTCACCTCCCACCCGGATGTTTTCCCTCACCTCCCACCCGGATGTTTTCCCTCACCTCCCACCCGGATGTTTTCCCTCACCTCCCACCCGGATGTTTTCCCTCACCTCCCACCCGGATGTTTTCCCTCACCTCCCACCCGGATGTTTTCTTTCACCTCCCACCCGGATGTTTTCCCTCACCTCCCACCCGGATGTTTTCCCTCACCTCCCACCCAGAGGTTTTCCCTCACCTCCCACCCAGAGGTTTTCCCTCACCTCCCACCCAGAGGTTTTCCCTCACCTCCCACCCAGATGTTTTCCCTCACCTCCCACCCGGATGTTTTCCCTCACCTCCCACCCGGATGTTTTCCCTCACCTCCCACCCGGATGTTTTCCCTCACCTCCCACCCGGATGTTTTCCCTCACCTCCCACCCGGATGTTTTCCCTCACCTCCCACCCGGATGTTTTCCCTCACCTCCCACCCGGATGTTTTCCCTCACCTCCCACCCGGATGTTTTCCCTCACCTCCCACCCGGATGTTTTCCCTCACCTCCCACCCGGATGTTTTCCCTCACCTCCCACCCGGATGTTTTCCCTCACCTCCCACCCGGATGTTTTCCCTCACCTCCCAGATAGGTTAATGAATTTGGTTGTAGCACACTGTACTATGATAACATCAAAGGTGATGATGAAGGGTAAGGAACAGAGGGAAAAGGTTGAGGGTTCAAACACCTCAGAGGTGTCTCTGCTTATTAGACACCAAACTATACAAAATATATTGGAACAGTGAGGTAATGAACACCAGGAAAAAAGTTATGCATGATAATTCATGATTTTTAATGCTCATAAATTGTGGTATACATGCGTGCAGGCTATATACAGTGAGATTTACAGATTCTATGATACACTAGAAAAAGTACATATGTAGCATTAAGAAGGAATCATACATTCAGGGCAAAGTAGCAGATAACAGACCAACCCAAGAGGCAGATAGCAATAAGCAAGACGATGAGCAATAAG
Organism: Gastrophryne carolinensis; assembly: GCA_027917425.1. Taxonomy (NCBI): domain Eukaryota; kingdom Metazoa; phylum Chordata; class Amphibia; order Anura; family Microhylidae; genus Gastrophryne; species Gastrophryne carolinensis. The sequence goes on from CM051237.1 coordinate 27,535,767, forward strand.
TAGTAATTGTTTGTGCTTGAAGGATATCATCATAGGGCTTACTATGATGCAGAGTGATACAAAGAGATGAGACTGATACAAGGTCAGATCAAGCCAAGGTCGTGGCAGGCAGCAAGCTGGGATGGTTGAGAGACATAAACAGGTCAATAAATGATCATCAGCAGGTATGAATCCAAAGCCACTAAGCGCACCCTAGCAGAAAGCTATCACGGGCAATGCATGCTGGGAGATGCCTGGTTTATTTGTCCATCGGTCAATCAGAACTGGAGGCCAGAGTCAGCCTAATAATGTTAACCCCTAGCAATTCCTAGGGAAATGCTGGCCTGCAACGAAGGCCATGGTGTATTCTAAGGTGGTTTCACATCTAAATATATGCGGGGGGATGCACAGAGATACCAGGATTCTGACAGACGACCAGAGATCACAGGGCAGGTGATTAAACAGAATGGAATGAGCTGAATCTGAAACCCTGACACCCTACAGAAAGGACCCCGGGAGTTATTGAAAACATTAAAGCAGGCTGAATGAAAGAAGCAGCCCCTGCCAGCATGGGGAGAGCAGAAAGCAGGATAATATACCTCTTTGCTTGTAATGTCCCTTTAACAGCACGGAACAACATTGTACTTTTTATCTTCTGTTTAGCATATGACGTTCTTAAAATTAATGATTTTGTGATTTAAGCAACCCTTGTATTTCACTAAATAAATTTTCGTTTTTGGGTGGCGCATGGTCTCTTACTCATGAATAAAAGACAACAGACAAACTTGTTTCATGTGGCGCTTGTAAAAGAGAATGGTGATTCTCTTTAACCCTTGTTCCTCTTATTTCTTACAGAAGGTTCATACATCCAGAATAAAAGGGACAAATTTATAGGAGCCACTACTACAGTAAACCACAATTTCACACTTCAGAGAACTTCAACATCTGATACTTCTATGCAAGGGGAGTATCATATGGTTTTCCCTGCCTATAGTACAGAACATGGATATTTATGTTCTCAGTGTGGAAAAAGTTTTATAGATTCTACAAATCTTATCCAGCACGAAAGAGATCATACAAGAGAGAAGCCATATTCTTGCTCTAAATGTGGAGAAAGTTTTTTTCATCAATTCGGACTGAAAGATCATGAACTAGTTCATTCTGACAAGCCGTATACTTGTTCCAAATGTGGGTTACGCTTTTCCCGGCAATACCTGCATATCAGGCATGAAAGACTGCATACAGCTGATGAATGTTTTTTTCAAAAGTCAAATTTTACCAAACATGAAGAATATTCTTCTAAATCAGAGCTTTTAAAAAAACATATAGAAGGCAGGCCATATTTCTGCTCTAAATGCGGGAAAGGTTTTTTTCGGAAAGAAAACCTTACCAGACATAAAAAAATTCATACAGGAGAGAAACCATATTCTTGTTCTGAATGTGGGAAAGGTTTTTCTCAGAAATCACACCTTACCTCACATAAACGAATTCATACAGGGGAGAAACCATATTGTTGTACTGAATGTGGGAAGAGTTTTTCTTATAAAACAAGCCTTATCACACATAAAATAATTCATACAGGAAAGAAACCATATTCTTGTTCTGAATGTGGGAAAGGTTTTTCTCAGAAATCATACCTTATCGAACATGAACGAACTCATACAGGAGAGAAGCCATATTCTTGTTCTGAATGTGGGAAAGTTTTTTCTCATAAAGCGCACCTTACCTCACATAAACAAATTCATACAGGGGAAAAACCATATTCTTGTTCTGAATGTGGGAAATGTTTTTCTTATAAAGCAAGCCTTATCACACATGAAATAATTCATACTCGGGAGAAGCCATATATTTGTCCTGAATGTGGGAAAGTATTTTCCCAGAAAGCACACCTTATCAGACATGAAAGAGTTCATACAGGTGAAAAACCATATTCTTGTTCTAAATGTGGGAAAGGTTTTTCCCAGAAAACAAGCCTTATCAAACATGAAACAATTCATACAGGAAAGATCTGACATGAAAGAATTTATACAGGGGGTAGGTCATACACTTGCTCTGAATGTGGGAAATGTTTTTCTCATAAATTAGGGCTTAACAAATATTAAAAAAATTCATATGGAAGGGTCATATTCTTTTTCTGAATGAAATGTTATCTCTTCTTGTCAGACACAAGGCAAATTCAAACATGGTAGGAGTTATTTTGATGTAAAGTCATGGAGCACATTTTCTACATATTATTTAAATTTTTGTGGGGCTTGAAGCACCCCCAACTAGGAGATCCACCACCGTCACTTACGCAGGAACATGCCCAGATGAGTCTTCATTTAAATTGGTGTCTTAGGTGGTGGACACTCTGTTTCCATAGTTTTATAGCTACTATGTTGCTAATTTTCAAGCTATTTTCAAAATTATTTATACATTGTAATGTTATGTGCAAAATGTATTATTGGTGATACAATATAATACTGCTCTAATAACTTTTTTAGGCTATGTTAGCCAACTTAACTTAACAATAACTTGGTACAAAATAATTTTCAAGCAGTCTAGATGGGGGAATCTTCACTTAAGGATTATATTGCTAAGGCCAGTCAGAAAATAAGTAGTATTCCCCTTTTCTCCACCCATTATTTTTTGGACTGAAAGTTTGCAAGGTCAGGAATCTTTTCTGTTTTATCGTGTTTTCATAGCATTTAGAGCCGATATATTGCCTGAAAAACACACTGTGGAGTTGGCAACAGCATGAGGAGGACATATATTGCCTGAAAGACACCCTGGACTTGGCAGCAGCATGAGGAGACCATATATTGCCTGAAAGACACACCCTACAGTTGGCAGCAGCATGAGGAGCCCATATATTTTCTGAAAGACACACCCTGGAGTTGGCAGCAGCATGTGGAGCCCATATATTGCCTGAAGGACACACTGGATTTGGCAGCAGCCTGAAAGACACACCCTGGAGTTGGCAGCAGCATATGGAGCCACTATATCACCTGAAAGACACACCCTTGACAGCAGCATGAGGAGACCATATATCACCTGAAAGACACACCATGGAGTTGGCAGCAGCATGCAGAGCCCATATATTGCCTGAAAGACACCCTGGAGTTGGCAGCAGCATGAGGAGCCCATATATTGCCTGAAAGACACACCCTGGAGTTGGCAGCAGCATGAGAAGACCATATATTGCTTGAAAGACACACTGGAGTTGGCAGCAGCATGAGGAGACCATATATCACCTGAAAGACACACCCTGGAGCTGGCAGCAGCATGAGGAGCCCATATATTACCTGAAAGACACACCCTGGAGTTGGCAGCAGCATAATGATCCCATATATTGCAAAAAAAAAAAAAAAGGAGTGAAATACTCACCTGTAGAATTGGTATTATACGTATACAGTACGTCCTGCTCCAGATATAATACTTGCTCCAGATATAATACTTACACTTGGGTAATCCTCCGCCAGATGGCGCTGCGCTGCAGAGACGCGAATAAACAAGCTCCTCCCAGCCCCTCAAATACCCGGGGACCTCCCACAAATCCCCAGGATTGAAAAGCAGTGAAACAAAGAAGCCGGGAAAAGTTAACCACCAAAAACTGGTAACTATAACAATGATAACAATCACCATACAGGGGATCCAGAACAATGCAAAAACCAGGGTGGGGTGGAGCAGGACGTACTGTATACGTATAATACCAATTCTATAGGTGAGTATTTCACAGAATTGTATTATTCTAAGTATACAGTACGTCCTGCTCCAGATATAATACTTACACTTGGGACATCCAATAGCAGTGTCCATAAAGTAGGGTGGGATCCCCAACAAAAAGGTAACCTCTGCCGCCTGCAAAACCTTGCGGCCAAACACAGCATCAGCTGAGGCCCTAACATCAACCTTGTAAAACTTTGAAAAGGTATGAACAGAGGACCAAGTAGCGGCCTTGCAAACTTGTTCAACAGAAGCCTGGTGCTGAAAATCCCAAGAGGCACCAATAGCACGAGTAGAATGAGCAGTAAGGCGGAAGGGAGGTACCTTCCCCTTAGCAGAATAGGCCTGAATCACAGCCTGACGAATCCATTTGCTAATGGTAGACTGGGCGGGAGCCAAACCCTTCCTAGGCCCGGAAGGCACAACGAAGAGAGCATCAGTCTTCCTGAAAGCCGCAGTGACCACCAGGTAATACTTCAAACACCTGACCACGTCCAAGGAATGCAGAACCCTTTCCCTATCGTTGCTAGGATTGGGACACAATGAAGGAAGAACGATATCCTGATTCAAATGAAAGGCAGACACCACCTTAGGCAGAAAATCCAGCTTGAAGCGGAACACCACCTTGTCCTGGTGTCTCTCATAGTACGGAGGCTGAATAGACAGAGCAGCCAGCTCAGACACACGCCTAACCGAAGTAATAGCCACCAAAAAGACAACCTTGAGAGTAAGAACAGCCAGAGCAGCATCATGAATAGGCTCAAAGGGAGCACCCTGCAAGGCAGATAAAACCAAGTTTAAATCCCAAACAGGGACCATGGGTTTACGAGGGGGACGCACATGAGTGACCCCTGAAAGAAGGTCTTAACCAAATGATGCTGAGCAAAGGACTTCTGAAAGAAGACGGACAGGGCAGAAACCTGACCCTTTAGAGTACTGAGTTTTAGACCTAACTCCAAACCATGCTGTAAGAACTCCAGAACCCTAGGGACTGAAAACTCCCTACAGGGAAGAGACCTAGACTCACACCAGTCAATGTAGGTACACCATACTTTATAATAGATGGCAGAAGAAGTCTTCTTCCTAGCCTGCACCATAGTACCCACCACCGAGGTAGACAAACCTTTCTCCATCAAGATGGAGGTTTCAGCAGCCAGGCCGTCAAAGCCAGAGTTTGTAAATTGAGATGGTGTAAGGAGCCCTGAGTGAGCAGATCTGATGCCCCTGGCAGGTCGTACTGGTCTACTGCCATTTGTACCACGTCTGCGAACCACACTCTTCTTGGCCACCTGGGGGCCACTAGAATCACAGGTACCCCTTCCAGAGCAATCTTGCGCAGAACCCTGCCAAGAAGGGGGAACGGTGGAAATACATACAGGAGCCGAAGCTCCTTCCATGACATGGACAGGGCATCCGTGGCCAAGGCCAGAGGATCCTGGGACAGGGATACGAAGACCGGGAGCTTGTACTTATGACGGGATGCAAACAGGTCCACATCCGGTAGACCCCAGCGGTGACATAGGGACTGGAATACCCTGTTGCAGAGGGACCACTCCCCCTGACGGGACGTCCCCCTGCTCAGAGATTCTGCTAGCAGATTCTCCGCCCCCGGAATGTACACAGCCGAAATGCATTGGACATTGGCCTCCGCCCATGTCAGAATCTGAGACACCTCCTGGAGGGCACCCTTTCTCCGGGTCCCTCCCTGATGGTTGATGACAGCCGTCCTGTTGTCGGAGCGCACCTGTACCGACAGACCCTTCGGGTGGTGGGTCAACCGCTCCAGTACCAACCTGATTGCCCATAATTCCAGAATGTTGATGGGTAAATGGGCCTCCTGAGGGCCCCACCTCCCCTGGAAGCGCAGGGACTTCCAGAATCCCCCCCAAGCTGACAGACTGGCATCCATTGTGACCGTCTCCCAGGAGGGGGCCAGAAAGGACCTGCCCCTTATCAAGTTCCTGTGGTCCAGCCACCAAGCAAGGGACTGTCTGACCGAGGGGGGAAGCACACCGCCCAAGGACGCTCGGTTCTTGTCCCACACTGACAGACGGTGAAGCTGCAGAGGCCTCAAATGGAACTGAGCAAAGGGGACCGCCTCGAAGCACGCCACCATCAGGCCCACCAGCTGCATTCCCTGCCGGATGGAGGGCTGGGGGCACGAGAGCAGCAACCTTCTGTTGAGGAAGGAATATCTTTGACTGAACCGTATCCAGAATCATTCCCAGGAACGGAGTCACCGAGGAGGGGGACAGAGAGGACTTGGGGTAATTGATCACCCAGCTGAAGGACTCCAGGGTGGACACTACCAGCTGAGTGTCCAACTCTGCCTGCCGCAGAGCCTGAGAGGTGATGAGTATATCGTCCAGGTAGGGTAGCACGCGTATGCCCCTTAACCTTATCAGGGACATCACCCCTGCCAGCACCTTGGTGAACACCCTTGGAGCCGACATGAGGCCGAATGGCAAGGCCACAAATTGGTAATGCTGATCTTTCAGTGCAAATCTGAGAAACCTTTGGTGTCCTGGAAACACCGGGACATGAAGGTAAGCATCTTTGATGTCTACGGACGTCATAAAGTCCCCTGGGCGCAGAGAACCGATGGCCGAGGCGCCGAGTTTCCATGCAAAAGTGCCTGTTCTTGACAAACTTGTTGAGGATCTTTAAATCCAGAATGGGCCTGACTGACCCATCCTTCTTGGGTACTGTGAAAAGGTTGGAATAGAACCCCTTGCCCCTGTCTCTTAAGGGGACCTTGCAAATGATCCCTAGATCCAGGAGACCCTGCACGGCCAGCATCAAGACCTGAGCTGAAGCAGAGTCCTGAACGATCCGGGACCCAATTCAATCTTGTAGCTGGAGGACACCACCTTCTGAATCCACCGGTCTGAGACGTGGCGCCTCCAGACATGCTCGGAGTGCTGCAGTCGTCCCCCCACCCTGGCGGGCGAGGACGCCCCATCATGCCTGAGGGGTCTTGGTAGGGGCTTTGGGCTTGGACCCCCAGGAGGAACCAGGACGGCGTCCTCTGTTCCTGTGCCAGGAATCTGCGCGGGACCCAGCGAAGGACACCCCTTTTCCCTGTTTAGCCCCACGGTAGGGGGCCGAGACTGCCGCCTGCGCTAGGGTAACTTACCTCCTTTGGCGAAGAGGTCTAGCCGGTCCCCAAACAGGCGCAGCCCCCTAAATGGAAGCCCAGGAAGGGCATTCTTAGCAGCATTGTCAGCAGCCCACTGGCGCAACCAAACCGCGCGGCGTATAGCTACCGCCAGGGCAGAAGATCTGGCACACATCCTAATGGCATCATCCGATGCAGACAGGATAAAGTTCACAAACACATCACAGTTAGACAGTGCAATGATAGTATCAGGTGGCAACTCATCTGGGCCATCGAGTGCATTCCTGACCATGGCCCTGAGCGCCACAGCTGTAATGGCTAAAGCACAAACCGGGCGCAGAGCCGCCCCCCCCAAATGCAAAGGCATGGCATGCCAATTGGTCAATACGCCGGTCCTCAGAATCCTGCAGCGTAGTAGTGTCAGGGGAGTGCATAATAGAGGTGTTGGATAACCCTAGAATAGGAGCATCGACCTCGGGGGGCGATGACCAGCACTTAACCATGTCAGCAGGGAAGGGATACTTCCTGTCCAAACTCTTAGGGATCCCGGGAAGTCTACTGGGATGTTCCCATTCTTTAAGCACGAGGTTATTGAAATGGGTTTGCTCGGGAAATTCCAGACGAGCCTTTGCAGTATGAAAGAGCTCACCCCTTTGCCTGGGAGCCGCAACAGGGGGAGAAATGGACAAAACCTCAAAAATCTGAACCAGCAGCCTGTCAGTATCATCCAGGGTCCAGTGCTCGGAACCAGACTCGTCATGACCCCTTGACTTCTCGTCGGATGACCCTGAGTCTGAGAACAGCTCCCCTTCGTCCGAGGGGGTATGGCCATATGGGTACAAAAGCTCATCAGATTCCGTAGGAAAGAGAGCAGAGTCAGGGGTTAAATGCAGCTTCTTTGCGGTGGCCTTACGCGCTAATGAATTAGCAAGCAATTTTTCAACACTGGCCAGTCTAGTAGCCATATCAGGATGAGAATCCCCGCTTGTATTGGGGGTTAGACTCAGGCTTGGGGGAGTAGGTGAAGTGAGGCGAGGTGCAGGCCCAGCCACAGAAGAGGCGGGAAGAACCGATAGCGCCTGCTGTGCACAAGGAACACAGACCCGTGCATTGTCACCGCTGCTAGGTAAGACCCCACAAGCTACACACAGCCGGGCTTGTCCCGAAGGAACCCCGGTCGCATTATCCTGGGATGCCTCCATATGGTGATTAAACGACACAATAGGCCAGTAGGGATTGACGCTGTAAGCTACCCTGGATGCCCCAATAACCCGCGGGGAAGTGGGAGTAATTTAAATAGGCCCAACCGGGAGTTACACCGGGCCGGGAGAAGCCACCGGATACCACGGTCTGAAAGACATAAAGGGAACAAGGATGTCAGAGCCATGCGCAAGATAGAGAAACCATGAGAATCGCCCGCGCACGACTAGCAGTAAAATGGCGCCAAGTGAACCTCGACGGGCGGGCCAGAGCTGGCCGTGACGCGGAGCGCGCCAAGCCAGGACCCCGCCCCCCCAGAGAGCGCGAAGCTCCGAACCCGTAGTCAGTAAAGACAGCAGGGGAATGACACTTGAAAGGAATTGATCGAGTGGATTACTTCAGAAGAGCCACTACGGCACTAAAGGAGATGCCGCAGCGTCTACAGCGCCGCCGCCGCCGCCGCCACCTGTGAAGTAGCCAATACAGGAAAGACGCGGCGGCGCTCGATAAGAAATAAAAGGGCAAACAGCGCGGCTCTGACACCCATTCCCAGTCAAAGGCAATACTAAGGCCATAAGCGTGTAATGGGGTACACTGAGGCTGCCATACTCACACCCCTCCCCCCCCCTTTCTTTCCCCCCGGGCTAAGGGGGGAATGAGGGAGGATGGCGACCCTTTGGACAGGGTCCACCGCTACACAGGCCGTGGGACAATGATGCGGGAGGGGCATCCCCTGAAGGCTCACCATCAGCCTAAACCACCTACCCTTTGGTGGGGGACTGCGATGGAGCGTATCTCCATAAGCACACATGGTGCTGCCTACCTTCACCCGACCAGCGCAGCCCAAGCTGGGAGGCACATCACAAAAAGGACGGGTGGGAGTAGTCCAACAGGGCCGCAGGCTGTAATAGCCCCGCTCACCTGCGAGAGAGTGATACTTCATGTCTTCGCAGTCGGCACTGCAGAGAAATCTGGGGATTTGTGGGAGGTCCCCAGGTATTTGAGGGGCCGGGAGGAGCTTGTTTTTTCGTGTCTCTGCAGCGCAGCGCCATCTGGCGGAGGATTACCCAAGTGTAAGTATTATATCTGGAGCAGGACGTACTGTATACTTAGAATACACATCCTGGAGTTGGCGGGATGACTTCTGGCTCTTCACCTTATTGGACCCTCGCTACCGGCACAAAATGGGGGCCTTTTTTACACCCACTGAGAGGGAGGACAAACACACTTACTACAGAGACATCCTATGTAGTCAGTTGGCCAATGCCTATCTGCACCATCGTCCATCCCCTTGCAGGTCTGACTCAGGGGGCCTTTGCGCTCACCTTTCACTGCCATGGCTGCTGGGGAGGGATGGGGTGGCAGGAGCAGTACCGGCTCCATCAGCAACAGCCTGAGTCTACAGTCGCTGATGAGTAGCTTTCTTCAACCACATAGTGAGGCAACTCATGAGCAGAAGGTAGACCTGGAGCAGTACCTGAACCAGCATGGTGGCATACCTTGACATGACCATGCCAACACACCTTGAGGATCATCTGGACTTTTGGCCAGCCAAACTTGATTTGTGGCCACAACTAGCAGAGTTTGCCCTGGGAAAGCTGTCCTGCCCGGCCAGTAGTGTGCCACCAGAGCGGCAGGGGCCATAGTTACCCCAAGGAAAACTCGTCTGTCCATGAAAAATGTGTCTGGCCCTGAAGGCTTTAACTTTATACATATGTGGCATGCACTCACGAGGGCAGTTCAATGCACTACAGTAGGCTTAAAGCAGTATTTTTGGACAACAGCAGCAAGTGTGTAACTATGTCTAGCTTTGCAGAGTAACTAGGCTCTGAAGACTTGGACATAAAAATAATGGGGCAATTCCCAGATGTGCATATGTGGTGTGCACTGATAAGGGCAGGTAAATGTGCTCCAGTAGGCTTAAAAACAAGATTTTGGTACAACAGCAAGAGGCCTATATTTTTGGGCAGGTGTATAGTTTTGTTTGGCCTTTAACACCAACTAGGCTTTCAACACCTGAACATAAAACAAAATGCAAAAACTCTCAGATGCACCGCAATGGGATACCCTGATTAGGCCAGTTAAATGGGCTACAGCAGGCTTAAAAACAGGTATTTGTTGCAAGAGGTGGATTTATTTGGGCAGGTGTGTGGCTTTGTGCGACCTCTCACACTAACTGGCCCATGAACACTTGAACATAAAACAAAATGCAAGAACTGTCAGATGCGCTTAAATGGGATTCCCTGGAGAGAGCCAGTTACACAGACTACAGCAGACTTAAAAAATACCATTTTGTGAAATACTCACCTGTAAAATGGGTATTATAAGTATGTCACACACCCCGCTTCAAGATATCCATAACATGTGGGTAATACCGACCTGAAGTGGGCGTTCCTGCAGAGATGATAGCAAAAAAGAAAGCCCCTCCCTGATCCATAAATACCTGGGACCTCCCACTCATTACCCAGTATATAGAAGCAGTAAGGTAAGGGACCAGGAAGAGGCAAATATAAGTCATAACAAGGCAAAGTTCACAAAATAAAGGATCCAGAATACAAGAAGGGTGGGTGAAGCGGGGTGTGTGACATACTTATAATACCCATTTTACAGGTGAGTATTTCACAAAATGGTATTATTCTAAGTATGTCACACACCCCGCTTCAAGATATCCATAACATGTGGGACATCCAATAGCAGTGTCCATAAAAAGGGCGGGGATCCAAAACAAGGCAACAATGCACAACTTAAACCACAACAGCTTGCAGAACTTTGTGGCCAAAAACAGCATCCGCTGAGGCCCGAACATCAACCTTGTAAAACTTGGAAAAAGTGTGAACAGAGGACCAAGTAGCGGCCTTACAAACTTGCTCAACAGAGGCCTGGTGCTGGAAAGCCCAGGACGCTCCAACCGCACGAGTAGAATGAGCAGTAACACGAAAAGGGGGACTCCTCCCCTTGGCAGAATAGGCCCCAATGATGGCCTGACGAATCCATTTACTAATGGAGCCAAACCTTTCCTAGGCCCAAAAGGCACCACAAAAAAAGCATCAGTCTTACGAAAGGAAGACGTAACCACCAGATAATATTTCACAACACGAACCACATCCAAGGAATGCAGTGCCCTTTCCTTGTCGTTGCTGGGATTAGGACATAGAGAAGGCAGAACAATGTCCTGATTCAGATGAAAAGCAGAGACCACCTTAGAAAGAAAATCCGGCTTGAAACGAAAGACAACCTTATCCTGATGCCTTTCGAAGTATGGAGCTTTAATGGATAAAGCTGCCAACTCAGAAACACGCCGAACTGAAGTGATAGCCACCAAAAAGGCCACCTTTTGAGTAGGTGAAGACAAAGCAACCTCATTCAAGGGCTCAAACGGAGGACCCTGAAGAGCAGAAAGAACCAGGTTCAAATCCCAAACTGGAACAAAAGGCTTCCTAGGAGGCCGTACATGCGTAACTCCTTGGAAAAAGGTCTTGACTAAGGGATGAAGTGCAAAGGACCTTTGGAAGAACATCGCCAGGGCAGAAACCTGCCCCTTCAAGGTACTAAGTTGAAGCCCCAGATCCAGACCATGTTGAAGAAACTCCAGGATTCTGGAAATGGAGAACTCCCGACAAGAGAAAGACCTACTTTCACACCAGTCAATATAGGACCTCCAAGTCCTATAGTAAATAGTAGAGGAAGAGCGCTTCCTGGTGCTAATAAGAGTCTGAACCACCGCGTCAGAAAGACCTTCTTCCTTCAAGATGGCGGTTTCAGCAGCCACGCCGTCAAAGCCAGCGAAGGTAAATTGGGATAGCGCAGCCGACCCTGGGTGAGCAGGTCCGGCAGTAGAGGCAGAACGAACTGATCCTCTGCCAGTCTTACCAGGTCTGCGAACCAAACCTGCCTTGGCCGCCTTGGTGCCGCCAGAATCGCCGACGCGCCCTCCAGAGTCAGCTTGCGCACCACTCTGGCTACCATTGGAAACGGAGGGAACAGGTAAAGAAACCCCAGATCCCTCCAGTTCAGAGACATGGCATCCACTGCCAGAGCCAGAGGATCCTGCGAGAGAGACACAAAGGCTGGAAGCTTGTGATTGTGACGAGAGGCAAAGAGGTCCACCGCTGGGAACCCCCACCTGAGACATATCGAACGAAACACCGTGGGACTGAGAGACCACTCCCCCTGACGAGAGGAGGCTCTGCTCAGCGAGTCCGCCTCCGTGTTCTCCACTCCCGGAATGTAGACTGCTGAGATACACGGGATGTGACTCCCCGCCCAGTCCAGAATCAAAGACACTTCCCTGAGGGCACTCCTGCTGCGAGTCCCCCCCTGGTGATTGATGTAAGCAACCGCCGTCCTGTTGTCCGACCGGACCTGAACTGGCAGGCCTCGCAACTGATGAGTCAAGCGAAACAGAACCAACCTGATGGCTCTCAACTCCAGAACATTGATGGGCTCGTGAGCCTCCTGCGGGCCCCACAGACCCTGAAACTGGAGGTCCTTCCAAACACCCCCCCAACCTGACAGACTGGCATCCGTGGTGACTGTTTCCCAACACGGAGCCAGAAAAGATCTGCCCTTCAACAGATTGACCGACCCCAGCCACCATTGCAGGGATCGACGAACTCGGGGAGTCATCAGGAAGGACTGATCCAACGATAGAGGAGACTTGTCCCAAACCTTCAACAGATGAAGCTGAAGCGTCCTTGTATGAAACTGCGCAAAGGGAACTGCCTCGAATGAGGCCACCATTAACCCCACCAGCCTCATCCCTAGCCGGATGGCCGGACGAGGGGCCGACAAGAGAAGCCGAGCTAATTCCTGAATCAAAAGAATCTTGGCCTGGGGCAGAAATACCCTGGCCTGCGAAGTGTCCAGAGACATTCCCAGAAAGGTCACTACTCTGGACGGAGAAAGAGAAGACTTGGGGTGGTTGACCACCCAACCGAACCTCTCCAGGGTGGACACCACCACTCTGGTGTCCAACTCCGCTTGGTTGAAAGAAGAGGCCATGATCAGAAGATCGTCCAAATAGGGCACAATGCGGATACCCTGAACCCTTAGCAGAGCCATCACCCCCGCTAGCACCTTGGTGAACACCCGAGGAGCCGAGGTGAGACCGAAAGGGAGTGCTACAAACTGAAAATGCCGATCCTCCACCACGAACCTGAGAAACCTCTGGTGTGCTGGAAAAATTGGAACGTGTAGATAAGCATCCTTGATGTCTATGGACGTCAGAAAGTCTCCCTGACGAAGAGAGTGAATGGCCGAACGTAGCGTTTCCATGCGGAATTTCCGTGGCCGGATGAACCTGTTGAGAAACTTCAGATCCAAGATGGGTCGGACCGATCCGTCCTTCTTGGGTACCGTGAACAGATTGGAATAAAAACCCCTGCCCTGATCCGAAGGGGGCACTGGGCAAATGACAGCCATATCCAGAAGGTTCTGTACTGCCAACAGGAGCCCCTGCGCCGCTAGGGGTTCCGAAGGCATCCGAGACCTGAAAAATCTGGAAGGGCGGCGGAGCTCGAACTCCAGCTTGTAACCGGAAGACACCACTTCCCGGATCCATCTGTCCGAGACCTCTTGATCCCAGATCTGGGAGAAGTGTCGCAGCCGTCCCCCCACCCGCATGGGTGAGGGCGCCCCCTCATTGCTGAGCCGGCTTAGCAGCCGGCTTGGGCTTAGAGCCCCAACTGTATCCTGGATGGGCACATCCTCTGCCCCTGCTCCCAGAATCTCCTCTGGAAGAGGGGAATGCAAATCCCCTGCCAGATCTGGCCCCACGAAAGGAGGGGGTAAAGGAAGGCGCCCCTCGAAAGGGGCGGCGTTGTTTCTTGCGTTGGGGTAACCTACCACCCTTGGTAACGGAGTCCAATGTCTCTCCAAAAAGCCGTAATCCAACAAAAGGCAGAGCCGTTAGCGACTTCTTGGACATAAAATCTGCCGCCCACTGGCGCAGCCAAACCGAGCGCCGAATAGTGACCAGCAGAGCCGATGTCCTACCACACATCATCAAAGTGTCATCCAAGGCTGTCAACACAAAGGATAAAAACAACTCACACCGCTTAAGGCTAAGGAACTCAGCACTACCAGGACGCAGCCCGGAAGAAGTCAACAGGTCCCTGACCACGGACCTGGCAGCCAACACCATTAGAGCCAAGGCGCAAACGGGCCGCATGGCTGACCCAACGCTAGCAAAACCATGACAAGCCATCTGGTCAATACGTTTATCCTCTCCATCCTTGAGAATGGAACAATCAGGTCTATTTAAAACCGAGGAATTGGACAACCCCAACACCGGGGCATCCACCTCGGGGGGAGATGCCCAGCGCTTAATCGCCTCCGAAGGAAAGGGATATTTCCTATCCCACCCCTGAGGGATGCCAGGGAGCCGAGCCGGCCTGTCCCATTCCTTAGCAATAATTTTGTCAAAATGCCTTTGTGTAGGGAATTCCAAGCGCGGCCTGGATTCCTCAAACAATTCACCCTTCTGCTGTGACACCACCTCAGGAGGGGAAATATTCAGGACCTCTAACATCAGAGCCAGAGCGTGGGGAGTATCAGAGGATCTCCCCAAGTCACCAAGCTCGGCATCAGCACCAAAGGACTGCTCATCGTCCGAAATATCAGAATCCTCATAAACTTCCCCTTCCTCTAGCAGGGAATAATCAGACCAATCCAGATTATTAACATCCTCCTGGTCCTCCACCAGCGGAGCTGGCGACAAATGCTTTCTCTTAGTCGGGGCCTTACGGGCAACCGAGCTGGAGATAATTTTTTCAAGGTTAGCCAATCTTGCACACATCTCAGATTGCAGCTCCCGGCCCATGACAACGTCACACGGGGTGCGTGTCAAGGTGGGAGGAGGAGATGAAGCGACCGGCGGTGCAGACCCAGACGCCTGGGGTTCGGACTGCCGCGTAATAGTCTGCTGTGCACATGGAATACACAGAAGTACATCGTCCCCAGAAATGGATACCCCACACAACATACACTTTCGGGGATGCCCCGAGGGGGCCCCGAGCCCAGTATTCGGGGATGCCTCCATAAGGTGAACTTTTATAGAAATAGTCGCAATGACCCAGGGAATTACGCCACTAGACAACCCGGGATGCCCCTTTAATGTCCCGAGTGGGAGGATTTATGGACAATAATGAACCCAGTGATTAAGGATCGGGAGAGACCCCCTAAATGCTACTGGAGAACCTCCTGAACCACCACCTGGAAGACAGAAAAGAAGGGCTAATAAGGCTAATGAAGGCAACAGACACTCTTACATACAGAGGATGAGAAAGAGGGGATGGCCAGAGGCCACTTACAGAACCGACAGCAAGTAATGGCGACCGTGAGGGAATCCACCTGAGCTTGCAGCCAGAAGGGGAGAAGGGGGCGTGGTCAGCGCGGGACGCGCGTGACGCCGAGCAACGCCCCCCTTCCCCTCTCCCACACAGGCAGAGCTCCGCAGCGGCGCCAGAGAAGGATGGGGGCGGGCAGCGGTGACGCGCCGCCACACCGGCCCCGCCCCCCCCAGTCAAGCGTGAGGAGAATCTCCTCAGAGTAAAAGGCGCCAAGAGCCGGCCGGCGCCGCAGTGTAACGTGCGGCCGCCGCGCCCGGCTCAGTATAAGACACGGTCACACACACGCACACAGTGTCCATCAAACATGCGAAACAGGAGGGACGAGCCCCGGCCCCGCGCCGACGGTCCGGTTCCGCCCCCCCCCCTCTAGAAGGACAGTATACATGGCGTGAGGTAAATACCTCCGCCATTAATAAAAGTGAAAACACCAGCTGAGGGAAGATGGGGGGGGGAAAGAGACAGGTCCAGCACCGCACAGGCCCTGTAAAACGGCTGCGGCGGTGAATACATTTAAAGAGACACTACACAACACCCAGAACGGAACATGTTAGGGATTAAATAAAGAAGGGACCCACACTCCCCAACCCCACCTGTGGAAAGGGGATCCTGGGAGGGCCACTGAATGTTAATTAAGGGACAGGGCATCCCAAACCGGGGTCACCAACCCGGAGTAACCGCCTACCCTCTCATATAGGGTCTCACGGTGGAGCATAGCTCCTGAGCACCTAAGGTGCCGATATACCCTCGCCTGGACCCTCAGCCGAGGCTGGGAGGCATATGGAGTTCTGGGGAAAAAAGGTCCAAACGGAAATAAATGAATAGTGGGCCGGGAGTCATCCCGGCTACCTGAAATCCCCCTGTGCAAGGAGGAGCCATCATCTTCTGACTTGCTCGCCGTCTGCAGAGATGGAAAACTGGGTAATGAGTGGGAGGTCCCAGGTATTTATGGATCAGGGAGGGGCTTTCTTTTTTGCTATCATCTCTGCAGGAACGCCCACTTCAGGTCGGTATTACCCACATGTTATGGATATCTTGAAGCGGGGTGTGTGACATACTTAGAATACAAGAATTTGTTGCAAGAGGTGGATTTATTTGGGCAGGTGTGTGGCATTTGACACTAACCGGCCCATGAACACTTGAACATAATACAAAATACAAAAACTGTCAGATGCGCTTAAATAGGATGCCCTGGTGAGGGCTAGTTACACCGACTACAGCAGGCTTAATAACAGGGATTTGTTGCAAAAGGTGGATTTATTTGGGCATGTGTGTAGCCTTTCACACTAACTGACACATGAACATAAACTTAAATGCAAAAACTGTCTGATGCGCTTAAATGGGATGCCCTGGTGAGGGCCAGTTACACCGACTACAGCAGACTTAAAAACAGGGATTTTTTGCAAGAGGTGAATTTATTTGGGCAGGTGTGTGGCCTCTCACACTAACCAGCCCATGAACAATTGAACATAAAACAAAATGCACTTAAAGTGGACCAACACCCAGGATTTTGACTATCCTGGGTTTTGGTCCACTTCAGGGGGGCACCCCGATTAAGGGTGCCCCGCTGTTTGAAACCCCCCAGAAAGCCCCCAAAACTCACCTCACCACGCTCCCACGTGGCCGTGCTGACCAATCACCGCCGACGGACAAGCGGGTGACAGCGGCGGACAATACAGCGCGTCCGCCGCCGCCTCCCGCGCGCCCCTCTGACAGTGCGCGCGCCCGCGCCGGGCATTCACAAACGCCCGGCGCGGGTGCGCGCACATCTAGAGGGGCGCGCGGGAGGTACGTTTTTGGGGGGGTCCCTCATCTCGGTTCTCGGATGTCCCGCGGTGAGGGAGGTGATCGGCCCGGGAATCTTATAGATTCCCGGGCCGATCACCCCTGGGTGACGGTCCACTTTAAATGCACTTAAATGGGATGCTCTGGTGAAGGCCAGTTAAGTATCAACAACAAATTGGTACAGCATTTACATGTATGCACAGGTTACACTTCATAGAGCACAATACACTGTTAGTGCTCTACTCACTGGATGGCTACCATTAGCTTTTGTAAAGAAAAAAAAAATACAACTCTGTGAAGTACTCACCTGTAGAGTTGGTATTATACGCATACAGCACGTCCTGCTCCCGAATAGTAATAACATGTGGGTAATCCTCCGCCTCAGGCGCCGTGCACTGCAGACATGTAGAAAACAAGCTCCTCCCGGCCCTACATATACTGGAGGACCTCCCACAAATCCCCAGCATTGACAAGCAGTGAGAGAAGAAGCCAGGAGGAACAAACCACCCAGAATAACTGGTAACAATATCTTAATGATAACAATCACCATACAGGGGATCCAGAATAAGTGAAGCCAGGGTGGGGTGGAGCAGGACGTGCTGTATGCGTATAATACCAACGCTACAGGTGAGTACTTCACAGAATTGTATTATTCTAAGCATACAGCACGTCCTGCTCCCGAATAGTAATAACATGTGGGACATCCAATAGCAGTGTCCATAAGCAGGGTGGGATCCCCAGAAAAAGCAAGGCACAATACTTGTAACACCCCCAAAGGAAAACAGAAACAGGTCACCCGACCAAGGCGGGAATACAAGCTAGTGGGGTATATCTGCCTGTAGTGAGGTATATCTGTAAGGGGGATGTCTATGCCTGTAGTGGGGTATATCTGTAGAGGGGATGTCTATGCCTGTAGAGGGGTATATCTGCCTGTAGTGGGGTATATGTGTAGAGGGGATGTCTATGCCTGTAGTGGGGTATATCTGTTGAGGGGATGTCTATGCCTGTAGTGTGGTATATCTAGCTATAGGGGGTATATCTGTAGAGGGGGTGTCTTTGCCTGTAGTGGGGTATATCTAGCTGTAGAGGGGTATATCTGTAGAGGGGATGTCTATGCCTGTAGTGGGGTATATCTGCATGTAGTGGGGTATATGTGTAGAGGTGATGTCTATGCCTGTAGTGGGGTATATCTGTAGAGGGGGTGTCTATGCCTGTAGTGGGGTATATCTAGCTGTAGAGGGGTATATCTGTAGAGGGGATGTCTATGCCTGTAGTGGGGTATATGTGTAGAGGTGATGTCTATGCCTGTAGTGGGGTATATCTGTAGAGGGGGTGTCTATGCCTGTAGTGGAGTATATCTGTAGAGGGGGTGTCTATGCCTGTAGTGGGGTATATCTGTAGAGGGGGTGTCTATGCCAGTAGTGGGGTATATCTGTATAGGGGGTGTCTATGCCTGTAGTGGGGTATATCTGTAGAGGGGATGTCTATGCCTGTAGGGGGGTATATCTGTAGAGGGGATGTCTATGCCTGTAGGGGGTATATCTGTAGAGGGGATGTCTATGCCTGTAGGGGGGTATATCTGTAGAGGGGATGTCTATGCCTGTAGGGGGTATATCTGTAGAGGGGATGTCTATGCCTGTAGGGGGTATATCTGTAGAGGGGATATCTATGCCTGTAGGGGGGGTATATCTGTAGAGGGGATGTCTATGCCTGTAGGGGGTATATCTGTAGAGGGGATGTCTATGCCTGTAGGGGGGTATATCTGTAGAGGGGATGTCTATGCCTGTAGGGGGTATATCTGTAGAGGGGATGTCTATGCCTGTAGGGGGTATATCTGTAGAGGGGACGTCTATGCCTGTAGGGGGGTATATCTGTAGAGGGGATGTCTATGCCTGTAGGGGGTATATCTGTAGAGGGGATGTCTATGCCTGTAGGGGGGTATATCTGTAGAGGGGATGTCTATGCCTGTAGGGGGTATATCTGTAGAGGGGACGTCTATGCCTGTAGGGGGGTATATCTGTAGAGGGGATGTCTATGCCTGTAGGGGGTATATCTGTAGAGGGGGTGTCTATGCCTGTAGGGGGTATATCTGTAGAGGGGATGTCTATGCCTGTAGTGGGGTATATCTGTAGAGGGGATGTCTATGCCTGTAGTGGGGTATATCTGTAGAGCGGATGTCTATGCCTGTAGTGGGGTATATCTGCCTGTAATAGGGCATCTTAGCAAAGTGGGGCATCTTCTGTTACAGAACATATTTGCCTGTAGCAGGGGAGGGGTTTATTTATGGTTTGGGAGGATATAAGTTGGTGACTTCCTACCCCGTACACAGGGTTCTGCAGCCACATAAAGGAGCAGGATAATATATATATATATATATATATATAATCTTCCAAACACATCCTAATGAATAAAGACTTTAGTCAATAAGGGTTAATGACTCCAATCCCAGCATGCTTCACTGCAGCCCAGACCAGTCGCATTCCTTCCAGCAGCCTCCTAGTAGCTACTCACAAAGGCAGGCTTGTTTCTATAACAACTCCCAGCAGTAATCTAAAGCCACGCCCTCCCTGCTTGTAAGCGATCGCTTCTTTTTTCTAACAAAGACTTGGCAGCCATTTTGTTGTAGCCCTGACAGTGACCTATTTTGCAGTGTGATTAGCTACATTGAAGTTTAGAATGGTGAATAGAAACCATATTCCCTTCTAATGTCATTCATGACTTAGTATAATCACAGAGATTCACTTTCCAATTATACAGAATTGCAAACATTTCCTCTCTAGTAATGAGAGGGCTGAGGGAGGTGTCCTCACTGGCAGAGGCGGCCATGTTGGTATAGACACAGGACAGAGATACAGGCCTCACACAGGAAGCAGGTAATAATGACTTCTCTTATTACTATTTTATTCACTGCTTCCTCCTATTATTATTATTATTATTATACAGAGGAAGAGGAGGCTCACCATGTCCCCTGCCCCCTATTATTATTATGCAGAGGAAGAGGGGGCTCACCATGACCCCTGCCCCCTATTATTATTATACAGAGGAAGAGGGGGCTCACCATGTCCCCTGCCCCCTATTATTATTATACAGAGGAAGAGGTGGCTCACCATGCCCCCTGTCCCCTATTATTATTATACAGAGGAAGAGGAGGCTCACCATGACCCCTGCCTCCTATTATTATTATTATACAGAGGAAGAGGAGGCTCACCATGACCCCTGCCCCCTATTATTATTATTATACAGAGGAAGAGGAGGATCACCATGTCCCCTGTCCTCTATTATTATTATACAGAGGAAGAGGGGCTCACCATGACCCCTGCCCCCTATTATTATTATACAGAGGAAGAGGAGGCTCACCATGACCCCTGCCCCCTATTATTATTATACAGAGGAAGAGGAGGCTCACCATGACCCCTGCCCCCTATTATTATTATACAGAGGAAGAGGGGGCTCACCATGTCCCCTGCCCCCTATTATTATTATTATACAGAGGAAGAGGGGGCTCACCATGTCCCCTGTCCTCTATTATTATTATACAGAGGAAGAGGAGGCTCACCATGACCCCTGCCCCCTATTATTATTATACAGAGGAAGAGGAGGCTCACCATGACCCCTGCCCCCTATTATTATTATTATACAGAGGAAGAGGGGGCTCACCATGTCCCCTGTCCTCTATTATTATTATACAGAGGAAGAGGAGGCTCACCATGTCCCCTGCCCCCTATTATTATTATACAGAGGAAGAGGAGGCTCATCATGACCCCTGCCCCATATTATTATTATACAGAGGAAGAGGAGGCTCACCATGACCCCTGCCCCCTATTATTATTATACAGAGGAAGAGGAGGCTCACCATGACCCCTGTCTCCTATTATTATTATACAGAGGAAGAGGAGGCTCACCATGACCCCTGCCCCCTATTATTATTATACAGAGGAAGAGGAGGCTCACCATGACCCCTGTCTCCTATTATTATTATACAGAGGAAGAGGAGGCTCACCATGACCCCTGTCTCCTATTATTATTATACAGAGGAAGAGGAGGCTCACCATGACCCCTGCCCCCTATTATTATTATACAGAGGAAGAGGAGGCTCACCATGACCCCTGTCTCCTATTATTATTATACAGAGGAAGAGGAGGCTCACCATGACCCCTGCCCTATTATTATTATACAGAGGAAGAGGGGGCTCACCATGACCCTTGCCCCCTATTATTATTATACAGAGGAAGAGGGGGATCACCATGACCCCTGCCTCATATTATTATTATACAGAGGAAGAGGAGGCTCACCATGACCCCTGCCTCCTATTATTATTATTATTATACAATGAGGCTCACCATGACCCATATTATTATTATTATTATTATACGGAGGAAGAGGTGGCTCACCATGTCCCCTGCCCCCTATTATTATTATACAGAGGAAGAGGAGGCTCACCATGACTCCTGCCCCCTATTATTATTATACAGAGGAAGAGGAGGCTCACCATGACCCCTGCCCCCTATTATTATTATACAGAGGAAGAGGAGGCTCACCATGACCCCTACCCCTATTATTATTATACAGGGGAAGAGGAGGCTCACCATGACCCCTACCCCTATTATTATTATACAGGGGAAGAGGAGGCTCACCATGACCCCTGCCTCCTATTATTATTATTATTATACAATGAGGCTCACCATGACCCATATTATTATTATTATTATACAGAGGAAGAGGTGGCTCACCATGTCCCCTGCCCCCTATTATTATTATACAGAGGAAGAGGAGGCTCACCATGACCCCTGCCCCCTATTATTATTATACAGAGGAAGAGGGGCTCACCATGTCCCCTGCCCCCTATTATTATTATACAGAGGAAGAGGGGGCTCACCATGACCCCTGCCCCCTATTATTATTATACAGAGGAAGAGGGGCTCACCATGACTCCTGCCCCCTATTATTATTATACAGAGGAAGAGGAGGCTCACCATGACCCCTGCCCCCTATTATTATTATACAGAGGAAGAGGGGCTCACCATGACTCCTGCCCCCTATTATTATTATACAGAGGAAGAGGAGGCTCACCATGACCCCTGCCCCCTATTATTATTATACAGAGGAAGAGGAGGCTCACCATGACCCCTACCCCTATTATTATTATACAGGGGAAGAGGAGGCTCACCATGACCCCTACCCCTATTATTATTATACAGGGGAAGAGGAGGCTCACCATGACCCCTGCCCCCTATTATTATTATACAGGGGAAGAGGAGGCTCACCATGACCCCTGCCTCCTATTATTATTATTATTATACAATGAGGCTCACCATGACCCATATTATTATTATTATTATACGGAGGAAGAGGTGGCTCACCATGTCCCCTGCCCCCTATTATTATTATACAGAGGAAGAGGAGGCTCACCATGACCCCTGCTCCCTATTATTATTATACAGAGGAAGAGGAGGCTCACCATGACTCCTGCCCCCTATTATTATTATACAGTGGAAGAGGAGGCTCACCATGACCCCTGCCCCCTATTATTATTATACAAATTAAGAGGGTTCCCATGGCTCCTGCCCCCTATTATTATTATCATACAGAGGAAGAGGAGGCTCACCATGACCCCTGCCCCCTATTATTATTATACAGAGGAAGAGGAGGCTCACCATGACCCCTGCTCCCTATTATTATTATACAGAGGAAGAGGAGGCTCACCATGACTCCTGCCCCCTATTATTATTATACAGTGGAAGAGGAGGCTCACCATGACCCCTGCCCCCTATTATTATTATACAAATTAAGAGGGTTCCCATGGCTCCTGCCCCCTATTATTATTATCATACAGAGGAAGAGGGGGCTCACCATGACTCCTGCCCCCTATTATTATTATACAGTGGAAGAGGAGGCTCACCATGACCCCTGCCCCCTATTATTATTATACAGTGGAAGAGGAGGCTCACCATGACCCCTGCCCCCTATTATTATTATACAAATTAAGAGGGTTCCCATGGCTCCTGCCCCCTATTATTATTATCATACAGAGGAAGAGGAGGCTCACCATGACCCCTGCCTTGGCCAGAAGGGGCATAGTTTGAGAGATTTTTATTGGTTAAGGCTAGAAAATTTAGTAGAATTCTTTCAATTACTTTATAAAAAGCAATGATATTGCTCGGCTTTGGTTCATATGTGTGTTGATCTTCCACAGAGGAGAATACAGTAAATGGTCACTGTGTTGTCTCAGTTATACAAGCAGCTACATCAGAAATCCTCCCGCTGCCCCCCTCCAGCAGCGACTCCTCAGACTGCACACACTGCCGCAGGAGCCCCAGCATTGCTCCCGGGTGCAGCCACAGGTGAGGGCACAGTATGTTTGAAATATAAACAGGTGACTGTGAGTAAAGATGGGACTATTACTCTCTGATCATATGTTTCCTGCAGGTGGTGGCAGCATCTCTCATAGCTGTTATCAGCTTCCGGATAATACTTACCACTGTTATTATTATTTATTTATTGTCTTCCAGGTTAAGTTCTACAGAGCAACCAGAAACAGACTCTGATATACAGAGGAGGGGATTTGTAAGGACGCAAGGATCTCTATCCACATAGACACAGTAATGGAGGATCAGCACTTCCTTCCATTACAGGGTAAACCTCCAACCTCTATTAATAGTAATTTTGTGTATTAATACACTAATAGCTCCGCGGGAAATGTTAGTAGTAAAGTATTTCAATCAACAACAACACCTTCAGTGTGGACAATCAAAAATTGTAACTTCTCTCAGGGAACACTTTGTAATTGCGCAATTGGAGGGGATTGATCTCTAAAGAAGCACGTTTATTATATTTGATTTCTATCTGACCCGACGGAGAAACCAAAAGCTGAGTAATTCATTGTTACCCTGGAAGATTACACCTGTTGTTTATTACAAAGTGTTCCCTGAGAGAAGTTACAATTTTTGGCATTATCTAACTAAGGAATCTGGTACGTGATTTAATCATAAGTGGTGTTGGGACTCACAAAGCCTGCAATTGATTGTCCACACTGAAGGTGTTGTTGTTGATTGAAATACTTTACTACTAACATTTCCCGCGGAGCTATTAGTGTATTAATACACAAAATTACTATTGTTTGAAGAATGCACCAATACGGTCTTACTAACTCCAGCGGAAGAAAGGATTGCCTTTATAATATGATTCAATTTAATCTTAATACACTGTAATATTTTTAGCGCGGTTTAGAAGAATTGTTCCTCCAACCTCTATTACTGAAGACCTACTAGTTCTTCCTTTATTTACTAGGATAGGGATCCCCTTCATGTGGCACCTTGGATTGGAATGGCTGTCTGGATGGGTGGCTCCTAGATCAGGGAGAATCCCTCCTTTTCTCTCTTCTAATTCTCTGATCAGAATTTGCTGGTTGGGCAGAGACTCCTAGTATTTCCTCCCCAGATCCCCAGCCCTGTTTCTGCACTCCTCTATTATTGTGCTTATGCTGGAATTGTTAAACATTCAGGAATTGAACAACTTCTACTGTAGTTTTGGAACACCCCTGGAGTCAGTGCAGGGCAATGCAACAACTGCCAACACACCTACTCTACCCTCTACCCGCAACACAGCTCTCTTGCCTCTGAGCCCAGATGGAATATCAACACACTATCTTATATCAAGTGCAGATCAACTGTCCTTCGACTTCGCTAACATCTGTAATGCATCCTAGGAGACATGGGTGGTCCCATTGTGCCTGAAGCGATCTGTCATTAGAACAGGGTCTAAGAAATCACAGGCAGTTAAAGTGGACCAACACCCAGGATTTTGACTATACTGGGTCTTGGTCCACTTCGGTGGGGCACAGACGGCACGTCTAGAGGGGCGCGAGGGAGGCGGCCGGCCGCCGCCGAAGATAAGGTAAGGAGTTTGGGGTGTTTGGGGGGGTTTCACCCCGCGGGACATCCCGATCTCGGATGTCCCGCGGGGAGGGAGGTGATCGGCCCGGGAATCTTATAGATTCCCGGGCCGATCACCCGTGGGTGTTGGTCCACTTTAAGTTGACTACAGACCAGTTGCACTAACATTAGTGGTCATGAAAACGTTTGATCACATGGGACCTGGCAAGCAGCTCACCTGATGCCTGTAACATATGCCTCTACGGCAGTGCAGGATATAAACTGTAGGAGGGCTCTAAAGGTTGCCCTCCATTCAATTTATTTCCTCCAGGACCATGCATACATGTGGTCTAACGGCCACTCTGTCCCTTTGCAGCTCTCAGCTTGAGCAAGCACGGCAAACCATAGTGGTCCCACAGCTCATAAACTCAAAGCTACAACATGACATGGCCTTTCCAGCCACATCCCAGGAAAAAGAGCAGAACGTATTTACATTATATATATTTACCCCCTCTGTTCCCAAAGGGGGTAAAGTAGGAAGAAGTTAGTGTGTGGCCATACAGGGATTTTAAGAAGACCACGTGTGTGAACATTGACCCTCTCCGCATATATGGCTAACAGGTCTTCAGCTGATACAGTAAACATGGCCCTTCACTATGTGAATGAACACCTATACACAGGGATAATGTATATAGAATACAGTTTGGCTTTAAATACCATATTAGATTAGCTAAAAGGTTGCACTTATTAGACAAGTTCACAAGGTGTGCACCTGGATAAGATGCTTTCTGTCTGGCAGAACACAGCAAGTCAGGCTTGCACCATATACCTGTACAGCATCAGAACCACATGCACCAGAGCCCTTCAAAGCCTTATTTTCTTTGTATCCTAATGTCAGCTCCACCAAAACTTGAATTTCACAGATGATACCATAGTCATTTTCCTATTAAGAGAAAATGAACAGGAATGAACAGCCCTATTGCGAGGCAGCTGATGAACTTGGAAGATGCTGTAGCATCAGTAATCTTTTAATCAACTCTGCCAGGACAGTCGATATTTGAAAAGAGAAAATGTAGTGGTTCCCCTCTTACTAGTAGAACCAGCCTGGGTGCTAACTATAAGAGCAGGTAGACCAGAGCACAGAGGCCAAGAAGCCAGTACCTGGCCATGAAAGCTACCAGCCTGCATAGCCCACACAGGCTCTTCTACACCCCCTCGGCTTTGGGGGTGCTAGTAATGGGACTGAGGACTATGGCAAGACAAATGTAAACATTTCTAGACCTGCTCCAATTATCTTTATGTTGTCCCACACTGTCCGCTACTGTTTCCGCCAGACTGATCGGCAGAAGGGAGTCCCCTGCCCCGTGCATGGCTTACACTAATCACTTCTGACATCTCGTTCCTGCTGCAGGGACGGGCTTTTTATACCAGCAGAGTGAGCTGATGTAAATTTACTCGCCAGTGAAAAAAGCCCCTCCCTGCAGCGGGGAGTGAGATGCCAGGAGCCCAGCGCGGGACAAAGGCTCTGTGTTCCCTGTCCCGATGAGAGAGATAGGAGGAGAGGCAAGAGATGCCAAGAGAGGTGCGAGATCTTGGATTCCAAGAGAAGAAAGAATATTGAGACGCAGAGCGTGGTCGACAGTGTCAAAAGCAGATCATAAGTCGAGAAGAATGAGAGCAGAGTAGTGGCCTTTGGATTTGGCTGTCAGTAGATCATTGGTGACTTTGGTGAGTGCAGTTTCGGTAGAGTGACATGAGTAGAAACCAGATTGGAGGGGATCTAGGAGGGAGTTTGTAGACAGATAGTTTGTAAGTTCTGTATGGACATGCTGTTCAAGAAGCTTGGATGAGATAGGGAGCAGAGAGATTGGGCGGTAACTGGGGAGGGCAGAGGGGTCCAGAGAGGGTTTTTTGATGAGTGGAGTTATAACAGCATGCTTATAGACGGAGGGAAAGGTACCAGTGGAGAGGGAGAGGTTGAATAAAGATATTAGGGCTGGAATGACAGATGGAGACATTCGAGGGATGGTTGAATGGAATGGGATCAAGGGAGCAGGTGGTCAGGTGAGCCTTTGAGACCAGGGGGGAGAGACCTTGAGCAGTTTTAGCAGTGTGAAATTAGTTAATGAGTGGGGCAGGGGGGATGTTGGTAGGAGAGAGGTGTTCTGAGGGGTGAAGCCACTTCGAATCATGTCAATTTTGTCTTCGAAGTATGCAGCAAATTGCTCAGCAGTTAGCTGTGAGGATGGAGGAGCTGGCGGTGGGCGGAGAAGGGAGTTGAAAGTGTTAAATAGCTGTTTTGGACTCCGGGCCTGAGTTGATATGAGTGATGTGAAATATTCCTGTTTAGCAGATGAAAGGGCAGTCCTGAGTTCCTGAAGGGCTTTCTTGTATAACAGGAAGTCCTCCTTGGTTTTGGATTTCCTCCAATGCCGTTCAGCAACTCGAGAATGCTGTTTTAATGTTGCAGTGTTAGTATTAAGCCAAGGTTGTATTTTTTTGGCCTGAGGGTGGCTGTAGTTAAGGGGAGCAACAGAGTCAAGGGCAGCAGTTAGTGTATTATGGTAGTATGAAGCGGCAGTGTCTACATTGGTAAATGAGGGCAGGGTGTGAAGGGGATGTAAAGCATCGGAGAGAGATTGAAGGTCTAGGTTTCTGCGGTTTCTGTGAAGAATAGCCGGTTTGTGTGCAGGGGGTAGTGGTAAGGGAAGAGAGTGTTAGTGTTAGTAGGTTGTGATTCGAGAGGGGAAGTGGGGATGAGGAAAGACTGGATACAGAGCAGAGATGAGTAGAGAGTAGGTTGAGCGTATGTCCATCTTTGTGCGTGGGGCTGGTAGACCGTTGTTTGAGGCCAAAGGAGGTGGTTAGGGATAATAGTTTGGTGGTTGCAGGGTTGTTGGTGTCAACGAGTATGTTGAAGTCCCCCATGATTATAGCCGGGATGTCAGAGGACAGGAAGTGTAGAAGCCAAATTGAGAGGTGGTCCAGAAAGAGAGAGGCAGGTCCAGGAGGGCGATAGATAATGGCAATATTTAGGTGACAGGGAGAGTAGAGATGGACACAGTGAACTTCAAAAGAAGGGAAGGAAAGGGAGGGTAGAGCAGGGGTTGGGTTAAATGAGCAGTATTCAGACCGAAGGATGCCAACACCTCCACCCTGTTTGTTGCTTGATCTTGGGGTGTGGCTGAACTGTAAGCCCCCGTATGAGAGGGCAGCAGGCGAGGCTGTATCAGAGGGAGTGAGCCAGGTTTTAGTAAAGGCCATGAAAGTGAAGAGGTTGGTAGTGAAGAGGTAATGGATGTATGCCAGTTTGTTGCACACTGAACGTGCATTCCACAGTGCACAGGTGACAATGGGGGGAGTGCGTGGGGAGGGGGTAATTGTTAAGAGGTTGGCTAGGTTCCGTGTGTGTGCTGGTTTGATACCACGGTGAAGGTTAGTCTGTGATGAGTTGTGGGGTGTAGAGGAGCGGGAAGGTGAAGGAAATGGACCTGGGTTTTGAGCGATGTCACCAGCAGCAAGTAGGAGCAGAGAAAGGGAGAGGAGGTGACTGTGGGATTTAAAAGTGGCAGAGCGTGTTTTGCGGGTGCATGGAGAAAGGGAGAGAGATTTAGCCAGTGAGATGAATTGCGAGCACAGGTAGGGGGATGAGAGCAGTGATGGAGAGATATAGAGACTTACCAGGTGCAGGGCGATGCTGGGAGTTCAGGAATTTTAGAGTGAGAGGAAGCAGGACTGTGAAATACCAGAGAAGCATTGTTGGGGGATGAAAGTTCTTTAGACAAGCAGAGTCTGGTGCCTGTTCCCTTCTGGTCACTTCGGGCTCAATTCTGGCCTAATTCTTCGATGGGCTTAAAAAATCCTGGACTTCAGAAATCTAGGACTGCAGCCCAGGCTGAGTGCAGCCATTCCCCTGAGATATATTACCACTTGTGACTACTTCCATAACAATCTTATCTGTAATAATCTGATTCTGTCACTTAATTTTATTTCAAATTCAAGCCCTCGCAATCCATTACACACACATTCCCCAGAATCTGGAAACCCCCACACATCTTGGTACAGGGGCCCCCAACAGTCTCCAGAGACACTATAGTAGGAAACATAAAAACTGAGGAAGAAAAAGTATTCGTGCAGCTCAGTACAGGGGTCTGACTCTCATCTTTATTCACAGACCCTGGAGAAACTATAGTGAAAACTGAGGAAGAAGAAGACGTAGTTGTGAAGCATGAAGAGAAGGAAATGCCTTTACAGATCAGCTCAGGTGAGTAATAAACTGTGTACAGAAGAGATTTCCCTGTATCTCCTGACCAATTACCCCACAAAAATAAACAGCTCAGCACAGGGACATGACTCTCATTTTTATTCTTAGACCCCGGAGAAGCTATAGTGAAAACTGAGAAGGAAGAAGAAATAGTTGTGAAAAAAGAAGAGGAAGAAATACCTTTACAGATCAGCTCAGGTGAGTAATATTATATTATGTAGAGAGTTATGACTATTCTTCCTGTTCATTTACTGCAATTCACTGTCCTAATGCTGTGCTCCAGCTTATCTTTAAATTGGCGAGCTTCTCTTCCACACCAGAACACATGATAACAGAAAAGGGAGCTCCTCTGCTGCCAGCTCGTCACAGCTTTATAGCACAGATAGGGTTCAAGCCATGATGACAGTGAGTACATACTGCCCAATATATAACCGGAGGGGGGCGCAGCAGTCCTGTGAGGTTTGGGGGAGGTTTTAACAGCCTTTATAACCCCCCCCATACATTAGGTTGTATGGTTCACCACCAATTAATACTTGTTTAATACTGGGGACTGGGGGAAGGGGTGGGGCTTTTAAACTTGTTACAGTTGTGTTTACTCTATAGGGGGAGGAGCTTGCTTACTCTGTGGCCGTCCTGAAGGACTCATAGAAATACCATTATCGGTAAGACTAACAAGGATTATCTTCTTCCAGTGGTCTAGTAGCCATAGCTGGAAATGGAAGGAAGGCATCCAGGCATCTTTTGAACTCTTTTGGGGCATCTTTCATAACTACCTCCCCTGGTAGCGAGTTCCATAGTCTCACTGCTCTTACAGAGAAGAACCCCCTCCTATGTCGGTGGAGGGAGCGCCTTTCCCTTAGTGGATGTCCTTGGGTTATGGTTACGCTCTGGGATATAAATAGATCATGGGAGAGATCTGTGTATTGACCTTGGATATATTAATATATAGTTGTTAAATCCCCCCTCAAGCGTCTCTTTTCCAAACTAAATGAACCTACCTTTGACTACCTTTCAGGGTACTCTAGTCCCCGCACTGCATTTATTAACTTCCTCCTTTGAACGTGCTCCAGATTTGATATGTCCTTCTTACGCACTGGTGCCCAGAACTGTACACAATATTCCATATGGGGTCTGACCAGTGACTTGTACAGGGGAAAAATTATGCTCTGTAGACAAAAAAGAAATTTAGCCCTCTGCACACTCATAATACATACTACTACATACAACACTTGTTAAAAGAATGGGCTGTTAGTTAACATAGCTTGCAATGAATGTAAAAGCGAGGTAGCCATGACAAGGCCGTCCAATTTGCAATGCAATTCATGAACCAGCCTGTCTAAAGGCAATAACTTAACTTGCCTGCACACACACAATGAAAAATGCTTTTCTTTGACTGTGCAATGCTACAATTCAGTGGAAAGGTTTCAGGTAGAGGCCAATTGGATTCCCTATTGCATTGGGAGAGCTACAATCCAGCACATTTGGCCACTAACCTGCAAATGCAACTGCAAAAAGGAAGGTAGGATGTGCTCATCCAGTCAATAGTCAAATTATGCTCTGGTCATGGGCACCTATGACCCTCCTGATGCACCCCATTATCCTGTTTGCCCTGCCAGATGCTGTCTACAGTTAAGTTTATTGTTAACTAAAACCCCTAAGTCCTTTTTCCATTGTAGTTTTACCAAGCATTTTATTTAGTGTGTAATCATGGCACATATTTCTCCTTACCATGTGCATAACCTTACATTTATATTTGTTAAACTTTTATTGCTTCCAATTTATCTAAATCGGTAGCTGCCTGTTGTCCTCTATTGTGTTAATTACTTTACACAGCTTAGTATCATCTGCAGAGATTTATTGTTTAATCCATACCCTATGTCATTTATATATATATATATATATATATATATATATTGAGGAGAATTGGCCCAGAACTGACCCTTGTGGTTCTCCACTAGTAACGGTGACCCAATCTGAGTATATACTGTTGAACACCACCCTCTGCTTCCTATCATTAAGCTAATTTCTCACCCATGTACACACATTCTCCCCAGTCCAAGCATTCTCATCTTTTGTACCAGTTGGCACCGTATAAAAAACTATAGAAAAGTCAAGATAAATGATATCCACTGACTCCCCCTGAAACAGTCTTGAACTCATAAAAGCTGTGTGTCTAGCAGGAGCATTTCTGCATAAATCAATATGGTATAATAAGGTCCCTTTCACAGAGATACCCCAGGATAACCTCCCTTAGAAAACCTTTAAACAGCTTGCCCACCACAGATGTTAAACTTACCAGTCTGTAGATATTTGCTAATCTCTGATCCCTTGGAACAGCCACCGTCATTATGGAATCTACAAATATTAGAAATAATGGCTTGTCTATTACTGTACATAACTCCCTTAAAACATGAGGATGTATGCCATCTGGTCCCGGGATTTAAATCTGCTTGAGAAGCCGCTGGACTTTATCCTTGATTAGACCAGTGACATTTAATGGAGGCTTTGGGTTATTGCTCTGCATTTCACCTGGCATGTCATGTTCTTTTGTGAATATAGAAACAAAGAAGATAGTAAATTCACTTTTTTCCCATTCCCTTCTATAGTTGCCCCTCCTTGCTTTTCAGGGGGCCCACCACCTCAGGTTTCTATCTTTTTCTGTCTATGTAGCTAAAAAAACATTTTGGGGGTTAGTTTTACCTTATTTGGCAATCTGTCTTTCCGTCTCCAGCTTTGTCATCCTTTATCTGTTGTTTACGTAGTTTTTTTTCTTCTTTATAGTTTTGTAATGCTTCCACAGTCCCTACTTGCTTTAAATGTTTAAATGCTTTTGTTGTTTTTTGTCCCCCTAACCTTTTTGTTTCTAACCTTTTTATTCCCTTAAGGTATATATCTATTACAATAAATATTGGGGAGTTCCTTGAAAGTATCCCATTTACTATCCATGTTTTTAAGGACATTTTCTCAGTCAATGCGGTTTAGGGCATCTCAAAACTGGTCAAACCTTGCTGTTTTGCGTTTTTGTGGCTCCATGATAAGGCACCCTAGTGACTGCTAAGTGGAACCTTCGTTACATTGTCTGGTACATTGGTTAGCATTATGTCCAGCATGGCCCTCCCCCTTGTTGAAGCTTGTACATGTTGGGACAGGTGGTAACTTTAACTACCCAATCTATATCTGGGTCGTTATAGTCCGCCATAACAACCTCATTTAAAGGCATTAAAAAAAGATAAATAATAGCCACACAATAGCTTATAACGTGCATAAATAATGTGGCAATAGAAAAGAAAAAAATGTGTATGTCTTACTTTAAAATATTAAAGTGAAAATGGCTCAGTCCATTTGCTGAATGGGAGATCTGCTGGGCTTTATACAGTGAGGTGATATAGAGCCACTGCATTTAGCACACTGGTCTCCTAGAAACAGCTGCATTTCACAAGCAGGCGTTATGTGAGGTGCTGCTTCTGTAATGAGACCACCAGGTGACTCCCATAAATATATAAACTCTCTACAAAATAAACTTAACTGGCTGAAAATATATTCTGCTTTGAATAACTGTGCAGGTATATATACAAAGGTATTAAAGCAGAACAAAACCCTGAGTGACCACTGACCTTCCCCCTGGGGCATCCCAAATTGAGATGCCCAACTGTGTGAAACGCCACCTGGGTCGCTGCAAAAACCCACCTTTTTCTTGGCTCCCATGGTGATGTAAATAGCTGTGGAGGCATCCTCAGCATCTCTGGGCTGAAGCTCGCTCCCACGAATAACCATTCAGATAGGCTGGGCTCCCAGGGATGCAGCTGCTCCAGCTCCCCATCGCTGAGCTCTGCGTGCAAACAGAGACATTTGCCAAGCAAACAGCACTGATTGGGCGAGCCCGTGCATGTGCTATGGGACGGAGAAAGGTATATTTTGACAGGTGAACTGGGGGATTTCACATAGTAGGGCATCCCAAGTTGGGTCAAGAAACACAATTAGGGATAGTGAAAATCCTGGGGTTTGTTCTGCTTAAAACACACAAAGCTGGAAGGAAGAATACATGGAAAAAGGTGTTGCAAGAATAAGAAAATGGGAAACTTTAAACATTCTGCAGACATCAGAGGTAACATGATACAATTATAAATGTGGAGAGCAACAAAAACAGGATGAAAATAAAAAAAAATACAATTGTGAAAAAACTATAATAAAATAATGAAATAGTGGGGAGTTGGATTTGTACACTTCACTCTCTGTATTAGAAGCCAGCACCTTACCAACTGAGCTATATAACCTGTTGCAGTGAACTGAAACTTTTAATGTCATAACTTTGTAAGCTTTCACCATAGTCTCCCTTTCTGTCTCTTTCACAGTCTCAAAGCCTGTCTCATGTCTTTCTCTCTGTTTCAAAGCCCATCCCGTGTCCCTCTCTCAGTGCTGGCGATCATCTTGCCTTCAAAGGTGAGCAGTGACACAAAGCACCTCTACAGAGGAGACATGACACTCAAAAACCATTCACGCCCCGACTCACTACAGTGAATGTGCTGCCCCCTCATCAAACCCTGGTCACTCCAGCTGCACCGATCACAAGTCAGCAGCAGAGGCAGTTCTCCCCAACATAGCACATGGATCAGTTCCAGGTGATGGGCCCTGTCAGGCAGGTGCATCTTTAAACATCTCGAGCTCCACAATGCCAGCATGTGGATTCTGATATATCTGGAGGCTTGTAGGAAACCCCATCAGGTAATTTCCCTAAAATATATCCTCTTGCAGACTGGGCTGTAGGACTGAGGATTGTACAATTCAGCAGACTCTTTTGCAGTGTTATGGTCCCTCCTACACACACAGTAACCCTGTAGGTTTACTGCCTAGTTATAGCTTTCATTCAGCCTTGTCTTGGTTACTCCCGCTATCTCATATTGTTCTTCTGTTATTATCAGTTCTAGTTATTTGTCAAGCTTCTAGCATTTTTCAGTATGTATTTCAAATGCTTATGCTTATTTTATTTTATATATTGCCCTTATGCCTGCTAGATGTGCTTCCCCCTCTCCACCCCCATTTTCATGCCTACACCCACTGTCTCCTTCTTTTCTTTTTTTTTTTTTTTTTTTTTTATATATTCTTTATTTATTTAGAATTTGCAGGATACAATAAAAAGGGGACAAAAACATGACAAATGAATTGCAAAATGACAAGAGAAGACACAATCTAAGATATGCAACAGTGTACTGGAGCCTGACGCGGGCCACAAAAAGGGCCAGTAACATTTCCTGGCTCTCATGACTGCAACTCAGTGATCAATCATTGCTCGCCGCTCGATCCGCTGTGACCGGGTCTATGTTAACTGACTATGCTGCAGGGCCATCGTGTGAATACTTCTCGGGTACAACGGGCGATAACTCCACTGAGTAAGACCTATACCCAATCAGGCCAGCCACAGCAGCGATTAGGCAGTCGTGTTATCTCCAAGCTGTCATAAATGCAAACTACACCTAAAACGATTAGTGAAAGATGAGGTCCTGACTTGGCAGTCAGTGAGTATTCAGGGGGAGACAGAGACAAGGGAGGGGGAGGGGGTGGACAGCCAAGAAAAAGAAAAAGGGAAGAAGTAAGTAGGGAAAAAATAGGAAGCAGGAGATATGCCGGGAAAGGAGGCAGAACTGGCACCCACTGAAGGTCCGTCTAACCACCTATGCCTCTGCCCCCAAAAGAGCCTTGTAAGCCTGAGACATTGTAAAATCTACCCAATGAGCCCACTTGGTTCTATGTACTTCCTCAGACTCCCGTTGGGCCGCTATCATCCCCTCAAATCTCTCAATTTCCCCCACCCTCTTCAGCCACTGCGAAATGCTTGGAGGTGACTGGCTCTTCCAACGCGAAGGGACACACGCTTTTGCGGCGTTAACCAGTTGGGACACCACCGATCTCTGGTAGCTCTTGGCGGGTATGGCCGAGTGGTGGAGGAGGAAGAAGGCAGGGCCCCAGGGAACCTCTCTATCAGTCATGCGTTGTATCACTTCTCCAACCCCCTTCCAAAACGGTGGCATGACCAGAAAATGTGCAGAAGGTCGCCACGTTCGGAGTTACATCTCCAGCACACCGAGGGGACAGATGGGAACCACTTATTAAGCTGTGCCAGAACTCTATACCAGCGCATGAGCACCTTATAATTGCACTCCTTATACTTAGTGCACGTCGCGGTCCTGTGGGCCAGTTCAAGAATTTTCTTACGTTGCTTAGGCGTGAATGTGACTCCCAAGTCTTCCTCCCATTTGGCGAAACACGGGGGGTCCCCCTGGGATTGTGTATTTAACAGGATTTTATAGGTAAGGGAGAGAGTGTGTCTAGTGGGGCCTTTCTCTTCGCACAACCTCTCAAAGGTAGTCAGATCCCTTAGCTGGTGTAGCTGGTGTCTAAGGGATTGCAGGAAATGATTAAGCTGTCTCCACTGCCACGCGTCCCACTTCGGGAGATCGTGTGTCTCAGCCAGACTCTCCAGAAGTGTATAGTCGCTTATGTGGCTGAAGTGTTTGGCCCGGCAGATGCCCTTTTTAAGCCACTGATCGACGAGCCCACCACCCATCCCAGGCGAGAACTCTGGGTTTCCAGCCAAACAAAGTTCGAAAACACTCCTCCAATTCTCCGAAGAAAAGAGCCAGGGATCTCAATCGGAAGAGCCTGAATCAGGTATAGGAGTCGAGGCAGCAGATTCATCTTAAGTGTGTTACATCTCCCAAACCATGAAAGCTGTTTGTGTGCCCATGTATCGATGTCTCTGGTGAAGGATTTCAAGAGTGGAGGGAAATTAAGTTCGAATAGCCTATTCAAGGACCTGCCTATTTTCGTGCCCAAGTATGTGATGTGATCTCGTGCCCATTTAAAAGGGAAAGACTGACTAAGGTTGGCTTCTCTAACTGCCGGTATATTTACATTAAGTATCTCCGATTTTTGCATATTGATCTTATAGCTGGAGAGACCTTTGTAAGTCTCAAGTTCTCTAATTAAGTTTGGAAGAGAAACTTCCGGACTAGTAACAAAGAACAATAAGTCATCTGCATACGCCGCTATTTTGCAGTGTCCGGAGGGAAGGCGTATGCCCTGTATACTCTGGTTATCTCTGATGTAGCATAGAAGTGGCTCCAGCGTCAAGATGAATATCAGAGGAGAAAGAGGGCACCCCTGTCTTGTCCCATTACCTATGCCGAAAGGTTCCGAAGTCGTACCATTGACTCCCACTACCGCGGTAGGGCCATGGTATAAGCTCTTTATCCAGCTTAGCATGCTATCCTTCAAGCCAATGTGCCTTAGGACTCCAAACATAAAATCCCACTGTACTCTATCGAACGCTTTTTCAGCATCGGTTGATAGGAGAAGCATGGGGAGGTTGCGTTGTGTCGCCATGTGGATAAGGTTCAGTGTCTTCGTGGTGTTGTCACGGGCTTCCCTATAGGGCATAAAACCCACCTGGTCTAAGTGTATAACATGGTGGAGGTGCGTTGCCAAGCGCGATGCCAATATTTTCGCAAAAAGCTTAACATCGGCATTCAGGAGGGATATTGGCCTATAGCTAGGGCTGAGTGTGGGATCTTTGCCATCCTTCGGAATTACCGCGATTCTGGCCGATAAGCTGTCTCTTGGGAATGTGTTGCCCGAGCCCATTGAGTTGAACACCTCCAGCATTCTGGGCGAAAGAATCCCCGCAAAAGTTTTGTAATATATGAGGGGGAACCCGTCCGGTCCTGGTGCTTTCCCTGTGGCCGCAGCTTTCAATGCTGTGGCTAGCTCCTCGTGGGAGATCGGGTCCTCTAGCTCACTCAGTATCTCCGGCGGCAGTTGAGGAAGCCCAGAGTGCTGGAGGTAGGCAGCTATATCTGCAGCTCTCTTGCTTGTCCTGTCAGTGGGTATGTTATACAGATCCTCGTAATAATTCCTAAAGACTTTGGCGATCTCCGCCGCCTTATGCTTAATGGCTCCCGTCTTGTCCAGGATTTTAGGGACGTAAGTTTTGGCTCTTTCTCCCCTCAGGGCCATGGCCAGCAGGCGACCGCATTTGTCACCCGACTCGTAGTAGGTTTTCCTACACTTGATGAGCTGGAGTTTAGCGGAGTCGTTACTTAACCTGCGTAGCCGGTCCCTGAGGAAAGTCAGACCCGCCAGGTGCTCAGAAGCCAGTGACTGTTTGTGTAGCGCTTCCAGTCTTTGAATCTCACCCAACAGGACCCGAACAGCCTCGCCCTTTTCCTTTTTTATCCTCGCACCCCGTTGGATCAGGAGGCCCCTAGCAACGCATTTATGTGCCTCCCAGATCATTGCAGGTTTATACCCCGGTGTAGTGTTCCTATCAAAGAATTCCCTTAGATGCTGTTGGAAGGACTCCCTGAACCCTGTATCTTGAATGAGTGAGGTATTTAGCTTCCAGTCCCAGGACCGAGGCGACTGGGTGTGTGCATATAGGGTGAGCTCTATTGGGGCGTGGTCGGACAATACAATATTGCCAATAGTCGCCTTTTTAACTCTCTGTAATGTGTGGTGTTGAATAAGGAATAGGTCAATTCTAGAATACATGTTGTGCGGGGGCGAATAGTACGAGTAGTCTCTGCCATCAGGGTGAAGTATGCGCCAGGGGTCTACAAGCTGGTGCAGGTGCAGTAGTCTCCTGAGTTTTCTAAGTTTAGTGTAGGGGAGGTACGTGTGGCCCTTGGAGGTGTCAATTAACGGGTCCAAGGTGAAGTTAAAGTCCCCCCCGATTACAACTCTTCCCTCGGCAAAGTCCGCCATTTTAGTCAATACCTCCTCAAGGAAGTCCACCTGACCTGTGTTAGGGCAGTAAATGTTAACTAGGGTGAAGGATTCAGACCACATCCTCCCCTTGACCATGAGCCACCTCCCCTCGCCACCACTCAGCACACCCGCCTCTTCCCAAGGTACTGACCTCGATAGCAGCAAGCTCACCCCATGTGACTGGGAGTCCGGAGAGAAGCTGTGGTAAGAGACCGGGAACGCTCTATCTCTCATGGTGGGTGGATTTGCTGCCCTGAAGTGGGTTTCCTGGAGAAAAGCGACATTGGCCTTCAAAGCCTTGAGGTTTCTCAAGATCTGTCTCCTTTTCTCCGGTGTGTTCAGTCCCTTCACGTTGAAAGAAACCAGGTTAGGTTCGCTCATTATGGCTGCTTTTGGGGGGGGAGGGGGGAGAGGGCCAGGGAGAGCAGTTAGTCAAGTCACAAGCAAGGGGAGACAGTGAGCAAAGGTTAGGGGGGAGGTAGTAGGAAATGAACGGATGGAGGGAAAAGGGAAAGGATTAAACAATAAACAGTTTTAAGAAACCAAAAACAGAAACAGTAAAGACCGGGTAAGCCGGTCAAAAACCCTCTAAGCAGGGTCAACTAGATAGCGATCTCGCTGAGTCTGTGGCCTATCCCCAAACGGGAAAGGTCAGAGACTGGCCTAAGTGAGGAGCTATGTCCGGCGGCAAAGACGCGGGGTCAGCCTCCCCCACCGAGAGAAGCTATTGACACAAAACCCAAGTTGTGCAACCAACAACGTCAGAACTCAAGAATTAAACAGTGCTGTCGGGCGAAGAAGGAAGAGAGACTCCAGCAACCGTGGGCAACAGTCCAAGACTACTGCTCGTTATCTGCAGGTCTCGGCGGTCTATCTCTCGGTCTTCTCGACCTGTTTTCCCTTCGGCTCCTTGGCACAGCGCTTCTGGGCCTCAGTGGCGGAAGGGAGGTAGGAACCACCAACCAGTTAGGCACCGGGATAGGGTTGGCGTTGAGAAATGCAAATAATCCCGCCAGATCTTGATAAGTCCGAAGGGTGAAGGAGCTGCCATCTCTGTTCACTATTAGGTGGAGGGGGCATCCCCAATCTGTAAGTCCCCCCGGCATTTCTTATCAGATCTAAGACCGGGCGCAGGAGCCTGCGCATTTGTAGGGTGCGCCTAGAGAGGTCTGGGAATATAGTGACGTTCGCCCCGTCAAAGTCTATCGGGCCGTGCCTCCAGGCCTTCCGGGAGATTTCTTCCTTGATGCTGTAGTGATGGATGCGACAAACAATGTCCCTCGGCCGGGATGGGTCGCTGCTTGGTGGGCCCAACGCCCTGTGTGCTCTATCTATCTCAATCGGGGTATTCGGCTCTCTTGCAAGTAGCCGGTTGAATATCACTGTGATTATTTGCTTGACGTCCTCTCCACTAGAGGCCTCAGGAATGCCCCGGACTCGGAGATTATTTCGCCTGTGCCTATTTTCTAGGTCGTCGTGCTGGAGCTGCAACTGTAAAATTTGAGCTGATTGACTCTCTAATTGTGTCGCCATGGCGGCCAATGCCGCCTCCGTAGCTGTGTGATTAGAAGAGACTCTAGCGTCCAAAGACTGAATCTGGCCTCTAACTTCTGATATATCTTTTTTATATGCTGCTTCATATCTCCTGATCAGCGACTCAAAGTCCGCTTTGGTAGGGATAGATTTGAGGAAAGAGAGTGTTTCAAGATGGATGTTACTGGCGGCCAGGGCTTCACCTCTCTCCCCGGCTCCAGTAGAGGCCGCTGGGGAATCTGGATATAGGATTGGGGAAGGAAGGTCCACTCTGGGCGGAAAGTCCATAACCGGCGGAGTCATAGACTCTTGGGGGATAGCGAGCACCCCCTCTGGCTGGCAGGGTGATAAAACCTCCTCCTCTCGCTGAAGCCACGTTCGGTGGGGGGTACCCACAGTGGGAGCCGTCATGCCGCCACTTATAGGGTGCGTTGCAGGGGTCAATCTGGGCTCTTCTCTCAAGCCAAGCCCCGACCTCGGGACGCTTCTAGAGCGCTGTATCCTCTGCGGGAGGGGGTGGGTGGAAGGGGCATAGGGGAAGAAGGTCCAGGTACTGCAGTGCTCTGCGAGCGATCGGTGGTGAAGCCATAGCTCTCCAGCCTTCCCACTGCTGCGGAACCCCTTGCTGACTTATGAGCCTGTTTAGCAGGCAGATGGACGGGATGGGCCACGGTGGTCAGCTGTTGCCTGCCAACCCCACTGGGGGGTGGGTTCTGCAGCCCTGGGCACTCCCCATGCATGGCACCCAAGGCGGCCGGGCAGTATTGGTTTGGTGGGCCCTCCAATATGTGTTGTGCCTTAGCTGAGAACGTAATAAGCCTGTCTGACCCCCTCTGCTCCTCATCCTGGGGATCACCTTCTGCGTGCACCGGCTGAGGCAGAGGAAACAAGCCCGTCTGCACTGTTGAGAGACGGCCCCCCTTCTCCCCCTCCGGAGCGCTCACTGTGAGGCTGTGCCCCGCTCCCGGCAGCTGAACCTCTTCGCCGCCGCCGCCGCTCATACCTTCAGGCCGCCGCTTCTGCTGTTCCGTCGGGGGGGGGGGTGAGATCGCCCCTGCCACCGCCATGGGGCCCTCCCCCTCCTGCTCAGCTCCCAATGACTGCAGTCGCGCGCCGGGGCTGCTCGGGCCGGATCTCGCCGCTGAGGAATGCGGCGTCTCTCCGCCGCTGCTAGGTCGATCGGTGGCGCTCTCCATCTCCTCCGATCCACTGTATTCTGATGAGGGTGGAAGCGGCGCCATGGCTGCGCCCACGTGACTCCTCCCGTCCTCCGGCACTGCTCTCCGCACCGAAGAACCGGCGATCGGCAGCTTCCGCTTGTCCCTTCGTCTTTTGCCCTTCATGGGACCGTCTGCGGGGTGAGTTCTGAGTAGAACAGGTCGCACAAGATATTGATTATACTCTCGGTGGGGTCAGGAGCACTCCGACTCACGTCCGCTCCATTCGCGCGCCAAGCCACGCCCCCTCGTCTCCTTCTTTTCTAACTTCTCCTATAACTGCTTAGTTTAAACACTACTCAAACCTTTCAGTTGGCCCAGTTCTCTGAGAACCCAAACCCCTCCTTTTTACTCCAATTTTTGAGCCACCTGTTTACTGCTGTGTTTTTGCCAGCCCCTCCCAATAATCTATGAGACTGATCCGTGACATGCCGAACTCTTACCCTAGGAAGGCAGTACACTGTTTGGTGATCCCAGTCTTTGTGACAGATTGCCCTGTCTGTTCCCCCTAATAATAAGAGTCACCCACAACCAGCACCTGTCTTGTCTGCCCCGTTCTCCCATTTCCCTTCCCCTCCTTACTAGAACAGACAGTGGTGCTGTCTTGCTGCAGTTTTGCCACCCCTTAGCTAACATCCTTCTCATCGGTAAACCAGGCAAACAAGTTGGGGGGTGCCTGCTCAGGGTTAGCTTCCCAGAGAGTGCCTGCTCAATGAGCACCAGACTCCTTTCCATCGTATCAATGGTTTTTAATGTTGCCAGTTGCGCCTTTAGATCGAAAATGTCGGCTTCCAAATGTGCAATGAGCAAACATCTTGAATAGCAGTGTGCACCCACACCTGGTTGTTCAAGTAGTGCATAGGTAGCACAAAATATACACTGGACAGCATTGTTAAGCAGGGAGCACAATATACCAGTTTGTTGGAAAAAAATCCCTTAATAAACTGAAGAA
The DNA here is from genome assembly GCA_027917425.1 of Gastrophryne carolinensis. Taxonomy (NCBI): domain Eukaryota; kingdom Metazoa; phylum Chordata; class Amphibia; order Anura; family Microhylidae; genus Gastrophryne; species Gastrophryne carolinensis. The sequence goes on from CM051237.1 coordinate 27,577,497, forward strand.
TTAACAAACACTCTGCAATTTTTACAGCAGCAGCACTTCTGCTTGTAACTCCTGCTTTAACTCACACTTACCCATCAGCACTTGCAGAGCAGGCCTTGCCGAGTCAGGCTCCAAGAGTTTTGGCCTTTCTTTTAAACTACCTGCTTCAATTAACCCCCCCTGCTCAGCAGGGATCCAGGAGAGAAAGTAAAAAATATATTTTGTTTAAATTTGTGTCAGCATTAACACACACCAATTCACAAAAAATAAACCAGCTATAGTTTGTACTACTTTATTTACCAAATGAGCCCAATTTCTCACAGCTTACCACAGGAGTTCCTGCTTTAACTCACACATGTCCAGCAACATTTTCAGAGCGGCAGGCAGTTTCTCAGGCCTATTCTGCCAAGGGTTAGGAACCCCTTTTCTGTGTGACAGCTCATTCCAAGAGCAGTAGGTGTGTCTAGGGCCTTCCAACAGCAAGGTGTGGTGGACCAGGTGTGTAAAGCTGCCACCTTGTCGTTCCTACACCACAATGTAAGAATCCATGTTCAGGAGAAAGGTGCTTCAGACAGCGGTTCAGTCCCCAGCCAAAGTCTAATTTGTTCACTTCCATTGTTAAACTGTAGTTGGCACTTGTCCAGCTGCTTCTGAGGGTTATGGGATGTGTTGTGTTGTTTCCCACCCCTGTGGACTTCTTTGAATGTCCCAATCATAACGTATCTCTGGATGGAAAACACAGGGAAATGGTATTTTTCGTTCTACTTCTGGTGAATTTGTAAGGGGTCCGGGGACCCCTATACTAGTCTGCAGGTTATGGGGGCTGGCATGACACCTGCCAGCATCTGTTGGTGACATGCAAGTACCTCTGGCCGATTACTTGCACAATTGCCTATTGGTATAGTAGGCACCAGGAAAAGCGACGGGCACATACTAGTGTGTGGTTCACTAGTGTGATTTACTTGTGTGTTGCACACTGCACCGATCTGAGAAAAGTGGAGCATGTATGCATAAGCATAAAATGGCTATATAAGCATATTATACATTTTAAATAGATAATTGACATATAAAGCCTTCTTCAACAGTAGTGAACAGATAGGCAGATAGACTGACAGATGAGTGGATAGATTTTCAGCATCTCAATAGATCGATCTACACACATAGACAAATGGATTAATAGACAAGCAGACCTATAGAATGAAGGGTAGGTGGATATGCAGCATCATAAGATGCGCTGTCAGCGCGGCCGCCGGAGGAAGAAGAGTTAAAGGGCCAATGAGCCCAGGTGGGTGGGGGGTGTTCCCTAATAGGGACAGGGCCAATGAGCCCTAGGAAGTTGTGGGGCTAAACTCCCTGGTCCTATCAGGTTAGGTGTTCTATTGTGCACCAATCACACACCTATTTTCCCCCCATCCCGAGTCATACCTGTTCCTATAAAAGGTTCACCCCGTCAGTTAATCAGCGCCTGTTATAGCGCCTTGTACCTAGTTTGTCTTGATTATTACTCTGTTTGATCTTTGTTGCCGACCCCTGCCTGAACCGACCATTCTCTGTCTGATTTCAGTTGCCGACCCCTGCCTTGAACCGACCATTTTCTGTCAGATCTCTGTTGCCGACCCCTACTTTGAACCCCAACCTCGAGCTACCTCATCCTTCTGTACCGCTGCGATCTCTGATTACCCGGTGTCAACCTCTGGCCTGTCTGGACTTTCGCTTAACTCGCTCTAACAATTGGACTCGCTCTGATTCCGCTCCTAGTTATTGGTTCTTCAAACCTCCAAACAGTAAGCTCTCATCCTTTGAGCCATTGAAGTCCTGGAGGCAAGCGGGGCTCCTACAGGTGAAGCTGGCTGCGGAGATTGGGGTTTGAGGGCTTACCTGGAGGGCTGGAGTTACCGGAGCGTGTCATTAGAGTACCCTAAGCGTGACAATAGCCAGGTAAATAGATGGGTAAATAGATGGGTAGATTGATAGACAGATAACAAGATAGACAGATAAACAGATATATATATATATATATATATATATATATATATATATATATATATGGTATATATGGGATATATAGATAAATCTGTTGAAGAGCAAGAGCACTGCTGGATGTGATGTCATTCTTTTAGAGTATGCTGTTCTCATTGTTGCAGTGGGTGGTGGTGGGGCTGCTACTTTATTCAGAAGGTATTACACACAGCGTGCAGAGGTGCCCCCCTGCATGTTGCTGACCTAAGCCTACAAGTGCCCAATGGAGTATATAACCCTGTGGATTCAAATATTGTTCCAATCCAGAAGACTCCATCCCCCAGTGCAGAAGATTTTCTTTTGTTCCGCAAAGCTGCCCATACTCAAAAAAAATATTTTGTTGTTTCACTAAGAACACCAAGGAAAACTTGATGTTGACTGTTTCTTTTAATCCTCTGTTTAGTAGATGACATTCTTAATACTGGAATTAGTGATTTAAGCAACCCTTATTTTATGTCATTAAAAAAATTGGATTTTTTGGCCGGCAGAGGGTTTAAGCATAACAGTTAGAAGACAAACTTGTTTTCTGTGGGGCTTGTGAAAGAAAATGGTGGTTCTCTTTAACCTTTGTTCATTTTATTTTATGCAGAAGGTAAATACATCTGGAATAAAATGGATGAATATGATGCTGTAGCCCCAGAATATGACCTTGCAGCACAGTCTACAGGAACCACAGCTACACTAATCCACCATTCTGCACTAGGAGCTTCAACATCTGATTCTTCTACGCAATGGGGGTATCAAAATGTTTTGTCTACCAATGGTACAGATCATAGATTTCCTACTTTAACAAAATATTCTTGTTCTCAGTGTGGGAAATGTTTTAAAGATTCTACAAATCTTATCCAACATGAAAGAGATCATGCAAGAGAGAAGCCATATTCTTGCTCTAAATGTGGAGAACGTTTTTTTCATCAATCAGGACTTACAGATCATGAAACAGTTCATTTAGAGAAACCATATGCTTGTTCTAAATGTGGGCTATGCTTTTCTCGACAATATCTACTTATCAGGCATGAAAGACGGCATACAGGCGATAAATGCTTTTCTCAGAAGTCAAATCTTAACAAACACAAAGAATATTCTTGTTTTAAATGTGAAAAACGTTTTCCTTTGAAATCAGAGCTTACAGCACACACAAAAATTCATAAAGGCAAAAAGTCATATTCTTGTTCTGAATGTGGAAATGATTTTTCTCAGAAATCAGTACTTATCGCACATGAAAGAACGCATACAGTAGAAAAGTCATATCCTTGTTCTGAATGTGGAAAAGTCTTTTCTCAGAAATCTGTCCTTAGTGCACATGAAAGAACTCATACAGGAGAGAAGCTATATTCTTGTTCTGAATGTGGGAAAGGTTTTACTCAGAAATCACTCCTTAGCGCACATGAAAGAACACATAGAGGAGAGAAGCCATATACTTGTTCTGAATGTGGGAAAGTATTTTCTCATAAAGAAAGCCTTGCCAGACATAAAAGAATTCATACAGGAGAGAAACCGCATTCTTGTTCTGAATGCGGCAAATGTTTTTCTCATAAATCAAGTCTTATTTCACATGAAAGTGTTCATACAGGAATGAAGCCATATTCTTGCTCTGAATGTGGGAAAGGTTTTTGTCAGAAATCAAAGCTTATCACACATGAAAGAATTCATACAGGAGAGAAGTCACATTCTTGTTCTGAATGTGGAAAACGTTTTTGTCAGAAATTAAGTCTTATCAAACATGAAAAAATTCACACAGGAGAGAATTCTTATTCTTGTTCTGAGTGTGGGAAAGGTTTTTTTCATAAATCAAGTCTTATTGCACATAAAAGAATTCATACAGGAGAGAAACCATATTCTTGTTCTGAATGTGGGAAAGCATTTTTGAAGAAATCAAACCTTATGGATCATGAAAGAGTCCATACAGGTGAAAGACCATATTCTTGCTCTGAATGTGGGAAAGGTTTTTGTCAGAAATCAAACCTCATAGCACATGAAAGACTTCACACTGGAGGGAAACCATATTCTTGCTCTGAATGTGGGAAAGGTTTTTCTCGGAAATCAGTGCTTGTTTTACATCAAATAACTCATACGGGAGAGAAGTCAAATTGTTGTTCTGAATGTGGGAAATGTTTTTCTTATAAATCAGCGCTTATCAATCACCAAAGAACTCATACAGGAGAAAGGTCATATTGTTGTTCTGAATGTGGGAAATGTTTTTCTTATAAATCAGGCCTTATCAATCATGAAAGAACTCATACAGGTGAGAAGTCATATTGTTGTTCTGAATGTGGGAAATGTTTTTCTTATAACTCAAGCCTTATCAACCATGAAAGAACTCATACAGGAGAGAAACCATATTGTTGTTCTGAATGTGGGAAAGGTTTTTCTTATAAATCAGGCCTTATCAATCATGAAAGAACTCATACAGGAGAGAAACCATATTGTTGTTCTGAATGTGGGAAATGTTTTTTTCAGAAAGCACACCTTACCAGACATAAAATTATTCATACAGAAGAGAGGCCATAATGTTGATCTGAATGTTGGAAAGGTTTTTCTCAGAAATCAAGCCTTATCGCTAGAAATGGGAGAACCCGAGACGCAAAGTTTGGGTTTGTACCGAAATTTGGGAGTTTGGGTTCCCGGACAGCCAGTGTTCGTGTGTCCGTGTTCGAGTTTGACACCCAGCTCGAACATAGGTTGCTGCTGAGCAACCCATCAACCCGCTTCACCTAAAGGATGCAGTAGCTGAAGCTGCTGGAACTCACCTCAGCACCGATCCTCTTAATCGGCGGAGCTGTAGTGGCCCTTTTATTTGGCCCCATCGGAGCTACAAAAAGATGGGCACCGGCTCTCATGAGTGAGGACACTTCCAGTGCCAGCACTGCAGCTGGCACTAGAAGTGTTCTCACTCATGAGAGCCGGCGGCCATCCTGTTGTAGCTCAGGCTGGGACCAAATTAAAACGCGGCTGTTGCTCCGCAGCTGCTGATAAAGAGGATCGGGGGTTGAAGTAAGTGAGGCTGCACACTTACTGTTGTACACTCTGCCCCCCCCCCCCCCCCAAGTTCTGGTCCCCGAACACAAAAATGTAAACAAACAGGCCGGATCCGAACTTTGAGGGGTTCGCCCATCCCTACTTATTACCCATGAAAGAAACATACATGAGAGAAGTCCTGAATTATTATTATTTTTCTAACCTTGCCAGGAAATGAGACAAGAGTTCAATCATGGTAGTAGTTATGTTAGAGTAAAATCAGGGAGCACAGTTCCTACTTGCTATCCATATACATTTGGGTCTTGTAGCACCTTCACCCAGGACTGGAACAGGGCCCACACTCTTCATCACTTACCCAGATGAGTCTTATTCTAAATTGGTGTTTCAGGAGAAGGACACACTGTTTACATAGCTTTGCATCTACTATATTTCTAATGTTCGAGTAGTCCAGATGGAAAAGTCTGCATTTAAAGGTCCTATCTATGGTTGGCATGAAAATGTGTTTTCCTTTTGTCTCCACCCCTTATCCTTTAGACTGTAAGCTCATGAGGGTGTGGCTCTCTCTCCCCGATTTTATCATGTTTTTAATGCATTTACTTGGTAGGTTTTAGCATCTGTAAAGATATATGTACCTTGCACAGAACAGTTATACCCGGGCTGCAATTACTACCTTTTTACAGCATTACATCAGAAGATGGTAGCATATAAATAAACAACAATAATAATGAGACTTACTCTCTGTCTCAACCTGGCATATTCCCTCCCATGTACAGATGGCATGCTTTATTTTTTATTCTGCTTCTTGTTTTTCCCTCCTCTCTTAATCATTGGTGGCACTGGTCCTGGTAGTCTTTTTTTGGGCTTATAGCTGCAATGATAGTTAGCTACCACTGCTGGTGGCACTGAACATCCCTTTTAATTATGCTGTGCTTATTGGTGTTTCCCAGGCTCTCCCTCCTGGATAAATAAGGCAAGTTGCATGTAATTACAGTTCTTTTAATGAGTTTCACACACAAGCCCTCACTGCTCTAGTATTATGACACCTTTGCCCTAGATCAGTTGCTTCTTACCTTGATCCTGCCTTCTGTTTATCAGGATTCCAAACTCCCATGATTCTGGTCCACCTGCTTCCCTGCTCCCATCTAGTTTCTGGTCCTGCCACCCTCTCATTTTAGTCCTCTAGCCACTCTGCCAGTATCCAGGCTCCAGTTCTGTTACCTCGTCATCTCAGTCCTCTAGCTCCCCAATAATAACCAGTCACAGGCGCTACTTGCAAAATGTTCACCCATCTATTCATTTAACATTCAGCGTTTCTCTTATCCATAAAACAAAGGCTAACTACAAGTATATTTATTGTCTGGATCAGAGGAATAGAGTTTACTGCAAGCCTGTAGTTCAACTCCGCAAACTGTTCAAACTATTCAATCCACAATGGAACAAATCAAAGTATTCATCAGTGTAAAGTCCAAAAAAGTCCAAAAGAACTAGCTTATTTTCAGCAAATAAAAAAACTAAATAGACAACGCACAGTTCTCCTAGGATCTAGCCTTTCTGGTTCAGCTTTTAAACCATCTTTTACCTGGTAGCAAGAGGTAGTCTAAAGGGTTAATAACCTGATGACCACACCCCAGGGTGAACAACCACATAGCCCCCGTGCTAGCCATAATTTCCACAGTAGTTGGAGCCATGCAAATCATCGTTTTATGTTTCTTGCCCAAGAAGCCAATGTAAGGCTAAATATAGTGGGATTAAAGTACAAGTGCTTTCTTAAATACATGCGGCATACAGACCAAGAATAACATGATTTAGCCCTGCCACATACTAAAGTGACATATGTATATACACACTGATATATATATGTAAATAACTTTATTTGGTGTGTTGTGCTTAGTTCCCTATTTTTTTTTTGTCCTGTGGAAGGGTTTAGTGCTAGACTGTTTTCTTGTAAATGTAATGTTGTTTGCTGTAAATTAAAGTTATTTTCCAGCGATCTATTTTATATATATATATATATATATATATATATATATATATGTGTGTGTGTATGTGTGATTTATTAGCTGCAGTAAAAGTGTCCAAAACTACACTGTTTACCATATTACCAAAAATTGGGTGCAAAGGTCAAGCACTTTATAGAAACTATACTAAATTGCAAAAAAATTACAAATGTGAGTATTTCAAACATATCTGATGTTTGGGTGTAAGCAGAACCCCTGCCTCAGAGCCCATACAGCAATCTTTTTTTTTTTCTTTAATGTATGCTCTGGGAAAGGGGCAATGACTGCCCGTAGTGCTCGTGGTGCAGTCTGAATTTAGTTTCGGTTTTGATGCGATGTACCGTAGCTCAGCCGGGAGCTGAGCAGGTAGGATTTAATTATATATACCGGTGGCGATGTTAATATACTTAATTGGCTTGTGGGGTCTATCCAATGAGATAATAGGGTAGAGGTAAGGCTACTGACACTTTGTATATATTTATAGGGATTGTTTGGGTTTTTAACTTCATGTCATGAGTAAGGACCGAAGGGTCTGAAACGCGTAGATGGAGGTTATTTTTCCCTATTTTATTAGACTATCTGTACTGCATATTGCTATTTTTAACCATTGGAATAAAAGATTGGAATTTTAAACTGCTCAACTCTGGCATTTTGTTGCAACTACAATGAGTGGAGCGCTCGCAGCCGTTTGGAAGCGTCTTACAAAGATCGGGGCTCTGTTGATTACAGGTAGAGCTGACTATTGGTATTAACTCTTGCAATGACCATTAACCCTGTCTCTCCCCGCCCAAACACATTAGGAATGTGCTGGGTGAGGGTGGAGCATTCAAAGGGTTGACCTGCAGAGTAGATGACTGTGTGGATAGCAGGTGGGTTAAGGCATAGTAGGAGTGCAGTGTTGGGGGTCACTTAAAGCAGACCTCAGTTTAAAATGTTTAGTAAATTGGTCCTCAACCCCCCACACCGGCTATCGGTGATGTAAGCTAATTGAGACAGCTTACCCCCAGAACACAGTCAAGATTACCATAAATCTTGATTCAATAACGCTGTATCTCTAGCCAGAAGTAAAAAGCAATCAGCTGTAAAGACTCATCAATGCTCAGAAAGCTCTTAAAACAATGTAAACAATTGGTTCATTGCTCTGCGGGTGTCGAGGTATTGAGTTAGGTTGATGCATAGCTACATTCATACCTCAAGAGGACACCGACTACACAACCAGAGGGCATAATGGGTTCCTTCCCTTTAAACCTCCCCTTACATTCCCCACAGTTGCCTGAAAAGTCAACCTCTTTGTTCCCGGTTTTGCGTGTTCTTTGCTCCTGGTTTAAAGGTAATAATGAAATTGAAACGGGAGAAAAAAATGCACCCAGTGAGCCTGGCATGAATTGAGTCTCTTGGTGGATTTAATGTATTCAAGATTTATATATACACCATAATGCAAAGAACCTTCCAACCAATGCCTCCATTCCTCAAAAGCCAGTTTTACCCCTAACAATTCACTGTTCCCCACATTGTAATTCTGCTGGGCTGGACAAAATTTATGTGAAGTATGCACAGGGGTGTAGTCTTCCTGGGGAGCCTGAATATTGTGAGAGGACAGCCCCTACCCCGAATTCCGAAGCATCAACCTCAACAAAGAATGAACGATTTACATCAGGGTGAATTTGTACTGAGGCTGATGTGAAGGCCTCCTTTAAGGTCTGGAAAGCCTTCACCATTGGTGAAGACCAAACTTCCATGAAGGCACCTTTCTGGGCTAGGTCTGTAAAAGGAGTCACAATAGAAGATCCTAGGAATCTCTACAAAGTATTTAGGGTTCTAGGTTAATCCCACTCCAACACTGCAGACACCTTGGAGGGATCCAGACCCTGGTTGGAGACCAAGTACCCCAGGAAAGGGACTTAGGTGACCTCAAACACACATTTAGAGAATTTGGCAAAAAGACTGTTCTTCCTCAGTTTTTGCAAGACCGCCTTAACATATTGTCGGTGTTCAACCACTAACTGAGAGAAAATGAGAATATTGTCCAATTGCACAAATTGGCCCATGATACCCAGCAGCAGCTCAATGGGACAATCGTAGCCCCGGTGAGGAGGAAGCGTATGGCATAGGTAACCCTGCTGCTTCTAGCCCCCTGCACTGGCTTTCAAAGGCCTTAGAGACTCTATGAGGCTGCTGGTGCATTGTGCTTTGGTCACCCCCCCCCCCCCCGCCAATAAGAATGCAACCATTGAAGCAGAACAAAACCCTTCCGAGGCCCCTTATCCCCCCACCCCACCCGAGTACCTCAGACAATGCTGCTGGCTCGGCAGTGGCCTAGTTTACAAAAAAAACATGTTTTTCCACCGCCATAGCCATGTCCTCTGGCCTTTTTTTGAATGAGGCTTGGCTCTTGGATTATGACTATCCTTTGTTTTGGTGCTTTCCCCCGCACCCAGATCGGGGGTGCCCTGTTATGTGAAACCCCCCTGATCGGCTGAGGAAACTCACCTCATCCCAGTCCTACGGCACATGCGCATCCGCTCGTCCAATCGGTGCGCTCGGGGCTGCTGGGCTATGCACGTCTGAGCGTTGTCTTAGCAGAGAGGCTCCAAGCGTGCTGCCAGCCGCATCCACCGCTTCAGGGAGCGTGCCTGCGCCTGCCATTCACAAATGCTGCTGCTAGAGGGATAGCGGGGATGTTAGACCGGGAAGTAAGGTAAGTGTAGCGGGGGGGACCTGGGGGGTTTTGGTTGCCCCGGGGGGAGGGAATCGATCGCTGCTGGGTTTTGGTCCACTTTAAATCTGACTGTAACTGAGAGGAGCCAGTGGGGAGTAACTGGTAGAGTGCTACACCATGCACTGGATTCAGTGTGGCAAGCCTACCGACCAGTTTGATTTTCGCCAGAGCCTTCCACAAGGAGGGTCGGACTGCGCTGCAGCAAAGTCGGGGTCCCACTACTGTTGCTAGTGGCCAGTAAACCCAAATATGGAAAAATCCAGTCCGGATGTTCAGGGAAGCTAAGGCAGGGAAGCCAGAGAGTCCAGAGCCAGGGAAAGCCGTAATCCAAAGTTCATAGAGCCAAAACAGGTAGTCATCCAAGCCAGGGGTCGAGAGCCAGAGAGAGATCGGTGTCCAAAGCCAGGGGGTCAGAGCGAGGTCATAATCCAAGAGACAGAGGGCCAGAGCAGCAAATCCAAAGCCAGAAGTCAGAGTCGAAAGTCAAACCAGGAAGTCACACAGGAACAGAGGCAAGCGTCACTCCAAGAAGATCTGCAGACAAATTCCTAGTGCCACAGGCCACATTTTAAAGGGTGGAAGTGCCTGCCACTCATGCACAGAGTGCACACAGGGTCAGGGGCCACCTGGGCTTGTGCAGACCAAGCGTAACTGGCCATGCCCCTGGCCATGCACAGCCCGAATGGAGACACGTGAGGGATGTGACTGAGCGACTGAGCATACATGCACTTGTGCGGACAAGAGCACATCTGCTAGTGCACGTGAGTAAGATCAGGTCTCCTATCATGACACTTCCGTATTCAATTTGGAGTGCTCGTGTCCACAACCTGAGTGCTCAATGGCTACAGGAAAGCCGGAAAACACAGCATTGCAGGATCCGCTGATGGAAATGAGTTTACCTGTTCCCACAGTGGGGTATTCCAATTTGGGTCTTTTAGACTCCGGGGCTGGCTGTCACAGCTTTTGAGCCGCTTTAACAACCTATTAGGTAAAATCTAATGGAGGTTGCCTATCAAGTAAACAGTTGCTCCTGCTTGGCCACCTCTTTATCCTTCTGTGCCTATACTGAAAAGCTATGCTTAGGAGCACACAGTCACACAGCCCAAGAGCTGATGTGGGCTCCAGAGAACCAGTCTTATAAATAGCTAACTCTGCACGAGTGCAAGCCAGGCAAGGTCATGTGTGTCAACTGGTCCAAACAACTAGTAGCCATTTGGCTTGGAGAGATTACACATGTACCATGCTTGGCTGTTGTGCTTGGGTGGGCTTATTCTTAGACTGGAGGAGCCTTGCCAGCACCCTCCACACTTTCATCCTGAAATGTAATATTTATGAAACCTATTCTGGGAAATCTGTTGTTCTTCTGGCTGAATCTGGGCAGGAGGAGGCCTACGTTTTGGACTGGGGGTGACCATAAGTTGGCAATGTGATGGCTGCTGTGGACTTCTGACTTCAACTGGGTGGTGAGCGTGCACATTTTCGGACTGGGGAGACCCTGCCAGGGCCCTCCACACTTTCATCCTCTAATGTCAAATATATAAATCCCTTATGTCGGCAATGAGATGGGTGCTGTGGACTTCTGAATGGTAGGCTGCTGTGGACTTCCGAATGGGACCCTGCCATGTCGGACCACATCTTGCTTGCCAAGTCCTGCTGCTAAACCCTGCCATTTCTGACCACGTCTTGCAGTAAAGCCCTGCTGTCAATCCTACCACACCTGGTACCAAGCCCCGCTGCTGACCCTGTCTAGCGCCAAGCTTGTTTTCATCTTTGGTCCATCTTTGGATCATCTGCACCATCTATACTGGCTTCTGTCCTAGGTTGACTAGGTTGGTCACTGCTTGTCCGTGACATCTCTTGGGGATCCTTGGTTTCATATGGTGACCATTGGACAGCTATACCCAGGCCTGCTCCATTGCCAGCTGCTGGCTCTGACTACCATGGCTATGTCTCTACAATCACAGCCTGAGGTACATGACTTTAACTGTGTTAACGGTGATCCCTTACAATTGTGCCACAGGTTTATGTATTTTATCGAAATTTCTCAGAAAATCAATCTGGTAACTGGTGCATTCTTTCCATGGCCCTTATTAGAGCCAGCCCACCCTAGCCCGCCTCAGACATCCATCCACCCAGTCTTCGTGGATGGCCAACAAATGCCCATGCACAACTTACATACAGAAAATCTTCATTGGCATCACCCTGACAAATCTAAACCTAGGGGCCCAGAGGAGCTGGGCGCAGTCCGTGGACTAGTAAGAAAGTGCACACAGAGTTAAAACACAGGGAGACTCCAAATAATGCTATCATGAGCACTGCCGTTTACATTCCATGGCGTCCCTTTAACCCAATCAATACTACCAAACCTGAACACACACACATGGTTACTTAAAGTGGACCAACACCCAGGATTTTGACTATCCTGGGTCTTGGTCCACTTCGGTGGGGCACCCCCGATCGGGGTGCCCCGCTGTGTGAAACCCCCCCTAACCCCCCGAAAAACTCACCTCTCCCCGCTCCCAGCGCCGACGTACAAGCCAGGTCCAGGAACGTCTAAGCGGCTGCCGCCGCCGCCGCCTCCTGCGCGTCCCTTTTGACGCGCCTGCGCCGGCCATTCGCAGACGGCCGGCGCGGGCACGCCTACAGGGGCGCGAGGGAGGCGGCGGCGGCCGGCCGCCGCCGAAGATCAGGTAAGGTTTTTCGGGGGTTTTGGGGGGGTTACACCCCGCGGGACATCCCGATCTCGGATGTCCCGCGGGGTGGGGGGTGATCGGCCCGGGAATCTTATAGATTCCCGGGCCGATCACCCGTGGGTGTTGGTCCACTTTAAGGGCACTGGCTCAATGGCAAATATTGTATAATTACGCAAGGGGACAATTACAGAATGATGAGAACATCTTTATTGAAAAATATATTGCACAACCCCTCAAAGCACCAAAAAAGTACACCCAAAAAATATAAAAAACCACAACGTTGTGATATTAAAAATAAGGGCCCCCCCCCCATGCACATGCATCAACACCTCCAAGTCACATCCACTAGCACACACTCGCTGTCTGCCTAGAACCAATGCATCATACAGCATCAACGTTGAGCGCCATGTTAGAAGGTAACACTCCTCGGCTGGTATCCTATAGTCAAGATGGAAGCGAAGCTAGTCCAGCACTCAGTACACTATATCAGTGCAGTCCTTCAAATTCCAAAACTGCCAATCATCGACTCCATTTAATGAGGTGCATATGCTGAATAGTGAGCAGCCAAATATTGCAACTAGCTCCAAGTACACTCTCCCGTATCAGGCATCTAGCCGGTCCACACATTAGGTTGCGGCTTGGCCATACCAGTATGCGGTAACAAAGACGCAGATCAAGCAGAGTCTGAGTCAACAAGCACAGCTCATATAGGCACATAGCACATTCTCTCCGCGCAGCTCATAAATCATGACTCATACCTTGATGGCCAGCATTGTTGCTCCCGCATGACAGCTTCAGTTCACCATGATAGGTGGTGATATCTAATCACAACGTTGTGATTTTTTATATATTTTTTTTAATTTTTTGGGTGTACTTTTTTGGTGCTTTGAGGGGTTGTGCAATATATTTTTCAATAAAGATGTTCTCATCATTCTGTAATTGTCCCCTTGCGTAATTATACAATATTTGCCATTGAGCCAGTGCCCTTAAGTAACCCTGTGTGTGTTCAGGTTTGCTAGTAAGAAAGTGGCCCGTGACCAGAGGGTTGCAGGTTTGAATCCTACCATGGGACAAGACTAAAGTGCTCTCAGACAAAGCACCCAACTCCTTGGGCGCAGTAATTAATTACAGCTGAACCTACCTGTGCGTGGCTGGTTCTTTTTTTCAGTGGTGCGGTGCACAGTTGGGCAGCCCGGGTTGCGCTGCCCTGCTGCTGTGTATCAAAGCGAGACTATGGTCACTTCTGACCAGACTTCCACTTTAACGCAGAGGAAAAATTCCTAGGGTGTTAATGTCTATAGTGAGGTGTCTCTGTAGTGGGGCGCCTCTGCCTCTAGTGGGGTGTTTCTGCCTGTAGTGGGGCATCCCTTTCGGTAGTGGGGTGTCTCTGCCTGTAGTGAGGTGTCTCTGCCTGTAGTGGGGTGTCTCTGCCTGTGGTGAGGCGTCTCTGCCTGTGGTGAGGCGTCTTTGCTTGTAGTGAGGTGTCTCTGCCTGTAGTGGGGTGTCTCTGTCTTTAGTGGGGCATCTTCATCTGTAGTGGGTTGTCTCTGACTGTGGTGAGGCGTCTTTGCTTGTAGTGAGGTGTCTCTGTCTGTAGTAAGGTGTCTCTGTAGTGGGGCGTTTCTGCCTCGAGTGGGGTGTCTCTGCCTGTAGTGGGGCATCCCTTTCTGTAGTGGGGTGTCTCTGCCTGTAGTGAGATGTTCCTGCCTGTAGTGAGGTGTCTTTGCTTAAAGTGGGGCATCTTTGTCTGTAGTGAGGTGTCTCTGCCTGTAGTGGGGTGTCTCTGCCTGTAGTGGGGTGTCTCTGTCTTTAGTGGGGTATCTCTGTCTTTAGTGGGGTGTCTCAGTAACATGGTGTCAATGTTTATAGTGGAGCATCTCTGGCTGTTGTGGGGCATTTCACGACAGGGGTCTCTGGCTGTACTACAGTGTGTAATAAATGCAGTGTTATGATTGTTATTATTATTTTTTTTCTTATAAGTATTTTACGTGTCTTACCCCCTGTAATGTCTACCTTATACAGCGCCACGGACTATGATGGTGCTCTATAAACAAACAATAATAATTATACATTTATATATCAGCGACATATTCCACAGTGTTTTACCATAAAGGCAGGAAATTAGTGGGTAGGAAGTTCAGTCAGATAAGAGTTAAAGCCTCCAATCCCAGCATGCCTCACTGCAGCCCAGCCCAGTCACATTCCTCCCAGCAGTTTACTAGTAGCGGCTGACAAAGGCAGGCTTGTTACCATAGCAACTCCAACAAGAAATCTAAAGCCACGCCCTCCCTGCTTGTAAGCGAGTCATACGTCTTCTTATTAAACCTTAGCAGCCGTTTTGTTGTAGCTGATACTAAATTTACAGTGGGATTATATGTATTGCAATTAATTAATATTTAATAGTAAACCGCGACCTTATTTCTTTCTATACACATTCATTTTGAGATGTAATTATAGAGAAGAGAGTTCTAATTGTGTAGGATAGCGGCCATTTTCTTGAAGCTCTGGTGTAATGCGAAGGCAGAGGAGAGGGAGGTGTCCCCACTGGAGGCGGCGGCCATGTTGGTATAGACACAGGACAGAGATAGAGGCCTCACACAGAAAGCAGGTAATAATGATTTCTCTTATTGCTATTTTATTTACTGCTTCCTCCTATTATTATTATTATACATAGGAAGAGGAGGCTCACCATCTCCCCTGCCCCCTATTATCATTATACAGAGGAAGAGGGGGCTCACCATGACCCCTGCCCCCTATTATTATTATACAGAGGAAGAGGAGGCTCACCATCACCCCTGCCCCCTATTATTATTATACAGAGGAAGAGGAGGCTCACCATGACCCCTGCCCCCTATTATCATTATACAGAGGAAGAGGAGGCACACCATGTCCCCTGCCCCCTATTATTATTATACAGAGGAAGAGGAGGCTCACCATGTCACCTGCCCCCTATTATTATTATACAGAGGAAGAGGGGGCTCACCATGACCCCTGCCCCCTATTATTATTATACAGAGGAAGAGGAGGCTCACCATGACCCCTGTCCCCTATTATTATTATACAGAGGAAGAGGAGGCTCACCATGACCCCTGCCCCCTATTATTATTATACAGAGGAAGAGGAGGTTCACCATGACCCCTGCCCCCTATTATTATTATACAGAGGAAGAGGAGGCTCACCATGACCCCTGCCCCCTATTATTATTATACAGAGGAAGAGGAGGCTCACCATGACCCCTGCCCCCTATTATTATTATACAGAGGAAGAGGGGGATCACCATGTCCCCTGCCCCCTATTATTATTATACAGAGGAAGAGGGGGATCACCATGTCCCCTGCCCCCTATTATTATTATACAGAGGAAGAGGGGGCTCACCATGACCCCTGCCCCCTATTATTATTATTATACAGAGGAAGAGGAGGCTCACCATGTCCCCTGCCCCCTATTATTATTATTATACAGAGGAGGCTCACCATGACCCCTGCCCCCTATTATTATTATACAGAGGAAGAGGAGGTTCACCATGACCCCTGCCCCCTATTATTATTATACAGAGGAAGAGGAGGCTCACCATGACCCCTGCCCCCTATTATTATTATACAGAGGAAGAGGAGGCTCACCATGACCCCTGCCCCCTATTATTATTATACAGAGGAAGAGGAGGCTCACCATGACCCTTGCCCCTATTATTATTATACAGAGGAAGAGGAGGCTCACCATGACCCCTGCCCCCTATTATTATTATACAGAGGAAGAGGGGGCTCACCATGACCCCTGCCCCCTATTATTATTAAACAAAGGAAGAGGGGGCTCACCTTGTCCCCTGCCCCCTATTATTATTATACAGAGGAAGAGGGGGATCACCATGACCCCTGCCCCCTATTATTATTATACAGAGGAAGAGGAGGCTCACCATGTCCCCTGCCCCCTATTATTATTATACAGAGGAAGAGGGGGATCACCATGACCCCTGCCCCCTATTATTATTATACAGAGGAAGAGGAGGCTCACCATGACCCCTGCCCCCTATTATTATTATACAGAGGAAGAGGAGGCTCACCATGACCCCTGCCCCCTATTATTATTATACAGAGGAAGAGGGGGATCACCATGACCCCTGCCCCCTATTATTATTATACAGAGGAAGAGGAGGCTCACCATGACCCCTGCCCCTATTATTATTATACAGAGGAAAAGGAGGCTCACCATGACCCCTGCCCCCTGTTGTTATTATACAGAGGAAGAGGAGGCTCACCATGACCCCTGCCCCCTATTATTATTATACAGAGGAAGAGGAGGCTCACCATGACCCCTGCCCCCTATTATTATTATACAGAGGAAGAGGAGGCTCACCATGACCACTGCCCCTTATTATTATTATTATACAGGGGAAGATGAGGCTCACCATGACCCCTGCCCCCTATTATTATTATTATACAGAGGAAGAGGAGGCTCGCCATGTCCCCTGCCCCCTATTATTATTATACAGAGGAAGAGGAGGCTCACCATGACCCCTGCCCCCTATTATTATTATACAGAGGAAGAGGAGGCTCACCATGACCCCTGCCTCCTATTATTATTATACAGAGGAAAAGGAGGCTCACCATGACCCCTGCCCCCTATTATTATTATACAGGGGAAGAGGAGGCTCACCATGACCCTTGCCCCCTATTATTATTATACAGAGGAAGAGGAGGCTCACCATGACCCCTGCCCCCTATTATTATTATACAGAGGAAGAGGAGGCTCACCATGACCACTGCCCCTTATTATTATTATTATACAGGGGAAGATGAGGCTCACCATGACCCCTGCCCCCTATTATTATTATACAGAGGAAGAGGAGGCTCCCCATGTCCCCTGCCCCCTATTATTATTATACAGAGGAAGAGGAGGCTCACCATGACCCCTGCCCCCTATTATTATTATACAGAGGAAGAGGAGGCTCACCATGACCCCTGCCCCCTATTATTATTATACAGAGGAAGAGGGGGCTCACCATGACCCCTGCCCCCTATTATTATTATACAGAGGAAGAGGAGGCTCACCATGACCCCTGCCCCCTATTATTATTATACAGGGGAAGAGGAGGCTCACCATGACCCCTGCCCCCTATTATTATTATACAGAGGAAGAGGAGGCTCACCATGACCCCTGCCCCCTATTTTTATTATACAGAGGAAGAGGGGGCTCACCGTGTCCCCTGCCCCCTATTATTATTATACAGAGGAAGAGGAGGCTCACCATGACCCCTGCCCCCTATTATTATTATACAGAGGAAGAGGAGGCTCACCATGTCCCCTGCCCCCTATTATTATTATACAGAGGAAGAGGGGGCTCAGCATGACCCCTGCCTCCTATTATTATTATACAGAGGAAAAGGAGGCTCACCATGACCCCTGCCCCCTATTATTATTATACAGGGGAAGAGGAGGCTCACCATGACCCTTGCCCCCTATTATTATTATACAGAGGAAGAGGAGGCTCACCATGACCCCTGCCCCCTATTATTATTATACAGAGGAAGAGGAGGCTCACCATGACCACTGCCCCTTATTATTATTATTATACAGGGGAAGATGAGGCTCACCATGACCCCTGCCCCCTATTATTATTATACAGAGGAAGAGGAGGCTCCCCATGTCCCCTGCCCCCTATTATTATTATACAGAGGAAGAGGAGGCTCACCATGACCCCTGCCCCCTATTATTATTATACAGAGGAAGAGGAGGCTCACCATGACCCCTGCCCCCTATTATTATTATACAGAGGAAGAGGGGGCTCACCATGTCCCCTGCCCCCTATTATTATTATACAGAGGAAGAGGGGGCTCACCATGACCCCTGCCCCCTATTATTATTATACAGGGGAAGAGGAGGCTCGCCATGACCCCTGCCCCCTATTATTATTATACAGGGGAAGAGGAGGCTCGCCATGACCCCTGCCCCCTATCATTATTATACAGAGGAACAGGAGGCTCACCATGACCCCTGCCCCCTATTATTATTATACAGAGGAAGAGGGGGCTCACCATGACTCCTGCCCCCTATTATTATTATACAGAGGAAGAGGAGGCTCACCATGACCCCTGCCCCCTATTATTATTATACAGAGGAAGAGGAGGCTCACCATGTCCCCTGCCCCCTATTATTATTATACAGAGGAAGAGGAGGCTCACCATGACCCCTGCCCCCTGTTGTTATTATACAGAGGAAGAGGAGGCTCACCCTGATCCCTATTATTACTATACAGAGAAAGAGGAGGCTCACCATGACCCCGGCCCCCTGGTATTATTTTTATTATACAGAGGAAGGAGGCAGGAGCCCCAGCATTGCTCCCGGGTGCAGCCAAAGGTGAGGGCACAGTGTGGTCCCATCAACATGTTAGTGGAGGGCCCTTACTTTTTTAGATATAAACAGATGACTGTGAGGAAAGGTGGGCTATTACTCTCTAATCATGTGTTTCCTGCAGTTGTCACTAACTACTGTTAATTGTTTTCCAGCGTGAGCTCTACAGACCAGCACGAAACAGTCTCTGATATACAGAGGAGGGGATTTGTGAGGACGAAAGGATCTCCATCCACTTAGATGCCATAATGGAGGATCAGCACCTACTCCCATCACAGGGTAAACCTCCAACCTCTGTTACTGAACCCCTACTAGTTATTTTTTCTCTAGTTACTAGAATTGGGACCCCCCCCCATCCTGACTCACCAGATGGCAGTAATGTGAATCCTGTAGACAGCTTCACCTTTTCTGTATGTGTCTGTGATGGATGTGTTCTTATCCATAAGTCTTGGCAGATAGCTTACTCGGCTGGTCATGAGTCACGTAGATAAGTTCCAGAAGCTTTATTACAGTTAACTTCTTACTGTAGGAATCTTGAAATGTCTGTTCCATACAGCAGGAAACTTGTGATGTAAACCCATAACAGCAGCAGGTAAAAAGACTGTAGACTGCAGGAGGGAGCAGCATGTGTGCACTACTTGATTGACTGAAAAGGGCTGAGGGAGAGGGGTAGAAGGGAGGAGCTGCTTACATCACAGCTAGACTAAGGGAGCCAGGAAGGGACAAAATAAGTTAAAGGCACACTTCCCAGCCTATTTGAATGAACACTATATCAAGCATTTATCCCAAGTAAAATGAAACGCACGTCGTTGGACATGACCCCCCCCCATCATATGGCACCTTGGATTGGAATGGCTGTCTGGATAGGTGACTCCTAGATCATGGAGAATCTCTCCTTTCTCTGTCACCAGTCTTTCCTTGTACCCTAATGACTGCTCCTCCATGACAGACTGTGAAAATACTGAATTTCACAGATGATACCACAGCCATTGTGCTATTAAGGGATGGGAATGGACAGCCCTATTTGAGGCAGCTGACAGTTGAGATTTGAAAAAGAAAATGGCGTGGGTCCCCCCTCCCGAGTAAAACCAGCCTGGGTGCTGAAGTAGAAATTAAACGCACTTGGTTCTCAGGTTTGAGGATTAATTGGGATAAATCCAGTCTAATGTTAGTGGATGAGCTTGCTGCCCCCGACATCTCCCCGAGGTCTCAATTACAACAATTTAAGTACCTGGGGATCATGATTAGTAGGCAACCAAGTGAGTTCATGTCTCTGAATATTTCCCCTGTCGTGTCAAGGCTGAGGCAGCGGGTTGCTCAATGGGCAAACCTGCCCCTGTCAGTCATGGGCAGAATCAATATATACAAAATGATATTCCTTCAAAAATTTCTGTACATATACCAAGCCTCGCCAGTGTTGCTGCCCGTTTCCCACTTTAAGACGTTGGATTCAATCCTGTTTGGCTTTATCTGGGGGCAGTCTCCACCTAGGCTCAACAGGCAAATAATGAAAGCACAGGTGGCGGAGGGGGGTCTAGTGGTCCCACACATGCAAATGTATTTTTATTCCACACAGCTCCTGTTTGTGCACTGGTGGCTCTGTAAGCCGCAAAACAATCCGGTGGTAGTTCTAGAAGCGGCGGTGTTGGGTTCTACTGAGAAACTATCCCTCTTGGTGTACAGGGGGGTTTGGGGGGTCCGGGAGGCCACCGGATGCATGAGGGTAGTGTGTAACATATGGGGAAGGGTGGCCAAGCTGATCGAGAATCCGGACGAGGCCCAGTATTGGTCCCCCTTTGCTCCTCTCTGGAACAATCCCAAGCTCCCTGAGTTAGTTTCAATGCAGGATCCGCAGTTCTGGGATGGGAAGGGCCTCCAGACGCTGGGCCAGGTGTACAGGGATGGAGTGCTTATGTCGTTTGACCAAATCAGGGAGTCCTTTCGAGTTTGCCACCGGGACTTCTTCCGATACCTGCAACTCAGGCACGCTCTGCAAACTCAATTCCACAGGGTCAGTCCGAATTTTTCGGTGTCCCAGGTGGAGAGTGCAGTGAGAGGGTCGGACTTGAGGAAACCTGTATCTACATTGTACAGGTGCCTGGTTGCTGGACTGGAGTCCCCCAGGGGGAAGGTTGAAAGCAGGTGGCAGACCCTGGACCAGACCTTGGACCGGGACGACTGGGAGGAAATCTTAGATACACTCATCGGTCATAGAAGCCAGAGACAGATTTATCCAGACCAAGTGGATACATCAAGCCTATATCACGCCGATACGGTTGCATAAGATGGGATTACTGGCTAGTGACTTATGCCCCAGGTGTGAGAAGGAGACTGGTACATGGGAACATGTGACCTGGTCCTGTGAGATTCTGGTGGGATATTGGGGTGAGGTAATGGATTTGATTGGTGAAGTAGTGGGCACTCGGATCACCGGCTCGATTTCCTTATGTCTTCTGGGGGTGGTCGAATCACTGTCGCTGTCGAGGCCGCTGAAATCATTATTTAGACTGCTGCTCTTTTATGCCAGGAAATGTGTTCTGCTTAATTGGAAACATCCGGCCAAACCATCAGTACGGGCGTGGAGGTCTCTAATTAACCAGAAACTCACTATGTTCAAACTGACATACACGGTCAGGGGGGTGCCTGATAAGTTTGAGAAGATATGGGGTCCCTGGCTGCAAAGTCAAGACACTGCCTCAGAGGACGATTAGGAAGGGTATAGATCCACTTAAAGGGGCAGGCTGCCCACCTATGGTAGCTTGAGGTATTGAGCGAGTGGAGTGGCATTAAAGAGATGAGAGTAGCGCCCTGGAGACGGATCTCCCGACTGGTCCTCCCATCCCGGTGAATAGTTAACTAGATATTTGAGTCCAGAATGCGTGTGTGTGTGTTGAGTGAATGGTGTCGTGTCTATATGTTTATTGAAACTATGCTACTGAACTGGGTGCCTGCGGCACCTCCATGTGATATGTGACTTGTATTTATGTCTGATGTTTGTTGAACTGCAAATAAAAAGAAACTTTTATAAAAAAAAAAATTAAACGCACTCAGAAGCATAAGTATTCAGGAAATACAATGTTTGTATGGTCGACCGGGGGCTTGCTTACTTCAACAGCCAATGCCCGAAATGCCCCCCTTTGCAGCTTGCTTAAATACAGGTTTAGACAAAGGAACTTAAATGACCATCCTGATTGGATGCCAGAACGTATGTCATACTTAAACCGGACCTTCAGCATTATTTAATGAAAAGCCCAAACCCTTAAAAAATTATTCCACAGCATCTAAAATTAATATATTTTACGTTATTCTCTTACATATTATTTTTTCCCCCGCTGTGCTGCAACTCTGTTGAAGTCTCTAGGATATTGGCGCTGCCATCTTGCCTCAGGAGCTTTACATACTGAGGAGAGGAGAGGGGGCAGGTTATAGTTGTGCTCTGCTAAGACCGAGCAGAGCTGGGGTCAGGAAAAGGACAGCAATCTCAGAATGCAGAGCCGCACAGTCAGAAGACACTTCATGGACCGCCATCTTGGATGTTTAAAGGCTCAGAAAATGCAGTAGATGCAGGTAAGATGATTTTTAATGTGGGCAATCTGTATGTACAGGGGAGGAAACATAACATATGGTCCTGGGTGAAGGTCCGGTTTAAGAACATCTGTTCCTCATTAGGCAGGCATAACATTCTTAGTAATGGGCATTCCTATGGGGGGGTTAAAATCCCTCCACACACTTGGGAATGTGAGGGATGGCATACAGGTGGCTAGAACTGAAATAATTTAATACTAATTATAATATTTAATTTTCCACTTCAGTCCCAGCTATGAGGGCTGGTAGACCAGGGCGCAGAGGCTGAACAGCCGGCCCCTGGCCCTGAAGGCTACCAGCCCGCATAACCTACACAGGGCCGCCATCTAGGATGTTTAAAGGCTCAGAAAATGCAGTAGTTGCAGGTAAGATGATTTTTAATGTGGGCAATCTGTATGTACATGGGAGGAAACATATAACATATGGTCCTGGGTGAAGGTCCGGTTTAAGAACATCTGTTCCTCATTAGGCAGGCATAACATTCTTAGTAATGGGTATTCCTATGGGGGGGTTAAAATCCCTCCACACACTTGGGAATCTGAGGGATGGCATACAGGTGGCTAGAACTGAAATAATTTAATACTAATTATAATATTTAATTTTCCACTTCCGTGCCAGGTATGAGGGCTGGTAGACCAGAGCGCAGAGGCTGAACAGCCGGCCCCTGGCCCTGAAGGCTACCAGCCCGCATAACCTACACAGGCCATGGGCTCTTCTACGCCCCCCAGGCTTTGCAGGTAATGGGGCGGGGGATTATGGCAAGACACGCGCTTGCTGGAAGATGACTTTCCAGCCCCTCCTGCCCTGTGAACTGGTATAGGTGTCTCAAAGACCCTTTCACAAAGGGTTAAATGTAAAAAAAAAAACATAAATCTATCTCCCAATATTAAAACTTTTTTAATTTCCAACCCCACCCCCACTTACCATGATTGGTTGTTCCGCGCTGTCCTCTGCTGCTTCCGACAGCCGGATTGATCGGCGCATGCGAGTCCCCTGCCCCGCACACGGCTTCCATCGATCACTCAGGCTTCTGACATCTCGCTCCCGCTGCAATGAGGGGCCTTTTATCCTAGCAGAGTGAGCTGATGGGTTGCGCCGCCCGCTGCTACATATTAAAAAGGGGATTATGGTAATTTGTGCTTAAAATCAGCATAATGGGTAGTCTCTAAGATCACCCTTATTCATATTATCAGTGCGTTCTTCAAGATGGGCTATTGTGGTCCTCTCCCCCAAAGCTACAAGACGGCACACCAGGCATAGGGGCTGGGGTCCGTATGGGTCAGAGGCCAAACCGTAGGCCTCCGGCCATGCCAGGCCCCTAGCCATTATACTCTTCAGAACGCTGTGTCTGCGCCAATGGCCACTGGCTCTTCTGCGCCTAATCTTATCTGTAATATTTTATCACAAATTCACCTCTCACAGTCCATTTCACACACACTCTCCAATATCTGGAATTCCCCTCACATCTTGGTACAGGGCCACCCCACAGACTCCAGAAACGCTGTAGTAGGAAATATAATACCTGCGGAGGAGGCAGTATTTGTGAAAAAAAAAAATCCCCTTACAGATCAGAAAAGGTTACCGTATATACTCGAGTATAAGCCGAGTTTTTCAGCCCACTTTTTGGGCTGAAAAAAGCCGCCTCGGCTTATACTCGAGTCCAGGGGCGGACTGCCAGGGAAGGCCGCAACCCTGAACCCAACAGATGCTGGAGGGTGAGGGGCGGCCGCTGCGGGTCCCTGCTGTACCCGCTGCTGCTGCCGCCGCCGCTCTCATACACACAAACACGCACACACATTCACACACTGACCAGCACTTCCAGGCTGCTGCGCGCTGGTCGTCAATGGGCGGCGTCCAATGTTTTCATTGGATGCCTGCCATATGGGGCACGCCCACCGACGACGAGCGCGCAACAGCCAGGAAGTGCTGGTGTGTGTGTGAGAACGGCGGCGGCTGGCGGCTGCGGAGGAACGGAGGAATGGAGGAGGGGAGGGGGACCCCGCTGCCCCTCTGCAGGGTAACCTCGGCCAAAACCTGACCCCCGACACCTGCGCGTCTGAGAGCGGCGGCGGCGGCAGCAGCAGCAGGTACCCACAGTGTGTGTGTGTGTCTCTCTTTCTGTGTGTGTGTGTGTGTGTGTGTGAGTGTGTGTGTGTCTCTTTCTGTGTGTGTGTCCCTTTCTGTGTGTGTCTCTTTCTGTGTGTGTGTGTGTGTGTGTGTCTCTCTTTCTGTGTGTGTCTCTTTCTGTGTGTGTGTGAGTGTGTGTGTGTCTCTTTCTGTGTGTGTGTCCCTTTCTGTGTGTGTCTCTTTCTGTGTGTGTGTGTGTGTGTGTCTCTCTCTTTCTGTGTGTGTGTCTCTTTCTGTGTGTGTGTCTCTTTCTGTGTGTGTGTCTCTTTCTGTGTGTGTGTCTCTTTCTGTGTGTGTCTCTCTTTCTGTGTGTGTCTCTCTTTCTGTGTGTGTCTCTCTTTCTGTGTGTGTGTCCCTTTCTGTGTGTCTCTCTTTCTGTGTGTGTCTCTTTCTGTGTGTCTCTCTTTCTGTGTGTCTCTCTTTCTGTGTGTGTGTCTCTTTCTGTGTGTCTCTCTTTCTGTGTGTGTCTCTTTCTGTGTGTCTCTCTTTCTGTGTGTCTCTCTTTCTGTGTGTGTGTCTCTTTCTGTGTGTGTCTCTCTTTCTGTGTGTGTCTCTCTTTCTGTGTGTGTCTCTCTTTCTGTGTGTCTCTCTTTCTGTGTGTGTCTCTCTTTCTGTGTGTGTCTCTCTTTCTGTGTGTGTCTCTCTTTCTGTGTGTGTCTCTCTTTCTGTGTGTGTCTCTCTTTCTGTGTGTCTCTCTTTCTGTGTGTCTCTCTTTCTGTGTGTCTCTCTTTCTGTGTGTCTCTCTTTCTGTGTGTGTGTCCCTTTCTGTGTGTGTCTCTTTCTGTGTGTGTGTCTCTTTCTGTGTGTGTGTCTCTTTCTGTGTGTGTCTCTCTTTCTGTGTGTGTCTCTCTTTCTGTGTGTGTGTCTCTCTTTCTGTGTGTGTCTCTCTTTCTGTGTGTATCTCTCTTTCTGTGTGTGTCTCTCTTTCTGTGTGTGTCTCTCTTTCTGTGTGTCTCTCTTTCTGTGTGTGTCTCTCTTTCTGTGTGTGTCTCTCTTTCTGTGTGTGTCTCTCTTTCTGTGTGTGTGTCTCTTTCTGTGTGTCTCTCTTTCTGTGTGTGTCTCTCTTTCTGTGTGTGTCTCTCTTTCTGTGTGTGTCTCTCTTTCTGTGTGTGTCTCTTTCTGTGTGTCTCTCTTTCTGTGTGTGTGTCCCTTTCTGTGTGTGTCTCTTTCTGTGTGTGTGTCTCTTTCTGTGTGTGTCTCTCTTTCTGTGTGTGTCTCTCTTTCTGTGTGTGTCTCTCTTTCTGTGTGTGTGTCCCTTTCTGTGTGTCTCTCTTTCTGTGTGTGTGTCTCTCTTTCTGTGTGTCTCTCTTTCTGTGTGTCTCTCTTTCTGTGTGTGTCTCTCTTTCTGTGTGTCTCTCTTTCTGTGTGTGTCTCTCTTTCTGTGTGTGTCTCTCTTTCTGTGTGTGTCTCTCTTTCTGTGTGTGTCTCTTTCTGTGTGTGTCTCTTTCTGTGTGTCTCTCTTTCTGTGTGTGTGTCCCTTTCTGTGTGTGTCTCTTTCTGTGTGTGTCTCTTTCTGTGTGTGTCTCTTTCTGTGTGTCTCTCTTTCTGTGTGTGTGTCCCTTTCTGTGTGTGTCTCTTTCTGTGTGTGTCTCTCTTTCTGTGTGTGTGTCCCTTTCTGTGTGTGTCCCTTTCTGTGTGTGTGTCCCTTTCTGTGTGTGTGTCCCTTTCTGTGTGTGTGTCCCTTTCTGTGTGTGTCTCTTTCTGTGTGTGTGTCTCTTTCTGTGTGTGTGTCCCTTTCTGTGTGTGTGTCTCTTTCTGTGTGTGTCTCTCTTTCTGTTTGTGTGTCTCTTTCTGTGTGTGTGTCTCTTTCTGTGTATGTGTCCCTTTCTGTGTGTATGTGTCTCTTTCTGTGTGTGTGTCTCTCTCTTTCTGTGTGTGTGTCTCTTTCTGTGTGTGTGTCTCTTTCTGTGTGTCTCTCTCTTTCTGTGTGTGTGTCTCTTTCTGTGTGTCTCTCTCTTTCTGTGTGTGTCTCTCTTTCTGTGTGTGTGTCTCTTTCTGTGTGTGTGTCTCTTTCTGTGTGTGTGTCTCTTTCTGTGTGTGTGTCTCTTTCTGTGTGTGTGTCCCTTTCTGTGTGTGTGTCTCTTTCTGTGTGTGTGTGTGTGTGTGTGTCTCTCTTTCTGTGTGTCAACTCCAATTCCAATTGAAAAAAGCCGCCTCGGCTTATACTCGAGTCAATAACTTGTTCCATTTTTATGTGGTAAAATTAGGTGCCTCGGCTTATATTCGGGTCGGCCTATACTCGAGTATATACGGTAGTAATAAATCCTGTAAATAAAGCATTTTCTTGTACCTTCTGTTTAATTACTCCTCTACACTTCAGCCTTATACTTATACATACGGCTAAGTACAGGTACATGACTCTCTTCTTATTCACAGACTCTGGAGGAGCTATAGTGAAAACTGAGAAGGAGGAAGTATTTGTGAAGAATGAAGAGGAGGGAATGCCTCGGTTCAGCTCAGGTGAGTAATAAACCCTGTATAGAAGAGATTTCCTTGTATCTCCTGGCCAATATAAACAGCTCAGCACAGGAGCATGACTCTTATCTTTATTCTCAGATCCTGGAGAAGCAATAGTGAAAACTGAAGAGGAAGAAGTATTTGTGAAGAATGAAGAGAAGGAAATTCCTCTACAGATCAGCACAGGTGAGTAATAAATATTATGCAGAGCGTTTTTGACTATTCTTCCTGTTCTGTTCACTATCCTAATGCTGTGCTCCACTTGGTGCTGTCTTATCTTTAAATTGGTGAGCTTCCCTTTCATTCCCAGAACAGGTGATAACAGAAAGGCGAGCGTCTCTGCTGTCAGCTCATCACTGGAACGCAGCTTTACAGCACAGATAGGGTTCAAGCCCTAATGACAGTCGCCCTCTTGGGCTTAGCTCTGCCGGCTACACCCAGTATCCATCTGTTCTAATCTTTTAAAGTGGACCAACACCCAGGATTTTGACTATCCTGGGTATTGGTCCACTTCCCCGGGGCACCCCGATAGGGGGTGCCCCGCTGTGTGAAAGCCTCAAATTCTTACCTGTCCCCGCTCCCACGTGACCGCAGCAGCCAATGCCCGCCAACGGACAAGTGACGTCCGTCGACGGACAAGCAAGCGCGGCCGCCGCTCGCGCTTCCCTCTAACAGGGCGCGCGCCCGCACCGGCGGGTGCGCGCCCTGCTAGAGGGATGCGCGAGCGGCGGCGGCGGCTCGCGCATGCGCCGCTGGAACGGGGATCAGGTAGGAATTGCGGGCTTTGTGGGGGGTTTCACACTGCGGGGCACCCCCGATCGGGGTGCCCCGCATCCAGGGGACTGATCGGTCCGGGAATCTTATAGATTCCCGGGCCGATCACGGGAGGGTGTTGGTCCACTTTAAGTTGAGATAACTCAACTTCCCTCCCCCTTTTAATCTCCATTCCTTTCTCTTTCCTCCCTCCTTTTCTCTTTCTCCCCTCTCTCCCTTCTTTTTCCGTCTTTTTCTTCCCCCTCTCTCCTTTTTATTTCCCTTTTCTTTTCTTCCTCCCCTATTTTATATTTCGGCAGCTCTTATATTTCACGCCGTCTAAGTCGTTCAGTAATTTAACCCCTAGATATAAAAGATAATTCTCATTCAAAGTAAAATTGGAAGTTTTGCAAAGCAGATTTGATTGAGTAGCAGGGGTGGACTGGTCATGGGGAGACCCGGTGGGCTGCACTGCTTTGGGGCCAGTTGGGCTGCTGCTTACGACACCCACATTCAATCCCTGCCCCCTTAGTCTCCATCTCAGTCCCCTGTACTCAGCCCCACTGTACCCACAAGCCAAGGAACCCCAGCCCCCAATGCTATAGCCCCGGCATCATGATTGGGGGGACCACAGCAGGGATTCGCCGGCCAGGGGCTAGTAAAATCCAGGACTGATTTTTGGCCCCAGTCCGGCACTGGCAGTCAGGTAAGTGGAGTGGATCCAATAGGGAATTATTAATATTAATTGCTGCCGGTTGGTTATTATAGAGAACCACGATTTCACTCTCATAACAGGCTCTATCCCAAAAAACTGCAAAGTAGTGCCAAGAAAGGGCAAAGAGACCCGATCAAAATCCTGTTTGGCATCTAAGAAAATCATAAACACTTTTTTTTTGTCTTATTGATTTTGTTGATTGCAGCTGTAACAATGGAGATGTTCTGATAGACTCCCCCTTGTTTCATAAATCCGGTCTGATAGGTGATATGATGGGAGACTATAAGTAAACTATATCGTTTCAGGTCTGTGTTGATGAGTGATATAGGATGCTAGCTAGAGCATTGCAAAAGTTATTTTTCCGGTTTTGAAATAACAGTAATGACAGCTTTGTTCATGTCACAGGAAAAAAAAAGATGATTGTTACTAATGCTGTTTGCCATCAAGATAAAATTAGGTATTAAAATAGACCCAGGGCCTTTCCATTCTTTAGTTATCAAAATGTTTAGACCTCTTCATTTTAAAATGGCTTCTCATAGTAGGCTAGAGCGACTCGTAATGTTTTCTTTTGTTGAAGGAGCACTATTGCGAAATTGTGTAATACTAAAAATACATGTCAACACATCGGCTAACGATAGGAGGGGTTCACTTATAACCCAAACTGAATAAAACTCCCACCAAGCTTGTGGTTTACTCTCTCATGATAGGAATAAAATCCAGGGGTGACAGGTTTAGTCAGACTATATGTCCTATTCCTTCCATTAAAAGAAAGAAAAACAAGCCTGGCTGGATATTTCTTGATGCTGGGTGTATAAGTGACCCCCCGCCATCCAACAAATTTCTATGGATTCTTATTATTGAGCCATTTTTCGTGATAGTGCCCGTTTAAGTAGATATAATTCAGATGGCTTTTATTTATTTATTTATTTATTTTAATTCTTTATTTACATTTTCAAAACAGTACAGGTAAGGTATCAGAAATAAGACAGTACAGGAAGAAAATAGGTCCAGCACGCAGGCCAGGTCATATTCAGGACACGATAACCCTCATCAACTGTATCTCACTCTTACAGCATACTCTGGTGAAATCTATTCTAGTATATGACCAGTATTTGGGTCAGAGATGGGGTCCCCCCCGCCTCAGACTCCTGTCAGACTAGTTTTGGGTTCTATTTGCCTTTTTACTGTCTACAGCCCAATGCTTGGTGCCCGATTAGGCGGCAGAGGGGCTGGCTTTTATTTTTAACATTATACCACCCCCCCAAAAGTGGGGGAAAATGTTTGTGCATCTTGTGGATTGAATGTAAAAGAAAAAAAGAAAAAAAAAACGTACATAACCAATGCTCCCGCCGCTGATCGGGCTTGATTATAGCATGCAAAGTCTCTGTTGGATGCAGAGTATGCTATGGATTTATTAGATGCACAATTTTTTTTGTTGAGTTTAGGATTATCTAATTTTTCATGTAGCTGCCTTGGATTGCCTGAAGTATGGTGGTTCCAATCAGATATTAATAAGATATTGCATCCAATGATTAAGGTTTTTTCAATAATCTATTGATAAATTGCCACTGCTTTTGATTATGCCTTAAAGTGGACCAACACCCAGGATTTTGACTATCCTGGGTTTTGGTCCACTTCGGTGGGGGTGCCCCGCTGTGTGAAACCCCCCAGAAAGCCCCGAAAACTCACCTCACCCCGCTCCCACGTGACCGCTGCATCCAATCCCCGCCGACAGACAAGCGAGAGGCAGCGACGGACAAGCAGAGCGCGTCCGCCACCGCCTCCCGCGCGTCACTCTTACAGGGAGCGCTCCCGCCCTGCTAGAGGGACGCGCGGGAGACGGCGGCGGCGGACGCGCATGCGCTGCTGGAACGGGGAGAAGATAGGATTGTGGACTTCCTAGGGGGTTTCACCCTGCGGGGAGGGATCTGATCGGCCCGGTAATCTTATAGATTCCCGGGCCGATCCCCCCTGGGTGTTGGTCCACTTTAATGGGGGTGCAAAGCTTTTTGCAGATAACAGTTCCAAAGTCTCTGAATGGAGAAATAGGAGTTTCATTTGTTTTGAAGTATGTTTCTTGAAGAAAAGTCAGCACTTGTATGATTCACACTCTCTTGACTGGGGAGTTGACTCCCTTATTTTATAAATACAGAACCTTATTTGCCCATTTTTTTTTTTTAATTTGACATTTGATCAGAATCAAATACAGTAAATAGCGTATAATGGATCTAGAGATGTAAAAAAAAAGTGATCAACGTGATTATAGAAAAAAATGTGTTCCTTTCCCTCCTACTTTCCCAACCTGTTCTCCCATCCCCAAGTGCCCATCCATTCTTGGGTGTTTCAAGGAGAATCTGATCCTCAGCCATTTTCCTAGACAAAAATTCCAGTTACCCTAATTTCTCCGCCAACTAACTCAATTTTTAAGTGAGATAATCCAGACACCGTAATGAGCATTTGAAGACATCAGTAGTGTGGTAAGAAAGACTAAAAAAGAATAAAGAAAAGGAAAAGGCTGAGAAGAGTACTACTTTGGTCCATGTTTCTTCTCATAGGTCCTTGGGGGACATCTTGGGCCATTTATCTGAAAAATCTGTATCCAGTGTTTCCAAACATGGAAGGTTTTCTTAGGAACGCTTGGATGTTTTCTCAGTTTTGTAAGATCAGATTTTATCCGTCTTTATAAACTTGGAGCTGTAAGGGACCTATCCAGTGGTATCTTATTTCTTTTTCTTTTTAGTAACAGTGTTAAAGAATAACATTTGTTTAGTGTCCTTGTTGACAAATCTGAACATATGTTAACCGATCTTGACATAGATCTGAAGTTTGATTCTATTTTAAAATCCCGAATTTTGTTGGCATGGCATGATAAATGATGGCCTCTTTTACGTTAAAGTAAAGTCGCATATTATGTCTTGGATCTAAGTATCTTGTATAAGTACATGTGCTGCAGTTAGGGAAAGCAGTCTGCCGCAAGATGTATTTCTTTGTAGTCTGTGACATAGCAAAAGTAAAGACCCAGATATATATTCAAAAAAAGGTTAGAGCAAAAAGGATTATGGACAGCACTAGTAATAATAAGGAGAACTATAACATGGTGTGCTCACTAAGCTTGGCAAGAGGATTGCAATAGCAAAGAGAGACAAAAGAATAGGGTCCCACCCACCCAAAAAGCTTACCAAGGCCATAAAGAAAGTGGCACTACCCTCTAAGAATACTAGTAACAATCATTTTATTGAAAATACATATAGCTAAAACAAAGACACATATTACACATACACGATAGACACCGGGGGACGCCAGCGTTTCATCTAGGAATTCATAATGTTACTGAAAGATAATAAATACTAAGGGCTGGAGAAAAAGGATATCAGTGCTATTTAGATCAAAAGGCAAGTGCCAATACTAAACACCGCTAATAAAAATTCATTATATACAGCTTGTGCAAATAAGCGATCATACATGGAAACAAACAATAAAGTGCCTGTGCAAACAATATACCAATCTTTCAAAATTATAAGGACCAGCCAGGGTAGATGAAAAAGACATAAAACAAATAATCATAAAGGGTACAAACCAGCTGGAACTCCCCCCCCCCCCCAGTCAATATGCCCGCCAACGTGTGTCGTAACGTGCCTCCGTTACTTCCTCAGGGCGAAATATAAACTGGGACCATGTGTCCCCCTCCCTATATTCCCACAAGTCTCAAGTGCATCCCACCCCTCCACCAATAGAAGGCTGCAGTGAATACGTAGTCACTCCTATCCCCCACAGCCACGAGGCGCATTCGCGCAGGCTACACCTGTGTGCATATAAGAATAGACGGTCAGAACCAGACAAAGACCAACCGTCACATGATGCCGCGTGACCCACTCCGGCCGGAAGTGCGTCACTGCAGCAGATGCATTCCAGCATCGCTGCGCAATGCACCCGCCCGGACATGCGCCACGCAGCAACATGCTAGAAGTATAATAAAAGAAGCCGTCCGTGAATGAGGGAGAGAGCAGGGGATAAGCCCCCACCTGCATAACAGAAAAATAGTGAGCCCGGCGAGCATGCACACACTAAGCATGGAAGGGGAGAGAGTGGACACACCCCCACCTGCGTCATCACGCCAGAGGAAACCAGCAGGCGCACATGACCTCGGCTGGAGAGGGAAGTCTGGCGCGTGCCCCCACCCGCCCAGTCCAACAAGATGAGCCCGGCAGGCGCACGGTGAGGAGCGGAACTGCGCGCAAGCACAGTATGGTAAAGGGAGGCTTGGACAGGTGAGTGACAGGAGGGCACAGGGTCCACAGAAAAATAAAGTTAAAAAACACATACAACAAATCTATTTGCAATAAAGCCATTACATAATGATAGCGATGATAATTCTTAAAGATACACAAAATAAGTCTATTCGAAATAAGTGTTGCCTATTACATTGGTCATATCATATCAAGATGGCATAGTAGAAGTTCAGCTCGTATATGGGCAAAGCCATATTACTTCATACTATATGCCACCTAGTAATATTGTAGCAAAATATATATGCATAATAATGTTTTGAGAATAGCACAAGAGAGGGAATAAGTCGGAGACATCAATAAGTTGGAGTCAACAGGGCTACTCATAGAAATAACAAATATTCAAACTCCGGCCCAAACAAAGGAAGGTTACAACAAGCATAAAGGGATAATGAGGCACAGAAGGGGAAGTGAGCAGGAGGAAGGGGAGAATTATGTTAGAGATGAAATGCCACAGCAACCTTCGCAGGCCCAATAGAAAGATCGATCTTCCTCCATCGATACATGTTTCACCACCCATGGGTACAGTAGAGGCATGTGTCTTCTCTCCACCTAAACTAAAAATACACAATAGATGAGCAGACCATTAAAGGTGCAATAGAACAAGTGCACATGTCCAATGTAAAGTCCAGTGTGTTGTCCAGCCAATCGTGGTTTAAAAATTAGCTTTTAATAGTTAAGCTTAAAAAATCAGAGTCAGCCCATCTGTAATAAGTACATGAAAGTCCGCACCTAATAGCTTAAATAGAGCAGATAAAAATCCTGTGTGACGCGTTTCGAGCCACTGCGGGCTCTTAATCATACAAGTACTTGTATGATTAAGAGCCTGCGGTGGCTCGAAACGCGTCACACAGGATTTTTATCTGCTCTATTTAAGCTATTAGGTGCGGACTTTCATGTACTTATTACAGATGGGCTGACTCTGATTTTTTAAGCTTAACTATTAAAATCTAATTTTTAAACCACGATTGGCTGGACAACACACTGGACTTTACTTACCGCTGCTAGGAGTCTTGCCTGGGATCTCCTTGGTCCGTGCCGATTTGGATGGTTGGTGAGCTGGCAATTTTGTTTTTTGTTTAGCACATGTCCAATGGACAGAAGAAGATGCTACTGATCAAAGCAGATACAAAATTAAAAGTGACAACATAATATTAAAAATGTGTGCCCCACCTAATGACCCCAGAACAAGCAGATAAATATAACTATGCGGCCAACAAATTTGAGCCTCAAGACATGCAATTCCCCACCAACCCAAAAACAAATATTGTGCCAACAAAGTGATTCTCTATGTGCCCCCCAAAAAAGGTGTGAAGGCCACATCCTCGTTAAGGCCCCTGGGACACTGTGTATCCAGGAAGTAGATCCACCTAAGCTCATGTTGTTGCAGCTTACGCTTCAGATCTCCCCCTCTCTGACCCACCTTAACCATCTCTATTCCCATGATCTTCATGTTGCTAAAATCACTGTTATGCGCTTGTAAAAAGTGTTAAGCCACCGGTGTGATTGTTTTGCCCTGCCCGATGTGCCTGGCCGCCAACCGTATACTGGAGACATGGGCCTGCAGCCTAGCCTTAAGGCTGTTCCGGGTCTCCCCTATGTACATTTTTGAACAGGTACACCACAGCGCATAAATAACACCTGTGGTACGGCAGTTAATAAACTGCTTTATTTTAAAATTTCGTATCACTTTGTCCTTTACCATGTAGGGGCATATTGTTCACTTGCCACAGGAGTAATTACCGACAAGAACATTTTGTTCAGTAAGCCAGTCAGTTGTTCTTTTAAAATGACTGGAACATAAAATGTCCTGAATATTCGGTGCCCGCTGTGCCACCATGCGCGGCCCCTTGTGGATCCACCTAGTAAGATCCGGGTCTGAACCAAGTATAGCCCAGTGTTTTTGTAAAATCCGCCTTAGATTATCCCAAACTTGGTTATACCGGGTGCAGAATCTAATCTCAGAGCCACAATATTTCTTTCTCTTGGGAGCCAATAGGCCCTCTCTTGGTGTAGCCACAGCTCGATCCCGAGCTCTCCTGATTACTGGCTTGGGATACCCCCTGTTCTCAAAACGGCGACTTAGATCTATAGCTTGACGTGAGAAGCTTGCCTCACCTGAACATTTTCTGTGAGCCCGGAGAAACTGGCCGACGGCTATCGCGTTCTTCAAAGAGGCAGTGTGGGGCGTGGCCTGGCCATGGAGGAGTAGAGACGCACAGCCCTTAGCTCTGCTGTTCTCCCTTACCTTATAGCAGATCTAGATCCCTGAAATCCCTCCTGTTTGCTGCGATGGGGAGCGGGAAGAAGAGGAGAACCGGGGGGTCGGCGAGGAAGCCCCCAAAGAAGGACATAGGCAGCTATTTCGGCCGCCGAGATCCGATGGGGCAGAGAGCCCAACCTCCCAAGATGGCGCCCGACCGGCACGCGACCTGCGAGGAGCGCATGGGAACCCGTCGCATGGCTGCGGGAGCGGTGATGGAACATGCGGGGCCCGCCGCAAGTGAGGACCTTCTGCCCGCCGAGATGCCTGCTACGGAGCCTGGAGCCGGAGATGCAGCCGTGATTCCCCTTGCACCCGCCGTGACGTCACCGAGCGGCTGTGCTGCGGAGGGCAAGCTGAAGAGAGTGGAGCCACACCGCGATCGGAGGGACGCTGCCCTGATGACTCACCAGACTGAGCACTTGCAGGCCCCGCCGGGGCACGCCGTCCCTGAGGCCGAGATCAGCTCACCAGAGGAGCAAATGAAGGTTGGTGCGGGGTTGGGGGAGAGGTCGGAGCTCCATGATCGGGACTGCATACACCCCTTGCCTTCTCCCTCACACATGTCAGCCCCTCCTGCGCCCTCTCTGCTGTGCAGCAATACCCCAGCTCAGGACTTCCCCGGGGACCCGGTCCTGGAGGTTTCAGGGGGGCACACCCGCAGGAACCCACACTCACAGCTTGATCCCTCGGCTCCCGAATGGATGTCGCCGAACCCCTCCCGGCCCATACCCCAGATGTGGGGAGACAGTCCGCCCCGGTCTATGTCTGCTTCCCCTGCCTGGGGAGGGGGATCTGTCCGGAGCCCACAACTGACCCATGCGGAGATTCATCTGCCCCCTGGGAGTCGGAGGGGTGACCCTGGGTGCCTGAGTGCCTCCGGGGAGTCCTCACCCCTGGGATGGTCGCCGTGCCCCCGGTCTGACACACCAGCCGCTGACCCTCAGCCCTGCAATCCTGTAAACGGGCCGGAGAGCCTGGAGTGTGCCCTGGGCCCTGCTTCAGCCGTGAGATCGGGCGAACCCCGATTTGGGATGCCCCCGTCCCGGGCCCCGGAGGACCAGCTGTTCTTGCGGTCTCCTGTCGACCCTAGCCTACGGGATCTCCTACAATGTCTTCCAACAAAGGCTGAACTCAAAGCAGATTTAGAGGCCGTGGCTACTAGAATCGAGCGGGCCTTACGCAGAGAAATAGAAGACCTCCAACAGAAATCTTCTGCTCTTGATACTAGAATTGCATCGCTAGAGGAGGCTCGCCCGGATTATGAGGCCCGTTTGGCGGCTCTTGAGAGAAACCAGGGGATGCACCAACAGCAGTTGATTGACATCAGACTGCAGACAGATGACCAAGAGAATAGAAATAGGCGCAACAATTTGAAACTCCGTGGCATACCAGAATCCGTTAGATCAGAAGATCTGTGCACCTGGGCAACGGAACTGTTCAACGACTTGTTGGGCAAGCCACCGAACGCTGAACTGGTTATTGATCGAATACATAGAGTGGCTGGACGCCCGGTGGGGGACCCTCAGGCCCCCAGAGACGTTTTATGCAGAATTCATTTTTTCCTTGTCAAGGAGGAAATCCTGCGACGGGCCTGGGAGAAGGGAAGGATTTCATTTCGAGGCTCTCAAGTTACTATCCTACCCGATGTATCTCGCCGCACCCTCCAGATGAGACGTCTGTTACGGCCGCTCCTCGACCGGATTCTAGAAGTTGGCGCTTCCTACAAGTGGGGTCACCCATTTCACCTCGTGGTACGAAGGGACAACTCCATTTACGCTCTCAGAAGCAAGGCGGACCTTCCGGGTCTGTTTATTTTTCTGGAAACGGACCCCTTCCCGGTCCCGGACTGGTTGGGACTTGACCCCCCCCCCCCCCCCCATGCCACAGCGGGCGCCCAGGAGACCCCAGCTGGCCAGGGGTCGTAGGGGCGATGCTCCTGGGCCAATTCGGGGTCGTTAGCTCGGCCCATCCCTTTTAGTTCCCACGTTCTGATCCAGTATCTCTGGCCCTGACGCACCCCCTCTGAGCATTCATGCCCCGATCACATCTTCCACTGTTGTGACTCAAGGTTTACTGTTTAAAGTTCACTATGTTATATTCATTATTGCGTGGTGCCCTGCACCGGCTGCGGTTCCCTCCCCCCCCCCTCCTCGACCCCTGGGGGGGCTGGCCCCGCTATTCGCCCCCTTGCGGGGTGGTGGTGGGTTGCCGGCCCTCTTGTGGTCCGTGGGGCGGGGGGGGCGGGTGCACTTGGGTACACTTTAACATTATTTTATTGTCACTCTACTGCTATTTTAATGTTTCGCTGCTGAGTCTGGGGATGCCCCGGGGGAGCGGGATGATCCGGGGGTGCCCTGCCATGGTGGGTGGGCGGAGTCCCCGGGAGCTTGCTTATGATACTGAGATTGCTTTTATTGAAAAATTAGCAGTGTTTCTATAGGTATTTGATATATGTTTTCAAGTTTTCAGGTTACCCAATCCGGGGATGTGTGCTGGGCCCTCCCTGGGGGGAGGGGAGACGCGGGCTTCAGACCCCCCCCTGAGAGTTATGGGGTTTTTGTTAATTGTTACCGCTAGTGGCGATTTTCTCTTTAGCCAACCCGGGGCTTAGGAATCTAACCCTCGTTGACCTATATACATTGGGGAGGCTCCCGAATGGCTAGGCTACCTCCACAACTACTGTTCCGCGACACCCGGTTGAATACCTACCGATAGGTGTGCGCGGGTTTGAGGGTTTACCCTCTACACCCCCATTGCCCTCCTCTATAGGGTAGGGGCTCTTTCTTTCTTTTCTTCTGTGCTTCTCTGCTTCCCTAGTGTTTTACCCTTCCCCCTGTCTATCGTGTGTGTTTGTCCTTCCGGGGTTCGACTCCAGCATTGGCCTACACGGGGTTGGCCAGCCCACTGACGCCCCATTGGTTTCTGTGACATTTTACCCCGCGAATCCTGACACGACCGCTGGGCTAGCATGGCGGAGATTAGATTTTGCACTTTTAACGCTAGAGGGTTGAACGTCCCTGAAAAGAGAGCTAAAATATTATACGGGTTCCACAGGGAAAGAGTAGATGTTCTCCTATTGCAGGAGACTCATTTTTGTGTGGGGAAGATTCCTGATATCAGGAACAAATACTACAATAGATGGTTCCACAGCCCCAACCCGGTGAACAAGTCTAAGGGTGTCTCTATTGCAGTACATAGAGGTGTCCCCCTGGAGCCGCTAGACTCCAAGGGGGATCCAGATGGCAGATACATTTTTCTCAAGTTCACGCTCTCCGGGCCCAGGTGGAGGTTGGACTTGGGATCCTTGAGGTTCTAGAGGGGTTTTCGGAGGGGGTTCTGGTGCTGGGAGGGGACCTCAACCTAGTCCTTGATCCGCGGCTCGATTCCTCCCAGGGCAAATCGGGGATACCCTGCTCCAAACTACAGAAGCTGAGGGGCGCGCTTCGCAACCTCCAGGTAGTTGACACCTGGAGAATTCAACATGGGGGGGCAAGGGACTACACATTTTTCTCCCACCCCCATAACACCTACAGTAGGTTGGATTATATCTTTCTCAGTCATCACGCGCTTTCAAGAAACCCGGACGCCTCCATTGGCCGGATCTTGTGGTCAGACCATGCTCCCGTCTT
Organism: Gastrophryne carolinensis; assembly: GCA_027917425.1. Lineage (NCBI taxonomy): Eukaryota > Metazoa > Chordata > Amphibia > Anura > Microhylidae > Gastrophryne > Gastrophryne carolinensis. Next base: position 27,616,048 of record CM051237.1, read on the forward strand.
TCTGAGCCTCCCATGTCCAGACGCTGCCCCCAGGCAGTACAACTGGCGACTGAATGATAATTTATTAAAGGATCCCCTGTGTCTAGCTGAAATTAGGTCTTCCATTGCCAACTTCCAACTTGACCACTCGCAGGACCAGACCCCGCTCCCAACCCAGTGGGAGACCCTCAAATGTGTGCTCCGAGGGGTTTTTATCAAGCATGGTTCCAGGCTTAAGAGGGCCAGGGCACAGCAGATTGAAGCTACTCTGAAGCGTATTGGGGAATTGGAGGAGACCCATAAAAATACCCCCTCACAAACGGTCTTGAGGGAGCTACTGGATTCTAGACATAGACTGAAGAACCTATATGACCAGTGCTTCCTCAAATACCGAGATAGATTTAGGGCCCGCATATACGAGCATAGTGACAAGTGTGGCAGGATGCTTGCCGGGTCTCTCCACCCCAGGCAGGGCTCTACATTCATCCCCATGATTAGAGGGGGGGGGGGGATCGGAATTCCACAAGACTACCCAGATAGCGGAGGAGTTCCAGGCCTTCTACTCCAGGCTCTACAACCTGGAACCTGTGCTCCCTCGGGGCTCCCGCCTGTCGGAGAGTGACCAGATAGCGGAATACGTTAGCGACACCGCCCTCCCAGCTATTCCCCATGAGAGCAGTGACCAGCTCGAGGATCCGTTCGCAGTGGGGGAGGTACTTAAGGCTATAGGGGATACCCCTGCAGGTAAGAGTCCGGGCCCTGATGGCTTCACCCCCAGATTTTACAAGACATTGAGGGATTTGATTGCCCCCTTTTTGGTCAAGATGTTTAATTCTATCTCCGGGGACTGTCTCTTCCCGAGGCAGTCCTTGGAGGCTCATATAACAGTTATACCTAAGCCGGGTAAAGATGCCACCCTCCCGGGTAACTATAGACCTATCTCTTTGATAAATGTAGACCTGAAGATCTATGCCAAAATTATTGCACTTAGGCTGCGGCCCTTACTTCCCTCCCTGATTGACACTGACCAAGTCGGATTTGTCTCGGGGAGAGAAGCGAGAGACAACACTATTAAAACGATCTCCCTCATACAGCACGCGCAGTCGCGGGCTGTCCCCACATGTGTGCTAGCGGTGGACGCTGAGAAAGCGTTTGATCGCGTGCATTGGGGCTTTCTGAGGGCTGTGCTACAGCAGGTGGGCCTGGGTCCGGGTATGCTAGCTAAAATTATGGCCTTATACCAGGATCCTACTGCGAGGGTGAGGGTCAACGGCACCTTGTCCGGTACCTTCCGCATTCGGAACGGGACCCGGCAGGTATGCCCCTTGTCTCCGCTGCTTTACATATTGGTGATGGAGCACCTGGCCAATGCTTTGAGGGCGAACCCATCCATCCGGGGGGTCGTCTGCGGGGGAGAGGAACACAAGCTCTCTCTCTTTGCGGACGACCTACTTATGTACATCACCTCCCCCCATATAACCATGCCCTCTGTTCTAGCGGAGTTTAAGCGCTTTGGGGAGGTGAGCAACTTTAAGGTCAACCTATCTAAAACCGAGATCCTGAACGTCTCCCTCCCTGATGAAACTCAACTTCTTCTGCAAGCCAACTTTCCCTTTAGGTGGCAAAAAGAAGCCATTAAGTACCTGGGGGTCCAGATCCCTACTGATCTGGGGTTGCTGTACAAACTTAACTACGCTCCACTGTTACAGTCCACGACCTCAAGACTTAACTCATACAGCAATAAGCAACACTCCTGGCTGGGCCGTATTAACATCCTCAAAATGGACATACTCCCGAGGTTTCTGTACCTGTTTCAGGCGGTCCCCTTACTCCCGGGACGGGGTTACTTCCAGGCCTTGCAGAGAGCCTTTTTCAAATTTGTTTGGGGGAGCGGGCGACCTAGGATCAGGAGGGAAACACTTCTCAGAGCTAAGCCGAGAGGGGGCCTGGGAGTCCCAGACCTTCGGGCTTATCACGCCGCCTCGCTGTTGGTCAGGCTCTCAGATTGGTTCCACCATAAAGATGACAAGTGTTGGGTCGGTGTGGAGCAGGCCATTTCTCCCCTAAATTTGGTGGCATTGCCCTGGATTGAACCTTCCTCCAGACCTGATACACGAGAATTGCCCTATCTGGCGGGCCCCTTGTTACGATTATGGGATGGATTTCTGAAGCGGGGTAGGCTATCCCACAGACCGGGACCCCTTACCCCCCTGTTTGACAACCCTTTATTCCCCCCTGGGATGCACGCTAGATCCTTCCTCATATGGGAGGAGTCCCGGGATGTCCGGCTGGGGGACATAGTGTCGGGGTCGGGCCCTCCCTCCCTCACGGCCTTGCGGACTCATGGAGAGACCAGGAATATATCTTGGCTCCTACATGCCCAGCTAGCGGCTTATATTAAATCGATTACACCGAGCTCGTGCCTCTCCCGCCCGCTTACGCCTTTGGAGGATATATTGCGAAACCCTTCCCCTCCCAAACACATGATTTCCCTTCTCTATCAGATTATTCGAGGCGAGGAAGAAGACGAGGAGCTGCCTAGGTTCTGTGGGAGATGGGAGGAGGACCTGGGACAGACGTTGAGGCCTGATGACTGGGAAAAATCCTTTACACTTACCCATAGGCTGTCGGTTGCTTCTAGATCTCAGGAACGAAACTACAAAATACTATCGAGATGGTATAAGTGTCCTTCGGACCTTGTGAAATTTGGAGGGTCCGATACTGGGGATTGCTGGAGATGCAGCGGGGCCCCAGGGACTATGCTACATATCTGGTGGGAGTGCCCCCCGATACGGACCTTCTGGGAGAAAGTTCTAGGGATATATGAACACTTAACAATGGAACAAATCCCCCACACCCCACAGATCGCCCTCCTGTCCATGATCCCTGGACCGGTGTCATCCAGTAAGAAGGGGTTGCTGAGACATCTACTCACAGCTGCGAGGTCGGTGATCCCAAGACACTGGCGCACCCCTGCTGTACCATCTCTGGTGGAGTGGTATGGGGAAGTCGAGAGCATTAAGAGGCTGGAGGAGTTGGCCTTGGAGGGGGTGGAGGGGGGCACCCAGAAATATCTTAAGACATGGACGCTGTGGGAGGTTTCTCGGGTCACCCCTGACTTTCAGAAATTGCTGGGCTGACGGGCCTGATCTGATACCTCGCCCTAATGACCTCACCCTGGACATCAGATGAAAACAGAGCCTGGACGAGCTGTGAGTCCAAGATCCTAATATGGTGTGGTTGTGGTTGTTGTCCCCACCTTGCCTAAACATATACTTACAATTACGCTCCTGCCAATGTCTTGGTCCCTACCTGGGTCGTTGTCTTTGTCTTGTCCTTGTCTCTCCTCTCCTGGGCTAGTAGTTCCCTGGTGTCTACCCCTCCTTGTCTTTCCCCCCATTCTTTCCCTTCTTTCCCTTAGTGTTTCTATTCTTCCTTCAGCGGTTCAACGGGAGATGACTGGCCTCTGGGGCTTTGATTTTGGGGGAGGGGACGGGGTCGGGTTGAGGGTTACCCTTTACGGGTGAGGAGACCAGGTTGGTGTGCTGGGCCCCCTGAAGTGTGCCGGGGGCCATCACTGGATGATCCCCCCGCGGGTTATCCTGTGAACGCACCCCGATCGGGTTCCCCCCTGTGGGATGCATAATACGGCGCACTTTGGACGGCCCGACACGTCACTCCACCAGTACAGGGGCTGGGTCTCTCCCATTCCAAGAGCTTTATGCCAGTGTTCACTATAACATTGTTTGATGTTTGATCTTATTTGTACTCGTACTCTTTGTTTTCTCTTTCTTGTATGTAAAAGTTCTTTTCAAAAAGAAAACTCTCAATAAAAACATATTGAAACAAAGAGGCAGTGTGGAAGCTCTTGTAGTGTAATAATGCATTAGTAGACGTTTCCTTACGGTACAAATCCGTCTCTATCTTACCGTCCTCTGAGATGGTAATATACAGATCCAGAAAGGTGACCTGGATGTTTGAAGATTGAGCCGTGAGGTAAATATTCAATGAGTTATTATTGAGTACATCAATGAAATCATTGAGCTCACCCTCAGTCCCCTGCCACAACATGAGCACGTCATCTATGTAGCGGAACCAGCCCAACACTTGCCGGCAGTGCCCCGCAAGTTCTTCCTGGAAGACAACTTCGCGCTCCCACCAGCCAAGAAACAAATTGGCAACAGAGGGGGCACAACGTGCCCCCATCGCCATGCCACATGTTTGGCGATAGTATGTGCCATCAAACATAAAAAAATTATGTGAGAGGACAAAATTAAGAAGATTAAGAATGAAGTCCTGCTGGGAGCGCGAGGTTTCTCCTGCCATGCTGAGGAAGTACCGGCACGTGTGGGCTGCATAACCATGAGAGATGTTCGTATACAACGACTCAACATCCATTGTTACCAAAAGAATATCCTTTGGCAAATACAAGGAGTTGAGTCGGTTTAACAGGTCCATAGAGTCACGTGTATAAGATGGAAGTGTCGTGACAAAGGGCTGAAGGTGTTGGTCATCTTATACACGTGACTTATCATCGCTATCATTATGTAATGGCTTTATTGCAAATAGATTTGTTGTTTTTTTTTTGTTTTTTTTTGTTTTTTTCTGTGGACCCTCCTGTCACTCACCTGTCCAAGTCTCTCTTTACCATACTGCGCTTGCGCGCAGTTCCCCTCCTCGCCGTGCGCGCACGCCTGCCGGGCTCATCTTGTTGGATTGGGCGGGTGGGGGCGCGCTCCGGACTTCCCTCTCCAGCTGATGTCATGTGCGCCTGCTGGTTTCTTCTGGCGTGATGACGCAGGTGGGGGTGTGTCCACTCTCTCCCCTTCCATGCTTAGTGTGCGCATGCTCGCCGGGCTCACTATTTTGCTGTTATGCAGGTGGGGGCTTATCCCCCGCTCTCTTGCTCATTCATGGACGGCTTCTTTTAATATACTTCTAGCATGTTGCTGCGTGGCGCACTTCCGGCCGGTTGCATTGCGTAGCGATGCTGGAACGCATCTGCTGCGCTGACGCACTTCCGGCCGGAGGGGGTCACGTGGCGTCATGTGAACGGTTGGTCTTTGTCTGATTCTGACCGTCTATTCTTATATGCACACAGGTGTAGCCTGCGCGAATGCGCCTCATGGCTGTGGGGGATGGGAGTGACTACGTATTCACTGCAGCCTTCTGTTGGTGGAGGGGTGGGATGCACTTGAGACTTGTGGGTATATAGGGAGGGGGACACATGGTCCCAGCTTATATTTCGCCCTGAGGAAGTAACGGAGGCACGTTACGACACGCGTTGGCGGGCATATTGACTGGGGGGGGGGTTCAAGCTGGTTTGTACCCTTTATGATTATTTGTTTTATGTCTTTTTCATCTACCCTGGCTGGTCCAAATAATTTTGAAAGATAGGTATATTGTTTGCACAGGCACTTTATTGTTTGTTTCCATGTATGATCGCACAATGCACAATTTGCACAAGCTGTATATAATGAATTTTTATTAGAGGTGTTTAGTATTGGCACTTGCCTTTTGATCTAATTAGCACTGATATCCTTTTTCTCCAGCCCTTAGTATTTATTATCTTTCTGTAACATTATGAATTCCTAGATGGAACGCTGGCGCCCGGTGTCTATCGTGTATGTGTAATATGTTTTTTAAAATGTATTGTACTGTGTCTTTGTTTTAGCTATATGTATTTTCAATAAAATTTTTGATACTAGTATTCTTAGAGGGTAGTGCCACTTTCTTTATAGTCTTGGTAAGCTTTTTGGGTGGGTGGGGACCCTATTCTTTTGTCTCTCGTTGCTATTAAAATTAAAAAAATATATATAGCTTGACAGTCAAAAGTAATTCAACATTTATCTTTCCAGGAGTAGATTCTCTCTGTTCATAGACTTATTTACATCTCTGTCACCCTCTTCGCTCCTTTCTTCTATTTCTTTGTTCCCCCACTCCTTCCTGAATATCTTCTAACTTAATTGGTGTGCAGATTTTTTTCTCTCTTCTCCCTCTCTCTACTTCCTGCTCCTCTTTTTCCTTTCCCCCTTTCCCTTCCTTCCCCTCTTCTTCCCATTTTCTTTGTGTTTTTTTTTCTTTCCCTTTTCCTTTTTCTTTCCTCTGTCATCTTCTCCTCCTTATTAATGAGCCAAAACATTCCCTACTTGTAATAAACCACTAAGTGGGACCCAAGTCTTATTCAGGCATCAAATTATCCTTTGTATAGAGAAGGTGCAGGTAGCAGATTGGGATAGCCAACAATACCATAAACCTTATTAATTCACTATGATTGAATTAAACTTCAAAATTACACTTAGTTTGCAATGATTATACATCACTGGTCAATTTAGCTTCAGATCTGAGATCTGCTATTACACAAAGTACAATCTTTAACCATCCTTAAAATATCGAAACATGCATTTTCCAGTTTGACCATTTCTTCACACCCAATTATTACACTCAGCTTTTGTTCTGATGCATGTCAGACATCTCCCTACAAAACGGCACAGGTAATTCCTCTGGGTTCGTGGTCCTATTCATTATAGCAAGCATCTCACTAGGGGACCAAGGGCTATATTTGGGCTCATCAGGACCATCATTTGGCTAATGTCAGGAAATGTATAATTAGGTGTAGGTTGTGATAGATTTGGTCGAGATGACATAGGTGTGGATGATATTATTAGGGACAATAAATCTCTACATTCATGAAAGGACTGCACTTTACTGTGATGGTGGTCCACTTAGGTCTGAATAAGGTGTACCCATGGACAAATCATTCTGAATCGTGGCACTGCCTGGCAGTATAGGAGCGACTACTGCGGGCACAGTTTTATTTGGCAGGACATATAAATGCGAAGAATTGTGTGCAGATATCATGGATTAATCCTGTCCTGGGAGCCATAAATGAATGTGTTAGATTCTTAGGAGCAGTACATTGGATGCATAATTCCAGCCGTTCATGATTCCTTTGTCCACCACCGCATTCCCATCCCCCCACATACGGGGGTGGAGCAGTCTGTCTGGTCTTATTACATTTTGGAAGATGGGAGGAGGCTTGCAAAGGAATGTTATAGAGAAACAGAGGGGTGGCAGCCGCTCAGACCATTTTATAACTAACCTGGTAGGTGCAGGTTAGCAGGGCAATTAGGAAACAAAAGTCTTAAAGGAGCCACAGCACTCAAACCAGTTAGCTTGCTGACCAACCTACAATCTGTCTCTAAACTTGGTTAAAAACAGAGGACTCGGTCACACACATCTGCAGAAGTATGCTTAAGCTGCACCACCAGCGCCAAAGTGCCTCTGTGGGGTGCAGTCCTAACTCTAATCTCTGAGAGCCCATTTGGGACATACAATGCAATAGATAAATTGGGAGCAGGCTTACCTGAGGTTGCCCTATAACCTCAAGTGCAAGCCATGGGGTAGAAGGGTCAAAGACCTTACAATACAGCCTAGACCCCACACCCCATGTGCTTGCACAAATTCAAAAGAAACAGAGGGGTGGCAGCCGCTCAGACCATTTTATAACTAACCTGGGAGGTGCACGTTAGCAGGGCAATTAGGATACAAAAGTCTTAAAGGAGCCACAGCACTCAAACCAGTTAGCTTGCTGACCAACCTACAATCTGTCTCTAAACTTGGTTAAAAACAGAGGACTCGGTCACACACATCTGCAGGAGTATGCATACTTCAGCTTATTATTATCTTTCAGATAACCTCTTTTGTCTTGCAAAATTTCTTTCCATAAATTCTCATTTAATCTCCCACCCGGTGGCATTCCCACAACCTGCATAAAAGATTTTAATTTCTTCACTGCATCTCTTACAATATACTCTGCAACATTTGAGTTACCCATTTCAGTCATAGTGGGGCTCAAACCCACACACTTTAAAAAGACAGTTTATTCTCTTAGCTGTGCACAAGCTGAACTTACTTACTCAGCTCTCAGCACTGATTAACTTATGGGTTATCCACTTTAAAGTGGACCAACACCCAGGATTTTGACTATCCTGGGTTTTGGTCCACTTCAGGGGGGCACCCCGATTAGGGGTGCCCCGCTGTGTAAAACCCCCCAGAAACCCCCAAACTCACCTCACCACGCTCCCACGGACAAGCGGCGGACAAGGCAGCGCATCCGCTGCCGCCTCCCGCGCGCCCCTCTGACAGTGCGCGCGCCCGCGCCGGCCGTTCACAAACGGCCGGCGCGGGCGCGCGCACGGCTAGAGTAGTGCGCGGGAGGCGGCGGCAGCGGATCAGGTGAGTTCTTTTGGGGTTTTGGGGGGGTCCCTCACCCGGTGAGGGGGGTGATCGGCCTGGGAATCTTATAGATTCCCGGGCCGATCACCCATGGGTGACGGTCCACTTTAAGTTAAAGACAACTTAATTCTCTATACTTATGCAGTTCTTACTACGTCTACACAATAGATGCCACCGTATATCTGCCATACACAGCACAGAACAATATAAAAACAAAGAGGGATAGGGTTCTTATTTTAAATCCAGACCGTCCACAATCGATCCCTTACTTATACCGTTCCTTCAACACTCAGAAAAAAATCAAAGGGGAAATTAGAAGGAATTTGTAAAAAAAAACAAAGTCTCTAACCTTGCTGCAGCTGTTCCATCTGAAATCCTCTGAAACGTATCTCTGCCTTGGTCAAAACGCTATTCAGTCTTGATCTGTATTCCCCACACCAAATTATATTGGACAATGAACTGAGCGCCCGATCAGGCTTGCACACTAAACAACATAGCTGTTGGTTTTCCATGTGAACAAGAGAGATCAAGTTTAATCTCTGCCCCCTATTTTGTAACAGGTATCACATACAGGAAAGGGGGAGTTTCCAACATACAGTTAATACAGTTTCAGTTGGCTATTCATATAGCTGGGAGTGTACATAGTAATTAGATCATGGATCCTCCCAGCTATTATTTAGCATTCACAGATGGTATCAATTAAGCATGTCATTCTCATTTTACAGTTACAGTTTTTAGCATCTCTTACAACATGGCTGATTCATGGCCGTTTTTACTCACAAGTAAACATTTTTTTTCTCATGATTTATTAACTTGTGCAATGCAGCATTATATTTAGCTGTGCAAATGTTTCAAAAATGCACAGCTATATACTGTATGCTGCTGCATTGCACCAAGGAAAAACAATATAAGAACAAATGTTTACTAAAAAAAAAGTGATTAAAAAATTACAGCCATGAATTAACCCTAATATCATTAAAATTTTTTTTTGTCTGGCACAGGGTCACTTTCTCAAGTATAACAGTTAGAAGACAAACTTGTTTTATATGGGGCTTGTGAAAGAAAATGGCGGTTCTCTTTAACTTTTGTTCATCCTTTTTCACACAGAAGGTAAATACGTCCGGAATAATAGGGATGAATTTGATGCTGTAGCCCCAAACGATGACCTTACAGCAGAGTCTACAGGAGCCACAACTACACTAATCCACCATTCCGCACTAAGAGCTTCAACATCTGATTCTTCTACACAATGGGGGTATCAAGAGGTTTTGCCTACCAATGGTACAGATCATAGATTTCTCACTCTGGCAACATATTCTTGTTCTCTTTGTGGGAAATGTTTTAAAGATGCTACAAATCTGATCCAACATGAAAGAGATCATGCAAGAGAGAAGCCATATTCTTGCTCTAAATGTGGAGAACGTTTTTTTCATCAATCAGGACTTAAAGATCATGAAACAGTTCATTCAGAGAAGCCATATACTTGTTCCAAATGTGGGCTATGCTTTTCCCGGCAATACTTGCTTATCAGGCATAAACAGCGACATACAGGTGATGAATGCTTTTCTCAGACGTCAAATCCTACCAAACATAAGGAATATTCTTGTTATAAATGTGAAAAACGTTTTCCTTTGAAATCAGAGCTTACAGCACACAAAAAAATTCATAAAGGCGAAAAGTCATATTCTTGTTCTGAATGTGGAAAAGGTTTTTCCCAGAAATCAGTCCTTATCGCACATAAAAGAACTCATACAGAAGAGAAGCCATATACTTGTTCTGAATGTGGGAAAGTCTTTTTCCAGAAAGAGAGCTTTACCAGACATAAAATAATTCATACAAGAGAGAAACCATTTTCTTGTTCTGAATGTGGGAAAGGTTTTTCTCAGAAATTGCTCCTTCGTGCACATGAAAGAACTCATACAGGAGAGAAGCCATATACTTGTTCTGAATGTGGGAAAGTCTTTTCTCAAAAAGAAAGCCTTACCAGACATAAAAGAATTCACACAGGAGAGAAACCATATTCTTGTTCTGAATGTGGCAAATGCTTTTCTCAGAAATCAAGTCTTGTTTCACATAAAAGCGTTCATACGGGAGAGAAACCATATTCTTGCTCTGAATGTGGGAAAGGTTTTTGTCAGAAATCAAAGCTTATGACACATGAAAGAATTCATACAGGAGAGAAGTCATATTCTTGTTCTGAGTGTGGGAAAGTCTTTTCTCATAAAACAAGCCTTACCGAACATAAAAGAATACATACAGGAGAGAAGTCAGATCATTCTTATTCTTGTTCTGAGTGTGGGAAAGTCTTTTCTCATAAAACAAGCCTTACGGGACATAAAAGAATTCATACAGGAGAGAAGCCATATTCTTGTTCTGAATGTGGGAAAGCATTTTTGAAGAAATCAAACCTTATGGATCATGAAAGAGTCCATACAGGAGAGAAACCATATTCTTGTTCTGAATGTGGGAAAGGTTTTTGTCAGAAATCAAACCTCATAGCACATGAAAGAATTCATACTGGAGGGAAGCCATACTCTTGCTCTGAATGTGGGAGGGGTTTTTCTCAGAAATCAGCGCTTGTTTTACATCAAACAACTCATACAGGAGAGAAGTCATATTGTTGTTCTGAATGTGGGAAATTATTTTTTCGTAAATCACACCTTAACAGACATGAAATGATTCATACAGAAGAGAAGCCGTATTATTGTTCTGAATGTGGGAAAGGTTTTTCTCGGAAATCAAGCCTCATCACCCATGAAAGAAACATACATGAAAGAAGTCCTGAATAAAATGTTATTTTTGTAATCTCTTCTTGGCAGGTATGAGGCAAGAGTTTATACATGGTAGTAGTTATCTTAGAGTAAAATCATGGAGCATCATTCCTAATTACTATCTATATACATTTGGGTCTTGAAGCACCTCCAACCATGAGAGAGAGAGAGAGAGAGAGAGACATTGCAACAGGACCCACCCTCTTCATTACTTACCCAGATGAGTCTTAGTTTAAATTAGTGTTTCAGGAGAAGGACACACTGTTTACATAGCTTATATACTATCTTGCTAATGTTCAAGAAGTCCAGTTGAAAGAGTATGCATTTAAAGGTCCTATCTCTATGGCTGGCATAAAAATAAATAGTAAGAGTTCTCCTTTTGTCTCCACTCTTCGTCGTTTAGACTGTAAAATCATAAGGGCAGGACTCTCTCCCCTATTTTTTTTTCTTTTTTAGCATTTGTAAAGGTTTTACCCGGGCTGTAATTACTACCTTTTACAGCTTCACATCAGAAAATAGCAGCAAATAAATAAACAACAATAAAAATTATGAGACTCACGTCCAGGTGACATGCTTCGGTTGTATCCTGTCTCTTTTCTTTCCCTCCTCTCTTGATCCTTGGTGGCCCTGGTCTGTAGGTCCTCGTAGTCATTTGGGGTTTATAGTTGCACTGATGGTTAGCTATCCACTGCTGGTGGCACTGAAAATCCCTTTAATTAGGCTGCACTTATTGGTATTTCCCAGGCTCTCCCTCCTGGATAATTGAGACAAGCTGCAGGTAATTACAGTTCTTTTAATGAGCCCCCCACACAAGCCCTCACTGCTCTAGTATCATGAGGTCTTTTCTCAAGATCAGTTGCTTCTTACCCTGCTCCTGCCTCCTGGTTATCCGCATGTCCCCACTCCCATCCAGTCTCTGGTCCTGGGACCCTGTCAGTTTATGCTAGTATATATCAAACATATCTGTTTTTTAGGTGTAAGCAGAGCCCCTGCTTCAGAGCCCATGCAACAATCTGTTTTTTATGTATGCTATGGGAAAGGGGCAATGACCATTAACCCTGTTCTCCACTCTGGGGAGTTTCAGCCTGTGTGACAGCAGCTTGACATAAGTGCAGCAGGACAGTGTAGTGTGTAGGAAGTATGTAGTTTTCAAAACTGCAGTAGTTACATTGGATTTGGTAAGTAACTGTTTTTGTATTTGGAACATCAAGTACAAATTAATGAATAAAGTGCGCACTCTTATATAGTATTTAGTTCAAAGATTTAATTGTGCCAATGCAATTATATTACAATACATTAATTCCTTCAGATGAATACAAACAAGAAAAACAACATTTAAAAGTTACACATAGCGAACTGCTTGCTCCATGTATCTGCAGTATCAATTAGAATACTTTAAATCCATATTTTTAAGGTGCATAAAGTGCATTAGCAGCAATCACATCAAAAGAAACAATTATTCACACAATGACACATTGCACACATTATTAAAGTGCAGATTAGTGCTTTAGCAGCAATTGTAATTAAGCAGCTAAGTTACTTCTCAAGTAGCATATTGCACATATTGTATTAAAACACCCTTGAAAAATTATCTTTTATAATGAAATGCGACCGTGTTTCATTATGTAAACATATTGTGCTTTATCCTGAGATAATAGCTCTTTATAAGCATATTGCATGTAAATTGAACAATTCATAATATCATATTGCACCTGGAGGCTATATCACCTCTCCCTACATTTGTATACATTCACATCATTATACCGTGCGAAGCATCGCTGTTTAGCAAAAATGTATTGATAGGTGTTTAGCAAAAATGTTTTAATAGGTGTTTTAATACATTGGGCTCGATTCAACAAAGGTAGAAATAAATTCGTGTCACTCGAATAATCAGATCGCATGTACAAAGTTTTAACTTTTTCAAGTGATTCAAAAAAGGGGTTGAATTAAATACTTGCACTCGAAAATGCAATCGTAACATTTTCTAATCACTCGTAAAATTTTCAAAATGCTCGTAAAAAGGCTGTCGCAAGCGAAAATTATTGGGAAATGTACTCGAATTTTTTTTTCTATTGTTTAGTATTGTTTTCTGACTGTTGCATGGTGTTGTAAGGCTTTTTAATGGGTAAATGTAAATGCATAATTTTTTTATCAACTTTTTAAGTTACCTGTGTAGCTGTATGTACATGGCTAACATTGTGGATACATGTAATAAAGAGGCAAGGTATGCTGTAGTGGAAGTACTAATTAAACAGTAATATTTGTAAGAGGCATATATGTAGTTTTTTTTTTTTGGGGGGGGGGGTGGTTGGATTGCCAGGGACCTGTATTAAAAATGTTTCCTTTAATGCAGAAATGTGGCCATTGTTTTCTATACAAAGCTTGCTCATATAGCACCACGTGTCCCTGGGTGCAGGGAGCAGCTCTTTGCTAGCTTTAACCTCATGGTACGCCATTCTTATGCTTACACTATAACATGGACCAAAAGCCAGGATTTTGATTATTCTGGGTTTTGGTGCACCGCAATGTAAAAACCCAAAGGTCTTCTACCAGTTAATGGTGCCAAATATGGATTCCAAAGCTGCAAGATTTAGCCTAGTAAGCTGGAAAAGTGCTTGATATGGCAGCTGATCCACTTCCAAACGTGTCCGAAAATATGGGAATGGGTAGTGTGCGCCTTCTCTGCGCCACATCATCTGCAATATGTTCGAAGTCAATGGCCTCGATTCACAAATCATTGAAAAAAATTCTCAAGGTAGTAAAAAATTTAATTCATGAGAAAAAAGACTGAGAATTTCACTGTTACCAAATCACCAGATAGGAAGACACTGAAAGTCAATGGAACTTTTTACTACTAGTAAAAAAGGGTAAAAAGTTCAGTATTTTTTTCAGGAGTAAAAAAGTGCCATTGACTTTCATTGTCTTCCTAACTAGTGATTCACAAACAGTGGAATTCTCAGGCTTTTTTCTTATGAATTGAATTTTTTACTACCATTAGAGTTTACTACCTTCGCAAAGAAAGTAGAAGGGCTCCATTGTGAGAGAGCAAAATGAGTTTTCTCCTGCTGAAAGCTGCATCAAAAAACTAGTGTGAAACACTCTAATTTATATCATGTGTGTGGCTCATCAAGTCCACCTGAATCAGTAGTAAAATTTTCGAATTGTAAAATGTAGTAGTACATTTTTCGATCCACTAATTTAATTTGCACTTTTACAATCGCACTCGAATTTAATTCAAGTGACTCGTGTTTTACAATGGTTCCAGGTAGCTGAATCACTCGTAAAAAAATATAGCAAAATCGCAACTTTTTAAGCACAAAACACACGAAAAATCCATTTTCGACCTTTGTTGAATCGAGCCCATTGTGCTTAAAAAGTTGCGATTTTGCGATAGTTATTTTTACGAGTGATTCAGCAACCTGGAATCATTGTAAAACACGAGTCACTCGAATTAAATTCGATTGCGATTGTAAAAGTGTGAAATAAATCAGTGGATCGAAAAATTTACTACTGCATTTTGCGACTCGAAAATTTTACTACTGATTCAGGTGAACTTGATGAGCCACACACGATATAAATTAGAGTGTTTCACACTAGTTTTTTGATGCAGCTTTCAGCAGGAGAAAACTCATTTTGCTCTTTCTAACAATGGAGCCCTTCTACTTTCTTTGCAATGGTAGTAAACTCTAATGGTAGTAAAAAATTCAATTCATAAGAAAAAAGCCTGAGAATTCCACTGTTTGTGAATCACTAGTTAGGAAGACAAAAAATATTAAACTTTTTACCCCTTTTTACTAGTAGTAAAAAGTTCCATAACAACAGGGGAAGGTACATGGGAGTGGTTGACCTTTGGGTTTTTACATTGCGGGGCACCAAAACCCAGAATAGTCAAAATCCTGGGTTTTGGTCCACGTTATAGCGTAAGCATAAGAATGACGTACCATGAGGTTAAAGCTAGCAAAGAGCTGCACCCTGCAACCAAGGACACGTGGTGCTATGTGAGCAAGCTTTGTATAGAAAACAATGGCCACATTTCTGCATTAAAGGAAACATTTTTAATACAGGTCCCTGGCAATCCAACCAAACCCCCCCCCCCCAAAAAAAACAACATACATGCCTCTTACAAATATTACTGTTTAATTAGTACTTCCACTGCAGCTTACCTTGCCTCTTTATTACATGTATCCACAATGTTAGCCATGTACATACAACTACACAGGCAACTTAAAAAGTTGACAAAAATTGTGCATTTACATTTACCCATAAAAAAAACCTTACAAAAATATGCAGCAGTCAGAAAACAATACTAAACAGTAGAAAAAAAAATTTGAGTACATTAACCAACAATTTTCGCGTGCGACAGCCTTTTTACGAGCATTTTGAAAATTTTACGAGTGATTCGAAAATTTTACGATACGCGATATTATGCGATACGATTTTTCGAGCAACCCGAATTTATTTCTACCTTTGTTGAATCGAGCCCAATATGTGCAATATGCTACTTGAGAAGTAACTTAGCTGCTTAATTACAATTGCTGCTAAAGCACTAATCTGCACTTTAATAATGTGTGCAATGTGTCATTGTGTGAATAATTGTTTCTTTTGATGTGATTGCTGCTAATGCACTTTATGCACCTTAAAAATATGGATTTAAAGTATTCTAATTGATACTGCAGATACATGGAGCAAGCAGTTCGCTATGTGTGACTTTTAAATGTTGTTTTTCTTGTTTGTATTCGTCTGAAGGAATTAATGTATTGTAATATAATTGCATTGGCACAATTAAATCTTTGAGCTAAATACTATATAAGAGTGCGCACTTTATTCGTTAATTTGTACTGGATAAGAGGGATAATTGGACATCCCTATTAAAGTAGCAGCACCATTTATCCTTTTAAAAAAGAGGTATATATTTCCCTCTCTTTATCTGTTCTTCTGTGAGTGCTGGACTGATAATAATTTATTTGGAACATCAGACAGATTATGTGCTCCTAAACTGCATGGGACAGCCCTGCTTCTAAAAAACAGAGTCTAACAGGCAAAATTACCATAAATCTTGATACAATAATGCTATATATTTAGCCAGGAGTAAAAAGATATCAGCTGTAATGACTAATCACTGCTCAGAAAGCTATTAAAACATTATAAAAACATTGTAAACAACTGTCTCATTGCTGTTTCATTGCTATGTGGGTCATTTAAAATCATACAATGTGATTTTCTGGAATCTTTTTAGAGCTTCTGTCTCTCACAGTTGAAGTGTACCTCTCCATACTTTGTTGGTGGGAAAACTTATTTTGCTCACTCTATGTTCATGTACCAGGTATGACATGTCACACAGAGCACCACTGGCTGTAGCCAGGTAGACTGAGGCTGGGCTGCCAGAAGGTAATCTGTAAAACCTTACTGAAACCGAACCAACACCCATTTTTGTTTCCACTGTCAATTACTAACGAGCTTAGGGGGCAGCCAGTATGCTGGAGCCCCCCTCGCACATAACCCCCCCTACGACCATAATGCTCACCTTCATTACCTTCATTACGAGCTAGAGCCGGGAAAGGAGTCCCGCGATTGGCTGCCGGGCAGTCACGTGCCATAGTTGCATCCTCTGCGATGACCACCAGAACGGCCTGCCCCCGTGACCGCCCAGCGGCCAATTGCAGGACTCCTTTCCCGCTGGCTCATAATGAAGGTGAGCATTATGGGAGTGCGGGGGGGGGGGGGACTCCAGCATTCTGGATGCCCCCCCTGAGCTTGTTAATAACTGACAGCGGGACCAACACCACAAAAAATGGTCCAGTTTAAAGAAAACTGTCAGATGTTTGGTGTCCTGCCTTATTGTTTCCTCTTCTGGAATTTAAAATAAACAATTGTGTTAGACATGTGCCCCATATCTGTGATTTACTTACTGCTGTTTCCAAGTTTCTTATATTTCTGTGGCTCTGTGTTGCTCAAGTAGGGGTGGCTTCCCTGGCTTTTAGTAAAGCTCAAATCCCATATGCCTTCCACTATAAAGGGTGATTTACCCCCCCCCCTCCCACAAAGCAGAGCCTGGAAGACCCCAGACCCAAAATCCCCTTAAATCTTTGGGCTCAGGAATATTAATTGTCATGCAGCTGGCCTATCCACTTATATAAATTTGTATAGGCTTGTCTGAACTCTGCTACAGCCGAGTTTAGCAGAGCGCACCGGCGGCCACATCGCCGCTACCCTCTAATCTTATAGATTCCAGGACCATCAGGCATGGGTTTTGGTCTTTAACATTCTTCCAGCCCAGGCGTGGGAGCAACATGACAGGTGATGGCAGTGGCACCTCTGCGGTGCTTCTTTTTCCATTGATAGCCAATTTGCCCAAAGGATAGAGACAAGGGCAGGAAAAATTGTCAATAACCCACAATATCCAGATATAAGAACAGTTTTTATCTACTTGCTATCCAGGAGCTGAACAAAGAACTGTGACTGGGACTACATAACAATCAAGACTGATAAACACTAAAAACCTTGTACGGGTATATTCACTATAAGTGCACTGTAAATAACTATGTGTGAACTGCCCTGTTACAATAACTAGTAATGTTAATATGCTTCTGTGTAGTTTGAAGATATGTTGTCCTCACCTGCCAAGAAAAATTCTTAGTATGTACATTGTATATACATGGTGATGATAAGCTGATAAGTAGGTTAGTTCCAGAGACAGTCACTGCACAACCATCCTGTTCTGGGGCTACAAAGCTTGCAACAGGCAGGTAGCAGCTTCCATTGCTTTGTCAAGGTGCTTCTTATTCTTTACAACAGCAAGATGAAGAAGCGCTGGTGGATTGGCTGATGCTGCTTGGGTAGACTGAGACCACTGTCTCCTCCTCTTCCTCTAAAGGACCAACTGGCCAGGTAGAGGTAACCTTAACATGGTCCCACTACCCCACCCAGGACCATATCTCCACAAGTTTCAGAAGTATTGGAGGTGGACCAGTCCAAAGAACTTTTGCACCATTCCTTTGGTATAGATACAGCAGGGGGCTTCGGATAAATACAGGCAAAGAATGAGACTCATATACCATGTATGGATGACCAACTTTTGCTTTCTTTGGAAGAAGAGGAAGGGGGGCAGTCATGGCCAGGATAGACTGGCAGATCTATTTATGCTCTCATTAGGCTGGAGGTCACAGCTAAGCAGCAGAAAGGCAGAGGACATGCAGCAGCTCCTGTTGCCTCTGTTCACTTTGATTCCACTGAGGAGGAGAAGGTAATAGATGATGAGGTGCTTGACCTTGCATAGATGCTGGAGGAGATTGGTCATCAGACCAGCAGTGAGGTAAAGGCGCAAAGTGAGGAGCAGCATCCTCTTGGGACAAAAATGATGTCCTCTACCCCACTGCCAACAATGATCGACCAGGCACCGTCTCCCAGTGCAGGTAGAGAGTAAAAGCACAGGGCCATTTCTAGCTCAGAATCTGAATCACTTTTATTTGCCAAATACGTAGAGATATACAAGGAGTTTATTTTGGCAGGTGCGTGCTTGCATGAAGAATGGATACAAATAACACGTGGAGATGGCAACAAAACTACGAACTTGAAAACATAGTATTATAATCCTGACGCGTACAGAATGGTATTGTGATAACATCATTAGATAGGTATTATTAGGTATTATTATTAGATAGGTTATTAAGCAGCCTAGTGACTACAGTAAAAAAAACTCTCAGTTAAAGTTCTGCAACACATAGATTTGAAGCATTTCTTCTATAAATATATCATGTGTATGGACATTTTTGTCAGGTCATTGGACATCAGTGCTTGAGCTGGAGTAAGGACCTCAACACGATAGGTGCCTCTTCCATAACCAACCACATTAGAGCCCAGCATCCTAGTCCTTGGAGTGATCACCTTGCTTCCTCCACTGCTGCTCCATCTGCTTTCTCACACTACTTTCTTACAGGATGCTCTCGCTTTATTACAAATGTGTCATGCACCACTATTTCTCCACAAAGGCCATCCCTGCCCTTCACCAACATAGCTATGCAAGATTCCCTCACTGCCAGGGTCCACCTGATCACATATACTTGATCCAGCAAGCATGTTTGGTAAATTACATATCTTTAGCTTTGAACAAACCCTTCCCCCATATGCTCCCCGTGCACCCTTCTTGCCCGAGTACCTCTCGTGATTCAGCCAGCTCGGCGGTGGCATGGTTTTAAAAAAATGTTTTTGTCCCACACTGAGGTCACTGGATGGCCGCATTTTCGGATTCATGTTAAGTTTAGAGTGCTACCAGCCCCCAGCCTATCTGAATGGCTGGAGCCAGGAGTGCACAACCACTACAGGGAAGCTGGGGATGGGGCTGCCAGAGAACACAGCACTGCTGTAACTGCCAGTAAAGGTGAGATTACCTGCCCCCCCAGTGGTTTCACACAGTGGGACATCTGGATTTAGTATATGGATGATAGGCAAGTATGAAGGTTGCCTATCAATTAAAGAATGGCTCCTACTTGACCTTTTTGGTCCTCCTGCATTTCTTCATCCGATCACTTTACCAGCCCTTCTACATAAATGTTGATCGTTATGGGAAAACACTAGGGTCCAAAGTCTTACAGTGTTGCTTGGAGGAACAGTCCCATGCTGTACTCAAACTGATAAGCTTAGGAACAAACAGGAATACAACCCAAGAACTGATGTGGGTACTGGAGAATCAGTTTGAGATATGGCTGACTCGGCACAAATGCAAGCCAGGCAAGGTCATGTGTGTCAACTGGTCCAACATCCTAACAGCCCTGCTTGGCCATTGTTATGCCATTGTGTTCCATTTTTAAATTGGCTCTTGGAGCTGTGATACTGCATAATAAAATCAGCATAATAATCAGCATAATGTGTGGGGTCTGTAAGACCTAGAGATGTACTTCAGACTCAGGCATTCTCATCACCCTGTCTGTGCTCCTTCTCACTCTCCCTGTTGATCGGCGATATTGGAACTCTGGGCCAGGACTCCCAGGCACGCATAAACCCACTCTTATTTGCACACCCTAGATGCACATGCATGTACCCTCAAACATGCAGTTGTCTGCACTGGGAGCAAAATGTGTGTGCAATCCCCCCTTCCCCGAGGCCATACCACCTTGAGCAGTGTAGGCCGTCAGAGTAGGTGCATGCAGCGCATCCCCACCCCCAGCCTCCGGGCTGGAGTGACATCAGCTGCTGACAGTGCTCCAAACTCTGATGGGGGGAAGCTCTGCACACACCTCCGCTGCCCTCTCGCTTCCAGTGCTCTGGTCTTCAGTGTGAGGGAGGCTCTACATGCATCTTCACTGCCCTCTTGCTTCCAGCGCTGTCAGTGCAGGAAGAAAGAGTGCTCGCTAGGAGGAGGCTGGGTGAGGAGGATGGAGTGAAGGGTTAACTTGGCTTCTCAAGCTAATATTGGTGGGTGGTCAGAGCTGCAAGTGAGGAAACGTATTTCCTCATTCACGGCGCCGAGCTGAGAAGAGGTGTCTCTGACTGTAGTGATAGGTGAGTAGAGCCCTTGCTAAGCCTTCATCAGACTTTGATGAATACTGTCAGCAGAGGAGAGAAACAGGTGCAGGCTAAGTTGCAACATTGTAACCACAACTCTGGCCATGGCTGCTGTATGAAAAGCTTAAAAACTTTAACTCCCAGGATCCTTAGAGATTTGAGGGAAGGTAAAAAGACTACAAGACCCATAATTCTTGAAACCAAGATTAGCCCAGCTGACTCAATTAAAGTTACAGTACTTCATATCTTTTAAAGGGATTGCTTATATCAAGGCCTAGTTTACTGGATGGAATTTCATCCTCTCGATTTTTGGTCACCGTAAATTTTTCTCTGCTATACATTTTTTTGCTGCACATCTTAAAGACAGTTAAGACTAAGGATTTGTGCACAAATCTGGTAGAGTTATAAGTTTGATATTACATTATTATTCCATTACCGGATTAAGTGGTGATTTAACTGTTAGTTTGCCACTGCATATTGTGTGTGCCATTAAATCTATACTTTCGCCTACTACTACTACTACATACATAAGGCTTTTATACTACTATACTACTACTATAATAATTTTGATTTGTGTTAGCCTAGAAGCAGGTGAGTGTTGTGGCACCATGGGAGAGTTTTCACAAAGTGGGGCATCCCAATCTTGGGATATATATTGACATGGTGCTGAATCAGCCCTAAAATATTATCTTTTCCAGTTTTAGAATAAAGACTAGAATTAATCACTCTAAAGGGCCAGAGCTTTGCATTCTCCATACTTTTTCAGTGGCCTTTTAGCTGCTAAGCATTTGTGGAGTAAAACCTCATGAAGGTTTTTGTCAGGTCCCCTTTCAGGACATATGTAACCCCATGGAACTTTAATCTGGTTCTCTTTGTTGTGCAAGTGCCATTTGAACCAATAGTGACTACAACCTTATTTGGAGGATGCTAGTTAAAAATGTGGGTTTTTGGTGCTTTTTAAGCTTTCAAGAATGAGATCTTGCAGCCTTTTTTGCTTTGAATATTTGTACTTTCAAAATCATTAAACCAGACTAACACCCGTTTTTCTTTAATGGGTGTTGGTCCTGCAGACAGCTAATCAAAGCAAGCTGGGGGGGGGGGGGGCATCCAGAATGCGTCCCCCTGCACATCACTCCCCAGAATGCCCATAATCCTCACCGTTACTATGAGCCAACACCGGGAAAGGAGTCTCGTAATTCGGCGCTGGCTAGTAGTAAATGTGTGGATTACGCGTGTTCTGGGGGTTATGTGCAGGGGGGAATCCAGCATTCTGGATGTCCCCCTCCCGAGCTTGTTTTGATTAGCTGTCTGTAGGACCAACACCGTTAAAGGAAAAGTAGGTGTTGGTCCTGTTTAAGTTTCCATATTGGCTTATAAAGTATTTTTGTAGCTTATGACAACAGGTTCTGTGCTTCGCCTTGGGTCAACATCATCAATGGATGCTGAGCGGATTGGTAAAAGTAAGTGCGGCTGCTGGGGGAGATTGGGGAATGTAAGTATGGCTGCTGGGGGAGATCAATGGATGTAAGTGTGACTGCTGGGGGAGATCAATAGATGTAAGTGTGGCTGCTGTGGGTGTGGTCACTAGGGGCACTAGGGGAATCTTGGCGGTGTAAGTGTGGCTGATGAGGGGGGTTGGTGAATGTAGGTGTGGTTGTTGGGTAGATTGGTGAATATACCGATGGCTGCTGGGGGGTTGCTGAATGCAAGTGCAGCTGCTGGTTAGATAAGTGGATGTCAGTGTGGCTGTTGTAGGTGTGGTTGCAGGGTGATATGGGGGGGTGTAAGTGTGACTGATGAGGGGGGATAAGTGAATGTACAGTAATTGTGTTTGCTGGTGGAGGGATTGGTGAATATAAGTGTGGCTGCTGGCAGGGGGTGGAATTGGTGAATGTAAGTGTGGCTGCTGGGGGGGGTGGAATTGGTGAATGTAAGTGTGGCTGCTGGGGGGGGGGTGGAATTAGTGAATGTAAATGTGTCTGCTGGGGGGATTGATTAATTTAAGTATGGCTACAGGGAGGGGGTTGGTGAATGTAAGTGTGGTTGATGGGGGAGATAAGTGGATGGAAGTGTGGCTGCTGTAGGGGTGGTTGCTGGGGGGGGTGTAATTGTGACTGATGGGAGGGGATTTGTGAATGTAAGTGTGGCTGCCATGTGGGGGTATCGGTGAATGTAAGTGTGGCTGCTGGGGGGGGGGTGTAATTGGTGAACGTAAATGTGGTTGCTGGTGGCTAGAGGAATGACTGATAAAGGGGGTTGGTAAATGTAAGTGTGGTTGCTGGGAAAGGTGAACGTAATTGTGGCTACTGAAGAGAGAATTGGTGAATGTAAGTGTAGCTGCATGGAGGGATTGGTGAATGTAAGTGTGGCTGCTGGGGGGAGAGGGGAATGGTGAATGTAAGTGTGGCTGCTAGGGAGGACGGGATTACATACCCCCAACCTGTCGTGATTTCCCTGTGACAATCACGATTTTTGCTAGCGTGTCCCGCATCCCATGCACATGTCCCATGCCGTCGCCTGGAGGGTTGCCGCGGCCTCTCAGACACCCACCGCCGCCGGTCCCGAGTGTAAGCGCTCAGTTGAAGACTCTGGGCCGGTGGCAGCGGGCGTCTGGGAGGCAGTTTTTTTTCTTTTCTCTCTGCTTTAAAGTGGACCAACACCCACCGCTGATCGGCCCGGGAATCTTATAGAGCTCCCTGCCTGCGGGGCACCCCGATCGAGGGTGCCCCGCTGTGTGAAACCCCCCAGGACTCCCGCAAATCCTACCTGTTGCTCATTTCAATGGCGCATGCGCAGGCCGCCGCTGCCTCTCGCGCATCCCTCTAGCAGGGCGCGGACCCGCGCCGGCCATTCGCAAACGGCATGCTCACTGTAAGAGGGACGCGCGAGAGGCGGCGGGCGCTCTCACCTTGTCCGTCGACGGACCTCGCTTGTCCATCGGCAGTGATTGGTGGAAGCGCTCAGCAGAAGACTCTGGGCCGGTGGCAGCGGGCGTCTGGGAGCCAGTTTTTTTTTCTTTTCTCTCTGCTTTAAAGTGGACCAACACCCATCGCTGATCGGCCCGGGAATGTATAGGATTCCCGGGCCGATCAGCTCCCTGCCTGCCATCCCTCTAGCAGGGCGCGCACAAACGGCCGGCGCGGGCGTGCTCCCTGTAAGAGGGACGCCCGAGAGGCGGCGGGCGCTCTCACCTTGTCCGTTGACGGACCTCGCAGTGATCGGCGGTGATTGGTGGAGCGAGTCATGTGGGAGCGGGGTCAGGTGAGTTTTTGGGGCTTTCTGGGGGTTTCACCCCGATCGGGGTGCCCCGTGGAAGTGGACCAACACCCAGGATAGTGAAAATCCTGGGTGTTGGTCCACTTTAATGTCATTGGTGGTTCAGTTGGTGGGGGCGGGACTCCAGGAAGGAGCCTGTTCCTGCTGCTGAGTTTTCAGTGGGTGGGACTCCAGGAGGGAGCCTGTTGCTGCCACTGAGCTGAAGGTGGGCGGGATTCCAGGAATGAGACTCGCTGGAGATCGTGGAGGAGGTGAAATCACCTGCACTGGTGAGTGTGTGTGCGTGTGTCGGCGGCTGTTGGGGGGGTACTAGTGTATGTAAGTGTGGCTGCTAGGGGGGGTTGATGAATGTGAGTGTGGCTGCTGGGGGGGAATGGTGAATGAAAGTGTGGCTGCGGCTGTTGGGGGGGGGGGGGATTAGTGAATGTAAGTATGGCTGCTCGGGGGAAATTTGTGAATGTAAGTGTGGCTCCTGGGGAACGGATTGTTAAATGTATATTTGGCTGCTGATGGGGGGCAGGGGTTGGTGAATGTCAGTGTGGCTGCTGATAGTAAGATTGGTGAATGTAGGTGTGACTGCTGTGGGTGTGAATTGGTGAATGTAAGTGTGGCCACTGAGGCGGATTGGTGAATGTGTGGCTGCTGAGGGGGGCATTGGTGAATGTAAGTGTGGCTGCGGGGGGGGGGAATGGTGAATGCAAGTGTGGCTGCTGTGGCTGTGAATTGGTGAATGTAAGTGTGGCCACTAAGGCGGATTGGTGAATGTGTGGCTGCTGAAGGGGGCATTGGTGAATGTAAGTGTGGCTGCGGGGGGGAATGGTGAATGCAAGTATGGCTGCTGTGGGTGTCAATTGGTGAATGTAAGTGTGGCCACTGAGGCCGATTGGTGAATGTGTGGCTGCTGAGGGGGGCATTGGTGAATGTAAGTGTGGCTGCGGGGGGGGGGGGAATGGTGAATTAAGTGTGGCTGTGGGGGGAGATTGGTGAATGTAAGTGTGGCTGCTGATAGGAAGATTGGTGAATGTAGGTGTGACTGCTGGGGGGGCATTGATGAATGTAAGTGTGGCTGCGTGGGGGTGGGATTGGTGAATGTAATTGTGGCTGTGGTGGGGGGATTGGTGAATGTAAGTGTGGCTGTGGGGGCAGATTGGTGAATGTAAGTGTGGCTGTGGGGGCGGATTGGTGAATGTAAGTGTGGCTGTGGGGGCGGATTGGTGAATGTAAGTGTGGCTGTGGGGGCGGATTGGTGAATGTAAGTGTGGCTGTGGGCGGATTGGTGAATGTAAGTGTGGCTGTGGGGCGGGATCGGTGAATGTAAGTGTGGCTGTGGGGGCGGATTGGTGAATGTAAGTGTGGCTGTGGGGGGGTTGGTGAATGTAAGTGTGGCTGTGGGGGGGGTTGGTGAATGTAAGTGTGGCTGTGGGGGCGGATTGGTGAATGTAAGTGTGGCTGTGGGGGCGGATTGGTGAATGTAAGTGTGGCTGTGGGCGGATTGGTGAATGTAAGTGTGGCTGTGGGGGCGGATTGGTGAATGTAAGTGTGGCTGTGGGGCGGGATCGGTGAATGTAAGTGTGGCTGTGGGGGGGTTGGTGAATGTAAGTGTGGCTGTGGGGGGGGTTGGTGAATGTAAGTGTGGCTGTGGGGGCGGATTGGTGAATGTAAGTGTGGCTGTGGGGGGGTTGGTGAATGTAAGTGTGGCTGTGGGGGGGTTGGTGAATGTAAGTGTGGCTGTGGGGGCGGATTGGTGAATGTAAGTGTGGCTGTGGGGGGGTTGGTGAATGTAAGTGTGGCTGCGTGGGGGGGGGGGGATTGGTGAATGTAATTGTGGCTGTGGTGGGGGGATTGGTGAATGTAAGTGTGGCTGTGGGGGCGGATTGGTGAATGTAAGTGTGGCTGTGGGGGCGGATTGGTGAATGTAAGTGTGGCTGTGGGGGCGGATTGGTGAATGTAAGTGTGGCTGTGGGGGCGGATTGGTGAATGTAAGTGTGGCTGTGGGGCGGGATCGCTGAATGTAAGTGTGGCTGTGGGGGCGGATTGGTGAATGTAAGTGTGGCTGTGGGGGCGGATTGGTGAATGTAAGTGTAGCTGTGGGGCGGGATCGGTGAATGTAAGTGTGGCTGTGGGGGCGGATTGGTGAATGTAAGTGTGGCTGTGGGGCGGGATCGCTGAATGTAAGTTTGGCTGTGGGGGCGGATTGGTGAATGTAAGTGTGGCTGTGGGGGCGGATTGGTGAATGTAAGTGTGACTGTGGGGGCGGATTGGTGAATGTAAGTGTGGCTGTGGGGGGGTTGGTGAATGTAAGTGTGGCTGTGGGGGCGGATTGGTGAATGTAAGTGTGGCTGTGGGGCGGGATCGGTGAATGTAAGTGTAGTTGCTGGGAGGGGTTGATGAATGTAAGTGTGGCTGCTGGGGGGGGGATTGGTGAATGTAAGTGTGGCTGCTGGGGGGGGGATTGGCAAATGTAAGTGTGGCTGCGGGGGGGGGGGGGGATTGGTGAATGTAGGTGTGGCTGTGGGGGGGATTGGTGAATGTAAGTGTAAGTGTGTCCCTCGTTATTCTCACTTGTCCCTCTTTGAGGTTTAACATGCAGATCTGCAGCAATAAATGATTCATTTGCCTATTCAAAGTGTTTCTATTGTTGTAATTGTTACACTCTATCTCCTATCAATCCCTCCATGAGGTGGCGTGGCTTCCTTTAACAATTGTCCCTCTTTTCCACCCATAAAAGTTGGAAGGTATGCTGAGCTCGCTGATTGGACGAGACGTCGCGCATTCGCCGTAGAACCAGGGAAAGGTGAGTTAGAAAGGGGCGACCTGGGGAATTCTACACAATGGGGCATCCCGGATTGGGGTGCCCCGGAGACAAGGATTTAAGCCTGGGATAGTAAAAACTCTGGGTTTTGCTCCACTTTACCCTCATTTTATGTCTCCTTTGTACAGCGCCATGATCTATAATGGTGCTCTATAAATAAAGGATAATGATAAATATAAATCATGAATATATTCCTTAGTGCTTTACCATAAAAGAAATGAGGGGATGCTCTCTGGTGATAGTTCAGTCACATAAGGGTTAATGCCTCCAATCCCAGCATGCCTCACTCATACAGAGAGAGAGCTCAGTCACATGAAGGGTTACTGCCTCCAATCCCAGCATGCCTCACTCATACAGAGAGAGCTCAGTCACATGAAGGGTTACTGCCTCCAATCCCAGCATGCCTCACTCATACAGAGAGAGCTCAGTCACATGAAGGGTTAATGCCTCCAATCCCAGCATGCCTCACTCATACAGAGAGAGCTCAGTCACATGAAGGGTAAATGCCTCCAATCCCAGCATGCCTCACTCATACAGAGAGAGAGCTCAGTCACATGAAGGGTTAATGCCTCCAATCCCAGCATGCCTCACTCATACAGAGAGAGAGCTCAGTCACATGAAGGGTTAATGCCTCCAATCCCAGCATGCCTCACTCATACAGAGAGAGCTCAGTCACATGAAGGGTTAATGCCTCCAATCCCAGCATGCCTCACTCATACAGAGAGAGCTCAGTCACATGAAGGGTTATTGCCTCCAATCCCAGCATGCCTCACTCATACAGAGAAAGAGAGCTCAGTCACATGAAGGGTTACTGCCTCCAATCCCAGCATGCCTCACTCATACAGAGAGCTCAGTCACATGAAGGGTTAATGTCTCCAATCCCAGCATGCCTCACTCATACAGAGAGACAGAGCTCAGTCACATGAAGGGTTAATGTCTCCAATCCCAGCATGCCTCACTCATACAGAGAGAAAGAGCTCAGTCACATGAAGGGTTAATGCCTCCAATCCCAGCATGCCTCACTCATACACAGAGAGAGCTCAGTCACATGAAGGGTTAATGCCCCCAATCCCAGCATGCCTCACTCATACAGAGAGAGAGAGAGCTCAGTCACATGAAGGGTTAATGCCTCCAATCCCAGCATGCCTCACTCATACAGAGAGAGAGCTCAGTCACATGAAGGGTTAATGCCTCCAATCCCAGCATGCATCACTCATACAGAGAGAGCTCAGTCACATGAAGGGTTAATGCCTCCAATCCCAGCATGCATCACTCATACAGAGAGAGCTCAGTCACATGAAGGGTTAATGCCTCCAATCCCAGCATGCCTCACTCATACAGAGAGAGAGCTCAGTCACATGAAGGGTTAATGCCTCCAATCCCAGCATGCCTCACTCATACAGAGAGAGAGCTCAGTCACATGAAGGGTTAATGCCTCCAATCCCAGCATGCATCACTCATACAGAGAGAGCTCAGTCACATGAAGGGTTAATGCCTCCAATCCCAGCATGCCTCACTCATACAGAGAGAGAGCTCAGTCACATGAAGGGTTAATGCCTCCAATCCCAGCATGCATCACTCATACAGAGAGAGAGCTCAGTCACATGAAGGGTTAATGCCTCCAATCCCAGCATGCCTCACTCATACAGAGAGAGAGCTCAGTCACATGAAGGGTTAATGCCTCCAATCCCAGCATGCCTCACTCATACAGAGAGAGAGAGTTCAGTCACATGAAGGGTTAATGCCTCCAATCCCAGCATGCCTCACTCATACAGAGAGATAGCTCAGTCACATGAAGGGTTAATGCCTCCAATCCCAGCATGCCTCACTCATAGAGAGCTTAGTCACATGAAGGGTTACTGCCTCCAATCTCAGCATGCCTCACTCATACAGAGAGAGCTCAGTCACATG
This sequence comes from Gastrophryne carolinensis, assembly GCA_027917425.1. Lineage (NCBI taxonomy): Eukaryota > Metazoa > Chordata > Amphibia > Anura > Microhylidae > Gastrophryne > Gastrophryne carolinensis. Next base: position 27,644,536 of record CM051237.1, read on the forward strand.
AAGAGTTAATGCCTCCAATCCCAGCATGCCTCACTCATACAGAGAGAGAGAGAGTTCAGTCACATGAAGGGTTAATGCCTCCAAACCCAGCATGCCTCACTCATACAGAGAGAGAGCTCAGTCACATGAAGGGTTAATGCCTCCAATCCCAGCATGCCTCACTCATACAGAGAGAGAGCTCAGTCACATGAAAGGTTAATGCCTCCAATCCCAGCATGCCTCACTCATAGAGAGCTTAGTCACATGACGGGTTACTGCCTCCAATCTCAGCATGCCTCACTCATACAGAGAGAGAGCTCAGTCACATGAAGGGTTAATGCCTCCAATCCCAGCATGCCTCACTCATACAGAGAGAGCTCAGTCACATGAAGGGTTAATGCCCCCAATCCCAGCATGCCTCACTCATACAGAGAGAGAGCTCAGTCACATGAAGGGTTAATGCTTCCAATCCCAGCTTGCCTCACTCATACAGAGAGAGAGCTCAGTCACATGAAGGGTTACTGCCTCCAATCCCAGCATGCCTCACTCATACAGAGAGAGAGCTCAGTCACATGAAGGGTTAATGCCTCCAATCCCAGCATGCCTCACTCATACAGAGAGAGATCAGTCACATGAAGGGTTAATGTCTCCAATCCCAGCATGCCTCACTCAGAGAGAGAGCTCAGTCACATGAAGGGTTAATGCCTCCAATCCCAGCATGCCTCACTCATACAGAGAGAGCTCAGTCACATGAAGGGTTAATGCCTCCAATCCCAGCATGCCTCACTCATACAGAGAGAGAGCTCAGTCACATGAAGGGTTAATGCCTCCAATCCCAGCATGCCTCACTCATACAGAAAGAGAGCTCAGTCACATGAAGGGTTAATGTCTCCAATCCCAGCATGCCTCACTCATACAGAGAGAGAGCTCAGTCACATGAAGGGTTAATGCCTCCAATCCCAGCATGCCTCACTCATACAGAGAGAGAGCTCAGTCACATGAAGGGTTAATGCCTCCAATCCCAGCATGCCTCACTCATACAGAGAGAGATCAGTCACATGAAGGGTTAATGCCTCCAATCCCAGCATGCCTCACTCATACAGAGAGAGCTCAGTCACATGAAGGGTTAATGCCCCCAATCCCAGCATACCTCACTCATACAGAGAGAGATCAGTCACATGAAGGGTTAATGCCTCCAATCCCAGCATGCCTCACTAATACAGAGAGAGAGCTCAGTCACATGAAGGGATAATGCCTCCAATCCCAGCATGCATCACTCATACAGAGAGAGAGCTCAGTCACATGAAGGGTTCATGTCTCCAATCCCAGCATGCCTCACTCAGAGAGAGAGCTCAGTCACATGAAGGGTTAATGCCTCCAATCCCAGCATGCCTCACTCATACAGAGAGAGCTCAGTCACATCAAGGGTTACTGCCTCCAATCCCAGCATGCCTCACTCATACAGAGAGAGAGAGCTCAGTCACATGAAGGGTTAATGCCTCCAATCCCAGCATGCCTCACTCATACAGAGAGAGCTCAGTCACATGAAGGGTTACTGCCTCCAATCCCAGCATGCCTCACTCATACAGAGAGAGAGAGCTCAGTCACATGAAGGGTTAATGCCTCCAATCCCAGCATGCCTCACTCATACAGAGAGAGAGAGCTCAGTCACATGAAGGGTTAATGCCTCCAATCCCAGCATGCCTCACTCATACAGAGAGAGATCAGTCACATGAAGGGTTAATGCCTCCAATCCCAGCATGCCTCACTCATACAGAGAGAGAGAGCTCAGTCACATGAAGGGTTAATGCCTCCAATCCCAGCATGCCTCACTCATACAGAGAGAGATCAGTCACATGAAGGGTTAATGTCTCCAATCCCAGCATGCCTCACTCATACAGAGAGCGAGAGAGCTCAGTCACATGAAGGGTTAATGCCTCCAATCCCAGCATGCCTCACTCATACAGAGAGAGATCAGTCACATGAAGGGTTAATGCCTCCAATCCCAGCATGCCTCACTCATACAGAGAGAGATCAGTCACATGAAGGGTTAATGTCTCCAATCCCAGCATGCCTCACTCATACAGAGAGAGAGCTCAGTCACATGAAGGGTTAATGCCTCCAATCCCAGCATGCCTCACTCATACAGAGCGAGCTCAGTCACATGAAGGGTTAATGCCTCCAATCCCAGCATGCCTCACTCATACAGAGAGAGCTCAGTCACATGAAGGGTTAATGCCTCCAATCCCAGCATGCCTCACTCAGAGAGAGAGCTCAGTCACATGAAGGGTTAATGCCTCCAATCCCAGCATGCCTCACTCATACAGAGAGAGCTCAGTCACATGAAGGGTTACTGCCTCCAATCCCAGCATGCCTCACTCATACAGAGAGAGAGAGCTCAGTCACATGAAGGGTTAATGCCTCCAATCCCAGCATGCCTCACTCATACAGAGAGAGGTCAGTCACATGAAGGATTACTGCCTCCAATCCCAGCATGCCTCACTCATACAGAGAGAGAGAGCTCAGTCACATGAAGGGTTAATGCCTCCAATCCCAGCATGCCTCACTCATACAGAGAGAGAGAGCTCAGTCACATGAAGGGTTAATGCCTCCAATCCCAGCATGCCTCACTCATACAGAGAGAGATCAGTCACATGAAGGGTTAATGCCTCCAATCCCAGCATGCCTCACTCATACAGAGAGAGAGAGCTCAGTCACATGAAGGGTTAATGCCTCCAATCCCAGCATGCCTCACTCATACAGAGAGAGATCAGTCACATGAAGGGTTAATGTCTCCAATCCCAGCATGCCTCACTCATACAGAGAGCGAGAGAGCTCAGTCACATGAAGGGTTAATGCCTCCAATCCCAGCATGCCTCACTCATACAGAGAGAGATCAGTCACATGAAGGGTTAATGCCTCCAATCCCAGCATGCCTCACTCATACAGAGAGAGATCAGTCACATGAAGGGTTAATGTCTCCAATCCCAGCATGCCTCACTCATACAGAGAGAGAGCTCAGTCACATGAAGGGTTAATGCCTCCAATCCCAGCATGCCTCACTCATACAGAGCGAGCTCAGTCACATGAAGGGTTAATGCCTCCAATCCCAGCATGCCTCACTCATACAGAGAGAGCTCAGTCACATGAAGGGTTAATGCCTCCAATCCCAGCATGCCTCACTCATACAGAGAGAGAGCTCAGTCACATGAAGGGTTAATGTCTCCAATCCCAGCATGCCTCACTCATACAGAGAGAGCTCAGTCACATGAAGGGTTAATGCCTCCAATCCCAGCATGCCTCACTCATACAGAGAGAGCTCAGTCACATGAAGGGTTAATGCCTCCAATCCCAGCATGCCTCACTCATACAGAGAGAGCTCAGTCACATGAAGGGTTAATGCCTCCAATCCCATCATGCCTCACTGCAGCCCAGACCAGTCTCATTCCTTCCAGCAGCCTCCCTATAGCTGCTCACAAAGGCAGGCTTGTTGCCATAACAACTCCCATCAATGATCTAAAGCCACGCCCTCCCTGCTTGTAGACGTGCGCTGCTTCTCCTAGTAAAAATAAATGTGGCAGCCACTTTGTTGTAGCCCTGATAGTGATCGCGTTTACATTGTAATGATATGCGTTGCAGATACTTTGTATATTTAAATGGTGAAAATCGACCACATTTCTTTCTCATTTCATTCAATTTCTGATGTAATAACGGAAAATAGTGTCCCAATTGTGTCGGTTTTCCGACATTTTCTTGAAGCTTTTTTTGTTGTTAGAGGGCAGTAGGAGAAAGAGGTGTCCTTACTGGTGGAGGCGGCCATGTTAGTTCAGGCAGACGACGGAGCTATAGGCCTGACACAGGAAGCAGGTAATACAGACTTATGTTATTACTATTTTATTTACTGCTGAGGAGAAACACTATGGATACTGCTTCCTATTATTATTTATTTTCATTACTATTGCCCCCTGCCCCCTATTATTATACAGCGTAAGAGGAGGCGCACCATGCCCCCTGCCCCCTATTATTATTATACAGAGGAAGAGGGGGCTCACCATGACCCCTGCCCCCTATTATTATTATACAGAGGAAGAGGAGGCTCACCATGACCCCTGCCCCCTATTATTATTATACAGAGGAAGAGGAGGCTCACCATGACCTCTGCCCCCTATTATTATTATACAGAGGAAGAGGAGGCTCACCATGACCCCTGCCCCCTATTATTATTATACAGAGGAAGAGGAGGCTCACCATGACCCCTGCCCCCTATTATTATTATACAGAGGAAGAGGGGGCTCACCATGACCCCTGCCCCCTATTATTATTATACAGAGGAAGAGGAGACTCACCATGACCCCTGCCCCTATTATTATTAAACAGAGGAAGAGGAGGCTCACCATGACCCCTGTCCCCTATTATTATTATTATTATACAGAGGAAGAGGGGGCTCACCATGACCCCTGTCCCCTATTATTATTATACAGAGGAAGAGGGGGCTCACCATGACCCCTGCCCCCTATTATTATTATACAGAGGAAGAGGAGGCTCACCATGACCCCTGCCCCCTATTATTATTATACAGAGGAAGAGGAGGCTCACCATGACCTCTGCCCCCTATTATTATTATACAGAGGAAGAGGAGGCTCACCATGACCCCTGCCCCCTATTATTATTATACAGAGGAAGAGGAGGCTCACCATGACCTCTGCCCCCTATTATTATTATACTGAGGAAGAGGAGGCTCACCATGACCCCTGCCCCCTATTATTATTATACAGAGGAAGAGGGGGCTCACCATGACCCCTGCCCCCTATTATTATTATACAGAGGAAGAGGAGGCTCACCATGACCCCTGCCCCCTATTATTATTATACAGAGGAAGACGGGGCTCACCATGACCCCTGCCCCCTATTATTATTATACAGAGGAAGAGGAGGCTCACCATGACCTCTTCCCCCTATTATTATTATACAGAGGAAGACGGGGCTCACCATGACCCCTGCCCCCTATTATTATTATTATTATTATTATACAGAGGAAGAGGAGGCTCACCATGACCCCTGCCCCCTATTATTATTATACAGAGGAAGAGGAGGCTCACGGGGCTCACCATGACCCCTGCCCCCTATTATTATTATACAGAGGAAGAGGAGGCTCACCATGACCCCTGCCCCCTATTATTATTATACAGAGGAAGAGGGGGCTCACCATGACCCCTGCCCCCTATTATTATTATTATACAGAGGAAGAGGAGGCTCACCATGACCCCTGCCCCCTATTATTATACAGAGGAAGAGGAGGCTCACCATGACCCCTGCCCCCTATTATTATTATTATACAGAGGAAGAGGAGGCTCACCATGACCCCTGCCCCCTATTATTATACAGAGGAAGAGGAGGCTCACCATGACCCCTGCCCCCTATTATTATTATACAGAGGAAGAGGAGGCTCACCATGCCCCCTGCCCCCTATTATTATTATACAGAGGAAGAGGGGGCTCACCATGACCCCTGCCCCCTATTATTATTATACAGAGGAAGAGGAGGCTCACCATGACCCCTGCCCCCTATTATTATACAGAGGAAGAGGAGGCTCACCATGACCCCTGCCCCCTATTATTATTATACAGAGGAAGAGAGGACTCACCATGACCCCTGCCCCCTATTATTATTATACAGAGGAAGAGGAGGCTCACCATGACCCCTGCCCCCTATTATTATTATACAGAGGAAGAGGAGGCTCACCATGTCCCCTGCCCCCTATTATTATTATTATACAGCGTAAGAGGAGGCGCACCATGCCCCCTGCCCCCTATTATTATTATACAGAGGAAGAGGGGGCTCACCATGACCCCTGCCCCCTATTATTATTATACAGAGGAAGAGGAGGCTCACCATGACCCCTGCCCCCTATTATTATTATACAGAGGAAGAGGAGGCTCACCATGACCTCTGCCCCCTATTATTATTATACAGAGGAAGAGGAGGATCACCATGACCCCTGTCCCCTATTATTATTATACAGAGGAAGAGGAGGCTCACGGGGCTCACCATGACCCCCACCCCCTATTATTATTATTATTATTATACAGAGGAAGAGGAGGCTCACCATGACCCCTGCCCCCTATTATTATTATTATTATTATACAGAGGAAGAGGAGGCTCACCATGACCCCCACCCCCTATTATTATTATTATTATTATACAGAGGAAGAGGAGGCTCACCATGACCCCCACCCCCTATTATTATTATTATTATTATACAGAGGAAGAGGAGGCTCACCATGACCCCCACCCCCTATTATTATTATTATTATTATACAGAGGAAGAGGAGGCTCACGGGGCTCACCATGACCCCTGCCCCCTATTATTATTATACAGAGGAAGAGGAGGCTCACCATGACCCCTGCCCCCTATTATTATTATTATACAGAGGAAGAGGAGGCTCACCATGACCCCTGCCCCTTATTATTATTATTATACAGAGGAAGAGGAGGCTCACCATGCCCCCTGCCCCCTATTATTATTATACAGAGGAAGAGGAGACTCACCATGACCCCTGCCCCCTATTATTATTATTATACAGAGGAAGAGGAGGCTCACCATGACCCCTGCCCCCTATTATTATTATACAGAGGAAGAGGAGGCTCACCATGACCCCTGCCCCCTATTATTATTATACAGAGGAAGAGGGGGCTCACCATGACCCCTGCCCCCTATTATTATACAGAGGAAGAGGAGGCTCACCATGACCCCTGCCCCTATTATTATTATTATACAGAGGAAGAGGAGGCTCACCATGACCCCTGCCCCCTATTATTATTATTATACAGAGGAAGAGGAGGCTCACCATGACCCCTGCCCCCTATTATTATTATACAGAGGAAGAGGAGGCTCACCATGCCCCCTGCCCCCTATTATTATTATACAGAGGAAGAGGAGGCTCACCATGACCCCTGCCCCCTATTATTATTATACAGAGGAAGAGGAGGCTCACCATGCCCCCTGCCCCCTATTATTATACAGAGGAAGAGGAGGCTCACCATGACCCCTGCCCCCTATTATTATTATACAGAGGAAGAGGGGGCTCACCATGACCCCTGCCCCCTATTATTATTATACAGAGGAAGAGGGGGCTCACCATGACCCCTGCCCCCTATTATTATTATACAGAGGAAGAGGAGGCTCACCATGACCCCTGCCCCCTATTATTATACAGAGGAAGAGGGGGCTCACCATGACCCCTGCCCCCTATTATTATTATACAGAGGAAGAGGAGGCTCACCATGACCCCTGCCCCCTATTATTATTATACAGAGGAAGAGGAGGCTCACCATGACCCCTGCCCCCTATTATTATTATACAGAGGAAGAGGAGGCTCACCATGACCCCTGCCCCCTATTATTATTATACAGAGGAAGAGAAGGCTCACCATGACCCCTGCCCCCTATTATTATTATACAGAGGAAGAGGAGGCTCACCATGACCCCTGCCCCCTATTATTATTATACAGAGGAAGAGGAGGATCACCATGACCCCTGCCCCCTATTATTATTATACAGAGGAAGAGGGGGCTCACCATGACCCCTGCCCCCTATTATTATTATTATACAGAGGAAGAGGAGGCTCGCCATGACCCCTGCCCCCTATTATTATTATTATTATACAGAGGAAGAGGAGGCTCGCCATGACCCCTGCCCCCTATTATTATTATTATTATACAGAGGAAGAGGAGGCTCACCATGACCCCTGCCCCCTATTATTATTATACAGAGGAAGAGGAGGCTCACCATGACCCCTGCCCCCTATTATTATTATACAGAGGAAGAGGGGCTCACCATGACCCCTGCCCCCTATTATTATTATACAGAGGAAGAGGAGGCTCACCATGACCTCTGCCCTTTATTATTATTATACAGAGGAAGAGGATGCTCACCATGTCCCCTGCCCCCTATTATTATTATTATACAGAGGAAGAGGAGGCTCACCATGACCTCTGCCCCCTATTATTATTATACAGAGGAAGAGGAGGCTCACCATGACCCCTGCCCCCTATTATTATTATTATACAGAGGAAGAGGAGGCTCACCATGACCCCTGCCCCCTATTATTATTATACAGAGGAAGAGGAGGCTCACCATGACCCCTGCCCCATATTATTATTATACAGAGGAAGAGGGGCTCACCATGACCCCTGCCCCCTATTATTATTATACAGAGGAAGAGGAGGCTCACCATGACCTCTGCCCTTTATTATTATTATACAGAGGAAGAGGATGCTCACCATGTCCCCTGCCCCCTATTATTATTATTATACAGAGGAAGAGGAGGCTCACCATGACCTCTGCCCCCTATTATTATTATACAGAGGAAGAGGAGGCTCACCATGACCCCTGCCCCCTATTATTATTATACAGAGGAAGAGGAGGATCACCATGACCCCTGCCCCCTATTATTATTATTATACAGAGGAAGAGGAGGCTCACCATGACCCCTGCCCCCTATTATTATTATACAGAGGAAGAGGAGGCTCACCATGACCCCTGCCCCCTATTATTATTATACAGAGGAAGAGGAGGCTCACCATGACCCCTGCCCCCTATTATTATTATACAGAGGAAGAGGAGGCTCACCATGACCCCTGCCCCCTATTATTATTATACAGAGGAAGAGGAGGCTCACCATGACCCCTGCCCCCTATTATTATTATACAGAGGAAGAGGAGGCTCACCATGACCCCTGCCCCCTATTATTATTATACAGAGGAAGAGGAGGATCACCATGACCTCTGCCCCCTATTATTATTATACAGAGGAAGAGGAGGAGCACCATGACCCCTGCCTCCTATTATTATTATACAGAGGAAGAGGAGGCTCACCATGCCCCCTGCCCCCTATTATTATTATACAGAGGAAGAGGGGGCTTACCATGACCCCTGCCCCCTATTATTATTATACAGAGGAAGAGGGGGCTTACCATGTCCCCTGCCCCCTATTATTATTATACAGAGGAAGAGGGGGCTCACCATGACCCCTGCCCCCTATTATTATTATTATACAGAGGAAGAGGAGGCTCGCCATGACCCCTGCCCCCTATTATTATTATTATTATACAGAGGAAGAGGAGGCTCGCCATGACCCCTGCCCCCTATTATTATTATTATTATACAGAGGAAGAGGAGGCCCACCATGACCCCTGCCCCCTATTATTATTATTATTATACAGAGGAAGAGGAGGCTCACCATGACCCCTGCCCCCTATTATTATTATACAGAGGAAGAGGAGGCTCACCATGACCCCTGCCCCCTATTATTATTATACAGAGGAAGAGGGGCTCACCATGACCCCTGCCCCCTATTATTATTATACAGAGGAAGAGGAGGCTCACCATGACCTCTGCCCCCTATTATTATTATACAGAGGAAGAGGATGCTCACCATGTCCCCTGCCCCCTATTATTATTATTATACAGAGGAAGAGGAGGCTCACCATGACCCCTGCCCCCTATTATTATTATACAGAGGAAGAGGAGGCTCACCATGACCCCTGCCCCCTATTATTATTATACAGAGGAAGAGGAGGCTCACCATGACCTCTGCCCCCTATTATTATTATACAGAGGAAGAGGAGGCTCACCATGACCCCTGCCCCCTATTATTATTATACAGAGGAAGAGGAGGCTCACCATGACCCCTGCCCCCTATTATTATTATACAGAGGAAGAGGAGGCTCACCATGTCCCCTGCCCCCTATTATTATTATACAGAGGAAGAGGGGCTCACCATGACCCCTGCCCCCTATTATTATTATACAGAGGAAGAGGAGGCTCACCATGACCCCTGCCCCCTATTATTATTATACAGAGGAAGAGGAGGCTCACCATGTCCCCTGCCCCCTATTATTATTATACAGAGGAAGAGGAGGATCACCATGACCCCTGCCCCCTTTTATTATTATACAGAGGAAGAGGAGGCTCACCATGACCCCTGCCCCCTTTTATTATTATACAGAGTAAGAGGAGGCTCACCATGACCCCTGCCCCCTATTATTATTATACAGAGGAAGAGGAGGCTCACCATGTCCCCTGCCCCCTATTATTATTATACAGAGGAAGAGGAGGCTCACCATGACCCCTGCCCCCTATTATTATTATTATACAGAGGAAGAGGAGGCTCGCCATGACCCCTGCCCCCTATTATTATTATACAGAGGAAGAGGAGGCTCACCATGACCCCTGCCCCCTATTATTATTATTATACAGAGGAAGAGGAGGCTCGCCATGACCCCTGCCCCCTATTATTATTATACAGAGGAAGAGGAGGCTCACCATGACCCCTGCCCCCTATTATTATTATACAGAGGAAGAGGAGGCTCACCATGACCTCTGCCCCCTATTATTATTATACAGAGGAAGAGGGGCTCACCATGTCCCCTGCCCCCTATTATTATTATACAGAGGAAGAGGAGGCTCGCCATGACCCCTGCCTCCTATTATTATTATACAGAGGAAGAGGAGGCTCACCATGACCCCTGCCCCCTATTATTATTATACAGAGGAAGAGGGGCTCACCATGTCCCCTGCCCCCTATTATTATTATACAGAGGAAGAGGGGGCTCACCATGCCCCCTGCCCCCTATTATTATTATACAGAGGAAGAGGAGGCTCACCATGACCCCTGCCCCCTATTATTATTATACAGAGGAAGAGGAGGCTCACCATGACCTCTGCCCCCTATTATTATTATACAGAGGAAGAGGAGGCTCACCATGACCCCTGCCCCCTATTATTATTATTATACAGAGGAAGAGGGGCTCACCATGTCCCCTGCCCCCTATTATTATTATACAGAGGAAGAGGAGGCTCACCATGACCTCTGCCCCCTATTATTATTATACAGAGGAAGAGGAGGCTCACCATGACCTCTGCCCCCTATTATTATTATACAGAGGAAGAGGAGGCTCACCATGACCTCTGCCCCCTATTATTATTATACAGAGGAAGAGGAGGCTCACCATGACCCCTTCCCCCTATTATTATTATACAGAGGAAGAGGAGGCTCACCATGACCCCTTCCCCCTATTATTATTATACAGAGGAAGAGGGGGATCACCATGACCCCTGCCCCCTATTATTATTATTATACAGAGGAAGAGGAGGCTCACCATGACCCCTGCCCCCTATTATTATTATACAGAGGAAGAGGAGGCTCACCATGACCCCTTCCCCCTATTATTATTATACAGAGGAAGAGGAGGCTCACCATGACCCCTGCCCCCTATTATTATTATACAGAGGAAGACGGGGCTCACCATGACCCCTTCCCCCTATTATTATTATACAGAGGAAGAGGAGGATCACCATGGCCCCTGCCCCCTATTATTATTATACAGAGGAAGAGGAGGATCACCATGACCCCTGCCCCCTATTATTATTATACAGAGGAAGAGGAGGATCACCATGACCCCTGTCCCCTATTATTATTATACAGAGGAAGAGGAGGCTCACCATGACCCCTGTCCCCTATTATTATTATACAGAGGAAGAGGAGGCTCACCATGACCCCTGTCCCCTATTATTATTATACAGAGGAAGAGGAGGCTCACCATGACCCCTGTCCCCTATTATTATTATACAGAGGAAGAGGAGGATCACCATGACCCCTGCCCCCTATTATTATTATACAGAGGAAGAGGAGGATCACCATGACCCCTGCTCCCTATTATTATTATACAGAGGAAGAGGGGGCTCACCATGACCCCTGCCCCCTATTATTATTATACAGAGGAAGAGGAGGCTCACCATGACCCCTGCCCCCTATTATTATTATACAGAGGAAGAGGGGGCTCACCATGACCCCTGCCCCCTATTATTATTATACAGAGGAAGAGGGGGCTCACCATGACCCCTTCCCCCTATTATTATTATACAGAGGAAGAGGAGGCTCACCATGACCCCTTCCCCCTATTATTATTATACAGAGGAAGAGGAGGCTCACCATGACCCCTGCCCCCTATTATTAGTATACAGAGGAAGAGGAGGCTCACCATGTCCCCTGCCCCCTATTATTATTATACAGAGGAAGAGGAGGCTCACCATGCCCCCTGCCCCCTATTATTATTATACAGAGGAAGAGGAGGCTCACCATGACCCCTGCCCCCTATTATTATTATACAGAGGAAGAGAAAGCTCACCATGACCCCTGCCCCCTATTATTATTATACAGAGGAAGAGGGGGCTCACCATGACCCCTGCCCCCTATTATTATTATACAGAGGAAGAGGAGGCTCACCATGACCCCTGCCCCCTATTATTATTATACAGAGGAAGAGGAGACTCACCATGACCCCTGCCCCCTATTATTATTATACAGAGGAAGAGGGGGCTCACCATGACCCCTGCCCCCTATTATTATTATACAGAGGAAGAGGGGGCTCACCATGACCCCTGCCCCCTATTATTATTATACAGAGGAAGAGGGGGCTCACCATGACCCCTTCCCCCTATTATTATTATACAGAGGAAGAGGAGGCTCACCATGACCCCTTCCCCCTATTATTATTATACAGAGGAAGAGGAGGCTCACCATGACCCCTGCCCCCTATTATTAGTATACAGAGGAAGAGGAGGCTCACCATGTCCCCTGCCCCCTATTATTATTATACAGAGGAAGAGGAGGCTCACCATGCCCCCTGCCCCCTATTATTATTATACAGAGGAAGAGGAGGCTCACCATGACCCCTGCCCCCTATTATTATTATACAGAGGAAGAGGAGGCTCACCATGACCCCTTCCCCCTATTATTATTATACAGAGGAAGAGAAAGCTCACCATGACCCCTGCCCCCTATTATTATTATACAGAGGAAGAGGGGGCTCACCATGACCCCTGCCCCCTATTATTATTATACAGAGGAAGAGGAGGCTCACCATGACCCCTGCCCCCTATTATTATTATACAGAGGAAGAGGGGGCTCACCATGACCCCTTCCCCCTATTATTATTATACAGAGGAAGAGGAGGCTCACCATGACCCCTTCCCCCTATTATTATTATACAGAGGAAGAGGAGGCTCACCATGACCCCTGCCCCCTATTATTAGTATACAGAGGAAGAGGAGGCTCACCATGTCCCCTGCCCCCTATTATTATTATACAGAGGAAGAGGAGGCTCACCATGCCCCCTGCCCCCTATTATTATTATACAGAGGAAGAGGAGGCTCACCATGACCCCTGCCCCCTATTATTATTATACAGAGGAAGAGGAGGCTCACCATGACCCCTGCCCCCTATTATTATTATACAGAGGAAGAGAAAGCTCACCATGACCCCTGCCCCCTATTATTATTATACAGAGGAAGAGGGGGCTCACCATGACCCCTGCCCCCTATTATTATTATACAGAGGAAGAGGAGGCTCACCATGACCCCTGCCCCCTATTATTATTATACAGAGGAAGAGGAGGCTCACCATGACCCCTGCCCCCTATTATTATTATACAGAGGAAGAGAAAGCTCACCATGACCCCTGCCCCCTATTATTATTATACAGAGGAAGAGGAGGCTCACCATGACCCCTGCCCCCTATTATTATTATACAGAGGAAGAGGAGGCTCACCATGACCCCTGCCCCCTATTATTATTATACAGAGGAAGAGGGGGCTCACCATGACCCCTGCACCCTATTATTATTATACAGAGGAAGAGGAGGCTCACCATGTCCCCTGCCCCCTATTATTATTATACAGAGGAAGAGGAGGCTCACCATGCCCCCTGCCCCCTATTATTATTATACAGAGGAAGAGGAGGCTCACCATGACCCCTGCCCCTATTATTATTATACAGAGGAAGAGGAGGCTCACCATGACCCCTGCCCCCTATTATTATTATACAGAGGAAGAGGGGGCTCACCATGACCCCTGCCCCCTATTATTATTATACAGAGGAAGAGGAGGCTCACCATGACCCCTGCCCCCTATTATTATTATACAGAGGAAGAGGAGGCTCACCATGACCCCTGCCCCCTATTATTATTATACAGAGGAAGAGGAGGCTCACCATGACCCCTGCCCCTATTATTATTATACAGAGGAAGAGGAGGCTCACCATGACCCCTGCCCCCTATTATTATTATACAGAGGAAGAGGAGGCTCACCATGACCCCTGCCCACTATTATTATTATACAGAGGAAGAGGAGGCTCACCATGACCCCTGCCCCCTATTATTATTATACAGAGGAAGAGGGGGCTCACCATGACCCCTGCCCCCTATTATTATTATACAGAGGAAGAGGAGGCTCACCATGACCCCTGCCCCTATTATTATTATACAGAGGAAGAGGAGGGTCACCATGACCCCTGCCCCTATTATTATTATTATACAGAGGAAGAGGAGGCTCACCATGACCCCTGCCCACTATTATTATTATACAGAGGAAGAGGAGACTCACCATGACCCCTGCCCCTATTATTATTATACAGAGGAAGAGGAGGGTCACCATGACCCCTGCCCCTATTATTATTATTATACAGAGGAAGAGGAGGCTCACCATGACCCCTGCCCCCTATTATTATTATACAGAGGAAGAGGAGGCTCACCATGACCCCTGCCCCTATTATTATTATACAGAGGAAGAGGGGGCTCACCATGACCCCTGCCCCCTATTATTATTATACAGAGGAAGAGGAGGCTCACCATGACCTCTGCCCCCTATTATTATTATACAGAGGAAGAGGGGACTCACCATGACCCCTGCCCCCTATTATTATTATACAGAGGAAGAGGGGGCTCACCATGACCCCTGCCCCCTATTATTATTATACAGAGGAAGAGGGGGCTCACCATGACCCCTGCCCCCTATTATTATTATACAGAGGAAGAGGAGGCTCACCATGACCTCTTCCCCCTATTATTATTATACAGAGGAAGAGGAGGCTCACCATGACCCCTGCCCCCTATTATTATTATACAGAGAAAAAGGAGGCTCACCATGACCCCTGCCCCCTATTATTATTATACAGAGGAAGAGGGGACTCGCCATGACCCCTGCCCCCTATTATTATTATTATTATACAGAGGAAGAGGAGGGTCACCATGTCCCATGCCCCTTATTATTATTATACAGAGGAAGAGGGGGCTCACCATGACCCCTGCCCCCTATTATTATTATTATTATACAGAGGAAGAGGAGGATCACCATGACCCCTGCCCCCTATTATTATTATACAGAGGATGAGGAGGCTCACCATGACCCCTGCCCCCTATTATTATTATACAGAGGAAGAGGGGGCTCACCATGACCCCTGCCCCCTATTATTATTATTATTATACAGAGGAAGAGGAGGGTCACCATGTCCCATGCCCCTTATTATTATTATACAGAGGAAGAGGGGGCTCACCATGACCCCTGCCCCCTATTATTATTATTATTATACAGAGGAAGAGGAGGATCACCATGACCCCTGCCCCCTATTATTATTATACAGAGGATGAGGAGGCTCACCATGACCCCTGCCCCCTATTATTATTATACAGAGGAAGAGGAGGGTCACCATGACCCCTGCCCCCTATTATTATTATTATACAGAGAAAGAGGAGGATCACCATGACCCCTGCCCCCTATTATTATTATACAGAGGAAGAGGAGGCTCACCATGACCCCTGCCCCCTATTATTATTATACAGAGGATGAGGAGGCTCACCATGACCCCTGCCCCCTATTATTATTATACAGAGGAAGAGGAGGGTCACCATGATCCCTGCCCCCTATTATTATTATACAGAGGAAGTGGGGGCTCACCATGACCCCTGCCCCCTATTATTATTATACAGAGGATGAGGAGGCTCACCATGATCCCTGCCCCCTATTATTATTATACAGAGGATGAGGAGGCTCACCATGATCCCTGCCCCCTATTATTATTATACAGAGGAAGAGGGGGCTCACCATGACCCCTGCCCCCTATTATTATTATACAGAGGATGAGGAGGCTCACCATGACCCCTGCCCCCTATTATTATTATACAGAGGATGAGGAGGCTCACCATGATCCCTGCCCCCTATTATTATTATACAGAGGAAGAGGGGGCTCACCATGACCCCCGCCCCCTATTATTATTATACAGAGTAAGAGGAGGATCACCATGCCCCCTGCCCCCTATTATTATTATACAGAGGATGAGGAGGCTCACCATGTCCCCTGCCCCCTATTATTATTATACAGAGGAAGAGGGGGCTCACCATGACCCCTGCCCCCTATTATTATTATACAGAGGATGAGGAGGCTCACCATGACCCCTGCCCCCTATTATTATTATACAGAGGATGAGGAGGCTCACCATGTCCCCTGCCCCCTATTATTATTATACAGAGGAAGAGGAGGATCACCATGCCCCCTGCCCCCTATTATTATTATACAGAGGAAGAGGAGGCTCACCATGACCCCTGCCCCCTATTATTATTATACAGAGGAAGAGGAGGCTCACCATGACCCCTGCCTCCTATTATTATTATACAGAGGAAGAGGAGGGTCACCATGACCCCTGCCCCCTATTATTATTATACAGAGGAAGAGGAGGCTCACCATGACCCCTGTCCCCTATTATTATTATACAGAGGAAGAGGAGGCTCACCATGACCCCTGCCCCCTATTATTATTATACAGAGGAAGAGGAGGCTCACCATGTCCCCTGCCCCCTATTATTATTATACAGAGGAAGAGGAGGCTCACCATGACCCCTGCCCCTATTATTATTATACAGAGGAAGAGGGGGCTCACCATGACCCCTGCCCCCTATTATTATTATACAGAGGAAGAGGAGGCTCACCATGACCCCTGCCCCCTATTATTATTATACAGAGGAAGAGGAGGCTCACCATGTCCCCTGCCCCCTATTATTATTATACAGAGGAAGAGGAGGCTCACCATGACCCCTGCCCCTATTATTATTATACAGAGGAAGAGGAGGCTCACCATGACCCCTGCCCCCTATTATTATTATACAGAGGAAGAGGAGGCTCACCATGCCCCTGTCCCCTATTATTGTTATACAAAGGAAGAGGAGGCTCACCATGCCCCTGTCCCCTATTATTGTTATACAAAGGAAGAGGAGGCTCACCATGACCCCTGCCCCCTATTATTATTATACAGAGGAAGAGGAGGCTCACCATGACCCCTGCCCCCTATTATTATTATACAGAGGAAGAGGAGACTCACCATGCCCCTGTCCCCTATTATTGTTATACAAAGGAAGAGGGGGCTCACCATGACCCCTGCCCCCTATTATTATTATACAGAGGAAGAGGAGGCTCACCATGCCCCTGTCCCCTATTATTGTTATACAAAGGAAGAGGGGGCTCACCATGACCCCTGTCCCCTATTATTATTATACAGAGGAAGAGGAGGCTCACCATGACCCCTGCCCCCTATTATTATTATACAGAGGAAGAGGAGGCTCACCATGCCCCTGTCCCCTATTATTGTTATACAAAGGAAGAGGAGGCTCACCATGACCCCTGTCCCCTATTATTGTTATACAAAGGAAGAGGAGGCTCACCATGCCCCTGTCCCCTATTATTGTTATACAAAGGAAGAGGAGGCTCACCATGACCCCTGTCCCCTATTATTATTATACAGAGGAAGAGGAGGCTCACCATGACCCCTGCCCCCTATTATTATTATACAGAGGAAGAGGAGGCTCACCATGTCCCCTGCCCCCTATTATTATTATACAGAGGAAGAGGAGGCTCACCATGACCCCTGCCCCTATTATTATTATACAGAGGAAGAGGGGGCTCACCATGACCCCTGCCCCCTATTATTATTATACAGAGGAAGAGGAGGCTCACCATGACCCCTGCCCCCTATTATTATTATACAGAGGAAGAGGAGGCTCACCATGTCCCCTGCTCCCTATTATTATTATACAGAGGAAGAGGAGGCTCACCATGACCCCTGCCCCCTATTATTATTATACAGAGGAAGAGGAGGCTCACCATGACCCCTGCCCCCTATTATTATTATACAGAGGAAGAGGAGGCTCACCATGACCCCTGCCCCCTATTATTATTATACAGAGGAAGAGGAGGCTCACCATGCCCCTGTCCCCTATTATTGTTATACAAAGGAAGAGGGGGCTCACCATGACCCCTGTCCCCTATTATTATTATACAGAGGAAGAGGAGGCTCACCATGACCCCTGCCCCCTATTATTATTATACAGAGGAAGAGGAGGCTCACCATGTCCCCTGCCCCCTATTATTATTATACAGAGGAAGAGGAGGCTCACCATGACCCCTGCCCCCTATTATTATTATACAGAGGAAGAGGAGGCTCACCATTACCCCTGCCCCCTATTATTATTATACAGAGGAAGAGGAGGCTCACCATGACCCCTGCCCCCTATTATTGTTATACAAAGGAAGAGGAGGCTCACCATGACCCCTGCCCCCTATTATTATTATACAGAGGAAGAGGAGGCTCACCATGACCCCTGCCCCCTATTATTATTATACAGAGGAAGAGGAGGCTCACCATGCCCCTGTCCCCTATTATTGTTATACAAAGGAAGAGGAGGCTCACCATGACCCCTGTCCCCTATTATTATTATACAGAGGAAGAGGGGGCTCACCATGACCCCTGCCCCCTATTATTATTATACAGAGGAAGAGGAGGCTCACCATGTCCCCTGCCCCCTATTATTATTATACAGAGGAAGAGGAGGCTCACCATGACCCCTGCCCCCTATTATTATTATACAGAGGAAGAGGAGGCTCACCATGACCCCTGCCCCCTATTATTATTATACAGAGGAAGAGGAGGCTCACCATGACCCCTGCCCCCTATTATTATTATACAGAGGAAGAGGAGGCTCACCATGACCCCTGCCCCCTATTATTATTATACAGAGGAAGAGGAGGCTCACCATGACCCCTGCCCCCTATTATTATTATACAGAGGAAGAGGAGGCTCACCATGACCCCTGCCCCCTATTATTATTATACAGAGGAAGAGGAGGCTCACCATGTCCCCTGCCCCCTATTATTATTATACAGAGGAAGAGGAGGCTCACCATGACCCCTGCCCCCTATTATTATTATACAGAGGAAGAGGGGGCTCACCATGACCCCTGCCCCCTATTATTATTATACAGAGGAAGAGGAGGCTCACCATGACCTCTTCCCCCTATTATTATTATACAGAGGAAGAGGAGGCTCACCATGACCCCTGCCCCCTATTATTATTATACAGAGAAAAAGGAGGCTCACCATGACCCCTGCCCCCTATTATTATTATTATTATTATACAGAGGAAGAGGAGGGTCACCATGTCCCATGCCCCTTATTATTATTATACAGAGGAAGAGGAGGCTCACCATGTCCCCTGCCCCCTATTATTATTATACAGAGGAAGAGGAGGCTCACCATGACCCCTGCCCCCTATTATTATTATTATTATACAGAGGAAGAGGGGGCTCACCATGTCCCCTGCCCCTTATTATTTTTATACAGAGGAAGAGGAGGCTCACCATGACCCCTGCCCCCTATTATTATTATTATTATACAGAGGAAGAGGAGGCTCACCATGACCCCTGCCCCCTATTATTATTATTATTATACAGAGGAAGAGGAGGCTCACCATGACCCCTGCCCCCTATTATTATTATTATTATACAGAGGAAGAGGAGGGTCACCATGTCCCCTGCCCCCTATTATTATTATACAGAGGAAGAGGGGGCTCACCATGACCCCTGCCCCCTATTATTATTATTATTATACAGAGGAAGAGGAGGATCACCATGACCCCTGCCCCCTATTATTATTATACAGAGGAAGAGGGGGCTCACCATGACCCCTGCCCCCTATTATTATTATTATTATACAGAGGAAGAGGAGGATCACCATGACCCCTGCCCCCTATTATTATTATACAGAGGATGAGGAGGCTCACCATGTCCCCTGCCCCCTATTATTATTATACAGAGGAAGAGGAGGCTCACCATGACCCCTGCCCCCTATTATTATTATTATTATACAGAGGAAGAGGGGGCTCACCATGTCCCCTGCCCCTTATTATTATTATACAGAGGAAGAGGGGGCTCACCATGACCCCTGCCCCCTATTATTATTATACAGAGGAAGAGGAGGCTCACCATGATCCCTGCCCCCTATTATTATTATTATTATTATACAGAGGAAGAGGAGGGTCACCATGTCCCCTGCCCCTTATTATTATTATACAGAGGAAGAGGAGGCTCACCATGACCCCTGCCCCCTATTATTATTATTATTATACAGAGGAAGAGGAGGCTCACCATGACCCCTGCCCCCTATTATTATTATACAGAGGATGAGGAGGCTCACCATGACCCCTGCCCCCTATTATTATTATACAGAGGAAGAGGAGGCTCACCATGACCCCTGCCCCCTATTATTATTATACAGAGGATGAGGAGGCTCACCATGTCCCCTGCCCCCTATTATTATTATACAGAGGAAGAGGAGGCTCACCATGACCCCTGCCCCCTATTATTATTATACAGAGGAAGAGGGGGCTCACCATGACCCCTGCCCCCTATTATTATTATACAGAGGAAGAGGAGGGTCACCATGACCCCTGCCCCCTATTATTATTATACAGAGGAAGAGGAGGGTCACCATGTCCCCTGCCCCTTATTATTATTATACAGAGGAAGAGGAGGCTCACCATGACCCCTGCCCCCTATTATTATTATACAGAGGAAGAGGAGGGTCACCATGACCCCTGCCCCCTATTATTATTATACAGAGGAAGAGGAGGCTCACCATGATCCCTGCCCCCTATTATTATTATACAGAGGATGAGGAGGCTCACCATGACCCCTGCCCCCTATTATTATTATACAGAGGAAGAGGAGGGTCACCATGTCCCCTGCCCCGTATTATTATTATACAGAGGAAGTGGGGGCTCACCATGACCCCTGCCCCCTATTATTATTATACAGAGGATGAGGAGGCTCACCATGATCCCTGCCCCCTATTATTATTATACAGAGGATGAGGAGGCTCACCATGACCCCTGCCCCCTATTATTATTATACAGAGGATGAGGAGGCTCACC
Organism: Gastrophryne carolinensis; assembly: GCA_027917425.1. Classification (NCBI taxonomy): domain Eukaryota; kingdom Metazoa; phylum Chordata; class Amphibia; order Anura; family Microhylidae; genus Gastrophryne; species Gastrophryne carolinensis. The sequence continues at coordinate 27,665,606 of CM051237.1, forward strand.
ATGTCCCCTGCCCCCTATTATTATTATACAGAGGAAGAGGAGGATCACCATGCCCCCTGCCCCCTATTATTATTATACAGAGGAAGAGGAGGCTCACCATGCCCCCTGCCCCCTATTATTATTATACAGAGGAAGAGGAGGCTCACCATGACCCCTGCCCCCTATTATTATTATACAGAGGAAGAGGAGGCTCACCATGACCCCTGCCTCCTATTATTATTATACAGAGGAAGAGGAGGCTCACCATGACCCCTGCCCCCTATTATTATTATACAGAGGAAGAGGAGGCTCACCATGACCCCTGCCCCCTATTATTATTATACAGAGGAAGAGGAGGCTCACCATGACCCCTGCCTCCTATTATTATTATACAGAGGAAGAGGAGGCTCACCATGACCCCTGCCCCCTATTATTATTATACAGAGGAAGAGGAGGCTCACCATGACCCCTGCCCCCTATTATTATTATACAGAGGAAGTGGGGGCTCACCATGACCCCTGCCCCCTATTATTATTATACAGAGGATGAGGAGGCTCACCATGACCCCTGCCCCCTATTATTATTATACAGAGGATGAGGAGGCTCACCATGTCCCCTGCCCCCTATTATTATTATACAGAGGAAGAGGAGGATCACCATGCCCCCTGCCCCCTATTATTATTATACAGAGGATGAGGAGGCTCACCATGTCCCCTGCCCCTTATTATTATTATACAGAGGAAGAGGAGGCTCACCATGACCCCTGCCCCCTATTATTATTATACAGAGGAAGAGGAGGCTCACCATGCCCCTGTCCCCTATTATTGTTATACAAAGGAAGAGGGGGATCACCATGTCCCCTGCCCCCTATTATTATTATTATACAGAGGCAAGAACAATTCAGGGGTTACCTCTCAAAACCCCAACAACTGGGTCCACAGAGTCTAACAATTGCACTCACTCAATGTTTGATATCAAAACAATAGTTTTTATTGTAATCATATTAAAACCCATTAAAAACAGAATCCATGCCGTAAGCGTTTCTTACCTCCTAGTGGGAGCTGTCTCTCTCATAAGTGCATATACTAATACATTATAAAGAACATCAATCCTATCTTTCTATACAAGTATCCAAAACATTCCAAAAAAGTGCTAGTGCTAGGTAAACACAGACAAACAACACATAAATGACTGACCAAATGATGTGCATCAATCGAGAGCTGGCAGCGACCCCCGCAGCAAGCCTACGCGTTTCTAGACCAACTGGTCTCTTTTTCAAGGCAGGATCAATTATTATACAGAGAAAGAGGGGAATCACCATGACCCCTGTGTCCTATTATTATAATACAGAGGAAGAGGGGGCTCACCATGCCCCTGCCCCCTATTATTATTATTATTATACAGAGGAAGAGGGGGCTCACCATGCCCCTGCCCCCTATTATTATTATTATACAGAGGAAGAGGAGGCTCACCATGACCCCTGCCCCCTATTATTATTATTATACAGAGGAAGAGGAGGCTCACCATGACCCCTGCCCCCTATTATTATTATTATACAGAGGAAGAGGAGGCTCACCATGACCCCTGCCCCCTATTATTATTATTATACAGAGGAAGAGGAGGAGCACCATGACCCCTGCCCCCTAGTATTATTATTATTATACAGAGGAAGAGGTTGTCAATATTTACTTTGTCCCTTTATTGTATGTGTGAAATCCTGAAAATGAGAGTGGGAGGATACAGTCAGGGTTAAAGAACAAATAAGTTTGTGGGTAGGGCTGAAGTTGTGGTGCGGTTGTTTTCTTTGTACTTGCAATAAAATTGAGGAAGGGGCCTGGTATTCTTTGAAATATAAACAGGTGACTGTAAGGAAAGGTGGAGCTGTTACTTCTTATCTTTCTGAATCTGTTGTCTTGAAAGCTTCCGGATAACTCTTAACTACTGTTATCAATTTATTGTTTTCCAGCGTGAGCTGTGCAGAGCAGCCAGACACAGACTACGATATACAGAGGACGGGACTTGGAAGGACCCGAGGATCTCCATTCACAAGGACGCCGCAATGTCGGGTCAGCTCCTCCTCCGATCACAGGGTAAGAACACCATCCTTTGTTTCCAACCCCTACTAGTTATTTTCTATTTAGTTTCTATGATTGGGGCCCCGGGGATACCTTTTTTATTGGATTGATTTCTTGAGTGGGTGCCTCCTATGGTTCTTTACCTTAATTGGCTACTCGTTCTGTTTTTTTTTCCCTTGACCTGGGGCACCCTCCATGTGGCATATCAGAATTTGTTGTCTGGGCAGACTCTGAGCCTAGACTACAAATTCTCAACCCTGTTTCTGCATTCCTCTATTATTTATTGTGCTTAAAGTGGACCAACACCCAGGATTTTGACTATCCTGGGTTTTGGTCCACTTCGGGGGGGCACCCCGATTGGGGGTGCCCCGCTGTGTGAAACCCCCCAGAAAGCCCCAAAAACTCCAATCCCCGCAGACGGACAAGCGGGTGACAGCAACGGACAAGACAGCGCGTCCGCCGGCGCCTCCCGCACGCCACCCTTACAGGGCGCGCGCGCGTCTAGAGGGGCGCGCGGGAGGCGACAATGAGGTACGTTTTTTGGGCTTTTGGGGGGGTTTCACCCCGCTGGACATCCCGATCTCGGATGTCCCGCGATGAGGGAGGTGATCGGCCCGGGAATCTTATAGATTCCCGGGCCGATCACCCCTGGGTGTTGGTCCTCTTTAAAGGAGCACTATCGCGAAAAAATGGCCCAATAATAAAAATCCATATAAATATGTCTTTTAATTTCTTTAAATGGATGGAAAAGGACATCCGGGGTGACAGGCTCTGTCTCTGTCAGCCTTTTATCCACACCTTGGATTTTCACAAAGATACTGGCAGATGGCCTGTTTGAGACTCAATCAGATAGGTATTGTAGCATATCTAAATTATCTGCTCCTGTTTGCACCAACCACAAAGATATTTGACAATGGTGAGAACAATGTGGGTTATAAAAGGGCAATAATTATTCCTGATCGTCGTGTACCTATCTGGGCTACCAAATAGACAGCTGTATAGAAAGGACCTTCTTCATGCAGCTAAAGATGGATAAGATCGCCTCCTTGTTTTCCTATGTTCAGGATAATCCTACTCTGTCCCTAAGGCAAATTCTAGTTCTTCTGGGGCTTATGACGTCTGAAATACCTGCAGTCATCTGGGACCAGTTACACTTGAGAGCGCCAGGTCTTCTACATTCAGTCTTGAGACCCGAAGTCTCTGGACTCTCTAGTGACTATTCCAGAGTCAGTCTGTCATTCTCTTCAAAGGTGGACGACTCCGGGAAATCTTTCCTGGGGAAGGCCTTAGCACCAGAGGAATCTGGTCCGGATCACTAAGGATGCAAGTTCCCTCAGGTGGGGAGCGCTCAGTCCCCGAAGCCACATTGAGGGAACCTCGTCCGGTCCCATGGCCAGAAAGTCGTCAAACTTCAGAGAATTAATGGTGATTTGATTCGCTTGCAGGCTCATGTAATTCTCATTTCTCCCTAGTGGCCATAGAGGTTGTGGTTTTTGCTACTTCAGCAGATGGCAGTGAGACCTCCTATAAAGCTACCACTGATCCCAGATAGCATCATGGTCTGATGTCTCACACGCAGGTTCAGAGTCTCAACCTGGGGGCTTGGACCCTGAATGGATGCTGTTAAGGAGAAAAGGCTTGTCTAGTCATGTGATTGGGACCTTGCTCCAAGGCAGGAAAGCGGTTACCCATAAGAATTACAGGAAAGTTTGGAAGAAGTTTTCTCCCTTTTGTTCCCTTCGTAACCTGGTTAGGTCTAGCCCTTCCGTCCGTTCTAAGGTTCCCTTGTGGGGGGGGGGCGATTTGGGTTTGGCAGTCAGCTCCCTAAAGCTGCAAGTTGCGGCGCTTTCTGTCTTTTTGGACCATACGCTCAAACAAAAGACATTGAGAGACATAGACCAGTTCATTCAAAGGCCTTTCCTCTTTGAGATCTATTCTTAGTCTTTTTTTTTTTTTTATTCTTTTTTTTTTTTTATAAATTATTTATTTTTAAGAAGTTTTCAGAGTTTAACAATACAGACATATAAAACATGTGTCCAGCAAGTGCTCATAACAAGTTACACACCAATACTAAAGACTCCGCATAGCTCTTGACTGCACTCACTGAGCATATAAAAACAGAAAAAAGAAAACCACAAAAACCTAAGGGAGGAGGGGAAAGGAAGAAAAGTGGGGGGGGAGGGGATGCCCTCTCAAGACGATCCCAGCAGGCTTTTGCCCTCCGAGGACTCGGTAAAGGCCAATTTAACTGCACCAGGTTGCCGCAAATTTCTCGTATGTGTCATCCCGCAAGGACGTGCTCAGAGCTGCTGACATAACGTTGTCTAAGCCAGCGGCTCCTAGCACACTGGCGGCTGCATGCCCCTCTTCCCTCTAAAAGAGAATGTGCACGTGCTGGCCATTCACAAATGCCTGTCGCGGGCACATGCCTTGCTAGAGGGATAGCAGGGATGTGGCTGCAGCTCGCACATGCGCTGTTGGATCGGGAAACAAGATAAGTGTATAGGGCGACCTGGGGGGTTACACACAGTGGGGATCCTAATTTTGGATGCCCGGGGGGAGGGAATCAATCGGCCCGGTAATCTTACAGATTCCCGCGGCGATCGCCTGTGGGTTTTAGTCCAATTTAAGGAGCCTTATTTGAGTTTTATTCCCTGACCATGTTATAATTAGACCTAATACATCGTACCTACCGAGGATTGCCTCTGAATTTCATAGCTCTCAGAAGGTCTTTTTCAGGTATTAAGCCAAAGGACTCACAGTAATGACCAGATTCATTGGTTGGATGCTAGACAGATTGTATTGACTCTCTTAGATCGGACCTCCGGATGGCAATGATCCAACCGCCTATAGTGTCCTTCACAGGCAAGAATAGAGGGTTACAGGTGTCTAAGGCTTCCATCGTAAGATGAATTAGGGAAGCTATCCAGTTGTCCTATTAGTCAGATACGCAAGCCCCTCAGACCTTGCGAGCATGTTCCACCAGAGCAGTTTCCGCTTCCTGGGCTAATTGGTCCGGAGGATTTATGCAGAGCAGTCACATGGGCTGCACCAATAGAAAGCTGGAGTTCAGCAGGATGATCCTGCAGGCCATCTCCCCACCCAGAGGTAGGATGTTTTTTTACTACTCGCTTACCCTCGGCTAGCCGCCCTGGAGGACCTTTGAGGCAATCCCCAACTCGCTTACCGGTAATGGAATTTCCGTTTGTCCTCCAGGATGGCGTCTTACATCCCGCCCAGGCTCAGTATTTCGTTTTTTTATATAATGGTTTAGACATGTTTCTTCTGGGATTCCTTTAAATCTGTCTTAAAGTGGATCACGGAGGCCCAGGAGGAAGGGGCGGGCTTGTTGTCAAGTTTGTGTTTTTCTTCTCCAGGTGAGAGGTTATACCCGCCTAGCGGTCTTGGAGGACTACCGGAAATTCCATTACCGGTAAGCTAATTGGGTTTTTTTCATGCAAAAGGTTAAAAAGAATAAACAGCAGTTTACCTTGCCAAGCGTACCTCTAGTACTGTGCATACGCTCAGCGCTGTGAATGGGGACATTTACTTACTGATCTGCCCCTCCAGTCCCACCCTGCTGAGGTGGGCCACCAATACTAGCTTGAGGAGCTAGTCCAGACTACGCCCTCCTCTGTATAGATGTCTTAAATGTTGCTCTCGGGGCTTTTCAAGCACCACTAAAAGCACAGCCAGGGTAATAAGAATGCCTATGTCTGAAGCATGATTATTATGCGGCCTCGTAGCTTCAAGGGCCACGTCCACATGCTGCAGAAGACAAATCATTAGGTAAAACTGCAAACCTTGATATCTTGGCCATTTCTTCTTCAATTTAAAAATAGAAAACAGTTTAGGACAGTGCCAAATGTAGCCCAACAAAATGGTGTCACAATTGCCCTTTCCTGAAATATCGCTTTAACTATTCATTCCACTACCTGTTGTATCTCTGTAGCCTCCCTGACACAACACATTCCTATTATGTACTTAATGTATGTACCATGTGAAATAAAGCTGAATTTGATTTAGTCTTTATCTTAAAACAGAGGACTTTTCTGCCCCCCAATGCACATGAATAAACTCTTGTATCCGTAATTCCTATCCATCTCAGTACATGGGTCCTTTTTTTTTGTTCTCAGAGCTCAGAGACACTATAGTGACAAATGCAATAACTGAGGAGGAGGAAGTATCTGTGAAGAATGAAGAGGAGGACATTCCTCTACAGACCAGCTCAGGTGAGTAATAAACTTTGAGCTAGGGTCTCATCTTTTGTTCACAACCCCCCATCATACTGTAGGCCTAACTCATTCAGTTATCTGTAAAAGACAAAAAAACACTGGGTTAGGTATTTCTGTTAAAGAAGAGATCCTCATGTGTTCCCCCTGCCCTGCCACCCTCAACTGATGCAGGACAGGAAGGGGGGGTTGTTGGCGGTTCAGAAAAAAAACTAAATTCTTTCTTCTGGCCGCCCCCCCCCACCTTTTTAGGCACGGACAAGTGGCGCTCAGACATTGCACAAAGTGACGTCCCCCCGCTCTGTGCACGCTTTTGTCTGCCTGACCAAATAAGTGGGGGAAGCTGTTCTCTGCTTTTTCTTCCAGATGGAGACACCCAGTACCCAATGGGCTGGAGGAACTTTAACTAAGGGGAGCCAGCCGGGAGTAACTACACTACACTACTACACTAGAGTGCTACACTACGCACTGGTTTCTGCCGACATACCTGGTTTTCACCAGAGCCTTCCGCAAGGAGGGTCGGACTGCGCAACAGAAAAGTCAGGGTCCCACTACTGCTGCCGATGGCCAGTGAGCCCAAATATGGGAAAAGTCCTTTCTGGGTTTTCAGAGTCCAGAGCCAGGGAAAGCCATAATCCACCGCCGGACTTCAGAGAGCCAAAACTGGTAGTCACCCAAACCAGGGTTCGAGAGCCAGAGAGAGGTCGTTGTCCAAAGCCAAGGGGTCAGAGTCAGAGCCAGAAGTCAGAGCGGGATCGTAATCCAAGAGCCAGAGCGGGATCGTAATCCAAGAGCCAGAGCGGGATCGTAATCCAAGAGCCAGAGCGGGATCGTAATCCAAGAGCCAGAGCGGGATCGTAATCCAAGAGCCAGAGCGGATCGTAATCCAAGAGCCAGAGCTGGATCGTAATCCAAGAACCAGAGCGGGATCGTAATCCAAGAGCCAGAGGGTCAGAGTCAGAGCGGGTCATAATCCAAAGCCAGGAGTCTGAGTTGAAAGTCAAACCAGGAAGTCTAGCGTCACTCAAAAAAAATCTGCAGGCAACTTCTAGTGCCACAGGCCCATTTTTAAAGGACATTAGGCACCCAAGAAGTGCCTGCCACACATGCGCAGAGCGTGCACAAGCTCATGGGCTTCCCGGACATGCACAGACAAGCGTACAGGTCACCTACGTGAGACCGCACATAGCCCGAACGGATACACCCAAAGGGTGCGACTGAGCACGCACACTCACTGGGATGAGCGTGCACCCACCAGAGCACATGAGTAGGACCAGGTCTCCTATCGTGACAGAAACAAGGAATAGTGAGAGAGAGACAATAGATGGATGGGACATGGAAAAGGGAGATTGAAGTGAAGTGTATAAGACAGAGAGACTGGGCATATGAAGGAGGGAATGTGGAAAATTGGGAAAGAAATAGGGAAGGTGAAAAGAGAGGAAGGCTTTGAGAAGGTGAAAAGAGAGGAAGGCTTTGAGAAGGTGAAAAGAGAGGAAGACTTTGAGAAGGTGAAAATAGCAGGGGATAGAGGGGATGTGCAGATAGAGAGAGGAAATATACAAAAGAGAAGGAGAAGTGGGGAATGCAGATTAAAGTGAAAAGTGAAAAGGAAATGAAAAAAATGAGGTTGTCACATAACATGGAAAAGGAAGTTGTGGAAAATGTTAATGTCTGATATACAGGAGGGGAGGAAAATGATAGCTGCAACATGCAGAAGAGAGAGAGGGGGTGTCTGAATGCTGCCCCCTTACAGAGACACTATAATGGAGTGTGCAAGCTGTTTGGTCACACAGCGTGCCAAAGGCCGGCCATGTCCAATTCTATCAAATCGGACCAAATCCCACATTTTTAACTAGCACCCCCTGAATTGCTCCCCCCACGAATAGTAACTTTTGCCTATTTTTACTGATCCCACTTCACTGTAATCCCAGATAATGGTGCCTGTTTTAGCTGTAAAGCTCCGCTGCCTCCCATTCGTTGTCATTGTTGTGTGTGGCAATGATGTAATGGCCACACCTATGTAATGACTGATAACCTGCCGTCTTACAAAGAGGGAGAGCCAAAAACAGTGTTCCAGGGTGATTTGATAAGCGGAAATATCCATTTCTAGTTCTACACCCTAAGAAGAGAGTATCAGCAGGGGCTTTGGCCAAATGTATTTCACAAGTTTACTGAGTTTTAGTCCACTTTAAGCTGTAAGCAGTCTGTTTTAAAGTGGAACAAAACCCAGGAATTTGACTTTCCTGGGTTTTGTTCTGTTCCTCTCCAGGGGCATCCCAGTGGATGCCCCACTGTGTGAAACCCCCCAGAAAGCCCCAAACATACCTCTTCCATGAACCAACGGGGCAGGCAACCAATGAGAGCAGTTTGGGGCATTTACCTCTTTTGGCAAACGTCTCTTATTGACTTTAATAGGGATTGTGCATGCTCCTACCCCTGCCTATCTGAATAGCTGAGGCAGGAGGCCTATCTTTAAGTGGAGCAAAACCCATGAATTTGAGTTTACCAGGTGTTGATCTGTTCCCTCTGGGACATCACAATTTGGCATGCCCCACTGTGTGAACCCCCTCCCCCAGAAAGCCCCAAACGCACCTCTTCCACGTACCAACAGCACATTCGCAGGTGCTCAGCCAATGGGGAGTGGCTGAGGCAGGAGGCATGTCTTTAAGTGGAACCCAACCCGGGAATTTGACTTTCCCGGGTCTCTGGATTTGAGATGCCCCACTGTGTGACCCCCCCCCCCACCAGAAAGCCCCAAACTCACCTCATCAGCGTACCAATGGCACATGCACAGGTGCACAACAGCCAATAAGAGCCATTTGCCATGTTAAACTCTTTTGGCAAACGTCTTTTATTGACTTTAATCTGGAGTGGCTGAGACTCCCCCTTCAAAGCGAACTACGTAGTCACAGCGGACGGCTCTCACTGGACGACAGCCCATGCAGGCGCCATTGGACCGGTTACAAGTAAGAGAATAGTGGCGACCTGGGGGGGGGGGGTTCACGCAGAGGGACATCCCGATGGTGGGGTTTGTTCAGGTTGAAATTTTTCACCTCCTGATATGTAAAGATGCAAATAGGTATTAGATTCCCTGAGAAAATTCCAAGTATACCTTGAGATCGAGGACTTATTTGAAAAGAGAATACGTGTGTTGAGAGAAAAACTGAAAAGTATGGTGTGAGTATCTATTCGGTCCTCTTAACTCTGATACCCCTAATAAAACCTGGTGTGACCAATCACCTTCAGAAGGCATTTAATTTAGTATAATTGAGTCCACCAGTATGTTCTTTATTCTCAATTACAGCTGTCCTGTGAAGGCCTCAGAGGTTTTTTGGAGAACATTAGTGACCAAACAGCATCAGGAAAACCAAGGAACACACCAGACAGCTCAGGGTTAAAGTTGTGGTGAAGTGTATTGCAGGGTTAGGGTTTGTGGCTGTAATGTTTAGAAATGTGGGCGGGATGAACAGCTTTTCAAGGCAGTGTAGTAATAATAATTGGATTCTTTCACTTAACCCTATCCCTTGCCACCCATTACACATAAACACTCCAGAATCTGGAACCCCCCACACACCTCGGTCCAGAAGCATCAGTTTGTTTGTTTTTTTTTCCCCACAGTCTCCAGAGACACCGTAGTGGGAAATGTGAAAACTGAGGAGGATGAAATATTTGTGAAGAATGAAGAGGAGGAAATTCCTCTACAGATCAGCACAGGTGAGTAATAAACTTTATTTAGAAAAGATTTCCCTGTATCTCCTGCTCAGTCACTCCACACACTCTGGTCTGTGTTATACGGCTCAGTACAGGGGCCTGACTCTCCTCTTTATTCACAGACCCTGGAGGAGCTATAGTGAAAACTGAGGAGGAGGAAGGATGTGTGAAGAATGAAGAGGAGAAAATTCCTCTACAGATCAGTTCAGGTGAGTAAGAACATTTTATGTATAAGGTTTTGACTAGAGATGAGCAAACTAGTTTGTTTGACCGGAGTTTGCTCTGAATTTCAGGGAAAATCATTTTGGCATGAATCTGAATTTTCTTGTGGTTCGTGCTGACCAAATGATTTGGCCCATGGGGGTGCAGAAGAACCTGCGACATCCACAGGTGTCAACTTCCGTCCTGAAAGGCCAGCAACAGGCCAGGCTTTGGTGTCTTTCCAAACATGTACATGTCTTAAAGGAACCACAGTACTGAACCTAAAATCTGTCTCAAAATCTGGTTAAAAGCGGAGGACTCGGTCACACACATCTGCAGAAGTAGCTGAAGCTGCACCACCAAGCGCCAAGGTGCCTCTGTGAGGTGCAGTCTTAACTCTAATCTCTGAGAGCCCCATTTGGGACATTTTGACAAAGTGTGGCCTGTTGCTGCCCCTCCAGGAGTGAGTTTGACACCCCTGCCGGAGTCTATCACATACAATCTCAGTAAAACACATTTAACTTGTGGCTGTAATTTCAAGTTGTATGACCAGTTAATCAAGCCTCTGTAGCTCTAATAATTGGCTTCGAACACTTGGAAGTGATTGGCAAGACAAAGGTTAAAAAATAAATATCAGTAGCTTACCTTTCATTTACTGGTTGCAGCACTGTCCTTCCTCTCCTCTCCTGTCTGTCTCCTTAATGAGGAAAAATCGCTTCCTCATTCAGCTTTCAGCCCCCACCCTGCTGACCTGGTCTATCGATCAACCTTTTTTGGTTGAACAAGAATGGAAACACCTCCCACTCCCTGCCCAGACTTCCTTATTTGTATCGGGTGTCCAGCTCACCTTTTGAGGGAGGCGTGATGGGACTACACCTCACACAGGACATGTATGTTTTTTTTTTTTGTATAATCTGTTTTTATTGAAACATACAAATAGAAACAGTACATAGACAGCAGACCTTGGTTCGGCACAGAGTGAGAATCTCAACACGGTATTCCAGGAAACATTTTAACATAACAGGGTTCAAAATAGTCATAGGAGACATATCACACCACAGAAAGTTCACCGTAAATCCATCACCCCAACGCTCCCCGGGCGCTGGGGCAGATGGTGTAACATAAACTCCACTATGAAGAGACTCCCACCGTACCCACCAGGGATAGAAAGAAAAGAAAGAGGGAAAGGAAAAAAAAGGGGGGGGGAAGGGGGGGGTGGTCCTAGCTCCACCTAGGTCATAGCCTACACAAGCTGGTCGAGTCTATCTTTAAACCTATCAGTGTCCCGAATAACCTCCCAACAGGTCCAGGTTAGCGCATACTTGCTCCCAAGTCCCCTATCACCTAAGATCAGCTCCTCCGCCCGCCTAATCCGTTCCAGTTCTGACAACCATTCCCCAATGGAGGGAGTCTCGCGTGATTTCCAATGTCTGGGGATTACAGCTCTGGCAGCCGATAAGAAGTGCCTGAGTATGTCAGACCTGTATCGTGATGCTGGTCCCTCCCATAAGGAGAGAAGAGCCAGTTGGGGAGAATTCCTGATTGATTCTCCTGTGATGTCCGTATAGATGCTCAGCACTTTCTCCCAGAAGGGGCGTATGGCCGGGCAACCCCACCAAATGTGAGTCATGTCACCACCCTCGCCAAGGCAGCGCCAGCACAGGTCTGAGGAATGGGGGGCAAATCTCTTGATGTCTGCTGGGCACCTGTACCATCTGGAGATAATCTTGTAGCTCCTCTCCTGCGCGGCCCCCTCCATCACCGCACTGTGTGCTAGGTTAAATATTTTAGCTTGATCCTCCCCCGAAAGGGAGATACCCAGCTCGCCCTCCCACTTCGTGATAAAGCCCAGCGGTCCTGCGTGAACGCCGCTCACCAAGGCGGCATAAATCCGGGAGAGGGAGTGGGGTGCGGGGGACGCGGAGGACAGGAGCCCCTCCACTTCTGACAACGGGCCCTCAATGCAACACTTCGTCTTTATTGCCGATACAAATGCCGCCAGCTGACCATGTAGGAACCAAGACATCCGAACCCCGGGGTTCCGTTCCCTCAGCTCGCCTAAGGATGGGAGCCCCCCTCCGTCCAGCAACCGACCCAATCTTGGGGCAGACTCAACCCTCCAGCCCAGGAAAGATTCCACACCCACCCCGGGTCTGAAATCTGGGTTTCCCAGAATTGGTGTCAGAGGGCCCGGGCGTCTCACTAGCTGACCCCCAGCTGTCATGCGGTCCCATAGAATCATCAAATGCTGAGTCAAAAATGGCAAAGACCTAAGCCATTTTCTTGGTTGGGGGCTCGTCCATGGTAGAGTGACCAACGGCCACGGGGAGAGCACCTTCTCAATGGTGACCCATGTTTTGTTTGTGTCCTGATGGGCCCAATCCAGCATTCTCATTAGAACCGCCGCTGCATGGTAAAGTTTAAGATCTGGCATGCCGAGACCCCCCCTCGTCTTGTGCCGGGCCAGAGTACTAAAACGGATCCGAGGCTTTGAGACCCCCCAGACGAATTTGAGAAAGGCAGATTTCAGGATCCTGAAAAAGCTGCTAGGGGGAACTATAGGGACCGTTTGGAATATATATAAAAAGCGAGGCAGGACGTCCATCTTTATCACGTTTATCCTCCCACACCAAGACAAGGGCTTTCTGTTGTATTGCTTAAGATCACTGATTGTTCTGTTCATCAGTGTGGCATAGTTCAGCTCGTAGATTCTCGTTAGATCATTTGGGATCTGTACGCCTAAGTATTTAATACTCACTGATTGCCATTTGAATGAGAAGCTACTTCTGAGACCGGCCACCACCGATGAAGATAAGGTGAGGTTAAGGGCCTCAGACTTCCCATAATTAATTTTAAAATTACTTGCCTTTCCGAATAGCTCAAATTCCTTCATAACCAGGGGGAGGGAGGTCACGGGGGCGGTTAAATGTAGTAGCAGATCGTCTGCGTATAGGGACAATTTGTGCTGTCTACCTCCAACCTCGATTCCCTTAATGTCCGGGTTGTTTCTCAGGGCCGTTGCCAAGTGTTCCATTGTGATAATGTACAGAAGTGGTGACAGTGGACAGCCCTGGCGAGTGCCATTACCAATGGAGAAGGGGGCTGACAAAATACCGTTCGTCCTGACTGAGGCCGAGGGACCCCTATATAGCGCCATAATTTTCCCTAGTAGAGATGGGCCAATTCCAATCTGTTGGAGCGAAGCCCGGAGAAAATCCCATCCCACGCGGTCAAAAGCCTTCTCTGCATCACATGAGAGCAAGCAGGCGGGGATTCCCCTGGTCTTCACATAAGAGATCAGAGTGACCAGCTTATTTGTGTTGTCGCGTGCCTCTCTCCCCGGGACGAAACCCACCTGGTCAGGGTGGATGATGTTAGGGATCTGGGGTTGAAGGCGACCAGCTATTAATTTGGCAAAAAGCTTAACATCAACGTTTATTAATGAGATAGGGCGATAACTGCCGCACACTGTGGGATCCTTCCCTGGTTTGGGAATAACGGTGATTGTTGCAACTAATGACTGCTTGGGGAACGGAAACTCCGGACCCACCGAGTTGAAAACCCTGGTCAGGAAAGGGGCTAACCGGGGACCTAACAGTTTATAAAATCTTGGGGTGAATCCGTCAGGGCCCGGGCTCTTTCCCCCAGGGGTATTTTGTATAGCCTTAAGCACCTCCGACACCCGGAAAGGGGCTTCCAAGGACTCGACCTCCTCCTGCGGAATTCTGGGGAGCGGGGTCCTGTCAACATAATCCTGGGCGGTCGCATTTGCGATAAGTTCCGCCCCATTGGAGGTGGGGCTGGGTAGGTTGTACAAGGAGCTATAGTAATCCCTAAAAGCCCCCGCTATACTCACTGGGTTGGAGGTCTCGGCATTCCCCTGCAATTTCACGCTAGGGATGTAGGAGGCTGTGCTACGAGGGTGGAGCAGCCTAGCCAAAAGTCTGCCCGGCCGGTTAGCACACTCATAGAACCTAGCTCCAAGCCTGTCCCTGTGGCGCAAGTAGCATTGGTTGTACAAGCTTTGTAATTGCCCCCTCTCCTTCTCCAGCTCTAGCCATAGGGCGTTGGAGGGTGAGAGCTTGTGATCATGTTCTAAACTTTGGATCCGAGCTAACGTCTGCTGGATAAGAGCGGATCTCTCCCTTTTAAGCCTAGATCCGTGTTGAATTAGAGTACCCCTTAGGACACATTTTAATGCTTCCCATTGGATGGGGAGGGGGGTGCAGTCGCTTGAATGGTCAGACAGGAAGTGCTCAATGCTGCTTTCGACCGCTGCTAGACACACCCCATCTTTCAGTAAATTATCGTTAAGGCGCCAATCCCACCTGCTTGAGTACAGACCGGGCAACTCGAAGGACAGGAAGATCGGGGCATGGTCCGACCAGAGAAAGTTCCCAATGCTGGCCCTCGGACCCCAGGACATCGCGTGATGGCTCAACAGTAGATAATCTATACGACTATATGAGTTGTTTGCGTGGGAGAAAAACGTATAATCCCTCGCCCCAGGATGTAGGGCTCTCCATACGTCAATTAACCGGAGGTCCGACAACAAACACTTCAATTTCTTAAGCCGGGACAGAGGGATGGAGGATTTGCCAGAAGAGGTGTCAATTTGCGGGTTAAGGGGCATGTTAAAGTCACCTCCCAGTATGACTATCCCCTCTGCAAAGTCAGATAACTGTTTCAAGACCCTAGAGCAGTATTGGGCCTGGTCCCTATTGGGTCCGTACAAGTTCGCCACAGTGTAAATCTTTGTACAAATTGATAACTTCAGAAAAATGTATCTGCCATTGGGGTCAATTCTGGAGTCTAAGACTTCGTGAGGTAGAGAGCGATGAAGAGCAACCGAGACTCCCCTGGATTTGGCCTCAGGGTTAGGGGCATGGACCCAAGAAGAGAAATATCGATCCCTAATGTTCGGGACTCGATCCTCCCTAAAATGTGTTTCCTGCAGTAGAAGCAATTTGGCACCACATTTATGGAGGTCGTACAGAACTTTAGATCTCTTCTCGGGGGCATTGAAACCCTTCACATTAAAAGAGCAGACAGTTAGATTTGCCATCCTTACCTTACGTAACCCCTGACGGTTGGACAGAGAGTAGGCCGCCAAGCGGAGACTATGAAGGGAGAGGGTCGAGGGCCTCTGGGAGGAAGGAAAGGGAGAAGGGAAGGAGAAAGCGCAGAAGGCAGTAGGAGAACAGAGAGGGGAAAAAAGATAAAAGGAAATGGAAAACTACTAATAACAAGAAAAATACGACTTGCTGTGTCCCAACAACAGTTAAACTATCTAAAATCTACAAGATAAAGCAAGTAAGATAACCAACACACCAAGCGCACTGAGGCGCTAGATCCCCTGACACCTCCCCAGGTATTCCGGAGGGGGGTGGGGGATCACCTACGTGGGGGAAAGTGGAAGGCAAAAACCAGTGAGAGCTGCCCAGGCCGGAGCACCAGTGATCAAACAGAATCTCGGGACTGGTAGTCTCCGAGACAGTCATTATGCCCGTTAATATCAATTCAACCTGAGCATCTCTCAGGGGCGCCTGTAACAGTCACCCCAACTCCGCCCGATGGGGGAGCCGGAGAAATTACAGACAACTCAGCCCCGTCTCCCGAAGGGCTCGCTCAGCAGTTCGCTACTCAGCAACGCAAAGAGGGCCAGGGCCAGGGGCCGAGAAGACCAACGGAACATGCGAAAAGAAAGAAGCCAGAACAGTCCAGTCCATGGAGCCGGACGTATATCTTGCTATGCAGCCAAGGACAAGTCCCCGCTCAAACGCCATCGTTCACATCGTAGGGGGCCCGCGGTCTGCCCGCTCTGAATCTTCTGGGCCGGGGCTCGAAACGGCGGTCATCCATCCGGGGAATCCCAGGCGGACACAGCGATGGAGACAGCCAGTTCTCAAGTTCCACCGCTGGGGCACCAAGAAAATCAAAGGCCTCTCTAAGCTGGGAGTGGCTACGCAGGGCAAAGCTACGACCCCGTAACTGGAGAATCAAGTGGAAGGGGTGACCCCATCTGTATGTGGCGCCCGCATTCCTTGCACACTCAAGCAGTGGTTTCATGATCTTCCGCATCTGGAGCGTGCGACGCGCCAAGTCGGGTAATAAGATGATCTGCGCTCCTTTGTACGTGATGTTTTTTTTGATCCATGCTTGACGCATGATGGCTTCTTTCAGCTTATAGAAGTGTACTCGGCAAATAACATCCCTTGGCCTGTGTGGATCAGGGTTTTTAGGGCCTGCTGCTCTGTGTACTCTATCCAGCTCCATAGGATCTCCAGGCGGGCGGTCCAAAACTTGATTGAAGATCTGTGCCACCGTGTCTGAGAGATTGGAGAACTCAGGAACCTCTGGGAGACCCCTTATCCTTATGTTATTTCTCCTCCCCCGATTCTCCATGTCGTCTTGATGAAGCAATATGTCCGCTATCTGACGGGTGGACTCCGTTTGGGCCCTCTCCAGGGCGCCATGATTATTCTCAAGCGCGGTAAGATGTTGGAAAACCGATTCTTGAACTTGCTCCACAGAGGCGACCCTGTTGTCTATTTCAGACACTGATTTTGAAATTTCGTCCACCTCTCTCCTGAAAGTGGACTCCATTCTGTTAATAAAGGTCTCAAAGTCCTTCCTAGTGGGCAGAGACGAGATAAGGGCCTTGATACTGTGCTGCTCGATCTCAGAGGTGACATTTCTGGGTGCGTCGGTCTCCATCCCACTCATGCTGGCTGAACCCCGGGACCAGCACGGAGAGGCAATCGACCCGGGCGGGGATTCGTGGTCATCCAGAGCCCCTCCTGTCAGCACCTGTGGGGTCAAGGCGCCGCGGGGGGAACCCGACCCAGACGAGATGGAGTCAGAGTCTCTCCCAGGGGGAGATGGCCCGCCTGCGCTGTCCCAATCAACCGACCCGGGGTCCACGGGGGGAGTAAACATGTCCCCATGCAGGGTCTGCTGCCGGGAGGAGGGCATTCGCATTCTGGAGGGTGGTTTGGGATCATCTTCTCTTCTCTCTCCCCGACTGGCCCGCTCATCTGGCTGGGTCCCTTGTGACTGAAGCCCGGGGATATGCCCCTGTGTATGATCATTTCCGTCTGGGTGTTGAAGCAAGGGGGGGGGGCGCACTCTATCTTCAGGGGATCCTATAATGATGCTCTGTCTATCCTGGGGGAGGAAATGGCCCCCTTTAACCATCCCCCCGGGGGCGCCGAGTGATCCAGCCTGTGTGCTCTGCCTCCCCTCCCCTGTGTTCATACTTGAGCTGCGGCGGGGTCTCATCCCTGACCCACCGCCGCAGCTGTCACTGAGCTTGTCGGGCTCCGCAGCCGCACGTCGCGAGAGCGGCTCCAACTCTGCTGCCTCTTTGACACTCGTGCCCCCGGCTGAAGGGGGGGAGGGCCGCCTCTCGCCCCGCGCCTCCCCGACGCTGTCCTCCGCCGGCTCCCGCCGCACCGCTCCTCCATCCTCGGTCCCCGCAATCGGCGGAGAGCACGCTCGCTCCACCTCACCTTCCACCGCTGCCCCGGTCAGCGTCCGGGACGCAGGAGGGGCCCGTCCGTCCGTCCCTCCACTCCCGCCGGTCAGAGAACATTCAGACGGCGCCGTCCGCAGGGATCCTCTCTCAGTGGAGGAAGGCGCCATATTGCGGCCCACCTCTACACCAGCTCCACGCTCCTCCGCGGAGAAATAGGCGATGATGGGGCCCGATCCACGGCCCGCAGCAGGCCCCCTGCCTCTCCTCTTCTTAGACATCCTCCAGATGAAGACAGGTAAGTCGTAGGCTGTGATTTTAGGGCTACTTTCACCTCAATCCAGCAGGAGCTCCACAGTGTGCACCCTCACACGGCCATCGCCAAGCCACGCCCCCAGGACATGTATGTTTTTTAATAAAAAATTTTTATTTAAAATTTTAAGGTTTTGGCGCACCCGATACAGATTACTTGTTTAGGATTTGCAGAGATCCATCCGTGCTTCCAAGCCAAGGCTGGGGGTTTCTGAGCTGTCTGGGCTTCCATATTGGCTGCCTTTCTCTGCAAACCCCGCCCTCCTCTCACCCTCATCACAGTGTGCTTACATCACATCACTGTTGCCATTCCCTACCCTGCCAAACCTTACTTGTCAAAGTTAAGTTTATTTAGTTTAGAAAAGAGATGCCTGAGGGGAGATCTAATAACTATGTATAAATATATTCGGGGGCAATACAAAGATCTGTCCCACAATCTATTTATACCCCGGAGTGTAACCATAACCTGAAGGCATCCACTAAGGAAAGGTGCTTTTTCCACAGACATAGGGGATTCTTCTCTGTAAGAGCAGTGAGACTATGGAACTCGCTGCCAGAGGAGGTAGTAATGAAGGATACAGTAAAAGAGTTCAAAAGTGGCCGGGATGCCTTCCTGGCATGTAATAACATTTCCAGCTACGGCTACTAGACCACTGGAGGGAGATCTAAAGTGGCCGCGATGCCCTCCTTGCATGTAATAACATTACCAGCTATGGCTACTAGACCACTGGAAGGAGATCTATAGTGGCCGGAATGCCCTCCTTACATGTAATAACATTACCAGCTATGGCTACTAGACCACTGGAAGGAGATCTATAGTGGCCGGGATGCCCTCCTTGCATGTAATAACATTTCCAGCTACGGCTACTAGACCACTGGAGGGAGATCTAAAGTGGCCGGGATGCCCTCCTTGCATGTAATAACATTACCAGCTATGGCTACTAGACCACTGGAACTAGATCTATAGAGGCCGGGATGTCCTCCTGGCATGTAATAACATTTCCAGCTGTGGCTACTAGACCACTGGAAGGAGATCTATAGTGGCCGGGATGCCTTCCTGGCATGTAATAACATTTCCAGCTATGGCTACTAGACCACTGGAACTAGATCTATAGAGGCCGGGATGTCCTCCTGGCATGTAATAACATTTCCAGCTATGGCTACTAGACCACTGGAAGGAGATCTATAGTGGCCGGGATGCCTTCCTGGCATGTAATAACATTATCAGCTATGGCTACTAGACCACTGGAAGGAGATCTATAGTGGCCGGGATGCTCTCCTGGCATGTAATAACATTTCCAGCTATGGCTACTAGACCACTGGAACTAGATCTATAGAGGCCGGGATGTCCTCCTGGCATGTAATAACATTTCCAGCTATGGCTACTAGACCACTGGAAGGAGATCTATAGTGGCCGGGATGCCCTCCTTGCATGTAATAACATTACCAGCTATGGCTACTAGACCACTGGAAGGAGATCTATAGTGGCCGGGATGCCCTCCTTGCATGTAATAACATTACCAGCTATGGCTACTAGACCACTGGAAGGAGAAAAACAGGCTGAACTTGTTACTGTTTTTCTATTTTTTTTTTATGACTCTCCAATGCTCTAATTCTTTTAAAGATAACTTAGGACCTACAGGGTTTAGGACAGTGCAACGTGTAGCCCGAGACAATAGGACAACAATCGGGCGCTCGCCTTTAGTATAAACTAACTCCCTAACTCACCCACCCCACCACCACCTAGTACACACAATCTCCAGAATGTGGAGTCTCCCATATATCTTGGTACAGGAGCATCAGTTTGTTTTTCCCCAAAGTCTCCAGAGACACTATAGTAGAAAATGTGAAGCATGAAGAGGAGGAAATTCCTCTACAGATCAGCACAGGTGAGTAATAACCCCAAACACTACAGTCGTATACAGCTCCGTACAGAGGCCTGACTCTCATCTTTATTCACAGACCCTGGAGGAGCTATAGTGAAACCTGAGGAGGAGGAAGGATTTGTGAAGAATGAGGAGGAAATTCCCCTACAGAGCAGAACAGGTGAGGGTTTTGATTATTCCCCCTGGTCAGTTGGTCTGCAATCCTCTATTCTAATGTTATTCACCATCTTACACACCAAGTGCCCCGGAGTGTCCCAAACACTCACTTTTCCTTGCTCCAATGATGCCCGGCTGCTGTGACTACGTCAGTATGCAAACTGCTTTCATTGTTGTGAATAGGGAGCATTCAGATAGGTTGGGACAGGAGCGCACATACCACCTGGGGATGCACACGCTCCTCCTAGTCAATGTGAGCCGTTTGCCGAATGGCAGACGGCTCTCATTGGACGAAGGCCCCTGCATGTGCCCTGGGAACCTATATGTGTCCTTCCTCTCTCTGAACCAGAACTTCATTCAAAACTCACCTCACCGCCGACGGACAGGCGACGGACAAGCTGAGGCCGCCTCTCGCGCATCCCTCTTACAGGGAGTGGGTGCGCGCTCTGCTAGAGGGACGCGCGAGAGGCCCCGGCAGCCATGCGCTGTTGGAACGGGGAGAAGGTAAGGTTTGTGGGCGTCCGGGGGGGGGGGTGTTCACACAGCGGGGCATCCCGATTTCGGATGCCCCGCGGGGAGGGAGCTGATCGGCCCGGGAATCTTATAGATTCCCGGGCCGATCAGCGGTGGGTGTTGGTCCACTTTAGGCACTTTCTAGGCACTCCAGTTCAAAGACTGGGCTCTTCATTTATTTATTCATTTATGGAGGCACTGATTCTCTATTTTGTATTGCTTATTTTGCACATAGCTCAATTTTGCACATTACCTTAATATATATAGCACACCTATATACTATCTAATATCTCTCGTTTGCACATCTTATGTGGAGGTCTCGTGGTACATCTAGCAGACATTGCCATCATCATAAAGTGTATAGATAAAGCTGATTATAGATTTATTAGTCTGGTTAGGTCCACTCAGCATCCGTCCATTAGTTTTTTAATCACTTTCAGGACATGCCGTTGTACTGATGATTTGTCAAAATAAAGTATACGTTGTTTATTTTATTTACTGTAGTGCGGCTTTTTCTTTATAAGGAGCAAGCGGGCTGACTGGCAGTCCGCACAGTTTTGTTGTATTGTTGTGCGCCGCCCTTTCGGGTGGTTTTTGCTCCTCTTTAGCCAGCATCCAGTTGTTAAATGTTGTGAGCAGTGCGGTAACATATTGTTTTTGTATTGTAGAATGGCCAATAAAGCCCTGTGGATTCAAAGTACTGTCTCAATAAAGTAGACCTCATGCCTAAGTGCATCAGTTTTTCTTACTTTCCTCAATGCTGCCGATACTACAAAATCTTAATCCTGGTTGTTTACCGTATTTTTTTGCCATAGGATTGGTGGAAGAAAAAAAGAAACATTTTGAACCAAATGTTTTGCTCAAACACCCCCTCGAACGTCGGGCACGCCCACCTGCTACACAGATGCGGGTGTTTGCCCTGCGTGCTTGCAGCAGGGACAGTGAGGATCGTGGACGACGGGGACATCGGGCAGGGATCAGTTACACACACACACACACACACACACACACACACAGACACACACACACACACAGACACACACACACTTACTTTTGAATAAAAATAAGTGCGTCTTATAGTGCAAAACATACAGTAATTGTCTACACCGAGGAGAAGCTTAATATGGGCTGTCTCTGATCATTTTATTTTAGCAGATTTAGTTCTTAATTATTGGTTTAATTATTAGAGCAACTCTTGTTTTATGTCATTCAAGCAGTTTGACACCCATGTTGTGTGGCAGACCCCTCCCCAGTCCCACGATTGGCTGCTGGCGCGAAGAAATTGGTGTTGGGCATCTTAAAATAAATCCTCCAATTTGGCCATCGAAGGGTCCCTTTCTCAAGCATAACACTAACAAACGTATTTTATGTAGGGCTTGTGAAATTGAGTTGGGGGTTCTTTTTAACCGTTTTTCCACTTATATTTCCAGGTATATGCATCCGGAATAATAGGGATGATTTTTATGCTGTCTCTCCAAATGATGACATCACAGCACAGTCTACAGAAGCCACAACTACACTAAATCGCCATTCTGCCCTGCGAGCTTCCACATTTGATACTTTAATGCAATGGGGGTCTCATGAGGTTTTCCCTCCCTATGGTACAGATGATAGATTTCCCAAGCCGACAACATATTCTTGTTCCCAGTGTGGGGAATGTTTTAAACATGCTACACATCTTATCCAGCATGAAAGAGATCACGCAAGAGAGAAGCCATATTCTTGTGATAAATGTGGAGAGAGGTTTTTTCATCAGTCAGGACTAAAAGATCATGAAAAAATGCATTTGGGGAAACCATATTCTTGTTCCAAGTGTGGGGTACGTTATTCAAGGCAATACCTGCTCACCCAGCATGAAAGACGACATACAGAAGAAAATCTTACCAAATGTAAAAAATATTCTTGCGATAAATGTGAAAAATGTTTTCCTTCCAAATCGAAGCTTTTCTCACACAAACAAAATCATACAGAAGAGATGCCGTATTCTTGTTTGGAATGCGGAAGACGTTTTTCTCTGAAATCACAACTTACCGCACATGAAGAAGTTCATGCAGGAGAGAGGCCGTACGCTTGTTCTGTATGCGGAAAACGTTTTTATCATCAATCGCTCCTTACTGCACATGAAAGAAGTCATTCGTATTCGTGTTCTGAATGTGGGAAAGGTTTTTATAAGAGATCACAACTTATCAGACACGAAAGAGTACATACAGGGGAGAAGCCATATTCTTGCTCAGAATGTGGGAAAAGCTTTGCTTTGAAATCAAACCTTACCACACATGAAAGAATTCATAAAAGGGAGAAGCCATATTCTTGTTCTGAATGCGGGAAAGGTTTTTCTATGAAAGCACACCTTACCACACATAAAAGAATTCACACAGGGGAGAAACCATATTCCTGTTCCGATTGTGGGGAATATTTTTCTCATAAATCAGTCCTAATCAAACATGAAAGAATTCATATGGAAGAGAAGTCGTAGTCTTCATGTTTTTCATGGTAACCTCTTCTTGTTCATACATTATAGTAGTTATGTTGATAAAATCATGGAGTCCAGTTCCTACCCATTATATATTTATGGGGCTTGAAGCATCTCCAACCAGTGGAGACACTGCAAATGGACCCACTTCATATTGGCACTTACCCAGGAACCTTCCCAGATGAGTCTTAAGAGTAAATTAATGTCTTTCATAGTGCTACATTTAGACAGTGAGTGTGGTGGCTCCTGACATTACAGTGCCTGCGCAGCTCCCCTGGGGACATATTTTGGTGTGCTGGTCAGCTGACTGAGGTAAAGTTTGGTTAGCCAGGTTTGTGTGATGGAGGGCATGCTAGTCAGGTGGGCTTGTCAGCTGACTAAGGGAGGGCAGGCTAATAAGGTAAAGCAGGTTTGCTTGTTGGCTGTCTATGAGAGGACCAATCCTGCTACTTTGGGGCTCTTCTGGCAGCAGTATGATCCCAAAATATTCCTATGTAACTCTACCAGTGCCTTTCTGCTCTTGTGGAAACCTGCCTTTGTGAATATTGAACCTTTATCGGTATAACCTTTCCTTCTCTTGGATTCTGATGTTTGGATTTACCCTTGGACTGCTACTCCTGTGTATAAACTTCTTTCTCTTTTTGGACTTGGCAATCATCCGAGGCTTAATTTTCTGTTATGACCTCCATTTTCCTTTTTTGGATTCGAACCTCTGCCGGTGACCTCTTTGGCTATTATTTTGAACTTAGCACCTTAGCTTGTGACCCCTAAGACTCTTAGATTCTGTCCTGTGGGAGAGTCGTGGGTTCTGGGCAATTGGTCTTGGGTGGTCCATCAGTGGCAGTGGGGGACTAGTCCCTCCACAACCAGTGTTTGGTGCGTAACAATGTCTCAGGAAATGGATGCTTTGTTTACACATAGCTTTACATCTACTTGCTGATCTTTCAAGGAATCTAGAAGGAGAAGTCTGCATTTAAGGATCATAAGGGCCAGGATAAAAATAAATAAGTGTTCTTCTTTCATACTTTGGACTGTAAGCTTGCAAGGGCAGAGGTCTTTCCTATTTTATAATGGTTTCATAGCATTCATTTAGTATGTTTTAGCATTTTGCTTGTAATAGCCTAAATAACTTGCACAGTACAGTTTTACCCTGTCTGTAATTATTACCATATACAGTGCTACATACGTAGGAGGCTCTATATAAATAAAAAAAACAATAAGAAAATACCCACTCCCTGGGATCAGCTGTCTATGCCTGGCATATTTCTTCCCAATTTCAGATGGCATCTTTCTGTTTTATTCTATATATTGGGTCACCACCTGAGCAACATCACATGTTCCCATAGGTCCATGCTATTTAATTTAAAACCATGATTCAGTTTTAAAAAGACACATTTTTTTCACAGACCTTTTGCCAAACACAATTCAGGCAAATGTTACCATACAAAAATGAATCAGTGTAATCATGTTTCAAACACATCCCTTTGCCCCAAACATGCTTCACCTTCATTGCAACATGTTATGGTTTCCTCAGGGGGTGTATTTATAGGGTAATTGCACTTTCGATGGCATTTTTTAAAGTTTCTATTATTGCGTGCCAAAATTATGTCTACAATGTGCTAAGCTTATCTGTTATTTTTTGCAACTCTGTTATAAAAAAATGTTTTCCCTAGCAACAATATGTTTACCCTATCTACGTACACCAACTGGTGCATTCGATGTACAGATCAGACTTCCTCACTCTAGCTTGCTAATTGTCTGATTGGCTAAGACAAAGGCAACAGGCTTAACCCATTATGCTGTAATTCAACTTATTCAGATAGGGAGGATCACAATCTTGTATTCGGTAGCAAAAGGGTTGTTGGGAAGGGTCATTACTGCTGCTTGACTTTGCCAAATCTGCAAACATGTTCACCTGTTACAGTGGAAGGATTCTTGGATGTGTAGTCATTACGTTTTACTCAAGGCCAGAAAAACCACTCCCATCTTAGGATCACAGACACACAGGAAAGTTTGAAGCAGCATGCTGATAAGTAAATCACAGGTCTGGGGGCACAATCCTAACACAAGATTATTTTACGTTCCAGAAGAGGAAAACAAAGGGGGTGCAAAAGGGCCAGGAATGCTACCAGATGTCGGCGCAGACATCCAAAAGGCATTGAGGGAGGGGGGAGGGATGTTTAGAGAGGAACATCAGAAGGTCTGACGTTCCTTATTAAATACAATGAAACATTATATCTGTAACATTTCCATCTTAACAACACTGATTTCAAACATCATACTTACATGAAAGGTTTCTGACTAGTTAAGACGCTGCCCTGTCACCACAATGCACCGATTTTTCTTATGTTGTATATCTTTGTGAATGTTATATTATTATATGTTATATTATATATTAGTATATGATTAAGTTTATATGTTATTTCTCAAGGAGATAAAAAAATGTTTCGTATTATACATCTGTTAAGGTTCATCAATTAATTGAGGGGTTCTTGTCCCAATTGTCTTTTTTATAAATTTTTTTATTAAATTAACTATGATATTCAGATCATTCGTATCTGTGTGTTTTCCACAAATATATATTTTGCTATATCAGTGCTATTAGGTGTAAAAAAAAAAAACTCATACAACTATACATTGTCAATCAATACGTATTACAATAGTAAATAACACTTTATTCTCTCTATGGTATTCCTCGCTATTATCTTCCACTTTTCAATCAGGCCAGGACACCTGAAATCTGTAAATCTATGTATGTACTTTCTGTAAGGCTGTAGTTCTATATTGCCTCCCCTAATATGTTGGTAGATCCTAGATAACACTTGGAGTTCTATGCTTTTATTACATTCTCTGTATGTTCCGCCATGTTATCCTATGGGTCATAAATTTGTTCTCGAAGAGACATTGATTACATAATTGGCAGCTGTAGGCACCTACGGTTTTGCAACAGATTTGTAAAGATGGATCATAGTGACTGTCACCTTATCTTTGGGTGGTTTTGCCTTTCGTTATACAGTTGTTGGTCTTGGGTCCAGAATTTTCCATCTCCTTCGTGTAGTTATGCTCATAATTGCTGGACATCAGGCCTACTATGACAGCGTTGTCAGCAAATTTGAGAATAGTGGTGGTGTCCGAGGTGGCTACGGAATTGTGCAGTGAGTGCAATGGTACATAGTGTTGGGGGGCTCCTATAATGAAGGGTAAGGGATTTTATATGCGATTTCCTACTCTTGTGGTAGAAAAAACCATGTCCACACCACTTTATTAATTAAAAAGGGAGTTTTTTTTAGGAAAACAGGAGGGTAGGACACAGGCAGGATTGGTTCAATGGGGTCTGGAAATAGGAAGGGATGATGGATAGGGTTGAGCAGCCCATCAATTAACTTCTAGCCCACCCCGCAGCCAATCAGGTTGGCCAGTGGGCTGACCATTCTGCTGCCCTCACCCATGTCCCAAAAAATCAATGGCCGCAACCTGGGACACAGTGCCGAGCCAGCAAGCGCAGCAAATACACAAAGTCCTCTGTCTGCTATAGCAGTGGTCCCCAACCCCCGGGCTGCGGACCGCTACCGGTCCTGAGGCGGGATCCCCCCCATGTCCCACGGTTCCTTTAAGAGATGTCCCGGCTGCCCCCGCTGTGGAGTGGTGTGCCCGGGGCCAGGGTAATAACGCGATGTGCGGCGGCATCAGCAGAACTGGAGGAGGTGCTTTGTAGAGGCTGAGGGAGGCCCAATCACGAGGAGTGGGCGGGGCACAATTGCGGTGTGTCCGGGCTCTGCCGAAGACAGGGAAGATAAGGTAAAAATAAAAAAGCTTCAGAGATCCCACCAGCCGTCTGAGACTTTTGTTTAATCATCTCTGGCTGGCCGGGGGCTGATTGACCTCTACCTGCCCCCCCCCCTCCCCCCCTCCCCTGACTGTCAGTTCCACAAGAGTGCACAGGGGAGGGGGCTTGCCCAGTGAGGCTGTTCTACCGTGTACCCCCCCCGCTCTGCGATCATCAGTGTCCTGGAGGTGTCAGACTGGCAGGACACAACAGTAAAGGAAAGGAAAGGCAAGTCCCACCCATGATATATTAGTTGTGGCCAGTCTGCCTCATTCTCTTCTATTCTGTGTTTCCTTTCCATTCTCTGTCTTTTTCTCCCTCTCTCACTTTATCACTGTCCTTTTTTTCTCCCTTCCTTTCCCATCTCTCTATCTCCCTGCTTTAATTTTTTTGTCCTCTCTTGCTTCTTTTATTTGTCCCTTCCTTCCCTTTTTCTCTTCCTTTATCTTTTTCCCTGTGTCCTTCTCTTTTTCTTTCTCCCTTCTTCCCTGCCTCTCTTTCTCTCTCTCTCCACCACACTTTATTCTGTCTCTTTCTCAACTTTCCTTCTCTCTTTCTCTTGTTCTTTCCTTCATCCTTTTCCTCACTCCTTCCTTTCATCCTTCCCTCTCTCCCATCCTTTCCGCATTTCCTCTCTTTTTTCTTCTCCCACTTCCTTCCATCCCCTTTTTTTCTCACCTTTTCTTTCTACCTTAAATTCTTCCCTTTCTGCCTCTCACTCTCTTTCCCCCTCACTCCCATACTGCCTTCTTCCTTTCTTTTGCTCTTTCACTCCCCCTTCCTCTTTCCTATTCTCTGTCCTTGCTCTTCTCTCTCTCCCTTTCTTCAGTTCTCACTTACTTCTCTCCCTCCTTCCCTTCCCTCCCCGTTTCTCTTACTCCATTCCTCCTCTCCTCTTTCCATCCTGTCTTCTTCCCATCTCTTTACTCTCTCTCTTTTTTATTTATTTCTCCCCCTCTCTCTCCCCCTCTTTTTTCCTTTCTTCTTCCCTTTCTCTTTTCTTTCACTCACTATTGCTATACATTCTCTCTCTCTTTTTTCATTACCTCCCCCACTTCTGTTTTCCCTCTCTTCCTTGCTTCACTCACTTCCTTCTTTTTATTTTCCCTTCTCTCTATTTCTCACCTTTTTTTTCTCTCCTTTTCTTTCTTTACTCTTCTTCCCAACCTCCTAACTTTCTCCTTTTTTTTCTCTTACTTTCTTTTTCTCTGTTCCCCATCCTATGTTCCCTCTGTTTTTTTTCTTCCTCCATTTTCTCCTTGCACCGCCCCCCAGCCCCCCCCCCCCCCCCCCACCGGGCCGCGCTAAAATGACCAAATCCTGAACCGGTACACTGTGAAAAAAAGGTTTGGGACCACTGTGCTATAGGGATGATGGGGGTTGTTCTGCAACACAGTCTGCTGTGGACACAGTGCCCAGCCCAGCCAGCAAGCGCAGCAAATACACAAAGTCCTCTGGGCTCTGTCACAGTCTGCTATGGGGATGATGGGGGTTGTTCTGCAACACAGGCTGCTATAGGAAAAGATGGGGGCTCTGTCACAGTCTGCTATGGGGATGTTGGGGGTTGTTCTGCAACACAGGCTGCTATAGGAAAAGATGGGGGCTCTGTCACGGTCTGCTATGGGGATGATGGGGGTTGTTCTGTAACAGTCTGCTATAGGAAAAGATGGGGGCTCTGTCACAGTCTGCTATGGGGATGATGGGGGTTGTTCTGTAACAGTCTGCTATAGGAGAAGATAAGGGCTCTGTCACAGTCTGCTATGGGGATGTTGGGGGTTGTTCTGCAACACAGGCTGCTATAGGAAAAGATGGGGGCTCTGTCACAGTCTGCTATGGGGATGATGGGGGTTGTTCTGCAACACAGTCTGCTGTGGAAAAGATGGGGGGCTCTGTCACAGTCTGCTATGAGGATGATGGGGGTTGTTCTGTCACACAGTCTACTATAAGAGAAGATGGGGGTTCTATCACAGTCTGCTATGGAGGTGATGGGGATTCTGTCACAGTCTGCTATGGGGGATGGGGAATTCTGTCACAGTCTGCTATGGGAGAAGATGGGGGTTGTCCTGCCACACAGTCTGCTATAGGAGAAGATGGGGGTTCTGTCACAGTCTGCTATGGGGATTGTTCTGTCACAGTCTGCTATGGAGGTGATGGGGGATTCTGTCACAGTCTGCTATTGGGGATGGGGAATTCTGTTACAGTCTGCTATGGGGGGTGGGGAATTCTGTCACAGTCTGCTATGGGGGGTGGGGAATTCTGTCACAGTCTGCTATGGGGGGTGGGGAATTCTGTCACAGTCTGCTATGGGGGGTGGGGAATTCTGTCACAGTCTGCTATGGGGGATGGGGAATTCTGTCACAGTCTGCTATGGGGGGTGGGGAATTCTGTCACAGTCTGCTATGGGGGGTGGGGAATTCTGTCACAGTCTGTTATGGGGGGTGGGGAATTCTGTCACAGTCTGCTATGGGGATGATGGGGTTTGTTCTGCCACACACCCTGCTATGGGGTGATGATGGGGGGCTCCTTTTTCGATATATACTTACATACTTATGTTCAGTAAAGCCACTGTTGATGCAGAGGGTAAATCTATTTGCATGATGTTGTATATTTTCTTCAAAATCCTATTCCAGAAAACTCTTACTCTTGGACACATCCACCATATGTGGAATGTATCCTTCTTTATATCGCTACCACAAAAACAAGTTCTTTTTTCAGTCTGAGCTCGGAAAGGCTCAAGGGTGTGCGGCTAACAGAATTTGTTTCACAAATGAGGCATTAGCCCATTCCTAACACCCCAACCCCCATCCCCCCCCCCATTCATTATTCCCATGATATCCAGGGCCCGCCTTATCTGTGAGGGATTTATTTTTTTTTCTGTGATTATTTGGAGTACTTTCTCTACCGCTTTTTGTGCAGGGCAATATCCCTGGGGCTACCCCCCAATTTTCCCCTTGACCCCCATAAAAAAATACATTTATGTACCCGTATTTTTCGCCCTATAAGACGCACCTGCCCATAAAACGCACCTAGGATTTGGAGAAGGAAAATAAGAAAAAAATATTCTAAAACAAATGTTTTGCTAAAACACTCCATTACAGGCAGTGTGGCATTCCCCAATCGCATCCCCCCATCCCATTCCCAATGGGCAGTGTGCCATTCCCCCCTCCCATTCCCCATATAGACAATGTGGCATTCCCCCCATCCTATTCCCCATATAGACAATGTGGCATTCCCCCCATCCTATTCCCCATGGACAGTGTGGCATTCCCCCCATCCTATTCCCCATATAGACAGTGTGGCATCCCCACATTCTATTTCCCATATAGGCAGTGTGGCTTCTCCCATTCCCAATATAGGCAGTGTGCTATTCCCCCCCCCCCATCCCATTCCCCATATACGCAGTGTGCCATTACCCCCCTCCCATTCCCCATAAAGGATATTCCCCCTTCCTATTCCCCATAGGCAGTGTGACATTCCCCCACCCTATTCCCCATAGGCAGTGTGGCATTTCCCCCCCAGAAAAAAAAAGGTATACTTACATCAACGCTGTCCTCGCCCTGGCTTCCGGCTCGGCTACTGCCTCTCGGGCTGCTTGTGTCGGATCGGGCTGACTGAGAGCCAGTGGCGGAGCAAGAAGGCAGAGTGGGGATGCTGTCTGTCCCTGGTCTGGCTTCCACCGCCGTCGCTGCCTCCACCGCCGGCTGCTGACAGCCGCGTGTTCGTGTCAGCGGGGGCTCAATCCCTTGTTGCAGGCAGCGTGGCAGAATAACTCCAATCTCTCTATAATAGGCAGTGTGCAGAATCCCACCCCAATATCCTTCATATGCAGCATACAGAACTCCCCCCCCCCCAATCCTCTCAACGAGCTGAAGCAGTTACAAAGAAAAATGACTTACCTCCCCCAGAATTCAGAATCCAGCAGCATGCACAGGCAACAGCAGACTGCACAGAACAGGGAAAGCCGCTCTGTGCAACATAACCAAGATGACTGCACCCGGCGCTGAGACTGCCGTCGGATCCCAGGTGGGGATTTTTTTTATTTGTCCTCATCCTACCCCCACACGCGCTGTCCCCTCACCTTACCTGCAGTTATGCGCTGCTGTGTCTTGCACCTGATCATCCTGCTGCAGCCCTCTTGGAACCAAGAGATGTGATGAAGTGTCGACATTATTAGAAGGCTAAAGATAGAATTCTTTCTGAGGTGGTGGAAAGCCTAGGAAAGGAATGATGGATGGATAAGAGAGGGATGTATGTATGGATAAAGAAGGATGGATGAGAGGGATGCATGGAGGATAAGAGGAGGATGTACGGATAGATAAGACAGAGATGTATGGATGGGTAAGAGGGATGTATGGATAGATAAGAGGAGGATGTACGGATGGATAAGAGAAGGATGTACGGATAGATAAGACAGAGATGTATGGATGGATAAGAGGGATGTATGGATAGATAAGAGGAGGATGTACAGATGGATAAGAGAAGGATGTACGGATAGATAAGACAGAGATGTATGGATGGGTAAGAGGGATGTAGGGATGGATAAGAGAGATGTAGGGATGGATAAGAGGGATGTATGGATAGATAAGAGGAGGATGTACGGATAGTTAAGAGAAGGATGTACGGATGGATAAGACAGATATGTATGGATGGATAAGAGGGATGTATGGATAGATAAGAGGAGGATGTACGGATGGATAAGAAAAGGATGTACAAATGGATAAGAGAAGGATGTACAGATGGATAAGAGAAGGATGTACAGATGGTTAAGAGGGTAGATAGGGAATCAGACAGCCCTGGAATCTTATAGATCAGCTTTAGTTTAAATCTCGGAGAGAGATCTGCACATGATTACCACGCCTGGCACGCCCCTCATTCCAACACTGCCACAATGTTCCTAATGGATGGATAGATAAACAGACACATAGATAATATAAGGAAAGATGGATAAATAAAATATATATAGACAAATAGATAATATAAGGATGGATGATTACATAAGAGATACATAGACAATAGATAATATAAGGATGGATGGATGAATACGAGATAGATAGATAGATAGATAGATAGATAGATAGATAGATACTGTAAGGATGGATGGATAAATAAGAGATATCTAGAAAGACAGATAATATAAGGATGGATGGATAAATAAGAGATAGATAATATAAGGATGGATGGATAAATGAGATAGATAGACAAATAGATAAGGATGGATGGATAAATAAGAGATAGATAGATAGATAAGAAATAGGTAATATAAGGATGGATGGATAAATAAGAGATAGATAGACAAATAGATAAGGATGGATGGATAAATAAGAGATAGATAGACAAATAGATAAGGATGGATGGATAAATAAGAGATATCTAGAAAGACAGATAATATAAGGATGGATGGATAAATAAGAGATAGATAATATAAGGATGGATAAATAAGAGATAGACAGACAAATAGATAATATAAGGATAGATGGATAAATAAGAGACAGATAAATAGAATGAATTGATAGATAATATAATGATGGATGGATACTCTTGATCTCGTCCAAAAGGCACACATGCAGCCAAATGTGTAGTAGCTTATATTGGATGTTCCCAATTAGAGTGGATTTCTTCAAAAGCGTTATTACAATTTCCTTGTGTGTCTTGTCTGATGGGATATAATTATTATTATTATTATTAAGCACTTTATTCGTATACAATATTATTTTATTGTCAAAGACGCCCATAATGGGGTGTTCTATATAGCAATACGTCATCTCCTTCTTGCACTACCAGGTATAAGGTGCACCTGTCAATAAACACGTTTCCAACGTTCAGCACATGATTACGGTTTCTCGTCTATATGAACTCGTTCGTGTTTGTTAAGGCATGCTTTCCTAGTAAAGCCTTTCTCACATTTGGAACAGGAATATGGCTTCTTGCCTGTATGAACTCTTTCGTGTCTGTTAAGTTCCGATTTCAGGAAAAAACTCTTCCCACATTCAGCGCAAGAATGCGGTCTCTCGCCTGTATGAAACCTTTCGTGTTTGTTCAGCTCCGATTTCTGATAATAACTCTTCCCACATTGAGAACAAGTATGTGGTTTCACTCCCGTATGGACTTTTTCATGCCGGCTAAGCTGCGTTTTATGAGAAAAACACTTGCCACAGTTTGAACATGAAAATGGCTTCTCTCCTGTGTGAACACTTTCGTGTCTGATAAGCTGGATTTTCTGAGCGAAAAATTTCCCACAGTCAGAACAGGAATATGGCTTCTCTCCTGTGTGAACCCTTTCGTGTCTGCTAAGCTGTGTTTTCTGAGAAAAAGATCTTCCACAGTCGGCGCACGAATATGGCTTCTCTCCTGTGTGAATCCTTTTATGTCGGACCAGCTCTTGTCTTCCAGTAAAACACTTGCCGCAGACAGGACATGAATAGGGTTTCTCTCCAGTGTGAACTCTTTCATGGCTGTGAAGGTGGGCCTTTAGAGAAAAACATTTGCCACATTCAGAACAGGAATATGGCTTATTTCCCGAATGAACTCTTTCATGACTGATAAGGTTTGATTTATGCGAAAAACATTTACCACATTCAAAACAAGAATATGGCTTCTCCCCAGTATGAACTCGTTCATGACTAATAAGGTTCGATTTGTGAAAGAAACATTTGCCACATACCAAACAAGAATAGGACTTCTTTCCTGTATGAACTCGTTCATGTTTGATGAGGTATGATTTCTGGGAGAAGCATTTCTTACACTGGGAACACGAATAGGGCTTCGCTCCTGTATGAACGCTTCCATGTTTGAGAAGGTCCGATTTCCAGTAAAAGCATTTGCCACATTCAGGACAAGGGTGCAGCTTCTCCCCTGTATGAACTCTTTTATGTATGTTCAGGTAGGATTTCTTAGAAAAGCACTTCCCACATTCAAAGCATGCAAATGGCTTGTCGCTTCGTTGAACCTTTTCGGGAATGATCTGGTATTCTTTCCAAGAAAAATACTTCCCACATTCAGAAGCGCAATATGGCTTCTGCCCTGTTTGCAGTTTTTCATGCTCATTTGTAGAGGGGTCACATGGTCGAGCTACAGAATGCAGTGCTAGAGAGGGGTTTTGGGCTGTCAGCTCTCCTGTAGGCTCTTCGGCGATGTCAAAATCATCTCTTCCAACATCAAGAGAGTTAACAACATGGTCCTCTATATTATTGCAGCCATATCTTTCATCTAGAGAAAAAAAGGAGAAGATATAAGGTTAATGAGAAACACTGGCTGCTTTAAAGCGGGTCTAAAGCGGAACAAAAGCTGGGAGTTTTCCTGGTTTGTTTTTGCCCCAAACACCCGGGATTTTGGCAATCCTGATTAAATTTTTGCCCGCAGGGACACCCCAGTTTGGGATGCCCCACTGTGTGAAACCCTCCATTCCCCAGTAAAGCTGAACTGTCTGTCGATTCAATGGCAGTCCAATCAGCACCATATGCTGGGCATATTAATGATCAGCAATATGTTTAGACGAGAGTTCGGCAATCAGGAGCAAGAGCGGCCACATGTCCAGTTCCCCTAGACGTGTGCGTTCCTGCCCCAGCTGTGCATATTAAGGAACGGCAATATGTCTCTGTTTAAACAAGAGTTCGACAATCAGGAGCGAGAGTGGCCACATCCCGCTTCCCCTAGATGTGCGCCTATCTGAATGGCTGAGTGTGGGAGAGTGTCTCAGCCCAGAGATGCTGAGCAACGTAACCCGGACCTTCAGCATCATTTAAAGAAAAGCCCAAACCCATGAAAAAACTCTTCCCCAGCATCTAAAATGTACATATTTTAAGTTTTTATTCGATTTCTTATATGTTCCCTCGCTGGGCTGCAACTCTCTGTTCAGGGCTCCAGGATACAGCTGCCAACATCTTGCCTCAGAAGCATCACATACAGAAAAGAAGAGAGGGGGGCAGGTGCAGGTGGGCAGGATATAGCTGTGCTCTGCACAGAGTAGAGCCAAGGTCAGGAAAGGGACAGCAATGCCAGAATGCAGAGCGGCACAGTCAGAAGACACTTCCTTTCTGTAGGCAGCCTGAGACTCCATGGGCCATCATCTTGAATGTGTAAAAGCTATGAAAACACATCAGGTGCAGGTAGGATGATTTTTAAAGTGAACCAAAACCCAGGATTTTGACTATCCCGTGTGTTGGTCTTTACCCCAATGAGGGTGCCCCGCTGTGTGAAACCCCCAAGGTCACCTAATCTCACTTCCCCTTCCCGGTACTATGGTGCATGTGCAGCCCTTTTGTCCAGTCAGCTCACTTGAATCCGCTTGAGCCCCTTTGTCTAGGAGCTTGTCTAAAGCAAGGGGATCCGAGCACGGTGGCGGCTGCATCCCCCCCGCCTTTTAACAGGGAGCGTGCCCACACCGGGCAATCACATGCACCCCGCTAAAGGTATAGCGGGGATGTGGTCGCTGCTCGCGCATGCTCCGTTGGACCGGGAACGAAGGTGAGTTTTCAGGCAACCTGGGGGGTTTCCCACAGCGGGGCACCCCTGTGACCTGCTAAACCCATAACCCCACCTGCTACACACCCGCTCTAGATTTATGATCTGAAGTAAGTTAGAATCTGGTAGTAAATTTAAATGAAAAAAAGCTTTAATTCAGATGATTGTGAAAAGGGGGAGGTCTTATACAGGGCTCCCTATAGCTTTTCCCCCATTTATCTATATAGGACGGTCATCTGGAATCTAGGGATTGTAGCTTTCCGTAGTAGTGAGCGGTAGCTTCTTACCTGCAAATATTGTAGTTGTAAATTTATATACTCTGTCCCATCCTGGAAATTCTTTCCCTAATCCATTGTCTGGCTTTCTTATCTGACAAACTCATAAAAGGGTTGCACTTTGTAATGAGTTCCTCCATCCCAGGCATAAAATCTGTCTGGGTATGGGACTACCTGAGGATTATTCAATAGCATCGTAACTGACCTACATATTGGTAGTATGAGAGGGTGTTTATAGTACCCTAAAGCCGAACAAAACCCAGCTAGGCCAGCCCTGGAATCTAAAAGATCAGGATGCCTCACTATGTGAAATCACTCCGGTCGCCGCAATACTCACCTTTTCTTTCGCTGATGTAAACATTGTGGAGATTTTTGATTATAATTTATTATTATTATCAGTGGCCGCATCCCCAGCATCTCTGGGCTGTAGCACACTCCCGCCTCCAGCTATTCTGATATGCTCAGCAGATGGCTCTGACTGAATGAGAGCCTGCGCAGCAGGGCATCCCAAACTGGGATCCCAAAATCTGGAAGAGTCAAAATCCCGGGTTTTGTTCAGCTTTTATTTAGAGCCTAATTCAATAAAAGTTAGTGAGGTAATATCTTCCATGGAGACGGGTGATCCCTTTAGTTCTAGTCAACTGACATCTTGAGTATTATTTAGCCATTTCGCTAATCTCTGTATGTGGGTTGCCCTATAACCAGGGCTGTGGAGTCGGTAGATAAATGTTCCGACTCCGACTCCTCAGTTTTTTGTACTTCCGACTCCGACTCCCCGACTCCGACTCCTCTGTATTAATATGTGAATGTATTTTATACATTCCGTGAAGGAAAGAAAGGCAACATACATGTCATTACTTCTAGCAGAGAGAGGTAGTTGGGCAGAATCTGCCTTCTCCTTTCTGTGTGCTGATCTGCTGAAGATAGGGCAGTGGGAGGATCCAGAAAGGGGCCTTTATTATAAAACATGATTTCCCTAGTAGAATCCCATAGTCATGTTTAAAGTTTAAGCTAACAATCGAAGTTTACAAGTTTTTATAGCCTTTTGCTGAATGACAGCAGTTTTTCCAATGGTACAGCTTCAGTCTTGAACTATTGATCCTCCATTCCCTTCACTTATACAAGTGTCTCTAGTCCTGCAAAAAACATATTTACTTAATCCCTTATCAGTGAGAGGCTAGGTTACCCATGGGTTCCCTGTAACAGCAGAACACAACACTATGCAAAGTATAAGTATTACCGCTTCTAATTGTGCGTTGCGTGCCATATAGTGAAGCACATGAAAAGCACGCTTCTTCACGGTCACTTAACGTGTTCGTTTTGCGGTTACGTGAGGCACTGCATGCATTGGTCTTTATTCTTACAATAGAGAAGTCATTAATTATAACTTTTTGTGAATTGGGACATTTAAACTTGCTAAATCAAAATTTAGTAGGAGTCGGTGCATTGTTTGCCGACTCCGACTCCAGGTACCCAAAATTTCCTCCGACTCCACAGCCCTGCCTATAACAGACTTTTAAGATGGGGCACCGAGTCGTCCAGCCGTTATTGATCTTCCTGTTACTTTATAGCTGGGAGGCACTTTTTTTTAAAAAACAGAACGGGAGAGCCACGCTCTGTGAAAGCCCCCGATCCCGTGGTAAAATTTACTTGATTCTTGATCCAGGCTAATGGCAGATGCAGGCACAGCCCCAGCTAGAGGCAAATGGGGATGCAGCCGGCGGCACACTCATTACCATTCGGCCCTTAGCCAATGAGACCTCTAATCAGCTAAGGGAAGGCTGCGTGCATGCTCAGCCAATCAGCGCGCTTCGTTATCACACTACTCCCTTTGGTGCTGCTGACTGCTAACCCCCTCAGTAGCGCGCCGCATCCCCTGCTCACCTTGCAGCTGTGGCGTGCCCTCGCCGCTCATTAAAGTGGAACTTCAGTTAAAAAGGATGCATACATCGGATTTACATATATCCTTTAGATTGTAAGCCCACAAGGGCAGGGTCGTATCTCCTTGTGTATTTCAGTATGACTGTGTATTTGCGCTTTCTTGTCCTGTATTGTTAGTTTTACTCACATTGTATTGTTAATTTCACATTGTACAATGCCATGGAAGATGATGGCGCTTTATAAACAAACATTCATAATAATAATAATCATATTATATGTCAGTTTGGAGCGTTTGCCCCCGTCACTTTATAGGTGCAAGATATGAAAACCATTACGTTTCCCACTATAGATTCAAAAAAAGGTGATTTTTTTGTTGTTTGTAGCATTTTTTTCTGGTGACCCTTAACCATTGTAGTGCACTAGCGGTGTCCCCCGGCCTTCCCTCCCTCTCCCCTTCTGCCCAGTCGCTCAATAAACAAATGTCTCAATATCATATCTGAGTCAATATGGCAAGGCTGGTTCCTTGACCGCCTACCCCGCGGTAATATTAGATTAACAACATTCTTCCAGTTTATGCATTTTCCAATTCTGGGATTAAAGTGGACCAACACCCAGAATTTTGACTATCCTGGGTTTTGGTCCACTTCGATGGGGCACCCCGATGGGGGGTGCCCCACTGTGTGAAACCCCCCAGAAAGCCCCGAAAACTCACCTCCCCCCGCTCCCACGTGACCGCGCCGTCCAATCCCCACCGACAGACAAGCGGGAGGCAGCGACGGACAAGCAGAGCGCCTCCGCCGCCGCCGCCTCCCGTGCGTCCCTCTTACAGGGAGCGCACCCGCGCCGGCCATTCACAAGCGGCCAGCGCAGGAGCGCGCCCTGCTAGACGGACGAGCGGGAGGCGGCGGACACGCATGCGCCGCTGGAACGGGGAGAAGGTAGGATTGTGGGCTTCCTGGGGGGGTTTCACCCCGCGGGACATCCCGATTTCGGTTGCCCCTCGGAGAGGGATCTGATCGGCCCAGGAATCTTATAGATCCCCCCCTGGGTGTTGGTCCACTTTAAAACTGTGGCTACGCCTAGTTATCTGGTAAAGTTTTCGATATTCTCTCCATCGCAGAGTACTGTAGATTTGCCATTTCCATTTACAAGTTAAACCGGACTTTGACAGGTGTTGGTTCGTCAGACAGAGAAGAACAAGCTTGGGAGGGGGGGCATCCAGAATACTGAACCCCCCAGAGTGCTTGAAATCCTTATCTTCACTTTGGGAAAGGATTCCCGCGATTGGCCACCTTGCAATTGAGGGCGGGGCGTTCCGATGGCCAGCGCCAAGGATGTGACCATGGCCCACGACACTACCCCTCCAATTGCGGGTCTCCTTTCCAGGCGCTGGCTCGAGGTGAAAGTAAGGATATCGGGCGTTCTGGGAGGGTTAATTTGGAGGGACTCCAGCATTCTGTATGCCCCGCCAAGCTTGTTCTTATCCGCGGTCTGCTGGACCAACACCCGTTAAACCGTTTTTTCTTTAAGGGCTCTATTCACCGATATCGGATATTGTGTGCTTGTAAATTGCACAGGAACAAGAACCTTCATTGTAGAGAACGCATTGACACTTCCTGGGATATTTGGATATTCATAACATCCGCATGTTGGTCTTTGTTTGTTCTAGCAATGTGGATGAGCTTTTTTTTAGTACAGAATTTGAGACAAAGTGACAGAAGACATCTTGGGTAACGGTCTTGTTAGCATGGCTTCTTGGTCTGCCACGGTTCGGTCAGTGTCGGTCTGTTTCCACCCTTTGTACTGATTGGAGAATCTCTTTAAAAAAATGTTTCAGCTACATGATTCAGGTCCTCGTGTCCAACTCCAGCATCGATTCCTCTCTAGTATCGGCGAGACCTTCGCAGAGTGTGTGTGAATTTCATAGAGCGGGGCAACACAATTTCGAAGGCAGGCAAACCCCAACCTGGAGTGTTTTACATCCCAGGCCCGGCTTTCCCACGGCTTTAAACAGGGACCCAATTAAATTAGGTAGAAGCTGTGATAAAAGTCAAATTTGGATAAGGTCGAGGGCGTGTATCCCTTCACATTGGAAGAACCCAGCACCACCCAACATATCCCTATGGCTGAGCGAGGTAGCGGAATTGAGAGGTTCGAGGGTATAATCGCAGCACGCAACGAATCCTCAGAGGAGCATCGCCTCAAGTGGTCCGGATGGGTGCAGCATCACAGGACTTTAGGGTGTTGATAGAATCTAACCAATAACCAGGGTTAATCCACACTTATTTCTCTTACTTCTAAGTGACCTTCTATACTTTACTTACCCCTCTCCCCTCCAAATTCTTTTATTTTAGGGGTTTGGGTTTTTCATTAAATTACCGTTTTTTGCCATATAAGACGCACCTGCCCATAAGACGCACCTAGGATATGGAGGAGGAAAATAAGAATAAAATATTTTAAACCAAAAACACACCATTACAGACAGTGTGGTACCCCCCCTATTCCATTCCTCATGTGCAGCGTGGCATTCTCCCCTCCCATAGACTGTGTGGGATGTCCCATTCCAGACAGTGTGGCATGCCCCCATCCCATTCCCCATATAGGCAGTATGGCATCCCCCTCCACCTCATTCCCTCTCATATATGCAGTGTACATTCCCCCCATCCCATTCCCCATATAGGCAGTGTGGTGTGGCATCCCCCTCCCCCCATTCCCATATGCAGTGTGGCATTCCCCCCTTCTATTCCCATATGCTGTGTGGCAATCCCTCATCCCATTCCCATATGCTGTGTGGCATCCCCGCCATTCCCATATGCTGTGTGGCATCCCCGCCATTCCCATATGCTGTGTGGCATCCCCCCCATTCCCATATGCTGTGTGGCATTGCCCTATCCCATTCCCATATACTGTGTGGCATCCCCGCCATTCCCATATGCTGTGTGGCATCCCACCCCATTCCCATATGCTGTGTGGCATCCCACCCCATTCCCATATGCTGTGTGGCATCCCACCCCATTCCCATATGCTGTGTGGCATCCCCGCCATTCCCATATGCTGTGTGGCATCCCCCCATTCCCATATGCTGTGTGGCATCCCCCCATTCCCATATGCTGTGGGGTATCCCACCCCATTCCAATATGTTGTGTGGCATCCCCGCCATTCCCATATGTTGTGTGGCATCCCCGCCATTCCCATATGCTGTGTGGCATCCCCGCCATTCCCATATGCTGTGTGGCATCCCACCCCATTCCCATATGCTGTGTGGCATCCCACCCCATTCCCATATGCTGTGTGGCATCCCACCCCATTCCCATATGCTGTGTGGCATCCCACCCCATTCCCATATGCTGTGTGGCATCCCACCCCATTCCCATATGCTGTGTGGCATCCCCCCCATTCCCATATGCTGTGTGGCATCCCCCCCATTCCCATATGCTGTGGGGCATCCCCGCCATTCCCATATGCTGTGTGGCATCCCACCCCATTCCCATATGCTGTGTGGCATCCCACCCCATTCCCATATGCTGTGTGGCATCCCCGCCATTCCCATATGCTGTGTGGCATCCCCGCCATTCCCATATGCTGTGTGGCATCCCCCCCATTCCCATATGCTGTGTGGCATCCCCCCCATTCCAATATGCTGTGTGGCATCCCCGCCATTCCCATATGCTGTGTGGCATCCCCCCATTCCCATATGCTGTGTGGCATCCCCGCCATTCCCATATGCTGTGTGGCATCCCCCCCATTCCCATATGCTGTGTGGCATCCCCCCCATTCCAATATGCTGTGTGGCATCCCCGCCATTCCCATATGCTGTGTGGCATCCCCGCCATTCCCATATGCTGTGTGGCATCCCCGCCATTCCCATATGCTGTGGGGCATCCCCGCCATTCCCATATGCTGTGGGGCATCCCACCCCATTCCCATATGCTGTGGGGCATCCCCGCCATTCCCATATGCTGTGTGGCATCCCCGCCATTCCCATATGCTGTGGGGCATCCCCGCCATTCCCATATGCTGTGGGGCATCCCCGCCATTCCCATATGCTGTGGGGCATCCCCGCCATTCCCATATGCTGTGGGGCATCCCCGCCATTCCCATATGCTGTGTGGCATCCCCGCCATTCCCATATGCTGTGTGGCATCCCCCCCTTCCCATATGCTGTGTGGCATCCCCGCCATTCCCATATGCTGTGTGGCATCCCCCCATTCCCATATGCTGTGTGGCATCCCCCCCTTCCCATATGCTGTGGGGCATCCCCGCCATTCCCATATGCTGTGTGGCATCCCCCCATTCCCATATGCTGTGTGGCATCCCCCCCTTCCCATATGCTGTGGGGCATCCCCGCCATTCCCATATGCTGTGTGGCATCCCCCCATTCCCATATGCTGTGTGGCATCCCCCCATTCCCATATGTTGTGTGGCATCCCCGCCGTTCCCATATGCTGTGTGGCATCCCCGCCATTCCCATATGCTGTGTGGCATCCCTCCCATTCCCATATGCTGTGTGGCATCCCACCCCATTCCCATATGCTGTGTGGCATCCCCGCCATTCCCATATGCTGTGTGGCATCCCCGCCATTCCCATATGCTGTGGGGCATCCCCGCCATTCCCATATGCTGTGTGGCATCCCCCCCATTCCCATATGCTGTGTGGCATCCCCGCCATTCCCATATGCTGTGGGGCATCCCCGCCATTCCCATATGCTGTGTGGCATCCCCCCATTCCCATATGCTGTGTGGCATCCCCCCATTCCCATATGTTGTGTGGCATCCCCGCCGTTCCCATATGCTGTGTGGCATCCCCGCCATTCCCATATGCTGTGTGGCATCCCCCCATTCCCATATGCTGTGTGGCATCCCCCCATTCCCATATGCTGTGGGGCATCCCCGCCATTCCCATATGCTGTGGGGTATCCCACCCCATTCCCATATGCTGTGTGGCATCCCCCCCATTCCCATATGCTGTGTGGCATCCCCGCCATTCCCATATGCTGTGTGGCATCCCCCCATTCCCATATGCTGTGTGGCATCCCCCCATTCCCATATGCTGTGGGGCATCCCCGCCATTCCCATATGCTGTGGGGTATCCCACCCCATTCCCATATGCTGTGTGGCATCCCCCCCATTCCCATATACTGTGTGGCATCCCTCCCCATTCCCATATGCTGTGTGGCATCCCTCCCCATTCCCATATGCTGTGGGGCATCCCACCCCATTCCCATATGCTGTGTGGCATCCCCGCCATTCCCATATGCTGTGGGGCATCCCACCCCATTCCCATATGCTGTGTGGCATCCCCGCCATTCCCATATGCTGTGTGGCATCCCCGCCATTCCCATATGCTGTGTGGCATCCCCGCCATTCCCATATGCTGTGGGGCATCCCACCCCATTCCCATATGCTGTGTGGCATCCCCGCCATTCCCATATGCTGTGTGGCATCCCCGCCATTCCCATATGCTGTGTGGCATCCCCCCCCATTCCCATATGCTGTGTGGCATCCCCCCCCATTCCCATATGCTGTGTGGCATCCCCGCCATTCCCATATGCTGTGTGGCATCCCCCCCCATTCCCATATGCTGTGTGGCATCCCCCCCCATTCCCATATGCTGTGGGGCATCCCCGCCATTCCCATATGCTGTGTGGCATTCCCCGCAGCGAAAAAGAAAAAAAAAAAAAAAGTAAAACTCACCTCTCCGCTGACAAGCGGCCGGCTCCGTGAATCGGGTGGGCGTGGCCTACACTGCGTCAGCGCAGGCCCGCCCACTCGATTCACAAAGCCTGCCGTAAGAAGCAGAGTCGGGCTCTCTCCCCGTCCCTGCTATCGCTGTCTTTTCTGCGCCCACCGCTCCTCCATTTGCGCCGACGCAGTGTAGGTGTCTTTATCTGGCCTCTCGCAGAGAGACAGGCAACGCGGGAGCGCCGGTAACGGGTTTTTTTTTTTTTTTTTTTACATTTGCCCGATAAGGCGCACGGACATTTTTCCCCCACTTTTGGGGAAAAATAAGTGCGTCTTATATGGCGAAAAATACGGTATATTATAATTTAATGAAAAGCCCAAACCCCTTTTAAGGTGGATTTCTTTCTGGAACTCTGCTTTTCGTTCACGCGCAAGAGTTAACATGTGGTTCTTCAAGGTGTTTGTTCTATGGGAGTTTTTCTGAGGTGCTCATATTATTGCCGGACGGATTTTTCAATTGATTTAGTTAGACATGATTTTAAATCCAGAAACATATTTCTAAAGTTATCTCGCAACCCGTTTATATCTCGAGTGAGGAGTTTAAATAAATCCACGACTTCTTGCGATTGTTCTTCGGTGGCAGAAATTCCCCCAGTTCATGCTCTTTCCTGCAGTGGTCCCTGTTAGCCTTGTGTACAGTTCGGTATCCGACAAGCGTCCATCTTTTTTTCTTATATTTGCTCTTTTTTGTGTGGTTACCGAGGCCCTTATTTCCACCTTTTTGCATAGTCCTGGTTAGGAGTTGTTGCTTCAGCTTTATTAGTTATGAATTTGGAAAGTATTCGAAGGTGGTGGGCTTTATTTATCCTGTAACGGTGTGAATTCACATCTGTTGGCATTAGAGGTCCCGGGAACAATACATCTTTGCCCCCTTGGAGTTACAGGCGGGCAATTTCTTTCCTCTCCAGCCATGTTTTACTCGTTGTGTGATACTTTCCCTATCACTTCTGTCACTGCTGGTCTTTTTCGCTTTTAGCTCATTTCTTGTTGGTCCGTCCACTCTTGCCTTACCCACATTTTTTTTTTATATATTCTTTATTTATCATTTCCAAGTTTTACAGACAGTCTCAGTAAAAGAGAAAAAATCCAACACACGACAGATACAAAACATTAACAATTCAAGATGGTGCAGTCATATGTCAGATGCTATAAATAGAGCTCCCAGAGCAAGCCTATCATATCTGTTCCGCGGGGGGCCACCGCACCGCACCCCCACGTGTCACCCCCTCCCGTGTGGGAACTGCGCAACCGCCCAGCGGACAGACAGCCAAGATGCTTATGGTTTGCCCCCAGCTCGACAAATCAGATACCAATGGGAATGCTAGAAAAAAAAAAAAGAATTTGGAGGGGAGAGGGGTAAGAAGGTAGTTAGAAGTAAGAGAAATAAGTGTGGACTAA
The DNA here is from genome assembly GCA_027917425.1 of Gastrophryne carolinensis. Taxonomy (NCBI): domain Eukaryota; kingdom Metazoa; phylum Chordata; class Amphibia; order Anura; family Microhylidae; genus Gastrophryne; species Gastrophryne carolinensis. Next base: position 27,710,200 of record CM051237.1, read on the forward strand.
TCCTGGTTATTGGTTAGATTCTATCAACACCCTAAAGTCTTGTGATGCTGCAAATTCCACCCATCTGGACCACTTGAGGTGATGGGCCTCTGAGGATTCGTTGCGTTCTGCGATTATACCCTCGAACCTCTCAATTGCTGCCACCCCGCTCAGCCATAGGGATACGCTGGGTGGTACTGGGTTCTTCCAATGTGAAGGGATACACGCCCTCGGCCTTATCCAAATTTGACTTTTATCACAGCTTCTACCTAATTTAATTGGGTCCCTGTTTAAAGCCGTGTGAAAGATGGGCCTGGGATGTAAAACGCTCCAGGTTGGGGTTTGCCCGCCTTCGAAATTGTGTTGCCCGACTCTGTGAAATTCACACACACACTCCGCGGAAGGCCTCGCCGATACTCCCTTCTTAGGGTGTAGAACTAGAAATAGATATGTTCGTTTTTCGAATCCTCCCGAAACACAGTTTTTTTTTGCTGTCCCTCTCTGTAAGATGACAGGTGATCAGTCATTGCATAGGTGTGGCTATGACATCATTGCCACACACAACAGTGGCAATGAATGGAGGAGGTGGAGCTTTACGGCTAAAATAGACGCCATTATCTGGGATTAGAGTGAAGCACCAGCAGTGAAAATTGCCAAAAGGGTCTCTTCATGGAGGAAGCAATTCAGGGGATGCTAGTTAAAAATGTGGGTCTTGGTCTGCTTTCCTTGGAGTTACAGGCGGGAGATTTATTTCCTCTCCAGCCATGTTTCACCCATTGAGTCATACGTTCCCCATCACTTCTGTCACTGTTGGTCTTTCTCTACCAAATTTTTGTTGTGCCTTATCCATCTTGACTTCTAATATAATTGAGTCCCTGTTTAAAGTGGACCAACACCCAGGATTTTGACTATCCTGGGTGTTGGTCCACTTAGGTGGGGCACCCCGATCGGGGGTGCCCCGCTGTGTGAAACCCCCCCGATCGCCGTAAAAACTCACCTCTCCCCGCTCCCACGTGACCTCGTCCGGCCAATGACAGCGCTCAGAGCCGCTCTGGTATGCGCGTCCAAAGCTGCTTGGACGCGCATACCAGAGCGCTGTCATTGGCTGCGTCTCTCGCTTCCCTCTAACAGGGAGCGCGCCTGCGCCGTCCATTCACAAAACGGCCGGCGCGGGAGCGCGCCCTGCTAGAGGGAAGCGAGAGACGCGGCCGCGTCTCGCGCATGCGCCGTTGGATCGCCGGTAAGGTAAGGATTGTGGGCCTCCTGGGGGGTTCCTCCCCACGGGACATCCCGATTTCGGATGCCCCGCGGGGAGGGATCCGATCGGTCTGGGAATCTTATAGATTCCTGGGCCGATCCCCCCTGGGTGTTGGTCCACTTTAAAGCTGCGCGATGGCTGGCGCTGGAGGGATAGGGGGTGCCTGCGCCTGGGGCATCCGAAATTGTGTTGCCCGCTTTGTGAAACTCACCTTTACCGGCGGCTCACACAATGTTGTATTAACCGGCGACCGCATCCCCGGCACCCCCGTAGCTGTAGTACACTTCCGCACCCAGCAATTCAGATGGGGTATGCATAAATTGAACAGGGAAGCGGGGGATGCAGTCAGCCAGCTAGTCACAGTATTCTTGACATCTGCCGGCACTGCAATCTAAAACACTCTGTACTTTAGGTATTACTCACTTGGGCTGATCTGTAGAGGAATTTCCTCGTTTTCCTTTTTATTTTTCACCGTTACTTCTTCCTCATCTTCGCTTTTCACATCTTTCACCAATGCATCTCCGGAGTCTGTGAATAGAGAGAAGAGAGACGTCCTGTACTGAGACAAGTGTGTGTGCGGGGCCGTACAGGTAGGAATAGCTTTCCTGTGTAGAGTTTAATGTTGGGACAATCCAGGCAAAAGTTTACATTAGGCTGCTCTCCCCATGCTGCCCGCCACGGACGGCATTATTCATTCAACAGCAAATTCATGAGGGGACAGAGACAACATCCTCCAAGTGGACCAAAACCTGTGGATTTTGACTACACTGGGTTTTGGTCCACATTCCTGAGGGCATCCCAATTTCTGTGTGAACCACCGCACTGCCTTAAAGCGGACCAAAACCCACATTTTTAACATCCACTGAATCGCTCCCCCCATGAATAGAATCGTTTGCCTATTTTTAGTGCTCTTACTTCACTCTAATCCCAGATAACGGCGCCTGTTTTAGCTGTAAAGATTCGCCTCCTCCATTCATTGCCACTGATGTGTGTGGCTATAATGTCATTGCCACACCTATGCAATGATTAATCACCTGCCATTTCACAGACAAGGAGAGCAACAAAAAAAAAAGGGTTCCAGGGCGATTTGATAAGTGAAAATATACATTTCTAGTTCTACACCCTCGGCAGGGGCTTTGGTCAAATGTATCTCACAAGTTCAGTGGTTTTTGGTCCACTTTAAAAACGTATCTGCCTATCATTCGCACGGTGCATGTGCAGGTTCTTGTTCCAATCAGTTGGGTATGCCGAGCATATTAATGATTGCTATTTGGTCCGGTTTAAATTGGACCAAAACCCAGGATCTTGACTATCCTCTGGGTTTGGGTGCTTGCACCCCAAACGGCGACGTCACGCTGTGTAAAAGCCCTCAGGTCGCCCAAACGAACTCACCCCTCCCGGTCCTACGATGCATGCACAGCCTCTCGTCTATTCAGCACGCTCGTATCCCCCCCCCCCCCTTTGCTTAAGACAAGCTGATCTGAGCGTGCTGACGGCCGCATCCCCCGCTACGCTCTAACCGGTAGCGTTCCGGCGCCGGCCACTCACAAATGCCTGACACAGGCACGAGCCCTGCTAAAAAGGATAGCAGAGATGCGGCCACTGTTCGCGCATGCGCCGTTGGACTGGGTAGGAAGGTGAGTTTCTAGAGCAGTAGTCCTCAAACTTCCTCCTCAAGGGCTGAGACAGGCCACGTTTTGCAGCTCTCTATGCTGATGCACAGATGTAATAATTAGGGCTATAGCTCTGTCTGAGCACCAGTTAATTCACCTGTGGAGTAGCGTGGAGAGCTGCAAAACCTGGCCTCGGCCCTTGAGGAGGAAGTTTGAGGACTACTGTACTAGAGGATCTGGGGGGTTTCACACAGCGGGGCATCCCGATTTAGAATTCTATGGGGGGAGGGAATCGAGATTATAGATTCCCGAGACAATCTCTGTGGGTTCTGGTTCCCTTTAAACAGAGAGTCCGGCATAAAGGAATGGGGCAGGAAGCATCCCGTTTCCCTGCCTCATCTACAGGGGTGAGGGGGATGCTGCCGGCGAGCGCTATGTGGGAGCCACAGAAAAGGTGAGTAAATGCAAGGCAAACAGCTTCGCATCTCAAATCGGGACGCCCCAAGGTTGCTTGACCCTAAGGTGTTTGAGACGCGGGTGGTGTCTGGAACGTGCCTTTAATACTCACCAGTGCTGATGCATAGAGGGATTGCCGCCTCTTCATTCTTTACAAATCCTTCCTCCTCCTCAGTTTTCACCATAGCTCCTCCAGGGTCTGTGAATAAAGATGAGTGTTGTGTCTCATACACTTCAGCTTCTGAGTGTGGACAGTGGGTCCTAAGGCGGGGGGTTGGAGGGAATAGGGAAACCGTTCTCTATACAGGGTTATTACTCACCTGTGCCGATCTGTAGAGGGATTTCCTCCTCTTTAATCCTCACAAATGTTTGTTCCTCCTGCTCAGTTTTTACATTTCGCACAATAGTGTCTCCGGGGTCTGTGAAGAGACGAGTGGTTACATTAGTGTGTCAACATGAGGGGGGGGGGGGGGGGCGTCCTTTCAGGTCTCTGGGGGGTGCATTAGGATGAGAGCACTCGGACTCAACTTACCTTGTGATGGGAGGAGCTGCTGACCCTCCATAGTGGCTGCTTAAAGAGATTATAAAAGCGTATCTTCTTTAGCTCCTCCTTCTGTTATCTTGGAGCGGTAGCTGCGCTCACACTGGAAAAGAACAAATAGAATCTCAACATAGTATGTAAGAAATGATAAATGATAAAAGACTTCAGTCCATCCATTTCAGCCTGTTTATCTCCTTCCAGTGGTCTAGTAGCCATAGCTGGTAATGTTATTACATGCAAGGAGGGCATCCCGGCCACTATAGATCTCCTTCCAGTGGTCTAGTAGCCATAGCTGTAATGTTATTACATGCCAGGAAGGCATCCCGGCCACTATAGATCTCCTTCCAGTGGTCTAGTAGCCATAGCTGTAATGTTATTACATGCCAGGAGGGCATCCCGGTCACTATAGATCTCCTTCCAGTGGTCTAGTAGCCATAGCTGTAATGTTATTACATGCCAGGAAGGTTTTCAGGCCACGTCTCAACCTTTTTACTGTATCCTTCATTACTACCTCCTCTGGCAGCTCAGGTGTCTCTTTTATTAACTAAATAAACCTAACTTTGACAATCTTTCAGGGTACTCTAGCCCCGCACTCCTTTAACTTAGTTGCCCTCCTCTGATATGTCCTTAAACACAGGTGCCCAGAACTGTACACAGTATTCCATATGGAGTCTGACCAGTGACTTGTACAGGGGTAAAATGATGCTCTGGCCATGGGCACCTATTCCCCCTCTTGATGCACCCCATGATCCTGTTTGCTTTGGCAGCTGCTGCTTGGCATTGATCACTACAGTTAAGTTCATTGTTAACTCAAACCCCAGGTCCTTTTCCATTGTTTGTTTTACCAAGCATTTCTTTATTTAGTGTGTAATCATGACACAGATTTCTCCTTCCCATGTGTATAACCTTACATTTATCTGTGTTAAAGTGGACCAAAACCCAGGATTTTGACTATCCCGATCGGAGATGCCCCGCTGTGTGAAACCCCCAGGTCGCATGAACGAACTCACCTCTTCCCGGTCCTACGATGCATGTGCGGCCGCTCATCCAATCAGCGCACTGGCAGCCGCATCCCTCGCTACCCTCTAACAGGTAGTGTGCCCGTGCCGGCCATTCACAAAGGCCTGGCACGGACGCATGCCTTTCTAGAGGGATGCGTTGGACCGGTAAAGAAGCTGAGTTTATGGGCAACCTGGGGGGCTTCACACAACAGGGCGGATCAATCGGGCCGGGAATCTTATAGATTAGATTATAGATCTATGTGGGTTTTGGTCCACTTTAAACTGCATTTGCCATGTTTCTGCCCCAACCTCCGATTTATCTAAATCTGTAGCTGCATGCGGTCCTCTTTTTCTTTAATTACTTTACACAGCTGAGTATCATCAGCAAAGATTGAGATTTCACAGTTTAACCTATTACCTATATCATTAACATATATATTAAAAAGAATTGGGCCCAACACTGACCCCTGTTGAGCCAATTCCCTATTATCATGACCTAGTGATTAAAATGGACCAAAACACAACACAGCTGGCCCCAGAATCTATAAAACTCCAGGGCTGCCTTATTCCCTCTTCGCAGATATGGGACCCTGATGTGTGAAACCTCCTGATTACATTGTAAAGGCCCTATCTGACCCCCGATCCAGTGGCACATGCGCGGACCACGGCCGCACTACGCTATTCCTGTAGCCAGGTGGTCGCATTTGTGAATAACCGTCGCAGACATGCAACCTGTTGGAAGACAGAGGGGAATGCAGCTGTCGGCACGCTCTACTGCTTTCTGCTCCAGTCAGCTCTAAGCTGAAAATGATAAATGGCGCTGAGCCTGCTAATTGGACAAGAGCCTGCATATGTGCCATAGGACTTGGGTAAGGCAGGTTATACAGGCCGATCTGCAGGGTTTCACACAGCGAGGCATCGCAAATCAGGATGCCCTGGAGGCAAAAACCCAAACCAGGGATAGTCAAAATCCCAGGTATTTGATCCACTTTAAAGTGGAAAAAGGAACGAAGGACTTTGGGGGGTTAACGTTCACCAAACCCTAAGATCTAAAAGATATCAGGTCAGAGTAAAAGTTTGGAAAGCCTTTAACCTTGACGCCCGCTCTCAAGGAGCATTTGCAGGACTCCAGTGGCATACCCAGCATCCCTCCATCTTATGCACGCATCCCTACCAGGCATATCCAAATAGCTGGCGGTGGGTGCGGGCAATCCTTTCAGGAGCACGGATCGAGGTACGACTTTGGGAGACACCAAATCAGGATGCTCCAATAAAGCAGACCCAAAACCTGGAGTATTACATGCTTATGTTTTGTTTTCTATTTATATGTTTTGTTTTCTCCCAGCATGCCTCACTCACACAGAGAGCTCAGTCACATGAAGGGTTAATGCCTCCAATCCCAGCATGCCTCACTCATACAGAGAGAGAGAGAAATCAGTCACATGAAGGGTTAATGCCTCCAATCCCAGCATGCCTCACTCATACAGAGAGAGAGAGAGATCAGTCACATGAAGGGTTAATGCCTCCAATCCCAGCATGCCTCACTCATACAGAGAGAGCTCAGTCACATGAAGGGTTATTGCCTCCAATCCCAGCATGCCTCACTCATACAGAGAGAGAGAGAGATCAGTCACATGAAGGGTTAATGCCTCCAATCCCAGCATGCCTCACTCATACAGAGAGAGCTCAGTCACATGAAGGGTTATTGCCTCCAATCCCAGCATGCCTCATTCATACAGAGAGAGCTCAGTCACATGAAGGGTTATTGCCTCCAATCCCAGCATGCCTCACTCATACAGAGAGAGAGCTCAGTCACATGAAGGGTTAATGCCTCCAATCCCAGCATGCCTCACTCATACAGAGAGAGAGCTCAGTCACATGAAGGGCTAATGCCTCCAATCCCAGCATGCCTCACTCATACAGAGAGAGGGCTCAGTCACATGAAGGGTTAATGCCTCCAATCCCAGCATGCCTCACTCATACAGAGGGAGAGAGCTCAGTCACATGAAGGGTTAATGCCTCCAATCCCAGCATGCCTCACTCATACAGAGAGAGAGCTCAGTCACATGAAGGGTTACTGCCTCCAATCCCAGCATGCCTCACTCATACAGAGAAAGAGCTCAGTCACATGAAGGGTTAATGCCTCCAATCCCAGCATGCCTCACTCATACAGAGAGAGGGCTCAGTCACATGAAGGGTTAATGCCTCCAATCCCAGCATGCCTCACTCATACAGAGAGAGCTCAGTCACATGAAGGGCTAATGCCTCCAATCCCAGCATGCCTCACTCATACAGAGAGAGGGCTCAGTCACATGAAGGGTTAATGCCTCCAATCCCAGCATGCCTCACTCATACAGAGAGAGCTCAGTCACATGAAGGGTTATTGCCTCCAATCCCAGCATGCCTCATTCATACAGAGAGAGCTCAGTCACATGAAGGGTTATTGCCTCCAATCCCAGCATGCCTCACTCATACAGAGGGAGAGAGCTCAGTCACATGAAGGGTTAATGTCTCCAATCCCAGCATGCCTCACTCATACAGAGGGAGAGAGCTCAGTCACATGAAGGGTTAATGCCTCCAATCCCAGCATGCCTCACTCATACAGAGAGAGAGCTCAGTCACATGAAGGGTTAATGCCTCCAATCCCAGCATGCCTCACTCATACAGAGGGAGAGAGCTCAGTCACATGAAGGGTTAATGCCTCCAATCCCAGCATGCCTCACTCATACAGAGAGAGCTCAGTCACATGAAGGGTTAATGTCTCCAATCCCAGCATGCCTCACTCATACAGAGAGAGAGCTCAGTCACATGAAGGGTTAATGCCTCCAATCCCAGCATGCCTCACTCATACAGAGAGAGAGCTCAGTCACATGAAGGGTTAATGTCTCCAATCCCAGCATGCCTCACTCATACAGAGAGCTCAGTCACATGAAGGGTTAATGCCTCCAATCCCAGCATGCCTCACTCATACAGAGAGAGAGAGCTCAGTCACATGAAGGGTTAATGCCTCCAATCCCAGCATGCCTCACTCATATAGAGAGAGAGCTCAGTCACATGAAGGGTTAATGCCTCCAATCCCAGCATGCCTCACTCATACAGAGGGAGAGAGCTCAGTCACATGAAGGGTTAATGCCTCCAATCCCAGCATGCCTCACTCATACAGAGAGAGAGCTCAGTCACATGAAGGGTTAATGCCTCCAATCCCAGCATGCCTCACTCATACAGAGAGAGAGCTCAGTCACATGAAGGGTTAATGCCTCCAATCCCAGCATGCCTCACTCATATAGAGAGAGAGCTCAGTCACATGAAGGGTTAATGCCTCCAATCCCAGCATGCCTCACTCATACAGAGGGAGAGAGCTCAGTCACATGAAGGGTTAATGCCTCCAATCCCAGCATGCCTCACTCATACAGAGAGAGAGCTCAGTCACATGAAGGGTTAATGCCTCCAATCCCAGCATGCCTCACTCATATAGAGAGAGAGCTCAGTCACATGAAGGGTTAATGCCTCCAATCCCAGCATGCCTCACTCATATAGAGAGAGAGCTCAGTCACATGAAGGGTTAATGCCTCCAATCCCAGCATGCCTCACTCATACAGAGGGAGAGAGCTCAGTCACATGAAGGGTTAATGCCTCCAATCCCAGCATGCCTCACTCATATAGAGAGAGAGCTCAGTCACATGAAGGGTTAATGCCTCCAATCCCAGCATGCCTCACTCATACAGAGGGAGAGAGCTCAGTCACATGAAGGGTTAATGCCTCCAATCCCAGCATGCCTCACTCATACAGAGAGAGAGCTCAGTCACATGAAGGGTTAATGCCTCCAATCCCAGCATGCCTCACTCATACAGAGAGAGCTCAGTCACATGAAGGGTTAATGCCTCCAATCCCAGCATGCCTCACTCATACAGAGGGAGAGAGCTCAGTCACATGAAGGGTTAATGCCTCCAATCCCAGCATGCCTCACTCATACAGAGAGAGCTCAGTCACATGAAGGGCTAATGCCTCCAATCCCAGCATGCCTCACTCATACAGAGAGAGGGCTCAGTCACATGAAGGGTTAATGCCTCCAATCCCAGCATGCCTCACTCATACAGAGAGAGCTCAGTCACATGAAGGGTTATTGCCTCCAATCCCAGCATGCCTCATTCATACAGAGAGAGCTCAGTCACATGAAGGGTTATTGCCTCCAATCCCAGCATGCCTCACTCATACAGAGGGAGAGAGCTCAGTCACATGAAGGGTTAATGTCTCCAATCCCAGCATGCCTCACTCATACAGAGGGAGAGAGCTCAGTCACATGAAGGGTTAATGCCTCCAATCCCAGCATGCCTCACTCATACAGAGAGAGAGCTCAGTCACATGAAGGGTTAATGCCTCCAATCCCAGCATGCCTCACTCATACAGAGGGAGAGAGCTCAGTCACATGAAGGGTTAATGCCTCCAATCCCAGCATGCCTCACTCATACAGAGAGAGCTCAGTCACATGAAGGGTTAATGTCTCCAATCCCAGCATGCCTCACTCATACAGAGAGAGAGCTCAGTCACATGAAGGGTTAATGCCTCCAATCCCAGCATGCCTCACTCATACAGAGAGAGAGCTCAGTCACATGAAGGGTTAATGTCTCCAATCCCAGCATGCCTCACTCATACAGAGAGCTCAGTCACATGAAGGGTTAATGCCTCCAATCCCAGCATGCCTCACTCATACAGAGAGAGAGAGCTCAGTCACATGAAGGGTTAATGCCTCCAATCCCAGCATGCCTCACTCATATAGAGAGAGAGCTCAGTCACATGAAGGGTTAATGCCTCCAATCCCAGCATGCCTCACTCATACAGAGGGAGAGAGCTCAGTCACATGAAGGGTTAATGCCTCCAATCCCAGCATGCCTCACTCATACAGAGAGAGAGCTCAGTCACATGAAGGGTTAATGCCTCCAATCCCAGCATGCCTCACTCATACAGAGAGAGAGCTCAGTCACATGAAGGGTTAATGCCTCCAATCCCAGCATGCCTCACTCATATAGAGAGAGAGCTCAGTCACATGAAGGGTTAATGCCTCCAATCCCAGCATGCCTCACTCATACAGAGGGAGAGAGCTCAGTCACATGAAGGGTTAATGCCTCCAATCCCAGCATGCCTCACTCATACAGAGAGAGAGCTCAGTCACATGAAGGGTTAATGCCTCCAATCCCAGCATGCCTCACTCATATAGAGAGAGAGCTCAGTCACATGAAGGGTTAATGCCTCCAATCCCAGCATGCCTCACTCATATAGAGAGAGAGCTCAGTCACATGAAGGGTTAATGCCTCCAATCCCAGCATGCCTCACTCATACAGAGGGAGAGAGCTCAGTCACATGAAGGGTTAATGCCTCCAATCCCAGCATGCCTCACTCATATAGAGAGAGAGCTCAGTCACATGAAGGGTTAATGCCTCCAATCCCAGCATGCCTCACTCATACAGAGGGAGAGAGCTCAGTCACATGAAGGGTTAATGCCTCCAATCCCAGCATGCCTCACTCATACAGAGAGAGAGCTCAGTCACATGAAGGGTTAATGCCTCCAATCCCAGCATGCCTCACTCATACAGAGAGAGCTCAGTCACATGAAGGGTTAATGCCTCCAATCCCAGCATGCCTCACTCATACAGAGGGAGAGAGCTCAGTCACATGAAGGGTTAATGCCTCCAATCCCAGCATGCCTCACTCATACAGAGAGAGAGAGCTCAGTCACATGAAGGGTTAATGCCTCCAATCCCAGCATGCCTCACTCATACAGAGAGAGGGCTCAGTCACATGAAGGGTTAATGCCTCCAATCCCAGCATGCCTCACTCATACAGAGGGAGAGAGCTCAGTCACATGAAGGGTTAATGCCTCCAATCCCAGCATGCCTCACTCACACAGAGAGCTCAGTCACATGAAGGGTTAATGCCTCCAATCCCAGCATGCCTCACTCATACAGAGGGAGAGAGCTCAGTCACATGAAGGGTTAATGCCTCCAATCCCAGCATGCCTCACTCATACAGAGAGAGAGCTCAGTCACATGAAGGGCTAATGCCTCCAATCCCAGCATGCCTCACTCATACAGAGAGAGGGCTCAGTCACATGAAGGGTTATTGCCTCCAATCCCAGCATGCCTCACTCATACAGAGGGAGAGAGCTCAGTCACATGAAGGGTTAATGCCTCCAATCCCAGCATGCCTCACTCATACAGAGAGAGAGCTCAGTCACATGAAGGGCTAATGCCTCCAATCCCAGCATGCCTCACTCATACAGAGAGAGGGCTCAGTCACATGAAGGGTTAATGCCTCCAATCCCAGCATGCCTCACTCATACAGAGGGAGAGAGCTCAGTCACATGAAGGGTTAATGCCTCCAATCCCAGCATGCCTCACTCATACAGAGAGAGAGCTCAGTCACATGAAGGGTTAATGCCTCCAATCCCAGCATGCCTCACTCATATAGAGAGAGAGCTCAGTCACATGAAGGGTTAATGCCTCCAATCCCAGCATGCCTCACTCATATAGAGAGAGAGCTCAGTCACATGAAGGGTTAATGCCTCCAATCCCAGCATGCCTCACTCATACAGAGGGAGAGAGCTCAGTCACATGAAGGGTTAATGCCTCCAATCCCAGCATGCCTCACTCATATAGAGAGAGAGCTCAGACACATGAAGGGTTAATGCCTCCAATCCCAGCATGCCTCACTCATACAGAGGGAGAGAGCTCAGTCACATGAAGGGTTAATGCCTCCAATCCCAGCATGCCTCACTCATACAGAGAGAGAGCTCAGTCACATGAAGGGCTAATGCCTCCAATCCCAGCATGCCTCACTCATACAGAGAGAGGGCTCAGTCACATGAAGGGTTATTGCCTCCAATCCCAGCATGCCTCACTCATACAGAGGGAGAGAGCTCAGTCACATGAAGGGTTAATGCCTCCAATCCCAGCATGCCTCACTCATACAGAGAGAGAGCTCAGTCACATGAAGGGCTAATGCCTCCAATCCCAGCATGCCTCACTCATACAGAGAGAGAGCTCAGTCACATGAAGGGTTAATGCCTCCAATCCCAGCATGCCTCACTCATACAGAGAGAGAGCTCAGTCACATGAAGGGTTAATGCCTCCAATCCCAGCATGCCTCACTCATACAGAGGGAGAGAGCTCAGTCACATGAAGGGTTAATGCCTCCAATCCCAGCATGCCTCACTCACACAGAGAGCTCAGTCACATGAAGGGTTAATGCCTCCAATCCCAGCATGCCTCACTCATACAGAGAGAGAGCTCAGTCACATGAAGGGTTAATGCCTCCAATCCCAGCATGCCTCACTCATATAGAGAGAGAGCTCAGTCACATGAAGGGTTAATGCCTCCAATCCCAGCATGCCTCACTCATACAGAGGGAGGGCTCAGTCACATGAAGGGTTAATGCCTCCAATCCCAGCATGCCTCACTCATACAGAGGGAGAGAGCTCAGTCACATGAAGGGTTAATGCCTCCAATCCCAGCATGCCTCACTCACACAGAGAGCTCAGTCACATGAAGGGTTAATGCCTCCAATCCCAGCATGCCTCACTCATACAGAGAGAGAGCTCAGTCACATGAAGGGTTAATGCCTCCAATCCCAGCATGCCTCACTCATACAGAGAGAGGGCTCAGTCACATGAAGGGTTAATGCCTCCAATCCCAGCATGCCTCACTCATACAGAGGGAGAGAGCTCAGTCACATGAAGGGTTAATGCCTCCAATCCCAGCATGCCTCACTCATACAGAGGGAGAGAGCTCAGTCACATGAAGGGTTAATGCCTCCAATCCCAGCATGCCTCACTCATACAGAGGGAGAGAGCTCAGTCACATGAAGGGTTAATGCCTCCAATCCCAGCATGCCTCACTCACACAGAGAGCTCAGTCACATGAAGGGTTAATGCCTCCAATCCCAGCATGCCTCACTCATACAGAGAGAGAGCTCAGTCACATGAAGGGTTAATGCCTCCAATCCCAGCATGCCTCACTCATATAGAGAGAGAGCTCAGTCACATGAAGGGTTAATGCCTCCAATCCCAGCATGCCTCACTCATATAGAGAGAGAGCTCAGTCACATGAAGGGTTAATGCCTCCAATCCCAGCATGCCTCACTCATACAGAGGGAGAGAGCTCAGTCACATGAAGGGTTAATGCCTCCAATCCCAGCATGCCTCACTCATATAGAGAGAGAGCTCAGTCACATGAAGGGTTAATGCCTCCAATCCCAGCATGCCTCACTCATACAGAGGGAGAGCTCAGTCACATGAAGGGTTAATGCCTCCAATCCCAGCATGCCTCACTCATATAGAGAGAGAGCTCAGTCACATGAAGGGTTAATGCCTCCAATCCCAGCATGCCTCACTCATACAGAGAGCTCAGTCACATGAAGGGTTACTGCCTCCAATCCCAGCATGCCTCACTCATACAGAGAGAGAGCTCAGTCACATGAAGGGTTAATGTCTCCAATCCCAGCATGCCTCACTCATACAGAGAGAGAGCTCAGTCACATGAAGGGTTAATGCCTCCAATCCCAGCATGCCTCACTCATACAGAGAGAGAGCTCAGTCACATGAAGGGTTAATGCCTCCAATCCCAGCATGCCTCACTCATACAGAGAGAGAGCTCAGTCACATGAAGGGTTAATGTCTCCAATCCCAGCATGCCTCACTCATACAGAGAGAGAGCTCAGTCACATGAAGGGTTAATGCCTCCAATCCCAGCATGCCTCACTCATACAGAGAGAGCTCAGTCACATGAGGGGTTAATGCCTCCAATCCCAGCATGCCTCACTCATACAGAGAGAGAGCTCAGTCACATGAAGGGTTAATGCCTCCAATCCCAGCATGCCTCACTCATACAGAGAGAGAGCTCAGTCACATGAAGGGTTAATGCCTCCAATCCCAGCATGCCTCACTCATACAGAGAGAGCTCAGTCACATGAAGGGTTAATGCCTCCAATCCCAGCATGCCTCACTCATACAGAGGGAGAGAGCTCAGTCACATGAAGGGTTAATGCCTCCAATCCCAGCATGCCTCACTCATACAGAGGGAGAGAGCTCAGTCACATGAAGGGTTAACGCCTCCAATCCCAGCATGCCTCACTCACACAGAGAGCTCAGTCACATGAAGGGTTAATGCCTCCAATCCCAGCATGCCTCACTCATACAGAGAGAGCTCAGTCACATGAAGGGTTAATGTCTCCAATCCCAGCATGCCTCACTCATACAGAGAGAGAGCTCAGTCACATGAAGGGTTAATGTCTCCAATCCCAGCATGCCTCACTCATACAGAGAGAGAGCTCAGTCACATGAAGGGTTAATGTCTCCAATCCCAGCATGCTTCACTCATACAGAGAGAGCTCAGTCACATGACGGGTTAATGGCTCATATATAGGCGCAGTGCACCTACCTGCAGCCTCCCTCCTCAGCCTCTTGGGTCACTTCCGTTCCAGGCTCCTCCCCGCTCTTTGTCTGGCTCCTAATCTTACTGTCACTGGCGGTAACAGGAAGCAAGGCAAAGCTCCGCCCTTTGGGCATTTCTGCTGCTAGTATAAAATCTTGTCCTTAGTGTAGGGCGCCATTTTGTTTTAGCGCCACGCTATCCTTGCTCTAGGTATATTGACCATTAGTATCTCTATATTTTATGTTACTCCTAGTTGCCAGCGATGGCGTTATTAGAAGTCTTAATACAGAATACATAAGAGGATTCCATAGGCACGCTTCACAAACGCTTTGTGATCGGAGCTGGACCAAGGCATCATGGCCGCCCCCGCCACTGAAGACATGGCCTTCATAAAGATGGCTGACCGACAGCGGCACGTGACACTGCAAGCTCATAGAGAATTAGAGGAGTGATCCTCAGAGATTATCAGGATCCTGGTGATTAGTCCTGGGCATACCTCCCAAGTGTCCCTGATTTGGAGGGACTGTCCCTCTTTGGAGTCCATGTCCCCCTGACCCTTGTTGTTCTCATTTGTCCCTCTTTGAGGTGTAACATGCAGATCTGCAGCAATAAATGATTCATTTGCCTATTCAAAGTGTTTATATTGTTTTTACCGTTACATCCTATCTCCTATCCATCGATCAATGAGGGGGCGTGGCTTCTCCTATCCATCCCTCAATGAGGAGGCGTGGCTTCTGTCCATCCCTCAATGGGGGCGTGGCTTCTCCCATACACTCATCAACGAGGGGGCGTGGCTTATCCTATCCACCCGTCAATTAGGGGCGTGGCTTCTTCTATCCAGCCATCAATGAGGGGGCGTGGCTTTTCCTATCCATCCCTTCAATGAGGGGGGCGTGGCTTCTTCTATCCATCCATCAATGAAGGGGCGTGGCTTCTCCTATCCTTCCCTTCAATGAGGGGATGTGGCTTCTCCTATCCATCCACCAATGAAGGGGCGTGGCTTCTCCTATCCATCCATCAATGAGGGGGCGTGGCTTCTCCTATCCATCCCTCAATGAGGGGATGTGGCTTCTCCTATCCATCCATCAATGAGGAGCCATGGTTTCTCCTATCCATCCCTCAATGAGGGGATGTGGCTACTGCTATCCATCCCTCAATGACGAGGCGTGGCTTCTTCTATCCATCCCTCAATGAGGGGATGTAGCTTCTCCTATCCATCCATCAATGGGGGGGCGTGGCTTCTTCTATCCATCCCTCAATGACGAGGCATGGCTTCTTCTATCCATCCCTCAATAAGGGGATGTGGCTACTGCTATCCATCCCTCAATGACGAGGCGTGGCTTCTTCTATCCATCCCTCAATGGGGGGGCGTGGCTTCTTCTATCCATCCCTCAATGGGGGGGATGTGGCTTCTATCCATCCCTCAATGACGAGGCGTGGCTTCTTCTATCCATCCCTCAATGGGGGGGCGTGGCTTCTATCCATCCCTCAATGACGAGGCATGGCTTCTTCTATCCATCCCTCAATGAGGGGGCGTGGCTTCTCCTATCCATCCCTTCAATGAGGGGATGTGGCTTCTCCTATCCATCCATCAATGAGGAGCCATGGTTTCTCCTATCCATCCCTCAATGAGGGGATGTGGCTACTGCTATCCATCCCTCAATGACGAGGCGTGGCTTCTTCTATCCATCCCTCAATGGGGGGGCGTGGCTTCTTCTATCCATCCCTCAATGACGAGGCATGGCTTCTTCTATCCATCCCTCAATGAGGGGGCGTGGCTTCTTCTATCCATCCATCAATGAAGGGGCGTGGCTTCTCCTATCCATCCCTTCAATGAGGGGATGTGGCTTCTCCTATCCATCCATCAATGAAGGGGCGTGGCTTCTCCTATCCATCCATCAATGAGGGGGCGTGGCTTCTCCTATCCATCCCTCAATGAGGGGATGTGGCTTCTCCTATCCATCCATCAATGAGGAGCCATGGTTTCTCCTATCCATCCCTCAATGAGGGGATGTGGCTACTGCTATCCATCCCTCAATGACGAGGCGTGGCTTCTTCTATCCATCCCTCAATGGGGGGGCGTGGCTTCTTCTATCCATCCCTCAATGACGAGGCATGGCTTCTTCTATCCATCCCTCAATGAGGGGGTGTGGCTTCTTCTATCCATCCCTCAATGAGGAGGCGTGGCTTCTCCTATCCATCCCTCAATGACGAGGCATGGCTTCTTCTATCCATCCCTCAATGAGGGGATGTGGCTTCTCCTATCCATCCCTCAATGAGGGGGCGTGGCTTCTCCTATCCATCCCTCAATGAGGGGCGTGGCTTCTCCTATCCATCCCTCAACGAGGGGGCGTGGCTTCTCCTATCCATCCCTCAATGGGGGGGCGTGGCTTCTCCTATCCATCCCTCAATGAGGGGGCGTGGCTTCTCCTATCCATCCCTCAATGAGGGGGCGTGGCTTCTCCAATCCATCCGTCAATGAGGGGGCGTGGCTTCTCCTATCCAGCCATCAATAAGGGTGTGTGGCTTCATTTAGCAACTGTCCCTCTTTACCATGCAAAAAAGTAGGAAGGTATGAATGCTCGGACTCTCATCCAATCAGCGCATGATGCCGCGCATACTAATGCGCCACATAAAGAGTTGCTTAGAAGTGACTGTAAGCATAGGGAGCGTGGGCAGCAGCATCTCCGGTTTCCCTGTGGATCCCAGGGGTGTGGTCCCTCAATCGCAGCAAAGGACCGTTGGAAAGTTAAAGCGGACCTTCACCCTGAATAAGAGCCTATCTTATATGTTTCCCACACCCTGTACATACAGATTGCCCACATTAATCCGGACCCTCACCCTGAATAAGAGCCTATCTTATATGTTTCCCACACCCTGTACATACAGATTGCCCACATTAATCCGGACCCTCACCCTGAATAAGAGCCTATCTTATATGTTTCCCACACCCTGTACATAGAGATTGCCCACATTAATCCGGACCTTCATCCTGGATAAGAGCCTATCTTATATGTTTCCCCCACCCTGTACATACAGATTGCCCACATTAATCCGGACCCTCACCCTGAATAAGAGCCTATTTTATATGTTTCCCACACCCTGTACATACAGATTGCCCACATTAATCCGGACCCTCACCCTGAATAAGAGCCTATCTTATATGTTTTCCCCACCCTGTACATACAGATTGCCCACATTAATCCGAACCCTCACCCTGAATAAAAGCCTATCTTATATGTTTCCCACACCCTGTACATACAGATTGCTCACATAAAAAATAATCCTACCTGCATCTACTGCATGTTATGAGCCTTTAAACATCCAAGATGGCGGCTCAGGGAACATCAGGCAGCCTGCAAACAGGAAGTGCCTTCTGACTGTGCTGCTCTGCATGCTGGGATTGCTGTCCTTTTCCTGACCCCAGCTCTGCTCTGTCTGAGCAAAGCACAGCTATAACCCGCCCCCCTGTACTTTATCCCACTCTCCTCTCCTCAGTAAGTGTGATGCTTCTGAGTCAAGATGGCGGCGCCCGTATCCTAAAGTCCTGAACAGAGTTGCAGCCCAGTGGGGGAAAGAATAATAAGTGACTAAAAACGTAAAATATATTAATTATAGATGCTGGGGAACCGTTTTTTAAAGTGGACAACACCCAGGATTTTGACTATCCTGGGTCTTGGTCCACTATGGTGGGGCACCCCCGATCGGGGTGCCCCGCTGTGTGAAACCCCCCCGATCACCCGGAAAACTCACCTCTCCCCGCTCCCAGCGCCGACGGACAAGGGATTTGATAGCCGCTTGTCCGTGGCTCCTCCGCCGCCGCCTCCTGCGTGTCCCTCTTGACGCGCGCGTGCCCGCGCCGGCCATTCACAGGCGGCCGGCGCGCGGGCGCGCACGCCTAGAGGGGCGCGAGGAAACTAAGGTAAGGGGGTTTTGGGGGGGTTTCACCCCGCGGGACATCCCGATCTCGGATGTCCCGCGGGGAGGGAGGTGATCGGCCCGGGAATCTTATAGATTCCCGGGCCGATCACCCGAGGGTGATGGTCCACTTTAAGGGTTTCAATAAATCATGGTGAAGGTCCAGTTTAATCAATTGATGGCAATTGGGAGAGGGGTGCAGAGAGTGGGCATCCCAAATCGAGATAACCCAGGGGCTTTTAGTTGGCTGGCCACGGAGTATAAAAGACTTTAAAGGTGACCAAAACCCACCCAACTTGGAGTGTATGAGACTCCAGGGCAGGCATACTCACTCGCCCCGGGGCACCCCAATCGGAGTTGAAACCCCCCAGGTCGCCCGAAAAACTCACCTTCGTTCCTGGTCACATGTGCGAGCAGGAGGTGCATCCCCGCTATGCCTTTAGCTGGGCAACTTCCCCGCACCAGGCATTAGTGACAGGCCAGCCCAGGCACACCCCCTGTTAGAGGGTATCGCGGGGTGCGGACGCCAGCGCGCTCGGATTCACTCGCATTAGACGAGCTCCTGGACGAAGGGACGGGATCGGATCCGAGCGCACTGATTGGACAAACAGCCGTGCATGCGCCATAGGACCGGGAAGAGGTGAGTTTGTTCAGGCGACCTGGAGGGTTTCACACAGTGGGGCATCTTCGATCGGGGTGCCCCGGGGGCAAGGACCAAACCCCAGGATAGTCAAAGTCCTGGGATTTGGTCCACTTTAAAATTGAAATATATTTTGGTGTAAGGCAATACCATACCTCCCAAGTGTCCCTGATTTGGAGGGACTGTCCCTCTTTTGAGTCCATGTCCCCCTGTCCCTCGTTGTTCTCATTTGTCCCTCTTTGAGGTGTAACATGCAGATCTGCAGCAATAAATGATTCATTTGCCCATTCAAAGTGTTTCTATTACTATTACATCCCATCTCCTCTCCATCCCTCAACCCGGACCTTCACCATGATTTACTGAAAAGCCCAAACCCTTAATAAACAATTCCCCAGCATCTAAGGTTAATATATTTTTTATATTAACTTTTTGATCACTTACTTATTATTCTTTCCCCCCACTGGGCTGCAACTCTGTTCAGGACTTTAGGATACGGGCGCCGCCATCTTGACTGAGCATCACATACTGAGGAGAGTGGGATAAAGTACAGGGGGGCAGGTTATAGCTGTGCTTTGCTCAGATAGAGCAGAGCTGGGGTCAGGGATAGGTCAGCAATCCCAAAATGCAGAGCAGCCCAGTCAGAAGACACTTCCTGTTTGCAGGCTGTCTGATGATCCGTGAGCCGCCATCTTGGATGTTTAAATGCTTAAAAAATGCAGTAGATGCAGGTAGGATGGTTTTTAATGTGAGCAATCTGTATGTACAGGGTGTGGGAAACATATAAGATAGGCTCTTATTCAGGGTGAAGGTCCGGATTAATGTGGGCAATCTGTATGTACAGGGTGTGGGAAACATATAAGATAGACTCTTATTCAGGGTGAGGGTCCGGATTAATGTGGGTAATCTGTATGTACAGGGTGGGGGAAACATATAAGATAGGCTCTTATTCAGGGTGAAGGTCCGGATTAATGTGGGCAATCTGTATGTACAGGGGGGAAACATATAAGATAGGCTCTTATTCAGGGTGAAGGTCCGGATTAATGTGGGCAATCTGTATGTACAGGGTGGAAACATAAAACATAGACTCTTATTCAGGGTGAAGGTCTGGATTAATGTGAGCAATCTGTATGTACAGGGTGTGGGAAACATATAAGATAGGCTCTTATTCAGGGTGAAGGTCCGGATTAATGTGAGCAATCTGTATGTACAGGGTGTGGGAAACATATAAGATAGGCTCTTATTCAGAGTGAAGGTCCGGAATAATGTGAGCAATCTGTATGTACAGGGTGTGGGAAACATATAAGATAGGCTCTTATTCAGAGTGAAGGTCCGGATTAATGTGAGCAATCTGTATGTACAGGGTGTGGGAAACATATAAGATAGGCTCTTAGTCAGGGTGAAGGTCCGGATTAATGTGAGCAATCTGTATGTACAGGGTGTGGGAAACATATAAGACAGGCTCTTATTCAGGGTGAAGGTCCGGATTAATGTGGGCAATCTGTATGTACAGGGTGTGGGAAACATATAAGATAGGCTCTTATTCAGGGTGAAGGTCCGGATTAATGTGAGCAATCTGTATGTACAGGGTGTGGGAAACATATAAGACAGGCTCTTATTCAGGGTGAAGGTCCGGAATAATGTGAGCAATCTGTATGTACAGGGTGTGGGAAACATATAAGATAGGCTCTTATTCAGGGTGAAGGTCCGGATTAATGTCAGCAATCTGTATGTACAGGGTGTGGGAAACATATAAGATAGGCTCTTATTCAGAGTGAAGGTCCGGATTAATGTGAGCAATCTGTATGTACAGGGGGAAACATATAAGATAGGCTCTTATTCAGGGTGAAGGTCCGGATTAATGTGAGCAATCTGTATGTACAGGGGGGAAACATAAAGATAGGCTCTTATTTAGGGTGAAGGTCCGGATTAATGTGGGCAATCTGTATGTACAGGGGGTGGAAACATAAAAGATAGGCTCTTATTCAGAGTGAAGGTCCGGATTAATGTGAGCAATCTGTGTGTACAGGGTGGAAACATATAAGATAGGCTCTTATTCAGGGTGAAGGTCCGGATTAATGTGAGCAATCTGTATGTACAGGGTGTGGGAAACATATAAGATAGGCTCTTATTCAGGGTGAAGGTCCGGATTAATGTGAGCAATCTGTATGTACAGGGTGTGGGAAACATATAAGATAGGCTCTTATTCAGAGTGAAGGTCCGGATTAATGTGAGCAATCTGTATGTACAGGGGGAAACATATAAGATAGGCTCTTATTCAGGGTGAAGGTCCGGATTAATGTGAGCAATCTGTATGTACAGGGGGGAAACATAAAGATAGGCTCTTATTTAGGGTGAAGGTCCGGATTAATGTGAGCAATCTGTATGTACAGGGTGTGGGAAACATATAAGATAGGCTCTTATTCAGGGTGAAGGCCCGGATTAATGTGGGCAATCTGTATGTACAGGGTGGGGGAAACATAAAAGATAGGCTCTTATTCAGGGTGAAGGCCCGGATTAATGTGGGCAATCTGTATGTACAGGGGGTGGAAACATAAAAGATAGGCTCTTATTCAGAGTGAAGGTCCGGATTAATGTGAGCAATCTGTGTGTACAGGGTGGAAACATATAAGATAGGCTCTTATTCAGGGTGAAGGTCCGGATTAATGTGGGCAATCTGTATGTACAGGGTGTGGGAAACATATACGATAGGCTCTTATTCAGGGTGAAGGTCCGGATTAATGTGAGCAATCTGTATGTACAGGGTGTGGGAAACATATATGATAGGCTCTTATTCAGGGTGAAGGCTCCTGTGTATCTTTTTATCACCTATGAGGAAACATATTACCACTACTGCACTGAGGAGCCACATTACATTTAGCAATTAGGCTACAACAAAATGGCTGCCTCCGTCACTGAGGACACGTCCTGCCTCACACACGCGCAGCGTTATTTGTCCCCACTCTCGCAAATGCTGCGGTCTTTCAGACTGTGCTACAGCTCTAGACTAATTAGTTATATTATTATTATTATTAGTAATAAGCAATACACTCATTAGTGTACTACAGTAAAATGGCCGCCGGTCGCACTAAAGAGGACAGTTTGTTAGTCAAACCTCGGAGCTAAGTATTTGCATGAAATAATACAATACAATAACATATATTGTGTAAGTATATCAGTAAAAGCAGACTACAGAAGGTTACTATGAATGTTTTTTTTTTCAAATTCCACTACTACATCACACTGTTACTATAGCGACAGTGGGCGGAAGAAGTGGAGCTATTTCCGGTGTTGGGAGCAGGAAGTTGGTAAGTGTTGCCTGTGGGAGGTATAATTAACCCTTCGTGTGACTAAGCTCTTACTATAGGGAGAGGAGGTGTCCTATTTACAGTGGATAAGTGTCACAGCATAGCCATGGACATACCTTCCAACTTTTCAGGGTGGGAAAGAGGGACATTTGTTAAATGAAGCCACGCCCCCTCTTTGAGGGATGGATAGAAGATAGAGTGTAACAGTAAAAACAATAGAAACACTTTAAATAGGCAAATGAATCATTTATTGACACAGAGGGGCAAATGAGAACATGGAAGGACAAGGGGACACACTCAGAAGAGGGACAGTCCCTCCAAATCAGGGACAGGTATGGTCATGGGTGTCACAGATGTCCTGAGTCAGGTTTGGGGGGGGGGTTAGGAGGTTTAGTGTTGGTTTAAAGGGGAACCCTTCAGGATTTCCACTCTTTAGGGTGTTGTTTCTCTCTTGTGGGGCATTCAGATTTGGGATGCCCCTCTGTGTATACCTGGGGATCCCCAAGAAAGCCTCACAGTCCTGCAATCCCACAGCACACGCACACCTCCCTCCATCCAATAATGGCTCACAATCCATTCCTGAATGGCGTACATGCATCTTTCAGAAATGTCTGGTGAGTACCTCAAGTAGAGGTACAGCGGGAATGTGGCCTGCACATGCGCAGTGGGATCACCTGACTAAATAGACTGGGCGTCATTGAATGTTTCAGATTGGAATGTTCAGGAATGAGGACTTCACCCTCCCCGGGGTCTGTAAAATGTTGAATAAAATCCCCATATTTTGACTAATCTGGGTTTTGTTCCCTGTCCAGGGTGTCTCCTGATTTGGGATGCCCTGCTGTGTAAATCCCCCCAGCTTGCCCATAATAACTCACTCTTTCCCAGTCTTAAAGTGGACCAAAACCCAGGATTTTGACTATCCTGGGCTTTGGTCCTTCCGATCGGGGGGTGCCCCGCTACGTGAAACCCCCCAGATCCCCTACATCAACTCACCTCATCCCGGTCCTACGGTGCATGCGTGGCCGCTGGTCCAAGCAGTACGCTCGGAGTCGCTGAGCTATGGGCGTCTAAGCCGACGTCTTAGCACAGCGGCTCCGAGCGCGCTGGCGGGCACATCCCCCGCTTCCCTCTAACAGGGACCGCGCCCGCGCTGGCCATTCACAAATGCCTGGCACAGGTACGCGCCCTGCTAAAGGGATCTGCTCACGAATGCGCCATTGGACCAGGAACGAAGGTGAGTTCTCGGGCTACCTGGGGGGTTTCACACAGCGGGGCAACTCCGATTGGGGTGCCCCGGGGGGAGCGAGTATGCCTGCCCTGGAGTCTCATAGGGTGGGTTTTGGCCCTCTTTAAAGTCTTTTATACTCCATGGTCAGCCAACTAAACACCCCAATTTGGATAGAGGGATAGCGGGATGCGCGCATGCGTCATTGGACCGGGAAGTAAGGTAAGTATAGTGGCCGACCTGGGGGGTTTCACACAGAGGGGCATCCTGATTTCGGATGCCCTGGGGGAGGGAATGGATCGGCCCGGGAATCTTATAGATTCCTGAGCCGATCCTGCTCGGTTTTAGTCCACTTTAAGGTGCATGTGCAGACTCTCATCCAAGCAGAGATGTTTGCCGTGACTATGTCATTTGCTCTAGTAGACTTCAACGGGGAGCGCAAGCGACCGCATCCCCAGCAACAGGCACAGCCCGGGGGTGCATAGTAAACAGTCAGAGACATTTTCCATATTACATAAGCACGACAAACAGCTGCGATGAAAGCCTGAGCATGCGCTCTTGGACCAGGGAGAGGTAAGCAGATACTGGCAATATAAGGGTTTCCAATGCCAATTTGGGGTTCCCCTGGAGGAAAGCTAATAGCCGGCCCTGGAAGCTTTTAGATTCTAGGGAGAACTGCCCAGAGTTTTGTTTTGCTTTAAAATGGAACAAAATACAGGATTGTGACTATCCCGTTTTTTTCCCCTTGGCTTGGCAGATTCTGATTTAGGATGTCCCCCCCAGTGTGAAACCCCCCTGATTGGCCATAAAAACTCCCCTTTTCCCTTTCCTACGACACATGCTTGGCTTTTCGCCCAATCAGAGCTGCTTGTTGTGCATAAATGGCTGGGTGCAGGAGCGTGTTTCAGCCCAGAGATGCTGGCGATGGGGGCCGGGATAATTTAAATCATCTGGGTGATTAGTGGTCCTGTTAATTCAGGGACTACAGCCCCCCCCCCCACACACCCTTAATTTTGATGCATCCTATACATCTCTGTACAAGGTCTTCACTCTCATCTTTATTCACAGACCCCAGAGATAATATGTTGGGACAAGTTAAATGTGAGGAGGACAAAGTCGGTGAGAAGATTAAGGAGGAGGACTTGTCTCTACAGACCAGCCCAGGTGAGTAATAAACTTTCTATAGAACGTTTGTTTAAGTCACTCTGCTGACACTCCAGGTGTGTCTCATCACGGGGGGCTTCACTCCCATGTTTATTCACAGATGCCCAGGACACCATGGTCATAAATGTGAAAAGTGAAGGAGAGGAAGAAGAGATGTATATAAAATATAAAGAGGAGGAAATTCCTCAATCGATCAGATCAAGTGAGTAATAATCCTTACATAGTGTCAGACTGGAGGCCCACCAATGAAATTGATCACCCTCCATTCTTAAACCGGACTTTCAGCGTGATTTAATGAAATGCCCAAACTCTTAAAAAATGGTTCCCCAGCATCTAAAATTAATATATTTTACGTTTTTAGTCACTAACTTATTATTCTTTTCCCCACTGGGCTGCAACTCTGTTCAGAAATTTAGGATACGGGCGCCACCATCTTGACTCAGAAGCATCACACTTACTGAGGAGAGGAGAGTGGGATAAGGTACAGGGCGGCGGGTTATAGCTGTGCTTTGCTCAGACAGAGCAGAGCTGGGGTCAGGTAAAGGTCAGCAATCCCAGAATGCAGAGCAGCACAGTCAGAAGTCACTTCCTGTTTGCAGGCTGCCTGATAAGATGGCGGCTTCCATAAGCCGCCATCTTGGATGTTTAAAGGCTCATAACATGCAGTAGATGCAGGTAGGATGATTTTTAATGTGGGCAATCTGTATGTACAGGGTGTGGGAATCATACAAGATAGGCTCTTATTCAGGGTGAAGGTCCGGATTAATGTGGCCAATCTGTATGTACAGGGTGTGGGAAACATATAAGATAGACTCTTATTCAGGGTGAAGGTCTGGATTAATGTGGGCAATCTGTATGTACAGGGTGTGGGAAACATATAAGATAGACTCTTATTCAGGGTGAAGGTCTGGATTAATGTGGGCAATCTGTATGTACAGGGTGTGGGAAACATATAAGATAGACTCTTATTCAGGGTGAAGGTCCGGATTAATGTGAGCAATCTGTATGTACAGGATGTGGGAAACATATAAGATCGAGTCTTATTCAGAGTGAAGGTCCGCTTTAATCATTTTGTTGCACAATATAAAGTAGAAGTTTTATTAAAGTTTCTAAAAGTTTTTTTATTTTAAACATAAAAATAAACGTGTACTCTCCACAGCTGATCAATGCTAGTCAAGCGATCAGTAACTCACCTGAACGCTAGATCTCCAGGCCTGAACCGGGGTCATAATGATCATGGAGGCATTTCAAGTTCGCAACACGCCATCAGTCACAGTAGCACTGCCATGCCCTTTCTATTCATAGCAATGGGGGGGGGGTACCAAATGCTTGACAAGCCCCCTCCTTTGTAGTGAATAGGGCGTAGACATGCACCTGTGCCTGATGGCGACAGCGGAAGAGCAGGCTTCGATCCAGTGGTCAGGTAAGTTGCTGACTGCTAAATGTCCCAGTTTTCTGACATTTGTGGGAAGTCCCATCTAGGATGATTGGCCAATTTACAACGATGGGCCTTCTTCTGCCATTGGCTGAGCAGCAGTAGTGGAATGTACGGATTGGATGAGGCTTAGGCACAAACCAACATCCGTTATGGACCAGAGATATCCCAGTTATGCTTGAACCGTATGTCCGGGGGCTGCGCTACTCTACTCACACATAGAGGAATAACATAGATTGTTGCTGATCTTTGTTCCTTTAAAGTCTGTATATAACCCCCTCCCCCCGCCACACCTGTTACCATGTAAAGATGGCCATTCATGGGCTTGCAGGCCAGCTGCAAACAGGAAGTCATGCTGGGCTTCCTGTTACTGTGCATTTCAGTTATGTCAGGTGGGAGAGGAAGCTCAAAAATGGCTGCTACCTTTCTTTTCCAACTGTTGGCTCAGTTTAAGTGTCCCACTTTGACCCAAAAAATGGTCAGTTTACGTATTTCCCCTTCTTGAACCGGACCAACACCCATTTTTCTTTAATGGGTGTTGGTCCTGCAGACAGCGAATTAGAACAAGTACGGGGGGGCATCCAGAATGCTGGAGCCCCCCTGAACATAACCTCCCCAGAATGCCCGATATCCTTACCTTTACATCGGGAAAGGAGTCTCGCGATTGGTCGCCAGCACGCCAGGGGTGTTCCGGTGGTCAGCACCAAGGACGCGACTATGGCCCACGTAACCGCCCAGTGGCGGGACTCCTTTCCCGATGTAAAGGTATGGATATTGGGGCATTCTGGGGGGACTCCAGCATTCTGGATGCCCCTCCGAGCTCGTTCTTAGTCACTGTCTGCGGAAGCAACACCCGTTAAAGAAAAATGGGTTTAAGTTCTTGACACATTATGCCTCATATATCCCAGCACCAGAGTGTCACTCTCCTCTTTATTCACAGACTTCGGAGACACTTTAGTGGAAAATGTGAAATCCGAGGAGGGGGAAGAACGATTTGTAAAGATTAAAGAGGAGGAAGTTCCTTTACAGATGAGCACAGGTGAGTAATAAACATCATGTGACCAAGACGTCATGACCAAGTGACTACCACTTGCCGCTGTTGGTGTGATACACAGAGCAACTCATTGATTATTTCAGGGTCATGGCAGCCATGTGTACAGATGTGCCATTCTTCAAAGTGTCTCCATCGCAGCAATGCAGATCACTCACAGGTCACAGAAATCCGTAAGCTGATTGCATAACCGCAGACCTGTGTCTGCTATACAACGTAACACAACAGGGCGTGTAGCTTGTTACATTGTATTACCAAAAAAACCTACTTGTGATGGCCCTACCTTGCCACCTCTATACTGAGACCCAATTACACATCCATGTTTCCATCATATCTCAGGTTGGTCCAGATATAGGCCTATATAATGTATTCTTTCCTTAGGCACTCCCCAATATATTACCAGCCTTTATACCTGACCTCACTACTACCAATACTTCAATACTTTATTGAACCGCCAAGTAAGTACAGGGTACAGACAAGGAATGCTTTTTTGGCAAGGAGATACACCATGAGAGCTATAACAATTACATGAATAACAAAGTATAAAAGGAATAACGATACAGTACAGGTATCTATAGTGACTAACATAATTGTCAGCAATGCAGAGCAGGATGTAGTTAAGTGCCACTCACACACTGGGATTATTCAAAGCCAAAACTGCAAGAGGAAAAAAACTGTTTCTGTGTCTGGAAGTTTTGGTTGAATGAGCCATGAATCTGCGGCCAGATGGTAGGAGCCTGAAGAAGGGTTGACCCGGGTGCGTCACGTCTCCAGTCTACCATCACTCATAATGTTATATAAATATGGCTTTATTTCATATATTAAATGTATTAAAAATATCAAAGTGCATGTGCATTAATTAATTAATTAATTTTGCACAGTATCGCCCTGAGGAAGCAGCGTGTGGCCGCTGCGACACGCGTTGGCGGGTACATATCAGGGGTAGGTCCAGTTGGTACATTTATTTACTTTACTTTGATTGTTCCATGTCTCTCTTAACCATTTTGGCTGGTCTGTATTAGGATCATTGTTGGATAGGATTAGATTGATTGTGTTGCACAGCACTCTTTTGCACAGGCACTTTTACTATTGATATTGCTGCTTAAAATATTTGCACATTTATATTTATATATAAAACTTAATTTTTTACACGGATTGTATATAATTAACTAGAGTATATATTATATATATATTATTTCATTGTAGATTAGTTTTCCAGCCCTATATGTATATACCTTCTATTTGGAACTGTAATACTATGTAATTTTATATGGTACCCTGGCGCCCCCTAGTGTGTGTTTTTGTATTGTGATATATGTTTTTTAATATGTATTGTTTGATATTATGTGTAGGACAAAATAAAATTATACTTTTAACTAATTATTGAGAGGGTAGTGCCCTATTTCCTCTTTACCACCTGTCTTGGTACAAAATCTTTGGGTGTGTGGGGACCCTAGACAGAATTCCTTAATTAAATTAGTAGTTAATGTACATTCACTTTGATATGTTTAATACATTCAATATATGAAATAAAGCCATATTGATATAACATTATGAGTGATGGTAATTGTTACATTGTAACCGCAGCCACGCATATCTATATTTCAATGCAGTGGTCCCCAACCTGTAGCTCAGGTGCACATGTGATTCAAGAACTCTTTCTCTAGCATAATGGGCAGGGCCTGTACACGCATGCACTGCTATACGCTCATGTGCGCATTCCCAGACGTTCATGCATGCACCCAGAGACACGTGCACACTCCCAGACACACATGCGCACATTCCCAGATGTGCATGCATGTACTCCCATATGCACATGTGCGCACCCCCTGATAAGTAAGGAGGGAAGAAGGTGGGTAGGTAGGTGGGCAGAGGCAAGTTGCTGGGTCAGTAGGTAGGGGGGTAGATAAGTAGCTGAGTCAGTGGGCTAGTAGGTAGGTTAGGGGTTGGCACTGCATGCAGATCTGCTGCCCAGCCCACACTGCTGAAAGGGCTTTGGGCACCTTCAACGGTGTGGGCCGAGCATTGGAGCTGCACGCACCTTTTGCTCCCAGGGCTCCAACCTACGGGGGGCTGCTGTATGTTGTTCTGGCTTCCAGGGTTCCCCTTACTAGCAATGTTCATACACTAAAGAAATAATGTTGAAATAATGTGACTTTTACTCAGTGTTTCTATTTACCGTATTTTTCGCCCTACAAGACGCACCTAGGATTTGGGGGAAGAAAATAAGAAAAAAGATATTTTAAACCAAAAACGCACCATTACAGACAGTGTGGCATTCCCCCTATCCCATTCCCATAGGCCGTGTGGGATGCCCCCATTCCATAGACAGTGTGGCATACCCCCCTCCCATTCCCCATATACCCATTGGCTGTGTGGCATCCCCCTCTCCCCCCATTAGTATAGGCTTTGTGGCATCCCCCTCTCCCCATTCCCATAGGCTGTGTGGCATCCCCCTCCCCCCATTCCCATAGGCTGTGTTGCATCCCCCTCTCCCCATTCCCATAGGCAGTGTGGCATCCCCCTCCCCCCATTAGTATAGGCTGTGTTGCCCCTCTCCCACCATTCCCATAGGCAGTGTGGCCCCTCTCCCCCCATTCCCACCCCCCTCCCCCCATTAGTATAGGCAGGCGCCATGTAAAAAAAAGTTAAACTCACCTGTCCGCTGACACCGCTGCGCTGAGCGGCCGGCTCCGTGAACCGGTGCAGGCCACGCCCACCTGCTGCCCGGACCTTTGTGCTCGCATGTGCCCAGGAACAGCAGATGGAGGAGCGGCAGGGGCTCTGTTACTGGCCCCGCCGCTGTCATCGCTGCCTGAAAAGACAGCGATCGCAGCGGCGGGACCGGGACAGAGCCCCCGCCGCTCCTCTGGCCTCTCGCCCGGGGACGGGTGAGTTTTTTTTTTTTATTTATTTATTTTATTTTTTTTTTACATTCGCCCGATAAGGCGCACTGACATTTTCCCCCCACTTTTGGGGAAAAATAAGTGCGTCTTATAGGGCGAAAAATACAGTAAACTTCTCTCTTCTCTCTCTTTCTCTTCTACATTTTTAACTTCCTTCAGATGGAAGATACGACCTGAATAATGTAGAGAACCCTGCCATAATCTCTCCAGATGGGGAAAAAGAAGAGTTCAAAGGGGACCAGTCTATACCAAACCTTCACTCTGCAGATCTGTCATCTGACCCCTCTGCACATGGAGAGTCCCCTACAGTTTACCTTACCCATAATGCAACTCATACATCTCCTAAGAAGCATTCATATTCTGAATGTGGGAAATGTGTTTTCTCTGATGATCCTGAAATAATTCATGCAGGGGAGAAGGCTTGCTCATGTGCTGAATGTGGAGAACGTTTTTCTGTAGAATCACACCTTATCAGAGAGGAAAAAGCTTATACGGTGTTGAAGAAATGTTCACCTTCTGAATGTCGAAAATCTATTCCTCGGAAGGAAAATCAAATCAATGTTGAGAAAGTGAAGAAGCCATATTCATGTCTGCATTGTGGAAAATGTTTTTCTACGAAATCCTCCATGATTCTGCATGAAAGAGTTCATACGGGGGAGAAGCCATATTCTTGTTCTCAGTGTGGAAAATATTTTTCTTGGAAAGCAGACCTTACTAAACATGAAAGAATTTACACGGGCGCAAAGCCCTATATATGCCCCGAATGTGGGAAATGCTTTTGTGAAAAATCACAACTTATCGGACATAAAAGAGTGCATACAGGGGAGAAGCCATATTTATGTGTTGAATGTGGTAAATGTTTTACTTGGAAATCAGACCTTACCAAACACAAAAATATTCACACAGGGGAGAACACATATTCGTGTTCTGAATGTGGAAAAGTATTTACCCGCAAATCAGAGCTTATCAGACATGAAAGAGTCCATACACAGGAGAAGTCATTTTCTTGTCCCGAATGTGGGAAACGCTTCTCTAACAAATCAGACCTGATGAAACATGAACGAATTCATACGGGGGAGAAGCCATATGCTTGTTCTCAGTGTGGGAAACATTTTGCCTGGAAATCAGACCTTACCAAACATGAAAAAATTCATTCGGGGGTGAAGCCATATTCATGTTCCGAATGTGGAAAGTGCTTTTCTGAAAAATCGCAGCTTATTGGACACAAAAGGGTTCATACAGGGGAGAAGCCATATTCGTGTGCTACATGCGGTAAATGCTTTTCTTGGAAATGTGACCTTACCAATCATAAAAACATTCACACAGGGGAGAATACTTACTCGTGTTCTGAATGTGGGAAGTGCTTTTCCCGGAAATCAAACCTTATCAGACACGAAAGAGTCCATACACAAGAGAAGTCATTTTCTTGTTCCGAATGCGGGAAATGCTTTTCCCAGAAATCGTGCCTGATCAAACACGAAAGAGTTCACACAGGAGAGAAGCCATATGCCTGTTCTGAGTGTGGAAAATGTTTTTCCCAGAAGTCATCGCTTATCAGTCATAAAACGGCTCATACAGGAGAAAAGTCACATTCTTGTTCTGAATGTGGGAAAAGTTTTTTTCGAAAGTCGCACCTTGTCAGTCATGAGAGAATTCACACAGGGGAGAAGCCATACTCATGTTCCGAATGTGGCAAATGTTTTTCTTGGAAGTCACACCTTGCCAGCCACGAAAAGGTTCATACAGGGGTGAGGCCATATTCATGTTCTGAATGTGGGAAAGGTTTTTCACAGAAAATACAGGTTATTAGACATGTACGAGTCCATGCAAGGAAAAAGCCATATTTATGGACTGAAGAGGAGAAGTGTTTTTCCAGTGAACCAAGCCTTGCCGTGAATGAAACAGGTCATACAGAATAAAACAGAACATTGCAGTAAGCGTGAAAGCATTCGTATGTGAATTCAAACTATCAAATAAGGAGTGTTGTTTTTTGTTATGAATGTTTTTTGAGAATTATACATTTTCTATCGTATTCACAAGAGCACACAGGAGAAATTGTATGTATATTATGACTTACCCAGCAATTCTCCCGGGAGCTTGTAAAGTTGACCGTAACCAAAGCAGTCCTATATGACCTGGAAGCGTGTGCCTCTTGGACAGGGTGCACTGATTGCTCTTACCTGGGCGATCGTATGACCTTCACTACTGTGTTAAAAAAAAAAACAGTTGTCCCTACTATGGTATTGTTTTCCTCCTTTGAATAATTGAGAGGCAATATAATATTGTGAGCAAAGTCCAGTAGAGTTTCCAGCTTCTCTTTTAGTAAAAATTAGCTTTTAATGGATAAAAAGTATTCCAAAGCCACCAATGTAATGCCACAAACGAATGCACAATCACTTATAATAGAGGAAATTGGAGGAGGAGGTTCCGCACTCCTTAAAAGTCGAATATTTTATTAGGTAAAAGTTAAAAACATCTCCATAGAGTAAATGTTTTGCTGAAGCCATAAAAACATTCATACCAGACCCAGGCCAATGTTCTAATGCAGTCCTCTAGTGCGGACCCGCCACCTTTCATTTCCTCTATTGTTGTGGGGCTGAGGGACCGCCCTGGGTCGAGTACCCTGCCATTTCTTAACTTTAACGGTGTGCATAAAACTTTTCCAATGTCTGAATTTACAATCACTTATAAGCCCTTAATCATACAACAATGCTAGGTAAATGAAAGCCTTATATATTGTAATGTGTTTACCTGGATTATGGAGCTGCCAGCACGCCCGGTGCTGACACGGAGAGCCGGAGAGACCCCGCGCAACGTCAGTGGGGGTGACGCTGCATTTGGCCGAGAGCCGAGCCAATAGGAGGGCGGGTGCAGTCTCGTGAGAAAACAGCGCCGCCCCATCCCTCTAATAGCAGAGGCCGCTCTGGAAGACATAATGAGCTGCGGCATGGAGGTGAATGCAGCCGCAGAAGAAATGCCGCAATGCCTATGATGTAACATACATTGTACTTTCACTGTACTTTCAGTGTATTGAATTGATTTGATTATTCTTTTAGATTGCACTGTTGATTTGCCACTCAATCTTCCCTCACTGCCTCTTGCTGAAGGAATTCCTAGTATATACATTCCCCTCGATTCAAAGAGCAAAAGTTAATTGATTTCGTATCGAGAATCGTAAGTTTGGGTGGGTGTTAGTCATTTTTTCCTGTGTTTTTGGCCATTTCCGACTCGCACGAGCCTACGTACGAATGCGTATATGCTCTTACGATCAGCGGAAGTTCGTTCCTAAATTTTAGGATCAAAACGTAAAACTTAGGATCAAATCCTAAAACTTACGATCAAAACGTAAAACTTAGGTCAATTGGATGTGTTTAGGTGTGATTCAGAGAAACCTCTAAACGCGTTTTAAAAGAAAGCCACTGCCGACACCTTTTAGCAGTCGTATTGCTGTTCTTGAACAGGTTTTTTGGCTATGTGGAGGAGTCTGCGCGTCTTGTGCTCCAATGAACTGCATGTATCAGCATGGCCGAGGCCATAAATTGTATGGCAATGCATACCTGATTCATGTATGCCTTATAAAAGCATTTTAATGTGGACCTTAATTAGTCCTTTGCATGTAAACCTTTATTTTGCAATATATTTGCGTTAATTAAAGAAACTTATGTCCTTTGTTATTTATTTTAAAATTGAGGTACTAGAATAATATTTTTAGATTGCATTTATTGGTGTAGTTGTTTACCTTTGCTTTGTTTAATTATTTAAGCACATCTTTGGTCAGATGCATCACACTTACTGAGGAGAGGAGAGCGGGATAAAGTGCAGGATGTGGGTTACTGCTGTATTTTGCACAGACACAGCAGAGCTGGGGGCATGGAAAGGTCAGAAATCAAAGAATCCAGAGCAACACAGTCACAAGGCCCTTTCTGTTTGCAGGCTGCCCGATAATACCTGAGCCGCCATCTTGGCTGTTTCTAGGCTCATAACATGCAGAAGTTGCTGGTTGTTTTTTAATATTTGTGAGCAATCTGTATGTAGAGGGTGTGGGTAACCACACAAAAAATTTAAAGTTGTACCATT
Source organism: Gastrophryne carolinensis (assembly GCA_027917425.1). NCBI lineage: Eukaryota > Metazoa > Chordata > Amphibia > Anura > Microhylidae > Gastrophryne > Gastrophryne carolinensis. Next base: position 27,744,194 of record CM051237.1, read on the forward strand.
TGAAGCATAAATATTAAAATTAAATCCACAAGTAAAAAATGCAAGTTAACTAAAAATTAAACAAAGTAAGATTTACTTATGCAAATGCATTCATTAATGGTTGGTTACTACAAAATGAATGAAATAAAGAAAAATAAAAGACCAAATATTTAGAATGCACTTTAATGAGGTAAGTTTGTAGTGCGGAGCCGCAAGATCAGAAGGATTTACGTCCAGACAAAAAAGGAAAAAGGGCAAAACCAATGTTGCAACCTGAGAAATGAAACGGAAAATTCAGGATGGAAACTGACATAGGTCTGATTCCCGAACTGCCATACGAACGGACGTATCTTTTAGGATAGAAACGTATTTGCTTATTGAATCACTCGCAAGTTCATACGAACGCACGAGCGGACGTGAAAAATAGGATGATCGTGAGCCAAATCCAAGCTGTTACATGTTTCTTTGAATCAACCCAATTGTATAGACATGGTGATAATAAACTGAATCTGAATATAATGGTAGAAGAAGCAGACACGTGCTTGACACTAGAGCAAGCAGGCCAGCAGTTTGCCTTACGGAATCGGAAGCCACAGCATTCACCACCATCATAACCTCCCATTGGAGGGGAGATGACTTTGAGCTTCCAGGGAACCTTTCCCCTCTCTGGTTAGTCTGTCTGTTGCTCCACTTTTAAGCGGATCTAAAATATAAGCAGCCGCCCATTCATCACTCCGCACACCTAGTCCTGGCTTTCACCTGCTCCCACAGCAGAATGGATGCACTCCTAAATTGCTGCTTTTGGCCAGGCTTTGGGTAACAAGTCGCTCATCATCTCTATGACAAACTTGTCACCCAAGGCCTGGCCAAAGGCGGATTTGGGTTGTAATCCTAATCAAGCAAGAGGAGCAGGAATAAAAGTGGGGAGGGGAATGATTTGGGCAGTAGAAGTGTATCCGAGTTCCATTCCTTGAGGCATCCCAGATTGGAATGCCCCTCTGTGTAAAACCCCCCAGAGGCCACGTGCCACTCACCTTGTCCCATGGCCCTCGCTGCGTCTCTGCACTGCGGACGCATCCCGGCTCACCTCTGGTCTTGTGTGCACTTACACCGGGTTAAGCTGGGCTAGGAGGTGAGCCTCTGTCTCGCATTTGGCTCCCTTTGATGCCGCACGGCTGCTTAGCCGTCAGCCGAACCAAATGGAGCTGATAGAAAGAAGGGGGTGAATTGGTCGCTGATCAGCGTGCTCATTTTTACCCGAGTCTGCGCCTAGGGAGCGACAGGAAGGCAAGTGAATGGGGTGACCTGGGGGATGCACACAGCAGAGCATCCCAATTTGGGATGCCCCCACTGAGAGGTACAACACCCCAAAAAATGAAAATCGGGTGTGTTGTTTCTCTTTAAACTGGACCTTCAGCATGATTTAATGAAAAGCCCAAACCTTTAAAAAACTATTCCCCAGCATTTAAAATATATATTTATTATATATTTGATGTTTTTAGCCATTTACTTTTTATTCTTTCCCCCGCTGGGCTTCAATTCTGTTCAGGACTCTAGGATACGGGCGCCGCCATTTTGCCTCAGAAGCATAACATACTGAGTAGAGGAAATGGGGGCAAATGTACAAGGGGGCAGGTTATAGCTGTGCTTTGCAAAGACAGAGCAGAGCTGGAGTCAGGAAAGGGACAGCAATCCCATAATGCAGAGCGGCATAGTCAGAAGACACTTCCTGCTAGCAGGCAGCCTAAGACTCCATGTGCCGTCATCTTGGATGTTTAAAGGCTCATAAAATGCAGTAGATGCAGGTAGGATGATTTTTAATGTGGGCAATCTCTATGTACAGGGTGGGGGAATTATATAAGATAATCTTTTATTCAGGGTGAAGGTCCGCTTTAAGGAGGAACAAGAGCCAGGAAGCCTCTTGTGTGACGCCCCCTGGGAATGCCAGTTTGACTAACCTAACCAGTGAATGTACGGCACATGTGCGGGTGCTCCTACAATCAGATCTTTAAGCTGTGCATATTGATGAGCAGCATAAAAAGCTGAATAGGGGAGGGGCTGCGGGCATCTTCCAGCACGATGGCTACGCCTGGTGCGGGTGCATGCAACAGCCAAAGGGATGCCGAGGATGCTGCCACAGCCCATGCACGTGCCAAGGGATTACTAAAGGGTAAATATATGAATGGAACAAAATTTGTCAGGGTGATTAATGCACAACAAAACGTCGAAAGATACTATAAATTGTAAGGTACAGCACTTAAGAGCCCTTTTTCCATCAAAAGGCAAGGAACACTAGAAACAAAAAAAAATAATTATATACGCACACTAAATTAAGGTTTAGGCGAATAATATATAGCTTATGAAAAGCAGACTAAATAAAGAATCAAGAGGGTCTGACTATGTCCCAAAAAGTTATTCACATTTATTGTAAAGAGCACAGTCTAATTGTCCTATGAAACTGCAGTAACCAACAGTGTCCACTGGATGGCAGTGTGTCCCTGCGTAATACACAGGAAGCAGTTGCAGGTTCTCCACATGATATAGTCAAGGCCGGCTTATGAGGGGGCGCCTGCTCCGGGGCCTCCACCACTTGCCCTGTAAAGCGAGCCTCCACCTTTAGGTTATGGTCTGGCTTTTCAGTCTTTGGTCTGACAGCCGGGGCCAGCAACAAAGCTATTGGCAGCAGTGGGGGTGCGCCTGGGCAAGCAGGAGTTCCCGAGCAGCACGCACCCGCACAAGGGGTGGCACAAGGGACTCGATCTGATGTTCCAGTAAGTGGGCGGGTGCCAGACAACCACCAATCAGTTACTTGGCTGGACTATTATTTCATACTGTATCTGGGGCCTCCACCAGATTTTGTGCCCCCCAGGGGCCTCCGCCATGCTTAATCCGGCCCTGGATATAGTACAGGTACCACAGATATATATCAAGTACCACCTGGGTACTTCAGCAGGGGAACTTCCATTAAAGTGGTACTTCAGGTAAAAAAGCCCCCTCCGCACTGCTATGCTACCCTGGCGCTGAGGTAGGATGGGGGGTTACAAAAAAACCCCCATAGCGTGCCCACAACCTCCTCCCTGTGTCCCGTAGCCCTCTGCATATAAAGAAACAAAGCCGCATTGAATGGGCAGGTGGGAGTGCACATGGAGCAGAGGGAGTGTCTTCCAGCCAAGATGGCGGCGCCCAGGATCCATAAGAGCGACACGGGCGTATGGCTAAGGTATGTTTTTTTTTCTTTGTAACCCCGGTCCTGCCTCAGCGCCAGCGTAACGTTGCAGGGTGTGGGGCGGTCCTTTTTAACTGAAGTTCTGCTTTAAATGGGGCCTTTTCACAGCTCATACAGTAAACTTTATTCTGTCTTATAACTCAATTGAATGCAGCTAGGCAACTAAAGAGTGAAACAGCAGAGACAAATTGGGCTTATTTTATCTAAATAATGCCAGGTGAGCACAAATCTGATAAATAAGGCGGAATAGCAATAATTATGGGCCCCTTTGACCTCCTGTGCCCCGGTGCAGTTGCATTCCTCTATAGTTAAAATGAATAAAGGGGGTGGGAGCAGCTCAATCACTATTATTTATACAAAATTATTATTATTATTCAGGGCCTGGGAACTAATTTACAGCCCAGTTTAACCCTCTCATCAACTAAATATCAAGCAACAAACATGTCTAGCTATGTGGAAAGACAGAGATTTGGTTGCATATATCTGCAGATACATGTGGAAGCCACACTGCCCCGGCAAGGCACTCTGTGTTTAGTGTGGTCCCTACTCTTAATTCTGAGTCCCCAAAGTTGGGACATGCAGTGCAGACAAATATCTGAGAGCTACTCACCTGGGAAGCTGCCAGCCTCCCTTTAGAACACTTCACAGGGAGAAATCCATATTTCCATCCTCTATAGTTACATCCCTAGTGCTGTGTAAGCATTGTCAGTCACCGTAAACCATTAGCAAAACACACAAAACAGATATTTAAAGTGAATGAATTACACAAACATTTGTGGAAATAGATGGCAGCAGATTAGGTTGGGGTACAGGTAAGTCTACAGCCTTGTAAAGCACCACCTGAGAGGATCTAGAGTACTTCCAGTGCTACTAGTACCACCAGTTGGGAACCCCTGATATAGTATATAGTTATCTATACATGTCGGAGGTGAAGCAGTGATCTGAATGCAGCAGATCCCAGGAGGACAAATGTTCAGAACATAATCACTCAATTTACAAAATAAAGTATACAGTACAGACATATATAAGCAGATGCATAGAAAGAATTGATAACAAAGCCCTAAAGGAGTCATCACCTGTGTATTGTGCAAAGTGTCAGGGGACCTCGCTTCCCGTGCCCTACGTTTTGGTTTGTAAAAACTTCCAATATCAACCTAGACGCAGCCTCCGCTCTGCTACCGACCTTCTCCTGTCCTCCTCCCTGGTCACCTCCTCTCACGCCCGCCTCCAGGACTTCTCACGTGCAACTCCAAACTTCTGGAATGCCCTCCCCCACCCAATCTGCCACTCCACAACACTCAAAACCTGCAAAGGAGCCCTCAAAACTCACTTATTCAGACAAGCATATAATCTGGCTTAACCAATCTTCTAAAAGGGCATATGCCACAAAGCTCAATACGGACTGTTTGTGATCCTTCCCCCTCGTCTTCTCCCCTCATCCTTTAAACTGTAAGCTCGCAAGGGCAGGGCTCTCTCTCCTATTGTGTCTTGTATTCAGAATATCCATTGTCAACTCTGTAAAACTGCACTTGATATATTATATGTACCGTATGTTTCTACCCTGTCTGTAACTACTACTTTGTAAGCGCTACGGAAGATGATGGCGCTATATAAATAAACAATAATAATATTAATAATAAGGGAGGAGTGGGTTCCTCTCCTCCCATGAAGTACCATGGTGTTCTGTAACTATGTCGTGTTGGATAACATTAGTAGTACTTGAGAGGTTGGAGAACACATCTTTATTGCGCTGTAAAAATTCCTTACATTCTTGTTTTTGGGACTTAGTGTCAGCTTCCTCACATGCTGGTTAATCACATTCTCTGTGTGCTCTGGCTGTCAGTATGGCTGCACATCCCCAGCATACCTTTAGGAGTGCTGCCTCCTTTTATGGCCATGTTTTGCAGGTCAGCTTCCCCGCAGGTATTGCTGAGGTTAAGGTGGTGGGCTTTCTCTGGCCTCCTTTCCTGATTGGCTGATGGCCACATAAAACCAGGTGTCTCCTCGCCTTCCTTGCTCTTCAAGGAGATGTGGGCATGCTCTATCACTGTCTGCATGCAGCCGCAGACCTGCACGTCTGGGTGTTTGTACCAGAGCAGGCTCTACGTCTGTTGCACTGCTCAACAGCGAGGGCACGAAGCCTAGAGCGTAAGCTCTTGGGCTTGATTTTACTTCCTGGTTTCCTGGGTCTGAATGGACAGGAATTGACCTCACTCAGACTTTGACACATACCTCCCTGCTCTAATTGTCAGCCCTATTTAAAAGGACAGCTGGCCTGCATCCAATGCAGCTATCTTCCTGGATTCTATTTTCCTGATTTCTGAGTTCCTGATCCAATTTCCTGGATTAACCTTTGGACGGATTACTTGGTTTTGACTCGGATTTACTCTTCGGACTTTGCCTGTTTGCGGCCAGCCCCTGAACTCAGACTTATTCTTGGACCTTGCCTGTCTGGTGCCAGCCCCTGAACTTCGCATTGCCCCCACACCTGGAGCTCCGCTCAGCCCTTCCCATGGTTGTAGCCAGGAAGCTTGACACCAGGTCTCCCAAGCATGCATCGCTGTTATAGCTTTTTCTGGGTGTTATTATACCATTGTTAGCTGGAGTCTGATTACCTGCTGCCGACTTTCGCTTTGGCTGACTCTCCTCTTAACGCTGCCTGGACCGACGCCTGCCCGTCTGACCTCAAGCTTGTTTACCCATCTGTACCGTGAACCCTCTGACACCCCGGCTTGACCCTCGGCTATTCTCCTGTGTATCCCCTTGGAACCCTGATTTGGAAGGACTGTCATTCCTGTGTATGACTTTGCTTGTGCTCCACATGTTCAATCACACATTTGTTGGGTGTGGTTTCATTCTCCCAGGTCTCCTTAGCAACATCTAAGCAGCCCTCTAGGGTGTCTCCCATACAGTAATTCAAAAGAGGGAAAACAGTGGTAGACTGCAGGATTTCTTGAATGGCAAACAACACATAAGACAACGGAACATCCCAGTCCCAACCTATTTTTTACCCCAGTCCCAACCATCTGTTGGAGGATGATAGACTGAGGTCCATAGTTACTTAAACTGGACCCTCAGCATGATTCAATGAAAAGCCCAAACCCTTAAAAACTATTCCTCAGTGTCTAAAATTATAAAATTTTATGTTTTTAGTCACTTTTTATTCTTTCCCCCACTGGGCTGCAACTCTGTTCAGGACTCTAGGATACGGACGCCACCATCTTGACTCAGAAGCATCACATACTGAGGAGAGCAGAGGGGGAAAAAGTACAGGGGGTGGGGTTATAGCTGTGGTTTGCACAGAGACAGCAGGGCTGGGGTCAGGGAAAGGACAGCAATCACAGAATGCAGAGCGACACAGTTAGAAGACACTTCCTGTTTGCAGGCTGCCTGATGCCATCTTGAATGTTTAAAGGCTCATAACATGCAGTAGATGCAGGTAGGGTGATTTTTAATGTGAGAAATCTATATGTACAGGGTGGGGGGAATCATATAAGATATGCTCTTATTCAGAGTGAAGGTCCGCTTTAATGTTTTCTGATAGCTCCCTTATTTACCCAATACAGCTCTTTTTGGTCGTACCTACACGCCCCTCTTTGTAACACTATAGCCCTTCTATGTGGCTCTTATACCCTCTCACTGCTCCCCTTTTGTGCCGTGTTTACTCCCACTGCCTCTCCCGAATACTTCTGCTGTCTTGTTATGGTGCCATCCTCCCTGCACGGAAAACTATCCCTCCATCATAGCCGTAGAAGAGGTAATTGTGGTCTCCTTTTGTTCAGGCATTGTCCCTGCCCAGACGTCCTGAGTGGCTGCCTCTCTCTGCACCTATAAAACCCCAGTCTCCTCACTCCTCTCAGTGTGCTTACATCACATCGCTATTGCCACACCCACTGTTTCTCTTCAATGTTTCTCTGCATCTCCAATGCTCTAATACTTTTACTAATAAGGTGGGACCTACAGGGTCTTTTTGTGACGTGTAGCCCGAGACAATGGGACAACAATTGGGCGATTGCCTTTAGGATAACTTTAATACAGATAGATATTCCCCTGGGCACCTGTGGTACCAGGTACAGATTGAGGAGGGCGAGGACACATCAAGGTTATAAAGGAGGGTGAGGACACATCAAGGCTATAAAGGAGGGCAAGGACACATCAAGGTTATAAAGGAGGGCGAGGACACATCAAGGCTATAAAGGAGGGCGAGGACACATCAAGGTTATAAAGGAGGGCGAGGACACATCAAGGTTATAAAGGAGGGCGAGGACACATCAAGGCTATAAAGGAGGGCGAGGACACATCAAGGCTATAAAGGAGGGCGAGGACACATCAAGGCTATAAAGGAGGGCGAGGACACATCAAGGTTAAAAAGGAGGGCGAGGACTCATCAAGGCTATAAAGGAGGGTGAGGACACATCAAGGCTATAAAGGGGGTGAGGACAAAACAAGGCTATAAAGGAGGGCGAGGACACATCAAGGCTATAAAGGAGGGCGAGGACACATCAAGGCTATAAAGGAGGGCGAGGACACATCAAGGTTAAAAAGGAGGGCGAGGACTCATCAAGGCTATAAAGGAGGGTGAGGACACATCAAGGCTATAAAGGGGGTGAGGACAAAACAAGGCTATAAAGGAGGGCGAGGACACATCAAGGCTATAAAGGAGGGCGAGGACACATCAAGGCTATAAAGGAGGGGGAGGATACAACAAGGCTATAAAGGAGGGCGAGGACACATCAAGGCTATAAAGGAGGGCGAGGACACATCAAGGCTATAAAGGAGGGTGAGGACACATCAAGGCTATAAAGGAGGGCGAGGACACATCAAGGCTATAAAGGAGGGTGAGGACACATCAAGGCTATAAAGGAGGGCGAGGACACATCAAGGCTATAAAGGAGGGCGAGGACACATCAAGGCTATAAAGGAGGGCGAGGACACATCAAGGCTATAAAGGAGGGCGAGGACACGTCAAGGCTATAAAGGAGGGCGAGGACACATCAAGGCTATAAAGGAGGGCGAGGACACATCAAGGCTATAAAGGAGGGCGAGGACACATCAGGGCTGTAAGGGAGGAGGGCGAGGACACATCAAGGCTATAAAGGAGGGCGAGGACACATCAGGGCTGTAAGGGAGGAGGGCGAGGACACATCAAGGCTATAAAGGAGGGCAAGGACACATCAAGGCTATAAAGGAGGGCGAGGACACATCAGGGCTGTAAGGGAGGAGGGCGAGGACACATCAAGGCTATAAAGGAGGGCGAGGACACATCAGGGCTGTAAGGGAGGAGGGCGAGGACACATCAAGGCTATAAAGGAGGGCAAGGACACATCAAGGCTATAAAGATAGGCGAGGACACATCAAGGCTATAAAGGAGGGCGAGGACACATCAAGGCTATAAAGGAGGGCGAGGACACATCAAGGCTATAAAGGAGGGCGAGGACACATCAAGGCTATAAAGGAGGGCGAGGACACATCAAGGCTATGAAGGAGGGCGAGGACACATCAAGGCTATGAAGGAGGGCGAGGACACATCAAGGCTATAAAGGAGGGTGAGAACACATCAAGGCTATAAAGGAGGGTGAGGACACATCAAGGCTATAAAGGAGGGCGAGGACACATCAAGGCTATAAAGGAGGGCGAGGACACATCAAGGCTATAAAGGAGGATGAGGACACATCAAGGCTATAAAGGAGGATGAGGACACATCAAGACTATAAAGGAGGGCGAGGACACATCAGGTCACACAGGTAAGTTTGTCTTTCAGGAGTGAAATGTCTGCTCTTGCTGGCTCTACCCCAGCCTGCCACCATGCTGAGCGCATGGCCAAATCAATCACATCCTTCCTTTAGCATCGCCTCTCAAGACTAAATACATTTAAACCGGACCAACAGCCTGGCACAGTTGGAAAAAAAAGGTAGCGGCCAAATTGGAGCTTCCTCTCCCAGCATCTCAGCCATTCTGCTGCCTGGATTCAACTGACATAACCGACGATGCTCAGTAACAGGAAGCCCAGCAGCACTTCCTGTTTGCAGGTGGCCAGCAAATGCATGAGCCGCCATTTTGTTTCTAAAATTCACTAAAGCAGGAGTTAGAAAAAGGTAAATTATTTATGTGCAGCAATCTAAGTTGCCCCGGGGAGCACTGTTTTTTTGTTGTGTTGGTTTGGTTTAAGTAATTTTTGACTGTTGGTCCGCTTTAATTCTCATGACCTTTCTTTATAACTGGCAGGCTGATTCACTACTAGCGCCAGGTAGCGACAGATGAGCGTCTGTAGCGAGGATTTCAGAGCGTCCGCTAGTAGTCGCTGTGCTCGGCCATGGTTCTTTGATTCAGAGCGGCTCAGTCGCTGCCTGGCATTGATGAATATGATGTGTGAGTCGCAGTACTACGCTTTATGGGAGTGAACGGTAACGCCAGCTCAGTGCAACCGACTCACACCACATTTATCAAAAAAACAGCCTCAAACAGCGCCGGCGCTCAAAATCATGTCGTTGTAGCCCATAGCGCCAGAGGCTGTGATTAAAGTCTGTTTTTGAACACGTATCCACTAGTAACAAAGCGAAAACACATGGAATGACATTGTTATTACATTGTAACATGAACACTTTAATACCAGACGTGTAAGGACAATTCTGCATAAAAATATTATTAATCCAAAAAGTTTTAAAAAATGTCATTTTCTTGGCCAGGTTACATGTCAGAAAGTTTTTTTTTTTTTTTAAGGAAAAAAAAAATTGTGATCAGGAAAGAGATTTAAAGATCTCCCATAGAAATGTATGGGCGAGCGCCAGGTAATGACAGGTAAGACGTGGCGCTCTGCAAGGCTGAACGCCGGCGCTGTACGCTGAGCCTGGGATAATGATAAATCGTACGCTACATGGCGCTGTTCTAGGCGCTCACCAGATTCGGCTTCATAAACGTGTAATTGCGTGCCGTGCCCGGCGTTCACCGGACGCTACCTGACGCTATCCCTTCATGAATAATGATGAAGTGGCAGTAGGGAGTTGCCACGCAACGCGTCAGTGGTGCTGGCATGCTGAGTTTGAGGTGGACCAGGACTGTTTTATGCGGTAATGTACACTGTTCTTTGACCTTATTTAATATATTTTAAATTATGGTTATTATTTCAATATTATTGTGATTTATGCCCTGGAGCCTACCACCTCTTCTTTGTTCCTTTGCACATGCATGTGCACATTTGCACATAGCACTCTCACTGGTGTACTTACACCTAATAAAGGGACACTTTGGTCCCCTCCTTATTTCTCTATTATTTTCACTTTATCTATTGATTGAATACCTTTCTGCACATCAATTGCTCTATATATTTCTATAACTTTTTGCGCATTGCACTAGCACTTTCAGAGGGGGAGACCCCGTGGCCGAATCTGTATACTGGTGTAAATTTTATATTCCAGAAATGTCTTGGTAATTATATCCATTGCTAAAAGTCCGTTATGTCCCCCATCTCATGCATATTGTTTTAATTGTTTTTAATATGTATGTCTTTTTGGCTATTACAATAATAAACATTGCAGTCTTTTGAATATATTATCTGTAGAGCGGCTGATCTGTTTCGATAATAGGGGTGTGGCTTTGGTGGTCTGTACTGGCAGCCCACCATTTTGCATATTCATTAGGGATGAGCGAACCGGTTCGGACGAACCGGAATTCGCTCCGAATTTCAGGGAAAATTCGATTCGGCACGAACCCGAATTTTTTTTGGTTCGCGGCGATCGAATTTTCCCTGAAATAAAAAAAAAAAAATGCCAGCATGGTGGGAGCGGGCAGACCGGCTACGCTGTCAGCAGGCGGCGGAAGCGGTCAGAGGACGCGTCATCAGAGGGCGCCTGAGAGCGGCGCCGGCCTCCACGCTCCGACCATGCAGGTAAGTGTTTGCTTTTTAAACAAATGCCGGCATGGTGGGAGCGGGCAGGCCGGCTGCGCTGTCAGCTGGCCGGCTTCCGCCGCTCGCTTACAGCGTAGCCGGCCTGCCCGCTCCCACCATGCCGGCATTTTTTTTTTTCAGATGAGCGATTCGTGAAAGTTCGATTCGGGCGAACCCGAATTTCTTGGGGAAATTCGGCGAATCGCCCGAATCGAACTTTCAAGAAGTTCGCTCATCTCTAATATTCATGAATAAGACCCTAAGATCTTTTCTGCTCCCTCTTAATAATCAGTGCGTGCTTGCTGTGGGCTGCAGCACAGAGGTGGCCTGCATGTTATGGTTGGGCCGGACCAGTAAGCTTTGGCTCATTCGTAACATAGACTGCTGCGCATAAACAGGTTTGTCTGTAATGTGAGTTACAAGAGGAACTGAAACATTCTGTTATTTGATCCCACTATAGATAGGCCGGAGATGGCTGCTTTACTAAAGAAGCTCAGCTATTTGGGAAACCCCTGCCCAACCTTCCCTAGTCCTAACCTAGATTGGGGAATTAAAGTAAAAAAAATGGACTGGCCATAGGGAGACCCAGGCAAATGCCCGGTGGGGCTACTACCTTTTTTTTGCAGTTTTAAGAAATACATACACATCAACCAGTGCCGCAGGCACCAACAATAACACTTAAACCGGACCTTCACCATCATTTATTGAAAAGCCCAAACCCTTAAAAAAACTTTTCCCCAGCATCTAAAGTTAAAATATTTTAAGTGTTTAGTCACTTACTTATTATTCTTTTCCCCCACTGGGCTGCAACTCTGTTCAGGACTTTAGGATACGGGCGCCGCCATCTTGACTCAGAAGCATCACACTTACTGAGGAGAGGAGAGTGGGATAAAGTACAGGGGGTGGGTTATAGCTGTGCTTTGCTCAGACAGAGCAGAGCTGGAGTCAGGAGAAGGTCAGCAATCCCAGAATGCAGAGCAGCACAGTTAGAAGGCACTTCCTGTTTGCAGGCTGCCTGATGTTCGTGCATATAACATGCAGTAGATGCAGGTAGGATGATTTTTAATGTGGACAATCTGTATGTACAGGGTGTGGGAAACATATAAGATAGACTCTTATTCAGACTGAAGGTCTGGATTAATGTGGGCAATCTGTACAGGGTGGGGGAAACATATAAGATAGGCTCTTATTCAGACTGAAGGTCTGGATTAATGTGGGCAGTCTGTACAGGGTGGGGGAAACAAATAAGATAGACTCTTATTCAGAGTGAAGGTCCGGATTAATGTGGGCAATCTGTACAGGGTGGGGGAAACATATAAGATAGGCTCTTATTCAGGGTGAAGGTGCAGATTAATGTGGGCAATCTGTATGTACAGGGTGTGGGAAACATATAAGATAGACTCTTATTCAGGGTGAGGGTCCGGATTAATGTGGGCAATCTGTATGTACAGGGGGGAAACATATAAGATAGGCTCTTATTCAGAGTGAAGGTCCGGATTAATGTGAGCAATCTGTATGTACAGGGTGGGGGAAACATATAAGATAGACTCTTATTCAGGGTGAAGGTCCGGATTAATGTGGGCAATCTGTATGTACAGGGTGGGGGAAACATATAAGATAGACTCTTATTCAGAGTGAAGGTCCGGATTAATGTGAGCAATCTGTATGTACAGGGTGGGGGAAACATATAAGATAGACTCTTATTCAGGGTGAAGGTCCGGATTAATGTGGGCAATCTGTATGTACAGGGTGGGGGAAACATATAAGATAGACTCTTATTCAGGGTGAGGGTCCGGATTAATGTGGGCAATCTGTATGTACAGGGTGGGGGAAACATATAAGATAGACTCTTATTCACAGTGAAGGTCCGGATTAATGTGGGCAATCTGTATGTACAGGGGAGGGGGGAAACATATAAGATAGACTCTTATTCAGAGTGAAGGTCCGGATTAATGTGGGCAATCTGTATGTACAGGGTGGGGGAAACATATAAGATAGACTCTTATTCAGGGTGAGGGTCCGGATTAATGTGGGCAATCTGTATGTACAGGGTGGGGGAAACATATAAGATAGACTCTTATTCACAGTGAAGGTCCGGATTAATGTGGGCAATCTGTATGTACAGGGGGGAAACATATAAGATAGACTCTTATTCAGAGTGAAGGTCCGGATTAATGTGAGCAATCTGTATGTACAGGGTGGGGGAAACATATAAGATAGACTCTTATTCAGGGTGAAGGTCCGGATTAATGTGGGCAATCTGTATGTACAGGGTGGGGGAAACATATAAGATAGACTCTTATTCACAGTGAAGGTCCGGATTAATGTGGGCAATCTGTATGTACAGGGGGGAACATACAACATAGGCTCTTATTCAGGGTGAAGGACCGCTTTAAGACCTAACTGACAACCATTCATACACACACTCACCCATAGACTCAACAGTTGACAAAATGATCAGTGGGAGAAAAGATTTCCAGATTATCTCTGTATTATTATTTTTATATGGGGGGACGAGGTCAGCCGAAGAGAGCAAGAGGGGACTAACTAGCTCCAGAGAGCTTCCGACCCGGGTCTAAGTCAATAGCTCAACTCATTCAATTCCCAGAATCCTCTACAACCTTTATTAACCCTCCCATCCAATCCCAGCCCCCCATCCCCTTCACCACTGTATCCCCTCACCCAAGTAACCGCAGCCCATGTCCTCACCCTAATGATATAGCCTCAGTTTTGGATCACACTGGGTGACTGGCCAGGAAGCAGCAGAGATGCCACAGGTGCTGGTAAAATCCCGGGCTGATTTTTGGCCCCAGTCCTTCACTGCCACAATCCATCTGCTTCCCTGTCCTCTGCTGTGACTTGTGACAGCTGTGACTTGAATGACAGGCGAGTCACCCAATCCATGGGGCAGAGTGGACATGCTGCTATAAAGTTATACTAAAGGCGAGCACCCGATTGTTGTCTCACTGTCCCAAACGTCAATCCGTTTTCAAACACACCCTGTAGTTACTAAGTTATTAGTAAAAGTATTAGAGCATTGGAGATGCAGCAAAAAAAAATTAGGAGAAACAGTGGGCGTGGCAACAGTGATGTGATGTAAGCGCACTGTGTGCTTAACGTATATCATAGTAAAAAAAATAATAAGTGCATTGTTGTGCCTTTTAGTTATTACTGCCAGCACATAGTGCGACCAGAATAAGAGGTGAGAGCTGCTGCAGGCTAAGAGCATCTCCAGCTAGCCAGCACATAGTGTGACTAGAGAGGAGAGAGGGAAAGAAAAAAATGGGTGGGTATGCACAGTCAAAGGATTCAAAACAAGGGTGCTGGCAGCATGGGGAAACAAAGTATTGCAATTGTAACAGAAAGATGGGCCCTAGATTAGCCCAGTAGCCCCTGTAATCTACCGCACTCCAAAGATATATCACTAAAATTAATACAAATTCATATTTATTAATTCATTCACAAAGTGTCTCCACAGACAACATATAAGACATTTATAAAAATACATATAGACAAGTTAAAAAACTAGATGGAGGATTATTCCATAATTAGCTCTTAAAAACACATTTATAAGTAATTATTATAAATGTAAAATAAAAATTCACTTCTTGTAATACTGAAGGCTATATAGACAAAGGGGTGTGTGTTATAACCAATTTATGTGCATAGAGACCAAGCAAGAATGTTGGGTCTCATCCTTATTTAAATATCATAAACGATGTGAACGTTAATACACATTAAAGTGCATATGTGCTAAGTGCTAACAATACAATATGGACTACTACTAAGTGCTATGTGCAAAAGAAACATGAATCCAAAACATAAACAAATATATACATACAGCAAAAGTGAGCCTGTCAGTATACAGATGTAATAAGTTTTCAAAGGATAAAACATGAGATCACATCACCAAATCACTGGAACATGGGTCCTCCAACAACGACCTGCCACCGACGCGTTGCGTGGCTCTATGCCACTTCGCCAGAGAGGAGAGAGGAGGGTGGCGTTTTATAGCTGCAGAGAGTGGCAGCCAATCAGGATGAGAGTGGGGGGTGTTTCCGTTCTTGGTCCACTGAAGGTTGAATGAAGGACCAGGTGAGCGGGGTGGGGACTGAAAGCTGAATGAGGAAGTGATTCCCTCACTTGAGATCAACACAGCAGGAAGGAGAGTGCTGGAGGGACTCAATGTAGGATAAGCTACTGATATTTCGTTTTTAACTGTTGGCTTGCCAATCACTTTAAAAAAAAATGTCAGTAGCTTACCTTACATTGAATGGCTGAAGCATTGTTATTCCTCCTCTGTCTGTCTCCTCCTCATTCAGCTTTCAGTCTCCACCCAACTTACATGGTCTATTAATCAACCTACAGAACGGAAACACTCCCCACTCCCTCCCCAGATATCCCGATTGGCTGCCTCTGTCTCTGCAGCTATGAAACCCCATCCTCCTCCCTCCTCTCTGGTCACACTATGTGCTGGTAGGCTGGAGACACTCTTAGCCTGCAGCATCTCTCACCCCTTTTTCTGTTCACACTATGTGCAGGCAGGCTGGAGAGGCTCTTAGCCTGCAGCATCTCTCACCCCTTTTTCTGCTTACACTATGTGCTGGCAGTAATAACTAGAGGCACAACAATGCACTTATTTTTTAATATGATATATATAAAGCACACAGTGTGCTTACATCACATTGCTGTTGCCACACCCAGTGTTTCTCCTCATTTTATCTCCAATGCTCTAATACTTTTACGAATAACTTAGGAACTACAGGTTTAAAGTTTGGAACAGTGCAATGTGTAGCCCGAGACAATGGGACAACAATCGGGCGCTCGCCTTTAGTATAACTTTAAGAATTGGGTGAATGACTTGTCCCAGCTCACAGCCTCAATGGAGAGAACACTCCCCCCGCCGGGAAAGGAGCGCTGATATGATTAGGTGAGTCATTTCACAGACACTTTACACATTAAAGATGTGTATTGGTTAGTAGATACATGAAATTATACAGTAATACAACACTTCATTATTATTATAAGAAAGTTCCAGCTCTGACTCACCACCTTCTATTAACATGCACTTGGATAGAAGGAATCCCTGCTCTGAGCACCGTAAGGACAGTATTGTGTTAGGACCTCGGAGGAAAGAGATTTAGGGATACTGATTACTGAAAACTGCCAGATGAGTGTACAGTGTAGCCAGGCAGTAGGAAAATCAACCAGGATGCTCAGCTGCATAGCTCGAGGCATCACCAGTAGGAAGAGGGCCACAGCTGGAATACTGTGTGCAGTTCTGGAGACCTTACTTGCAAAAATACATTATTCAAATAGAATGGGTCCAAAGGCCGGCAACAAAAAAGGACTTAAAACTTATCAGGAGAGACTTAATCTATACAGTCTGGGGGAGAGAAGGGATAGAGAAGACATGATGGAGACCTTTATATATGTGAAAGGATTGAATAGGGTTCAGTTTTTTAAAGAAGAAACTTAATGATAGAACAAGGGTCCCAACCTGAAGCTGGTCGGAGGGAAGATCAGGAGCAATGTTAGAAAATATTATGTTACAGAAAGAGTAGTAGATGCTTGGAATAAACTTCCAGCAGAGGTGGGTGAAAAATCAACAGTCAGTGAATTTGAACATGCCTGGGATAAGCACACATCTATCCTAAGATAAAGAGAACATACAGTATATACATAAGGGCAGACTAGATGGACCGTATGGTCTCCTTCTACCGTCAACCTTCTATGTTTCTATTGACTGAATCCTCCACCCCTTCCTTTTCATGTCACCACACTCATAATGTTTTTAAACAACCTGCCCATAAATGTAAAGCCGCATAGAGGGGCTCGGTGAAAATGGCTGTGAAGGTGTGTAAATGTTGAAGTGGGTCACACAAATAAAAGGAGATGCGCCCGGTCTCATAATCCAGAACTATCCTGACTCTGACGGTGTCTTTGATGCGACCAGCAGCTACGCGGATCCATTTCCTGTCATGTCCCACTTCATAATGATCAAAATCTCTGTACAAACCCCAGGACTTGTTATTATTTCCTATCGCTGACTGCCCTCCTCTCCTGTCCATACTGGGGTAACACATCCCGACTGTCCAGTAATCTGACCCACCAGCATTCACTTCCCAGTAATGGTGCCCTGAGGAGAAACTCCGGCTGCTTAAAACCTGAGGATAATCCTGAAACCTCTCTGGTAATTTTGGCTGATTCTGCTTTTTATGTGACCGAGATACATTTGTCCTGTCATCTGATATATCGAGAATATCATGAGCTGTGTTAACATCCAGTAGTATGTGTGCAGGGGGCGCTATAGAGACCAATATATCAGACAAACCTGTGTGGATCGTGTGTGTGATTCCAGCCTCATCCAGCCCCCCTCCATCATGGAGCTGCTCATCATGTCTATCTCTGTCCTCATTACCCCCCTCCTCAGTGTCACACAGGTCACCGGTGTCTGATTGCTGTAAGACAGTCAGTGGGTCAGTCATGTCACACAGCTCCTCCATGTCACCCATCTTCCTGGATAGCTCCGCCTTCTTTATTTCCAGCTGCCGGATCCAATCAGAGAGAGCCCCGACCTCCGTCTGCCTGGAGATGTCACTCAGGACTCTCTTCTCCAGGTCTTTCAGCTGTCTCCTGAGGTCTCTAAACATGGCCGTGACTTTTGCCGTCTCTCTAGCTGCTATGGTTTCTGCCTCTTTGTAGCGAGCCTGCAGACTCTGCAATCTTTTCTCAGTCTCCTTTTTCTTTGTCATAAACTTCTGGAGATTGTTTTTCAGTATCTCTTTCTTCTTGTTAAAGGCTTCATCCAGCGTCTGCACTTTGTGTCCCTGATGTTCTCCATCCAGCCTGCAGGACATACAGAGATAGGCAGCATCCTCAGTGCAGTAATACTCCAGGATCTTCTTATGGACAGAGCATTTCCTGTTCTCCAGGGAAGTAGTGGGGTCCAGTAAGACGTGTTCCCGGGACTTGCTGTGGGCTCTCAGGTGATCCTCACACAGAGAAGCCTCACAATGTAGACAGGACTTAACAGCAGGTACAGGAGCATGAATACAGTAAGTACAGCAGATGCCAATTTGCACCTGACCTTGGTGAGTAGTCAAGAGATTCTCTGCTATGTTATGCAGGATTCTGTTGCTCTGCAGGGCTGGACGCTCCTGAAACTTTTCTCTGCACTCGGGACAGGAATAACGCTTAGACCTCTTCTGTGTATCCAGCACACGAGCAATACACACCCGGCAGAAGTTGTGTCCACATTTCAGCATTACAGGATCGGTATAAACGTTCAGACAAATGGAACATTCCAGCTCCTTCCTCAGTTCAGCAGACGCCATCACTGACAGCTGCAGAGCAAAGCCGGAAGAATGCAGTGTGATCTCCTTCTCATATTTCTACAAAGGGTGAGACAGGGGAGGTGACGCATATTGTGTGTACAGGGTGTTGTTACAGTGAGTAATGCAAACACTACAAAACACACACTAAATCCAGCTATGGGGGAGGGGGGATCAGTTTCATATGCTGAGATTCTGCCCTGTGCTGTGTTGCACATTCATGACAGCTAGATATGAGCGAAAAGTTTGGTTTGTCGAACTTTTCAAAAAAAGTTAGGTTTGGTTCAAGCTAGTTTGGGACACACTTTAGTTTAAAGCGCATGGAAAAATAATGCCTGACGGCCCTTAAAGTCCTTTATATACTTAAGTCACCTAAGGCCATATAAAAACATGTTTTAGTGGATGAATTAGTATTTAAATTGGCCGCAGATAATTAGTATACATATCACCTTAAAATAATTAGCATTTTAAATAGCCAGTGGCTGTTTTTGATAGTTTAAGGCACAGAAAAATTAGGGAGAAACGGAGGAGTGCGCGTGCACGCGTATCGTGAATGGCTTCTGCTTGATTCGGCTCCGCGCCCGGCGGCCAGATATCGGGGGAGCGGCGTGTTGCTCTCCGCGCATTGTGATGCTGATTTGTGCGGCTGCGGTTGTGAGGGACCCGTGGTGCCAGCGGACGTGTTGGAGCGCAGAAGGCAGGCACTGAGAGGCAGGTGTCGGCCCCAACAGCGTGGATCCTGAGAGGTCAAAATGGCGGAGGAGTTGACGATCGCAGACCTGGAGGAGATTGAAAGCAGCGAGGCGTCCTTTAGAGCGAGTGAGAGAGGGAGATTCAGCTCCTATCCTTCAGAGGTTCAGCCTGTGGTTAGCTCTGCAATTCTTGCGCAGTTTGAAAATATGCTGCAGAAAGCTCTTCTGTCCAACACTGCTGTTTTAAAGGAGCATATGTCTAAGGAATTAGATAAAGTGACTTTAGGTTTGCCGTCTCTTGATACAAGGTTGGGGGAGGTGGTGTGTGCGCAGGAAGCTCTGGACTCTGAAGTGCATCAGCTGAAGGTGGCGAACTCTACATTATCAGCGAGACTTGATGACTTTGAGAATAGAGATAGAAGGTCTAATCTTAGAATTAGAGGCCTCCCCGAACATATTGAGGATGTGTCATCTGCAGTCACTGCCCTGTGCCAGGAGTTAGTCCCTGGTATTCCTGTGGATAGACTAGAATTTGATCGTGTGCATAGGGCACTTGGTCCTCGCAGGCAACCTAAGGATCCTCCCAGGGAAATAATTGTCAAATTTCATTTTTTCAGAACCAAGGAGCTGATACAAAGAGCTTCGCGGCAAGCATCTACACTCTCATTTCAAGGTCACGATTATCAGATTTTTTCTGACCTTTCCGCCAATACTATCGCAAGGAGGAAGGAGTTGAAACCCCTTTTAGCCATTTTGCAGGAGCGCAACATAAAGTATAAGTGGGGTTTCCCCTTTCGCATAGCCTTCATCTATAAAGAGGTCCCCTACTCAGCGGCTACAATGGATGAGTTACAATCCCATATGACCTCTGCTGGTTTATTGAGATCGGCGCCAGCCAAGTCACAAGTCGCCCAAGTCCCAGCGTGCAGGAAAGAGGCAACGCCAAGGCAGTCGTGTATTGGGATGCAGTTCTTCCCTGTCTTTCAATGACGGATGATCGACGCTCGGTTGTGTGTTGGTTACTCTGGTTAAATTGTTAGCCCACGAGGCGTAGTTACTAGAAAATATGCTTTAATTGTCTGTGATGTTGACGATTAATATTTAGTATATTTAAGTAACTTTTTCTCTGATCATATCAGGTTGCTTGACGTTCTCTGGCGCAATTGTTAGTTGTAATTGCTTTAATTTGTGTTCTTTTATACAATGTTGCGTGCAATTGTTTGTGTCAGTTTGGTCATCCCCTGTGGCTGCCGGCAGATGCCTGACGCACTCCCATTACTTCGTTTGGATTTTTTTTTCTTTTCCAAAGATTTATTCTTTTTGTTAGTTTTGTTACAAATTTAGCGGCATTGTTGGCCCTGCAATAATCAAGCAGGGTCAATTGTTCACTTTTAGTGTATGCAGTACCCATTTAGGGGATTCCCCACCTTCCCCTCCCCTTTTTTTTTCTTTTCTTTCTTTTCACCTTTTCTCTTCTTTTCTGACCCATTCGCTTTACCCTATCCTCTTCTTCTTTTAATCTTATATTTTTAGTAACTTAGTTGTAATAATGACCTCTGTACTATCTTTGAACGTTCAGGGATTCAATTCTCCGTATAAGCAAAGTACAGCTTTTAGGAAGTTTAAAGCTATTCGCCCAGATGTGATTTGTCTGCAAGTAACACAGTTCTCAAAGTCCTTCAGAACTAAGTTCTTCGATGCAGCATACCCTCAGGTATTTAATGCATGTGCTGATACTAAGCAAAAGGGGGTATTAATAGGTTTTAGAAGGGGTACTCAGTTTCTCTGCAAAAGGGAAATAGTGGACCCAGAAGGTCTTAATTTTGGTTGGTAATATACAGGATGCGGAAGTCACCATTGCTACTTATTATGCCCCTAACGTAGACCAAATAACATTTTTGAGTACGTTTTTTAAGGAAGTTTGTGAGGTGGCCCTAGGGCAGCTAGTAATATGTGGGGATTCAAACCTTACTTTACCCCAGTTTCCCCTCAGTCCGCTGCGGCATCTAAAGCTTTCAGGGCGTTGCTTGATAAGCATCATCTGGTAGACTGCTGGAGAGAAGCTAATCCGGGTGTGCAAAATTTCCCCCATTTCTCGCACCTCCACACAGTATTTTCTAGGATTGATCATATTTTTTTGGCCCAGAGGACCCTTCCTACCATGAAGTCTGCTAAAATAATGCCAATTCCCTGGTCCGACCATGATGGGGTGGTTATTAAATTGGAGTCGTTACTCTGTAGACAGGCGGGTTTTTCTTGGTCTCTTAATAATACCCTACTGTCAGACCCAGTGATATTAGATACTGAATCCAAAGCCATCATAGAATTTTTTGAACTGAATGAGTCTCCCGATATTTCAGCGATCACCTGTTGGGAGGCCCATAAGCCCACTATTAGGGGTCAATTAATTACAATTGCTTCGAATAAAAAGCGGGAGAGAAATAGGTATATTGATGTTTTAGAGAGGGAATATCTTGGAGTGGCTGATAAGGTGAAGACTGATTCGTCCCCAACGCTACGTTCTAAACTCCATAGAGTCACACAGGAATTGAATCTGGCATTGGCGGGTAAGGTGGAGAATGCTATAAAATGGGTCAGACACAAATTTTATTGTAAGGCCAATAAGCCGGATTCTTTACTTGCCAGGAAATTGAAAGTCCCTGATCAGTGTTATAGACCAATTAGGCTTAAGGGGGATAGGGGGATTTTAACTAGCAATCCCAAAAAGATTACAGAAATATTTGCTAGCCAACATAGGGCCTTATTTATCAAGGGCTAGCGCCAGGTAGTGTCTGACGAGCGCCAGGTACCGCCAGCTAACGGCGGCTACCGACTCAAGTACGCCCGGCAGCGGGCACAATGACGCATTTATCACGCTAAATGAGGCTAGCGCCGGCGAGAGCGTCAGCTAGCGCGGGATTCATCATGTAGCCGACTGCAACGAACAGCGCCGCTACTAATCCCATCACAGCGCCAGGTATGACCTGTCGCTCCCTGGCGCTCTCCAATGCATTTCAATGGAGCAATCTTTAAATATTCATAATTAATTGATTTTATGTTTTTTTTTTTTTTTTTTAACTGTCAAAAATTCTGTGACCACTACGGCAATGTTAGATATTTTTTTTAAGGTAAAAAAAAAAAAAAATATGTGCAGAATTGAAATTACAGGTCTGATATTAATGTATTCATATTACAAAATGTTTAGAAAAACTTGTATAATTTTTACATTTAAAAAAATGGTTGTTTGGGGGTTAAAAACTACTTTACACACATCGCCGCCAGCGCTCTGGGGTTTAAACAAGGAATTCACAGCGCGATTAATTTTTGAGCGTGATTTGTTAATGAATCTGCAGCAAGCCGTTCGCTCTGGCCATTCGCTGTCAGGCGCACCTATACAACGCAGAACCTGTGAAACATCGACCCCTAACCCCGTATTCAACATTACCGCACACCGACTGAGTCGCTGTCAACAAGCAAACCCCGGCCAAGCACAGCGAATACTAGCTGGCGCTGTGAAAATCACGCTACTGGCGCTCATCTGTCGCTACCTGGCGCTATTAATGAATCGGCCTCTTAGTAAGTTGTATGCATGTTCCTCTTCCACTAATCAACGCGATTTGCAAGCCTTTTTTGATAAATGCTCTTTCCCGACACTGCCGGAGAAGCTACTTGAGGTGCTTGAAGCTGATTTTGGGCCCGAAGAGATTGAACATACAATTACTAATCTGAAATTGAACAAGAGACCGGGACCTGATGGTTTTTCAGCTGCGTATTATAAAGCATTTGGTCCCATCCTAGCTGCGAAGCTAGCCAAGATGTTTATTGCTGTGAGATCAGGTGGTTCCTTTTCCCAGGAAACCCTTCTGGCCTCGATTTCTATGATACCTAAACCAGATACAGATCCCACGGTTTGGTCCAACTTTAGGCCAATTTCTTTAATAAATTTAGATATGAAAATTTTCACTAAAATTCTGGCGGATAGGATGTCTGCGTTTTTGCCTAGCCTGATACATTCTGACCAAGTAGGCTCCATTCCAGGGCGACAGGCCGGGGATAATATAAGGAGAGTTATCCAACTTGCTTTTTCAGCTAGCTCTGGCCGAAAGCAATCAATGTATCTCTCATTGGATATAAGAAAAGCCTTTGATTCGGTTTCATGGGAGTACCTTTTTTTATTGCTGGAAAGATGGGACTTTGGTCCAAAATTTTTGGGTATGATTAGGGAGGTGTATGCTAACCCAATAGCTTATGTTAAATATAATGGCTTTCAGTCTAACAGATTTCCCCTCTTGAGAGGTACTAGGCAGGGTTGCCCTTTGTCCCCAATCCTGTTCGCCCTGCCGAGGAACATGTATATACATACATACACCCGGCCAGCATCCAGGGCCTGGCAGAGGCACAAGACACAGACCGGAATGTAAGGTCCCAAGGTGAGTCTGATTTTGCCATGACCTATTACAAAACGTTTAAGAAGGCAGTGTTATGCTACGCAACACACTGTACTTGGCCATTTAGCTAATCTTCCAATCTACATTCTAAGGACCAAGTCAACAGGACACACCAGGCCCCCAAACCCCTGCGTTAGCACCGAGGCCAAGGGCACACCAGGCTTCTACACCACAAACCCAAATTGTGGATTGCGATGAGGTAAGTCAATGGTCCTTGGTGTGTACTTTTAACATTGATATTTGAGAGCTTTTGTGGACAGAAATAAACTAAAAGGATGCTATATTTCTTTACAGACCACAGGAATACCACCCATCATCGACCATATACGAGATTTGGAGGAGGACACCCCACATATGTCACTAACCACTACTGAACCAGTGGCAGCAACGCAGTCAACCCCGGCACAGCCACCACATCCACAACCACCTTCGGAACCAGAACCAACCACCCGTCCCACTGCTCCAACCCAGTCTAGACGCCATATTTCCCAAAGAAGGCAACTTCAAATTTTGGAGGAAACATGGAGGCAGGAAAATATTGCCTTTGCTGCGACAACACAGCAATTCAATGAGACTGTGTGCACCCAACTCACAAACCTCAACGCCCAGTTAGAGGTATTAAACAGAAATATCTCTGCCCTAACCAGCCATATGGGTGAGATTAATCAAAGCCTGGCCCACATTGCAGCCAATTTGCAGGCACAACATCATTCCTCGTCACCATGCAACCCAACATACCACTAATTTGTGGGGAATACATTTTCTGACCCCACGTGTAATTTTTCTTTTGTTCCCAAAAAAACAAATGAAAAAACAAAATTTGTTTGTAAAAAAAATAAAAAAATAAAAATACATTTGTGATCTCTGAAAAAACACTAAACACTAGTTGTGCACGTATGGTTTGCGCGGTGCCACTTTGGGTGCAAGAAAAAGGAGGGGTGGGGAGGGCTGAAACTAAAGGTGGTGGAGTAGCCCACAAGCCAGGCGTCTATTGTAGTGCCCCCCCAGTCTCATCAAGACAACGGAACCTCATCTTCAAGAGAACAAAGCCTCGCTCCAACACAGAGCGAGTCCTCCTGGGGGCAGTATTGTAGCGCTCCTCTGCCTGTGAAGATCGGTGCAGGATGGGGGTCTTCATCCAGGGAAACAAAGGATAGGCAGAGTCTCCTGCCCTAAAACAAAAAAAAAAAAATTAAAAAAAAAGGTGTGCATTGCAACAATAGAAAAGAGGGACAAATAGGTGAGTGGGGTAGGGTGGGAGGAAAGGACATTTGTAATGAGACTACATGCACATCCAACCTGTACTCTCATTAAAAAAGTCTGGGGAATACTACTTACATAAGAGGGCAAGAACATGACGCAATAGGGTACAATCACTTAACCCATTTAATTTGTAGCTTAATAATTAGGCTCCAAATATACTACGAAAATATTTACCAATTAGTGGGTTAAGGGAAAAAACACAGTCAGACAGGGTGCGTAACCAATACAAGTTTCAGACACATACCCAGTAGCCAGCCACCAAAAAGATCGCCAGATTTGAATTGCTCATGTAGGCAGGAATTCCTAGGCAGGGAAAGCCAGAAAAACGACTCCCAAAAACCAAATCAGGGCCAGCCAGTGCCTGCACATTTATGCTATGTCCCATCTTCCAATTCCTGCACACAGGCAATAAAAAAAAAAATTAGGGAGACCCTGTAAAAAGGACCCCCCAAAAAAAACCCTAAAATATATCAAATACTCATGCCATTGATGTCCAAAGGCGTGCGGTGCAGCCTGGTTTCTGCCATACTCAGCAGGACAAGACCGCGGAGCTGGCGCCGCTGATGTGCTCCAACAGAGGACTGCATATTATTGCCCGAGTGCAAATACGGCTGCTCTGACTTGCCGTAAGTGAAGGCTTGGCGGCCCCGTTTTATTAGGGTGATTTCAATCGGAAATCAAGGCTCTGCATCACTGAAAAAAACGGACCAATGAACGAGGCGTCCGTTTTCCCGGGAAACAGCCTCGTGCGAGCCGACAATCGGAAAGGCGGCTGAGCGCACACCTGAGCGCATAAGCGCACACTAAAATCAATGTAGCACCCTTTCCTGACCCGATCAAAGCCCAAAACCAACGGGAAAACGCACGGGAGAGCTGAACGGGGAGGCTCTGCATCAAGCCATATAAGTCCTTTCATTTGACATCGAACATGGTCTACATATATTGTCCAGAGCCTGATAATCCACATAGTATCAGGCTCTGTGTGATATATATTTGATGTTTAGGTTCATTTAACGAAGAAGAAATTAATGGGGATCATGAATGTCTTGGTTACAATATGATAACATGCATATTGAGTGAGTGATACCCTTTATAAAATATTTATCTAATCTCATAGATGCCGGGTGTGGGCAGATCTTGGCAGACACTCCTATGAGGCAGGGAATGCTGGCCACTCCCCATAGTGTTCAATAGATTAGGAAACTGGGGCAACTAGTTAGTCAGAATGGATGGGCACCTTACCAGAATGAAGCAACTATAGGTATCCTCTCTTGTATCTCTATTTATCTCTCTCTTAGCATTATAACATTTATTGTACAACTTACTTTTATGTAACAACCTATGTTATGTACTGTAAAGTTACTTTAGTGCAAACCTATTTAACAACTGCCTATAATATTTAAGGTTATCTATCTGGGGAAACTTCATGAACATATTGGGTTAGTGAAGGTTATTTACTATGCTGGTAAATTAAACCCGTTTTAATTTATACATCTTACTGTTTGTGGTGGATAATTTCTCACACAATAGATTGTATGTGCAAAGTATTTAAGGTATTAAATATATCTCTTCTTGGGACATGTCACTGGATGTATGTGGACATCCTGAGCCACCATCGTCTTGTATCCAATTAGTGGCCGCTGGGCTGATATGATTATTAGTATTTGCAATATTTATATTAAGCTGTAGTAGAAATATTGGAGATTAATGTGCAGCAAATATTAATTTAAATCATACTTTCCCTTTTTCAGAAATACCTTGTAAAACCGGATTACCCCTTCCAGTGTTTGCAAATAGATTATATTCAGCTGCCCAAATGTGGTATCTATGAATATGTCCCGGTATGTGTGGGCACATTTTCCTCTTGGGTAGAGGCCTGGCCGGTTGCTAAGGCAACAGCCTCAGTGAGTGCAAAAACATTAATAACTATGGGCCTTATTCATCAAGGGATAGCGCCAGGTAGTGCCTGTACAGCGGCAGGTAGCGTCAAGTAGCGTCAGGTGAACGCCGGACACTGCACGCAATTACACATGAATCCGAATCTGGTGAGCGAGAAGAACAACGCCATGTAGCGTCCGATTCA
The DNA here is from genome assembly GCA_027917425.1 of Gastrophryne carolinensis. NCBI lineage: Eukaryota > Metazoa > Chordata > Amphibia > Anura > Microhylidae > Gastrophryne > Gastrophryne carolinensis. The sequence continues at coordinate 27,771,104 of CM051237.1, forward strand.
TCATTATCCCAGGCTCAGCGTACAGCGCCGGCATACTGCCTTGCAGATCGCCACGTCTTACCTCTCGCTACCTGGTGCTCTCCCATACATTTCAATGGACAATCCTTAAATCCCTTTCCTGATCCCATTTTTTCCCCTAAAAAAACACACAAACCTTCTTACATTTATTCTTGTGACAGAACATCCTAGGTGTAGTTAATTTCTCTATGTGTGTAGGTTGGTGTAATATATATATATATATATATATATATATATATATATATAGACCTTGGCTGACCCCTCTGCTCTGCATAACTTCCCCCCATAAACCCCCCCTGCATGCACACAGGGTCGCCTTGAATGACTATCTCCTCTCATAAAACTGCAAAGCATAAACAAAGTGTTATCAGAATCAACCAGCCATGGAGAGCAGATACAAGGTCCATATCCTGCCGCCTTCCATGGAATGTTCTCCTCATCCCCCCTCCCTGTGGAATCTCAGGGCAGATGGGGGATGTCATGTGGACCAGCTTTCAGGTACCCAAAGACGGAGAATCCCATATGAACCAATCAGACAGTGGGTGTCTCCCATCGCTCTGCCCATAGGAGGGGTCAGGAACTGACCCCTGGTTAGAGGGAATAAGGTGAGCTGGAGAATGGGGACAGGAGATCTCTGACTCTCTTACCATCAAGAGTGACACACGCTGCTTTTAACATCCAAGCAGAATAAGACCAGAAAGCACGTGGGGACAATTTATTTGATCGGACTGCAAGCCCAGACAGACACCTAAGTATTTTGCCATTTTTTTTTTTATATCACTTGCTATTTATCTAATTTACCGTGTTTTTATAGTTAATTCTGTTTTATCACCTTGCATCGTGTTTCTTGGTGTGCTGTTACACAGTTAATATTTCATAATTATGTATGGTATCTATATAGTTAATTCCTGTATTGCTGTTCTATGGACATTTCTATAGTCAGTTATGCTGCCACCTTTGGTCGTTTTTATGTATTGCACTTGTATGTATGTCAGAGAGGTCAGAGCTATGACTCATCTAAACCACTCCCATCTTCTCCAGGGAGCATTTCCTGGTTTATTGCTCATTGCCTTTCTGCCTTATGAGGCACATGTGTATTCTCCATGCTACTCTGATAAAAGCATCATCTTTTGACCGCCGCATGATACTGAAATCCATTCATTTTGCTGTATCCCACTGTTGTGATGGACTGAATAAATCGGCTTTGTGGATGAACACAGTATTTGGTGAGTTCAGCTATCTGATAAGGATCGTCCCCAGCGTTTCTCTAACTTACACGGGTTGGCACTGCTCTTACAAGGGAAAGAATCGCTATCACAACCTTCTGAGTCAGAATAGTCAAAAGATGTGTAGAATCCCTACAGCGTGTTGTGTATATGTGTGTGCCTAATCTGCAATCAAACTCAGTGCCATCCGCCATCTTGTGAAAGCACATGTCGCATAAGCTTACTGCACTGCATGTGGAAACTGCTTCTTTACATTGAACTGTATCTCACCTGCCATAAGCTGCTGCTAGGCTTCTTAAAGAGACAGTACCATTTGTTGCAAACTTATAAAAAATGTCTAGACCAGGCTCTGAACATTTGTCTATGAAAGAACCAATGCAGAAACAGCATGCCCCCGAACCAGCAGATGTGCAAGGAGCAGATTCTGCAGATATTACTGAGCAGAGCGTAAGACCCAAACGTACAATAAAACCGACACAGAAAGTCATGGAGAACTATGAAGCCACTAAAACGGACTTCTCCATTAATCTATCAGACCTCTGGGACAGAACCTCACACTGCATGTCAGTTATGTCACGCTTTAATAACCAACCAGCCGCATTGAGAGACTCTATAAATCACTTACATGCTGCATATGAACGCTACCAGCGGCTCTCTGCAAAGTACTCAGCTTTTTTGCAGGACTCTAATACTAGAGATTCTTCAGCAGAACGGACAAGGATTGATACATTGAACCAACAAAGGGACCTCGCAGTGCAAAGTGCTCAGTGTAAGGCAGAACTCCGCATCACTCAACTGGAGGAGATCAGATCTCACAAATCCACATCAAGCAAGCGCACTGCACTCTCTTCTAGATCCTCACGCTCCAGGTGCTCAACGTTAAGCGACAAGCTAATAGAGGCCCGCGCTGATGCTGAATCAAAAAAGGCACAAAGATCCTTCGCCAAAAAGCAAGCACAGATGGAAGCCCAGAGCAAAGCTCTCCAAGCGCAAATGGCTGCTCAACAAGCAGAAGCAGACTTCCAAATAAAGATTCTACAAATGGAAGGGGAGGAAGCCGCTTCCCTGGCAAGGCTGAAAGTCCTTGAACAAGCAATAGGACAAAGTACTAATTTGGACTGTCTTATCCCAGCAGAACTGGAAGATCCAGTTGAGCGCACCAGTGACTATGTACTAAAGCATAACGTTTGCAAGGACACAGGGTCGTTTCCTGTGCCCCTTACTAACGACACTGTTCTGACTCTTGACACAGAGACCTCTCAACTCCACATGCCTGAGCCTTTTCAAGTCTTCAACGCAAGCACAGCGACGCAGCAAACCACATCAGCTCCTGCCAACAACAACGTGACGTCCAGCGGCAAGACGCAATTCAAGCCACCGCCAGCGCAAGTCTTAGAGACTAAACCACGGTTAAATGCTCATGCAACATCATTCTACCCTGGTAGACCTCACCCTACAGCACCAGAAAACTTTCACACCCAAGGGGTTCCACAAGTTATTTTGGCACCACAGAGTGAGAGATCAGACTTGAATGACTTTGCCAGATATATGATACGCCGTGAGCTTATTAACACTAGCCTCTCAAGGTTTGATGATTGTGCCGAGAGCTACAGGGCCTGGAAATCAACCTTCAAGGCTGCTGTTGCTGACCTCAATCTTACTACTAAAGAAGAACTTGATTTGCTCATAAAGTGGCTGGGACCAGAGTCCGCAGATCGCGTTAAGAGACTAAGAACAGTACACGTTGACCACCCAGATGCAGGACTTGTTGCTGCATGGGCAAGACTCGAGCAAACCTACGGTAGTTCTGAAGCCATAGAAAGTGCTCTATTCAAAAGACTGCAAACCTTCCCAAAATTAGGAAACAAAGACTATCGCAAGCTCCAAGATCTAAGTGACCTCCTCATGGAACTAGAGTTGGCAAAGACAGACCCACGTCTACCTGGACTAAGCTTCCTGGACACCGCTCATGGTGTCAACCCAGTGGTATCTAAATTGCCATACAGCTTACAAGAGAAGTGGGCACAACAAGGATCAAGGTACAAAAGAGACAATAACGTATCCTTTCCTCCATTCTCATTCCTTTGCAGGTTCATTAGTGACCAAGCCTGGATGAGAAATGATCCCAGCTTCAGCTTCAGTGAAACCACCTTGCCTGCTGTATCATCAACAAGGTATGATAATGTGCTAACTAAACGTAGAGACTTTAATAGAGCAATATCTGTCAAGAGAACAGACATCTCACCCACCATTAGTACACCTAGCAATAAAGACGTTGCTGATGATAAAGATAAAGACCCTAATCGTCAGTGTCCAATTCACAAGAAGCCTCACCCCCTTAAGAAATGTCGTGGGCTTAGGGCAAAGACTTTACATGAGCGCAGGGAGATTCTCCAGAAACTTGGAATATGCTTCAAGTGCTGTGCTTCATATACCCATCTCGCTAAAGACTGTAAGGCTGTTATCAAATGTACAGAATGTGGTAGCGACAGACATGTTACAGTTATGCATCCTGGTCCACTCCCTGACAACCCACAGCAGCTACCTACCTCCATCCCTACCTCAAATCATGGCGGGGAGCAACGAGGCCCTGTTCCACCGAAGGATAATGTTTCTTCTTCATGCACAGAAGTCTGTGGAGAGGGTTTGGATCACAAATGCTGCGCCAAGGTTTGCCTAGTGAACATATACCCAAAGGACTATCCAGAGAAGGCCGTCAGGATGTATGCCATAATAGATGAACAGAGCAACAGATCCCTGGTGAAGCCCAAATTCTTTGATGTTTTCGGCATAGAGGGTCACGCCACACCGTATACTCTCAGAACCTGTTCTGGTCGTATAGAGACTTTTGGTAGAAGAGTCGACGGGTTCATGGTCTCTCATATCAAGGAGGGGGAGGGCATACTCCTACCAACCTTAGTCGAGTGTGACCAGATACCAGATGAAAGGGAGGAAATTCCCACTCCAGAAGCTGCATATCACCATCCTCACTTAAGACACCTGGTTAATGAGATTCCTGCAATAGACATGAGTGCTGAAATTTTGATCCTACTAGGAAGAGACATTCTTAGAGTGCATAAAGTACGCGAACAATGTGATGGGCCAGACGACGCTCCTTACGCACAAAGACTTGACCTAGGCTGGGTAATAGTGGGCGATGTATGTTTGAACAGGACTTGTGTGTCATCAGAGATCCACTCCTTCAAAACTTACGTGTTGGGAAACGGACGTGCATCCCACTTCAAGCGATGCCCTCACCATTATGAAGTGAAGGAGAATCCTCTTGACATCCTCCAAGTAAGACAGGTTACTCTTGACGACAACCTAGGTACTGCAGTGTTTAGTACTACAAGTGATGACGACAAAATAGCCTTGTCAGTTGAAGACAGAGAGTTCATCAAAATAATGGACAAAGAATTCTTCCAGGATGAGTCTAACAGCTGGGTTGCGCCACTGCCTCTTCGTGCTGCAAGGGCCAAACTCCCAACCAATCGTGAACAGGCTCTATCCAGGTTTAACTCATTGCAACGTACCCTAAAGAACAGGCCAGAAATGAAGGAACATTTCATCGCCTTTATGAAAAGGATCTTTGACAATGATCATGCCGAGCCAGCGCCACCACTTCAAGAACAAGATGAGTGCTGGTATCTACCTTTCTTCGGAGTGTACCACCCACGTAAGCCTAAACAGATCAGGGTAGTATTTGACTCCAGCGCCAAGTATCAAGGCATATCCCTGAATGATGTTCTTCTCACGGGTCCAAATCTAACCAACAACCTTGTAGGTGTACTTATGAGGTTTAGAAGAGAGCCAGTTGCAATAACTGCCGACATTGAGCAAATGTTTCATTGCTTCATTGTACGTGAAGACCATAGAAATTTCCTAAGGTTTGTGTGGCACCGTAACAACAACATGGACGATGAGATTATGGAATATCGCATGAAGGTACATGTTTTTGGAAATAGCCCCTCACCCGCTGTTGCAACATACGGTTTACAAAGGACTGCTCTTAGTGGAGAGAAAGAGTATGGAACAGATGCTCGACAATTCGTTGAGAGAGACTTTTATGTTGATGATGGGCTTAAATCTTTACCTACAGAGGAAGAAGCTATAGATCTGCTTCGAAGAACACAAGGTATGCTATCTGAGGCTAACCTCAGGCTACACAAGATTGCTTCAAATAGTGTTGCTGTTATGAAAGCCTTTCAACCTGGTGATCATGCGCCAGGTTTTAAAGACCTAAACCTGGGGATGGACATGCCACCTGTACAGAGAAGTCTAGGCCTACGGTGGGACTTATTAAAGGACACCTTCGGTTTTCAAGTCAGCTCTACAGACAAGCCATTCACTAAGCGTGGTGTGCTATCAGTGGTGAACAGTCTATACGATCCACTGGGATTTGTGGCTCCCATCACCATACAAGGGAAATCCTTGCTTAGACAGTTCTCAGAGACGATTAAAGATTGGGACGCTCCGCTGCCAGCAGACAAGCTTTCAAAGTGGGAGTCCTGGAGAAAATCTCTACATGCCTTAAATGAAATCTGTATACCGCGCTGCTACACTTTAACTTCCCTTGCTACGAGTCAGAAGAAGGAGCTGCACATCTTCTCGGATGCATCTACTGAGGCCATAGCAGCTGTTGCCTACCTCAAGGTAAGAGACTCCTCCAATCAAACTCACATAGGGTTTCTCTTTGGGAAGGCTAAGTTAGCACCTAAACCTGAGCACACAATTCCTAGGCTTGAACTTTGTGGGACTGTATTGGCTGTAGAAATTGCTGATTTCATAATGCGTGAGCTAGACATTCAGATAGATGACACCAAATTCTACACAGACAGCAAAGTTGTCCTGGGCTACATATACAACCAGACTAAACGTTTCTATGTGTATGTCAGTAACCGTGTAGAAAGAATCAGGAAATCATCTAGGCCTGAACAATGGCATTATGTCCCATCTGAAATTAATCCTGCAGATCATGCCACCAGGCCAGTGTCTGCAATTGCCTTTGCTAATTCTTCTTGGATAACAGGTCCTGAATTCCTGCTGGATGATCCAGACGAGACCACAACTGATGTCTTCAGTCTTCTAGAACCTGACAAAGATCCAGAGATTCGTCCAGAAGTTAAAACCCTCATCACCCATACTAAGCAAGGACTTGGCTTGGGCTGCCATCGCTTTGAACGTTTTTCTAAGTGGACAAGACTTGTACGCACCATTGCAAGGTTAGTTCACATTGCTCGCTGCTTCCACACAAAGCTCACTGATATTCAATGTCAAGGTTGGCACATGTGTCAAAAGCTTCTTTCTGCAAACAACATTGCTGAAGGTGAAATGATCATAATGCGCATTGTACAGCGGGAAGTCTTTGGCTCAGAAATCAAATGTATCCTTGACAAGAGGGACATTCCAAAAAATAGTCCCATTGCTAATCTGAACCCATTCATTGATAATGATGGCATGTTAAGAGTTGGTGGACGCTTGAACAAGGCCGAGCTAGGAGGACAAGAGCGAAATCCTCTCATCATACCTGCTCGCCACCACATTACCACTCTCCTTATACGGCACTACCATGAAGGGGTTAAGCACCAAGGTAGACACTTCACAGAGGGTGCCATAAGAGCTGCAGGCCTTTGGATTATAGGAGCAAAGAGACAAATTGCAGCCACACTGCACAACTGTGTTCACTGCCGTAAACTAAGAGGTAAACATCAGCTACAGCAAATGTCAGATTTGCCAACTGACCGGTTGAGTACTGACCCGCCGTTCACTCATGTCGGTCTAGATGTCTTTGGACCATGGACAGTAACAGCTCGCAGAACTCGAGGTGGCCAAGCAAACAGCAAGAGATAGGCAGTGCTGTTCACTTGCATGAGTGTGCGTGCAGTACACATTGAAGTGATAGAGTCTATGGATGCCTCAAGCTTCATCAATGCCTTTAGACGATTTCTTGCAATCAGAGGACCAGTCAAAACACTAAGGTCCGACTGTGGAACTAATTTCGTTGGTGCCTGTCGAGAGTTACAGCTCAACTCTAGGCCAATCCAAGACCTTTTAGCTGAAAAGGGGTGTACATGGATATTCAATCCTCCTCACTCTTCCCACATGGGCGGCTCTTGGGAGAGAATGATAGGCATCACACGTAAAATACTTGACTCTATCCTTATGGATTTGAATTCCGCAGGACTTACCCACGAGGTTCTAACAACCTTCCTAGCAGAAGCATCTGCCATAATCAACTCCAGACCACTTGTTACAGTGTCTACAGACCCAGAGAACCCAACCATCCTTACTCCAGCTACTCTGCTTACCCAGAAGCTTGGGACTGTTCCTGTTCCACCTGGAAACTTTAAATCAGGAAATCTGTGCTATGATCAGTGGAAGCGAGTACAACACCTCGCCAACTGCTTCTGGAATCGTTGGAAGATGGAGTATCTTTCTACTCTGCAAGGTCGCAGGAAATGGCAACGTATGAACCCTAACATACAAGTTGGAGATTTTGTTCTGCTTAAGGACCAACAAGCTGAGCGGATTGAATGGCCTGTGGGACTTATTATAAAGAGCGTTCCTAGTGATGATGGTAAGGTCCGCAAAGTGGAAGTGAAGGTTGCAAGACAAGGGACTGTAAAGACCTTCCTCAGACCTATCACGGAACTTATTTTGCTCTTGCCTTTTGGAGAATGAACTTTCTTACATAGACTGCTGGATCTTGTCTACTACTTCAAGAAAAGAAGTTGAAGTCTTGCATTATAGTTGTTGCATTTTTGCATGTTCTCTTTATGTTTTTCAGGTTTTCAAGATTTCAAGCAAATCCACTGTTATTCATTTGCATTGCATAACTACCGTTATGGTTTAGTGACATTTTTCAATGCCAGACGGGGAGTGTGCTGTTACACAGTTAATATTTCATAATTATGTATGGTATCTATATAGTTAATTCCTGTATTGCTGTTCTATGGACATTTCTATAGTCAGTTATGCTGCCACCTTTGGTCGTTTTTATGTATTGCACTTGTATGTATGTCAGAGAGGTCAGAGCTATGACTCATCTAAACCACTCCCATCTTCTCCAGGGAGCATTTCCTGGTTTATTGCTCATTGCCTTTCTGCCTTATGAGGCACATGTGTATTCTCCATGCTACTCTGATAAAAGCATCATCTTTTGACCGCCGCATGATACTGAAATCCATTCATTTTGCTGTATCCCACTGTTGTGATGGACTGAATAAATCGGCTTTGTGGATGAACACAGTATTTGGTGAGTTCAGCTATCTGATAAGGATCGTCCCCAGCGTTTCTCTAACTTACACGGGTTGGCACTGCTCTTACAAGGGAAAGAATCGCTATCACAACCTTCTGAGTCAGAATACTTGGTCTTTTTGTGGTTTTCTGTTTGTTTAACCCCCTTGGCGGCGATCCCGAGCGTGACTCGGGGTCAATTTGCGCTGTAAGTGGCGGTGACCCCGAGTCACGCTCGGGATCGATTTGGGAGCAAGAGCGGGCGGCGCAGCCTCCTTACCTTCTCCCTGCGATCCAGCGATGTCTCCGCCGCGATCGCAGGTGAGAGCCGGGGCTGCGGCGTCCCTCTCCGCTTCCGGGTTCCGTCTCTGTGAGCCGCAGAGGCTCATGGGGGCGGAGCCGTGCGTGAGAGACAAATGCAATGGCAACGCTTTCGTTGCCATTGCATTTGACTATATCGCAACGCCAAGGAGGCTAAATAAATTCTAAAAATACAGCAGAGGGTCACTTATGCTCTTAAGGATCTAATAAGCTCACGCTATTTCGGAAGAGCCTGGCTACCTTACTTGCCTAGGACGCTCGATCGCCCCCGCCTGGAAGTGGTTGTGGGTCGATCGATCCGTTCAATCTGTTTGGCGGTCTGATCAGATGAACGATCAATAGGTCTCATCAACCCGTGCAATCGTCACAATTCTGGCCAAGAAAATTACATTTTTGAAAACTTTTTTCAGTTTTTATTTATTTATGCAGAATTGACATCACAGGTCTGGAATTAATGTGTTCATGTTATAACAATGTAATTCCATATGTTTTCGCTTTGTTACTGGTGGATACATGTTCAAAAACTGCTCTTATAGCAACTCCTCACAATGTATTCATCAATGCTGCACAGCAACCGAGGTGCTCTGAACTAGGGACCCACGGCCGAGCACAGCGACTACTAGCGGTCGCTCTGAAATCCGCTTTACAGACGCTCATCCGTCGCTACCTGGCCTTAGTAATGAATCAGCCTCTAAGACTGTTTGTAGGCATGGCTTGTGCAAAAGGTTGGACTATGTAGAAGGATCTACCATCACAGCCCAGGTGTTTACTGAGGTAATGAAAAGGCTACAAATCGACCAACACCTACATACCCCCCTACCATCCACAAGCATCAGGAGATCAAGATCTGTGGGCAGACAAAGCTCACTTGGGCACAAGTCCTACCCGTGGCTTTGTTTTCAATGAGACACACCCCAAGGGGATCACATAAACCTTACATGCCCCCCTCCCAGCTTATCAACAATCAAGCTGCCTCCTGGGAACTGAGAGATGTGTGTCACGCAGGGGTGGGATGGTCATAGGGAGACCCGGGACAATGCCTGGTGGGTTGTACTGCTTTGGGGCCAGTGGGCTGCTGCTTTTAACACCTACATTCTATCCCTTAGTCTCCCTCTCAGTCCCCTGTACCCACAAGCCAAGAAACCCCAGCCCCCAATGCTATAGTGGCCCCAATCCGCCACTGGTGTCACCTGACACTAACCCAACCCTATTGGAGAAAATCGGACGCTTCTTACACTCATTGTGATGGATTCTGTTCCTGGTGCTGGATTCAAAGGAGCCGAGAGAAAGAAGAGTCAAACCAGGCCAAGGGGTGAATGTGGTCCCACCTGGTGCAGCCTCTCACATTCCCCCCTAGGCCTGGTTTGACCCTTCTGAATTGCGGTTCCTTTGAATCCAGCAGCAGGAACGGAATCCATCACAGGCTCTGGGCTGCGGATCCTGTCTCTCCAAACTTCAGGTAGATTGTGTGACTAATGCCCTTATTCATCAAGCGATAGCGCCAGGTAGTGTCTGACGAGCGCCAGGTAGCGGCAGCTAACGGCGACTACCGACTCAAGTACGCCCGGCGGCTGTCACAATGACGCATTTATCAAGCAAAATAAGGCTAGCGCCGGCGAGAGCGACGGCTAGCGCGGCATTCATCATGAAGCCGCCTGGAACGAACAGCGCCGCTGCAAATTCCCTCACAGCGCCAGGTATGAGCTGTCGCTCCCTGGCGATGTCCAATGCATTTCAATGGAGCAATCTATAATTAATCATAATTAATTGGTATTATTTATTTATTTATTTTTTTATGTCAAAAAATCGGAGACCACTTCTGCAATGTTAGGATTTATTTTTAAGTAAAAAAAAAATTTAAAACAAATTTGTGCAGAATTGATCTAACAGGTCTGGGATTAATGTATTCATATTACAAAATGATTCTAAACACATGTATAATGTTACATTCCAAAAATATGGTTGTTTAGGGGTTAAAAACTAGTTAATACACATCGCCGCCAGCGCTCTGGGGTTTAAACAAGGAATGGACAGCGACAGCACATTCGGAGCGTTATTTGTTAATGAATATGAAGCTAGCCGTTCGCTCTGGCCATTCGTTGTCAGGCGCTCACATACAACGCTGGACCTGTGAAACAGCGACCCCCCAGCCCGTATTCAACATTACCGCACACCGACTGAGTCGCTGTCATCAAGCTAACGCCGGCCAAGCACAGCGAATACTGGCTGGCGCTGAAAAAATCACGCTACAGTCGCTCATCTGTCGCTACCTGGCGCTATTAATGAATCGGCCTCCCCGACCAATAGGAGGCGCTGTCAGCTCTCTATTGCTGCAATTAAAGTGGAAGAAAACCCAGGATTTTCACTATCCCCGGTTTTGATTCTTGCCCTGTGCATCCCAATTTGGGACACCTCACTAGGTGAAACCCCCACAATTGTCAATTAAAAACGTACCTTTCCCTGGTCCTTCCCTATGATACATGCACGAGCTTAGCACCGTATGCCGTATATAATAATGCTCTGCAAACAGCTCTGTTTACACACAAAGCTTGGCAATAGGGAGCGGGAGCTGTGACCAAACTGGTAATTAATGTGTCTGTGTATATATATATATATATATATATATATATATATATATATATATATTGCTCTGTATAAATCTTCCCCCCTCTGTATAACCCCCCCTCCTGCTTGCCTTGGAGAATCCCAGATGCACCAATCAGACAGTGGGTGACTCCAATCGCTCTGCCCATAGGAGGGGTCAGAAACTGATCCCTGGTTAGAGGGAATAAGGTGAGCTTCAGACTGGGCAGAGGGGACTCTAATCTTACCATCAAGAGTGACACACGCTCCCTATTAACATCTAAGCAGAAGACCAGAAAGCGTGTGTGGACTGAGAGACAATTTGACCGAATCGCAGCCCAGACAGACAACGGGGAGGCTGATGTATTAATAGCGTCATGTAGCGACAGTTGAGCGACTGTAACGGTATTTTCACAGCGCCCCCTAGGAGTCGCTGTGCTTGGCCGTTGTTCGGTTGTTGATAGCGACTCAGTCGGTGTGCAGTAATGTTGAATACAAGGTGACGAGTCGCTATTTGACAGGTTCCGCGATGTATGGGTGCGCATGATAGCGACTGGTCAGAGCGACCGGCTCCCACCATATTCATCAAAAAATCAGGCTCAAAAAATTCAAGTGCTGTGAAATGCATGTTTAAACCCCAGAGCGCTGGCGGCGATGTGTTAAAAGTAGTTTTTTAACCCCCAAACCACCATATTTTTGGAAACAAAAAAAAAAAAGTTTTTTAAATAATATAGTAATATGAATACATTAATATCAGACCTGTAATATCAATTCTGCACAATTTATTATTTTTTTTCCCTTAAAAAAATTATCTAAAATGGCAGGTCACAGAATTAAAAAAAAAAAAAAAAAACATTAATAACAATTAATTATTAATATTTAAAGATTGTTCCATTGAAATGCATTGGAGAGCGCCAGGTAGCGAGAGGTCATACCTGTCGCTGTTCAAGATCGGACGCTGGCGCTGTGGGCTGAGGCTGGAATAATGATGAATGAGTCGCTATATGGCGCTATCTCAGTCGCTAAGCAGGATCGGCTTGATAAATGTGTGATTGTGGTGGGGAGCCGGCGTTCTCGTGGCGGGGCCCGTCATTACCGGCCGCTCACCAGTCGCTACCTGTCGCTATTCCTTCATAAATAAGGGCCCAAGTATTTTGCCATTTTTTTATATCTCTTGCTATTTATCTTATTTACCGTGTTTTATAGCTAAATTATAAATTATAGTTATAGTTAATTCTGTTTTTGTGTTTTCTGTTTGTTTAAATAAATTCTAAAAATACAGCAGAGGGTCAGTGATGCTCTGAATGAAGAATCTAAAAAGCTCGCACTATTTCTGACGAGCCTGGCTACCTTACTTGCCTAGGACGCTCAATCGCCCCCCCCCGTCTGGAAGCGGTTGTGAGTCGATGGATCCGTTGGATCTGATTGTGTTGTGTGTGGCTTATATAGAGGTGAGCACTGTTTGTGTTCTGGTGGCAGCAGATTATAGCCACACGTGTTGCCAATTGAACAATTGCGGTGACACTCGTGGGGTACGATTGGCCGGTTTGATCAGATGAACGATCAATAGGTCTGATCAACTTGTGCAATCATCACAGGAGCAGCTGCATCCTAAGTTTCCCTTTAGACATGGGCAGGATCCTAACTGGGATGGCTGGGTGCGGGAGCGTGCCTCAGCCCAGAGATGCTGCGGATGCAGACGCTGATGTTTATATCGCCGTGGGAGCCAGGGCAAAGCTACATTTTGCAATGACCCATGGCAGGGCCGGCTCCAGGGTTTTGTGGGCCCCTTGTGTCACATCTCATGCCCCGCGATGTGAAACCCCCTGGGACCGCTCATATACTCACCTCACATATTAATGATCTACATAAAGAGCGGGGAGCACACCCCCAGTTTCTCTAATGTGTGCTTCCATGCCCAGCCAGCCCTAGAGATGCCAGCAATGCACCTGACACGAAACAGCGGTGTGGGGCCCTGGAATGGTTAATGTTTGTGGGGGTTTCTGGGGCATTTTACACAGTGGGGCATCCCAAATTGGAATGGCCCAGGGATTGTAAATTGGCTGGCTGGTCCCCTTTAAACTCCCCCACTGGCATTAGTCATTGATTTAGCGAGTAGCCCTGCCTCCTAAATTATCGGTGGCATAGGGGGCGCCACCTTTCCCAACAAAAAATTACCAAGAAAAAAGTAGGAGAGAGGGAGAGAAAAGAATACGTAAAAAAAAGAGCACGAGAAATAGAATGAGAGAAAAAAAGAGATGAGAAAGAAAAAGAGAAATAGACAAAAAGAAAAAAAAAATAGAAAGCAGGGTCGAAAGAGAAAGAGGGATAACGTGAGGAGAGGGAGAAAGAAAAGAGAAGAAGAAATGGGATGGAATGGAAAGAGAGAGGGGGGACCAAGAGTGGGGAATGGAAAAAAAGTAAGTGGGAGACAAAAGGGTAGGAAAGGCGAAAGTGAGAAGGAAGGGAAGAAGATAAAAGCAAGAAAAGAAGAAGAGGAGAAAAGAAAGTGAAAAAGAGAGAAGGGAAAAGAAAAAGAAGAGAGTGAGTGAAGCAAGGAAGAGAGGGGAAACAAATTGGGGGATATGTAATGGAGGTAATACAAGTAGTAAAGAAAGATATAGAAGTAAGAAAGAAAGCAAATGAGATATAGAAAGAAGAAGTGTGATAGAGAGTGAAAAAAATAGAGTCCGCTGCTGTCCTCCTCTCCATGTGGCTGACGACAAGAGAAGGTGCAAAAGCTGCCTTTAGAGTAGAGGCGAGTGGATGGCGGCACCTGCGACTGGGAGCGAGCGCGTGTGCAACCCTGTGTTGCCCCCTGTGTACAGTGGCTAAGGTTGCCACCTTTCCCAGCAAAAACTACTGACTAACTTGGGCCTGGTTATGTGGGGGAGCGCCACTAGGAATTGTGATGCGAGGGAGAGTGCGAGGAGAGAGAAAAAGGGAGAAGTAAATAGAGAGGGGAGAGAGAGGCAGGGGATGGGGGCAGTCTGGAGAAAAGAAGGGAGAGGGGGGACATGATGGAGACCTTTATATATGTGACAGGATTAAATAAGGTTCAGGAGGGAAGTGTTTTTAAGAAAAAACTTAATGATAGAACAAGGGGCCCAACCTGAAGCTAGTCGGGGGGAAGATCAGGAGCAATGTTAGAAAATATTATTTTACAGAAAGAGTAGTAGATATCGGGAACAAACTTCCAGTAGAAGTAGTTGAAAAATCAACAGTCACTAAATTTAAACATGCCTGGGATAAATTTAGATAAATTAAGATAAAGAGAACATACAGTATACACATAAGATACAGAGAACATACAGTATACACATAAGATACAGAGAACATACAGTATACACATAAGATACAGAGAACATACAGTATACACATAAGATACAGAGAACATACAGTATACACATAAGATACAGAGAACATACAGTATACACATAAGATACAGAGAACATACAGTATACACATAAGATACAGAGAACATACAGTATACACATAAGATACAAAGAACATACAGTATATACATAAGATAAAGAGAACATACAGTATACACATAAGATAAAGAGAACATACAGTATACACATAAGATAAAGAGAACATACAGTATACACATAAGATAAAGAGAACATACAGTATACACATAAGATACAGAGAACATACAGTATACACATAAGATACAGAGAACATACAGTATACACATAAGATACAGAGAACATACAGTATACACATAAGATACAGAGAACATACAGTATACACATAAGATACAGAGAACATACAGTATACACATAAGATACAGAGAACATACAGTATACACATAAGATACAAAGAACATACAGTATATACATAAGATAAAGAGAACATACAGTATACACATAAGATAAAGAGAACATACAGTATACACATAAGATAAAGAGAACATACAGTATACACATAAGATACAGAGAACATACAGTATACACATAAGATACAGAGAACATACAGTATACACATAAGATACAGAGAACATACAGTATACACATAAGATACAAAGAACATACAGTATATACACATAAGATAAAGAGAACATACAGTATATACATAAGATACAGAGAACATACAGTATACACATAAGATACAAAGAACATACAGTATATACACATAAGATAAAGAGAACATACAGTATATACATAACATACAGAGAATATACAGTATACACATAAGATACAAAGAACATGCAGTATACACATAAGATACAAAGAACATACAGTATATACACATAAGATAAAGAGAACATACAGTATATACATAAGATACAGAGAACATACAGTATACACATAAGATACAAAGAACATACAGTATATACACATAAGATAAAGAGAACATACAGTATATACACATAAGATAAAGAGAACATACAGTATATACATAAGATACAGAGAACATACAGTATACACATAAGATACAGAGAACATACAGTATACACATAAGATACAGAGAACATACAGTATACACATAAGATACAGAGAACATACAGTATATACATAAGATACAGAGAACATACAGTATACACATAAGATACAGAGAACATACAGTATACACATAAGATAAAGAGAACATACAGTATACACATAAGATACAAAGAACATACAGTATATACACATAAGATAAAGAGAACATACAGTATATACATAAGATACAGAGAACATACAGTATACACATAAGATACAAAGAACATACAGTATACACATAAGATACAGAGAACATGCAGTATACACATAAGATACAAAGAACATACAGTATACACATAAGATAAAGAGAACATACAGTATATACATAAGATACAGAGAACATACAGTATACACATAAGATACAGAGAACATACAGTATACACATAAGATACAGAGAACATACAGTATATACATAAGATAAAGAGAACATACAGTATATACATAAGATACAGAGAACATACAGTATACACATAAGATAAAGAGAACATACAGTATACACATAAGATACAGAGAACATACAGTATACACATAAGATACAGAGAACATACAGTATACACATAAGATAAAGAGAACATACAGTATACACATAAGATACAGAGAACATACAGTATATACATAAGATAAAGAGAACATACAGTATATACATAAGATACAGAGAACATACAGTATACACATAAGATAAAGAGAACATACAGTATACACATAAGATACAGAGAACATACAGTATACACATAAGATACAGAGAACATACAGTATACACATACGATAAAGAGAACATACAGTATACACATAAGATACAAAGAACATACAGTATATACACATAAGATAAAGAGAACATACAGTATATACATAAGATACAGAGAACATACAGTATACACATAAGATACAAAGAACATACAGTATACACATAAGATACAGAGAACATGCAGTATACACATAAGATACAAAGAACATACAGTATATACACATAAGATAAAGAGAACATACAGTATATACATAAGATACAGAGAACATACAGTATACACATAAGATACAAAGAACATACAGTATACACATAAGATACAGAGAACATGCAGTATACACATAAGATACAGAGAACATACAGTATATACATAAGATAAAGAGAACATACAGTATACACATAAGATACAGAGAACATACAGTATACACATAAGATACAGAGAACATGCAGTATACACATAAGATACAGAGAACATACAGTATACACATAAGATACAGAGAACATACAGTATACACATAAGATACATAGAACATACAGTATATACATAAGATAAAGAGAACATACAGTATACACATAAGATACAGAGAACATGCAGTATACACATAAGATACAGAGAACATACAGTATACACATAAGATACAGAGAACATACAGTATACACATAAGATACAGAGAACATACAGTATACACATAAGATACAGAGAACATACAGTATACACATAAGATACAAAGAACATACAGTATATACACATAAGATAAAGAGAACATACAGTATATACACATAAGATAAAGAGAACATACAGTATATACATAAGATACAGAGAACATACAGTATACACATAAGATACAAAGAACATACAGTATACACATAAGATACAAAGAACATACAGTATACACATAAGATACAGAGAACATGCAGTATACACATAAGATACAGAGAACATACAGTATACACATAAGATACAGAGAACATACAGTATATACATAAGATACAGAGAACATACAGTATACACATAAGATACAGAGAACATGCAGTATACACATAAGATACAGAGAACATACAGTATACACATAAGATACAGAGAACATACAGTATACACATAAGATACAAAGAACATACAGTATATACACATAAGATAAAGAGAACATACAGTATACACATAAGATACAGAGAACATGCAGTATACACATAAGATACAGAGAACATACAGTATACACATAAGATACAGAGAACATGCAGTATACACATAAGATACAGAGAACATACAGTATACACATAAGATACAGAGAACATACAGTATACACATAAGATACAGAGAACATACAGTATACACATAAGATACAAAGAACATACAGTATATACACATAAGATAAAGAGAACATACAGTATACACATAAGATACAGAGAACATACAGTATATACACATAAGATAAAGAGAACATACAGTATACACATAAGATACAGAGAACATACAGTATACACATAAGATACAGAGAACATACAGTATACACATAAGATACAGAGAACATGCAGTATACACATAAGATACAGAGAACATACAGTATACACATAAGATACAGAGAACATACAGTATACACATAAGATACAGAGAACATACAGTATACACATAAGATACAAAGAACATACAGTATACACATAAGATAAAGAGAACATACAGTATATACATAAGATACAAACAACATACAGTATATACATAAGATACAGAGAACATACAGTAATCACATAAGATACAGAGAACATACAGTAATCACATAAGATACAGAGAACATACAGTATATACATAAGATACAAACAACATACAGTATACACATAAGATACAGAGAACATACAGTAATCACATAAGATACAGAGAACATACAGTATACACATAAGATAAAGAGAACATACAGTATACACATAAGATAAAGAGAACATACAGTATACACATAAGATACAGAGAACATACAGTATACACATAAGATACAGAGAACATACAGTATACACATAAGATACAGAGAACATACAGTATACACATAAGATACAGAGAACATACAGTATACACATAAGATAAAGAGAACATACAGTATACACATAAGATAAAGAGAACATACAGTATACACATAAGATAAAGATAACATACAGTATACACATAAGATAAAGAGAACATACAGTATACACATAAGATACAGAGAACATACAGTATACACATAAGATACAGAGAACATACAGTATACACATAAGATACAGAGAACATACAGTATACACATAAGATACAAAGAACATACAGTATATACACATAAGATAAAGAGAACATACAGTATATACATAAGATACAGAGAACATACAGTATACACATAAGATACAAAGAACATACAGTATATACACATAAGATAAAGAGAACATACAGTATATACATAACATACAGAGAATATACAGTATACACATAAGATACAAAGAACATGCAGTATACACATAAGATACAAAGAACATACAGTATATACACATAAGATAAAGAGAACATACAGTATATACACATAAGATAAAGAGAACATACAGTATATACATAAGATACAGAGAACATACAGTATACACATAAGATACAAAGAACATACAGTATACACATAAGATACAGAGAACATACAGTATATACATAAGATACAGAGAACATACAGTATACACATAAGATACAGAGAACATACAGTATACACATAAGATACAGAGAACATACAGTATACACATAAGATACAGAGAACATACAGTATATACATAAGATACAGAGAACATGCAGTATACACATAAGATACAGAGAACATACAGTATACACATAAGATACAGAGAACATACAGTATATACATAAGATACAGAGAACATACAGTATACACATAAGATACAGAGAACATACAGTATACACATAAGATACAGAGAACATACAGTATATACATAAGATACAGAGAACATGCAGTATACACATAAGATACAGAGAACATACAGTATACACATAAGATACAGAGAACATACAGTATACACATAAGATACAGAGAACATACAGTATATACATAAGATACAGAGAACATACAGTATACACATAAGATACAAAGAACATACAGTATACACATAAGATACAGAGAACATACAGTATACACATAAGATAAAGAGAACATACAGTATACACATAAGATACAGAGAACATACAGTATATACATAAGATACAGAGGAAATACAGTATATACATAAGATACAGAGAACATACAGTATATACATAAGATACAGAGAACATACAGTATACACATAAGATACAGAGAACATGCAGTATACACATAAGATACAGAGAACATACAGTATATACATAAGATACAGAGGAAATACAGTATATACATAAGATACAGAGAACATACAGTATATACATAAGATACAGAGAACATACAGTATATACATAAGATACAGAGAACATACAGTATACACATAAGATACAGAGAACATACAGTATATACATAAGATACAGAGAACATACAGTATACACATAAGATACAGAGAACATACAGTATATACATAAGATACAAAGAACATACAGTATACACATAAGATACAGAGAACATACAGTATATACATAAGATACAAAGAACATACAGTATACACATAAGATACAGAGAACATACAGTATACACATAAGATACAGAGAACATACAGTATATACATAAGATACAAAGAACATACAGTATACACATAAGATACAGAGAACATACAGTATATACATAAGATACAGAGAACATACAGTATACACATAAGATACAGAGAACATACAGTATATACATAAGATACAGAGAACATACAGTATACACATAAGATACAGAGAACATACAGTATACACATAAGATACAGGGAACATACAGTATACACATAAGATACAGAGAACATACAGTATACACATAAGATACAGGGAACATACAGTATACACATAAGATACAGAGAACATACAGTATACACATAAGATACAGAGAACATACAGTATACACATAAGATACAGAGAACATACAGTATACACATAAGATACAGAGAACATACAGTATACACATAAGATACAGAGAACATACAGTATATACATAAGATACAGAGAACATACAGTATACACATAAGATACAAAGAACATACAGTATACACATAAGATACAGAGAACATACAGTATACACATAAGATACAGAGAACATACAGTATATACATAAGATACAGAGAACATACAGTATACACATAAGATACAGAGAACATACAGTATACACATAAGATACAGGGAACATACAGTATACACATAAGATACAGAGAACATACAGTATACACATAAGATACAGGGAACATACAGTATACACATAAGATACAGAGAACATACAGTATACACATAAGATACAGAGAACATACAGTATACACATAAGATACAGAGAACATACAGTATACACATAAGATACAGAGAACATACAGTATACACATAAGATACAGAGAACATACAGTATATACACATAAGATACAGAGAACATACAGTATATACACATAAGATACAGAGAACATACAGTATACACATAAGATACAGAGAACATACAGTATATACACATAAGATACAGAGAACATACAGTATATACACATAAGATACAGAGAACATACAGTATACACATAAGATACAGAGAACATACAGTATATACACATAAGATACAGAGAACATACAGTATATACACATAAGATACAGAGAACATACAGTATACACATAAGATACAGAGAACATACAGTATACACATAAGATACAGAGAACATACAGTATACACATAAGATACAGGGTACATACAGTATACACATAAGATACAGAGAACATACAGTATACACATAAGATACAGAGAACATACAGTATACACATAAGATACAGAGAACATACAGTATACACATAAGATACAGAGAACATACAGTATATACATAAGATACAGAGAACATACAGTATACACATAAGATACAGAGAACATACAGTATACACATAAGATACAGAGAACATACAGTATACACATAAGATACAGAGAACATACAGTATATACATAAGATACAGAGAACATACAGTATACACATAAGATACAGAGAACATACACTATACACATAAGATACAGAGAACATACAGTATACACATAAGATACAGAGAACATACAGTATACACATAAGATACAGAGAACATACAGTATACACATAAGATACAGAGAACATACAGTATACACATAAGATAGAGAGAACATACAGTATACACATAAGATACAGAGAACATACAGTATATACATAAGATACAGAGAACATACACTATACACATAAGATACAGAGAACATACAGTATACACATAAGATACAGAGAACATACACTATACACATAAGATACAGAGAACATACACTATACACATAAGATACAGAGAACATACAGTATACACATAAGATACAGAGAACATACAGTATACACATAAGATACAGAGAACATACAGTATACACATAAGATATAGAGAACATACAGTATATACATAAGATACAGAGAACATACAGTATACACATAAGATACAGAGAACATACAGTATATACATAAGATACAGAGAACATACAGTATACACATAAGATACAGAGAACATACAGTATACACATAAGATACAGAGAACATACAGTATACACATAAGATAAAGAGAACATACAGTATACACATAAGATACAGAGAACATACAGTATACACATAAGATAAAGAGAACATACAGTATACACATAAGATACAGAGAACATACAGTATACACATAAGATACAGAGAACATACAGTATACACATAAGATACAGAGAACATACAGTATACACATAAGATACAGAGAACATACAGTATATACACATAAGATACAGAGAACATACAGTATATACACATAAGATACAGAGAACATACAGTATACACATAAGATACAGAGAACATACAGTATATACACATAAGATACAGAGAACATACAGTATATACACATAAGATACAGAGAACATACAGTATACACATAAGATACAGAGAACATACAGTATATACACATAAGATACAGAGAACATACAGTATATACACATAAGATACAGAGAACATACAGTATACACATAAGATACAGAGAACATACAGTATACACATAAGATACAGAGAACATACAGTATACACATAAGATACAGGGTACATACAGTATACACATAAGATACAGAGAACATACAGTATACACATAAGATACAGAGAACATACAGTATACACATAAGATACAGAGAACATACAGTATACACATAAGATACAGAGAACATACAGTATATACATAAGATACAGAGAACATACAGTATACACATAAGATACAGAGAACATACAGTATACACATAAGATACAGAGAACATACAGTATACACATAAGATACAGAGAACATACAGTATATACATAAGATACAGAGAACATACAGTATACACATAAGATACAGAGAACATACACTATACACATAAGATACAGAGAACATACAGTATACACATAAGATACAGAGAACATACAGTATACACATAAGATACAGAGAACATACAGTATACACATAAGATACAGAGAACATACAGTATACACATAAGATAGAGAGAACATACAGTATACACATAAGATACAGAGAACATACAGTATATACATAAGATACAGAGAACATACACTATACACATAAGATACAGAGAACATACAGTATACACATAAGATACAGAGAACATACACTATACACATAAGATACAGAGAACATACACTATACACATAAGATACAGAGAACATACAGTATACACATAAGATACAGAGAACATACAGTATACACATAAGATACAGAGAACATACAGTATACACATAAGATATAGAGAACATACAGTATATACATAAGATACAGAGAACATACAGTATACACATAAGATACAGAGAACATACAGTATATACATAAGATACAGAGAACATACAGTATACACATAAGATACAGAGAACATACAGTATACACATAAGATACAGAGAACATACAGTATACACATAAGATACAGAGAACATACAGTATACACATAAGATAAAGAGAACATACAGTATACACATAAGATACAGAGAACATACAGTATACACATAAGAGCAGACTAGATGGAGCATATGCTCTCCTTATGTCGTCAACCTTCTATGTTTCTATGAGAAAAAGAAAGTGATAGAGAAGACAATGATAGAAAGTTGAAAGTGAGGAGGAATGGAACAAGGGAGGGGGGGGGAGTGAAAAGTAAAAAATGAGATGAAAACAGAAAGTGAGAAAGAGAGGTATGAGCAAAAGAGGGAAGTGCATGAAACAAAGAGAAGAGGTAAGAAAGAAAGAAAGAAAGATAGAAAAGTGAGAGGAAAGCTGGGAGAAATAAAAGGTGTGAAAAAGGGAGGTAAAGAAAGTGTAACAGAGAGTGAAAGAAAGAAGAAAGAGGGAAGGAAGACATAAAGGAGTAAAGGGAAAGAGAGAGCTAATAAGAAAGACATTTAAAAACATGGAAAAGTGAGAAAAAAAGAGAAAGATGATAGAGGAAGTAAAGACGGGCAGGCTGATTCATCAATAACGCCAGGTAGCGACAGATGAGCATCTGTAGCAGGCATTTTCAGAGCGGCCGCTAGTAGTCACTGGATTCGGCCATGGGTCGCTAGTTCTTAGCAACTCAGTCACTGTGCAGCAATGATGAATACATTGTGAGGAGTCGCTATTTGACCAGTACAGCGATGTATGGGAGCGCATGTTAGCGACTGGTCAGTGCGACCGACTCACAACATATTCAGCAAAAAAACATCCTCACAAATCTCTGGGGCTGAAAAATGCTCCTCTGAAGCCCAGAGCGCCGGAGGCTGTGTGATTAAAGTCTGTTTTTCAGCATCTATCCACTAGTAACAAAGCGAAAACATATGGACTGACATTGTAATAACATTGTAACATGAACACTTTAATGCCAGACCTGTAATGTCAATTCTGCAGAAATATATAAAACATGAAAAAACTGCATTTTCAATGCCAGAAGAGGTCACAACATTATTTGAGATTTAAAAAAAATAAAAACAAAACCTAGTTTAAAGAGAAGAAAAGGATCGTCCATTGAAATGTATGGGAGAGCGACAGGTAGCGATAGGCAATACCTGGCGCAGTGCAAGGCTGAACGCCGGCGCTGTTCGCTGAGCCTGGGATAATGATGAATCGGATGCTACATGGCGTTATCCCAGCTCTCTTAACAGATTCTGCTTGATAAATGTGCAATTGCTGCCGTGTCCGGCGTTCACCTGTCGCTACCTGTCGCTATCCCTTCATGAATAACCCCCAAAGACTCTGGTCACCAAATAGGACAGCAGGAAGCTCAGCATGTCCGATCTGTAACCTGTATAGAGGGGATAGGAGCTGGGGGATAGAGCCTGGAGAATGGGGCACATAGAGGAGGGAGGTCATGGACTGCAGGCACCACACGGCTGTAACTGGCCAGGACGCGACGCCATTCCCCGGAACGTTCCAGAGAGAAACAGGAGGAGGGGGGGGTGGGGCATGGCTGACGTCACAGCAAGAGCAGAGGAGAGTAAATGAGGCCACACAGCATTGACAAATAAACATACAGACGGCTTCCCCGGCGCTGTGCAATAGCAGACTAGCCAGGACTGCGGCCTCCATTACCAGGTAGCACACTTTCTGCTCTCTGCCGTCCCCCTGCAATGGCCACCTGCTGGCCTTGAACTATAATGGCGGCTTTCCAGCAAAGCTTCTTGTGGCGGGCCGGGTGAATGGGAGCTGCTGTGGGCTGCCGGATGGCCTGTGGTGGCTCCCATTCACCCAGCCCGCTGCAAGAAGCATTGCTGGAGTCTAGAAACTACCGGCAGGCGGCCAGTGAGGGGTAGGTGGCGGCCTAGCGGGCATTTGCCCAGTAAGCCCTATGGCCAGTCCGCCCCTGCTCACTAACACTGCAGTAATGGCCAGGAAAATGGCGGGAAAAAGCATCTGACTGACAGACACTAGATTAATAAGCAGCGAGTTTATTGCTTAGCACTTACATGAAACTGTGATGAGAATATTCCAGCCCAACATCGCCTCATCCTATTGGCTGAATCCTCCCCCTCCCTGTGATGTCATCACACTCTGGGCACATCTGATATCTTTATACATCCTGTCCCTACATATAATGCAGCATGGAGGGGCTCAGTGAAGGTGGTGGTGAAGGTGTGTAAGTGTCGGATCGGGTCACACAGATCATAAAAGGAGATGAGCCCGGCCTCATAATCCAGCTCTACCCTGACTCTGTTACTGGAGATACCACCACCTACAGCTGTCACTTTACTGTCATGTCCCACTTCATACTGATTATTATACCTGTCCAACCCCCAGGACTTGTTATTATCTCCAATCACTGACTGATCCCCTCCCCTGTCTATACTGGGGTAACACATCCCGACTATCCAGCAATCTGACCCCCCGACATCCACTTCCCAGTAATGTCGTGAGGAGAAACTCCGGCTGCTTAACACCTGAGAATAAGGGCCTTATTTATCAAGGGCTAGCGCCAGGTAGTGTCTGACGAGCGCCAGGTCCCGCCAGCTATCGGCGGCTACCGAATCAAGTACGCCCGGCGGCGGTCACAATGACGCATTTATCACGCTAAATGAGGCTAGCGCCGGCGAGAGCATCAGCTAGCGTGGGATTCATCATGTAGCCGACTGCAACGAACAGCGCCGCTGCTAATCCCATCACAGCGACAGGTATGACCTGGCGCTCCCTGGCGTGGTCCAATGCATTTCAATGGAGCAATCTTTAAATAATCATAATTAATTGCTATTACTGTTTTTTTTTTTTAATGTCAAAAATTCTGTGACCACTTCTGCAATGTTAGGTTTTTTTTTAAAGTAAAAACAAAAAAAATGTGCAGAATTGATATTACAGGTCTGATATTCATGTATTCATATTACAAAATGTTTAGAAAAACTTGTATAATTTTTACATATAAAAAAAAAGGTTGTTTGGGGGTTAAAAACTACTTTACACACATCGCCGTTCGCTCTGGCCATTCGCTGTCAGGCGCACCCATACAACGCGGAACCTGTGAAACAGCGACCCCTAACCCCGTATTCAACATTACCGCACACCGACTGAGTCGCTGTCAACAAGCAAACCCCGGCCAAGCACAGCGAATACTAGCTGGCGCTGTGAAAATCACGCTACTGGCGCTCATCTGTCGCTACCTGGCGCTATTAATGAATCGGCCTCCCCATCTGAAACCTGTCTGGTGTTTCTGGGCGATTCTGCTTTATATGTGACAGGGATACAGTTTTCCTGTCATCTGATATATGGAGATTATTATGAGCTGTGTTTACATCCAGTAATATGTCTGCAGGCGCTATATAGACCCCTCC
Organism: Gastrophryne carolinensis; assembly: GCA_027917425.1. NCBI lineage: Eukaryota > Metazoa > Chordata > Amphibia > Anura > Microhylidae > Gastrophryne > Gastrophryne carolinensis. The sequence goes on from CM051237.1 coordinate 27,798,139, forward strand.
AGTTACCCCTCTTATTATATCAGATAAACCTGTGTGGAGTGTGTGTGATATTCCCGCCACATCCAGCCCCCCTCCATCATGGAGCTGCTCATCATGTCTCTGTCTGTCCTCATTACCCCCCTCCTCAGTGTCACACAGGTCCCCGGTGTCTAATTGCTGTAAGACAGTCAGTGGGTCAGTCATGTGACACAGCGCCTCCATGTCACCCATCTTCCTGGATAGCTCCGCCTTCTTTATTTCCAGCTGCTGTATCCAATCAGAGAGAGCCCTGCACTCCGCCTGCCTGGAGATGTCACTCAGGACTCTCTTCTCCAGGTCCTCCAGCCGTCTCCTGAGGTCTCTAAACATGGCCGTGACTCTCGCTGTCTCTCCGGCTGCTTCTTCTTGTACTTCTCTCCGGCGTTCCTGCAGACTCTGCGCTCTTTTCTCAGTCTCCTGTCTCTCTGTCATCAGTTTCTGCAGAGCGTCTCTCAGTCTCTCCTTCTTCTTCCTAGAGGCCTCATCCAGTGTCTCCACCTGGTGTCCCCGATGTTCTCCAGCCAAACTGCAGGACACACAGATACATGTGGTGTCCTCAGTGCAGTAATATTTTAGTATTTCCTTATGTACAGAGCATTTCCTGTTCTCCAGGGAAGTGGTGGGGTCCAGTAAGACGTGTTCTGGGGACTTGCTGTGGACTTTCAGGTGATCCTCACACAGAGAAGCCTCACAATGCAGACAGGATTTAACAGCAGGTACAGGAGAGTGAATACAGTAAGTACAGAGGATGGTGGTCACCTGATCTGGGGGAGTAGTCAGGAGATTCTCCGCTATGTTACGCAGGGTTCTGTTCCTCTGCAGTGCTGGACGCTCCTGATACTCTTCTCTGCACTCAGGACAGGAATAACATCCAGTCTCCTCCTGTGTATCCAGCACACGATCAATACACGCCCGGCAGAAGTTGTGTCCACATCTCAGGGTTATGGGATCGTTATAAACGTTCAGACAGACGGAACATTCCAGCCCCTTCTTCAGATCAGCAGACGCCATCGCAGCCAGCAGCAGAGTGAGAGGAAACAGGAAGAATGCGGTGTGATCTCCTCATATTTCTACACAGGGTGAGGCGGGGGTGTGACTCATATTGTGTGTACAGGGTGTTGTTATAGTGACACACAAACACGGAGGAGCGCACGGAACCCACTTGGGGTGATCACACCGAAGCCCACTGCCTTCCATAGCACAGGGGTTTCTCCCCCATTTATCTGGCTTTACATCGTATCCTTTGTTTTCTATCACATACAATCATTACTCATATATCTCTGTATAAAAATCCATTACAGACACATATACAGTGTGTGCAATCATGTGTTACAGCGGAACATAACACGCCAGCGACCAACCAGGAATGTAAAAGATTCAAGGGCAGGTCGCAGTCATAATAAATCCTTATGTAAGCGCAGGTTGTCACATTGTCCACCCGAGGCATCACTGCCTGGCCCTTCAGATGTTCCTTGAATGTTAACAGGGCTAACCTGGCTGCCCTGATCACCAGAACAGTGGAGACCACTCTTTGAGGATTGAAGTTCCATTTGTCCCTCACACGGCTGCTCCCGCAGGTGGCTCCCCTTTTATGGGAGCTGGCATCGGTGGTGACCATCACCCAAACTGGAGGAGTAAAGTGGTGACAATGTAGCAGGTTCGCCTACTGTGCCCACCATTCCATAGCTCCTCTCATCCAGTTATCTGGGAGAGGGAGTCATTGTCCCACTGCTTGAGGAATCCCCATTGAAGGACCCTAGTATGCCACAGGGCCCACTTCACCATTGGAATGGTTAAAGTTAGTGTTCCCAAGATTTTCATCATATTTCTGGCAGTGGTGCATTTGCTTCGAGGATTTTGGCTCATAGTTGCTTGGATTGCATGGACTTTGTCCCCGGAAGTGAGACGGAGCCCTTCTGTGTGCAGATAGCTGCTCCAAAGTAAGCTAGAGATTGAGTTGGTGTCATGATGGATGGGGGCATACATTACTTGCAGAACTGTGCGTAAAGCTTCCATTCTGAATTTTGCCACTTTCAGTGACCTGAGATCCACCACTGATCTCAGCTTCCCCGATTTTTGGGTACCAGAAAAAACTTGGAGTACCATCCATGGGATCTTTGGGTTTTTGAAACTTCTACAATAGCCTGTTGTGTCAGTAAAGAGTTTATGTATTCTCGTAATATATCGGCTTCTTGGGCGATAGCTGGGACGCTTATTGACGCGAAACAGTTCCAGGAAAGAGAATGATGACATTTCCATTCATGGCCCCGGGGCCAATAAAATCTTGTTCACAAACAGGATCTCGCCATTGTATGGAATTTTCATCTATGCCTGCTTAGATACGGGGTCTACCGACTACATCTTGAGCCACAGTGTCCTCTGCACAGTAACTGCCAACAACATAGCTCTGGCTGAACTTCTGATTGCAGACAGCTTGAGCTCCTGTAGAGATGTAATATGACCTCTGGGTCAACCATCTCCACCAGGGCCTGCTCAATATTACCCAGCCACATCTTAACGGTTCATGCTATGGTCCTCACCAATATCATCGGATAGCAGGATGGTTCTGCTGACGAGTAAGCCTTCTTCAGGTCCGTGTCGAACTTTTGGCCCAAGCAAAGGCAGCATTACATGACGTGCCAGTGTGAGGATGACTGCGTCCACGGCTGGCAGATTCTGCAGCATCTTGGTATCGGACATCTTCAAGGGGTACAGTGTAGGGACTTCTTTTTTCCATTGATGCCAATTCTTGCATAAAAATACTTTCGATCTCACCGAACATCGGAAAGGTTAGGACAGCTTTACCCAGTTGTGGGTAATATTTGGCTTCCTACTGAAGGGCATCCCTCACTGCTGTTTCGATGAGAGTGAACTTAAACTATAATTCGTGTAGACTGCCCTCATCTTCCTGGTCTTCTTCCACCCCTGCTCCTGCACCTGGCCGGGCTTGGGGGGTCAGATTAGAGCCTGATGATTTTGAGTTTCGGGTTCTGGAATACACCTCTTCTCTCACTATGGCCCTAATGGCCTCTAGAGTGTCCACCAGGGCCTGTCTCAGACACCAGCAGCTCCCACAGGCATCTGGTACAGAGTCTCTTTTGCCCCTTGTAGGTGACGCCCCACAGTTTCTGCAACTGGGAGCTCTGCTGCGATGATCTCCATGTTGAGATCTATGGTGCGATCTTAAGCATGATCTTGAGTGCCTGGAGCTTCTCCTGGGCCTTGAGCAACTCCTAATTTTCTTCTCTCTTGGGCCTCAAGACTCTGATCTGGACCTGTGCCCCAAGTTAAAAGACAGGCACGATCACTAAAAAGGCGTAAGGATCCACATGTGACAGACTCTATGCCTTTTGGATTTTAAAGGCATTGTTTCTGCCCTTGGACTTTTGCATAGACTCATTTTCTTGAGCATGTCACAGACGATGTCATTATGCTCTTGATTACGTTACCAACAATGTCATCATGTTGTTGATTTTATTACAGACTGTCATTATGCTCTTGATTACGTTACAGACAATTTCATTGTGCTGATTGATTACGTTACAGACAATGTAATTGTGCTGATTGATTGTGTTACAGACTGCCATTGTGTGGCTGATTGTGTTACCGGCAGAGTTGAGGAATTGTGTGTCCTGCTCCCATTGATCTGTGTGTTTGTCATGCAGTCCTCCATCAGGTCCACAGGGGAGGTCCCCTTGCATGGAGACTTGCATATAAGGCCCAGTGTGGCACTAATAAAGTTCAGTTCATCTTCACCCTCAATACTGAGTTCTCTCTCTTATTGGGGGAAACGCTATATTACAATTCACTAGCCCTTGTAAGGGCTGTTCCTGTTTGATGACTCTGGAATTCCTGCAGCACCTCTCACCATTGGGAAAAGGACGTCTCTGGCGGGGAAGCCCTCCGGCGATAAAGATTATCGCTACACCACATGTTACCTTTGAGGCTATCTCCCAACCTGGGTGCAGCGCTGTCACTATCCATACCTGAAGCAAGAGGAATACATCAGTATATGGCCAGTGGTGGATAGGATCCCCCCTCTTTGGCCAGGCGATACTCACTGTTCCAAGTCAGCAACAGATAAGAGAGGTGTGTCGGATCCTACCTTAAAGAGCCCACAGCGGCTTTTTGACTCCTCTCCTGACCCCTGGGTGCTTTGTGAGGGAATTCTGCAAGATAGCACCTGCAATGTAGGGTGGAAGCATCGCTCCTCCATCACGTCTCCACCACACTCCAAGGCTTTCACAGCTGCTGCCATTCATGGGCAGGGGAACCAAAGCCCCAGACCAGTCATCCCCACCTGCTAGCACATTGATCCAGGCCCAGGCCACAGCCACCAACCACGGGCAAGAAAAAACAGCCTCAAACCAGCCATCTCCTCACCCAAACTCGCCCAAGCTCTCCAGCATTTTCCAGGGCCTCTCCATGGCTGGTAAGTCCTTTAATGGGCACCTCCTCAGGCAGATTTACTTCCATGTGAGAAAAAGGGGAAACTTGCTGTGAGTTAACAATGACATGGGTGCGGCTATCATTAAAGCCATATTCTGCCATACGTTGCACTGTGCTTTTAGCCACAGTGAATCTAGGGACAAGGAAAAACACCGTTACTCAGAGAGGACAAAAAAGAAACACTGTGAAGTGGAGTCGCACAAATTTTGAACGCTTGGTTCTATCAGGGTAATGGGACGGATATTAACCCTTATTATGCCACGGCCCCAGGAAAAAATTGACACTCACCATTTATTCCCAGTGGGATCCCAGTTCATTTGCCTATTTAAAGTGTTTATATTGTATTAACTGTTATAACCTATCCCCCATCCATCCCTAAATGAGGGGGAGTGGCCTAATTTAGCAAATGTTCCTCTTTCCCACCCTGAAAAGTTGGGAGATATGCAGGTGCTCTGGAGCTCACCTATTCATTATATTCCAGCACCACCTGGACCAATTTTCCATCACATGTGGCTTCATGGTGGCAGGCTGCCCCCCCCCCCCCACCATTACTCACACTGAGGCTGGTATGCCCCCTCCATTTAGTGCAATTAAGGGGATGTGCCAGGCCTTGGTTAACGTTTATAAACTTTTATTTTCCTGATTTGACAGCTACATATTTAATACTTGAGGAGTCGTCAAGATTCATTTTAATCCCAACATATATGAACTGAGGACAGAAAGGGAGACTTAGCTGAGGCTGGAGCTGGGGACATTGCCTCTGCTCCATTTATGAGAATATATCTGAGCACATGAAATGTGTTGAGAGACACTGCGTTTATTTTTCCTATGACATTTTTCCTATAAAATATTCTGATATGTTTTTCTTTATTACATCTCAATGCGGTTATAGTTATTTCAGTTATCTGTCTTTTTCATCATATTGAGTGCAGATTTGTACTGTATTAATTATATGTGGTATGTGTGCTATGCAGCGTTGCTGTGTGACGCGGCCGGCCAGGTGGTTTGATGGATGGGCGGTGACAAGGAGGGAATATTTGTTGACGTTCTAGTGGGCGGTCTTCTGATGCTGGAGCGTGCCTCCCGTGCACTGAGCGGCTGCCAGCCAGGGCCACCGAGCTCTGATCACTGGAAGCCAGCTACACCTGTTATTACACACTGGAGTATAAAAGGATTGAATAAGGTGCAGGTAAGATACCTGGCACCTTCAGAAAGTGAAGGCATCCCACGGAATGCATGGGTAAATAAGGATTCCAGGCACAGCAGGGACTTTTTCTAGCCTGCATTATTGGTGATACCTGTTCATGTTGTTTCTTACTGTGCACTTTGTATATTGTTTTCTCTTTCTGTATGGGTCAGTTTATATGATATTGAGCACTTTAGGTCAGCATTTGTACTTACAGGATAGCACTGGCACTTTATATATATATATATATATATATATATATATATATATATATATATATATATTATGAATAAATTAAATTAATTATTGATTGTGTTTTTGTGATGGGTTACAATTTTGGATACAACATGACACTCTGTTGGCTGTGATGTCCCTCCTTTTGATATATGTTTTTAATTATCGTATTTTTTGCCCTATAAGACGCATCTGCCCATAAGACGCACCTAGGATTTGGGGGAGGAAAAAAAATATTTTAAACCAAAAACGCACCATTACAGACAACGTGGCATTCCCCCTATTCCATTCCCATAGGCCATGTGGGATGCCCCCATTCCATAAACAGTGTAGCATGCCCCCATTCCATTCCCCATATAGGCAGTGTGGCATTCCCCCCTCCAATTCCCCATATATGCAGTGTGGAAATCTTCCCCTCCCATTCCCCATATAGGCAGTGTGGCATTCACCCCCCCTCCCATTCCCCATATACCCAGTGTGGCATCCCCCCTCCCATTCCCATATAGGCAGTGTGGCATTCTCCCCTCCCCCCATTAGCATAGGCTGTGTGGCATCCCCCTCCCCCCATTAGCATAGGCTGTGTGGCATCCCCCTCCCCCCATTAGCATAGGCTGTGTGGATCCCCCTCCCCCCATTAGCATCAGCGTCAGCGCAGGCCACGCCCACCCTATTCACAGAGACGGCCAGTAAGAAGCAGCGGCGGGGGCTCTGTCCCGGCCCGCCGCTGCGATCGTTGTCTTTCACTGGCAGCGATGACAGCGGCGGGGCCAGAGACAACGCCCCCGCCGCTCCTCCAACTGCTGCCTCTTATTGGGGCCTTAATTCCAAGAGGCTCCCTCGCCTCCCCTCCCTCTGTGGTGCCCAACTCTCACCTGCCACCGGGTCTTCTCCTCATTCCCGGGTCTTCAGTCCGACTCCCGCCGCACCGCACTTTTCTGCTGCGGGAGCTGGAGATCCTCTCCTGCCGTCGCCTCTGCAGCTGGCCTGTCGGGGGGCCTCCCCCTCCCCGCTCCGTGATCCTCTGTCCTGCCGCTCCTCCACTGCAGTGCTGCCGATGCGGAAGTCGGCTGCGCACGTGGGCAGTGACGCTCCCAGGCTCACCTCTGGCTCCACGTCCAGGGCTGCAGCTTCGGGCTCTTCTGCCCCAGTCGACCGGACGCTGGACGGCTGCTGGCTCCAGGGGGGGCGGCTGGACACCTCGCCCCCCCCCTGTGCTGGGTGAAGGGCCGCTCATGCCTCCCGGCCGCTCCCCCACTTCAGTGCCGCCGGCGTGGAGGCCGATGGCGCAGTGGGCAGCGCCGCTCCCCGCCTCATCCCCAGCTCCACATGCAGGGCCGCTTCAGGCTCTTCTGCCCGGAAGCTTGATGGCCTGCACGCCCACCCGATGCCCTGACCTGCGCTGGGAACGGGTGAGTTTTTTTTGTTTTTTTTTTACATTCGCCCGATAAGGCGCACGGACATTTTTCCCCCACTTTTGGGGGAAAATAAGTGTGTCTTATAGGGCGAAAAATACGGTATATGTTGTAAGTGGTTTTAGAGAATAGATTCATTATTATGTGATTAAATAGTTATGTGATTTTTGGGTGGGTGGTGCCTTGGGAGTGTTTTCTATGGTTGCTGGGGCCACAAATTTTCTCATTGTTTAAACATTTTTCCTATTTCCTATAAAACATTCTGATCTGTGTTTCTTTATTGTATCTCAAAGCTGTTATGACCTGAGGATATTGGAGTCATTTTTAACATGCAGCAGCAGTTATAGCTTTTTCAGTTTTCTGTCTTTTTCATCATATTGCAGATTTTTACTGTATTTATTATATGTGGTAATGTATAGCCAGAGCAGTTTCTAGTTTAAAGTGATTCAGCAGTGTCGGGGAAATTTCGCATTTCTCCTTTGATTAAATCATTGGTTGTTGGATTGGGGACACCCTCTTGAAAGGGTTAATAGGTTTCACTGGCTTTTCTAGTCCGTCTGCATAGAGTCGTCTTCAAACTCCTCAGCACTGGAGACCAACCTTAAGAAACTATGACACGTACATATATAGGTACAGTTTCCCAGGTGATCTGCTCCTTTATTGTTACAGTTCACATTTATACAACACAGCACAAATAACTATTCAGGAACTCCTACAATCTAGTGATGAAAGTGAAACTAGGTGGTCTCGTCATGTCACATCATTTACAAGAAATCACGTGCTTTCCGAGAAATAGAAACTAAACTCCTGGCAGCTATGTGTATTACATGCCCATGATGCTTCATCAAATGGTGTCTAGGATATACAAAATAAAAACAAAATGGATGCTGTTCACACAAAGCAGTAGCTGCTTATCCCCTCACCTCTGACCAGACATCACACACTGCGTGGTTTCCGTATATCTCAGAGAAAGTCCTCTTTCTGACCTCTCTTGGAAGCTTTATTATAGTCAAGCAAAGGGGTGTTTCTTACATACATTTTGGACATACACATCCATTTTAACCAATCATTACTTATAGCCTTATAGTACAAATGATCTCATGCAGGGCAGGCTCCAAGTTTATTGGGCCCTTGGGGTGATAGAGTCTCTTTTCAATTCTTAATTTTAAGATTTTCACATACATGTTCATTGCACAAGTGCAGCAAAACAGTACACATATATCAGATATCAACGAATCGTGAACACCTAAACTGACCTACAAATCTCACAACATGACACAGCAATCAGATTACAATCAAGTCACTAAAGAACAATCTACAGGGGAAAGTAGGGGAGGGGGGAGGGAAGGTGAGGGAGAGGGGGGCACGGATCTCTGGGCTTCTAGCAACACTCGACATTCATTAGATTCAGAAAATTTCAACCAATCAAACCAAGTGTACATAAAGTTCTCAAATCTATTCTCTCGAGAAAGGATTACACTTTCAAATCTCATAATCTCGTTAACCTTCAGTATCCACAACGCAACAGAGGGGGGGGGGGGTTGGGCTCTTCCATTTTTGGGGAATACAGGCCTTAGCCGCATTAAGAAGATGGCAAAGTAGCGACTTCTTGTATGACTTTAGAGGAGTAGCTGACAGGTGAAGAAGGCAGGAGGCCGGATCATCAGCCACTTCTGTCTCCGTCACCCTGCCCGCCAACTCTCTCACAGAATCCCAAAAGGGTCTGAGTACGGGACAAGCCCAGAAAATATGTATCATGTCTCCCCTCGCCACACCACATCGCCAGCAGTTCTCTGAAACATCTGGGAACCATTTGTTAATCGACGCCGGCACTCTGTACCAACGTGTCAAGATTTTATAATTGCACTCTTGCAAGCGAGTACAGATAGAAGTTTTGTGGGGCATCGCCAAAAGCTGTCTATGCTGGTCTGGCGTAAAGGAGACACGAAGATCCCTCTCCCGTTTCTTCAGAAAAGAGGGCACTTCTCCCTCCGGGGGAGAGGCCAGTAACCTATGTATGTAAGAGAGAGTATGCTTGGTCTCTTGTTTGCTGGAGCATAAACTTTCAAACGGTGTAAGTTTCCTCATACCTCCAGGGCACATTCGAAGCGAGTTCAGAAAATGCATGCATTGATAGTTCTGCCAACCTGTCAAACCTACGAGACCCTGCGCCTGGGCCAAATCATCCAGATTCGCCCAGCGGTTGTCTGACCAAAAGTGTACCGCCCTGTACAAACCTGCTTCCCTCCAAGCTTTCATTTTTAGACCTTCATTTCCTGGGGGAACCTGGGGTTACCTAAGACTGGGTACAATGGGGAAGGAGAAGGGGAGATATCCCGATGTCCCAAGTATTTCTGACACATCTTCAGGGTAGCCCCTATTGTGGGGTGCTTGGCTGCTGAGGGGACGTCCACGGTATTAAGCCATGGAACAGCTGTAATCGGTACTTCCAGGAATCCTTGTTCTAAGCTAGCCCACTGTTTGTGACTCTTATGCAGACACCAGTCCACAACCCTATTAAGGTGAACTGCCGCATGATATCTGATCGGGTCAGGAAAACCCAACCCCCCATTTTCTTTGGCCCGGGAAAGAAGGGTACTGTTCAACCTTGGCCTCTTACCCCCCCATATGAACCTCACAAAAAGTGCCCTGGTCTTACGTAGATAGATCTGCGGGACTGCCACTGGGAGTGCCTGTAAGATGTATAATAGACGCGGGAGTAGGTTCATCTTGGTGGCATTACACTTGTCAAACCAGGACAACTTCCCCTTTCTCCATCTCTCCGTCTCCTCCTCAAATCTCTTAAGTAGTGGCGGGAAGTTAAAGTCGAAGATTTTTGCCAGGTTATTCCCAATCTTCGTGCCCAAGTAAGTGACGAACTCCTTTGCCCATTTGAACGGGAATGAGTTCTGAATGATGTGGAATCGTTCGGGAGGAATACTTACATTGAGAATTTCGGATTTTTGGTAATTAATTTTTTTAACCCGCTAAGTCCCCGTATTCTTTCAACTCTAACATTAGATTGGGGAGGGAAACCTCAGGGCAGGTCAAACAGAAAATTAAGTCGTCTGCATAAGCAGCCACTTTGTATTGTGCAGAAGCATTGGTTAACCCCCTAATGTCTGGGTTTTTCCTAATCCGGCAGAGAAATGGCTCAAGGGTAAGAATGAAGATTAGTGGTGAAAGCGGGCAGCCCTGCCTCGTGCCATTCGCAATCCCAAAGGAGCTCGAGAGTACACCGTTCACTCGTACTGCGGCAGACGGGGAATCGTACAGACCTCCTATCCAATTTATCATATTAGGGCCAAGCCCGACATGCCTAATCGTGGCCTGCAGAAACTCCCAGTTGACCCTATCAAATGCTTTTTCAGCGTCTGTCGCCAGTAAGAGAGAGGGTACCTTTTTTTGTGCCAAATTAATCAGGTTAAGCTCTTTAACGGTGTTATCCCTCGCCTCCCTGTGCGCCATGAATCCCACCTGATCTAGCCCAATAACATGGTGTAGGTGAGGAGATAACCAAGATCTTAGCGAACAATTTAAGATCCGTATTTAAGAGGGAGATCGGCCTGTAACTAGCGCATTGCGCGGGGTCCTTGCCCTCCTTTGGGATGACAGATATATGAGCCTGTAAAGTGTCTGCCGGGAACGTTTTCCCTTCTTTAATGGAGTTAAAGACCTCCAAGAGTTTAGGGGCGAGGAATGGGAAGAATTTTTTTAGTATTGTGGGCTCAAACCATCGGGGCCCGGGGCTTTTCCATTCGCCACTCCCGAAACTGCTTTATGGAGTTCGGTCATGGATATGGGGTCCTCAAGTTCCTCCAAAACTACCCTCGGTAATCTGGGCATCCCTGATTCCAATATATACTTCTCCAATTTCACACCAATAGCAGGACTCCGAGCTTCCTGTAGATTATACAGGCGTTCATAAAAGCCACGGAACACTTCCCCAATTTCCTTAAACAAATGTGTAACCCGTCCTCCCACACCAACAATCTTCGGGACATAGGTCTTTACCCGTTCCTCCCTTAGCGTCCGTGCCAAAAGCTTCCCGCATTTGTCTCCCGATTCATAAAATATTCTGCGACAGTTGTTCATTTGTGCCTTGATTTTGTCACAACAGAGCATCTTGAGCTTTTCTCTCAAGGAGGTCAGGGTGGCCAAACACTCCGCTGCGAGGTGAAGTGGAAAATTAGATATTAAACTCAGAATTAATTTTATGAGCTGCCCGAATGCCATGTCTCACATCTCCAGTGTTTAGGGAGGTTTTTACCCCTCCCTCCTCATAGGTTTAAACCATTACCAAGAATGGAATGTTGTGTCTGCTTGATCTTTATGTCCGAGCTATACCTTCCATATATGTCTGTGTATGTTTGAAATAGCCAATCCAATCTTTACATGTGTCAAGCCAACCAATCCAGATGGTCATTTAAGATTCTTTGTCTGAAACTGTATTTAAGCAACTCCGAGAAACTGTTGTATTGGGCATTCGAGGAATATCGGCCCTTGGTTAACCGAATAAATATTGCATTTCCTGAAGACATTTTGCTTCTGAATATATTTTTTCCACTCCTTATGCTTTCTCTCCAAGGCTCCAATTTCTCTAACCAACTTTTGAACCTGCTCTGCCTTATCTTTTTTAATTCTGGATCCTATTTTAATAAAAATACCCCTGATAACACACTTATGTGCCTCCCAAAGGATCCCAGGGCTAAAATCTGGTGTCGTGTTGGTTTGGAAAAAGTTTTTAATCTCCGTCTGCACCTCTGCCAAAACGGCTTGATCTTCAAGTAATGAGGTGTTCAGCCTCCAGGACCAGCTCTTCGGAATTGGCTGTGGGCAAGCAACTACCAACGTAATGGGCGCGTGATCAGAGACCGTTATACTGCCAATAGAGGCGCTAGATATCTGACCTAGGGAGGCGTGGGGCACCAAAAACCAATCTATTCTCGAGTACGACCCGTGGGGTGGAGAATAATAAGTGTAGTCCCATTCCCCTGGGTGAATGATTCTCCAAGGGTCCACCAATTGATGCCGGGCAAGCAAGCCTTTCAGTTTTTTCAACCTAGCATATTATTAGTGGGGGCAACCCTTAGAGGTGTCTAACATCGGGTCAAGGGCCAGGTTAAAATCCCCACCCATCACCAATTCACCTTCCCTAAAAGTAGCTAGGTCCTCTAGAACCTTTTCCAAAAATGCCACCTGGCCTGTGTGTACAAATTGGCAAACGTAAAACAGCAAGAAGCAATCCTCCCTTTAAGGAAGATCCACCTTCCCTCCTCATCCGTCACGAAGTCCACTAGTTCCCAGGGGAGAGCCGCTGCTACAAGGATGCTGACCCCCTTAGATCTGGAATCTGTGGAGTGACTATGATAGGCTGTTGGAAAGAACCTGTTGCCAAACGAGGGTGGGTTCCTAGCTTTAAAGTGAGTCTCCTGCAAAAATGCCACTTGAGCCTTTAGGCCTTTCAGGTTTCTAAGTATGAGAGACCGCTTCTCAGGACTGTTAAGACCTTTAGCGTTTAGGGACACTACTCGTATGTCGGTCATAATGTTTATCAGTCAAATGCAGCTATTTCTGAGTCAGCTACACTTATCCAAACCCAGAGATCCGCACTAAGGGAAAGGAAAGGGGAGATTAAGGGAAGGTAAGGATATCCCTCTCTAGAGGGGGGGTGGATGACGTAGAGGGGCTGGGAACTTAGATGAAACTAAATGAATCAAAACAGATGCAACGATCCCTCAAGAGGAACGTAAGCGGCCTGAGGGGCGTCTAGGTGCCCTCCAGACCAGTCCTATTGGGGGTGCTGTGTCCGTCAAAGAGGAAGAGCGGGACCAGAACCTAGGCAAAGCGCCTCCCAACCCGTCTTGACACATCATCTCCAACAACCGGGCGACTATGAGGGTCCAGCCCAATTTGGGCCGTGAGCCTCGAATATCGGGTCCCATGCCGTGGAAGGAACCCCAGACCCCAACCCACACCATGCAGACCCATTGTCAGCTGAGATAGACCCACTAAAGGCCCCACACACTGCCTCGAGCCACAAGGTGACCGTCTGCCGTAGGTAAAGGAGGACCAGGGGGACCCCCCCAGCACAGACCTGAAGAAAACAAGTAAACCTTTGAACAAACGTAACAAGGGAAACTAAAATAAATTCCACACTCAAGGGACAAAGGGCAGACAGTCAAACTTAAACATTAGGAGCCGGAGCCGGGAAGTTACGGCCTATCATGCCGCTTAGATTTTAAGGCTCTCGTTCCCTCCCCCTCCCCAGATGGGTGAGCCGGGGGAGAAAGGGAACGCCGAGGCACATCACTTCGGGGACTTTCCCCTCTATGCTCAGAAAATGATTCGGCAGGGGGAGCCCATCTTCTAGTTTCTGTAGGTTGCCTCGATGGACCCTTAAGATGCTTGATTTCTCGAAAGTTCCTCGGACCTCCACTCCTCTTGCTTGCAGGACACGGGCCCTGTGCTTCAGGAGCCAGCCAATCAGGAATGCAGATCGGGTCACATTGCAAAAAATCAAACAGTTCCTCCAGCTCACTGTGCATTCTTAGTTGGAAAACACCTCTCGCGCTCCTGACGATTAAATGAAATGGGTACCCCCATCTATATGAGGCACCCTTGCTTAGGATGATATCTAGCAGGGGTTTCAATATCTTTCGCATTTGAAGGGTTCGTGTAGACAAGTCCTGAAGGATCTTGACTTCTTTGCCCTGGTATATCACAGGCCCCTTTGTCCAGGCCTTTCTGAGAATTTCCTCTTTAACCGTGAAGAGATGGACCTTGCACACAATATCTCTGGGGAAAGAAGGATCGGTGCTCCTCGGGCCCAATGCTCTATGAGCTCTATCCAGCTCAATTGAAGTGGATGGGTCTCTTCCCAGCAGCTCATTGAAGATGGCTGTTACAATGGCTCTGGCATCCTCTGCGTTTTGGGACTCTGGGACGCCCCTGATCCTCAGATTATTCCTTCTGCTACGGTTCTCAAGATCATCTAGATGTAAGTGGTAGGCTTTAATAATTGCTTCTTGTTTGGTGCATCTTTCTTCAAGCGCTCTCACCCGGGAGTCAGTTGCGTTTCCTACTTTCTCAAGGACAGTTACTCTAGATTCCACTACGGAGATTTCCTGACGAACCGCAGTAATATCACGCTTGTGGGCTGCTTCATAGCGTTCAATTAGCTTCTCCAAATCCGCTTTAGTTGGCATCCCCTTTAGTAGGGAGATAGTTTCAAGGTGAAACGCCTGGTCTCTGTGCTTCTCATTATCTGGGACATCCGATGCTGCTTTGGTACCCCATTCAGAAACCAAAACCGGCATAGGCACTGGTGAGACCCAGCATTCCGCTGGCGACATTAGTGCAGGACTTCTGCCCACCTTTTCCGGGGTTCTCTCTGGGGAGGGTGGGAGCAGCGACACTGGGGAGCCCAAGGGAGCGGGTCCCCCCCCTGAAACTCCTCTTGTATTTATTCCTTCTCTTTGGGGCTTAGGCAACCTTTGTGGAAGGACAGCAAGCGGTCTCGTGGGGGATAGTTGCTCACATAATTGGGGGGCGCAAGGAGGGAGTATTGATTCATCATTTAACCTGGGCACATATGCAAACTTCCCTAGGTCCGCTGCATAGCTGCTCTGATAGCCTTTAACCATGCTTGCTGCATTTGGCCTCACTGCCATATGGGGCTCAGCTGCGATCAGAGGGCCGAGCGGGGGCCCGACAACCATCCGCGGTGGGCTCTTTAACACAGGAGACGCCTCTGCTTTCCTTCCGCCTGGGCTGCAGCTCTGAACTCTCCTCTCTTTTGTTGGGGGATATTGAACATGAGGGCTAGGGACCACTCTGTGACCATGATCCAGGCCCTTCCTCCTTCCTACAGTGTGCCAGTGTTCCCCCTCTGGCTCATAAGTCTCAGGCTGCATGCTGGCTGTGTGTGAGTTAGCGGCCGCCATCTTGGTGCACCCATCTCAGACCGGGGTTAAGACCGGGGCCCCCACCCTGTCTAGGCTCCTCCGTATGGCCCCCGCACCACCCCTCCATGCCGCCTCCGTCTCCTACCTCCGCTCCTGCGTCTTCGTCAGACTCACCAGCGAGTGCCACCTTCGGCCCCCGGACGGCCGCCATCTTGGCACACCCACTCTCCTCCGGCACACATCCAGCACTCCTTTCACTGCTGCTGCCGCCCGCAGTTAGTGTTGCGATCCCGCAGCCCGCCGGCGGCCTCCTTCGCTCCACGCCGCCCAGGCTACTATCTTCTACCGAGGATGAGATGGGATGTTCCTCCTCGCTGCTGACACTGGGCTCTCCCGCCTCCGCCATCTTGGCTGCTTCAGCCTCCTCCATTCAGCGCCCTGCTGTCCTTCTTCCTTCTTCTGTGCCCCTTCACTCGCCTGGTCATGTCAAGGTTTCCCCTCCAAAAAGGTCAGATTTTTAGGGTTGGGAAGCAGGAGCCCCTTCACGTGCGTCTCATCCGTTCAAAGCCGGGACACGCCCCGTGTGATAGAGTCTCAATGGGCCTCTTGAGGTGTGGTATTATACTCCATACATGGTGATAAAGTTGCATGTATGCTAAATACTCCCAAAGAATATAAAGAAAAAAATAGGAATGACAAATTATAGAAGGAATGACAGAAAGAAAGAAAGAAAAGAAAAAAAAAACAACTGATTATTAGGAATGACCGAACATAGAAAGAAGGAAGGAAGGAACAAAGGAAATAAAGGAACAAAAAGGAATGACAAAAAAGGAAAGAATAGATGGAAATAAATAAAATAACACAAACAATATATGGAAAGTAACAAAGAACAAAAGCATAGAATTGATCAAAAGAAATAGGAAGAGAATGAATGACAGAAAGTAAGAAAGAATAAAAGGAATGACACAAAAAGCAGGAGAGAGAAAAGAACAGAGAACGAATGGTAGAAAAAAAAAGATACGTAAGGAAAGAAAAAATACAATGACTAACAGAAAACAAGAAAGAGGAGGAACAGAAAAAAATATAGGAGGAAGAAAGAAAGAAGGAACGGCAGAATGAGCAGATGAATTAAAGATAAAGACTAGAAGGGAAAGTAAAGAGAAGAATGTAATGAAAGAAACAAAGGATTAAAGGATTAACAGAAATAAAAGAAGGAAAGAAGAAAGAAAAAGGAGTGGCAGAAGTGGGAGAGAACAGATGAAAGAAAGAAACAAAGAATACTGTAGATGGAAAAAAAGAAAGAATTGAAGGAAGAAAAGAATAGAAAGACTGATGGATAGAAAGTAAGAAATAAAGGCTCTACCAATCTGCCCCCAGGCTGACAGTCCTTAGTTTTGGTTACTGCAAAAAGAATAGTTGGACTGACACAAAGAAAGAAAGACAGGTTCTCAAAATAGACAATCTGTGCCTAGCTGACATCCTGGTTACTGCATCCTGCATAGGGGCTGCCCAGGGTAGAGGGAATGAGATGGGTCCTCCCAAGGTGCAGGGACCCCAGAACCTTCCCAGGTATGCCCCGTGCTGATGCCTGACCTGATCCCATGCTGTCACATTCCTATACATCAGCATATGTACACGTGATAAGAGCATGACAGCTGTTCTGCTAGTGTGTAAGCCAAGACAGGCTATATATATATTTTTAGCTTCAAGGATAATCTTACAACATGAAGCTAAGATGGAACTCTTATTACAAATGATTGCATTGAATTGGTGAAGCATTTATCATTACAAAACCCGTATTACCTTTACAAATAGTTAAAAATAACAAAAGGGTACTCACTTTTTGTCTCGTGCAGTTGATCGGTGTGTCACAATCAGCTTACCTGTGCCGCGTTCCTCCTCAATCGGGCGCCGGCCGCGTCGGGCGGCTGCTCGCTCTGCTGCAGGTGCGCCCCCCTCCTCCTCTTCTGCCGGCGTCCCCAGCATCAATACACGTGCTCGCGCAGGTGCACGAGTACGTTCCCTCTATGCCCTCCGGCAGTGCTGCTCTTAGCGCGGCCGCCAGAGGAGGTGGAGCCCTGAGCTCAGTCAGAGGGGCACGCCCCCTTTCAGTTAAAGGGCCGATGAGCCCAGCTGGGCAAGCGCGCCCTCTGCAGTAAATTGGGCCAATGAGCCCAATAGGAGTTGCTGGGCTGTACGCCCTATGTTCCAATCATGTGTTGGTTCCTAGTAGCACCAATCTCACACTCAGCTCCCCCCAGCTCTAATCATATCCGTTTCCTATAAAGGTTTACCCCACCAGTTGCTCAGTGCCTGTGATAGCACCTTGAACCATTCTCTGACTTGTGTTATACCGTGATTGATCTTCGTTGCCGACCACTGCCTGAACCGACCATTCTTTGTCTGATCCCCATTACCGACCCCTGCCTGAACCGACCATTCTTTGTCTGATCCCCGTTGCCGACCACTGCCTGAACCGACCATTCTTTGTCTGATCCCCGTTGCCGACCACTGCCTGAACCGACCATTCTTTGTCTGATCTCTGTTGCCGACCCCTGCCTGAATCGACCACTCTTCGTCTGATCCTTGTTGCCGACCTCTGCCTTGTACCCTGACCTCGAGCTGCCTCACCCCTCGGTACCGCTGCTATCTCTGAACACCCGGTGCCGACCTCTAGCCTGTCTGGACTTCCGCTACTCGCTCTAGCTATTGGACTCGCTCTATACCGCTCCCAGCTACTGGTTCTTCAGACCTCCAAACAGTAATCTCCCATCCTTTGAGCCATTGAAGTCCTGGGGGCAACCGATCCCGGGCAGGCGTATACTGCGTCCCGGCAAGCGGGGGCTCCTACAGGTGAAGCTGGCTGCGGAGATTGGGGGTTGAGGTCTTACCTGGAGGGCTGGAGTTACCTGAGCATGTCATTAGAATACCCAGAGCGTGACATTATCACAGGCCCAAACCATGGATGACCTGGTACAGCAAGTGCAGGCTATGGCCACGGCTATTAATCAACTTGCCCAGAGAGTGGCCAATCAAGAAACCAGGCAGATTCCTGCATCCTCTGTACCACCTCACGTGTCTGAGCCGAAGGTTCCGCTACCGGAGAAATTTTTTGGAGACCGAGCCAAATTCTCCAATTTCAAGAATTCCTGCGAGCTCTACTTCAGGTTGAGACCCGTATCTTCGGGCACCGAGACCCAACGGGTGGGGCTAGTAATCTCCCTGTTACAAGGAGACCCTCAGTCTTGGGCTTTTAGTTTGCCTCCCAATGATGCCGCCCTGCATTCAGTTACGTCTTTTTTCCTTGCTATGGGTGTGTTATATGCCGACCCGGACCAACAGTCCACAGCCGAAAACAGGCTTCGGGCCTTGAAGCAAGGGCGGAACCCAGCGGAGGATTATAGCGCTGAATTCTGGCGGTGGGCTGTAGAGTACAGGTGGAATGACCCTGCCCTGTGTAGCCAATACCGTATGGGCTTGTCAGAGGGAATCAAGGATGCGCTGGTGAATTTCCCGTCACCATCAGATCTTGACCAATTGATGCAGGTCACCATTAAGATTGATCGACGACTTAGGGAAAGAGCTAGGGAGAGAGCTAGGGCCTCTACGTCCTTTAAGCCCTTCCAGAACCCTAACCCACTGTCTTTCCTTGGGGAAAACACACCCTCCTCCTCTCAGGAGGAACCTATGCAGGTTGGGAGAACTAGTCTTACTCAGGTAGAAAAGCAGCGAAGACGCTCCATGGGGTTATGTTTATACCATGGGAACCCGGGACATTTTGCTAGGTCCTGTCCTAACAAGGGGGACCCGGCGGGAAACTTTCACGCCTAGATCAGAGGGAGAGTGCTGATCTAGGTGAGTCTGTAAACTACTCTCACTTGAACAAGATGTTAATTCCAGTAGACCTTTCCTGGGGCTCCTCCAAACAGTTAGTTTCCGCCTTTGTGGATAGTGGAGCTGCGGGCAATTTCCTGGATCGGAGCATGATCTCCATCCTGGGAATTCCACTGGTACCTCTTGGGAAATCTCTGCAGGTTCTGGCCATTAACGGGAAGGCTATCCAGGGAAGTCCGGTCAATACTAAGGCACCACCTCTCAGTCTAGTCGTTGGGTCTTCCCACTCAGAGTACATCGAATTCTTTGTTTTTGATTGCCCGGAAACCCCGGTGGTTCTGGGATACCCTTGGTTAAAACTCCACAATCCGTTTTAGACTGGCAGACTGGGGATTTAGTAAAGTGGAGTCACTACTGTAAAACACATTGCTTCTCCACTGCCCTCAGAAGTTTCCAGATGCTGCCTCAGGGGTTACCTCAGCCGTACGCGGATTGGGCTGATGTTTTCTCTGAACGCTCTACACTCTTCCCCCACATGACTGCCCCATTGACTTACTCCCTTGGACTATTCCTCCTAGAGGGAAAATATATAATCTTACCCGGCCTGAGGAGCAAGCAATGAGGGATTACATCTCCGAAAATTTGAGCAAGGGGTTTATCCGCCCCTCAATGTTGCCTGCGGGGGCTGGCTCCTTTTTTGTGGAGAAGAAAGATGGTGGTTTGAGGCCTTGCATAGACTACAGGGCTCTGAACAGGATTACTGTAAAAAAACGGTATCCCCTTCCCTTGATTGGGGATTTGTTCAATCAAGTTGTTGGTGCTCGGATTTTTTCCAAGTTAGATTTAAAGGGGGCCTACAATTTGATTCGTATTCGGCAAGGGGATGAGTGGAAGACGGCATTTAACGTAAAGGACGGCCATTATGAATATCTGGTCATGCCCTTTGGCCTTTGTAATGCTCCAGCTGTCTTCCAAGACTTCGTAAATGATGTTTTTCGAGATTATTTAGTCAGATTCGTGGTCATTTATTTGGACGATATCCTAATTTTTTCTAATTCTTTGTCCGAGCATAGACATCGTGTGAAAATGGTTCTTCAAAAATTAAGAGAAAATAACTTGTATGCCAAGATTTCTAAATGTATGTTTGAGGTCACCACTGTTCCCTTCTTAGGTTATGTGATTTCTAACCAGGGTCTGAAGATGGATGCAGAGAAGGTTTCGGCAGTGCGGGATTGGGTTCAACCCAAGACTTTGAAAGAGTTACAGCGTTTTTTAGGCTTCGCAAATTTCTATCGACGCTTCATCAGGGGCTTTTCCCATATTGTTGCACCTCTTACCAACCTTACCCGCAAGGGCGCCTTTACTGTAAACTGGTCACCGTCGATCAATGAAGCCTTCCTGGCTCTGAAACGGGCTTTTACCTCGGCGCCTATTTTAGTTCACCCTGATGTAAACAAGCCTTTTACCATTGAAGTAGATGCTTCGGAGTTGGGAGTGGGGGCAGTTTTATCGCAATACTCTGGTCATCCTGAACGTCTGCATCCCTGTGCCTACTTCTTGCGGAAACTTAGTGCCGCGGAGCAGAACTATGATGTGGGAAACAGGGAATTGTTGGCAGTAAAACTGGCCTTTGACGAGTGGCATCACTGGCTGGAGGGTTCTTTGCATCCGATCACAGTCTATACCGATCATAAAAACCTTGAGTACATCAGTTCAGCTAAAAGACTGAACTCTCGCCAGGCGCGTTGGGCATTATTTTTTTCGTGGTTCAACTTTGTAATCACATTTAAGCCGGGAGCCAAAAATACTAAGGCAGATGCCCTGTCCCGCATGTTCGGGGAATGTAAAGACAGGAGTGATATGGGGGAACCAATTTTGCCACTAGGTTGTGTGGTAGGGGCTTTGCTTCCTGATCTATCCAATACTTTGGCGCCATTCCAGAATGAATCCCCTGGGGATGTACCTTTTGGGTGTCAGTTTGTTCGGCCGCACCTGCGTTCTGATGTCATTCGCGAATTTCATGATGCAAAAACTTCCGGTCACCTGGGGAATCGGAAAACTTTTGCTTTAGCCCGACGGCTTGTATGGTGGCCTACTATGCGGCGTGATATATCTACCTTTATCGATGCATGTTCTGTGTGTGTGCGAAGTAAAGGAGTACACAAGGCCCCTAGTGGGTGTTTGATTCCATTGGAGATTCCTAAAGAACCGTGGACTCATATCTCGATGGACTTTATAGTTGATTTGCCACAATCACATGGGAACACTGTTGTTTGGGTGGTCGTGGACCGTTTTAGTAAGATGGCACATTTCATTACGTTGCCTAAACTCCCGTCGGCTCCTGAACTCTCGAGACTTTTATTTATTTCGCACATTTTCCGTATCCATGGCATACCGTCTAATATTATTTCTGATCAGGGTGTACAATTCACTTCACGTTTCTGGAGGAATTTCTGTTCGCGGTTGGGGATTCAGATATCTTTGTCTTCAGCGTACCATCCTCAAACCAATGGGCAGACTGAGAGAACCAATCAAAGCCTGGAACAGTATTTACGGTGTTACATTTCTAACGCTCAAGAGCAATGGTCAGAATTCATTGACTTTGCGGAATTTGCATACAATAATGTGCCTAGTGAGAGTACCAAAGTGTCCCCATTTTTCTGCAGTTTGGGGAAAAATCCCAGAAGTTCTTCTCTCTCAGGGTCATCTTCCAATTTGCCGGCTTTGGAGGAGTGGCTCCAGGAGCGGAAGAACATCTGGGTTCGCGTTCAGGAGTCTTTGAAGAAGACTGTCTTAAGATATAAAAGATTCGCTGATCACCACAGGTCTCAGGAACCCGCACTTCAGGTTGGGGACCTTGTTTGGGTGTCTACTAAAAATATTTCTCTCCAGCAACCCTCCAGTAAGTTGGGACCCAAGTTTATTGGACGTTTTCCTATTACCCAGAAATTGAACGATGTGACCTTTAAGGTTCAACTTCCTCTGACCATGCGTATCCCAAGCTCTTTTCATGTATCGCTGCTGAAACCGGCTAAGAATACACCACTTCCATCCCCATCGCCGATCCTGTTGCGGCTTACCTGTGCCGCATTCCGGCGGTGTCCCCGCCTCCTCGTTCCCTCTATGCCCTCCGGCGGTGCTGCTCTCAGCGCGGCTGCCAGAGGAGGTGGAGCCCTGAGCTCAGTCAGAGGGGCACGCCCCCTTTCAGTTAAAGGGCCGATGAGCCCAGCTGGGAAAGCGCGCCCTTTGCAGTGAATTGGGCCAATGAGCCCAATAGGAGTTGCTGGGCTGTACGCCCTATGTTCCAATCATGTGTTGGTTCCTAGTAGCACCAATCTCACACCCAGCTCCCCCAGCTCTAATCATATCCGTTTCCTATAAAGGTTTACCCCACCAGTTGCTCAGTGCCTGTGATAGCGCCTTGAACTTAGCTCTGACTTGTGTTATACCGTGAATGATCTTCATTGCCGACCCCTGCCTGAACCAACCATTCTTTGTCTGATCCCCGTTGCCGACCCCTGCCTGAACCGACCATTCTTTGTCTGATCCTCGTTGCCGACCACTGCCTGAACCGACCATTCTTTGTCCGATCCCCGTTGCCGACCACTGCCTGAACCGACCATTCTTTGTCTGATCTCCGTTGCCGACCCCTGCCTGAATCGACCACTCTTCGTCTGATCCTTGTTGCCGACCTCTGCCTTGTACCCTGACCTCAAGCTGCCTCACCCCTCGGTACGGCTGCTATCTCTGAACACCCGGTGCCGACCTCTAGCCTGTCTGGACTTCCGCTACTTGCTCTAGCTATTGGACTCGCTCTATACCGCTCCCAGCTACTGGTTCTTCAGACCTCCAAACAGGAAGCTTGCTGTGGAGATTGGGGGTTGAGGGCTTACCTGGAGGGCTGGAGTTACCTGAGCGTGTCATTAGAATACCCAGAGCGTGACACGGTGCTAGTCCAGTGATCAGTAATAGAGATGAGCGAATCGAATCTGACGAATCCTAATTTGTTACGAATTTCAGGAAAAATTTGATTCTAAACGAATCCGAATATCGCCGCGATTCGATCGCTCAAATCGCTTCCTTAAACTCCATTTAGTGTGGTTCAGGCCATCTAAAATGGTGGATCCACATGTCAGGACATGTCCCATGGGGCAAAGAATCTTGGGTAGGCATCACATGCAGCCTATCAGCAGCCAGGCTCCATGACGATGACACAGCCCTATATAAGCCGCAGCCATCATTTCAGCATGTATTGCAGCGAGAACGGGTTAGGGAGAGATAGAGCCAGGGAGAGAAAAACAGGGCGAGAAAGAGAGGCAGAGAAAGAGACAGAGAGAGAGACAGTGAACAGTGTGTTTGCATTTGCTTTCATGCCCAGATATTTCAAGCCTATTTAGTGTTAATACAGGTCACACACACCTACCTTACCTTTTGCTTTTCTACCAAAACCACGTGTTAAAAGTTCTGTAGTGCTTTTAAATCACTTTAGCCAGGGACATGCCATTGCAGGCTGTGATGTGAGCATTTGTGAGCATTTGTTTTTAGTAAGAGAACCTGTCTATATTGCTCTTGCTTTTCTAACAAAAACATGTTTTAAAGCTGCCTGTAGTGCATTTAGCTCTGACCAGGGGCATCCAATTTAAGGCCATCTGACAGTGTCTTTGCCTTTATCTTTTGCTAGAGCACCTGCCTATATCGCTCTTGCTTTTCTAACAAAACCACGTTTTAAAGCTGCCTGTAGTGCATTTAACTCTGACCAGGGGCATCCTATTTAAGGCCACCTGACAGTGTCTTTGCCTTTATCTTGTGCTAGTGCACCTGCCTATATGGCTCTTGCTTTTCTACCAAAACCACGTTTTGCCTGTAGTGCATTTAACTCTGACCAGAGGCATCATATTTAAGTGTCTTTGCCTTTATCTTTTGCTAGAGAGCCTGCCTATATTGCTTTTTCTTTTCTAACAAAACCACGCTTTAAAGCTGCCTGTAGTGCATTTAACTCTGACCAGGGGCATCCTATTTAACACAGTGTGTTTGCATTAGATTTTAGCTACAGTGTCTGCCTATTTTGCTCTAGCTTTTATAGAGCAAAAGTGTAGTGTAGCGTATTGTTTTCCCCTCCTAAACGCAGTAAAAATGTCAGGCAGAGAAGTGCCAGGATGGGCACATAGGAGTGGCAGAGGCCTAGATAGCAGCAGACTAGGGGCGAGCGGCAGCAGGAGTCACAGTGAGAGGCCTGATCTCCCGGTATCAGCTAGCAGTCGTGTGTCGACCAGCAACGCATCTGCCGCTATTGATTGGTTAACGCGGTCATCCACTTCATCACAAGTGACATCTGACACCCCCAGTCAACAGTCGGTAGGTTCCTCGGACACAACCCTGAGTTGGCATGGCCCGGGAGCAGTCCCTGCCCTCCCCAGCAACGTATCTTATGCTTTGGGTTCAGCTTCACTATTCAGTGAGGATGATCTGACAGTCAGCAGATACTGCCCAGCCAAGAAATAAAGGAGACACCTGCCACTTCTTTCGCTAGGCAGACAAATACTGATGAGGAGAGTGGCGTGAGAGGTGGTCTGGCGAGGCAGCAGGCACTGTTGAGGAAACCGAGGAGGACATCAGTGACGGACAGACACAACTCGATGATGATGAAGCTGATCGCACTTGGGAGCCAGGTGCAGATGGGGCTTCATCATCATCATCAGAAGAGGGTCGCAGGTTGGCCCTGAGTCAGCAGCAGAGGCAGCAAGGTGGTAGCAATTTGGCAGTCGGCATGGTGTCAGAATTGGAAAGTCTGGAGCCAAACATAGCCGGGCTGGAATAGACCACTTGCTGCATGGCAGGCTACCTTCCCAGGAGGTAGTGGAGCAGGGGTTGCTGGAGTCAGTGGCAGTAGCAGTGTTGGTGGGAAAATCAGCTACTCGGCAGTGTGGCAGTTTTTCATCAAGCATCTGCATGAGGGTAACATGGCCACATGCAAGGTGTGTAGGCAAAAGGTGAAGCGTGGCCAGGGCCCCAATGTTGGCACCACGGCCCTGCGGCAACATATGCAGCATCACCATAAAGCGGCCTGGGAGAACCGAGGCTCCGAAGTGGTGGTCCAGCCTGCTGCGTCACCCAGTGGCACACCGCTCCCAATTTCAGCCAGCCAAGGCTCCAGCACCTCAGCCGAAGATAGCTGAAGGTAACAGAAGGTGGGCCAGTCCTTGAGCCTGTCAGTGTTCACCAAAGTGCACGGCAGCACCGACGTCTGGAGCTGTAACTTTGGTCAGGGACAATACATGTCCTTTATGGCCCAATGGGTGCATGTGGTTGCTGCACAGCCACAACAGCAACTTGGACAGGTCACACCACTTTGGCCTCCACGCTCAATGTGCGACTCCACCTCCTCATCATCCGCCGTCTCCTAGGCCTCCATTGTACGGTCAAATTTCAGTGCCCCTTCAGCCTACCATGTGTGAAGGGCATGGCGGTGTCACGCTGTGCTTCACATGGTTTGCCTTGGCGATCGGTGTCACACAGGGGAGCAGCTCCTAAAATTCGTTAATCAAGAAATCGAAACATGGCTTACTCCATGAAAACTGCAAATGGGAACCATGGTGACCAACAATGGGAAGAATATCTTGTCTGTGCTGCGACAAGGAAGCCTGAGCCATGCGCCCTGTATGGCACACATGTTCAATCTAGTTGTCAAGCATTTTCTGAAGTCTTCCCCCCCATCTGCAAGACATCCTAACAACGGGAAGGAAACTTTGCATGCACTTCAGCCACTCCTACACCGCAAAGGACACCCTTCTTGAGCTGCAGCGTCAGAACCGTATCCATCCGTTGAAATTCCACCCTCCATATGTTGGATCAATTATACGAACAGAGAAAAGCCATCACTGATTTCTTGATGATCCAAGCGGATAGGGGGACTCCCCTGTGTAACTTCAATGTAAACCAGTGTCAGTTCAGGAAGCCACTTTATTTGTCACCAGGATTATGGCATGAATGACTTGATTCCACTGCTTCATGTACTACAACACATGCTGGAAACCATGGCTGGTCAGGACACTGGAGACATGGTGCCTACATCTCACGGCCACATGAACCCTGTGGGAGCTGAACTGGAGGAGGAGGAAAAGGGGGAGGGGCACAGTGAATGGGCAGTTCATCTAGTCATCTGACAGGAGAGGAGGAGCAGGAGCAGCCAGGGGAGCTAGAGGGTTGTGAGGAAGGTGAGACAGAGGACCCAGACACACCATGGCAGTATGCAGTGGAGATGGAGACAGGTAGTCCCTCCGAGTCACTTGCACATATGGCACGATGCATGCTCACGTGCTTGTGTAGTGACCACCGTATTGTCAGCGGGATGGCTTCTGGCTCTCCACCACCACCGTCTTATTAGACCCTTGCTACCGGCACAAAATGGGGGCCTTTTTTACACCCACTGAGAGGAAGAACAATCTGACCTACTACAGAGACATTCTACGTAGTCAGTTGGCCGATGCCTATCTGCGTCATCATCCATACTCTCGCAGGTCTGACTTGGGGGACCCTCTGCGCTCACCTTCCACTGCCATGGCGGCTGGGGGTGGCAGGAGCAGTACTAGCTCCATCAGCAGCAGCTTGAGTCTACAGTTGCTAATGAGTAGCTTTCTTCACCTGCATAGTGAGGCTACACATGAGCAGCAGGAAGACCTGGAGCAGGACCTGAACCAGTAGGTCGTGTCATACCTTGACATGACCCTGCCAACAAACCTTGAGGATCCGCTGGACTTCTGGGAAGCCAAACTTGATTTGTGGCCACAACTAGCATAGTTTGCCCTGGGAAAGCTGTCCTGCCGGCCAGTAGTGTGCCATCTGAGCGGGTGTTTAGTGCGGCGGGGGCCATAGTAATGCCAAGTAGAACTCGTCTGTCCGTGAAAAATGTGGAGAGACTCACCTTTGTGAAGATGATTCAGGCATGGATCCGCCAGGATTTCCACCCACCAATGGCTGATGCATGCGAGTAGATTGATCATGGTGCCACACCAACACTTCACAAATAGTGCAAAACAGATTTACGTCGCTGCTCGCCAGTTACAGACATCCGCATCAGACCACATGTAATTTTTGAGGAAATGCATTACGTAAAACTTTTTTATATGCTCCTCATGCTGCTGCCAACTCCAGGGTGTGTTTTTCAGGCAATATATGGGCTCCTTATGCTGCTGCCAAATGCAGGGTGTGTTTTTCAGGAAATGTATGGGCTTCTAATGCTGCTGACAACTGCAGGGTGTGTTTTTCAGGCAATATATGGCCTCCTTATGCTGCTGCCAACTCCAGGGTGTGTTTTTCAGGCAATGTATGGGCTTCTAATGCTGCTGACAACTCCAGGGTGTGTCTTTCAGGCAATATATGGGCTCCTCATGATGCTGCCAACTTCAGGGTGTCTTTCAGGCAATATATGGGCTCATCATGCTGCTGCCAACTCCAGTGTGTCTTTCAGGCAATATATGGGCTCATTATGCTGCTGCCAACTCCAGGGTGTGTTTTACAGGAAATATATTGGCTCCTTATGCTGCTGCCAACTCCAGGGTGTCTTTCAGTTAATAAATGGGCTCCTCATGATGCTGCCAACTCCAGTGTGTCTTTCAGGCAATATATGCTGCAATATATCCTTATGCTGCTGCCAACTCCAGAGTGTGTTTTACAGGCAATATATGGGCTTTTTATGCTGCTGCCAACTCCAGTGTGTCTTTCAGGCAATATATGGGCTCCTCATGAGGCTGCCAACTCCAGTGTGTCTTTCAGGCAATAAATAGGCTCCTCATGCTGCTGCCAACTCCAGGATGTGTCTTTCAGGCAATATATAGGCTCCTTATGCTCCTGGCAACTCCAGTGTGTGTTTTCAGGCTATATATGGGCTTTTTATGCTGCTGCCAACTCCAGGGTGTGTTTTTCAGGCAATATATTGGCTCATTATGCTGCTGCCAACTCCAGGGTGTCTTTTGAGCAACAAATGGGCTCCTCATGCTGCTACCAACTCCAGGATTTGTATTTCAGGCAATATATGGGCTCCTCATGCTGCTGCCTGGCAATATATGCTGCAATATATCCTTATGCTGCTGCCAACTCCAGAGTGTGTTTTACAGGCAATATATGGGCTTTTTATGCTGCTGCCAACTCCAGTGTGTCTTTCAGGCAATATATGGGCTCCTCATGATGCTGCCAACTCCAGTGTGTCTTTCAGGCAATAAATAGGCTCCTCATGCTGCTGCCAACTCCAGGATGTGTTTTTCAGGCAATAAATAGGCTCCTTATGCTCCTGCCAACTTCACTGTGTGTTTTCAGGCTATATATGGGATTTTTATGCTGCTGCCAACTCCAGGGTGTCTTTTGAGCAATAAATGGACTCCTCATGCTGCTGCCAACTCCAGGATGTGTATTTCAGGCAATATATGGGCTCCTCATGCTGCTGCCAACTCCAGGGTGTTTTTTAGGCAATAAATGGGCTCCTCGTGATAGTGCCAACTCCAGTGTGTCTTTCCGGCTATATATGGGCTCCTTATGCTGCTGGCAAATCCAGGGTGTGTTTTTCAGGCAATATATGGGCTCCCCGTGCTGCTTCCAACTCCAGGGTGTCTTTCAGGCAATCTATGGCCTGCTCATGATGCTGCCAACTTCAGGGTGTCTTTCAGGCTATATATGGGCTCCTCATGCTGCTGCCAAATCCAGGGTGTGTTTTTCAGGCAATATATGGGCTCCCCATGCTGCTGCCAACTCCAGGGTGTGTTTCAGGCAATAAATGGGCTCCTCATGATGCTGCCAACTCCAGTGTGTCCTTCAGGCAACAAATGGGCTCCTCATGCTGCTGCCAACTCTAGTGTGTCTTTCAGGCAATATATGGGCTCCCCATGCTGCTGCCAACTACAGAATGTGCCTTTCAGCCAATATATGGGCTCCTCATGCTGCTGCCAACTCCAGGGTGTGTTTTTCAGGCAATATATGAGCAATACATTTGGCCCAAAACAAATTTTTCCGGAAAATTCCGAAGCTGAATCAAATTTTTCAAAAATTCGCTCATCTCTAATTAGGTACTCTGCGGTTTTGGCAGATTTGGACATCGCCCTGCCGGAGCTCCCAGGGCGTTGCCTGCCCCCCATAGGGCGGGCCTCCACTCCAAAGAGCTGTAAGCACACTTCTGGTTCGTGCTTGACACTAACGTAGGGAGGGGGAGGGGCGTCCCTGCCCCTAGGAGGCCGAGACGGCCTTCTGCGCGAGGGCGCCTTACCCTTTTTTCCAAAAAGGTCCAAACGGGCCCCAAATAGGCGTCGTCCTCTGAAAGGAAGGCCAGTAAGAGCCTTTTTTGTATCATTGTCAGCCCCCCACTGTCGCAGCCAAAGCAGGCGGCGAATAGCTACCACAAGAACAGAGGTTCTAGCGCACATCTTAATAGTGTCATCCATCGCTGAGAGGATAAACCTCACAAAAACCTCACAATCGGAAAGTGCATTAAAGACCTTCCAAGGGAGATCCTCGGGCTGGTGATCAAGTATCTTCCTAAGAAGGGTCCTGGCCGCCACCGCCGTGATGGCCGCGGCACAGACCGGGCGCAGAGCCGTCCCTGCACACGAGAAGGCGTGGGAAGCCAGTCTGTCAATGCGCCGGCCCTCAACATCCCGAAGGGATGAGTAGAAGCTGTCATGAAGGGAGGGTTAGCAACCCCAATAATAGGTGCATCCACCTCGGGAGGGACTGACCAACAGTCAACCACATCAGGGTGAAAAGGGTACTTTCAATCCCAGACCCCTGGAACACCTGTAAGTTTACAAGGTGATTCCCATTCCTTAGATATAAGAGCCTGGAAATGATCCTGCTCCAGAAATTCCAAGTGCGGCGTCGCCGTGTGGAAACTCTCCCTCTTGGGCTTGGGAGACTCTCCCGGAGGAGAGATGGATAGTACTTCAAAGATCTTAATGAGTAATTCATCAGTGTCACACAGGCCCCAGGAACCAGGGCCAGAATTGTCACGGCTCCAAGGTATCTCGTCTGAGGAACTGGAACCTTCATCAGAAGGATCAGGGTCCTGCATAGCAGCAGACTCTTCAGTTTCAGCGGGAAACATAGAACCAGGAGGTGTCAGGGACCGCTTCTTCCCAGCGCCCAAGCGCTCCGCCAGACTAGACATCACCTGCTCAGCCGTAGGTAGCCTGCGCGGCACCACCTGCTGGTCATCCCCGCTCGAGTGCGACTCCTCAGGAGTGAGATTTAAACACGGGGAGACAGGTGTATTGAAGCGAGGTGCAGCCACTGGTAAACCTGATTGCAGGGCCAGTACTTGTTCAGCACACGGTCCGCAGACCCGTGCTCTGTCAGCATCAGCATGGGGTTGTCCACACGCAGTACACAGCCAGTCTTGTCCCCACGGGACCCCGGACACATAATTCTGAGATGCCTCCATATGGGGATTATCTAAACAATATGCCAGCAGGGATTTATGCTGTAAGCAACCCTGGATGCCCCCAAGACCTGCTAGGAATGTGGGAGAATTTAAATGTGAACCCGTTTAAGATATATATCAGGCCGGGAGATGCCACCGAAATCTTGGTGTCTGAAAGACATAAGGAGGGTCAGAGCCATGCGCAGCTGGAAAAACATATAAAAAGGAGTCACCCGCAAGGGCACTTACAGACCAAGGGAGGAGGGGAACCGCCACCACGCGCGCGAAGATCAACAAAATGGCGCCTAGCGAACCTCGAAGGGCGGGCTCGATGCTCGCCCGTGACGCGGAGCGTGCCAATTCAAGTCCCCGCCCACTCCGAAGAGCGCGAAGCTCTGAGGTAATGGCAAGGCAAGGATACAATCACACGCTTAAGGATTCGTAGAAAAACCGTTACATCTAGTAAGGAAAAGGCGCCACAGCATCTACACGACGCGGCAAACTATGTATAAGACATACGGCGGCAGCCGAAAACCGAATAACGAGCAAGCAGCGCGGCTCTGACATCTCAATATTAATGAAGGGCAGAAATAAGGCCATAAGCGTGACATACTGGTACACTGGGACCGCCACACACATACCCCCCCCCCCTTTCTTTTCCCCCTAACTAGTTGGGGAAATGAGGGAGGATGGCGACCCTTTACACAGGGTCCAGCACTACCCGGGGTACGGGGCAATATTGCGGGAGGGGCATCCACTAGAGGCTCACCATCAGCCTAAACCGCCTACCCTATGGTGGGGGATTGCGGTGGAGCATGGCTCCGTTAAGCACACACGGTGCTGCCTACCTTCACCCGACCAACGCAGCCCAGGCTGGGAGGCATATTCTTCACAAAGAGGATGGGTGGAAATAGTCCCGCAGGGAGCGTGATACTTCATGTCTTCGCAGTTCCAGCACTGCAGAGAAATCTGGGGATTTGTGGGAGGTCCCTCGGTATATGTAGGGCCGGGAGGAGCTTGTTTTCTACATGTCTGCAGTGAACACGCCCTCAGGCGGAGGATTACCCACATGTTATTACTATATCTGGAGCAGGACGTGCTGTATGCTTAGAATATTAAAAATGTTAAATATATTAGTCACATATTATTCTTTCCCCCACTGGGCTGCATCTCTGTTCAGGACTCTAGGATACAGGCACAGACAGGAGATGGTCAGCAATCCCAGAATGCAGAGTTGCACAGTCAGAAGACATTTCCTGACTGTAGGCAGCCTAAAACTCCATGGGCCACCAACTTGGATGTTTTAAGGCTCAGAAAATGCAGTAGATGTAGGTAGAATGATTTTTAATGTGGGCAATCTGTATGTACAGGGGGAAACATATAAGACAGACTCTAATTAAGGGTGAAGGTCTGGTTTAAGTAATTACAGACACCTGGGTATCAGAAAATAACAACATATTAGTTAAATAAATCCATAGGCTATTGATCATTAAAATGCCAGGCCTCACTAAAGCCAAACCTCTAGTACATTTACACTATTCTCACATTAGTTTGGCTGCACAGAATGCATAACCATGACTTGGTTACCATAAATTTAGCTGACTTATTTTGATAACCTCATTGAATTCTCAAGCTAAATCTTAACCAGTTGCTTCTAGAAGAACACTACCCAAGAACCTAATAACAGGATGTGGCAGAATCCCCCCAATCCCTCTATAACAGGCAGTGTGCAGAATCCCCCAATCCCCTATACCAGACTGTGTGGCAGAATCCCCCCAATACCCTGTACCAGGCAGTGTGGCAGAATCCCCCAATCCCCTATAACAGGAAGTGTGGCAGAGTCCCCCAAATCCCATATTACAGACTGTGTGGCAGACCCCCAATAGCTTGTACCAGGAAGTGTGCAGAATCCCTCCAATCCCCTGTACCAGGCAGTGTGGCAGGATCTCCCCAAATCCCCTGTATAGGCAGTGTGGCAGAATCCCACCAAATCCCCTGTATAGGTAGTGTGGCAGAATCCCCCCAACCCCATGTACCTGGCAGTGTGACAGAATACCCTCAATGCCTTGTACCAGGCAGTATGGAAGAATCTCCCAATTCCCTATACCAGGCAGTGTGGGAGAACCCAACAATCCCCTGTACCAGGCAGTTGGCAGTCTGAATCCCCCCATCCTATGTACTAGGCAGTGTGGCAGAATCCAGCCAATCCCCTATAATAGGCAGCATGCAGAATCCCCCCTAATCCTGTGTACCAGGCAGTATGGAAGAATCCCCCCAAAACCCATATATTAGGCAGTGTGGCAAAATCTTGCCAACCCCCTATAATTGGCAGTGTGCAGAATCCCCCCAAATCCCCTCTACCAGACAGTGTGGCAGAATCCCCCCAATCCCCTGTACCAGGCAGTGTAGCCAAATCCCCCCAATCCTCTGTAATAAGCAGCATGCAGAATCCCCCCCAACCCCTTATAACAGCCTGTGTTTCAGAGTCCCCCAAATCCCTTAAAATAGGCATCATGCAGACCCCCTCTATCCAATCACTGCACTGAGTCAATTGCAAAAAAAGTATTACTTCATATGGGATCTGGAATCCATCACTGTCAGCAGTGTATGTAGGCTGCAGCAGACGTCCCCGTTCTGTGCACGTGTGATGCACACAGAGCAAGGGAAGCAGTGCCGCTGGATCCCGGCCAAGGTAAGACGTTGTTTTGTCCCCTCACCTTACTGGTACTGCTGTGCCCTGTATCATATCCTCCAAGATCACACACAGGAGAACAATCAGTGACGCGGGAGTGTTGGTTAAGGTGAGTGGACATTTAGGGCCTTATTCATGAAGGGATAGCGCCAGGAAGTGCCTGTACAGTGTCAGGGAGCGGCAGGGAGCGGCAGGTGAATGCCGGAGACGGCACGAAATTACACATTTATGAAGTTGAATCTGGTGAGCGACTAGAACAACGCCATGTAGCGTACGATTCATCATTATCCCAGGCTCAGCGTACAGCGCCGGCGTTCAGCCTTGCAGAGCGCCACGTCTTACCTGTCGCTACCTGGCGCTCTCCCATACATTTCAATGGACGATCCTTAAATCCCTTTCCTGATCCCAATTTTTTTTTTCCGTAAAGAAATCTCAAAACTTCTGGACAAGGAAATGACATTTTTGAAAAATTTTGGGATTAATAATATTTTTATGCAGAATTGTCCTTACAGGTCTGGTATTAAAGTGTTCATGTTACAATGTGATAACAATGTCATTCAATATGTTTTCGCTTTGTTACTAGTGGATACATGTTCAAAAACAGCCTTTAATGACACTATGGGCTACAATTACATGATTTTGAGCGCCGGCGATGTTTGAAGCTGTTTCTTTGATGAATGTGCTGTGAGTCAGTCGCACTGAGCTGGCGTTACGGTTCACTCCCATACAGCGTAGTACTGCGACTCACATATCATATTCATCAATGCCGGAAAGCGACTGAGGCGCTCCGAAACAATGATCCATGGCCGAGCACAGCGACTACTAGTGGTCGCTCTAAAATCCGCTCTACAGACGCTCATCTGTCGCTACCTGGCGTGAGTAATGAATCAGCCTGCCCATATCCATCTTATGGAGCGAAATATACAGTAATCTACAAAAGCTTGTGTCCTAATGCAGAGAATTAGCCAATGTTGCAGAATTAAGCAATGCTTGTTCAAGGACTTTAAGCTGATTGAATCT
This sequence comes from Gastrophryne carolinensis, assembly GCA_027917425.1. Taxonomy (NCBI): domain Eukaryota; kingdom Metazoa; phylum Chordata; class Amphibia; order Anura; family Microhylidae; genus Gastrophryne; species Gastrophryne carolinensis. The sequence continues at coordinate 27,832,292 of CM051237.1, forward strand.
CACTTTTTATATAGCTACTTAGCAATTTAAGTATTGTTAACCAGGCACACATTTTAATTATTAACTTATTGTGTTTCTTGAATCTCACAACTGTTCATACCTTTTCTGTTTGTTACCATTCCCTAGGTGTGTTTTTGGGGGCGAAGAGGTTCAGGATTGGGAAACCATTGCAACAATCTAAGCTGTATGAGCTAACATTTCCCCAGCAGCGTCTCCCCTCCAGTCTTCCTGACAGTAGGAGCTCCTCTGGGTGCTGTTACATTATTAGGGTTTAGAGCCGAATAATGACAGACACTAATCAAAAAAAATCAGTGTGTTTATTGGTTGGCAGTTACTTGAAACGCCGCAGTCTTTTATGTAGTGAGAATATTTCTGTCCAAACGCAATATCGTTTCATCCTATTGGCTGAATCCTTCCCCTCCCTGTGATGTCATCACACTCTGGACACATCTTCTGATAACTTTACACAGCCTGTCCCTACCCATAATGCAGCATGGAGGGGCTCAGTGAAGGTGGTGGTGAAGGTGTGTAAGTGTCGGATCGGGTCACACACATCATAAAAGGAGATGAGCCCGGCCTCATAATCCAGCTCTACCCTGACTCTGTTACTGGAGATACCACCACCTACATCTGTCCATTCACTGTCATGCCCCGCTTGATACTGATTATTATCCCTGTTCAACCCCCAGGACTTGTTATTATTTCCAATCACCTGCTGATCTCCTCTCCTGTCTATACTGGGGTAACACATTCCAACTGTGCAATAACGTGACCCCCCGACATCCACTTCCCAGTAATGTCGCCCCGAGGAAAAACTCCGGCTGCTTAACACCTGAGGATACAGCTGAAACCTCTCTGGTGTCTCTGGGCGATTCTGATTTGCATATGACCAGGATGCAGCTTTCCTGTCATCTGATATATGGAGATTATTATGAGCTGTGTTTACATCCAGTAATATATCTGCAGGCGCTATACAGACCCCTCCAGTTACCCCTCTTATTATATCAGATAAACCTGTGTGGAGTGTGTGTGATATTCCCGCCACATCCAGCCCCCCTCCATCATGGAGCTGCTCATCATGTCTCTGTCTGTCCTCATTACCCCCCTCCTCAGTGTCACACAGGTCACCGGTGTCTGATTGCTGTAAGACAGTCAGTGGGTCAGTCGTGTGACACAGCTCCTCCATGTCACCCATCTTCCTGGATAGCTCCGCCTTCTTTATTTCCAGGTGCTGGATCCAATCAGAGAGAGCCCTACACTCCGCCTGCCTGGAGATGTCACTCAGGACTCTCTTCTTCAGGTCTCTCAGCTGAGGTCTCTTAACAGGACCGTGCCTCTCGCTGTCTCTCCAGCCACTTCTTCTTGTACTTTTCTCCGGAGTTCTTCTAGACTCTGCACTCTTTTCTTAGGCAATGTCCTCAGTGCGGTAATATTTTAGTATTATGGACAGAGCATTTCCTGTTCTCCAGGGAAGTGGTGGGGTCCAGTAAGACATGTTCTGGGGACTTGCTGTGGACTCTCCTTACACAGAGAAATGTCACCCATCAAACAGGATTTAGCAGCGGCAACAGGAGAGTGAATACAACAAGTACAGAGGATGGTGGTCACCTGATGTGGGTGAGTAGTCAGGAGATTCTCCACTATTTTACTCAGGGTTCTGTTCCTTTGCAGTGCTGGACGCTCCTGAAATGCCTCTCTATACTGAGGTCAGAAATAACAGCCAGACCCCTCCTGTGTATCCAGCACACGAGCAATACACACCCGGCAGAAGTTGTGTCCACATTACAGGGATACAGGATCATTGCAAATGTTCAGACAGACGATTGAACTTTCCAGCTCCTTCCTCAGTTCAGCAGACGCATCGCAAACAGCAGCAGAGTGAGAGGAAACAGGAAGAATCCAGTGTGATCTCCTTGTATTTCTAAACAGGGTGAGGCGGGGGAGGTGACTCATACAGCGGCTGTTACATTGACAAACACTACAAAACACACACTACATACAATCATGGAGACAGAGATATTGCTCTGTGTGGTGTCACTTGCACATTTCTTACCAGAGAAAGATCTAAAACACACTAACAACCATGTAAACACACCTGTACAGAATCCGGTCACACCACACTGCCTTATGTAGTTACATGGGGTGACCCACTGATGTCCCTCAGACAAGCAAACTGGTGTGTCAGTTCACATTATAACACTGTGTCTCTGCTCAGTAACGTCCTACGATTAGAGATGAGCGAACTGAACCAGTTGAACCCGATTTCAACCAGAATTCCAAGAAAAAGTTCGATTCGCTGGGAACCCGAACTTCATGTGGATCGTGGCGAAACGCGGAAATTGAACGTGGCAGGTCACGGCCGTCCAAGGAGAAGCAGAGAGACAGTGTCACATGGTCACAGATTAAAGATCAGGGTAGCTGGGCCAATCAGGAGGCGCTTTTGTAGTAGATGTGCCGACTATCCACCATTATTGAGCTGGCTGTTGCAGAGAGAGCATTGATCCTAGAGCAGGAACAGTTTAGGGAATTTTGAACCACAGCAAAGGAGAAAAGAAGGGAAAGGAAGTGGGCACAGTGGGATTTTGAGGGGGGTGTGTGCTGCACAGAAAAAACGCCTCTGCCTGCTGGTCATTGTAGTCCACCCTGTAAAATCTGAAAAATTCAGTGAGTGTTTTTTTTTGCCACATCTGTCTGGTTTAGCTGGCCCCTGCGTTGGGGAACTTGGGGTACACGGTGCCTCAGTGTTTAATACAGTATAAGAAAATCAATCTTTTTCAACTGCCAAGGAATTTTTTTTTGGGGGGGGGGGCAGCTCTGTTTTAGCTGTGCATGCACCATCTCTCTCTAAGTTGTCCACTGAGCCGCTTTGTTACATACAGTTTAAAAAAAACAAGGGGACAGCTCTGCAGGCTCCATCTCTCTCTAAGTTTGGTAACACTGTGCCTCAGTGTTTAAAGTAGACCAACACCCACCCCTAATCGGCTCAGCTCCCTCCCCTAAAAACTTACCTTATCGGTGTCGGATAAGCCGCCGCCGCCTCCCGAGCGTCCCTCTAGCAGGGCGCGCACCCACGACGGCTGTTTGTGAATGGCCGACGCGAGCGCGCCCTGTAAGAGGGGTGCCCCATGGAAGTGGACCAACACCCAGGATAGTGAAAATCCTGGGTGATGGTCCACTTTAATACAGTTTTTTAAAAAAAAATCTATCTTTTTTACCTGCCAAGGAATTTTTTGGGGGGACAGGTCTGTTTTTAGTGTGCAGGACCTGTCTCTCTCTAAGTTAGTGTTAGGTCGCTCAGTGTTAGCTTCTTCACCTGCCAAGGAATATTTTAGGGAACATCTATCTGTTTTAGGGAATACTAAGTAAAATGTCTGGGAACGAAAGCGGTGGGAAAGGACGGGGTAGAGAAAAAGACATCCCTGCAACTCCTTCTGTCGCTAAGGATAAGGATGTTGATGCCAGTACCAACACTGTGGTCGGCAGCCATGTGCCCAGGCTCAGTAAAAGTAACACCTGCCTTTTGCCCAGGCCCAGCCTAGTAGTGGCAACATCCATTTGCCTAGGCCCGCCACTGTTAGTAGTAGTAGCAGCAACAGTAGCAATGTACACGGTAGTAATAGCAGCAGCAATGTACGCAGTAGTAGCAGCAGCAGCAGCAATGTACCTGCTAGTAGTAGCAGCATCAGCAAGCCAAAGTTGCCCATTTTCTCCAGTGGGCATGTTTTATTGGACAATGCATAGTGGGGCGGCAACTTTTCTCAACAGCCCGGTTGCTATGGATAGTGATGAACAGAATTTGTTTTAACGACAGTCAGCCTTTAAAGTGTGTTGTGGAGGTGGAGGCGGTGTCAGAGACGCATAGCTGTGGCAGTGGGGGTGGTGGTAGACATGGACATACTGGCAGTTATGAAGGTGGTTGTGGTAGGAGGGGCAAGTAGACCATGATGAAACATCAGAACAGGGAAGTAGCGGGGATCAGGAGGAGGAGTATGATAATGTCGTTTTGGACAGGACCTGGGAACAAGGCAACAGGGAAAGGATGGAATCTATATCCACCAGACAACAATATGCACCCATTCATCCGGTTGTCATGTGGCTGAACTCGCACCTGGCCAAGTTGCTGGTGCTGCAGTTGCTGCCATAACACCCGGTTGAGTCCACCGGTTTTAGGCAAATAGTGGGTTCTCCCAGCCCACGTGGCGTGTCCCCAGTCACCATTTCTTCTCCAACAAGGCCATCCCCGCCTTGCACAGTAACATGGAAGGGAAAGTGGTGATGATTTTAAAACCCCTGTGCCTGATGCCACTGATAGCGTGCCACTACTACCAACAGCGCCTCTACTGCCAGCCTGCCACCCTCTGCTACGTCCAGGCCAACACACGCAGGTCAATGCTGTGATGCCCAAAATGGGCAAATTTTTCAGTGCTTGTAAAAAGCCATTGCTTCTTCTTCAGCTAAAATTTAAGGATGCCATCTGCTGCTACCCCCCATTACAAATGGGACAATTTTTCTTGCTCGCTACTGCCAGGCCTACACAACCACCACAGGTTTTCTGTGCCATGGCTTAGTCTTTCAGCAGCAGCCTCTGCTAATCCTGCTACTACTACTACCAATAACAGCACCTCCGCTGCCAGCCTGCCACCATCTGCTATTGCCAGGCCAACACAACCACAGTTGGCCTAGCAGTAGCAGATGTGGGCTTGTGAAAAGCCATTGCTTCTTCTTCAGCTAAAATTTAAAGGGTGTCAATCCCACTGCTACTCCCTTACAAATGGGACATTTTGATATGCTTTAAACTATCAAAGACAGCTGAGGGCTATTGAAATTCTAATTAGGCCGTGGGTGATCTGTAGAGACTGCTGAAGTGTGCATCCATCCAAGCAGTTAAGCTTTGGGAATGAGAGGCCCTTCCTTGGGACAGGCCTGAGGATGGGCTCTCCCCCTAAAAGCTTGGCACTTGGGGGCCTCATAAAAGCAAGTGATTGTAATTGCAATAACTGCTACCCTGATTTTGTCTATTTCATCCTGCTGTGTGAAATCCCTCCATAAAATCTGCACTTTCCAGTGATCCCACAGTTCATGCGCAGGCTGCCAGCCAATGAGCGGCTTGCGCTTCCAATCATTTTTGCTACTATGGCTTTGAATTCCAAAGAAGGCAGCGCAGGCCATTGCCCGCTCCCCTACATAACTGCACAAGCCGATGCATGCATCGTGGGTTTGCTGTGAGGTGAGTATACCATAATTCTGGGTGTTTCACTCAGCTAGACAGCCCAAATTGGAACACCCAACAAAGAGGGAGACCACTGGTCCCAGAGTCTTACAGCAGAGCAACCACCCCTTGGAGCGGTGATCTCCCTCTTTATGGGGCATCTCAAATTGGGATCGTCTGGTACACTCACCTTTTTCCCCAAGCCCACAGCGCATCTCAGAGCTCCAAGGTCGGGCGATAGAAGACTGAAACCCTGGAGTGGCCCTTTAAAGTGAACCAAAAGCCACGCTGATCAGCCCGGGATCTGATCAATTCCCTCCCCCCGGGGCATCCAAAATAGGGATGCCCCACTGTGTGAAACCCCCCAGGTCACCCAATAAACTCAGAGCCACTGGCCTTAGAAGGGTTAGACGACGTGACATCAGCGGCTATGAGGGCGCTGATTGGACGAGCGGCTGAAGAACCGCGGTGAGTTGAACGGGCGATCTGGGGGGGGGGTTTCACATTGCAGGGCGGTCGGCGTGTCCCGGGGGAGTGGACCAAAACCCAGGATAGTCAAAATCCTCTTTAAAGGGTCATCAAACTAGGTTATGGGGGATCCGATTAAGGAATGTTCCCCATACCCAGGCGAGTGCCCCGATACTCACCTACATCCACATTAGTCTGTGGCCTCACATGACCACAGATGAGACTGACCAATCCCCCCCCAGGCTACGCTAGTCTCAGGTGGTCAAATGGGGTAACTATTGACAGCAGGAGCAGGTTTCCATGCTGGCTCAGCTTTGCACAAATCGGTGCATGTGGGGCACTTACAGATGCATGTCAGAGCATATTCCCCATGTACATAACGCGCCCCTGTCATATCTGACCCTCATAATGATTTCTGCCTGGCAGCCTCTCACTTGTACAACCCTTGCAGTGTCCCGGAGTCTGCAGGAGTGGAGGGATCTGGGATGCTGCTGCGCCCCCTTACTGTGGTCAATTTCACTGAAGAGAACCCCGCAGAAAAAAAGTTATACAGCTCCAGTGCTGAGCCTATGGGACTTGGCATTTCATGGGGCATCCCAAATTACCATGCCCTTCAAGGAACCCAGGATAGTAAAAAAAATGCAGTTCCATCCTTCTTTAAAGTTGACCAAAACCCACAGCGATCGTCCCAGGATTCTATAAGATTTCCGGGCTGATCGATTTCGCCCCCCCCCCCGGGCATCCAAAATCAGGATGCCCCGCTATGTGACACCCCCCCCATACAATTACCTTGTTTCAGGTCCAACGGTGCATGTGCGAGCCGCATCCTTGCTATCCCTCTAGCAGGGCGCGTGCCCACACTAGGCCTTTGTGAAAGACCAGCGCGGGCACGCTCCCTGTTAGAAAGTAGCAAGGGATGCATCAGCGCGCTCGGAGTCTCTGGCCTTAGCAGCTCAGCTAGCGGCCACACATGCGCCATAGGACCGGGAAGAGATGAGTTGGCATCGGGGAGGCTTTGGGGTTTCACACAGTGGGGCGACCCCCAGGGAGAAAGGACCAAACCCCAGGATAGTCAAAATCCTGGGTTTTGGTCCACTATAAAGCAGGCAAACCACCATGAACAAAAGCCCTGTGGTCTACAAGGTTCCAGGACCAGCCATTTCAGGCCTCCTGAAGCATCCCAATTTTGGATGCCCTGCCATGTGACCCACCCTACACGTATTAACTCGCCTTTTCTGGGGCGCGTTCACCAGCCACATCCCCAGCACAGCTGAAGCGCACACCCACAGCCAGCCATGTTGGAGCAGGTCTCAACTACAGGGGTGCGGGGGATGCCGCTGCTCACGCTCCCCTATGCCAGGCTCTGTGTGTATGCCAATCATTAATATGGATGAACGCAAGCCCGCGCAGGTGGTCCACTTTAAAGAGAAGCAGCGGCCGGCTTGGAGTCTATAGGACACCACAATTGGGCAAAGCGGGACGTGAATATTCTTGGCGTTGCACCTCCTCAAGGCGACGTCGCGGGCAAAGGTTTCAATGAGCGCGCGCCTGCTTCCTGTTGTCACCGTGCTGACCCCCATGGCAAGGAGTCTTTCATACACCAGTGTATTCCTGATAAACCATATTGAACTTGTTCCCTTCTGCTGATTTATCATGTACACGCAACTAAATAGAAAACACTTTTCTGGTCCAACAACACGTGCACGAGCTGCATCCCCACTATCCCTCTAGCAGGGCGCGTGCCTATACCAGGCATTTGTGGATGTCCGGCGCTGGCAAGCTCCTTGTTAGAGGGTAGCAGACGATGTGGCCGTCAGCACGTTCGGTTCCGCTTGCCTTAGACAAGCCGATATAAGATCCGAGCACACTGATTGGACGAGAGGCCGTAGGACCAAGTAGGGGGGAGTGCAATCAGGCGACCTGGGGGATTTCACACAGCGGGGCATCCCCTATTGGAGTAAACCTAGGATAGTCTGAATCCTGGGTTTTGGTCCACTTTAAAACAGAACAAAACCACACAGGGCCAACCCTGTAATCTAAAATATTCCAGGGCTGGATACTGCCCCCCCCCCCCCCCCCCCCCCCCCCCCCTCGGGGCATCCCAAATCTGTTGTGTGAAACAGTGGTCTGTGCTAAAAAAAAAAATCCGTCCTGGCTCCCTCATTGATTTAAAAAAGTGGACCAAAACCCACGCCAATAGGCTCGAAAATCTATAGGATTCACAGGCCGATTGATTCCCTGCCCCTGGGGCGTCCAAAATCAAAATACCCCGCTGTGTGATAGCCCACAGGTCACCCCGTTCATTTACCTTGCTTCTCAGTCCAACAGCACATGCATGAGCCGCACCCCCGCTATCCCTCTAGTAGGGCGCACTCCCTGTTAGAGGGTAGCAAGGGATGCGGCCGCCAGTGCACAATGGGAGCCGCTGGCCTTAGACGCTGTGACTTCAGCGGCTTCAAGCGCGCTGATTGGATGAGCAGCCATGCATGCCGCCATAGGACCGGGAAGAGGCGAGTTCGGTTAATCCAGAGGGGAAAAGGACAATAACCCAGGATAGTCAAAATCTTGGGTTTTGGTCCACTTTAAATATCGGTGGACGCATCCTCAGCATCTCTGCCGCTGGGCAGCTCTCACTGTCAATTGACAGACAACTCAAGCAACTAAACACAAGCCATTCGCCAAGCATTAATATGCACAGCAGATGGCTATGATTGGATGAGAGTCTGCACATGTGCTGTGGGATCTGGGAAAGGGAAGTTTTTGGGGGGCGAATCAGGGGTATCATGCAGCAGAGCATCCTAAATCAGGATGCCCCCCCCCCCCCCCCCCCCTCCCGAACAAAATCCAGGGAACTGATAATACTGTTACAACCCCTGAACTCAGGGTTGTTAAATTGGACCAAAACCCATGACAATCTATAGGATTCCCAGGCCGATCGTTTCCCTTCCCTCGGGGCATCCAAAATCAGGATGCTGCGCTGTGTGAAACCCTCCATGCCGCCCCTTACACCTACCTTGTTTCCTGGTCCAACTGCGCATGCGTGAGCTGCATCCCCGCTATCGCTCTAGCAGGGCGTGTGCCCGCACCAGGCATTTGTAAATAGGCGGACACGCTTCCTGTTAGAGGGAAGCAAGGGTGTGTCCACCACTGCTGGCCTTAGACGGCATGACATCAGCGGTTCCGAGCATGCTGATTGGACAAGCGGCTGCGCATGCACCATAGGACCGGGAAGAGGCAAGCTGGTTTCGGCGACCCGGGGGGGAGGGGTTCACACAGCGGGGCAGCCCCAATCGGGGGCTAGGACCAAAACCCAGGATAGTCAAAAAGAACAGTACCCATAAGAGATTTCCTACTTACCTCATTGGTTCTCCTGCAGGGGGGGGGGGGGGGGGGGGGGGGGGGGGGAAGAAAGACTCACCCCCAAGCAGGAGGAGGACACACCCCCTCCGAGGGCTTTTAATAGAGGAGAGCGTTTAGTCACAAACGTTTTATTACAAAAGAAAACGAAAACGAACACAAGTCAGCCAAACATGAACGTACGCGGTGCACGGTGACAGAGGTGGCGATAAAGCTAGTTGACGACGCTCTGCAGCAGGGTGATGTTGTCCCCCTTGAGCATGATGCGGCCCAGCGGCTTGCGGTTGCGGGATTTCAGGTGCAGCTCCTCGGCGTCGTCCAGCACCAGGTTCATGTACTCGTCAAAGCCGATGATGCAGCCTTCTATGCGCATGTTCACCTGCTCGTACAACCACACCTGAATGCGCGACCTATTCTGCAGGTAGCGGAAGATCAGGTTGATTGGCTGCACCATCACCTTCTGCACCTTCTGGCTCTGCCCGTGGTACGCCATTGTCTGCCTGCAAAAGGGAACACAAAGGGTTAATGGCGCAAACGTGACCGGATCCAGGGAGCCAATCACAACAGGTGAATGGCTCTGCATAGTCAAGTAGTCATGTGCATGTTCTGATTGGCTCTGTGTCTAGTCAAATGACTTGACAACTTGACTAGCTGCAGGGAGCCAATCAGAACGAGCAAAAGGCTCTGTAGCTAGACAATTGCGGGTGTTCTGATTAGTTCTCTGCAGTAGACAATCAGAATGTGCTTACTTGACAATCCACAGGGAACCAATCAGAATACACATGACTAAAGTGGACCAAAACCCAGGATTTTGACTAAGTTGGGTTTTGGATCCTTTACCCGATCGGGGATGCCCCACTGCATGAAAACCCCATCAGATGGGCCGAAGAAACTCACCTCTTCCCGGTCCTACGGCGCACGTGCGGCCGGTCGTCCAATCAGCGCATAGGGAGCCGCTGACATGACACCATCTAAGGCCTGGTGCAGGCCAATCACGCTAGGTTTTGGTCCACTTTAACCGCAGAGCCAACCATAACACGGGACCTATCTGCAGCTTCTCAAGTAGTTGTGTGTTCTGATTTGCCTACCTGACAAGCTGCGGGAAGCCAAGCACATTGGTTCTCTATAGCTAGTCTGCTGGCTACAGAGAGCCAATCAGAACACACACACACAACTATTCGGCTAGGTTCTCTATAGCTAGTCTGCTGGCTACAGAGAGCCAATCAAAACACACACACACACACACACACACACACACACACACACACACACACACACCCCTACTCAGCTAGGTTCCCTATAACAAGTCTGCTGGCTACAGAGAGCCAATCAGAACACACGACTACTTGGCTAGGTTCCCTAACAAGTCTGCTGGCTACAGAGAGCCAATCAGAATACACGACTACTCGGCTAGGTTCCCTATAACAAGTCTGCTGGCTACAGAGAGCCAATCCAAACACACATATGACTACTGGGTTAGGTTCCCTATAACAAGTCTGCTGGCTACAGAGAGCCAATCAGAACACACGACTACTTGGCTAGGTTCCCTTAACAAGTCTGCTGGCTACAGAGAGCCAATCAGAACACACGACTACACGGCTAGGTTCCCTATAACAAGTCTGCTGGCTACAGAGAGCCAATCAGAACACACGACTACTCGGCTAGGTTCCCTTAACAAGTCTGCTGGCTACAGAGAGCCAATCAGAACACACGACTAGGTTCCCTATAACAAGTCTGCTGGCTACAGAGAGCCAATCAGAACACACGACTAGGTTCCCTATAACAAGTCTGCTGGCTACAGAGAGCCAATCAGAACACACGACTACGTTCCCTATAACAAGTCTGCTGGCTACAGAGAGCCAATCAGAACACACGGCTACACGGCTAGGTTCCCTATAACAAGTCTGCTGGCTACAGAGAGCCAATCAGAACACACACGACTAGTCAGGACGCTATAGAGAGCTAATCTGAGCATGCCCATGAAAACTCAGCCAGATGGGCAGTCATAAAATGCCTACAACTATTGGCTAGCCTGAGAGCCAATCAGAACACACACACACACACCTACTCAGATAGGTTCAGTATAGCTAGTCTGCTGGGTACAGAGAGCCAATCAGAACACACATACATGACTACTGGGCTACAAAGAGCCAATCAGAACACACGACTACTCGGCTAGGTTCCCTATAGCAAGTCTACTGGCAACAGAGAGCCAATCAGAATTACGACTACTCGGCAAGCTATAGAGAGCTAATCTGAGCATGCCCATGAAAACACAGCTAGAGAGCCAATCAGAACACACACACACACACAACTATTCAGCTAGGTTCTCTATAGCTAGTGTGCTGGCTACAGAGAGCCAATCAGAACACACACACACAACTATTCAGCTAGGTTCTCTATAGCTAGTGTGCTGGCTACAGAGCCAATCAGAACACACACACACAACTATTCGGCTAGGTTCTCTATAGCTAGTGTGCTGGCTACAGAGAGCCAATCAGAACACACACAACTACTCAGCTAAACAAGAGCATGCCCATGAAAACTCAGCTAGAGAGCCAAGCATAAAATGCCCACAACTAATTGGCTAGCGAAAGAGCCAATCAGAACATGCGCATTTGACTAACCACAAACAGCCCATCAGAACATGCACATGTCCACCGGACAATCTGCAAAGAGCCAATGTGAACACGTGCACATCTACTTGAACACAGAACCAATGAATCATCCACATACCTATTGGACTAGCTGCAGAGAACCAATCAGAACACGCACAGCCCTACTTGTTAGCTATAGCTATCCAATCAGAGCACAGGGTACGCCTACTTAACTAGCCTCAGCAAAATCTAAGGCTTAATTACTATCAGGACACGTGCACGCCTATGTCACAGCCAATGACGACTCGCGCACGACTATTGGACTAGCCACATAGCACCAATCAGGACACGCGCACGCCTATTGGACTCGCAAAGAGAACCAATCAGGACAAGCGCGCGCACCCTACGTCTTGGCCAGAAGGCCTTCCATCGACGGTTAACCCTACACTTACCGGGTCACTCCATTCTCGCACGTAAGAGTAGGGCGACAAAGACACGCGCGCTAGAATTCCGCTTAGACGGGTTTACTCTAACACAAATTTAATATACTGCATGTTAATAACCAAAGTAATTTTAATAAACACCACTATTATCCGTCACGTTTATTTAAAATCGTGTGCTCGACGTAAAAAACTACCCCAAAGCCCTCGCGCTACAGTCGCCGCTGATATATTTTGCATAGCCCCGCCTCCATGCCGGCACAAGAAGCCGCCGCTACCTACACAGCTCTCACCTTTAGCACAGCGCGGTACAAATGCTCGAACAGGAAGACCTCTGTGGCAACGCGGCGGCGAAACGCCAAAACCGGAGAGCGGCGACCGAGTAATGCAACCAGCACCGGCGGCGGGAACAGGAGCGTCACGCGCGTGTCTTTGTGCGGCCGGGAAATGCTGCTTCCACACTGAGCATGCGCGAAACACTCCCCTTCCGGCGACTCGTTCCTCAGCCGCCCAATAGAAGGATGCTTTACACAGCTGGTCACGGGCGGTGTGACGTAAAGGCTGGAAGGTGTGGCCATGCAAATGCTTAGGAAGTCGGCTTCCGCAATGGCCGCCGGGATGTGCGATTGGTTTTGGCGGGCCCCGCGGCTAAGTGACGTCATATCTGTGTGGGAAAAGAAAATACGTTTTTTTTATATGTTATAATAAATATATAACTATAACTCTCTATATAAATTATATTGTATCCACATAATGTATCCAAATATTATTATGTCATAAACACGAAGCTTTTTGCCCCTCCCCTTTCTCAGATTGTACCAATCATTTGCATCACTGGCCGTTCAAGCTAAAAAAAGACTCAAGGGCTGGCTAAGTGCCCCTGGGGTATGCTGATTTGTGATGCCCTGCTGTATGAATCCTCTCCAGGGCTGGCTAAGTGCCGCTGGGGTATGCTGATTTGTTATGCCCCACTGTATGAATCCCCTCCAGGGCTGGCTAAGTGCCCCTGTGGCATGCTGATTTGAGATGCCCCGCTGTATGAATCCTCTCCAGGGCTGGCTAAGTGCCCCTGGGGCATGCTGATCTGCGATGCCCCACTGTATGAATCCCCTCCAGGGCTGGCTAAGTGCCCCTGGCTCATGCTGATTTGTGATGCCCCGCTGTATGAATCCTCTCCAGGGCTGGCTAAGTGCCCCTGGCTCATGCTGATTTGTGATGCCCCTCTGTATGAATCCTCTCCAGGGCTGGCTAAGTGCCCCTGTGGCATGCTGATTTGAGATGCCCCACTCACACAGCATGGGGTCCAGATTTTAGATGTCCTGGGGGAGGGAAGCAATCTATGATTCCTGGGCCAATCGGTGGGGGGGGGGGGGGGGAGGGGGTTGATCCACTTTAATGCATTTCTCTGGTTATTAAATATAGGGATAATTTCTTCTAGTGAAGCAAATGTACAATTGTAATAATTGACACGTTGGATCATCTCTTATATAACCATCCTGTGGTGGACATTGAAGGTACTGAATGCTGTGCTTATTATTATATGTTAGAAACTAACAACCAACCGGCCAAAGCCTAAATAAATTAAAGGAGCAGTATCGCAAATTTTTCTTGGTGACTTATATTTAAATGGTACTTTGAATGTACTTAAGTGTTGGAGTAAGAATTACAAATGTAGAAAAAAATGATGTGTGTGTTGTGCAGCTGGAGACTAATAGCTCATGTTTATGTCTTCTGAGTGTCGGAGCCCGACACTGGCCTGTTCCACGCTGAGGAGAGGGGTGAAACAATGTAACAAAGTATCAGCTGTTCAGTGCTGGCAGCCGTCCAGCATAAGATAACAACATTGCAACATTGCCTGGCCAGAACTTATATATCTAAAACAGAGAGAAAAGCTCTAGAAGTCATTTAGCTGATTTTGACAGTTTTCCCTTCATGTTGGCTCTGCTGCAGAAACTTTCAGTTTACCATTTTCTCAACACATTTTTCCATATGATCTTTCTTTCAGCTTTGTGTGTTTTGAGCAAAGCCCAACCCAGGCTTTTCACTATCTGGAGTTTGGTTTTGTGCCCCTAGGGGCATCCCGACTTGGGATGCCCTGGTATGTGAAATTCCCAAGTTCGCCTGTGAAAACGTACCTTTCCCTGTCCCACAGCGCATGCGCGGGCTCTCATCCAATCAGAGCTGTTTGCACGCAGATGGGGAGCCTGAGCAGTAACCTTCCTGGCCGCCCGGCCTGTCTAAATGACTATCTGCGTGAGCGCGCCAGAAAAATGGGGGGATCTGTGGTTATCCAGGGGTCGTTTCACACAGTGGGCATCCTGATTTAGAATGCCCAAGGGGGAAGGTCAATGGCCGGGTCTTATAGACTTCAGGGTCGGCCACTCAGGGTTTTGTTCCACTTTAATACCTTTAGATTTTCCTGCACAGTTATTCAAAGAAGAATTTCAGTTATTTTCAGTCAGTTTAGTTTATTTTGTATAGATTTTACACATTTGAGTCACCTGGTCTCATAACAAAAGCAGCACCTCACACACACACAGCCGTTACCACTGATTACAGTGTCAGCCTCTGAGGTAAAGTGTTGCTAGGAGACCAGTGGGCTAAATGAAGCAGCTCACAAAATACAACCCAGTGTGTACTAATTGCCCTGCTAACGTGCACCTCCCAGGTTAGTTATAAAATGGTCTGAGCGGCTGCCACCCCCCTTTGTTTCTTTTAAATACAACCCAGCAGATCCGGCCTATTCAGCAAATGGACTGAGCCATTGTAATTATACAATTTAAAAGAAAGGCATATATTTTTTCCTATTTCTATCGCCAGATTATTTATACACATGTTAGAAGCTATTGTGTGGCTATTTAATTATTATTTTTTTTTTTTAATGCAAATTCCGCGATACTGCTCCTTTAATTCCACAAGCGTTCACCAAGGCCTGTGCCACTCAAACTCGGCTGCTTCACAAAGGCACAAAAGGTCCCAAACAAAGGCACAGCTCACAATATAATCAAAATACAACATTTCTTTATTGGGTTCCAAGCATTAAAAAAATATATAAAGACATGATCAAAAACTGACACCTATCGCATTACCTGAAGGTTCTGGTTGGAAGTAATCCAGAGACCTAGTTTTTGTCTAATGGGGATGAATATATATATGTGTGCAGTCTAAATATAGAAGCACAAGGAATGGGTAATGCGATAGATGTCAGTTTTTAATCACGTCTTTATATGTTTTTCTTAATGCTTGGAACCCAATAAAGAAATGTTGTATTTTGATTATATTATTATTGCATGTTGGCGCCTCCCTGTGATACGGATTCCCCAGATTCACCTATCTGGACACCTTGAAAGAATAGGACCGACACTCCATTCAATACAGCAGATGTTTGTATTCAGTCACAAACAGGCATTCCATAAATGACATAGACTGGCAGTCTACCTTGATAAAGGGGGCTTCTGACCCCCGAAACGATGTGCCATCATATGGACTATATCCTTTTGCCTTATGTCATTTATGGAATGCCTGTTTGTGACTGAATACAAACATCTGCTGTATTGAATGGAGTGCCGGTCCTATTTTTTCATGTTGGATCTACAGCGGCGCCACCGCGGTCCTGGCACCCGCCGAATATGATTTTGTAAGTGTGCACCAGCCACAGAGAAACACTATCTGGACACCTGTGATGCATATCGGCCTGTGTTACTGAATCGTGCGTATCACTGCATCCCCCTGCACTGCCATATTGGGGTATCATCACTGCTCATGTATTATGCTTGCAAGAAAGGCCCGCCCCCAGCATCAGTCACAGTGATTGCAGCTTTTCCACCCCATTCACTGCGATAGAAGGGGGTGTTTCAGGGCCGAGAAGTGTCAACTCTATTGCCGTGAAAGTAAGTGGGCGTGGCCGCATCACTGTGACCGAAGGCGAGGGGGGATCATTTCAGTCACAAAGGAGCAGTTAAGGTTGACCAAAGTCTGGGATTTCGACTATTTGCGATGCCCTGTCGTGTGACACCGCACAGATCCCCAGTAAAACTTACCTAACCACCGATCCAACGGCGCATGCTCAGCTCTATTCAGCTTTGCATAGCCAACAAGAGGTTCTGACGGCAAATGGAGCAGAGTGCGCCAATGGCATATCCCGGCTAGCCTCTAGCCAGCAGCCATTCATAAATGCCTGGCGCGGGCACGCACCTTGTTAAAGGTAGAGCAGAGACAGAGCATGCACCGCTGGATTGGCAAATAGCTATGTTTTACTAGGGATCCGGGGGATTTCAAACAGTGGGGAGAGGGAATCAGGCAGTGCTGGAGTCTTATAGACCGCTTTTGGTCCACTTTGATGGGATTTTTCAGGCAAAAGTTTAAAAAATATAAAACAGTAGCTTACCTTGCCAAGCGTTCCTGAAGCGTTGTGCCGCTTCTCTGCTCGGCGCCCTAAATGAGGAAATACACGTCCTCATCTGCCCCCAGCACCACCCTGCAGATGTGGACCAGCAATACTAGCTGGAGGAGGTAGTCCAGACCACACCCCCCCGTGTGTATTTATGGCTTGAATGAACTCTCAGAGCTAACATTCAAGCCCAGCTAAACCCTTTCTCCATCAAGCAAGTGCTCTTACTCCCAGCGACACCCCACCCATTATGCTAATTATGCAGCATCACAGCTCCAAGAGGTAAAGCTGTAAACCTTGATATCTTTCTTAATTTAAAAACAGAAAACAGTTTAGGACAGCGCCAAATGTAGCCCGACACAATGGTCTAACAATTGCCTGAGACATCACTTTAATGTAATCTATAAGATTCCTGGGTCGATTGATTCCCTGGGCATCTAAAGGGATTTGCCAGGCATTCCGATTTTGAAGTGGATCAAAACCCAGGATTTTGACTATCCTGGGGTTTGGTCCTTTCCTCGGGGTCCTTTCCGCGATCGGGGGTGCCCCGCTCTGTGAAACCCCTCCAGATCGCCCGAAGAAACTCACCTCTTCCCAGTCCTACAACGCATGCGCGGCCACATTCCCGCCTTCCCTCTAACAGGAAGCATGCCTGCGCCGGCCATCCACAAATGCCTGGCGTGGGCACCCGCCCTGCTAGAGGGATAGCGGGGATGCAGTCGCAGCCTGTGCGTGCGCCGTTGGAGTGGGAACAAAGGTGAGTGAACAGGGCGACCTGGGGGGTTTCACACAGTGGGGCATCCCGATTTTGGATGAATCTTATAGATTCCCGCCCCGATCAAGCTGGGTTTTGAGCCACTTTAATGTTGAGGGCCAAGCCATTTTTTTTGGAAGGCTCATAACGTTTGCTATGGGGCCCTGTGAAACCTATGTACGCCAGAAATGTAAGATCTGATTTTGTACATATGAGGTGGAAAATGAAATAATATAATTAGTATTAATTTTATAAGCTGCCTGTATGCCATCTCTCACATTGTCAGTGTGTGGAGAGGTTTTCACCCTTCCCTCCTTATATGACTATCGCTAAAGAATGTTATGTCTGCTTAATGAGAAACAGATGTTCTTCATGTCTGAGCTATACCTTCCATATATGTCTGTGTATGTTTAAAATGTCCAATCGAAGTCTGACATGTGTCCAGGCATCCAATCAGGATGGTCATTTAAGCTCCTTCGTTAAACCCTTTAAGTGCCAGCCTACCGAGATTTTTTGTCACACTCTGTTGCCAGACTACTTTTCACGTTTTTGCGCTACACGTGTTCAACCTGGATTTTTGAAGGGATTTTCCAGGAAAATTATATATTGTTTTTTTCAGCAGAGTCTGGGCTTCAACATGAAATGTCTTGTTTGGCCTTTTTTTAGTGTATTCTCAATACTTTTGGGTGAAATATGTGCAAAAAAATTTTTTTACAATTTGTAGTGTTTTTTTCTAATAAAAAATGTAAGTTTGTTAATAAAATCTTATTGCGTGTGAAAGCCCTATTTCTTCCGGTTACAACGGTACCACATATGTATTGGTAGACATCCTTTCCTGCCCAGGAAACTCCCCCAAACTGAAACAGCAGTTTATGAGATTTCAGATAGGATACAACTATGCAATATGATTGCATAGTTGTAAGGGGTTAACTTAAAAAAAAAAAAATGGACGTAGGGTCCCCCCTCCCAGGGGGGGGACCTCATTTTTTTGGGGGAATTTTAAGGGTTAAAAAACCCTTAAAATCCCCCCCAAAAATGACATAGGGTCCCCCTTACCCAGAACAGGGCGCAGGGGCCAGCTCTTGTGGCCCCTGGCCCTGCAGGCTACTAGCCCACATAGCTACTAAGTGGCCCGGGCCCTTATGCCCCCCCTGGCCGTTGGGGAGGCAGGTAATGGGGGACTGGGGGTTTTGGCAAGTCACCCACAAGTGATTGCCAGCCCCAGAGCCTTGTGAATTGGGATAAGGGGTCTCATGGACCCCTTACCAGTTCACAAATAGTTAAAAGTAAAAAAAAGACACCAGACAAAAAATATTTTATTATTCTTTTTCACTTATACTTACCTCCCATCCAGTGTCCCGCGCCGCTGCAGATGACACTTGTCGGTAGTGATCAGAGCAAGGAGGGTGGGAGGCAGGGAGATCAGAACCTCCCTGCCTGCCACCCTCCCTGCTCCGATCGCTACCGACAACTGACAGATCGGAGCCCCGGGTGCCGGTAACCCGAGGAGCGGGATGACGTCATCAAGTAGGCGGGGCTAGGGGTGGGGCCAGCGCCGGCCGAAGAGGATGGTGAAGGCCCGTTTCTGGGTCCTCACACGAAGTGTGGAAATCCCAGGGGGGGATCTATTACGGGCCCTCTCCGGAACATCAGAGGCCCGGGGGCGGAAATCAAACGAGGGGTAAGGTAAGTCTGTATGTTTTTTACTTTTTTTTTTATGGGGCTCTAAAGTCAGCTACGTGAGTCTCAGGTAGCTGGCACTTAACGGTTGGAGAGGCAGCTACGTGAGACTCACGTGAGAAGGGTTAAACCTGTATTTAAGCAAGTAAAAAGAGGCAGTAATTCGGGCATTGGAAATCGAAGTAGCAGGCCCCCAGTCGACCGAATAAACATTGCATTTCCTGAAGACTTATGTTTCTTAGTTTTTTCCACATCACATACAGTGTTTTAATGGGGTAAAGTACAACCGTTTCAGTTTTACATTATTAACAATGTTAGAAAATAAAGCACCTTTATGAAGGGTAAAGAGGTTATTCTTGTAATGGGTGATAATATACCAGAGGGTTTCCGGATAAGTATACGGAAAGGACAGATATACTAATTCCTGTGTCATAAGTAGTTAGATGTACTATGCTTAAAATTAGAGTTTAGAACATAACCTTGCCTCCATGTACATTATTGTGATCATGATCATTTATACACACAAAAAACAAGGCAAATATCACACAGTATGAACTACATGTACATGTCTGATAAGATTTGATTTCCAATTAAAACATTTCCCACATTCGGAACACGAGTACGGCCTGACTCCTGTATGAACTCTCTCATGAGCAATAAGGTTCGATTGCAGGGTAAAACCTTTATTACACTTGGAACATGAATATGGCCTCTCCTCGGCATGAAGCCTTTCGTGTTTAATAAGCGTGGCTTTCCCCGTAAAGCATTTCCCGCACGTAGAACATGAATACGGCTTCTCCCCTGTATGAATTCGTTTGTGGGTGATAAGGATGGCTTTGCTGGTGAAACACTTCCCACACTCCGCGCACGAAAATGGTCGCTCTCCAGTGTGAACCTTCTCGTGCTTTATAAGGTTTGATTTCACGGTAAAACATTTCCCGCATTCTGCGCACGAATACGGCTTCTCACCCGTGTGAACCCGTTCGTGCCTAGTAAGCTGCGATTTATGAGAAAAGCGTTTGCCACATCTAGAACAGGAATAAGGCTTCTCTCCTGTGTGAACCCTCTCGTGGCTAACAAGCTGCGACCTCTGAGTAAAACACTTCCCACACGCAGAACAAGAATACGGTATCTTCCCTGTGATAAGGCTTTCGTGACTGATCACGTCAGGTTTGAAAGATAAATAATTTTCACATTCCGACCATAAATTCGACTTTTCCTCCATGTGAACACTTTCGTGTCTGATAAGATTCGATCGGTGAGTAAAACATTTGCCACAGTGAGAACATGAATATGGCTTCTCCCCCGTATGAACTCTTTCGTGGCCCATAAGCTGGGATTTCCAAGTGAAATGTTTCCCGCATTGAGAGCACGAATATGGCATCTGTCCAGTGTGAACTCTTTCATGGGTGCTAAGATCGGCTTTCCTAATAAAACATTTTCCGCATTCAGCACATGAAAACGGCTTCTCTCCTGTGTGAACTTTTTCATGGTTGAACAGATCCCTTTTCTGAGTAAAACTTTTCCCGCAAACAGAGCATGAATGCGGTTTGTGTCCCAAATGATATTTCTTATGTATGTTAAGGGTGGATTTTCGAGTAAAGCTTTTCCCACATTCAGCGCACGAATACGGGCGCTCCCCCGTGTGAAGGGTTTCGTGTCTGATAAGGCCTGATTTTTCGGTAAAACATTTCCCACATTCGGTACAGGAATACGGCTTCTCTCCTGTATGAACTTTTATATGGTAGATAAGTTCAGATTTTCGAAGAAAACACTTCCCACATTCAGCGCACGAATGCGGCTTCTCCCCGCTATGAACCTTTTCATGTGCGATGAGGTAAGATTTCTGCGTAAAGCTTTTCCCGCATTCGGAACAGGAATATTGCCTCACTCCTGTATGGATTCTTTTGTGTCTGAGAAGGTGCGATTTCCGAGAAAAACATTTCTCACATTCAGAACATGAATATGGCTTTTCAGAATCATGGGTGACAAGATGTGAATGAGAAGAAAAACACTCCTCTGTAGATGATAGATCTTGGGGGGACAGAGCTAAATCATAGTCTGGAGTAATCAGCTCCTCTGTAGGCTCTTTTCTATTATCTTCTCTTTCACCATCTTCAGAGGTCGCAGCATGTTCCTCTGGATTAAGCTGGCTGCAACTTCCATCTAGAAGAAGAAATCGAGAGTTAGATACATAGCTAAACTAACATGCTGCCTTAGTTCACAAACTGCACATGAGACAAGAACTGTTTATATCAGTAAATTAACAAGTATCGTATTTTTGCACTAAAAGGCGCACATGACCATAAGAAGCAGGGGTTTGGAGGAGGAAAAACATTAAAAAAGCCACCCACCATTACTGAGCTGAGGCAGACAGAAAAAAAAAAACTCAACTTGGCCGAACGGGATCCAGATCCTTCAATGGCATCGGCTCGCAGGCAGCTGCACAGTGCACAGAGCGGCGGTTTACTCTGCTCTGCAATGGCCCTGTCCGGATCTATGTCATCGATGGATCCAGGACCTGGCTGAGAAGTATGTGAGATGTATTTTTTGTTATTCTAACCCCCCTCTGTCAACTCACCCCGCCAGCGTTCCTGCACCACTGTGTCCTGCTGATCAGATACTAGATAAGGTGCTATGGGCTCAAACCATCCACAATAACAACTTACCCCTCAAAGAAAAACCCATTCAGAGCAAACTAAATATGACGGGGCCAAGATGGGGGCCCAGCGCGGAGCAGGGCCAAGATGGGGGCCCAGCGCGGAGCAGGGCCAAGATGGGGGCCCAGCGCGGAGCAGGGCCAAGATGGGGGCCCAGCGCGGAGCAGGGCCAAGATGGGGGCCCAGCGCTGGTAGGGGATGTCATAGTTATACTAGGGAAGCTGTCATATTCATAATGTAGTGGGATGCCCTCAAACTCGAAAAAAAAACATCAACAAAGCAACCACCCAACACACAGCAGAAAATCTTGGTTACAAACAGGTTTGAGGAAATGGAGTGGCCAAGCCAATCCCCTGTCCTCAGTCCCGTAAGAGAAACTGCGCAGTGACATAAAAATGCGATTTATGAGGCAAAACCCAAGAATTGAATCTTCCTGGACTGGGATACCTTGTCCAGAGGTGCCAAAAGTTGGTCGACTCCTCGCAACACCGATGTAATGCAGTTGTGACGTAAAGTGAAATTGGAACTATTTTAATCATTACATTTTGGAGTTTTAAAAAGAAAAATGTCTAAGCTCAGAATTTCGCCCCAGACTGAAATCTCTCCTAATGCGTAGGGCTGGATTAACAGGCAGATCTCAGCAGGTTAAGCTACTGTAGGTCCATTGGTCCATTCATCTCCAGCGCTAGGGTTAGGAACATTGGTGCTCTTCAGGGCTGTGTCCTCTGTATGCCCCACTGTATGTATACCCCAGGATGGCAGAAAAAGATCACCTATACAACATGTGCCACTGGCCGCATCCCCCGCTAAGGCACATCTGAAGTGCTCTTGAACAACTACTCCCCAGGGGATGTTGCTAGGGCAGCCCACCGCTCTGGGCAGGTGTGTGGGCTTACTGCCCCCTAGTGTGTGTGTGTTCTCACTGAGGGATAAATGTGGAGCACAAATTCCTATGTATGTATAAGCATATGAGCACATTATGTATGTTCCTATACGTGGGTACTGCCTGCATTACTTTCTGTGTTTTCTGTAACTCCTCATGTATGCAGCTGGAAATCACCAATTGCCTTTGCTATTTATCATTACATTCCAGTTATTGCAGTGATGGCTACTGATAAGACACAAACCTGGGAGAGCTCCTCCTCAGTTCGGGATGCCCCACCGTGTGAAACCTCCCTGGCTCCCAGCAAACCTCAATTTCTTCCTGGTTTCTTCTCCGGTGGCCGCATGCCCAGCATCCCTACACTGTACGCACGCTCCCGCCCCCAGCTATTCAGATAGGCTGGTGGCCCACTGCTGAGGATGCGCTCGCTCCAGATTGCCACAGAGTAGTTTGCTGAAGATTACATGTGCACAGCAAACAGCTCTGATTGGATGAAAGCCCGTACATGCGCTGCAGGACCGGGGAAACGTGAGTTATTATGAACGATGTTATTATGGGTGATCTAGGGAGTTTCACACAGCAGGGCTTTAAAGTGGAACAAAACCCACTGTGGTCGCCCCCCGGTATCTAAAAGATTCTGTTGGCCCTCTCCGGGGCATCCCAATTCGTGTGTAAAGCCTTCTATCGGGGCGCCGCAGGATGTACATCTTTTCTGGCTCCCTCGCCAATGTAAACATCTGGCCCCAGCATCTTTTGACTGTGAGCGCGCTCCCACCACCGGCCATTCAGATAAGCTTTGCCCATAAACAAAGCACTTTGCTGAACATTCATATGGCAAACGGCTCCGATTGGACAAGTGCCTGCGCATGCACTGTAGGACTGGGAAAAGATGAGTTTTACTGGGCAATCTTGAGGGTTTCACACAGCGGGGCATCCCCAGATTGGTATCTAAGTGAAATGTGTCAGGGAGAAAGGTTAGTCTCAGAGATGCCCCTG
Organism: Gastrophryne carolinensis; assembly: GCA_027917425.1. Lineage (NCBI taxonomy): Eukaryota > Metazoa > Chordata > Amphibia > Anura > Microhylidae > Gastrophryne > Gastrophryne carolinensis. The sequence continues at coordinate 27,855,726 of CM051237.1, forward strand.
GTTTTCTGATGTTTTAACACCATAAACCTTAGGTTACTGTACTATCCTTGTATGGGAGTATTTAGTAGGGCTAATGTATTGAAGGTAGCAAAACCATGCTTCTAAAAAATCCTCTTATTTATTAATTTAGATATCAGTACAATTAAAAACATTACTATGTTATTCCACATATATTACAATGCTTTAAGCATAGTTTTTTCGCTTTGATAAACAGCGTAACTGAGATTAGTCTGTAGCTAGTCTTGTTACGTTGTGTAATTTAGGGAGTAGGGGAAAAATCAATATTTAATAGGAAGCTAAGGCCTTCACAAGGAGGGATTTAATTCCTTACCTCCCTCCCCCATTGTGTGAATGAAAATACAATTCTGTGATTACTCACCTGTAGAATTGATATTATGAGTATACAGTACGTCCTGCTCCAGATAAGAATCATTACGCTTGGGTATTACTCCGCTAGATGGCGCTGGACTGCAGAGACAGCGAAATTGGCTCCTCCCGGCCCCTCAAATACCCATGGACCTCCCACAAATCCCCAGCATTGAAAAGCAGTTAACGAGAAGCCGGGAGAATTAAAACAGAACCAACTAGTAACTATAACAATGATAACAATCACCATACAGGGGATCCAGGATAATGCAAACCAAGGGTGGGGAGGAACAGGACGTACTGTATACTCATAATATCAATTCTACAGGTGAGTAATCACAGAATTGTATTATTCTTAGTATACAGTACGTCCTGCTCCAGATAAGAATCATTACACTTGGGACATCCAATAGCAGTGTCCATAAAGTAGGGTGGGATCCCCAAAGGTAACAGCAGACAGTAAACCACTGCCGCCTGCAGAACCTTGCGGCCAAAAGCAGCATCAGCTGAGGCCCTAACATCAACCTTGTAAAACTTTGAAAAGGTATGAACAGAAGACCAAGTAGCAGCCTTGCAAACTTGTTCAACAGAAGCCTGGTGCTGAAAAGCCCAAGAAGCACCAATAGCACGAGTAGAATGAGCAGTAAGGCGGAAGGGAGTATTCTTCCCCTTAGCAGAATAGGCCTGAATCACAGCCTGACGGATCCATTTGCTAATAGTCGATTTAGCAGGAGCCAAACCCTTCCTAGGACCAGAAGGGACCACAAAAAGAGCATCAGTTTTCCTGAAAGCTGCAGTAGTCACCAGATAGTACTTCAGGCACCTAACCACATCCAAAGAATGCAAGACCCTCTCCTTAGCATTATTAGGATTAGGGCACAAGGAAGGAAGAACAATGTCCTGATTCAAATGAAAGGCAGACACGACCTTAGGCAGAAAATCTGGCTTGAAGCGAAACACCCACCTTGTCCTGGTGTCTCTCAAAGTAGGGGGGCTGAATGGAAAGCGCCTCCAACTCAGACACACGCCTGACAGAGGTGATAGACACCAAAAAGACAACCTTGAGAGTAAGAATGGCCAGGGCAGACTCCGGCACAGGTTCAAAGGGAGCACCCTGCAAGGCAGACAAGACCAAACAGGCAACATAGGCTTACGTGGGGGACGCACATGAGCAACCCCCTGGAAAAAAGTCCTGATCAGAGAATGCTGGGCAAAGGACCTCTGGAAGAAAACAGCCAGGGCAGATACATGACCCTTCAGAGTACTGAGTTAAAGCCCCAGCTCCAACCCATGCTGCAGGAACTCCAGGATCCTGGGAATAGAGAACACACGACAGGGAAGAGACTTAGACTCACACTAGTCAATGTAGGCACGCCAAACCCTATAGTAAATAGAAGAAGAAGACTTCTTCCTAGCCTTTATCATGGTATCAACAACAGAGATAGACAGCCCCCTTCTCCATCAAGATGGAGGTTTCAGCAGCCAGGCCGTCAAAGCCAGAGTTTGTAAATTGGGATGGCGTAAGTGACCCTGAGTAAGCAGGTCTGGCACCAAGGGCAGAGCGTACTGATCTACTGCCAGCTGCACCACGTCTACAAACCACACTCTTCTTGGCCACCTGGGGGCCACCAGTATATTCTAAGTATGTCACACACCCCACTTCAATCATTAATTATTACACTTGGGTTATACTCACCGCTAGGTGGCAGCGTTGCAGAGAAGTCCAGAAAGCAACAAGCCCCTCCCGGTCTATACATACCTGGTACCTCCTAACAATTCCCCAGTGTTCTTCTCTGCAAGGTGGCGACAAGACAGAAGAAAGAAGTCTCCTGCTTGCAGGTAGCCGGGGTATCACCCCGGCCCCCCCCTTATGGTCTATTTCTGCCCGGCTCCGTTTGGTTTTATCCCCCTGTGTAACTGGCAGCCTCCCAGCTTAGGCTGTAGGCCGGGCAAGGGTAGATGGCACCTTGGGTGCCTAGGAGATTAGCTCCTCCGCTCGACCCCATATTATGGGGCATAGCGGTGTTCCGGAGTGGTGATCCGGACGTGGGATGCCCCTATTTCCATAGCAGTTAGGTACCGGCTCATCGAGTGAGCCTGTCAGTTCTGCACATGAGGTGATGCCTTTTCCTTCCCAGCTTACTTTAGCCCCTTAATGCGTGGCTGTGTGTTGTGTGTGTGCGTGCTGGGACGGGTGGTAGGGGCTGCTATACTTTATTTGTTCTTGGTGGCCTCTGCCTTACTATCGGGCGGGTCGGGCGTGTGTCGCCGGCCCGCCGCTTGTGTTACTTCAAGGTGTCATGTGGCGCCGTTTGCTTTGGAATTCCTGTCAGGGGTTTTCGGTGGGCGGGGCCGGGTGGCGCTCTGCGCCGCGGGCCCGCCTGGATGTGGAGCGCCGAGGTCGGCGCTCGCTGCACGTGTCTCCCGGGGGATGTCTGTTACATGTGCTCGGGGGGGGGGGGGGGGGACCGGGCGGTTGCACCGCCGGTCTGTTCTTGGGGGAAGCGGGTGCCATCTTCACTGGCGCCCACGGCTCGGCAGCACAGGAGAGGGGCGGGACCGCGTTTTGCGCGGCCCGCACCGTGGTTGGCCGTTTGGGGAGGGGCGGGGCTATTGCGGCTCCCGCGCTTCCATGGGCCCGCCTTCCTTCTCCCCTCTCCTGGACGGTGCTGGCGTTTACTGGCTGGGGCCGCCATTTCGGTTTGAGGTAGCCCTGCGGTGATCCGCGGTTGGTAGGAGCTGCTGAGGTAGCTTTTTTCTCAATAGGCTCGTTTTTTGTCTTTGATGTTCGGGGCTGCGGTAGCCCCGCGGTGATTAATAGTGTTAATAGTATACTTAATAATGGTATTTTAAATATATACTTTAATAGTATTATGGCTATTCTCTTTCCCCTTTCTTCCCCCCCCCCCACCTCGCTCCCACTGTTTGGGGGGCTATTTAACCAGCATCCTAGGGCTTGTGGTTAAAGGGGGGGGGGAGATGGCCTTTATGGTTTATAAGCACTGTATTTTCCATGTGTGCTGTTGTGCTGGAATGATTGTTGTCCTTGTTTTGTCTTTCAGATCCTGGGACCCCATCTTACAGGGCTCTCCCGGTCTTATATACCTGGCTAGTGGGGGTTTTTCTGTGGCCATTTCTCCATTTATTGGGATGTTTTTATGCTAAATTCCCATGGTCAGGGTTTTATAGAATTACAGTTATATAGAAATTAAAGGGGCATCCCGGGTCGCTTGCCTGGGTTCTGCGAATACCATAAATTTCACCATATGGAGGCTGCCAAAGATACCGGAAACGGTCCTTCGGGACAATCCAGGCTGTGTGGGGGTTGTGGGACTCCGCTCCCGGGGGATGATGTCATTATATGTATTCCATGTGCACAGCGGAACATTGAGCGCCAGTCCGGCACCCCGGTGCCTGGTACTTCATCGGCCGCGCCATCTCCCTCTCCTCCTCGCCTGTTCCGGACCCCGTGTGACGTTGTCATGGGTGGGGATTCGCAATCTGAGGTGTGCGCCCGCTTGGCCAACCTCGAGAAAATGTTTTCCGCTATGTCCGCTCGGAAGGCTCTGGCTAAGCGTAAACACCTATCTCTGCCTCCACCGGACTCTGATGAGGAGGTTGTTGAGGATCTGGATTGGTCAGATCGTCCCCTTGAAGAGGGTGAGCTCGTGGAGGAATTGGATGATTCAGAGGGCCAGCAGGTGCTGGGCGCTGAGGGGGACCAGGTTGAAGGTCCCGCTCCTGATACGTCTTCCATTTTGGCCCAAATGTTTGAGGTTTTGGATTTGGACCCTCCCGAGGCTGCTCCTCGGCCTAAGGGCCAGCTTTTTGGGGGGTCCAAGCAGCGCTTGGAGTTTCCCAGTCAACAGCATTTCGAGGACGTTGTCCTTAAGCAATGGGAGCAACCTACGCGGCTCGTCGGGGTACCGCCTAGCTGGGATAAAAAACATCCTTTTCCGGCGGACTTGATGAAGCGTTGGTCTGTCCCTCCCGAGGTGGATGCTCCGGTCTTGGGACTGTCTAATACGGCGGTTGTTCATTCTCCTGACACTACTTCTCTCAAGGACGGCGAGGATCGCCGGATTGATCAGCTGGCCCGCCATGGTTTTGTCTGTGCGGGTTCGGTTTTGAGGCCTGTTTGTGCTTCGGCTCTTTTGACTTTGGCGGTTAGGTCTATTGTCAGGGATTTATGTGTGGATCTTGATCCCTCTGGTGATGAGTTTCTTGCGCTTAAGCGTTGTGACTCTTTCCTGTCGTTTATTCTGGCCGCTCAGGATGATGCCATGTTGATGTGTGGCAGGGCTTCTGCTCTGTTGGTGGCTATTCGCCGCTCTGTGTGGTTGAGACAGTGGACGGCTGACTTTAATTCTAAAAGATCGTTCACGGCTCTTCCCTTTTTGGGTTTGAGGCTTTTCGGTGAAAAGCTGGATTCTGTTGCCAAGGGAGGTAAGTTACCTCAGCGCAAGAAATTTCGCCGTTCCTTTCGGGGGGCGGCCCCCTTCAATCCGTCCTTTCGGGGAGCCAGAGCCGGCAGGGGTGCGGGCTTCTCGGCTTCCAGGGGCGCAGGTTGGAATAGGGGTAGAGGCCGTGGCCGTCCCGTTCACGCCTGGGGCGCCAAGCCCAAGTCAGCTGCCAAGCCTGCTCAGCAATGAGGGGGCGCCCTCACCCGTACGGGTGGGGGGACGGTTGCGACTCTTCTCCCGGGTTTGGGACCAGGAGGTCTCGGATAGGTGGATCCGGGAGGTGGTGTTGGCCGGTTACAAGCTGGAGTTCGAGTCCCGCCCTCCTTCAAGGTTTTTCAGGTCTCGGGTACCTTCAGATCCTTTGGCCGCGCAGGGGCTTCTGGCGGCGGTAGGGAATCTTCTGGAATTGGCAGTCATCTGCCCGGTCCCTCTTTCGGAGGTGGGGCGCGGGTATTATTCCAATCTCTTCACTGTACCCAAAAAGGATGGGTCGTTCCGTCCCATCCTGGATTTGAAGTTTCTCAACCGGTTTATTCGTCCCCGGAAGTTCCGCATGGAAACCCTGCGGTCTGCGATCGGTTCGCTTCGGCAGGGGGACTTTATGACGTCCATAGACATCAAGGATGCTTACCTTCACATTCCGATTTTTCTGGCTCATCAGAGGTTTCTTCGCTTTGTGGTGGAGGATCGGCATTTCCAGTTTGTAGCTCTTCCATTTGGCCTCACCTCGGCTCCGAGAGTGTTCACCAAGGTGTTGGCGGGAGTGATGGCCTTGCTCAGAGCTCAGGGGATTCGCATTGTGCCTTACCTGGACGATCTTCTCATCATGGCACCTTCCTTCAGTCAAGCGGAAGGGGACACCAGCATGGTGGTGTCTATGCTGGAGAGGTTCGGCTGGGTGATCAATTACCCCAAGTCCTCTCTGGTTCCGGCCAGGGTGGTGACCTTTCTGGGGATGTCCTTGGACTCTTGCCAGCACAGAGTTTTTTCTCCCTCAGGCCAAGGTTCTTTTGATTCAGGAATTGGCTCAGCTTCTTCTTTCCAATCCTCGCCCGTCCATCCGGCTAGGGATGAGACTGGTGGGGTTGATGGTGGCCTCGTTCGAGGCAGTTCCCTTCGCGCAGTTTCACACGAGGACGCTTCAGCTTCATCTTTTGGCGTCTTGGGACCGGCGACCGCGGTCGTTGGATCGGTCCTTCCGGATGTCCCCTCGGGTTCGGCAGTCTCTTCTGTGGTGGATGGTCTCGGACAATCTTCTGAAGGGCAGGTCGTTTCTGACCCCGCTTTGGGAAACTGTCACCACGGATGCCAGTTTGTCAGGATGGGGAGGTTTCTGGAAGGATCTTCAGTTTCGGGGGCAGTGGGACCCTCAGGAAGCCCACTTGCCCATCAATGTTCTGGAGTTGCGAGCCATCAGGTTGGTTCTGTCTCACTTGACACATCATTTACAGGGCCTGCCGGTTCAGGTTCGATCGGACAATCGGACGGCGGTTGCTTACATCAATCACCAAGGAGGGACTCGCAGTCTGGGTGCCCACAGAGAGGTGTCTCTGATTCTAGTTTGGGCAGAGACTCATGTCCCTTGCATCTCGGCAGTGTACATTCCAGGAGTGGAGAACACGGAGGCGGACTTTCTGAGCCGGTGTTCGTCCCGCCGGGGGGAATGGTCTCTCCATCCCCAGGTGTTTCGGTCGATGTGTCTTCGGTGGGGGACGCCGGAGGTGGATCTGTTTGCCTCTCGTCACAATCACAAGCTTCCGACATTCGTGTCGCTGTCTCAGGATCCTCTGGCTCTGGCAGCGGATGCCATGGCCCTGAGCTGGAGGGACCTGGGGTTTCTTTATCTGTTTCCTCCGATCCCCATGCTAGGCAGGGTGCTGCAAAAGTTGGTTCTGGAAGGAGTTCCCGCCATTCTCGTGGCTCCAAGGTGGCCAAGGCGGGTGTGGTTCGCAGACATCGTTCGTCTGGCAGTGGATCAGTTCGATCTGCCTCTTCGGCCAGATCTTCTCACTCAGGGTCAACTGTGTTACCCCAGTTTACCAACGCTGGCTTTGACGGCTTGGCTGCTGAAACCTCCATCTTGAAGGAGGAGGGTCTTTCGGATTCGGTCATTCGGACTCTTGTTAGTGCTAGGAAGAGGTCTTCTTCTTCCATCTATTATAGGGTTTGGAGATCTTATATTGATTGGTGTGAGGCTAGATCTTTGCCCTGCCGGGTCTTTTCTATTTCTAGGATTTTGGAATTCCTTCAATCGGGGCTGGATTCTGGTCTTCAGCTGAGTACTTTGAAGGGGCAGGTTTCTGCCTTATCTATCTTTTTCCAGAGGTCTTTTGCAAGCCATTCTTTGGTCAAGACTTTTTTCCAGGGGGTTTCGCATCTGCGGCCTCCTAGGAAGCCTTTGCTCCCAGTTTGGGATTTGAATTTGGTTCTCTCTGCATTTCAGGCTCCTCCCTTTGAGCCTTTGCAGGATATTGCTCTGTCCACTCTGACTCAGAAGGTTGCCTTTCTGGTGGCCATCACTTCGGTTCGGCGTGTTTCAGAGTTGGCAGCTTTGTCGATTCAGGCTCCTTATTTTGAGAAACATCAGGACAAAGTGGTTTTTCGTTTCAAGCCAGACTTTCTCCCTAAAGTGGTCTCTGCTTTTCATCTTAATCAGGACATTGTTCTTCCTTCTTTGTGTCCTAAGCCTAGGAATGACAAGGAGAGTGCGTTGCACTGCTTGGATGTTGTACGTTGTGTCAAGTACTATTTGCGTACTACGTCTTCTTTTCGTAAGACTGATGCCTTTTTCGTGGTGCCCTGTGGGCCTAGGAAGGGCTTGGCTCCGGCTAAGTCTTCCATCAGCAAATGGATTCGTCAGGCGATTGTTGGAGCCTATTCTGCCAAGGGGAAGGATCCCCCTTTTCGTGTTACTTCTCATTCTACTCATGCGGTTGGTGCGTCCTGGGCGTTTCAGCACCAGGCTTCTGTTGAACAAGTTTGTAAGGCTGCTACTTGGTCTTCGGTTCACACTTTTTCCAAGTTTTATAAGGTTGATGTGCGGGCCTCAGCAGATGCGGTTTTTGGCCGCAAGGTTCTGCAGGCTGCAGTGGTTTGAGTTTTCTGCGTTATTGCCTGGTTGGATACCCGCCCTTTTCTGGACACTGCTGTTGGATGTCCCAAGTGTAATAATTAATGATTGAAGCGGGGTGTGTGACATACTTAGAATAATACCATTTTGTGAATACTCACCTGTAAAATGGGTATTATAAGTATGTCACACACCCCACTTCACCCACCCTTTTTGGTATCCTGGTTCTTTATATGGTGAAGTTTTTTATTTACAGTTGAGGGTTACCATTGTTTGTTCCTGGTACCTTGTCTTACTGCTGTTTGAATACTGGGGAATTGTTAGGAGGTACCAGGTATGTATAGACCGGGAGGGGCTTGTTGCTTTCTGGACTTCTCTGCAACGCTGCCACCTAGCGGTGAGTATAACCCAAGTGTAATAATTAATGATTGAAGTGGGGTGTGTGACATACTTATAATACCCATTTTACAGGTGAGTATTCACAAAATGGTATTTTCTGGCACCCCCTCCTGAGCTATCTTGCACAGAACCCTGCCCAGCAGGGGGAATGGAGGAAAGACATACAGGAGCTGAAAGTCCTGCCATGACATTGCTAGAGCATCCGTGGCCAAGGCCAGAGGATCCTGGGACAGGGAGACAAAAGGCTGGGAGCTTGTGATTGTGACGGGACGCAAACAGATCCACATCTGGTTGGCCCCAACGGAGACACAGAGATTGAAACACCCTGTTGCAGAGGGACCGTTCGCCAAGGTGAGAGGTCCCCTTGCTCAGAGAGTCTGCCTGCAGGTTCTCCACCTCCGGGATGTACACAGCTGATATGCAGGGAACATTGTCCTCCGCCCAGGCCAGGATCAGAGACACTTCCCTCTTGCTCCGGGTCCCTCCCTGATGATTGATGTAGGCAACCGCCGTCTGGTTGTCCGAGCGTACCTGAACAGGCAGGCCCCGAAGGTGACGCGTCAACTGAGTCACAACCAACCTGATCGCCCGCAGTTCCAGAATGTTGATAGGTGTGTGGGCCTCCTGAGGGCCCCACGGCCCTTGGAACTGCAGGGACTTCCACAAACCCCCCCAACCGGTCAGACTGGCACCGTAGTGACCGTCTCCCAGCAGAGGGCCAGAAAGGATCTGCCCACCAACAGGTTCCTGGAGTCCAGCCACCACGAGAGGGACCGCCTGACTAGGGGGGAAAGCACAAGGACCTGGTCCAGGGATGCAGGATTCTTGTCCCATAGTGACAAGAGGTGGAGTTGCAGAGGCCTCATGTGGAACTGGGCATAAGGGACCGCCTCGAAGCACGCCACCATCAGGCCCACCAGCTGCATTCCCTGCCTGATGGAGGGATGAGGGCAAGATAGCAGGAACCAAACCTGCGCTAGCAGACTGTCCACCTTCTGCTGAGGAAGAAAAATCCTTGCCTGAACTGTATCCAGATTCATTCCCAGGAAGGGTGTCACCAAGGAGGGAGACAGGGAAGACTTGGGATGGTTGATCACCCAGCCAAATTACTCCAGAGTGGACACTACTAGCCGAGTATCCAACTCTGCCTGTTGGAGGGACTGGGAAGTGATGAGAATGTCGTCCAGATAGGGCATTCCTGAGACCTGAGCAGAGACATCACTCCTCCTGCCAGCACCTTGGTGAACACTCTGGGAGCTGAAGTGAGACCGAAGGGCAATGCCACAAATTGGTAGTGCTGATCCTCCAGAGCGAACCTGAGGAACCTTTAATGACCTGGAAAAAAGGAATATGAAGATAAGCATCCTTGATGTCCACAAAGGTCATGAAGTCCCCTGGATGCAGGGAACTGATGGCAGAGCGCAAAGTTTCCATACGAAGGCGCCTGCACCTGACAAATTTGTTGAGGATCTTCAAGTCCAGGATGGGCCTGACTGACCCATCTCTTTTGGGCATGGTGAAAAGGTTGGAATAGAACCCCTTGCCCCTCTCTCCTAAGGGGACCTGACAGAAGACCCCCAGCTCCAGAAGGCTTTGCACCACCAGAATTAGAGCCTGAGCTGACACAGGGTCCTAAGAAATCCGGGATCTGATGAATCTTGGGGGCGGCCAGGCAGCAAACTCTATCTTGTAACCGGAGGACACTACCTCCTGAATCCACCGGTCTGAGACATGAAGCCTCCAGACGTGAGCAAAGTGCTGAAGCCGCCCCCCCACCCGGATGGGTAAGGGCGCCCCTTCATGCCTGAGGGGCCTTGGGAGAAGACTTAATCTTGGAGCCCAAGGAGGAGCCAGGGCGTCCACATCCTCTGCCCCTACCCCAGAAATCTCCTTGGGCCCCGGTAAGGGCCCCCCTCCCCTGTCTGGAACCACGGTAGGGGGAAGAAAAGGAGCCCTGTCCCCGAAAGGGCCGAGACTGCCGCCTGTGCTGGGGTAACCTGCCTTAGCAAACAGGTCCAGGCGGTCCCCAAACAAGCGTAGTCCTTTGAAGGGAAAACCAGTGAGAGCTTTCTTGGCAGCGTTGTCAGCAGCCCACTGGCGCAGCCAAACCGAGCGGCGTATAGCCACCACCAGGGCAGAGGTTCTGCCACACATCCTAATGGTATCATCCAAGGCAGAGAGGACATAAGTCCCAAAAACCTCACGAGAGAGTGTATTAAACTCATCACTAGACACATCATCAGGAGCACCATCTAGGATACTTCTGAGCAGGGTCCTAATAGCCACCGCTGTAATGGCAGAGGCACAGACCGGGTGCAGCGCCGTCCCCACTCATGCAAAGGCATGGGACGCCAGCTGATCAATATGCCGGTCCTCAGCATCCCGCAGCGTAGTAGAGTCAGGGGAGTGCATGACAGAAGTGTTAGACAACTCTAGGATCGGGGCATCCACCTCAGATGACCAACGCTTCACCACATCAGCAGGAAAGGGATACCTCTTATCCCCACTCTTAGGTACACCGTGAAGCCTGCTGGGGCGCGCCCATTCCCTGAGCACGAGATTATTAAAATGGGCTTGCTCAGGAAACTCTAAACGTGGCTTAGCAGAATGAAACAATTCCCCCTGTTGCCTGGGGGCCGCAACCGGGGGAGAGATAGACAGTACCTCAAAAATCTGAGCCAACAGCCTATCAGTATCATCTGGGACACAGGGGTCAAAGCTAGAATCATCAGAGAATAACTCCCCTTCTTCCAAAGGGGTATAACCAGACAGTTCCAAAAACTCATCAGCCTCCATAGGGAAAAGAGTGAAATCAGGCGTCAAGTGCCGCTTTTTAGCAGAGGCCTTACGCGCCAAGGTATTAGCCAGCAACTTCTCAACACTAGCCAGTCTGGAAGACACATCAGGCTGAGAATCCCCACTAGTATGCAACTCAATGGGAGTCAAATTTAAGCTTGGGGGAGTAGGTGACGCCATACGAGGCGCAGGCCCAGCTACTGGTAAACCAGGCTGCAGCGCAAGCACCTGCTGGGCACAAGGTATACAGACCCGCACATTGTCAGCACTAGAAGGGGACACCCCACAAGCTACACACAGCCAGGCTTGTCCCGAAGGAACCCCAAGCACATTATCCTGAGACGCCTCCATATGGTGATTATAGCGGCACAATAGGCCAATAGGGATTCACGCTATAAAAGCAACCCGGGATGCCCCAATAACCCGCTAGGGAAGTGGGAGTAATTTACACACTAGGCCTCACAAGTTTAATAACTAAATAGAGGGAGTAGAGCCGGGAGAAACCAATAGAGGTCGGCCCGTCTGAAAGACATAAGCGAATAGAACCCCGTAAGTGACATGTATAATGACATAGGGTAATAAAAACCGCCCACGAGGGCACTCACGGACCGCGGTAGGTAGACGCCAGTCACGCAGCACCGAATCCAGAGAAAATGGCGCCGGGTATACCTCGAGGGGCGGGCCGCGGAGACAGTGACGCGGAACGCGCCAACCCCCCCCCCCGCAGAGTGGGAAGCAGCACACGTGACAAGCATCCAATCCAGCGCCTGAGGTGACGCCACCGCCAAGCGCAACCAAGTCAGACATAATACAGTGAAGCACCAAGGCATATACACACACACGCACCCCCCCCCCGAGAGCTACAAGGGAGAAGGGAGAGGGAGGGAGGACAGCGGCCACTTAACATAGGACCCACCGATAGACAGGGGCAATAGGGCGGGAGGGGCATCCCATAGAGGCTCACCATATGCCTATACCGCCTACCCTTTGGTGAGGCAGCGCTCCTAAGCACCTGACAGCACCATCACCCGGACCAGCGCAGCCAAGGCTGGGAGGCACATTAATAATGGAACGGGTGGGAATAGTCCTACAGGGCCTCAGGCTAATAGCCCCGCTCACCTGCGAGAAGAGAGAGCCATCTTCTTGTCCTTCGCAGTCCAGACTGCAGAGAAAATCTGGGGATTTGTGGGAGGTCCTGGGTATTTGAGGGGCCGGGAGGAGCCTATTTCGCTGTCTCTGCAGTCCAGCGCCATCTGGCAGAGGATAACCCATGTGTAAGTATTATGTTTGGAGCAGGACGTACTGTATACTAAGAATATGTACATTTATATCAGGTATATTACTCACCTGGGCTGCTATGGAGGGGAATTTCCTCCTCTTTATTCTCCATAAACACTTCTTCATTTTTCACATTTCTCTGTAGAGTGTCACCGGGTTCTGTGAATAGAGATAAATGACGCCCTTGTACTGAGATATAGGGGTACAGCAACGCGTGTCATGGGGATAAGGAGATCTTTTTATAGAAGGTTTATTATCAAATTTTTCAGCCCATAAGACATGTGCACCCCCCCATACACACACTTTTTGGGGAATAAAAGTGCGTATGTAGGAATGTAGTATACTCATGTCCTGGCGCTCTCACATTGTTGGCCACGATGCCACAGCCTCCGGGATGCCAGAAGATCGAGGAGTCGCGGGTGGGGCAGGGTAACTGAAGCCTCCCTACTGCTGCTTCTCCCAGGAGCGGGGACACACAAAAACACCCGGCTCCCTTCAGCGGGTGGGCGTGGTCTGGACGCTCAGCAAAGGACCACCCACCAGCGCTCTCTCAGCGAGAAGCACACTGCCTATGGGGAATGTCACACTGCCTATGGGAATAGGAGGGGGGAATGTCACACTGCCTATGGGGAATGGGAGGGGGGAATGTCACACTGCCTATGGGGAATGGGAGGGGGGAATGTCACACTGCCTATGGGGAATGGGAGGGGGGAATGTCACACTGCCTATGGGGAATGGGAGGGGGGAATGTCATACTGCCTATGGGGAATGGGAGGGGGGAATGTCACACTGCATATGGGAATAGGAGGGGGGAATGTCACACTGCCTATGGGGAATGGGAGGGGGGAATGTCACACTGCCTATGGGGAATGGGAGGGGGGAATGTCACACTGTCTATGGGGAATGGGAGGGGGGAATGTCACACTGTCTATGGGGAATAGGAGGGGGGAATGTCACACTGCCTATGGGGAATGGGAGGGGGGAATGTCATACTGCCTATGGGGAATGGGAGGGGGGAATGTCACACTGCATATGGGAATAGGAGGGGGGAATGTCACACTGCCTATGGGGAATGGGAGGGGGGAATGTCACACTGCCTATGGGGAATGGGAGGGGGGGATGTCACACTGTCTATGGGGAATAGGAGGGGGGAATGCCACACTGCCTATATAAGGAATGCCACACTGCCTATGGGGAATGGGAGGGAGGAATGCCACACTGCCTATGGGGAATGGGAGGGGGGAATGCCACACTGCCTATGGGGAATGGGAGGGGGGAATGCCACACTGCCTATGCGGAATGCCACACTGCCTATGGGGAATGGGAGGGGGGAATGCCACACTGCCTATGGGCTATGGGAGGGGGAATGCCACACTGCCTATGGGAAAGGGAGGGGGAATGCCACACTGCCTATGGGGAATGGGAGGAGGGCAATCCCACACTGCCTGTTTTGGGTGATTCTGCACCTTGACTATAATTTGGTCCTTGGGGCGGCGTTTTAGCACAACTGTTGTGGTTTAGAATATTTTCTTATTTTCCAGCTCCAAATCCTAGGTGCATCTTAAAGGGGCAAAAGATCCGCTACTCACCTGGGCTGGTCTCTGAAGGAATCTCCTCCACTTCAATCTTCAGAAAAGTTTCCTCCTCCTCCTCCTCAGTTTTCACTACAATATCTCCGGGGCCTGTGAATAAACATGAGAGTGACACCCCTGTACTGAGCCGCATGGATGCCAAATGACTGAAAAGGCCCGGAATGGTTTATTACTCACCTGGGCTGATCTGTGAAGGAATTTCCTCCTCTTTATTGCTCAGAAACTCCTCCTCCTCAGTTTTTACATTTCTCATTATGGCGCCTCGGGGGTCTGTGAATAAAGAGTAGAGTGACGCCAATGTACCGAGATGCATGAGACACCCCAGAGGGACTAAACAGGGGGCAAGATTTTCATTTAAAGTAGATCAAAACCCAAGATTCCTCACGCAGTCCCAATTTGTTATGCCCCTGCGTGCGTGAAAACCCAAAACTCACCTCGATCCTCACCTGTGGGTCATGGGCAGACTCTACTGCAGTCAGAATGGATTGCCAGGCATTAAAGAGGAACTCCGGTCCAAAATAACCCTCCACCCAGAACCACACACACACAATATCTTTCAGTGTCAGCCCTCCTAGAGATTTGGTCACCCTCTGTTGCCGGGCCAGTTTTCACAATTTTGCACTATGTTTAACTGTGATTTTTGCAGGAATTTCCAGGAACATTCTTTATATTTATTTATTTATAATTGCATTTTTTTTTTATTAAAAATGTAATTTTTTATTAAAAAAATGGCCAGGCATTAAAGAGGAACTCTGGTCAGAAAGCACCAGACTCCCTCTTTCATTTGCCCCGCTGCTGCATATAAAACAGGGAGTCTGGTCATTTCGGACCGGAGTTCCTCTTTAATGCCTGGCAATCCATTCTGACTGCAGTAGAGTCTGCCCATGCACACAATCTTTTTTTTCTTGAAAAATTAATTTTTTTTTTTATTTAAAAAAAAAAACAACACTGCAAAATGAAAAACAAAATAAAAAATATAGAATTTTCCTGGAAATTCCTGCAAAAATCACAGTTAAACATAGTGCAAAATGGTGAAAACTGGCCTGGCAACAGAGGGTGACCAAATCTCTAGGTAGGCTGGGACTGAAAGGGTTAAGATGTAGGAGAGGCACCAAAATTATTGTGGGTATGTGTGTGGTTCTGGGGGGGGGGGGGGGGGGCATTTTAGACTGGAGTTCCTCTTTAATGCCTGGCAATCTTTTCTGAATCAATGGGCTTCTGGGAGCCTTCCACTGGTGGCCATGCTCTCCCGCTGCCAGTCATTCGGATAAGCCTGGTAGGGGTGCGCGCATCAGATGGAGGAGTGCCGGCGATCCTGGAGGGGTTCACACAGCAAAGCAACACAAGGCTGGACAAAGCAGGGAAGGACTTAGATATTATTAAGGACCCAATCAAAGAAACAAAAGAGTACTCACCCTTTGTCGCCCGCAGCAGATCAGCCTAAGTCCAGCGATCAGCAACTCACATGGATCCCAGTGCGCACCGCTCCTGGAGTGAACACTGCCACACCCCCTCCATTCATTGCAATAGATGCCTGACACACCCCTTCCAATGTAGTGAATGGAGAGGGAGTGGCCACACCCCATAGACTAATGGCAGGAGGGGCAAACTGGAAACAGAACCAGTTTGGGGAAGCCTTAAGTTATAGGTCACTGGGACTGATCAGCTGCCGGGGACAAAAGATGAGTACAGTCTTGTTTTTTATAATTGTGTGTATAATCACTGAAAGTGGAGCAATGAACCTAAAATAAAAAGAGGCCGATTCCACCCCCCGGCCTTCGGCTCCTACTTGCCTTTTGGACATTCAGCTGC
Organism: Gastrophryne carolinensis; assembly: GCA_027917425.1. NCBI lineage: Eukaryota > Metazoa > Chordata > Amphibia > Anura > Microhylidae > Gastrophryne > Gastrophryne carolinensis. The sequence goes on from CM051237.1 coordinate 27,871,502, forward strand.
TTCAGGGCCCGATCCTCTGCCCCACGCCAGCGTAACCGTCTGTAAATGACAGCAAAGTCCCGCACCACTCAGTGAAGTCTCGCAGGATTTCGGGGGCGGCTCCATTGCATCCCATTCATGGGCGCTGCACAGGAGCGAGATCAGGGGCTGCGCGCAATGCCTGATGGGATGCAAGATGGCGCCGCCCATCAGGTGGTCACCTGGAATCTGAGGGACCCAGAAGATGGATGCCCCGGCTAGTTGAGTAAAAAATGCCCAAAGGTAAAACCGGAAGGCGGGGAGCAGACCAGTGAGGCTTGGGGGAGGTGTTAACCACCGCTTACATATGACTGTCAGAGAAGCGATCTCTGGAGGTAAGTAGTAAAAATGGAAGCGATGGAAGGAGGTAACTAGTAAAAAAAAGACCATTTTACTAGTGTGTTATATACAGTTTGTAAAAGAGGCCCTTGAAACTCTTATACCAGTTCACGGGGCAGGAGAGGAGGCCGGCATGCGGGTAACTTGCCTTAACGCCCCCTCCCCCGCCTTATTATCTGCATCCCCAAATCCCAGGGGGGTGCAGAAGAGCCTGTGGGCTGTGTGGGCTGTGTGGGCTGGTAGCCTTCAGGGCCGGCCCCACCCTGCTCTGCCAGCCCCCATAGCTGGTGTCTGGCCTGGTTCTGCTGGATAGAGAGACCTAACCCTGCAAGGGCAGCGCACTCCTCCCTATTGTCTCCTGTGCTCACAACACTTGGTTTTAACCTGTGGCATCTAATTTTGTATTGTTCTCTGTAATCATACCATGTAAAGCGCTACGGAAGTTGATGGCGCTATATAAATAAACAATAAAATTAATAATAACAGTGCGCAGAGCATAGAAAAATCACATAAATCGCCCGATGTTCCTCTTTAAAGTGGACCACACCCATGCCCTCCACCCGCCATCCCCGCCCAACTCGGTGGTGGCCTGGTTAAAAAAACAAAAAGGTGTTTTCCACTGCCTAGGCCACGCCCCCTGTCAATTTTGAGATCGCCAATTGGCTGATCTTAATATTGCCAGGTGGCGTTCAGCAGACGGCTGGCGGCATCCACGGCTTTCTTTTCGGGTGCTCGCGCTCCTGCACTGATCTTATTAGCGGGGCGCAGGAAAATGGGGAGCGACAGCTGCCGACCACAGTATCACCGGGGGTCGCTGGTAAAGGTGAGTTTACCGATGACCTGGGGAGTTTAAAACAGCAGGACATCCCACTATAAGATGCTTCAGGGGCAGGCTAGCGGCTGGTTCTGGAGCCTTTTAGATTCCAGGGCTGGCCACAGAGCAGTTTGTTCCGCTTTAAGGCATCTTATTCACCTGTGAAGACCTGCAAAAAAATGTCCTCCTCTTGTTTCTTCACAGCTGCTTCCTCCAGCTCAGTGATGGCTTTTCCCACTATAGCGTCTTCGGGGTCTGTGAATAAAGAGGAGAGGGATTCCCATGTATTAAAGCGGACCAAAACCCACATTTTTCACTAGCATCCCCTGAATTGCTCCCCCTAGGATGAGCACCTTTTGGCTATTTTTACTTCTCCTGCTTGGTTCTAATCCCAGATAATGGCGCCTGTTTTAGCTGCAAAGCTCCACCTCCTCCAATCATTGCCACTGCTGTGTGTGGCGATGATGTCATAGCTGCACCTATGCAATGACTGATCACCTGACATCTCATAGAGGGAGAGCAAAAAAAATCAGTGTTCCAGGGTGATTTGATAAGCGAAAATACCCATTTATTTGCTCTACACACTAAAAAGGGAGAATCGGCAGAGGCTTTGGTCAAAAGTATTTTACAAGTTCAGTGGGTTTTGGTCTGCTTTAATCCTTTAAACGGCAAGCGTGTGAAATTTACAGGGTTGCGGTATCGTACCATTAAAGTGGACCAAAATCTACCCTGGAGTTTATGGGACTGCAGGGCAGTTATGCTCACTACATCCCAGGCACCCTGATCGGGGTTGCAGCAGTGTATGAAACCCCCCAGGTCATCCGAAAGCTCACCTTCGTTCCCGGTCCCTTTAGCAGGGTGCGTGCCTGCGCCAGGCATTTGTGAATGGCCGGCGCGGGCACGCTCCCTGTTGAAGGGTAGAGGGGGCCGCTCATCCAATCGGTGCGCTCGGATTCGCTTGCATTAGACGAGATCCTGGAAAGGCACTCGAGTAGATCCGAGCGCATCGATTGGATGAGCGGTCCCTTCTAGACCTCAGACCCCTGGGCCGATCATCCAATCGGTGCGCTCGGATTCGCTTGCATTAGACGAGATCCTGGAAAGGCACTCAAGTGGATCCGAGCACACCGATTGGATGAGCGGTCCCTTCTAGACCCCAGACCCCTGGGCCGATCATCCAATCGGTGCGCTCGGATCCGCTCGCATTAGACGAGATCCTGGAAAGGCACTCGAGTGGATCCGAGCGAACCGATTGGATGAGCGGTCCCTTCTAGACCTCAGACCCCCGGGCCGATCATCCAATCAGTGCGCTCGGATCCGCTCGCATTAGACGAGATCCTGGAAAGGCACTCGAGTGGATCCGAGCGCACCGATTGGATGAGCAGCCCGGGGGTCTGGGTCCGGGGTCTTCAGTGGGGCAGAGGTTAAGGATTCTTCGCTCTGAATAAGAGTCTATCTTATATGTTTCCCACACCCTGTACATACAGATTGCCCACATTAAAGTGGACCAACACCCAGGATTTTGACTATCCTGGGTCTTGGTCCACTTCGGTGTGAAACCCCCCCGAAAAACTCACCTCTCCCCGCGCCGACAGACAAGCCGCGGACAAGCGGCTCCTCCGCCGCCGCCTCCCGCGCGTCCCTCTTGACGCGCGCGCCCCCGCGCCGGCCATTCACAGAAGCTAAGGTAAGGGGGTTTGGGGGTTTTGGGGGGGGTTTCACCCCGCGGGACATCCCGATCTCGGATGTCCCGCGGGTAGGGAGGTGATCGGTCCGGGAATCTTATAGATTCCCGGGCCGATCACCCGAGGGTGATGGTCCACTTTAAAAAATCATCCTACCTGCATCTACTGCATGTTATGAGCCTTTAAACATCCAAGATATGGAAGCCGCCATCTTATCAGGCAGCCTGCAAACAGGAAGTGCCTCCTGACTGTGCTGCTCTGCATTCTGGGACTGCTGACCTTTACCTGACCCCAGCTCTGCTCTGTCTAAGCAAAGCACAGCTATAACCCGCCCCCTTGTACCTTATCCCACTCGCCTCTCCTCAGTAAGTGTGATACTTCTGAGTCAAGATGGCGGCGCCCGTATCCTAAATTCCTGAACAGAGTTGCAGCCCAGTGGGGGAAAGAATAATAAGTAAGTGACTAAAAACGTAAAATTTATTAATTTTAGATGTTTTTTAAGAGTTCATGGTGAAGGTCCGGTTTAAGGATTCTTCGCTCTGACAGCTCCCTCCCTGCTGCAGGGAGGGGCCATTAATACTGGCACATGTGATGATGACGTCAGCTCACTCTATAGGTATAAAAGACCCCTCCCTGCAGCGGCGAAATCTGGGAGCAGGGAAGAGAACACCAATCCTCTGCCTTCCACCGCTTATCTATGACTGTCAGAGAAGCAATCTCTGGAGGTAAGTAGTAAAAATGGAAGCGATGGAAGGGGGTAAGTAGTAAAAAAAAAATACTTTACTAGTGTGTTTTATACAGTTTTTAAAAGAGGCCCTTGAAACACTTATACTAGTTCACAGTGCAGGAGAGGAGGCCGGCATGCGGGTAACTTGCCATAATGCCCCCTCCCCCGCCTTTTTATGTGCATCCCCAAATCCCAGGGGGTTCAGAAGAGCCTGTGGGCTGGTAGCCTTCAGGGCAGGCCACACCCTGCTCTGCCAGCCCCCATAGCTGGATAGAGAGACCCAATAGTGCGCATTGCATAGATAATCTCATAAAGCGCTCTGCTCAGTTCGAGGGACCTTCTGGGTAAGAGCGAGCGTCTAACGATACATTGTGATAACGTTGTAATTGGAGGAATGTGGCTTTCACACACAATATGGTTTGCTTGAAAAATTACATTTTTTTATTAAAAAAAAAAAAAAAATGAAAAAACAATATAGAATTGTCCTCGAAATTCCTGCAAAAATCACAGTTAAACATAGCGCAAAGTGACCACATTTCACATAGGCTGGCACTGAAAGGGTTAAAGTGGACCAAAACACACCCTGGAGTATCCGGGGCAGGCAGACTCTCTCCCCCCCCAGGGCATACAGATTCGGGATGCCCCGCTGTGTAAACCCCCCCCCCTCAGGTCGCCTGTAAACTCACCTTTATTCCCGGTCCGACGGAGTATGCGCGAACAGCGTCCGCATCCCGGGGGGTTTTCACGCAGTGGGGCATCCCGGATTGTGGTGCCCCAGGGCAAGGACCAAATAGTCAAGATCCTGGGTTTTGGTCCATTTTAAGATGTAGTTGAGGCACTAAAGATAGTGTGTGTGGTTCTGGGTGGGTGGGTGGGGGGTGTCACATTGGCATAGCATACTTTGGGGGGCCTAGAGGTAAGGAAGTGACCTTGTGACCAGTGGGCGGGAGGTTCAATTCCCGGCCAGGGCAGGACTGAAGTGCTCTTGAGCAAGGCACCCAAGCCCCCCAACTGCTCCCTGGGCACCAATATCAACACAGCCCATGGCTCCATGCATGTGTACACTGCACAGATGGGTTAAAGCTAAACAAAAGCCACCAGCAGCCGTTGGCGAATCGGGATGCCCCAGTGTGTGAAACACCCCATACAGTCACCTTTCTCCACTACAATTGAGCATGTGCGGGAGCTCATCCAATGAGACCTGCTGCCGTGCCTAAGTAATTCAGCATGCCAGTCTCATTGATTTTAATGGCCACATCCCATCCCGTGGGCACGCTCCCATCCCCGCCATTCAGATAGGCTTGAGCAGGAGCACGAGCACAGCCGGGGATGCGGCAATGTGAGCCTTTTGCCAAAAAGAAGTGGAAAATGAAATATTATAATTAGTATTAATTCAGTTCTAGCTGCCTGTATGTCATCTCTCACATTCTCAGTGTGTTTAGGGGGATTTTCACCCCTCCCTCCTCATAGGTTTAAACCATTACCAAGAATGTTATGTCTGCTTAATGAGAAACAGATGTTCTTTATGTCTGAACTATACCGCTCATATATGTGTATCTGTATATGTTCGAAATGACCAATGGGAAAAATACAATTCTGTGATTACTCATCTTGTAGAATTGGTATTATAAGTATGCAGCACGTCCTGCTCCAGATAATGATTCATAACAGATGGGATTACCTCCACCAGAGGGCGCTTGACTGCAGAGATGGCAAAAAGAGGCCCCTTTCGGTCCATATATACCCGGGACCTCCCACAAATTCCCCAGTATAGAAAAGCAGTAAGGGGAACCAGGAGAAGCCATAGAAAATTAACAACGTGAACAAGGATAACAATCACCATACAGAGGATCCAAGATAATGCAAACAAGGTGGGCTGGAGTAGGACGTGCTGCATACTTATAATACCAATTCTACAAGGCGAGTAATCACAGAATTGTATTATTCTAAGTATGCAGCACGTCCTGCTCCAGATAATGATTCATAACAGATGGGACATCCAATAGCAGTGTCCATAAATAGGGTGGGGATCCCAAAAAGCAACAACGCGCAGTTCAAACCTCTGCCGCCTACAGAACCTTGCGGCCAAAAACAGCATCCGCTGAGGCCTGAACATCAACCTTGTAAAACTTGGAAAAGGTATGAACAGAAGACCAAGTAGCAGCCTTACAAACTTGTTCAACAGAAGACTGGTGCTGGAAGGCCCAGGAGGCCCCAACAGCACGTGAAGAATGAGCAGTAACACGGAAAGGAGGATCCTTTCCCCTAGCAGAATAGGCCCTAAAAATAGCCTGACGAATCCTTTTGCAAATAGTAGACTTAGCAGGTGCCAGGCCCTTCTTGGGACCCCAAAGGAACCACAAACAAGGCATCAGTCTATCTGAAAGGTGCAGTAGCCACCAAGTAGAACTTCAAATTCCTGACCACATCCAGGGAATGTAAGGCCCTCTGCTTGGAATTACCAGGATTAGGGCACAAGGAAGGAAGCACAATGTCCCGATTGAGATGGAAGGCAGAGACAACCTTAGGCAAGAAATCTGAAAACCACCTTGTCCTGGTGTTTCTCAAAGTAGGGGGCCAGAATCGACAGAGCCGCCAACTCAGAAACACGCCTGACCGAGGTGATCGCCACCAAAAAGGCAACTTTAAGAGTAAGAATAGACAGCGTAGCCCCATGCACAGGCTCAAAAGGAGGGCCCTGAAGGGCGGACAAAACCAAATTCAAGTCCCAAACTGGCAACAGAGGTTTGCGAGGGGGATGCACATGAGCAACGTTCTGGAAGAAAGTCTTGACCAGAGGATGTTGAGCGAAAGATCTCTGGAAGAAAACAGCCAAGGCAGAAACGTGACCCTTGAGCGTGCTGAGCTGAAGTCCCAGATCCAAACCATGCTGAAGGAACTCCAGAATCCTAGGAATGGAAAACATCCGGCATGGAAGGACCCTAGACTCACACCAGTCAATGTAGGCCCGCCAGATCCTATAGTAGATGGTAGAGGAGGATTTCTTCCTAGCCCTGATTAGAGTGTTAACCACAGACTCAGAAAGCCCCTCATCCCTTAAGATGGAGGTTTCAGCAGCCAGGCCGTCAAAGCCAGCGTTTGTAAATTGGGATGGCATAGCCGCCCTTGAGTGAGAAGGTCCGGGACCAGGGGCAGAGCGTACTGATCTACTGCCAGCTGTCTTGGCCATCGGGGGGCCACCAGGATTGCTGGTACCCTTTCCTGAGCCAGCGTGCGCAGAACCCTGCCCAGCAGGGGGAACGGAGGAAAAAGATACAGGAGACGGAACCCCTGCCAGGATAGAGCCAGAGCGTCCCCAACAGTGACATAAGGACAGGAAGACCTCGCTGCTGAGAGACCAGCAGGCGAGAGGTCCCCCTGCTCAGAGAGTCCGCCTCCAGATTCTCCATCCCTGGAATGTACACTGCTGAGATGCAAGGAACATTGTCCTCTGCCCAGGACAGAATCATGGACACCTCCTTGAGGGCACTCTTGCTCCGAGTCCCTCCCCGATGACTGATGTAGGCAACCGCCGTCTGGTTGTCTGAGCGAACATGGACCGGCCGGCCCTGAAGGTGAGGAGTCAACTGGGCCAGTACCAACCAAACCGCCCTCAGTTCCAGGACGTTGATGGGGGCATGGGCCTCCAGAGGGCCACACAGCCCCTGGAATTGTAGGGTTCTCCAGAAGCCCCTCCAACCCGACAGACTGGCATCCGTGGTGACCGTCTCCCAACAGGGGGCCAGAAAGGATCTGCCCCCCAACAGGTTCCACGAGTCCAGCCACCACAAGAGGGACCGCCGGGCTAGAGCAGACAGAACAAAGGCCTGATCCAGAGACAGGGGACTCTTGTCCCAGACTGATAGGAGATGGAGCTGAAGAGGTCTCATGAGGAACTGAGCATAAGGAACTGCCTCGAAGCAGGACACCATTTGTCCCACAAGCTGCATCCCTTGCCGGATGGAAGGGCGAGGGCAGGACAGAAGGAAATGAACCAGAGCTTGAAGATAATCCACCTTCTGCTGAGGAAGAAAAATCCTGGCCTGAACAGTATCCAGTATGCCCAGGAAGGAGGTCACCAGAGACGGAGACAGGGAGGATTTGGGGTGATTGATCACCCATCCGAATGTTTCCAGAGCAGTCACCACCTGCTGGGTATCCAATTCTGCCTGCTGGAAACAATGAGAAGTGATGAGGAGGCCGTCCAGATAAGGAAGAATGCGAATGCCCTGAGCTCTGAGGAGAGCCATAACACCTGCCAGCACCTTGGTGAAGACTCTGGGGGCCGAGGTGAGACCGAAGGGCAGTGCTACAAATTGGTAGTTCTGGTCCTCCAGTGCGAACCTGAGGAATCTATGATGCCCTGGGAAGAGTGGTACATGAAGGTAAGCATCCTTGACGTCTATGGAGGTCATGAAGTTCCCCCGGGCGCAAAGAGCTGATCGCGGAGCGCAGGGTCTCCATGCGAAAGCGTCTGGTCCTGATGAACTTGTTGAGAAGCTTTAAGTCCAGGATGGGTCTGATGGAACCATCCCTTTTGGGTACTGTGAAGAGATTGGAATAAAAACCCAGAACTCTCTCCCCAGGAGGGACCTGACAGATGACCCCCATGTCCAAAAGGTTTTGTACAGCCAGAAACAGACCCTAAACTGCCAGGGGGTCTGGAGGAATCCGAGACCTGAGGAATCTTGGAGGCGGCCAGGCAGCGAACTCTAGCTTGTAGCCGGAGGACACAACATCCAGAATCCACCTGTCTGAGACCTGCTGTCCCCAGACATGACATCCAGATGGGTGAGGGCGCCCTCATGGCTGATGAGGCTTGGCGACAGATTTGGGCTTGGACCCCCAGGAAGATCCGGAGCGGGCACAACCTCTGCCCCAGAAGTCTCCCCTAGGACCTGCAAAGGAAACCCCTCTCCCAGACCTGGATCCACGGTAGGAGGGCGCAAAGGCACCCGAACCCCAAAAGGGCCGCAGCTGCTTCTTACGTTGAGGCAACTTACTCCCCTTGGCAAACAGGTCCAAGCGATCACCAAATAGGCGCAGCCCCTTAAAGGGGAGCCCTGTGAGGGCCTTCTTAGCAGCGTTATCAGCTGCCCACTGACGCAGACAAACAGAGCGGCGTATAGCAACCACCAAGGCTGAGGTTCTACTACACATCCTAATGGTGTCATCTAAGGCAGAAAGGACATATGCAATTAACATTTCACACTGTGACAAGGCCCTGAACTCGGCACTAGAAGTATCATCAGGGGCGCCTTCCAACAGACCCTTGAGGAGAGTCCTAACAGCAACAGCACTAACAGCAGAAGCACAGACAGGGCGCAAGGCAGACCCCACACAGGCAAAGGCATGGGAAGCCAGCTGGTCACTGCGCCGGTCCTCACTATCCTTGAGGGTAGTGGAATCAGGGGAATGGACCACAGAAGTGTTGGACAACCCCAATACTGGTGCATCCACTTCTGGGGGGGTAGACCAACATTTAACCACATCAGTGGGAAAAGGGTACCTTTTATCCCAGCCCTTAGGGATTCCGGGAAGCCAGCCGGGACGCTCCCATGCTTTGAGAACAAGATTATTGAAATGGGCCTGTTCTGGAAATTCCAGACGTGGTTTAGCAGTACTGAAAAGTTCCCCCTGTAGCTTGGGAGCCGCAGCAGGAAGGGAGATAGAAAGCACATCAAAAATCTGAGTTAACAGTCTATTGATGTCATCAGTATCTCAATGGTCAGAGCCATAGTCAGCACCACTGAAATGCTGATCATCAAATAACTCTGAATCAGAGAATAATTCCCCCTCCTCAAGTGGGGTATAATCAGACAAATCAAGGAAATTCTCAGTCTCCATAGGAAAGGCAGATGCACCCGGCGCCACATGCCGCATTTTAGCCGGTGCCTTACGGGCGCAGAGCTAGCAATTAGCCTCTCAATGTTAGCCAACCTGGAAGACTCGTCAGGCTGAGACTCCCCACTAGTATTTAGCTCACTGGGAGTCATAATCAAGCGAGGGGGAGTGGGTGAGGACATAGTGGGCGCAGGCCCAGTCACAGATAGCCCAGAATGCAGCGCAAGCGCCTGCTGGGCGCAGGGTACACAGACCCGCACATCATCGCTCACAGGGGATGCCCCACACACTACACACAGCCGGGCTTGTCCCGAGGGGACCCTGAGCACAATATCCTGTGAAGCCTCCATGGTGATTAAGGTGGCACAACTGGCCAATAGGAATTACGCCGTACAAGCAACCCGGGATGCCCCAAATGTCCGCCAGGGAAGTGGGAGGATTTAACAGTGTAGGCCTCTAATAAAGTTACTATAACTAATAGAGGGGACAGGGCCGAGAGAAACCTCTTAAAACAGTTATCCCACCTGAAAGATATAACAATGACACCCCATAAGCACACCGAAATGACAATTGAATAAAAGCCAAGCCCGCAGGGGCACTCACGGGGTCGTGGTGGGGAGCCAGCAATCACACCAGGAGAGGACCAAAATGGCGCTGGAAGAACCTCAAGGGGCGGACCGCAGGAGGGTATGACGCGCAACGCGCCAACAGAGCAAGCCACGCCCCCTCCGGGAAGCGCAGAGACAGACCAGACGCTACAGTCAATGGGCGCGCAGGGATTCTTGATGATGATGCCGCCGCTGACCACGGACGCCAGAAGGCGCGCGTGTCAGTGGCGGCAAATTCAAAATGACAAAGTGAAAGACAGAGCGGGGAGCCCTGAATGAAGAGCAATCACACATACACACAAAAGGCAAAAAGCGCATCCGAACGGGATAAAAAGAGAGGGGGGGGGGGGGGAGAGTGGATGTCAAATAAAAGACCCACCGATGACCAGGGCAGGAAAGGGCAAGAGCGGACGGGGCATCCCAAATTAGGTTCACCATAACCTGCGCCGCCTACCCTTTGGTGGGGGATTGCGGTCGGAGCCAGGCTCCGTAAAAAGAGCACCTGTGATAGGTGCTGCCTACCATCACCCGACCAGCGCAGCCAAGGCTGGGAGGCATAAGTAATTAGTGGAACGGGTGGGAATAGTCCTACAGGGCCGCAGGCTGTTAAGCTCCGCTCACCTGCGAGAAGAGAGAGAGCCATCTTCTAACCTTCGCAGCCGACTGCAGAGAAGAAACTGGGGAATTAGTGGGAGGTCCCAGGTATATATGGACCGGGAGGGGCCTCTTTTTGCCATCTCTGCAGTCAAGCGCCCTCTGGTGGAGGTAATCCCATCTGTTATGAGTCATTATCTGGAGCAGGACGTGCTGCATACTTAGAATATGACATGTGTTCAGCCATCCAATCCTAACGGTCATTTAAGCTTCTTTGTCTGAAACTGTATTTAAGCAACGGCGAGGAAATGTTGAATTGGGCACTGAATGAACATTGCATTTGCTGAAGACATTTTGCTTGTGAATGTTTGTTTTTCCACGACAGTGGTAAGCACAGCAAACAGCTGAGCGCACGCACGCACACGCGCCACTGGGCCGAGGAGAGGCGAGTATTTCCGGGTGAACTGGGGGGTTTCACACAGCAGGGCAACCTAAATCTGGATGCTCCCGGGGAACGGAACAAAACCCAGGAATTGGACTTTCCGTTCCCCAGGGGCATCCCGATTTAGGTCGCCCTGCTGTGTGAAACCCCCCAGCTCACCCGGTAATACTCGCCTCTCCTCGGCCCAATGGCGCGTGTGCAACAGGGGAAAAATTCCTCGGTGCGTGCAAGCATCCAATAGCCACAGATGCCCCAAAAGATTTCTAAAAAATCCCTTTACCGGAGAATCCTGTTGCCCCTGTGTGTGATCAGCGATATTCTTACCTTGCACCACGTTCCCACGGCAGGTGCTTCCAGCCAATCAGAATCGATTGTGTCTCCTGTACATAAATGGAGTGCCAGGTGCTCTAGGTACACTTTAGGGCCGGCCCCTGCATCTCTTGCTCCAATTTAAAGCGGACCTTCACCCTGAATAAGAGCCTATCTTATATGTTTCCCACACCCTGTACATACAGATTGCTCACATTAATCCTGACCCTCACCCTGAATAAGAGCCTATCTTATATGTTTCCCACACCCTGTACATACAGATTGCTCACATTAATCCTGACCCTCACCCTGAATAAGAGCCTATCTTATATGTTTCACACACCCTGTACATACAGATTGCTCACATTAATCCGGACCTTCACCCTAAATAAGAGCCTAGCTTATATGTTTCCCACACCCTGTACATACAGATTGCTCACATTAATCCGGACCTTCACCCTAAATAAGAGCCTAGCTTATATGTTTCCCACACCCTGTACATACAGATTGCCCACATTAAAAATCATCCTACCTGCACCTAGTGCGTATTCTGAGCCTTTAAACATCTAAGCTGGTGGCTTATGGAGCATCAGGCAGCCTGCAAACAGGAAGTGTCTTCTGACTGTGCTGCTCTGCATTCTGTGATTGCTGTCTTTTCCCGACCCCAGCTCTGATTTGTCTATGCAAAGCACAACTATAACCCCGCCCCCTGTACTTTATCCCACTCTCCTCTCCTCAGTATGTGATGCTTCTCAGTCAAGATGGCGGCGCCCGTATCATAGAGTCCTGAACAGAGTTGCAGCCCAGTGGGGGAAAGAATAATAAGTAAATGACAGGGAACTTAAAATATATTAATTTTAGATGCTGGGGAATAGTTTTTTAAGGGTTTGGGCTTTTCATTAAAATCATGGTGAAGCTCCGGTTTAACTACTGGAACACAACCCCCATCTGAAGAGGCTGAAATAATACAGATGGGGTTAAACTTGTCGCCTCTGCCTCAGCCAATCAGATGATTAGCAAGCAGGAGTGAGGACGCTTCTGAAATGGAACAGCGCTTTGATGTTCATTACTAAGGTAAATATATTGTTGCCAGGGGAAACTCCTATTTATAGAACAGAATTGCAAACAATTAAAAAAGAAAGACACTAGAGGAAACTTTAACATATGCCATCGAAGGCGGAGTGACCCTTTAAACTTCCTTGTCACTCAGTGATTGGCTTACCCTCCATCACGGCGTCCGTCCAATAGCAGAGTTGGCTTTTGGTCGCTCAGTGGGGCTCACACTAGAAAACATCAAAAACAAACAGAAGCCAATGTTACCAATAACACATCAAACATAAAGGCTGACTCCGCCCCTCGGAGGCAAACACAACACCGGATTGGAGTGTCAAAGCCCCTCCCCCTTTCTCCCAGTCCTCAATATTTCATAGCAACTGATGCTAAAGAGTGAAGGCAGCCGCTGCAAACAGCGACACACGCAGCAGATATTCTGGAGGATCTAAGTGATGGCCTGCGTGTTACAGCGCCCCCCCTATGTCTCCGCCTTACACGCAGCAGATATTCTGGAGGATCTAAGTGATGGCCTGCGTGTTACAGCGCCCCCTATGTCTCCGCCTTAAAGTGGACCAACACCCAGGGGGGGGATCGGCCCGGGAATCTATATCCGGGCCGATCAGATCCCTCCCCGCGGGGCATCTGAAATCGGGATATCCCGCGGGGTGAAAAACCCCAGGACGTCCAGAAACCTTACCTTAAAGTGGACCAACACCCTCCCAAGATCGGCCCGGGAATCTATAAGATTCCCGGACCGATCAGACCCCTGATTGCGGGGCCGCTGTGTGAAACCCCCCAGATCCCCGAAATCCTTACCTTATCCTCGATCCAGCGGCGCCCGCCGCCGCCTCCTGCGCGTCCCTCTAGCAGGATGCGCATCCGTGCCGGCTGTTTGTGAATGACGGGCGCGCGCCCTGTAAGAGTGACGCGCGGGAGGCGACGTCGGGCGCGCACTCTTGTCCGTCGGCAGGGATTGGCAGCGGAGGTCACGTGGGAGCGAGGAGAGGTGAGTTTTTCGGGCTTTCTGGGGGGTTTCACACGATCGGGGTGCCCCACCGAAGCAGACCAAAACCCAGGATAGTCAAAATCCTGAGTGTTGGTCCACTTTAACCCTGTTCCAATGGTGCATGCGCGGGCCGCGTCTCACGCTTCCCTCCAGCAGGGCGGGTGTTTGTGAATGGCTGGCGGGGGCGCGCTCCCTGTTAGAAGGAAGCGCGAGACGCGGCCTCCAGCGCTCCGAGCCGCTGTGGTTGGACGCCGCTTGTACGTGCATACCACAGCGGCTCTGATTGGACGAGCGCCCGCGTAGGAGCGTGGGGAGGTGAGTGTTTCCGGGCGTTTTCCGGGGGTTTCACACAGCGGGGCACCCCCCCCCAGCGAAGTGGACCAAAACCCAGGATAGTCAAAATCCTGGGTGTTGGTCCACTTTAATGAAATGCTTAGTATCTCTCAATGTTCTCCAATAAACAAGGACGGAGATGACGGCTGGAGAATGATCCGTATACAATAAAATCCTGGAAAATGCGACGTTACAACCGACCTTCAGCATCAGCTAATGAAAAGCCCCAAACCCTACAACCACTGACATCACATTGCCTGTTGGCGCTCGCATCCCCCGCTTCCCATGTGCGACATTCACAAATGCCTGTGGCGGGCACGCGCCCTGCTAGAGGGATAGCGGGGATGCGCCTCGCACATGCGCCGTTGGACTGGGAAACAAGGTAAGCGAATGGGGCTGGGGAGTGAATTTTGGAGGCCGGGTGTACGTTGCCGATAGCAACAGATTGCAGGTAGTGAAAACGGCTTCCGTAAAACACACATTTTCTGACGTAAGAAAAACAAAATTAAAGAGGAACAAAACCCACCAGTGGTCTGTCTAAATTCTAAAACAGTTCTAGGGCCTTTGTTTCCCCCCCCCCCCCCCCCCGGGGCATCTGTGAAACGCACACCGGAATACCCTGTAAAAACTCACCTTTCCACACGTCAGCAGCCAACACCGGTCCTACATGCACAGCCTCTCGTCCAATCAGCGTGCTCCACTGAAGTCACGGCGTCTAACGGTTCAGAGCGCGCTGGCGGCCGCATCCCCCGCTTCCCTCTAACAGGGAGCGTGTCCACACCGGCCATTCACAAGACGCGCCCTGCTAGAGAGATAGTGGGGATGCGGCTTGTGCGTGCGCCGTTGGACTGGGAAAGGAGGAAAGTGTATGGGACGACCTGGGGGGTCACACAGGGAATCTTATAGATTAATAAAGGGGGAGGGAGCAGCTCAATCACTATTATTTATACAAAATTATTATTATTATTCAGGGCCTGGGAACTAATTTACCGCCCAGTTTAAAGTGGACCAACACCCAGGATTTTGACTATCCTGGGTGTTGGTCCACTTAGGTCGGGCACCCCGATCGGGGGTGCCCCGCTGTGTGAAACCCCCCCGATCGCCGCAAAAACTCACCTCTCCCCGCTCCCACGTGACCTCGTCCGGCCAATGACAGCGCTCAGAGCCGCTCTGGTATGCGCGTCCAAAGCCGCTTGGACGCGCATACCAGAGCGCTGTCATTGGCTGCGTCTCTCGCTTCCCTCTAACAGGAAGCGCGCCTGCGCCGGCCGTTCACAAAACGGCCGGCGTGGGAGCGCGCCCTGCTAGAGGGAAGTGAAAGACGCGGCCGCGTATAGCGCATGCGCCGTTGGATCGCCGGTAAGGTAAGGATTGTGGGCCTCCTGGGGGGGTTCCTCCCCGCGGGACATCCCGATTTCGGATGCCCCGCGGGGAGGGATCTGATCTGTCCGGGAATCTTATAGATTCCCGGGCCGATCCCCCCTGGGTGTTGCTCCACTTTAACCCTCTCATCATCTAAATATCAAGCAACCAAATCTCTGTCTTTCCACACAGCTAGACATGTTTGTTGGTTGATATTTAGTTGATGAGAGGGTTAAACTGGGCGGTAAATTAGTTCCCAGGCCCTGAATAATAATAATAATAATTTTGTATAAATAATAGTGATTGAGCTGCTCCCACCCCCCTTTAATCTTACAGATTCCCAGGCCGCACATTAAAGTGGACCAACACCCAGGATTTTGACTATCCTGGGTTTTGGTCCACTTCGGTGGGGCACCCCGATCCCCCGCTGTTTGAAACCCCCCCCCGAACGCCCGGAAAACTCACCTGACCCCACTCAGAGCCGCTGTGGTATGCGCGTCCAAACGACATACAACCACAGCGGCTCTGAGTGCTGGAGGCCACGTCTCGCGCTTCCCTCTAACAGGGAGCGCGCCGGCCATTCACAAATGGCACCCTGCTAGAGGGAAGCACAAGACGCGGCCGCGCATGCGCCGCTGGAACGGGGAAAAGGTAAGGTTTCTGGGCTTCCTGGGGGGTTTCACCCCGATTTTGGATGCCCCGCGGGGAGGGATCTGATCGGCCCGGGAATCTTATAGATCCCCCCTGGATGTCGGTCTGCTTTAAAGCGGAAAAAAAACCTGAGATTTTGCCTATCTGGTATTTTGTTCCTTGTCTCAGGGGCAGATTTGGAATGCTGTGTGAAACCCCCCAGAATGCCCAGTAATACACACCGATCCAACCGACACATGCCCGGGCTCTCATCCAATCAGAGCTCTTTGCCGTGTTTACATGCTTTTGTTCCGCTTGGATGCATGCGCCATGGGATCATCGGCTATATAAGTTTTATGCAGCGTTTGCTGGGGTTTCAAACGTCAGAGCTTTTCGAATCGGGATACCCCGGTGGTTAGGCAATCCGCAGGCCCTGCCATCTTTTAGATTGAGGTCATGCCAAAGCGATTTTGACCATCGTGGGTTTGGGTCCACTTACCTGGGGCATCCCCATCCGTGTGAACCCCTAAAAACGCACCTTATTCTAATCAGCCCAAAGCAATCAGAGAGAGAAGAAAATAATCTGAATCAATAAGAGTGACTCGAATACGGGCCAGAAATATGTGGACACAACAAGCACAGGCCCCAAACCTCTTCATATTGGTCTCACCACAGGCCCCTCCTGTTAGAGGACGCTATGGTCACCCCTCCACCTCAACCCTCAATATAAGCTAAACGATAAGGAAGATAACAATAGCAGGAAAAGCCATACTTACCCGCCGATATAGGGCCTTCCTCAAGACTACACCAACATGGCCGCCTCCGCCACTGAGGACACTTCGCAGCCCTTAGTGAATAACAGCAAGCTACAAGAAAATGGCCGCGAGTCTCGCCGCTCAAAGGGCACGTTGACCAATGAGATCAGCTAAATTCAGATCTAAGTCTTACTCCGCCCACAAGCCGGCCGTTGTAATGCGAGAATCTGGCTACGGCAAAATGGCCGCCGAACAAATGCTGCATTATAACTTGTGACGCGGTTACTATGGTGACCAGGGAGCAAATAAGGATGCGATCCCCTTATATTTACAGCGGCTTTTCTATACCTTTTCTTTCTTTCTGTAAATTCTTTGTTTCTTTCATGCCTATTATTTCTTTCTTTCGCTCCTGTAATTCCTTTTATTATTTCTTTCTATTCTGCGTTTCTTCTTTTCTATTCCTTTCATACCTGCTATTCTCTTCTTTAATGTGCCTCTTTCTTCTATTTATTCCTTTGTTTCTATCTATTCTTTGTTTCTTTCATTCCTTCTATTATTTCTGACTTTCTGTTATTTGTATTATTTCTTTTTATTCTGTTATTCTTATTTTCTATTCCTTTCTTTCCTTCTATTTTTTATGTATCTTTTCTCTTTATTCCTTTCTTTCCTTCTATTCTCTTATTTAGCTTTTCTCTTTATTCCTTTCTTTCCTTTGTTTTTTTTTCCCTTCTAGTCTTGTCTTTCTTTGTTTCTATCTATTCATTGTTTCTTTCATTCATTCTATTATTTCTTTCTGACTTTGTCATTCTCTGTATTATTTTTTTCTATTCTGTTATTCTTATTTTCTATTCCTTTCTTTCCTTCTATTTTTTATTTATCTTTTCTCTTTATTCCTTTCTTTCCTTTGTTTTTTTTCCTTCTAGTCTTGTCTTTCTTTTTTTCTATTTATTCATTGTTTCTTTTATTCCTTTCATTATTTCTTTCTGACTTTCTGTTATTTGTATTATTTCTTTCTATTCTTATTTTCTATTCCTTTCTTTCCTTCTATTCTCTTATTTAGCTTTTCTCTTGATTCCTTTCTTTCCTTAGTTTTTTTTCCTTCTAGTCTTGTCTTTCTTTTTTTCTATTTATTCATTGTTTCCTATATTCCCTCCATTATTTCTTTCTGACTTTCTGTTATTAGTATTACTTCTTTCTATTATGTTATTCTTATTTTCTATTCCTTTCTTTCCCTCTATTCTCTTATTTAGCTTTTCTCTTGATTCCTTTCTTTCCTTTGTGTTTTTTTCCTTCTAGTCTTTTCTTTCCTTTTTTCTATCTATTCATTGTTTCTTTCATTCATTCTATTATTGCTTTCTGACTTTGTCATTCTTTTTATTATTTCTTTCTATTTTGTTTCTTATTTTCTATTCCCTTTTCTCCTTCCTTCCTTTCTTTTCATCTCTAATGTGTTTCTTTTATTTCTTTTTTCCTTCTATTCTTTTTTCTTTCTTCCTTTCTATTAACCCTTTTGTTTTTTTTTCTTTCCTATCATTCCTTTTATTATTTCATTCTATTCTGTTCTTTCTTCCTTTCCTTTCCTTTTTTTCTGTTGCTTTCAATCCATTCTTTATTTCCTTCTATTCTCTTCTTTCCTCCTTTCTTTCTTTCTTTCTTTCCATTGTTTCTTTCGTTCCTTTTTGTCATTCCTTTTATTCTTTGTTTCCTTTGATATATGTATATATGTTCTTTCTGTCTCATTCATATGATACGTTCCTTCTTCTTTTCTATTCTGGCAGGCTGATTCATTACTAGCGCCAGGTATCTGCAGATGAGCGTCTGTATAGCGGCGATTAGAGCGACCGCTAGTAGACGCTGTAAGTGTGTATCGGGCGCTGTAACAGAGCGCCTCAGTCACTGTAGTAACCTGGCCGGCATTGATGAATGTGACGTGTGTTGGGCGCTCTAACAACAGTACAGCACTGCAGGGAGTGAAAGGTAGCGCCAGCTCAGAGCGACACTTGACGCTCCACACTGTATTAAAAAAAAAAAATGACACACACAGCGTCGGCGCTTTAAGTCTGGGCGCTATAACATAGAGCGCCAGACGCTGTGTGATTAAAGTCTGTCTTTGATCACATATCCACCAGTAACAAAGCGAAAACACACAGAATGACATTGTTATAACACTTTAGTGCCAGACCTGTAATGACAATTCTGCATAAAAATATAAAAAGTCAGAAAAATGTATAAAAGTGTTTGTTTGCAGCCAGGAGACGTCACACAATGATTGGAGCAAAAAAAAACAAAAAACATAGGGTTATTCATCAAGATATAGCGGCAGGTGGCGCCACGTAGCGTCAGGCAGCGTCTGGTGAACGCCGGGAGCTGTACTGCAATACCACATTTATGAAAGCGAATCTGGTGAGCAACTCTAACAGCGCCATGTAGCGTCACATGTATTATTACAGGCAGCTCAGTGTATAGCGCCTCTAACAGCGCCATGTAGCGTCACATGTATTATTACAGGCAGGTCAGTGTATAGCGACTCTAACAGCGCCATGTAGCGTCACATGTATTATTACAGGCAGGTCAGTGTATAGCGCCTCTAACAGCGCCATGTAGCGTCACATGTATTATTACAGGCAGGTCAGTGTATAGCGCCTCTAACAGCGTCATGTAGCGTCACATGTATTATTACAGGCAGGTCAGTGTATAGCGCCTCTAACAGCGCCATGTAGCGTCACATGTATTATTACAGGCAGGTCAGTGTATAGCACCTCTAACAGCGCCATGTAGTGTCACATGTATTATTACAGGCAGCTCAGTGTATAGCACCTCTAACAGCGCCATGTAGCGTCACATGTATTATTACAGGCAGGTCAGTGTATAGCGCCTCTAACAGCGCCATGTAGTGTCACATGTATTATTACAGGCAGGTCAGTGTATAGCGCCTCTAACAGCGTCATGTAGCGTCACAAGTATTATTACAGGCAGGTCAGTGTATAGCACCTCTAACAGCGCCATGTAGCGTCACATGTATTATTACAGGCAGGTCAGTGTATAGCACCTCTAACAGCGCCATGTAGTGTCACATGTATTATTACAGGCAGGTCAGTGTATAGCACCTCTAACAGCGCCATGTAGCGTCACATGTATTATTACAGGCAGGTCAGTGTATAGCGCCTCTAACAGCGCCATGTAGTGTCACATGTATTATTACAGGCAGGTCAGTGTATAGCACCTCTAACAGCGTCATGTAGCGTCACATGTATTATTACAGGCAGCTCAGTGTATAGAACCTCTAACAGCGCCATGTAGTGTCACATGTATTATTACAGGCAGGTCAGTGTATAGCACCTCTAACAGCGTCATGTAGCGTCACATGTATTATTACAGGCAGCTCAGTGTATAGCACCTCTAACAGCGCCATGTAGTGTCACATGTATTATTACAGGCAGGTCAGTGTATAGAACCTCTAACAGCGCCATGTAACGTCACATGTATTATTACAGGCAGCTCAGTGTATAGCACCTCTAACAGCGCCATGTAGCGTCACATGTATTATTACAGGCAGGTCAGTGTATAGCGCCTCTAACAGCGCCATGTAGCGTCACATGTATTATTACAGGCAGGTCAGTGTATAGCTCCTCTAACAGCGCCATGTAGCGTCACATGTATTATTACAGGCAGGTCAGTGTATAGCACCTCTAACAGCGTCATGTAGTGTCACATGTATTATTACAGGCAGGTCAGTGTATAGCGCCTCTAACAGCGCCATGTAGCGTCACATGTATTATTACAGGCAGGTCAGTGTATAGCTCCTCTAACAGCGCCATGTAGCGTCACATGTATTATTACAGGCAGGTCAGTGTATAGCGCCTCTAACAGCGCCATGTAGCGTCACATATATTATTACAGGCAGGTCAGTGTATAGCACCTCTAACAGCGCCATGTAGCGTCACATGTATTATTACAGGCAGGTCAGTGTATAGCGCCTCTAACAGCGTCATGTAGCGTCACATGTATTATTACAGGTGACTCAGTGTATAGCGCCTCTAACAGCGCCATGTAGCGTCACATGTATTATTACAGGCAGCTCAGTGTATAGCGCCTCTAACAGCGCCATGTAGCGTCACATGTATTATTACAGGTGACTCAGTGTATAGCGCCTCTAACAGCGCCATGTAGCGTCACATGTATTATTACAGGCAGGTCAGTGTATAGCGCCTCTAACAGCGCCATGTAGCGTCACATGTATTATTACAGGCGGCTCAGTGTATAGCACCTCTAACAGCGCCATGTAGCGTCACATGTATTATTACAGGCAGGTCAGTGTATAGCACCTCTAACAGCGCCATGTAACGTCACATGTATTATTACAGGCAGGTCAGTGTATAGCACCTCTAACAGCGCCATGTAGCGTCACATGTATTATTACAGGCAGGTCAGTGTATAGCGCCTCTAACAGCGCCATGTAGCGTCACATGTATTATTACAGGCAGGTCAGTGTATAGCGCCTCTAACAGCGTCATGTAGCGTCACATGTATTATTACAGGCAGGTCAGTGTATAGAACCTCTAACAGCACCATGTAGCGTCACATGTATTATTACAGGCAGGTCAGTGTATAGCGCCTCTAACAGCGTCATGTAGCGTCACATGTATTATTACAGGCAGGTCAGTGTATAGCGCCTCTAACAGCGCCATGTAGTGTCACATGTATTATTACAGGCAGGTCAGTGTATAGCGCCTCTAACAGCGTCATGTAGTGTCACATGTATTATTACAGGCAGGTCAGTGTATAGCACCTCTAACAGCGCCATGTAGCGTCACATGTATTATTACAGGCAGGTCAGTGTATAGCACCTCTAACAGCGCCATGTAGCGTCACATGTATTATTACAGGCAGGTCAGTGTATAGCGCCTCTAACAGCGCCATGTAGTGTCACATGTATTATTACAGGCAGGTCAGTGTATAGCACCTCTAACAGCGCCATGTAGCGTCACATGTATTATTACAGGTGACTCAGTGTATAGCGCCTCTAACAGCACCATGTAGTGTCACATGTATTATTACAGGCAGGTCAGTGTATAGCGCCTCTAACAGCGTCATGTAGCGTCACATGTATTATTACAGGTGACTCAGTGTATAGCGCCTCTAACAGCGCCATGTAGTGTCACATGTATTATTACAGGCAGGTCAGTGTATAGCGCCTCTAACAGCGTCATGTAGCGTCACATGTATTATTACAGGTGACTCAGTGTATAGCGCCTCTAACAGCGCCATGTAGCGTCACATGTATTATTACAGGCAGGTCAGTGTATAGCGCCTCTAACAGCGCCATGTAGCGTCACATGTATTATTACAGGCAGCTCAGTGTATAGCGCCTCTAACAGCACCATGTAGCGTCACATGTATTATTACAGGTGACTCAGTGTATAGCGCCTCTAACAGCGCCATGTAGCGTCACATGTATTATTACAGGCAGGTCAGTGTATAGCGCCTCTAACAGCGCCATGTAGCGTCACATGTATTATTACAGGCAGCTCAGTGTATAGCGCCTCTAACAGCGCCATGTAGCGTCACATGTATTATTACAGGTGACTCAGTGTATAGCGCCTCTAACAGCGCCATGTAGCGTCACATGTATTATTACAGGCAGGTCAGTGTATAGCGCCTCTAACAGCGCCATGTAGCGTCACATGTATTATTACAGGCGGCTCAGTGTATAGCACCTCTAACAGCGCCATGTAGCGTCACATGTATTATTACAGGCAGGTCAGTGTATAGCACCTCTAACAGCGCCATGTAACGTCACATGTATTATTACAGGCAGGTCAGTGTATAGCACCTCTAACAGCGCCATGTAGCGTCACATGTATTATTACAGGCAGGTCAGTGTATAGCGCCTCTAACAGCGCCATGTAGCGTCACATGTATTATTACAGGCAGGTCAGTGTATAGCGCCTCTAACAGCGTCATGTAGCGTCACATGTATTATTACAGGCAGGTCAGTGTATAGAACCTCTAACAGCACCATGTAGCGTCACATGTATTATTACAGGCAGGTCAGTGTATAGCGCCTCTAACAGCGTCATGTAGCGTCACATGTATTATTACAGGCAGGTCAGTGTATAGCGCCTCTAACAGCGCCATGTAGTGTCACATGTATTATTACAGGCAGGTCAGTGTATAGCGCCTCTAACAGCGTCATGTAGTGTCACATGTATTATTACAGGCAGGTCAGTGTATAGCACCTCTAACAGCGCCATGTAGCGTCACATGTATTATTACAGGCAGGTCAGTGTATAGCACCTCTAACAGCGCCATGTAGCGTCACATGTATTATTACAGGCAGGTCAGTGTATAGCGCCTCTAACAGCGCCATGTAGTGTCACATGTATTATTACAGGCAGGTCAGTGTATAGCACCTCTAACAGCGCCATGTAGCGTCACATGTATTATTACAGGTGACTCAGTGTATAGCGCCTCTAACAGCACCATGTAGTGTCACATGTATTATTACAGGCAGGTCAGTGTATAGCGCCTCTAACAGCGTCATGTAGCGTCACATGTATTATTACAGGTGACTCAGTGTATAGCGCCTCTAACAGCGCCATGTAGTGTCACATGTATTATTACAGGCAGGTCAGTGTATAGCGCCTCTAACAGCGTCATGTAGCGTCACATGTATTATTACAGGTGACTCAGTGTATAGCGCCTCTAACAGCGCCATGTAGCGTCACATGTATTATTACAGGCAGGTCAGTGTATAGCGCCTCTAACAGCGGCATGTAGCGTCACATGTATTATTACAGGCAGCTCAGTGTATAGCGCCTCTAACAGCGCCATGTAGTGTCACATGTATTATTACAGGCAGGTCAGTGTATAGCGCCTCTAACAGCGCCATGTAGCGTCACATGTATTATTACAGGCAGGTCAGTGTATAGCACCTCTAACAGCGTCATGTAGTGTCACATGTATTATTACAGGCAGGTCAGTGTATAGCACCTCTAACAGCGCCATGTAGCGTCACATGTATTATTACAGGCAGGTCAGTGTATAGCGCCTCTAACAGCGCCATGTAGCGTCACATGTATTATTACAGGCGGCTCAGTGTATAGCACCTCTAACAGCGCCATGTAGCGTCACATGTATTATTACAGGCAGGTCAGTGTATAGCACCTCTAACAGCGCCATGTAGCGTCACATGTATTATTACAGGCAGGTCAGTGTATAGCACCTCTAACAGCGCCATGTAGTGTCACATGTATTATTACAGGCAGGTCAGTGTATAGCGCCTCTAACAGCGCCATGTAGCGTCACATGTATTATTACAGGCAGGTCAGTGTATAGCGCCTCTAACAGCGCCATGTAGCGTCACATGTATTATTACAGGCAGGTCAGTGTATAGCACCTCTAACAGCGCCATGTAGCGTCACATGTATTATTACAGGCAGGTCAGTGTATAGCGCCTCTAACAGCGCCATGTAACGTCACATGTATTATTACAGGCAGGTCAGTGTATAGCGCCTCTAACAGCGCCATGTAGCGTCACATGTATTATTACAGGCAGGTCAGTGTATAGCGCCTCTAACAGCGCCATGTAGCGTCACATGTATTATTACAGGCAGGTCAGTGTATAGCGCCTCTAACAGCGTCATGGAGCGTCACATGTATTATTACAGGCAGGTCAGTGTATAGCGCCTCTAACAGCGTCATGTAGCGTCACATGTATTATTACAGGCAGGTCAGTGTATAGCGCCTCTAACAGCGTCATGTAGCGTCACATGTATTATTACAGGCAGGTCAGTGTATAGCTCCTCTAACAGCGCCATGTAGCGTCACATGTATTATTACAGGCAGGTCAGTGTATAGCGCCTCTAACAGCGCCATGTAGCGTCACATATATTATTACAGGCAGGTCAGTGTATAGCACCTCTAACAGCGCCATGTAGCGTCACATGTATTATTACAGGCAGGTCAGTGTATAGCGCCTCTAACAGCGTCATGTAGCGTCACATGTATTATTACAGGTGACTCAGTGTATAGCGCCTCTAACAGCGCCATGTAGCGTCACATGTATTATTACAGGCAGCTCAGTGTATAGCGCCTCTAACAGCGCCATGTAGCGTCACATGTATTATTACAGGTGACTCAGTGTATAGCGCCTCTAACAGCGCCATGTAGCGTCACATGTATTATTACAGGCAGGTCAGTGTATAGCGCCTCTAACAGCGCCATGTAGCGTCACATGTATTATTACAGGCAGGTCAGTGTATAGCGCCTCTAACAGCGCCATGTAGCGTCACATGTATTATTACAGGCAGGTCAGTGTATAGCACCTCTAACAGCGTCATGTAGTGTCACATGTATTATTACAGGCAGCTCAGTGTATAGCGCCTCTAACAGCGCCATGTAGCGTCACATGTATTATTACAGGCAGGTCAGTGTATAGCGCCTCTAACAGCGTCATGTAACGTCACATGTATTATTACAGGCAGGTCAGTGTATAGCACCTCTAACAGCGCCATGTAGCGTCACATGTATTATTACAGGCAGGTCAGTGTATAGCGCCTCTAACAGCGCCATGTAGCGGCACATGTATTATTACAGGCAGGTCAGTGTATAGCACCTCTAACAGCGCCATGTAGCGTCACATGTATTATTACAGGCAGCTCAGTGTATAGCACCTCTAACAGCGCCATGTAGCGTCACATGTATTATTACAGGCAGGTCAGTGTATAGCACCTCTAACAGCGTCATGTTGCGTCACATGTATTATTACAGGCGGGTCAGTGTATAGCGCCTCTAACAGCGCCATGTAGCGTCACATGTATTATTACAGGCAGGTCAGTGTATAGCGCCTCTAACAGCGTCATGTAGCGTCACATGTATTATTACAGGCAGGTCAGTGTATAGCACCTCTAACAGCGTCATGTAGCGTCACATGTATTATTACAGGCAGGTCAGGGTATAGCGCCTCTAACAGCGCCATGTAGTGTCACATGTATTATTACAGGCAGGTCAGTGTATAGCGCCTCTAACAGCGCCATGTAGCGTCACATGTATTATTACAGGCAGGTCAGTGTATAGCACCTCTAACAGCGTCATGTAGCGTCACATGTATTATTACAGGCAGGTCAGTGTATAGCATCTCTAACAGCGTCATGTAGCGTCACATGTATTATTACAGGCAGGTCAGTGTATAGCGCCTCTAACAGCGTCATGTAGTGTCACATGTATTATTACAGGCAGGTCAGTGTATAGCGCCTCTAACAGCGCCATGTAGCGTCACATGTATTATTACAGGCAGGTCAGTGTATAGCACCTCTAACATCGCCATGTAGCGTCACATGTATTATTACAGGCAGGTCAGTGTATAGCACCTCTAACAGCGCCATGTAGCGTCACATGTATTATTACAGGCAGGTCAGTGTATAGCACCTCTAACAGCGTCATGTAGTGTCACATGTATTATTACAGGCGGGTCAGTGTATAGCTCCTCTAACAGCGCCATGTAGCGTCACATGTATTATTACAGGCAGCTCAGTGTATAGCGCCTCTAACAGCGCCATGTAGCGTCACATGTATTATTACAGGCAGGTCAGTGTATAGCATCTCTAACAGCGTCATGTAGCGTCACATGTATTATTACAGGCTGCTCAGTGTATAGCACCTCTAACAGCGTCATGTAGCGTCACGTGTATTATTACAGGCAGGTCAGTGTATAGCACCTCTAACAGCGCCATGTAGCGTCACATGTATTATTACAGGCAGCTCAGTGTATAGCATCTCTAACAGCGCCATGTAGCGTCACATGTATTATTACAGGCAGGTCAGTGTATAGCACCTCTAACAGCGTCATGTAGCGTCACATGTATTATTACAGGCTGCTCAGTGTATAGCGCCTCTAACAGCGTCATGTAGCGTCACATGTATTATTACAGGCAGGTCAGTGTATAGCATCTCTAACAGCGCCATGTAGCGTCACATGTATTATTACAGGCAGGTCAGTGTATAGCACCTCTAACAGCGCCATGTAGCGTCACATGTATTATTACAGGCTGCTCAGTGTATAGCGCCTCTAACAGCGTCATGTAGTGTCACATGTATTATTACAGGCTGCTCAGTGTATAGCGCCTCTAACAGCGTCATGTAGCGTCACATGTATTATTACAGGCGGGTCAGTGTATAGCGCCTCTAACAGCGTCATGTAGCGTCACATGTATTATTACAGGCAGCTCAGTGTATAGCACCTCTAACAGCGCCATGTAGCGTCACATGTATTATTACAGGCAGGTCAGTGTATAGCGCCTCTAACAGCGTCATGTAGCGTCACATGTATTATTACAGGCAGGTCAGTGTATAGCGCCTCTAACAGCGTCATGTAGTGTCACATGTATTATTACAGGCAGCTCAGTGTATAGCGCCTCTAACAGCGCCATGTAGCGTCACATGTATTATTACAGGCAGGTCAGTGTATAGCGCCTCTAACAGCGCCATGTAGCGTCACATGTATTATTACAGGCAGGTCAGTGTATAGCACCTCTAACAGCGTCATGTAGCGTCACATGTATTATTACAGGCAGGTCAGTGTATAGCGCCTCTAACAGCGTCATGTAGCGTCACATGTATTATTACAGGCAGGTCAGTGTATAGCGCCTCTAACAGCGCCATGTAGCGCCACATGTATTATTACAGGCAGGTCAGTGTATAGCACCTCTAACAGCGTCATGTAGCGTCACATGTATTATTACAGGCGGGTCAGTGTATAGCGCCTCTAACAACGCCATGTAGCGTCACATGTATTATTACAGGCAGGTCAGTGTATAGCACCTCTAACAGCGCCATGTAGTGTCACATGTATTATTACAGGCGGGTCAGTGTATAGCGCCTCTAACAACGCCATGTAGCGTCACATGTATTATTACAGGCAGGTCAGTGTATAGCATCTCTAACAGCGCCATGTAGCGTCACATGTATTATTACAGGCAGGTCAGTGTATAGCACCTCTAACAGCGTCATGTAGCGTCACATGTATTATTACAGGCTGCTCAGTGTATAGCGCCTCTAACAGCGCCATGTAGCGTCACATGTATTATTACAGGCAGGTCAGTGTATAGCACCTCTAACAGCGTCATGTAGCGTCACATGTATTATTACAGGCAGCTCAGTGTATAGCACCTCTAACAGCGTCATGTAGTGTCACATGTATTATTACAGGCAGCTCAGTGTATAGCGCCTCTAACAGCGCCATGTAGCGTCACATGTATTATTACAGGCAGGTCAGTGTATAGCACCTCTAACAGCGTCATGTAGCGTCACATGTATTATTACAGGCAGCTCAGTGTATAGCGCCTCTAACAGCGTCATGTAGCGTCACATGTATTATTACAGGCAGCTCAGTGTATAGCACCTCTAACAGCGCCATGTAGTGTCACATGTATTATTACAGGCAGGTCAGTGTATAGCACCTCTAACAGCGTCATGTAGCGTCACATGTATTATTACAGGCAGGTCAGTGTATAGCGCCTCTAACAGCGTCATGTAGCGTCACATGTATTATTACAGGCAGGTCAGTGTATAGCGCCTCTAACAGCGCCATGTAGCGCCACATGTATTATTACAGGCAGGTCAGTGTATAGCACCTCTAACAGCGTCATGTAGCGTCACATGTATTATTACAGGCAGCTCAGTGTATAGCGCCTCTAACAGCATCATGTAGCGTCACATGTATTATTACAGGCAGGTCAGTGTATAGCACCTCTAACAGCGTCATGTAGCGTCACATGTATTATTACAGGCAGGTCAGTGTATAGCGCCTCTAACAGCATCATGTAGCGTCACATGTATTATTACAGGCAGCTCAGTGTATAGCGCCTCTAACAGCATCATGTAGCGTCACATGTATTATTACAGGCAGGTCAGTGTATAGCACCTCTAACAGCGTCATGTAGCGTCACATGTATTATTACAGGCAGCTCAGTGTATAGCACCTCTAACAGCGTCATGTAGCGTCACATGTATTATTACAGGCAGCTCAGTGTATAGCGCCTCTAACAGCATCATGTAGCGTCACATGTATTATTACAGGCAGGTCAGTGTATAGCGCCTCTAACAGCATCATGTAGCGTCACATGTATTATTACAGGCAGCTCAGTGTATAGCGCCTCTAACAGCATCATGTAGCGTCACATGTATTATTACAGGCAGGTCAGTGTATAGCACCTCTAACAGCGTCATGTAGCGTCACATGTATTATTACAGGCAGGTCAGTGTATAGCACCTCTAACAGCGTCATGTAGCGTCACATGTATTATTACAGGCAGCTCAGTGTATAGCGCCTCTAACAGCATCATGTAGCGTCACATGTATTATTACAGGCAGGTCAGTGTATAGCACCTCTAACAGCGTCATGTAGCGTCACATGTATTATTACAGGCAGCTCAGTGTATAGCGCCTCTAACAGCATCATGTAGCGTCACATGTATTATTACAGGCAGGTCAGTGTATAGCACCTCTAACAGCGTCATGTAGCGTCACATGTATTATTACAGGCAGGTCAGTGTATAGCACCTCTAACAGCGTCATGTAGCGTCACATGTATTATTACAGGCAGGTCAGTGTATAGCGCCTCTAACAGCGTCATGTAGCGTCACATGTATTATTACAGGCAGGTCAGTGTATAGCACCTCTAACAGCGTCATGTAGCGTCACATGTATTATTACAGGCAGGTCAGTGTATAGCGCCTCTAACAGCGTCATGTAGCGTCACATGTATTATTACAGGCAGGTCAGTGTATAGCGCCTCTAACAGCGCCATGTAGCGCCACATGTATTATTACAGGCAGGTCAGTGTATAGCACCTCTAACAGCGTCATGTAGCGTCACATGTATTATTACAGGCGGGTCAGTGTATAGCGCCTCTAACAACGCCATGTAGCGTCACATGTATTATTACAGGCAGGTCAGTGTATAGCACCTCTAACAGCGCCATGTAGTGTCACATGTATTATTACAGGCGGGTCAGTGTATAGCGCCTCTAACAACGCCATGTAGCGTCACATGTATTATTACAGGCAGGTCAGTGTATAGCATCTCTAACAGCGCCATGTAGCGTCACATGTATTATTACAGGCAGGTCAGTGTATAGCACCTCTAACAGCGTCATGTAGCGTCACATGTATTATTACAGGCTGCTCAGTGTATAGCGCCTCTAACAGCGCCATGTAGCGTCACATGTATTATTACAGGCAGGTCAGTGTATAGCACCTCTAACAGCGTCATGTAGCGTCACATGTATTATTACAGGCAGCTCAGTGTATAGCGCCTCTAACAGCATCATGTAGCGTCACATGTATTATTACAGGCAGGTCAGTGTATAGCGCCTCTAACAGCGCCATGTAGTGTCACATGTATTATTACAGGCAGGTCAGTGTATAGCACCTCTAACAGCGCCATGTAGCGTCACATGTATTATTACAGGCAGGTCAGTGTATAGCGCCTCTAACAGCGCCATGTAGCGTCACATGTATTATTACAGGCGGGTCAGTGTATAGCGCCTCTAACAACGCCATGTAGCGTCACATGTATTATTACAGGCAGGTCAGTGTATAGCACCTCTAACAGCGCCATGTAGCGTCACATGTATTATTACAGGCGGCTCAGTGTATAGCACCTCTAACAGCGCCATGTAGCGTCACATGTATTATTACAGGCAGGTCAGTGTATAGCGCCTCTAACAGCGTCATGTAGCGTCACATGTATTATTACAGGCAGGTCAGTGTTTAGCACCTCTAACAGCGCCATGTAGCGTCACATGTATTATTACAGGCGGCTCAGTGTATAGCACCTCTAACAGCGCCATGTAGCGTCACATGTATTATTACAGGCAGGTCAGTGTATAGCGCCTCTAACAGCGTCATGTAGCGTCACATGTATTATTACAGGCAGGTCAGTGTATAGCGCCTCTAACAGCGCCATGTAGTGTCACATGTATTATTACAGGCAGGTCAGTGTATAGCACCTCTAACAGCGCCATGTAGCGTCACATGTATTATTACAGGCAGGTCAGTGTATAGCGCCTCTAACAGCGCCATGTAGTGTCACATGTATTATTACAGGCAGGTCAGTGTATAGCGCCTCTAACAGCGCCATGTAGCGTCACATGTATTATTACAGGCAGGTCAGTGTATAGCATCTCTAACAGCGCCATGTAGTGTCACATGTATTATTACAGGCAGGTCAGTGTATAGCGCCTCTAACAGCGCCATGTAGCGTCACATGTATTATTACAGGCAGGTCAGTGTATAGCACCTCTAACAGCGTCATGTAGTGTCACATGTATTATTACAGGCAGCTCAGTGTATAGCGCCTCTAACAGCGCCATGTAGCGTCACATGTATTATTACAGGCAGCTCAGTGTATAGCACCTCTAACAGCGCCATGTAGCGTCACATGTATTATTACAGGCAGGTCAGTGTATAGCGCCTCTAACAGCGCCATGTAGTGTCACATGTATTATTACAGGCAGGTCAGTGTATAGCGCCTCTAACAGCGCCATGTAGCGTCACATGTATTATTACAGGCAGGTCAGTGTATAACACCTCTAACAGCACCATGTAGTGTCACATGTATTATTACAGGCAGCTCAGTGTATAGCACCTCTAACAGCGCCATGTAGCGTCACATGTATTATTACAGGCAGGTCAGTGTATAGCGCCTCTAACAGCGCCATGTAGTGTCACATGTATTATTACAGGCAGGTCAGTGTATAGCGCCTCTAACAGCGCCATGTAGCGTCACATGTATTATTACAGGCAGGTCAGTGTATAGAACCTATAACAGCGCCATGTAGCGTCACATGTATTATTACAGGCAGGTCAGTGTATAGCACCTCTAACAGTGCCATGTAGCGTCACATGTATTATTACAGGCGGGTCAGTGTATAGCACCTCTAACAGCGCCATGTAGCGTCACATGTATTATTACAGGCAGGTCAGTGTATAGCACCTCTAACAGTGTCATGTAGCGTCACATGTATTATTACAGGCAGGTCAGTGTATAGCGCCTCTAACAGCGTCATGTAGTGTCACATGTATTATTACAGGCGGGTCAGTGTATAGCGCCTCTAACAGCGCCATGTAGCGTCACATGTATTATTACAGGCAGGTCAGTGTATAGCACCTCTAACAGCGTCATGTAGCGTCACATGTATTATTACAGGCAGGTCAGTGTATAACACCTCTAACAGCGTCATGTAGCGTCACATGTATTATTACAGGCAGGTCAGTGTATAGCGCCTCTAACAGCGCCATGTAGCGTCACATGTATTATTACAGGCAGGTCAGTGTATAGCACCTCTAACAGCGCCATGTAGCGTCACATGTATTATTACAGGCAGGTCAGTGTATAGCGCCTCTAACAGCGCCATGTAGCGTCACATGTATTATTACAGGCAGGTCAGTGTATAGCGCCTCTAACAGCGCCATGTAGCGTCACATGTATTATTACAGGCAGGTCAGTGTATAGCGCCTCTAACAGCGTCATGTAGTGTCACATGTATTAATACAGGCAGGTCAGTGTATAGCGCCTCTAACAGCGCCATGTAGCGTCACATGTATTATTACAGGCAGCTCAGTGTATAGCGCCTCTAACAGCGCCATGTAGCGTCACATGTATTATTACAGGCAGGTCAGTGTATAGCGCCTCTAACAGCGTCATGTAGTGTCACATGTATTATTACAGGCAGGTCAGTGTATAGCGCCTCTAACAGCGTCATGTAGCGTCACATGTATTATTACAGGCAGGTCAGTGTATAGCACCTCTAACAGCGCCATGTAGCGTCACATGTATTATTACAGGCAGGTCAGTGTATAGCGCCTCTAACAGCGCCATGTAGCGTCACATGTATTATTACAGGCAGGTCAGTGTATAGCGCCTCTAACAGCGCCATGTAGTGTCACATGTATTATTACAGGCAGGTCAGTGTATAGCGCCTCTAACAGCGCCATGTAGCGTCACATGTATTATTACAGGCAGGTCAGTGTATAACACCTCTAACAGCGTCATGTAGTGTCACATGTATTATTACAGGCAGGTCAGTGTATAGCGCCTCTAACAGCGCCATGTAGCGTCACATGTATTATTACAGGCAGGTCAGTGTATAACACCTCTAACAGCGCCATGTAGCGTCACATGTATTATTACAGGCAGGTCAGTGTATAGCACCTCTAACAGCATCATGTAGCGTCACATGTATTATTACAGGCAGGTCAGTGTATAGCACCTCTAACAGCGTCATGTTGCGTCACATGTATTATTACAGGCAGGTCAGTGTATAGCGCCTCTAACAGCGCCATGTAGCGTCACATGTATTATTACAGGCAGGTCAGTGTATAGCGCCTCTAACAGCGCCATGTAGTGTCACATGTATTATTACAGGCAGGTCAGTGTATAGCGCCTCTAACAGCGCCATGTAGCGTCACATGTATTATTACAGGCAGGTCAGTGTATAGCGCCTCTAACAGCACCATGTAGCGTCACATGTATTATTACAGGCAGGTCAGTGTATAGCACCTCTAACAGCGCCATGTAGCGTCACATGTATTATTACAGGCAGGTCAGTGTATAGAACCTATAACAGCGCCATGTAGCGTCACATGTATTATTACAGGCGGGTCAGTGTATAGCACCTCTAACAGCGCCATGTAGCGTCACATGTATTATTACAGGCAGGTCAGTGTATAGCACCTCTAACAGCGCCATGTAGTGTCACATGTATTATTACAGGCAGGTCAGTGTATAGCGCCTCTAACAGCGTCATGTAGCGTCACATGTATTATTACAGGCAGGTCAGTGTATAGCACCTCTAACAGCGCCATGTAGCGTCACATGTATTATTACAGGCAGGTCAGTGTATAGCATCTCTAACAGCGCCATGTAGCGTCACATGTATTATTACAGGCAGGTCAGTGTATAGCATCTCTAACAGCGCCATGTAGCGTCACATGTATTATTACAGGCAGCTCAGTGTATAGCACCTCTAACAGCGTCATGTAGCGTCACATGTATTATTACAGGCTGCTCAGTGTATAGCACCTCTAACAGCGTCATGTAGCGTCACGTGTATTATTACAGGCAGGTCAGTGTATAGCACCTCTAACAGCGCCATGTAGCGTCACATGTATTATTACAGGCAGCTCAGTGTATAGCATCTCTAACAGCGCCATGTAGCGTCACATGTATTATTACAGGCAGGTCAGTGTATAGCACCTCTAACAGCGTCATGTAGCATCACATGTATTATTACAGGCTGCTCAGTGTATAGCGCCTCTAACAGCGCCATGTAGCGTCACATGTATTATTACAGGCAGGTCAGTGTATAGCGCCCTCTAACAGCGCCATGTAGCGTCACATGTATTATTACAGGCAGGTCAGTGTATAGCGCCTCTAACAGCGTCATGTAGTGTCACATGTATTATTACAGGCTGCTCAGTGTATAGCGCCTCTAACAGCGCCATGTAGCGTCACATGTATTATTACAGGCAGGTCAGTGTATAGCATCTCTAACAGCGCCATGTAGCGTCACATGTATTATTACAGGCAGGTCAGTGTATAGCACCTCTAACAGCGTCATGTAGCGTCACATGTATTATTACAGGCAGCTCAGTGTATAGCGCCTCTAACAGCGCCATGTAGCGTCACATGTATTATTACAGGCAGGTCAGTGTATAGCACCTCTAACAGCGTCATGTAGCGTCACATGTATTATTACAGGCAGGTCAGTGTATAGCGCCTCTAACAGCGTCATGTAGCGTCACATGTATTATTACAGGCAGGTCAGTGTATAGCGCCTCTAACAGCGCCATGTAGCGCCACATGTATTATTACAGGCAGGTCAGTGTATAGCACCTCTAACAGCGTCATGTAGCGTCACATGTATTATTACAGGCTGCTCAGTGTATAGCGCCTCTAACAGCGTCATGTAGCGTCACGTGTATTATTACAGGCAGGTCAGTGTATAGCACCTCTAACAGCGCCATGTAGTGTCACATGTATTATTACAGGCAGGTCAGTGTATAGCGCCTCTAACAGCGCCATGTAGCGTCACATGTATTATTACAGGCAGGTCAGTGTATAGCGCCTCTAACAGCGTCATGTAGCGTCACATGTATTATTACAGGCAGCTCAGTGTATAGCATCTCTAACAGCGCCATGTAGCGTCACATGTATTATTACAGGCAGGTCAGTGTATAGCACCTCTAACAGCGTCATGTAGCGTCACATGTATTATTACAGAAAGGTCAGTGTATAGCACCTCTAACAGCGCCATGTAGCGTCACATGTATTATTACAGGCAGGTCAGTGTATAGCGCCCTCTAACAGCGCCATGTAGCGTCACATGTATTATTACAGGCAGGTCAGTGTATAGCGCCTCTAACAGCGTCATGTAGCGTCACATGTATTATTACAGGCAGGTCAGTGTATAGCGCCTCTAACAGCGTCATGTAGCGTCACATGTATTATTACAGGCAGGTCAGTGTATAGCGCCTCTAACAGCGTCATGTAGTGTCACATGTATTATTACAGGCAGGTCAGTGTATAGCGCCTCTAACAGCGCCATGTAGCGTCACATGTATTATTACAGGCAGCTCAGTGTATAGCGCCTCTAACAGCGCCATGTAGCGTCACATGTATTATTACAGGCAGGTCAGTGTATAGCGCCTCTAACAGCGCCATGTAGCGTCATATGTATTATTACAGGCTGCTCAGTGTATAGCGCCTCTAACAGCGCCATGTAGCGTCACATGTATTATTACAGGCAGGTCAGTGTATAGCATCTCTAACAGCGCCATGTAGCGTCACATGTATTATTACAGGCAGGTCAGTGTATAGCACCTCTAACAGCGTCATGTAGCGTCACATGTATTATTACAGGCTGCTCAGTGTATAGCGCCTCTAACAGCGCCATGTAGCGTCACATGTATTATTACAGGCAGGTCAGTGTATAGCACCTCTAACAGCGTCATGTAGCGTCACATGTATTATTACAGGCAGGTCAGTGTATAGCGCCTCTAACAGCGCCATGTAGTGTCACATGTATTATTACAGGCAGCTCAGTGTATAGCGCCTCTAACAGCGCCATGTAGCGTCACATGTATTATTACAGGCAGCTCAGTGTATAGCGCCTCTAACAGCGCCATGTAGTGTCACATGTATTATTACAGGCAGCTCAGTGTATAGCGCCTCTAACAGCGTCATGTAGCGTCACATGTATTATTACAGGCAGGTCAGTGTATAGCACCTCTAACAGCGCCATGTAGTGTCACATGTATTATTACAGGCAGGTCAGTGTATATCGCCTCTAACAGCGTCATGTAGCGTCACATGTATTATTACAGGCAGCTCAGTGTATAGCGCCTCTAACAGCGCCATGTAGTGTCACATGTATTATTACAGGCAGCTCAGTGTATAGCGCCTCTAACAGCGCCATGTAGTGTCACATGTATTATTACAGGCAGGTCAGTGTATAGAACCTCTAACAGCACCATGTAGCGTCACATGTATTAAGCTTGTTCAGCCTCAGCTTTATTAAAGCGGACCTTCACTCTAAATAAGAGTCTATCTTATATGTTTCCCACACCCTGTACATACAGATTGCCCACATTAATCCGGACCTTCACCCTGAATAAGAGCATATCTTCTATGTTTCCCACACCCTGTACATACAGATTGCTCACATTAAAAATCATCCTACCTGCATCTACTGCATTTTATAAGCCTTTAAACATCCAAGATGGCGGCTTATGGAAGCTGCCATTTTTGCAGGCAGCCTGCAAACAGGAAGTGCCTGCAAACAGGAAGTGACTGTGCTGCTCTGCATTCTGGGACTGCTGACCTTTCCCTGACCCCAGCTCTGCTCTGTCTGAGCAAAGCACAGCTATAACCCGCCCCCCTGTACCTTATCCCACTCTCCTCTCCTCAGTAAGTGTGATGCTTCTGAGTCAAGATGGCGGCGCCCGTATCCTAAATTCCCGAACAGAGTTGCAGCCCAGTGGGGGAAAGTATAATAAATTAGTGACTAAACATGTAAAATATATTAATTTTAGATGCTGAGGAATTGTTTTTTAAGAGTTTGGGCTTTTCATTAAATCATGGTGAAGGTCCGGTTTAAGCTATTGCATTTTGATTTGGTTTTTGTCTGCTTTAAAAACACCAGCCCACATGGGCATCCCAAACCAGCACATGCCACCCTATCTTTTATACTAAATCAGCTTGTTCATCCTCAGCTTTATTAAGCTATTGCATTTTGAATCGGTTTTTGTCCTTCTGTCAAAACACCAGGCCACAGGGTATCCCAAACCACCACGTTGCACCCTATCTTTTATTCTAAATAAGCTTGTTCATCCTCAGCTTTATTAAAGTGGACCAACACCCAGGATTTTGACTATCCTGGGTCTTGGTCCACTTCGGTGGGGCACCCCCGATCGGGGTGCCCCGCTGTGTGAAGCCCCCCCGATCACCCGAAAAACTCACCTCTCCCCGCTCCCAGCGCCGACGGACAAGCAATCTGACAGTCGCGGACAAGCGGCTCCTCCGCCGCCGCCTCCCGCGCGTCCCTCTTGAGGCGCGTGCGCCCGCGCCGGCCATTCACAGACGGCCGGCGCCGAAGATAAGGTAAGGGGGTTTGGGGTGTTTGGGGGGGTTTCACCCCGCGGGACATCCCGATCTCGGATGTCCCGCGGGGAGGGAGGTGATCGGCCCGGGAATCTTATAGATTCCCAGGCCGATCACGGGAGGGTGACGGTCCACTTTAAGCTATTGCATTTTGAATTAATTTTTGTCCTGCTGTCAAAACACCAGGCCGCAGGGTATCCCAAACCTGCACGTTGCACCCTGTTATACTAAATAAGCTTGTTCAGCCTCAGCTTTATTAAGCTATTGCATTTTGAATTGTTTTTTGTCCTGCTGTCAAAACACTAGGCAGCAGGGTATCCCAAACCACCATGTTGCACCCTATCTGTTATACTAAATAAGCTTGTTCAGCCTCAGCTTTCATAAGCTATTACATTTTGAATTGGTTTTTGTCCTGCTGTCAAAACACCAGGCCCCAGGGTATCCCAAACCACCACGTTGCACCCTATCTTTTATACTAAATCAGCTTGTTCATCCTCAGCTTTTTTAAGCTATTGCATTTTGTACTGGTTTTTGTCCTGCTGTCAAAACACCAGGCCGCAGGGTATCCCAAACCACCACGTTGCACCCTATCTGTTATACTAAATAAGCTTGTTCATCCTCAGCTTTCATAAGCTATTACATTTTGAATTGTTTTTTGTCCTGCTGTCAAAACACCAGGCCGCAGGGTATCCCAAACCACCACGTTGCACCCTATCTGTTATACTAAATAAGCTTGTTCATCCTCAGCTTTATTAAGCTATTGCATTTTGAATTGTTTTTTGTCCTGCTGTCAAAACACCAGGCCGCAGGGTATCCCAAACCACCACGTTGCACCCTATCTGTTATACTAAATAAGCGTCTACAGTCTCAGCTTTATTAAGCTATTGCATTTTGAATTGGTTTTTGTCCTGCTGTCAAAGCACTAGGCCGCAGGGTATCCCAAACCACCACGTTGCACCCTATCTGTTATACTAAATAAGCTTATTCAGCCTCAGCTTTATTCAATTATTGCATTTTGAATTGGTTTATGTCTTGCTGTCAAAACACCAGGCCGCAGGGTATCCCAAACCACCACGTTGCTCCCTATCTGTTATACTAAATAAGCTTGTTCATCCTCAGCTTTATTAAGCTATTGCATTTTGAATTGTTTTTTGTCCTGCTGTCAAAACACCAGGCCGCAGGGTATCCCAAACCACCACATTGCACCCTATCTTTTATACTAAATCAGCTTGTTCATCCTCAGCTTTATTAAGCTATTACATTTTGAATTGGTTTTTGTCCTGCTGTCAAAACACCAGGCCGCAGGGTATCCCAAACCACCACGTTGCACCCTATCTGTTATACTAAATAAGCTTGTTCAGCCTCAGCTTTATTAAGCTATTTCATTTTGATATGGTTTTTGTCCTGCTGTCAAAACACCAGGCCGCAGGGTATCCCAAGCCTGCACGTTGCACCCTATTTGTTATACTAAATAAGCTTGTTCATCCTCAGATTAAAGGCTATATCTCATAAATATATTGCAGTTTGAATTGTTTTTGTGTGTGCTGTAAAAACACCAGGCCTCAGGGTATCCCAAACCTGCACATTTGACCCTATCTGTTACACTAAAGCAGCTTTTAAAAGCTATTTCTCATAAATATATCGCAGTTTGAATTGTTTTTGTGTGTGCTGTAAAAAAACCAGGCCTCAGGGTATCCTATCTGTTACACTAAAGCAGCTTGTAAAGGCTATTTCTCATAAATATATTGCAGTTTGAATTGTTTTTGTGTGTACTGTAAAAACACCAGGCCTCAGGGTATCCCAAACCTGCACATTTGACCCTATTTGTTACACTAAAGAAGCTTTTAAAGGCTATTTCTCATAAATATATTGCAGTTTGAATTGTTTTTGTGTGTGCAGTAAAAAAAACAGGCCTCAGGGTATTCCAAACCAGCACATTTGACCCTATCTGTTACACTAAAGCAGCTTTTAAAGGCTATTTCTCATAAATATATTGCAGTTTGAATTGTTTCTGTGTCTGCTGTAAAAACCCCAGCCCACATGTGCATCCCAAACACTAGCATAAATATCTTAAGACTACCTGTCTAATAACTGCTTGCATTTTATAATTAACGTCATTTTTCCACAATCAAGGGAGCCCTCCTTTGTATGTGAGGAGGGGGCATCCCAAACACTAGCAGTAATATTTCAAGAGTACCTGTCTAATGACTGCTTGCATTTTATAATTAACGTCACTTTTCCACAATCAAGGGAGGCCTCCTCTGTTTGTGAGGAGGGGGCATCCCAAACACTAGCAGTAATATTTCAAGAGTACCTGTCTATTAACTGGTTGCATTTTGTAAAGAAAGTCACTTTGTCAAATTGCCAGCAGCCATTGCCTTTAACCGGGGGGCATCCCAAATATGCTAGCATGCGTCTTTTAAGAGTGCTCACATTGGAGTTGGCAGCAGCAGCATTAGGAGCCCATATATTGCCTGAAAGACACACATATGAGCTGGCAGCAGCAGCATAGGGAGCCTATATATTGCCTGAAAGACACACCCAGGAGTTGGCAGCAGCATAGGGAGCCCATATATTGTCTGAAAGACACACCCAGGAGTTGGCAGCAGCATAGGGAGCACATATATTGCCTAAAAGACACACCCTGGAGTTGGCAGCAGCATAAGGAGCTACCATGCATCAGCTACTACCATGGATCAGCCGTTGTTGGCTGGAAATCCTGGTTGAACCATGCCTGATTCATCTTCACAAAGGTGAGTCTCTTCTTGGCATGACTATGGCCCCCGCCGCACTAAACACCCGCTGAGATGGCACACTACTGGCCGGGCAGGACAGCTTTTCCAGGGCAAACTCTGCTAGTTGCGGCCAGAAGTCAAGTTTGGCTGCCCAGAAGTCCAGCGGATCCTCAAGGTGTGTTGGCATGGTCATGTCAAGGTATGACACAACCTGCTGGTTCAGGTCCTGCTCCAGGTCTCCATGCTGCTCATGAGTAGACTCTTTATGCGGGTGTAGAAAGCTACTCATTAGCGACTGAAGACTGAGGCTGCTGCTGATGGAGCTGCTGCTGCTTCTCCTTCCACCCCCCCAGCAGCCATGGCAGTGGAAGGTGATCGCAGATCCCCCCGAGTCAAACCTGCAAGAGTATGGACCATGGCGCAGATAGGCATCGGCCAACTGACTACGTAGAATGTCTTTGTAGTAGGTCAGTTTGTCCTCCCTCTCAACGGGTTTAAAAAATGCCCCCATTTTGTGCCGGTTCAGTTCCGACATGGCTTGATTGACCATTCCTGTCTGCTGCCTGTACTGACCTCTGCTTTGTCTGACCACGAAGCTGCCTGCCCCTCTGGATACCCCACGATCTCTGACCTCCTGGCTTGACCCTTTGGCTGCTCCTGACTACGCACCTGTCTCATCCCTGTACTCTGACACACCCTCAGGATTGACTACCTGTTAACGAGCTCGGCTTCGGGATACCCTTGTGGTTCATCGGCCTTCACCGTAAGCATCCATCCTTTACGCCTATTAAGACCTGGGGGCAACCGTGTCCGGTGAGGCGTACCTAGCATCCCGGCAAACGGGGGCTTGACTATAGGCAGAAGCAGCAGTGGAGATTGGGGGTTGCCTGCTTACAGAAGGCTGGTGTCCAGCTGGGCATCACAGTATGGACCATGGCACAGATAGGCATCGCCCAACTGACTACGTAGGATGTCTCTGTAGTAGGTCAGTTTGTCCTCCCTCTCAGTGGGTGTAAAAAATG
This sequence comes from Gastrophryne carolinensis, assembly GCA_027917425.1. Classification (NCBI taxonomy): domain Eukaryota; kingdom Metazoa; phylum Chordata; class Amphibia; order Anura; family Microhylidae; genus Gastrophryne; species Gastrophryne carolinensis. The sequence continues at coordinate 27,912,442 of CM051237.1, forward strand.
CCCCCATTTTGTGTCGGAAGCGAGGGTCCAATAAGGTGAAGAGCCAGAAGTCATCCCGCTGACAAATGCAGACAATTCTGCGGTCACTACGCAAGCACGTGAGCATGCATCGTGCAATTTGTGCAAGTGACTCGGAGGGACTACCTGTCTCCATCTCCACTGCAAACTGCCACGGTGTTTCTGGGTCCTCAGGTGTCTCACCTTCCTCACAACCTTCTAGCTCCTGTGGCTGCAACTGCTCCTCCTCTCCTGTCAGATGACTAAATAAAATGGCCATTTTGTCAAACCTAAACTGTGCTTCGCTGTGCCCCACCCCCTCCTCCTCCTCCACTTAAGCCCCCACAGGCTTCATGTGGCTGTGAAATGTATGCGCCATGTCTCCAGTGCCCTGACCAGCCATGGTTTCCAACATGTGTTGTAGTACATAAAGCAGTGGAATCACATAGTTCATCTGATAGTCCTGGCGACTCACTAATAAAGTAGCTTCCTCAAAGGGCCTGAGCAAACTGCAGGTGTCACGTATGAGCTGCCACTGGTTTACATTGAAGTTACACAGGGGAGTCCCCCTATCTGTTTGGATCATCAAGAAATCTGTGATGGCTAATCTCTGTTCCTATAGTCGATCCTACATATGGAAGGTGGAATTCCAACGGGTGGAAACATCGCAAATCAGACTATGTTTGGGGATACCATTCTGACACTGAAGCATAAGAAGGGTGTGCTTGGCGGTGTAGGAGTGGCTGAAGTGCATGCAAAGTTTCCTTCCCGTTGTTAGGATGTCTTGCAGATGGGGGGAAGACTTCAAAAAACGCTTGACAACTAGATTGAACACGTGTGCCATGGCAGGACGCATGGCTCAGGCTTCCTTGTCGCAGCGCAGACAAGATGTTCTTCCCAGTGTCAGTCACCATGGGTCCCATTTGCAGTTTATTTATTGTTGCTATGTTATATGTTATTATATGTTATTATTATAAATATGTTCAAATAAGATAAATGTTAACTATTAATATGTAATTGACAATTAGCCACTTTTTTCTGTGACACCATTGCTAAGTACAAGTGCACTGTCACAGGCACAAAGGCCTAGGAGCGTGGAGGCCACAGCAGAGGGACCTGTCAAAGTTGCTGTTGTGGTTGTGCAGGAACCACAATCACCCAGGGGGCCTTAAAGGATATGTATTGTCCCTGACCGTAGTTACAGCTCCAGACGTAGCCACTGCTGTGCACTTTGGTACACACTGACAGGCTAAAGGACTGCCCCACCTTCTGTTCAACAAAATTGTACAGGGCTGGTACTGCCTTCTTCGCAAAGAAATGACAGCATGGGACTCTCCACCTCGACTTGGCACAATCCATCAGTTCTCTGAAAGGTCCACCAACTCAAAAGGGAGGGACTGCAGCACCAGCAACTTATACAGGAGCACATTTAGCTTCTGCACGTTGAGTGGGCACATACTGTTGTCTCTTGGACATGGCTTGGCCAATGGATTGCTGGCGGAATGACTGACTCGGATTAAGAGGAGGAGGAGCATCTGGAGCGACAGAGGATGGGTATGACACACAGGAGGTGGTGGAGCCTTGGCTGGCTGGAACAGAGAGCGGCGTGCCACTGGGTAATGCAGCAGGCTGGACCACCACTTTGGAGCCAACTCTCCCAGGCCGCTTGATGGTGACGCTGCAAATGTTGACGCAGGGCTGTGGGTCCAACATTGGGACCCTGGCCACACTTCACCTTCTGCCTACACATCTTTCATATAGCCATTTTAACCTCCTGCGGATGCTTAATGAAAAACTGCCACATGGCCTTGTAGCTGATTTTTCCTACCAACAGTTCGCACTAATTCACTGCTGCTGCCACAGCCGCCGTCTCCAGGGACCCTCTTCCACTACCTCCTGGTAAGATAGCCTGCCGCGCAAGTGGTCTACCCTGAGCACATTTGCCTCCATATTTTCCCCTTCTGCCACCATGCTGGCCACTAAATCTGTCACTCTCCATCACTCCAAGCCTTTAAAAGTGCCCTCAAAACTCACTGATGTCCTCCTCAACAGTGTCTGCTTAAGAAGCCAAAACACTTGCAACACCACCTCCCACGCCACTCTCATCACTACTTGCCCGCCTAGTGGAAGAAGCGGCGAGTGTCTCCTCCTCTTCTTGGCTGGGCAGTAGCTGCTGATTTTTCTGATTATCAGATCGTCCTCACTGAATAGTGGAGCTGAACCCTAAGCATAAGACATAACCGACAGTTGACTGGGGGTGTCAGATGTCACTTGTGATGTAGTGGATGATCGTGTTAACCAATGGATGATGGCAGATGGGTTGCTGGTCAAGACACGACCCCTATCTGATCCCAGGAGATCAGTCCTCTCACTGAGACTCCTGCTGCCACTCACCCCTAGTCTGCTGCAACCTCTGCTTGATGAATTTAGGCCTCTGCAACTTTTCTGTGCCCATCCTGCCACTTCTCTGCCTGACTTACTTAGTGCGTATCTGAGGGGAGGACAAAACGCTACACTACACTTAAAACAGGATTTGTTGATAAGAGCAGCAGGTGTGTAACTATCTATGGCCTTTCACTAAGTAGTAACTAGGCCCTGAAGACTTTAACAACTCTTAGATGTGCGTAAGTGATGCTCTGATGAGAACAATTCAGTGCTTTCCAGTACTGGCCTGCGTGGAAATGGATCAGCCAAGATTTCCACCCACCAATGTCTGATGCATTAGAGTAGATTGATCATGGGGCCAGACCAACACTAAGGAAATATGGATCATGCAAAACAGATTTAAGGCGCTCTCCAGTTACAGACATTACTCCACATCAGACCACAAGTAATTATTGAGAAAATGCTTTACGTTACTCTTACTATTTAATAATATTCTTTGGATAAGATATCTGTGCCGAAAATCTGTATATGTTCTCTTAATGCTGCTGCCAACTCCAGGGTGTGTCTTTCTGGCAATTTTGGGCTCCTGCTGCTGCTGCTTGCAACTCCAGTGTGTCTTTAGGCCAATTTGTGGGCTCCTGCTGCCAACTCCAGGGTGTCTTTCAAGCAATGTTTGGGCTCCTGCTGCCAACTCCAGTGTCTCTTTCAAGTAATGTTTGGGCTCCTGCTGCCAACTCCAGTGTCTCTTTCAAGTAATGTTTGGGCTCCTGCTGCTGCTGCTGCCAACTCCAATGTGTCTTTCAAGCAATGTTTGGGCTCCTGCTGCTCCTGCTGCAAACTCCAGTGTCTCTTTCAAGCAATGTTTGGGCTCCTGCTGCTCCTGCTGCCAACTACAGTGTGTCTTTCAAGCAATGTTTGGGCTCCTGCTGCTCCTGCTTCCAACTCCAGTGTGTCTTTCAAGCAATGTTTGGGCTCCTGCTGCCAACTCCAGTGTGTCTTTCAAGCAATGTTTGGGCTCCTGCTGCTCCTGCTTCCAACTCCAGTGTGTCTTTCAAGCAATGTTTGGGCTCCTGCTGCTCCTGCTGCCAACTCCAGTGTGTCTTTCAAGCAATGTTTGGGCTCCTGCTTCCAACTCCAGTGTGTCTTTCAAGTAATGTTTGGGCTCCCGCTGCTCCTGCTGTCAACTCCAGTGTCTCTTTCAAGCAATGTTTGTACTCCTGCCACCGCTGCTGCTGCTTGCAACTCCAGGGTGTGTCTCTCAGTCATTTTTTGGGCTCCTGCTGCTGCAGCTGCCAACTACAGTGTCTCTTTCAGCCAATGTTTGGGCTCCTGCTGCTGCCAATTCCAGTGTGTCTTTAGGCCAATTTTTGGGCTCCTGCTGCCAACTCCAGTGTCTCTTTAAGCCAATGTTTGGGCTCCTGCTTCTGCTGGCAACTCCAGTGTCTCTTTCGGCCAATTTTTGGGCGCCTGCTGCCAACTCCAGTGTGTCTTCAGCCCAATTTTTGGGCTCCTGCTGCAAACTCCAGGATGTCTTTCAGCCAATTTGGGCTCCTGCTGCTGCCAGCTCCAGGGTGTGTTTTTCAGGCAATATAGGGGCTCCTCATAGTGATGCCACCTCAACTCTCTGTAATTGTGCCACTCTGCGATTCTAATATCGATGCCTCTGATCTGCATGTCATAATTATTTACAGTATTATTTCACTAACCCAGCACGCATCCTATGCGTGTTACAGCAAGGCAGAATGGTTTACAACCCTATTGAGGCTCTAGGAAGCTCAGAAATAGCCGTTTTTAATAGCGATTCGTTGCAAATAAATTCGGACCGTAACAAATTTTGTTGGAAAATTCGGCGAATCAGCCGGATCGAATTTTTCAAAAGCTCGCTCATCTCTAGTTTCTGGCATTGAATCCGCCTCCTATTGATTTCATGGTGAAATGTTATTTATTGGAATTAGTAGCAAAATATTTCTCAACATATAATTAAACATTGTTTTTGTGATTAATCACTATGTTTAAATTATGTTTGATTTGTAGCAATGAGAATACATAATGCATATCGGGTATTTACATTCCAAACCACAACTGTAGCAAAATTACAGTTTTGAAGTAGCCACTAAAATTTTTTTTTAGTTTGGGGTCGCCGCAACATGAGGAACTGTATTGCGGATCACGGCATTAGAAAGGTTGAGAACCACTGTTTTAAATGATTAAATCGGGCCGGTGGAACCCACCTCAATCACCATCCCATCAAACTCTGCTGGCGAGTAATCGAGATAGTCACCACACACACCTACACACCCCTCCCCACATACAAGCAGGGCACAGGCAATCCAAACTAATTCTGTCCCACATTTATCCTGTGGAGAGTCTGATCAGTTCTGCTGTTGAACGATCAGATACAATAAGCTTGCAATCTGCTGGGTCACACACAGTCACGTGTGTCAAGTTAAGTCATTCAACCTTGTAACACTATATGATTAGTTACGCTTTCCCAATCATACAATGGATTAGTTACAATCGATCTTACAGTCTAGTCTATGGGTTAATACACATTTACGAGCGGTCATACAATCTTTAGAAACCGGGGTAGTTTTTAGAGCTCCAAGTAAACCAGGTTAGAGGATTTCTAATTGCCAAAAAGGTAGGCCCGTGCAAAATGAAAATTTAAAAATTTTAATAAAAAGACAAAAATGCAAATAATAAACAAAAAAAAAAAGATAATACATACAAATGTGCAGAAAAACAGAAAATAAAAGGGGAGACCACACTGAAAATCCTATACCTCATAAAGGGATAAAGTCTTCTGCTTCCGATGGTTGGGGGAGCAATGGATAAGACACACCACAATCAAGGATCAGACCCTCTGTATGTGACCAAGAAAACCATTTCTCCCCCTGGATTTATCCAAAATTCCAAGGGGCTGGAGGGACAGATGCCATCCCCCCCTGGGTGGGTGCTGGGGGACAAATTATTTGTAGTTGCCTTTTTAGTAAATCTCTTCTCCAAGCTGCGCTCCCCCCACCTTTTCTTATCAGTGGTGCTTTCTGTTTCTTAGATAAGGATTTATTGCCCCTGTGCTCAGGAAGTCTTTGAAGAACTCTGTTTATTTTGTTATAGGATGTCTGTAGAAATGCTGGGAATGAGGCAGAGGGGGAATCATGACATAGAATTAGGACATTGGATGTCACATCTAGAACATATAGTGTATACATAGCAATAGTAACATTGTGGTGTCATCACTTGTGGCACATGCAGGGCAGTTTCTATGTAAAATAGCACTCAGCACAGTAAGGTAAAAGATCTCCCCCCTCCTCCCTCATCCTATGGTGCTGTTGCCCCATACAGGTATGTGCCATGCTGTGCCTCCCCCCATAGCAGCAGGCAGTGCCCCCATGACTGAGCCCAATACTGAAGGATGAGGGGCCTGTTTATGGCTGGCACCACTAACATTGGTCTTGACTCATCTGCAGAAAACAGGATTGGCTGGAATAAAGACACCCTGGAGCAATCACCCTGCTCACCTGCCTGCTCCTAGAAACAGCCCTGGGCACATTGCTTGTATCTAGAACAATTATTATATACATAGTAATAAATGACATTGTGGCACATGGTGGACCTTTCCATATTGCTCTTGCTTAATCCGTGCAGCTGTGCGCACTCCTGCTCCTAGGCATTCAGATGGGCCTGGTGCACGGGGGGCACTCCACAAGGAAACTGGGAATGAGCCTGCTACTGCTTCCTATACCAACACACAATTCAAAACAACAGCCTAAAGCTCTGTTTGGACAAACGCTGTGAGCGCGGGAATGGCTGAAAGGTGAGTGGAGTAGGAGATCTGGAAGGTTTCACACAACTGGGCATCCCAAATCTGGATACCCCCGGGACAAGAACTAATGACAAGGATAGGCAACATCCTGGTGATTTTGACTATCCTGGGTTTTGGCCCTGCTTTGTGAAACCCTCCAGGTCTCCAAAACCAACTCACTTCTTCCCAGTCTCAAAGTCGCCCCGGCTGGTGCCAACCCTTGTCAGCAGTGTAACGCCACATCACTGGGTAGTGATAGCAACATTGCGGCGACGGCCTGCCTGCGTGTAATGTAACATACTTTATGGGGCCGGGCACAGTACAGAAGGGCCAGTGTGACCAAAAAAGTCCCGGGTCGTTTTTGAATCCCAGTCCGCCCCTGAGAACAGCTGTCATGCTCTTATCACATGTACATATGCTGATGTATAGGAATGTGAAAGCATGAGATCATTTGTGCTATAAGGCTATAAGTACTCTGTGATAATTAAAATGGATGTGTATGTCCAAAATGTATGTAAGAAACACCCCTTTGCTTGACTATAATAAAGCTTCCAAGAGAGGTCAGAAAGAGGACTTTCTCTGAGATATACGGAAACCACGCAGTGTGTGATGTCTGGTCAGAGGTGAGGGGATAAGCAGCTACTGCTTTGTGTGAACAGCATCCATTTTGTTTTCATTTTGTATATCCTAGACACCATTTGATGAAGCATCATGGGCATGTAATACACATAGCTGCCAGGAGTTAAGTTTCTATTTCTCGGAAAGCACGTGATTTCTTGTAAATGATGTGACATGACGAGAGCACCTAGTTTCACTTTCATCACTAGATTGTAGGAGTTCCTGAATAGTTATTTGTGCTGTCTCCAGCGCTGAGGAGTTTGAAGGCGACTCTATGCAGACGGACTAGAAGAGCCAGTGAAACCTATTAACCCTTTCAAGAGGGTGTCCCCAATCCAACAACCAATGATTTAATCAAAGGAGAAATGCGAAATTTCCCCGACACTGCTGAATCACTTTAAACTAGAAACTGCTCTGGCTATACATTACCACATATAATAAATACAGTAAAAATCTGCACTCAATATGATAAAAAAGACAGAAAACTGAAAAAGCTATAACTGCTGCTGCATGTGAAAAATGACTCCAATATCCTCAGGTCATAACAGCATTGAGATACAATAAAGAAACACAGATCAGAATATTTTATAGGAAATAGGAAAAATAAATGTCTCTCAACACATTTCATGTGTCCTCCGCCGTACAGGTGTGCTCACCAGATATATTGTTATAAAAGGAGCAGAGGCAATGTCCCCAGCTCCAGCCTCAGCTAAGTCTCCCTTTCTGTCCTCAGTTCATATATGTTGGGATTAAAACAAATCTTGACAATGACTCCTCTGCATTTATTTATTAAAAATGTAGCCGTCAAATCAAGAACATAAAAGTTTATAAATTGTAACCATTTTAACTCATTGTCCAACCACCAGGGCAGATTGTCAGTCATATTGGCTTCCCGATGGTGGAATATCCTTTAACGGATTTGGGGGGACGCACCAAGGCCTGGCACATCCCCCTAATTGCAGTAAATGGAGGGGGCATACCAGCCTCAGTGTGAGTAATGGTGGGGGGGCAGCCTACCACCATGAAGCTGGATGTGATGGAAAATAGGTCCAGGTGGTGCGGGAATATAACGAATAGGTGAGCTCCAGAGAGCCAGACGGGCAGGCTGATTCATTACTAGCGCCAGGTACCGACAGATAAGCGCCTGTAGCGCAGATTGCGAGGCGACCGCTAGTAGTCACTGTGCTCGGCCATGGTTCATTGTTTCAGAGCGCCTCAGTCGCTGGCCAGCATTGATGAATATGATGTGTGAGTCGCAGTACTACGCTGTATGGGAGCGAACGGTAGCGCCAGCTCAGTGCAACCGACTCACACCACATTCATCAAAAAACAGCCTCAAACAGCGCCGGCACTAAAAATCATGTAGTTGTAGCCCATAGCGCCAGAAGCTGTGTGATTAAAGTCTGTTTTTGAACATGTATTCGCTAGTAACAAATCAAAAACATATGGAATTACATTGTTATAACATTGTAACATGAACACTTTAATACCAGACATGTAAGGACAATTCTGCATAAAAATATTATTAATCCAAAACGTTTTCAAAAATTTCATTTTCTTGGCCAGGTTACATGTCAGAAAGTTTTTAAATTTAAAAAAAATTAATTAAATAAAATTGGGATCAGGAAAGGGATTTAAGGATCTTCCATAAAAATGTATGGGAGAGCGCCAGGTAGCGACAGGTAAGACGTGGTGCTCTGCAAGGCTGAACACCGGCGCTGTACACTGAGCCTTGGATAATGATGAATTGTACGCTACATGGCGTTGTTCCAATTGCTCTACAGGTTTGGCTTCATAAATGTGTAATTGCCTGCCGTGCGTTCACCTGACGCTACCTGCCGCTATCCCTTCATGAATAAAGCCCTACGATTAATCATCCACTGGGAACAAATGATCAGTGTCAATTTTTTTCCTGGGGCCTCCATGGTGGCATACTAAGGGTTAATATCCGTTCCATTACCCTGATAGGATCAAGTGTTTAAAATCTGTGCCACACCCCCTCACTGTGTTTGTGTCCACATTTCTGCATAGGATCAGGTAGTTTATTATGGCTCTGAGTAACCGTGTTTCTCCTTGTCCCTAGATTCACTGCGTCTAAAAGCACGGAGCAGCGTATGGCAGAATATGGCTATAATGATAGCCGCACCCATGTCATTGGTAACTCACCGCAAGTTTCCCCTTTTTCTCATATGGCAGTAAATCTGCCTGAGGAGGTGCGCATTTAAGGACTTACAAGCCATGGAGAGGCCCTTGAAAATGCTGGAGAGCTTGGGCGAGCTTGGGTGAGGAGATGGCTGGTTTGAGGCTGTTTTTTCTTGCCCGTGGTTGGTGGCTGTGGCCTGGGGCCTGGATCAATGTGCTAGCAGGTGGGGATGACTGGTCCGGGGCTTTGGTTCCCCTACCCATGAATGTCAGCAGCTGTGAAAGCCTGGGAGTGTGGTGGAGACGTGATGGAGGAGCGATGCTTCCACCCTACATTGCAGGTGCTGTCTTGCAGAATTCCCTCACAAAGCACCCAGAGGTCAGGAGAGGAGCCAAAAAAACGCTGTGGGCTCATCAAGGTAGGATCCGACACACCTCTCTTATCTGTTGCTGATTGGTTTATGTCACTATTTAAGTAAAGGCTATAGGGCAGCAAAGGTAACATGTGGGTCCTTACGCCTTTTTAGTGATCGTGCCTGTCTTTTAACTTGGGGCACAGGTCCAGATCGGAGTCTGGTGGCCCAGAAGAGAAGAAACTTAGGAAGTGCTCAAGGCCCAGGAGAAGCTCCAGGCACTCAAGATCATGCTCAAGATCGCACCATAGATCTTAACATGGAGATCATCGCAGCAGAGCTCCCAGTTGCAGAAACTGTGGGGCGTCAAACGCACCGGGCAAAAGAGACTCTGTACCAGATGCCTGTGGGAGCTGCTGGTATCTGAGGCAGGGCCTGGTGGACACTCTAGAGGCCAATAGGGCCATAGTGAGAGAAGAGGTGGATTCCAGAACCCGAAACTCAAAACCATCAGGCTCTAATCTGACCCCCCAAGCCCGGCCAGGTGCGGGAGCAGGGGTGGAAGAAGACCAGGAAGATGAGGGCAGTCTACACGAATTATAGTTTAAATTCACTCTCATCGAATCAGCAGTGGGGGATGCCCTTCAGTAGGAAGCCAAATATTACCCACCACTGGGTAAAGCTGTCCTAACCTTCCCGATGTTCGGTGAGATCGAAAGTATTTTTATGCAAGAATTGGAAAAAAGAAGTCCCTACACTGTACCCCTGGCTGGGTAATATTGAGCAGGAGATGGTGGAGATGGTTGACCCAGAGGTCATATTACATATCTACAGGAGCTCAAGCTGTCTGCAATCAGAAGTTCAGCCAGAGCTATGTTGTTGGCAGTTACTGTGCAGAGAGCACTGTGGCTCAAGATGTAGTCGGTAGACACCATATCTAAGCAGGCATAGATGAAAATTCCATACAATGGCGAGATCCTGTTTGTGAACAAAATTTTATTGGGCACCGGGGCCATGAATGGAAATGTCATCATTCTCTTTCCTGGAACTGTTTCGCGTCAATAAGCGCCCCAGCTATCGCCCAAGAAGCCGATATATTACGAGAATACATAAACTCTTTACTGACACAACAGGCTATTGTACAAGTTTCAAAAACCCAAAGATCCCATGGATGGTACTCCAAGTTTTTTCTGGTACCCAAAAATCGGGGAAGCTGAGACCAGTGGTGGATCTCAGGTCACTGAAAGTGGCAAAATTCAGAATGGAAGCTTTACCCACAGTTCTGCAAGTAATGCAGTTAGGAGACTGGCTACTTCCCATTGATTTAAGGGATGCCTATTTGCATGCCCCCATCCATCCTGACACCAACTCAATCTCTAGCTTACTTTGGAGCAGCTTCCGGGGACAAAGTCCAAGCAACTATGAGCCAAAATCCTCGAAGCAAATGCACCACTGCCAGAAATATGATGAAAATCTTGGGAACACTAACTTTAACCATTCCAATGGTGAAGTGGGCCCTGTGGCATACTAGGGTCCTTCAATGGGGATTCCTCAAGCAGTGGGACAATGCCTCCCTCTCCCAGATAACTGGATGAGAGAAGCTATGGAATGGTGGGCACAGTAGGCGAACCTGCTACATTGTCGCCACTTTACTCCTCCAGTTTGGGTGATGGTCACCACCGATGCCAGCTCCCATGAAAGGGGAGCCACCTGCGGGAGCAGCCGTGTGAGGGACAAATGGGACTTCAATCCTCAAAGAGTGGTCTCCACTGTTCTGGTGATCAGGGCAGCCAGGTAAGCCCTGTTAACATTCAAGGAACATCTGAAGGGCCAGGCAGTGATGCCTCGGATGGACGATGTGACAACCTGCGCTTACATAAGGAAGCAAGGGGGGACAAGGAGAGCCTCCATGATGTAGGAGGTCTCCCCTATATTAGAACGGGTACACTTGTCGCATATCTTGGCAACTCACATTCGGTATTGGTCGGTGGATACACTATCGAGAACCAACCCGAACAGCGAGGAGTGGGCCTTGAAGATCAGTGTCTTCAAGCAATTGATGACCAGATGGGGCCTGCCAAAAATTCTTCAGCAGGTACCCTTGTGCAAGCACAGAGGGGGCAGAAGCATTGAATTGGTGTATGCATTTCCCACCAATGCCCCTAGGATTCAAATTCCTACAGCTGCTGAAACAATGGCCACTAAGGGTGATTGCAAGCATTCCTTACTGGCCAAGGAGAACATTTACTTCTGGCTCAACAGATGGCCCTCGATAGCCCCGTGTTTCTACCTCAAGACAGAGATCTTCTCCATCAGAGTCAGTAAATTCATCCCAATTCAGCATGTTTCTACAGTTTGGCTTGGACAAAGGCTTAAAGTGGACCAAAACCCAGGATTTTGACTATTTTGGGCCTTGGTCCTTGCCCCCGGTGTGTGAAAGCTTCCAGGTTGCCCAATCTAACTGACCCTCCCGCGGTCCTACTGTACACACGCGCGGCCTTTCATCCAATCAGTGTGCTTTGATCAGCTCCCGTCCCTTTCGTCTAATAGCTGGTTCAAGGCGAGTGAATCCAAGCGCGCTGGCGTCTGCTTCCCCTGCTACCCTCTAACAGGAGGCATGCCCGCACCGCCGGCCATCCCCAAATTCCTGATGTGGGCACGTGCACTGCTAAAGGGGTAGCAGGGAGGCTACTTATAGATTCCAGGGTCATCAGAGCGTGGATTTTGGTTCCTGAAGAGTGACGTTTCCGCTATCTCGGCCCTGTATGAGATACACCAGGCCATCAACCCGCTAACGGCACAAGTCTTTAAGGCTGTGATCCAGATAAAACCTCCCAGAAAGTCTCCTTTTCTCCAATGGGGTCTTGGGAAAATTCTCCTTTTTCTGAGCCAGGAGCCCCTCATGACTCTAGATAAATGTTCTTTACAGGATCTGACCCTTAAAGTGGACCAAAACCCACGGCTATAAGTTTCCCAGGCTGATCGATTCCCTTCCCGCGGGGGCATCTAAAATCGGGATGCCCGCTGTGTGAAACCCCCCAGGTCGCCCATACACTTACCTTCTTTTCAGGTCCAACAGTGCATGCATGCGCCCTCTAGCAGGGCACGTGCCGCGGGCAGGCATTTGTGAATGGCCAGTGTGGGCACACTCCCTGTTAGAGAGAAGCGGGGGATGCGGCAGTCAGCATGCTCGGAGCCGCTCGCCTTAGACGAAGGGGCGTCAGCAGAACCGAGCACGCTCAATGGACGAGCGGCCGCACATGTGGCGTAGAACTGGGAAGAGGCGAGTTTGTTTTGGCGATCTGGAGGGTTTCACCGTGTCAGCGTGCGCCTTTTTCCTAGCTGGTGATTCAGCAACAGTGATAATCTCAGGTTTTTTTTCTCATGAAGTGATTTTTTTACTACTATGAGAATTCATTCTAACTCTAATTTATATATCGAGGCTATGGTCTGCTGTGGCATGGTCAGCAACAGGCAAGGCAGAGTTGTCAGGAGATTTGGTTAGACAAGGCAGGGTCAGCAACAAACTTGGCTTTAGAGTAGAAATGGGGCAGCAAATCCTCTGTCAGGGCAGTTAAAATAGTGAACATACTGACAAGCATACCCAGGGCTGGCCTAAGACATTGTGCTGCCTGGGTCCAAGAGTGAAATGCTGCCCCCCCCCCCCCAATAAAAAACAGCCATGTTATTTTGAACCTCAGTATTTTTTATATAACCCTATTTAAATAAATAGAAAAACAGCTTGTCATGGGCAGACAAAATCAATAACAAAAACATTGCAATCAACTATACATGAAATGAGATTGGTGCTTTCCGAGCCTTCTTGGCTGCAAATAAACATACTGCTTCCTTCAGGTGGACTGTTTGGACTAGTTCATGTTCAATTGATATTGTTGCCACTTACCTTTCCCCTCTCCAGCAGCGCTTGCGCAGGCTCTTGTCCAATCAGAGCCATTTGCCGAAGGATGTAAACACTGAAATGGGCTCTGATTGGATGAGAGACTGCGCATGCATCATTGAATCGAGGAGAGGTGAGTTTTACTGGGTGAACTAGGGTTTTTTTTTTACATAGCATGGCATCCCAATTCAGCATGCCCTGAGGGAACAGAACAAAACTCATTAGCGGCTGGCCTGAAAGATTCCAGGGCCGGGCACTGGTTATCCACGGGGTGTCCTGATTCCAGATGCCCCACTGTGTGAACCCCCTAGGGCGCCTGTAAACGCTTACCTTTCCCCTCTCCAGTGGCACTTGCGCGGGTGCTCGTCCAATCCATTCGCCCAATGCGCCATTGGACCGAGGAGAGGTGATTTTTATTAGGCAAACTGGAGGTTTTTCACATAGCGCAGAATCTCAATTCGGGTTTTGTTCCACTTTAAGTGAACCAATACCCAGGATTTTCACTATCCTGGGCTTTGATACTTACTTAGGAACAACCAGATTTGTGATGCCCCACTCTATAAAAACCCCCAAATCTCCCCAAAGACTCACCTTTCCCTCGTCCCACAGTGCATGCACAAGCCCTCGTTCAATGAGCACTTTATGTCATGCAATTAATGCACAGTATAAAGTGCCATTTGTACGAGAGCTGCGGCACAGGGTAAAAAGGAGCCGTTACATCCCTGGTCTCCCTCCTGTGTGAGGCCTGCTCCCACTCCCCTAACCCGTGACCGGAAACCATGGTGTGTAACTACTGAAGTGACCTGGGGATCTTACTGGGGGGCTTACACAATGGGGCATCCTGAAAAGGGATTCCCCAAGGTCACTTGATCAGCCTGCCCCGACGGATGGTCCACTCTACACCCCCCCCCTAATTTAACCCCCACAGCCCTCGGACGGTAAGACTTACCTTAAGGTTGGCAAATTTGGAGGTGCTCCCCCACTCGCGTGTACATCTGATGGAGCGCCTGCCAAGATCACGCCCCCAACTCCGGCACTTAGCTGACACGCCGCTCCTGTCATAGGAAGGAGACAGGTGGCAGCTGCCAGCAGGGGAGGGCGGAGCTAGAAGGGGCGGAGTTGAGCTGGGTGGAGGCGAAGCTGGGTGAGGCGGAGGTGGAGCGGGAATGGGCTGGCGGAGGTGGAGCTGGAATGGGCTGGGGAGGCGGAGCTGGAATGGGCTGGGGGAGGCGGAGCTGGAATGGGCTGGGGGAGGCGGAGCTGGAATGGGCTGGGGGAGGCGGAGCTGGAATGGGCTGGGGAGGCGGAGCTGGAATGGGCTGGGGAGGCGGAGCTGAGCTGGGCTGGGGATTGCGCGCACAGTTGCGTAGAGGCAAAGAGCAGAAAGTGGGCGGAGTAATAGAGGGATTGCCGCCCTCCCTGCATCGGCGGCCAATAAGGAGGCATCGCTGCATGCAAGATGATTTCTTTTTTATTAAATGGTCGCTGTGCCTAGTGGCAAATACGGCCCTGGCCGCAGTCGCGATGTTCCTGCCCGCTGCTGCCGCCCACCTCCGCCGCCAAATACATACCTCCCAACTTTTGAAAGCAAGAAAGAGGGACAAATGTGGCATTTTTGTTACCATTAAGCCACGCCCCTAGCCACGCCCCCCTAGCCACGCCCACAAAGGGAAACACCACCCAAGAATTACATAATGATAATAATAAAACTGGCACACATGCATACAATAGTGTGATAGTGTGAGAAGAGGGAGAACGACAAGAGAAAGGAGAAAATGGAGGAAGAAAGAGAGAGAGGGGAAAAGAAAGTAAGAGGAAAAAAAGGAGAAAGTTAGAAGGTTGGGAAGAAGAGTAAAGAAAGAAAAGGAGAGAAAAAAAGAATGTGAGAAATGGAGAGAAGGGAAAATAAAAAGAAGGAAGTGAGTGAAGCAAGGAAGAGAGGGAAAACAGAAGTGGGAGAGATAATGAAAAACGAGTGAAAGAATGTATAGCAATAGTGAGTGAAAGAAAAGAGAAAGGGAGGACGAGGAAGGGAGGAAGAAGGGAAAGAAAGAGGGGAGGAAGAGGGAGAGTGAGAGAGAAATAAAGAGAGAAAGTAAAGAGGTGGGAAGAAGACAGGATGGAAAGAGGAGAGGAGGAATGGAGTAAGAGAAACAGGGAGAGAAGGGAAGAAGGGAGAGAAGGAAGTGAGAACTGAAGAAAGGGAGAGAGAGAAGAGCAAGGACAGGGAATAAGAAAGAGGAAGGGGAGTGAAAGAGCAAAAGGAAGGAAGAAGGCAGTAGGGGAGTGAGGGAGAAAGAGAGAGTGAAAGGTGGAAAGGGAAGAATGTAAGGAAGAAAGAAAAGGTGAGAAAAAGAGAGGACGGAAGGAAGGAGCGGGAGAAGAAAAAAGAGAGAGGAAATGCAGAGGAGGAGGAGAGAGGGAAGGGTGAAAGGAAGGAGTGAGGAAAAGGATGAAGGAAAGAGATAACAAAAGAGAAAGAGAGAAGGAAAGTTGAGAACGAGATAGAATAAAGCGTGGTGGAGAGAGAGAAAGAAAGGGAGGGAAGAAAAAAAGAAAGAGAAAAACAGCGAGAAAGGTGCAGAGGGAGAAAGATAGAGGAAGAGAAAAAGAATGAAGGAATGGACAAATAAAAGAAGCAAAAATTAAAGCAGGGAGAAAGAGAGAGAGAGATGGGGAAGGGAGAAAGAAAAAGAAGGACAGTGATAAAGTGAGAGAGGGAGAAAAAGACAGAGAATGGAAAGGAAACACAGAATAGAATAGAATGAGGCCACAACTAATACATCATTCATTTGCCTTTTCTCTCCTTTACTGTTGTGTCCTGCCAGTGTGACACCTCCAGGACACCGGCAGCCGGACATTTCTTAACGGGGCGGGAGCGCGGGACATGGGGGGCTTCCCGTGAAAGTCCCGGGCAAATCGGGACACTTGGGGGGTATGCAAATATGTTCCCGCCGCTGCCAGCAAAGTGCCGCCCCCCTTAAAGTGCCGCCTGGGACCATGGAGCCACCGGGTAAGGCCGGCCCTGAGCATACCCCCCAACTGTCCCGCCCTGCGAAGGCTGGTTGGTTGAGCTTGAATGGTGGGCGGGACTATGTCTCTCTCCTGCCCGATAGTGTCAGTGGCCGAGCTGGAGAGAAAGGCAGCAGCAGCAGCAGCACAGACTCTGCCTTTGAGCAGAGCTACAGCCAGGAGGGAAGCAGCACACGTCACAGACATAAGAATGAAGAACCATCTGCAGATTGAAGGTGCACACTCATATACATAGCCAGTGCTCTTTTTTCCCCACATGTTTCCCCCAGTGCTGCTATGACAGGGCTGTCTTGCCCTCCCCCGCACCTCACAAGCTTTACAGCAAGCAGCTATCTTTGGCTGTTAACCCTTCCCTATACAAATCACTTTCTGTCGGCTCCTTTTGGAAGAAAAAGAAAACATCAATTGCAGGCCTTCTAAACGTGCTGCCACACATCTGTGTAGCTCACATGAAAGTAGATCTCAAACTGTATACCTGTGTTATGCTTAAAGAAGACCAAAACTGAATTTTTAGCTCCACAAAAGTTTTGGTACACTTCACAAGGCATCCTGATTTGGGAAACCCCCGGAACTCTCCTTACTAAACTGGCGAAACCCACAACGCATGTGCCTCTTGCAAGCATCATTGCAGTGTGTAGCAATACATGACCATTGCCTTGCGTGTGTGTGTGTGTGTGTGTGTGTGTGTGTGTGTGTGTGTGTGTGTGTGTGTGTGTGTGGAGGGGGCTTGCATGCAGGGTGTATGTTTGCCTAAATCTTTCTGTTTCCCTTTGTAGGGGGGCTTGCCTGTCTGTGTGTGTGTGTGTGTGTGTGTTTTCATGTCATTTATTTGTTATTATGTATTTTTTAGGTGGTGTTTCCCTTTAAGGGCATGGTTGGGGGCGTGGCTTGGGCATGACTGGGGGCGTGGTTTAATGCCAAAAAATGTCCCTCTTTACTGTTTTCCAAAGTTGGGAGGTATAGATAAGACAGTCAGTGACATGCTAGTCACTGGGGTTTTTTTTTAGACTGTCCTCCAATCAGTTGACGTGTGGCCAGAAGACAAATGGCTCTGGACAAGAGCCTGTGCATGTGCCGCTGAACAGGAAAAAAGAGTTATGGGGGCCCTGAGGGGTCTCACACCCACCCGGGGGAAAGACAGCGACCTGCCCTTCAATCTTTTACATTCCTGGCCGGTCGCTGGCGTGTTATGTTCCGCTGTAACACATGATTGCACACACTGTATATGTGTCTGTAATGGATTTTTATACAGATATATATGAGTAATGATTGTATGGGATAGAAAACAAAGGATACGATGTAAAGCCAGATAAATGGGGGAGAAACCCCTGTGCTATGGAAGGCAGTGGGCTTCGGTGTGATCACCCCAAGTGGGTTCCGTGCGCTCCTCCGTGTTTGTGTGTCACTGTAACAACACCCTGTACACACAATATGAGTCACACCCCCGCCTCACCCTGTGTAGAAATATGAGGAGATCACACCGCATTCTTCCTGTTTCCTCTCACTCTGCTGCTGGCTGCGATGGCGTCTGCTGATCTGAGGAAGGAGCTGGAATGTTCCGTCTGTTTGACCGTTTTTACCGATCCCGTAACCCTGAGATGTGGACACAACTTCTGCCGGGCGTGTATTGATTGTGTGCTGGATACACAGGAGGAGACTGGATGTTATTCCTGTCCTGAGTGCAGAGAAGAGTATCAGGAGCGTCCAGCACTGCAGAGGAACAGAACCCTGCGTAACATAGCGGAGAATCTCCTGACTACTCCCCCAGATCAGGTGACCACCATCCTCTGTACTTACTGTATTCACTCTCCTGTACCCGCTGTTAAATCCTGTCTGCATTGTGAGGCTTCTCTGTGTGAGGATCACCTGAGAGTCCACAGCAAGTCCCCAGAACACGTCTTACTGGAACCCACCACTTCCCTGGAGAACAGGAAATGCTCTGTACATAAGGAAATACTAAAATATTACTGCACTGAGGAGGCCAAATGTATCTGTGTGTCCTGCAGTTTGGCTGGAGAACATCGGGGACACCAGGTGGAGACACTGGATGAGGCCTCTGGGAAGAAGAAGGAGAAAATGAGAGACGCTCTGCAGAAACTGATGACAGAGAGAGAGAAGACTGAGAAAAGAGCGCAGAGTCTGCAGGAACGCCGGAGAGAAGTACAAGAAGAAGCAGCCGGAGAGACAGCGAGAGTCACGGCCATGTTTAGAGACCTCAGGAGACGGCTGGCAGACCTGGAGAAGAGAGTCCTGAGTGACATCTCCAGGCGGGCGGAGTGCAGGGCTCTCTCTGATTGGATCCAGCAGCTGGAAATAAAGAAGGCGGAGCTATCCAGGAAGATGGGTGACATGGAGGAGCTGTGTCACATGACTGACCCACTGACTGTCTTACAGCAATCAGACACCGGTGACCTGTGTGACACTGAGGAGGGGGGTAATGAGGACAGACAGAGACATGATGAGCAGCTCCATGATGGAGGGGGGCTGGATGTGGCGGGAATATCACACACACTCCACACAGGTTTATCTGATATAATAAGAGGGGTAACTGGAGGGGTCTGTATAGCGCCTGCAGACATATTACTGGATGTAAACACAGCTCATAATAATCTCCATATAACAGATGACAGGAAAACTGTATCCCGGTCAGATATAGAGCAGAATCGCCCAGAAACACCAGAGAGGTTTCAGGATTATTCTCAGGTGTTAAGCAGCCGGAGTTTCTCCTCAGGGCGACATTACTGGGAAGTGGATGTCGGGGGGTCACATAGCTGGAGAGTCGGGATGTGTTACCCCAGTATAGACAGGAGAGAAGGTCAGTCAGTGATTGGAAATAATAACAAGTCCTGGGTGTTGCTCAGGTGTTATAATCAGTATAAAGTGAGACATGACAGTAAAGTGACAGATGTAGGTGGTGGTATCTCCAGTAACAGAGTCAGGGTAGAGCTGGATTATGAGGCCGGGCTCATCTCCTTTTATGATGTGTGTGACCCGATCCGACACTTACACACCTTCACCACCACCTTCACTGAGCCCCTCCATGCTGCATTATGGGTATGTGGAGGATGTATAAAGATATCAGATGTGCCCAGAGTGTGATGACATCACAGGGAGGGGGAGGACTCAGCCAATAGGATGAGGCGATGTTGGGCTGGAATATTCTCATCACAGTTTCATGTAAGTGCTAAGCAATAAACTCGCTGCTTATTAATCTAGTGTCTGTCAGTCAGATGCTTTTTCCCGCCATTTTCCTGGCCATTACTGCAGTGTCAGTGAGCAGGGGCGGACTGGCCATAGGGCTTACTGGGCAAATGCCCGCTAGGCCGCCACCTACCCCTCACTGGCCGCCTGCTGGTAGTTTCTAGACTCCAGCAATGCTTCTTGCAGCGGGCTGGGTGAATGGGAGCCACCACAGGCCATCCGGCAGCCCACAGCAGCTCCCATTCACCCGGCCCGCCACAAGAAGCTTTGCTGGAAAGCCGCCATTATAGTTCAAGGCCAGCAGGTGGCCATTGCAGGGGGACGGCAGAGAGCAGAAAGTGTGCTGCCTGGTAATGGAGGCCGCAGTCCTGGCTAGTCTGCTATTGCACAGCGCCGGCGTTCAGCCTTGCACAGCGCCAGGTATTACCTCTCGCTACCTGTCGCTCTCCCATACATTTCAATGGACGATAATTTTCTTCTCTTTAAACTAAGTTTTTTTTTGTTTTTTAAATCTCAAATAATGTTGTGACCTCTTCTGGCATTGAAAATGCAGTTTTTTCATGTTTTATATATTTCTGCAGAATTGACATTACAGGTCTGGCATTAAAGTGTTCATGTCACAATGTTATTACAATGTCATTCCATATGTTTTCGCTTTGTTACTGGTGGATACATGCTGAAAAACAGACTTTAATCACACAGCCTCCTGCGCTCTGGGCTTCAGAGAAGCATTTTTCAGCGCCAGAGGTTTGTGAGGATGTTTTTTTGCTGAATATGTTGTGAGTCGGTCGCAGTGACCAGTCGCTAACATGCGCTCCCATACAGCGCTGTACTGGTCATATAGCGACTCCTCACAATGTATTCATCATTGCTGCACAGCGACTGAGTCGCTAAGAACTAGCGACCCACATCCGAGCACAGTGACTACTAGCGGGCGCTCTGAAAACGCCTGCTACAGACGCTCATCTGTCGCTACCTGGCGTTAGTGATGAATCAGCCGCCCATTTTTTTTTTCTCTCCAATCATTGTGTGACGTCTCCTGGTCTAGAAAGAGTCATTTTTGAAAACTTTTAATATATTTCTGCAGAATTGTCATTACACGTCTGGTATTAAAGTGTTATTGTCACAATGTTATAACAATGTCATTCCATGTGTTTTCTCTTTGTTACTTGTGTTCAAAACAGACTTTAATCACACAGCGTCTGGCGCTCTATGCTACAGCGCCCAGATTTAAAGCGCCGACGCTGTGTGTGTGTCTGTTTTTTTTGATGAATATGGTGTGAGTCGCTGAGAGTCGGTCGCACAGAGCTGGCGCTACGTCTCGCTCCCTGTAACGCTGCTTACTACAGCGCCCGAAACCCGCTCACGGCGTCTACTAGCGTTCACTCTTAGCGCCAATATACAGACGCTCATCTGCCGATACCCGGCGCTAGTAGTGAATAAGCCTGAAAGCCAAACACGCTGTTTAGGCTAGAAGGAAAGAAAAAAAGAAAGACTGACAGAAGAAAAAATAAATAAAATTAATTAAAGAAAAGAAATGCTGCGCATGCGCGGGCCGCGTCTCGCGCTTCCCTCTAGCAGGGCGGCTGTTTGTGAATGGCGGGCGCGCTCACTGTTAGAGGGAAGCGCGAGACGCGGCCTCCAGCGCTCAGAGCCGCTGTGGTTGGACGCCGCTTGTACGTGCATACCACAGCGGCTCTGATTGGACGAGCGCCCGTGTAGGAGCGTGGTGAGATGAGTGTTTCCGGGCGTTTTCCGGGGGGTTTCACACAGCGCCCCCCCCCCACCACCGAAGTGGACCAAAACCCAGGATAGTCAAAGCAGACCTTCACCCTGAATAAGAGTCTATCTTATATGTTTCCCCCACCCTGTACATACAGATTGCCCACATTAATCCGGACCCTCACCCTGAAAAGGAGCCTATCTTATATGTTTCCCCCACCCTGTACATACAGATTACACACATTAATCCGGACCTTCACCCTGAATAAGAGTCTATCTTATATGTTTCCCACACCCTGTACATACAGATTGCTCACATTAATCCGGACCATCACCCTGAACAAGAGCCTATCTTATATGTTTCCCCCACCCTGTACATACAGATTGCTCACATTAATCCGGACCTTAACCCTGAATAAGAGCTTATCTTATATGTTTCCCCCACCCTGTACATACAGATTGCTCACATTAATCCGGACCTTAACCCTGAACAAGAGTTTATCTTATATGTTTCCCCCACCCTGTACATACAGATTACCCACATTAATCCGGACCTTCACCCTGAAAAGGAGCCTATCTTATATGTTTCCCCCACCCTGTACATGCAGATTGCTCACATTAATCCGGACCCTCACCCTGAATAATAGCCTATCTTATATGTTTCCCCCACCCTGTACATACAGATTGCTCACATTAATCCGGACCCTCACCCTGAATAAGAGTCTATCTTATATGTTTCCCCCACCCTGTACATACAGATTGCCCACATTAATCCGGACCTTCACCCTGAAAAGGAGCCTATCTTATATGTTTCCCCCACACTGTACATACAGATTACACACATTAATCCGGACCTTCACCCTGAAAAGGAGCCTATCTTATATGTTTCCCCCACCCTGTACATACAGATTACCCACATTAATCCGGACCTTCACTCTGAATAAGAGCCTATCTTATATGTTTCCCCCACCCTGTACATACAGATTGCCCACATTAATCCGGACCTTCACCCTGAATAAGAGCCTATCTTATATGTTTCCCCCACCCTGTACACACAGATTGCTCACATTAAAAATCATCCTACCTACATCTACTGCATTTTTTAAGCCTTTAAACATCCAAGATGGCGACCCATAGAGTCTTCGGCTTCCTGCAAACAGGAAGTGTCTTCTCTTGTGTTTGTTTGTGATCACATGGTTTTAGAGGTGTTTTAAATTGTCTTTTTGTGTCAATTATGGCTAAATAAACCTTGTGATTGTACAAATGATAACAGCGGTGCCACGTGTTTTTGGGGTAATCGGGGGGTAGGTGGGACCCCTCCTTCTTTCTGTTTTATCATGTTTTGTTTACCCTCAGGTGTGCACACTCCAATATAGTTGGGCTTGTGCGCTTTATATTTTCGGGCCTCTCAGAAATGGGCATCATTACTGCAGCATCTATTGGCGGGTGTCACGATGGCCCTCTATCAGCCCAGCCAAGACGCTAGAGAGAGTGTGATGGTGCGAGGGTTAAAGCCACCAGACCCCCGGGGATGCACTACTAGTCCCAGCAAGTCACCAGATTAACCCTTTCATAAACGTGTTTCACCTTTAGAACGGTGAGCTCATCTATTTAGAGATCAAAGGTCAGAGCCGATTAATGAAACATTTAATCTGATAAAAAGGTCGCACAGTGCTAGATGTAATATACAGACACAAATGACATACAGGTACAAAAATACGTAAAAGATACAACAAGACAAATTCAGAAAAGAAAAAAGAAAGTCCTTACAGTATAATGGCACAGCAGTCCTTGTGGGCGAGTCTCCAGCTGTTGCTTAGGGTCTTTTTGTCCAGCTTTTGCCACAGGCTTGTGTCAGAGGTTTCTGATGCAGGATGTGTTTAGCATCTAGGTTTTATTAGTTACATTTAGGAGGGAATAGCTCCATCCCCCCTCCCCTCTGACCCCACCTGGTGAGGGCATTTCTCTTCCTTATCTCAGTTTTGGTTTTATGGTGGCTCCAGACACAGCACATCCTGCTGCTACAAAGGCTTTTGACTTCAAAGAAGGAAGCAACACAAACAGAACCCCCCATAAAACTGGAATACAGAAAACACAGTGTGAGTGACCCCTCACCCAGGTCCTGGACTATACATTATACACAAAATACAATTATAATACACATGCTTATTCTATAATCAGGCCTTGGGCCTGACAGTGGGCAACTTGTATAGTGACAACACAGCGTCCTCTAGTGGTTACTGTAGAGAGGAAACATTAATCCTGACTTAGGCTTACTCCATAGCCTGAGTTGTGCTGCACCCACTGCTACCCCCTCTACCCTAAACGCTCTTGCCGATCCCTAACCTTTCCCCAATCCCAAACACCCTACCCCCTTAGCCTTCCTCCCCCCTCTCCCCTTTATATATTTATTTCTTGTACCTCCCCAGTTTTCTTTTTTCTTTTGTGCCTGAGTCTGCCTGCCTTTTAGTGGAACTGCTACAATGAGCCAAGCCCAAAGTTCACCGGGTAGAGCTGACCTAAACTTTAAACTGCTTTCGCACAATGTGCAAGGTTTTAACTCCCCGCACAAGCGGACCAAAGCGTTCCACTACTACAGGCAGATGCGGGCCGATATCTTGTGCCTTCAGGAGACAAGGTTTTCAACCACCAGCTCCCCAAAGTACCTAAACCCGCAATACCCAACATTTTTCTTGGCCTGTCACACGGAGAAAACCAGGGGGGTCGCCATTGCATTCAGACGTCACATTCCATTCAAATGCGAGACGACAGTGGCTGACCCAACTGGCCGGTATCTGATTGTAATTGGAAGCTTAAATGATATACAGATGACCTTTGTGTCGTATTATGCGCCCAACACCCACCAGGCAAATTTTTTCTCGCACCTTTTGAGGAAGATTAAGGAACACAGCAAAGGGTTACTAATTATGGCCGGGGACTCCAACATTGCGCTGGACCCTAAGTTGGATAGATCACTCCAGCAGGGTAGGGGCCATTCCTCGCCACCCATGCAGCAACCCCCTAATCGCATTAATGCCATGTTGAAGGATGCAACCCTGATAGATGTATGGCGCGACCTGAACCCGAAAACGCGGGATTACACCTTCTACTCGAATCCCCACAACTCGTTTCGCAGAATTGATCATATTATGGTGCCTCAGACTGTTTTGCCCATGATTGGCAAATGCCAGATTCTGGCCACACCCTGGTCTGATCACGCTCCAATACTCATGAGGTTTGAAGCTGCCCCCCCCACTGCTAGACCGTTCAAGTGGAGACTGAATGACTCCATGCTCACACGTAAGGAGACTCACGACCAGATCCTGCAGTCCCTTAAAAATTACTTTGCGATTAACACTAATTCAGCCACAGAGATAAGTGTATAGTACAACAAAACTCTGGGTGGCCAGCCCTGACGTCTAAGATACTCCCAGATCGGGATGCCCCACTCTGCGAAAACCCCAATGGGTCAGGGCCGGCGCCAGCACCCGGCAAGGTCGGGCACGTGCCGGGGGCAGCGGGGTGGGGGCTCTGCTCGGGAGTTGTGGCAAATGAATCCCCCCCCATGTCTGATGAATCCTCTTTCATTCCCTTTTCTGCATTGCAACTTCCTCCACTAACACAAACAAAGGGACAGGAAATCCGTGTAGAAACCATTGACAACCAACCCAGTAAGTGTGACCCGGCCCCACCACTGGTGTTTCTTCATATTAACAGGCCTGGCTATGGTTTTACCTTAACCTTCTCTTCCTTCCTTCCATTCCTCTCTCTCGCTTTCCTTCTCTTTCTCCCTCACTCCTCTACTGCTTCCTTCCTTGCTTTTTTTCTTTCGCTCTCCCTTCCTCTTTCTTATCCCCTCTCCTTGCTCTTCCCCTCCTTTCCTCAGTGGTCAGTTCCTTATCCTTCTTGCCTTCCCTCCCCATTTCTCATCTTACCCCCTCACTCGTCTCCTCTTTCCTTCCCTCTCACCTCACTTTTTTTTTTCTCTCTTTCTTTTTTAATTAATTTATTTTCCACCTCCCTACCCTCTTTCCTTCATTCTTTCCCCCCTCGCTCCTCATTTTTTTCACTCTCTATCACACTTCTTCTTTCTACATCTCATTTGCTTTCTTGCTTATTTCTTCTTTATTTCTCTTTTTTCTCTATCTTTCTTTATTCCTTGTATTACCTTCATTACATATCCCCCCTTTTGTTACCCCTTATTTCTTCGTTATTCCTCTTTTTTCTCTCTTTCTTTACTCCTTATATTACCTTCATTACATATCCCCCCTTTTGTTCCCCCTCTCTTCCTTGCTTCACTCACTCCCTTCTTTTTCTCTTCCCTTCTTTCTTTTTTCACTTTCTTTTCTTGCTTTTCTCTTCTTTCTCACTTTTGCTTTTCTTACTCTTTTCTCCCCCACTTTCTTTTTTTCCATTCCCCCCTCTCTCTTTATATTCCAACCCATTTCTTCTTCTTTCTCTTTTCTTTCTCCCTCTCCTCACGTTATCCCTTTCTCTTTCGACCCTGCTTTCTCTCTTTTTGTCTATTTCTCTTTTTCTTTCTCATCTCTTTTTTCCCTCATTCTATTTCTCATGCTTTTTTTTGTTTATTCTTTTCTCTCCCTCTCTCCTACTTTTTTCTTGGTATTTTTCGTTGGGAAAGGTGGCGCCCCCTATACCGCCAATAATTTAGGAGGCAGGGCCACTCGCTAGATCAATGACTAATGCCAGTGGGGGAGTTTAAAGGGGACCGGCCAGCCAGCCAATTTACAATCCCTGGTGCATTCCAATTTGGGATGCCCCACTGTGTAAAATGCCCCAGAAACCCCCACAAACATTAACCATTCCAGGGCCCCACACCGCTGTTTCATGGCAGGTGCATTGCTGGCATCTCTAGGGCTGGCTGGGCATGGAAGCACACATTAGAGAAACTGGGGGTGTGCTCCCCGCTCTTTATGTAGATCATTAATATGTGAGGTGAGTATATGAGCGGTCCCAGGGGGTTTCACATCGCGGGGCATGAGATGTGACACAAGGGGCCCACAAAACCCTGGAGCCGGCCCTGCCATGGGTCATTGCAAAATGTAGCTTTGCCCTGGCTCCCACGGTGATATAAACATCAGCGTCTGCATCCGCAGCATCTCTGGGCTGAGGCACGCTCCCGCACCCAGCCATCCCAGTTAGGATCCTGCCCATGTCTAAAGGGAAACTTAGGATGCAGATGCTCCCGCTCACTATTGTGAGCTTTGTGTGTAAACAGAGCATTAATATATACGGCATATGGTGCTAAGCTTGTGCTTGTATAATAGGGAAGGACCAGGGAAAGGTAAGTTTTTATGTGGGCGTTTTACGGGGAGGCCGATTCATTAATAGCGCCAGGTAGCGACAGATGAGCGACAGTAGCGTTATTTTCACAGCGCCCGCTAGTATTCGCTGTGCTTGGGCGTTGTTCGGCTGTTGACAGCGACTCAGTCGGTGTGCGGTAATGTTGAATACGGGGTTAGGAGTCGCTGTTTGACAGGTTCCGCGCTGTATGGGAGCGCATGACAGCGAACGGCCATAGCGAACGGCTTCCAGCATATTCATTAACAAATCACGCTCCAAAAATTCTCGCGCTGTGAAATGCTTGTTTAAACCCCAGAGCGCTGGCGGCGATGGGTTAAAAGTAGTTTTTTAACCCCCAAACAACCATATTTTTAGAAAAAAAAAAACATGCTTTTCAAAACATTTTGTAATATGAATACATTAATATCAGACCTGTAATGTCAATTCTGCACAAATTTTTTTTTTTTAACCTTAAAAAAAAAAACTAACATTGCAGAAGTGGTCACAAAATTAATAGCAATTAATTATGAATATTTAAAGATTGCTCCATTGAAATGCATTGGAGAGCGCCAGGTAGCGAGAGGTCATACCTGTCGCTGTTCAAGGCGCTGTGGGGTGAGGCTGGAATAATGATGAATGCTTCGCTATCTGGCGCTCTGTCAGTCGCTAAGCAGGATCGGCTTGATAAATGTGTGATTGCGGAGGGGAGCCGGCGTTATCGTGGCGGTGAGCGTCATTACCGTTCGCTCACCGTTCGCTACCTGTCGCTATCCCTTGTTAAATAAGGGCCTTAGTGAGGTGCCCAAATTGGGATGCACAGGGCAAGGATCAAAACCCGGGATAGTGAAAATCCGGGGTTATGTTCCACTTTAATTGCAGCAGAAGAGAGCTGACAGCGCCTCCTATTGGTCTTATTCACACAATCTACCTGAGATTACTAGTAGAAATTAATATTATAAATATCGCAAATACTAATA
This sequence comes from Gastrophryne carolinensis, assembly GCA_027917425.1. Lineage (NCBI taxonomy): Eukaryota > Metazoa > Chordata > Amphibia > Anura > Microhylidae > Gastrophryne > Gastrophryne carolinensis. The sequence continues at coordinate 27,939,877 of CM051237.1, forward strand.
ATCATATCAGCCCAGCGGCCACTAATTGGATACAAGCCGATGGTGGCTCAGGCTGTCATCATACATCCAGTGAAATGTCCCAAGAAGAGATATATTTAATACCTTAAATGAGCACTATCGCGAAATTGGGTGATATTAAAAATACATATAAACATGTCAGCTAATGAGACACGGGGGTCACTTGTACACTCAAACTAAATAAAACTCCTACCAAGCTTGTGGTTTTCTTCTCCTTGTAGGAATAAAATCCAGGGGTAACAGGTTTAGTCTATCAGGGGTAACAGAGCCTGTCACATCAGATATCCTTTTCCTTTCATTAAGTGAAAGAAAAACTAGCCTGGCTGCACATTGCTTGATGCATATTATAAGTGACCCCTCCCCTGGCCATCCAGCAAATTTATATGGATTTTTATCATCAGGCCATTTTTCACGATAGTGCTCATTTAAAGACTTTGCACATACAATCTATTGTGTGGGAAATTATCCACCACACACAGTAAGATGTATAAATAAAAACAGGTTTAATTTACCAGCATAGTAAATAACCTTCACTAACCCAATATGTTCATGAAGTTTCCCCAGATAGCTAGTAACCTTAAATAGGTAGTTGCACTAAAGTAAGTTTACAGTACATTACATAGGCTGTTATATAAAAGTAAGTTTACAGTACAATAAATGCTATAATGGTAAGGGAGAAATAAATAGAGATACAAGAGAGGATACTTATAGTTGCTTCATCCTGGTAAGGGGTCCATACATTCTGACTAACTAGTCGTCCCAGTTTCCTAATCTATTGAACACTATGGGGAGTGGCCAGCATCTATGAGATTAGATAAATATTTTATAAAGGGTATAACTCCCACAATATGCATGTTATCATATTGTAACCAAGACATTAATGATCCCCATTAATTTCATCTTCGTTAAATGAACCTAAACATCACATATATATCATACAGAGTCTGATACTATGTGGATTATCAGGTTCTGGACAATATATGTAGACCATGTTCGATATCAAACGAAAGGACTTATAGTTTGTCAGGGAACCGCGGGTCACGTGATCCAACTATGAACCAGGAACCTTCAGGCACACAGACCGCGTTCCCAAGAAAACCCTTGTCCTAGCCCTCCTATCAGGAATACCAGGCCCGAAGCCTGTGGACACCCAGATTCTTGGCTTAAGACAAACAGATCGCTCAAGTTAAATATAAGTTTTAATGCTATAAGCACACTAGGCAGTGATAAACATTTGGCTATGATGGAATATAAAATGATACAAATGATACAAATGCTGTTCTGAGAAGGTTACAGGATACAGTGAGTTACACAGAGAAACAATAGTCAGTTACCGCAGAGTAGTGGTGATGAGGAGTTCCCACAAGAGGTAAGTGGCAAGCTGGGTGGATGGACACCTCCAGCACGTGTGAACCTTGACCTCTCCAGATAAGTGACAATGTTCTCATCCCCTTGGCCTACTTTTAAGCACCTCCCACTATTCTGGAGCATGCTTTAGCCCCTAAAACCCTTTAGAGGTTATAACTTTGGGCAGGGGGGTCGTATGGCTTTGGATACGGCACCAATGGGGTCCCTAAGTGGGTCAGATCCTTAGATCTCCATTTTCCAGGTTTTCCTTTATTGCCGAGCTCGGTGAAACCTACCTTCTTGTGCGGTTTTGTGAGCCGGTTCTGATTCTATACCTGGCCTGGTACTGGGACACATGGGGGCGCAGCTATGGTCCGATTTGTGTTGGTCCCACTTGTCCGTGGCCCTCATCTTTTGATGTGACAAATTCACAGCCAGGGGTCCAGCTAGCTGCAGACCCACTGAAGCCTTACCAGGCTGGAGGTGTGAGAGGCTCAGCAGGCAGTCTGTGATCTGCGCCGTTCAACCCATAAATGCTAATTCCTCTTCCTGAGGAGATAAGGACCTGTGCATATTGATGACTAAAAGCCTTAACAGGGAGAAATAAAGGGGAACTCCAGACTTGTGAGTTTTCCGCACCTAAGCTGGATCGTTCCTTCACAGTCCTGTATAAGACTCTCACATCAATATAGTCATAAGTGACATATTACAAGAATTACACAGCTCCCACAAATAATATCCAATACTCATGTACAATGTGTATTTGCAATGTCTGCGTCTAAGGACCTGATTAGGAATTCAAGGATTACCAGTACTTTTCAGGGGGAAAACACCCCAGCTGTTGAGGTAGCTTTTTGGCAGCTAGGTGTGAATATGTGAATCTAGGTGTCTATTGTCATGGTCTGTTTACTATAGACATGGCAGGATTCCCGACTCCCTGTTTTGAGTGTTAGGAATTCAGGTGCATAATCATACAAAGCACAATAAATCTGCCTATAATTATTATACTTCCTTCACCCTTTGACAGTTTCAGTTCTACTTTTGTCAATTTACCTGGATGATGTTTGATACAGATCAGACATTTCTTGCACCGTTCTGTTGCAAATTGCGGAACAGCCATCACCCCCTCCTTTGGAAACATGAGAAGGGAGATGTGATAAACTTGCCAGGACGGGATACAGAGATGTGGGTGCACATAATCTAAACCTCATTGTCTATTTTAAAGCCTAAGTTTCTCCATTTTCTGTGAAGGTGGGGCCTGCAGCGTATCCTAATCAGATTTTCTTTTTCTTGGGGGTTTCTAAAAGAATCGTAAGGGCAGCCTTTTTTGCTGCTTCATCAGACCTGTTGTTATCCATAGTGATAGGATCTCGTATGTTGATGTGCCTGACATTTAATGACAGCTGCAGCTTTTGGTAGTTTCACTTTTCCCAGCAGATCTTTGATAAGATCAGCGTGTTTCACAGTTTTCCCACTGGAGGTTAGAAAACCCCGGTGGGCCCACACAATTGTGAAGAATTCCAGTTGCATATGGCAAATCCGAGAATATATTTACAGCCTTTCCTTCTGTTATCTCACACGCTTTGATCAGAGCAAGCAACTCTGCACTTTGGCCATAATGTACGTTTTGATCAAGACAACAGATGAGTCATCCACTACTGCAAAACCAGCAGCGAAGCCTCCCTCTGGTCTTTGCTGTCTTGACCCATCTACATAGAGAGTCATTTCAGCATTATGGATGGGTTCATCCAGAACAGGACTGGAAGGGGTGTACATGTTCTCTACCTCCCTCTCACAATCATGCTTTGTGTTCCCCTCCCCTTCTAAGTGTATTGGCAAAAGGGTTGCTGGGTTCAACACGCTACATCTGAGTATGGTGATATTAGATGGTGTCAAGATCTACCTTTCCAGCCCAAGTTAGAGTTCAAATGATAAAGGGTTCATTTTTGTCCCCCTGGCTGAAGCCTAAAAAAATATCAGCTTGCCCCTCCAGCACCCACCCGAGGGGGGACAGAATCTGTCTTCCAGCCCCTTGGAATCTAGCATAAATCCAGGGGGAGAAACTGTTTTGTTGGTCAGGTACAGAGGGTCCGATCTGTGATCGTGGTGTGCCCGACCCAACTGCTCTTCCAACACTCTGAAGCTGAAGACTTTAGCTGACTAGAATGTTAAAAGAAATAAAAAGTTCTCTACTTTTCTTAGTAGTAAAAAAGTACCATTTACTTTTATTGTTTTCCTAGCTGGTGATTCAGCAACAGAGACATTCTCAGGCTTTTTTTCCTCATAGTGAGTTTTTTACTACTATAAGAATTTTTCCTTTCTTGATTGAAATTGAATCAAGTCCCATGTCTTCATTTCTGCCTTTCAGGAAACATGTGGCAGCCAAGAACTGGGCTTTTGATGCTATAACGTGATCAATAGACAATAATTATTGTATTCTGAGCTTTGAAACATTCTGGTTGTGTTCCCAACTTGCTGTACAGGGACCCTCTGTTAGATCCTGGCCCAGACAGTATAGATCTCCATCCCTGCTGGCAATTAGTCGCAGACAATGAACTCGCCTCCTCCCCAGATTCCCTTATGTTATATTCCCACATTATTCAGATGAACGAGCTCATGCCACTGTGGATATAGGGCATGCAGCAGTGGTGAGTTGTTACCGGTTTCCTGGGGGGGTTTAACACACAGTGAGGCATCCCAATTTGATCTTTTAGATTCCAGACCGGCAGCTGGTGGGTTTTGTTTCACTTCAAATGTAACAAAAATCAACTACTTTGGACCAGACTGTCCATCCAGGGACATTTTAGCCATGAAATCTGCCTTCCACACATGAGAATTATATATATATATATATATATATATATATATATATATTGTTTTTTTAAGCAGAGTCTGGGCTTCAACATGAAATGTCTTGTTTGTCATATTTTAGGTGTATTCTCAATATTGTTGGGTGAAATATGCGCAAAAAAATAAAAAAAAATCTATTTTTTACAATTTGCAGTGTTTTTTTTGTAATAATAAATGTAAGTTTGTGAATAAAATCTTATTGCGTGTGAAATACCAATTTCTCCTGGTTGCTGCGGTACCACAAATGTTTTTGGTAGAGACCTTTCCTGCCCAGGAGACTCTCCCAAACTCAAACAGAACTTTAGGAAATTTTCAGTTAAAATACAATTATGCTATGCGCTATGTGCACCTTGCAGTTTTTCAAGAAAAACAACCCTTTATATTTGAAATACCCCTACAAACTATATATTCTCTGGAAGTACACATCTAAGCTTCCTAGGCATACTAGGCTTGTTGCACAGAGTTTCCCTAAAAAAGAAAAAAAAGAAGAATCAAAGCCACATTTTCCTAAAAAAACAATATGCAAACAAAAAAACAAGTTAAATCTCAAAAAGCAACATCCCCTGAACAGAACAATACCCAACATGCATAGCTACTGTCAAGGGAAGAGTTATCAAACACCCCAAAGTAAAGCATGTGCGTAAGGGTAAGTTTACTTGAAAATTTCAGGTCTGCAGACAAATGCCCTGATGCAGAGCCTCCCCCGATCTGAGCTTATTTTGTTCCATTTTTCCTATGGGCCGTTTTGCTTACATTTGTCCCGGGGTTAAAATGTGATGCAGAGCCGCCGTCGGGGGAGCTCCGTTAATGCTCCGTTTCTGTGTCTTCAATCGGGAAGGGTTTTTTTCCCTCTTGGGGGCATGCTAATTCGTCGTGGCTTCCATTCCCGTTCACACGGACGATCTGTTTTTGCCTCCTTTTTAAAGTGGACCAACACCCAGGATTTTGACTATCCTGGGTTTTGGTCCACTTCAGGGGGGCACCCCGATTGGGGGTGCCCTGCTGTGTGAAACCCCCCAGAAAGCCCCCAAAACTCACCTCACCACGCTCCCACGTGGCCGCGCTGTCCAATCCCCACTAACGGACAAGCGGGTGACAGCGACGGACAAGACAGCATGTCCGCCACCGCCTCCCGCACGTCACTCTGACAGGGCGCGCGCCCGCGCCGGCCATTCACAAACGGCCGGCGCGGGCGCGCGCACGTCTAGAGGGGAGGTAAGTTTTTGGGGGGTTTTGGGGGGGTTCAACCCGCGGGACATCCCGATCTCGGATGTCCCGCGGTGAGGGAGGTGATCACCCCTGGGTGACGGTCCACTTTAATGGGTTTCCAAACGTACCTTCTTGCCATCCGTTTCCGTTTTCACCCCTATTTTGATGTTTTTGACAAGTTTACTTACATCTCCATGTATTTGCTGTTGTCAATCTGGGTCCACGCAAGCGCACATGCAAAATACTCCCTAAACCTTAATCTATCCCACAAGCTGACACTTATTCACATACCTCACATAATCTCTTGTTCTTATTCTTCCTTGTCTTTAATGCTTACCTTAATCTCTTTTTCTTCTTCTTCCTTGTCTTTAATGCTTACCTTAATCTCTTTTTCTTCTTCTTTCTTGTCTTTAATGCTTACCTTAATCTCTTGTTCTTATTCTTTCTTGTCTTTAATGCTTACCTTAATCTCTTGTTTTTATTCTTCCTTGTCTTTAATGCTTACCTTAATCTCTTTTTCTTCTTCTTCCTTGTCTTTAATGCTTACCTTAATCTCTTTTTCTTCTTCTTCCTTGTCTTTAACCCTTTAACCACCAGCCTACTTTGACATTTTGTCACCCTTTGTTGCCAGATTATTTTGCACTATTTTGCGCTCCCCATGTTCAACTGTGATTTTTGAAGGGATTTCCAGGGATTTCCCAGGAAAGTGATATATTGTTTTTTTTCAGCAGAGCCTGGGCTTTAACATGAAATGTTTTGTTTGTCATTTTATGAGTGTATATTTGTAGTGTTTTTTTGTAATAAAAAATGTAAGTTTGTCAATAAAATCTTATTGCGTGTGAAACCCCAATTTCTCCCAGTTACAGCGGTACCACATATGTATAGGTAGACACCCTTTCCGGCCCAGGAGACTCCCCCAAACTGAAACAACGCTTTAGGAGATTTTCAGATAAAATACAACTATGCTATGCAATATGCGCACCTTGCAGTTTTTCCAGAAAAACAACCCTTTACATTTGAAATACCCCCCAACAAACTATATATTCCCTAGAAGTATACACCTCAAGCTTTCTAGGCATACCAGGCTTGTTGACATGGGTGCAGTTTTCTGGAAGTAATCCCTCAATGTATTCTTTGGTTGCACAGGGTTTCCCTAAAAATGAATAAAAAAGCAGAATCAAAACCACATTTTCCTAAAAAAAACTATATGCAAACCAGAAAAAAACTGAAAATCTGAAAAAGCAACATCCCCCAAACAGAATGATACCCAACATGCATAGGTTCTGTCAAGGAAAGAGTTGCCAAACACACCAAAGTAAAGCATACGCATAACGGTAATTTTACTTCAGATTTTCAGCTCTGCAGACAGACAGTTTCTACCAAACCAACCCTTTACATTTGGAATATCCCCCATAAACCATATATTCCCTGAAAGTACACATGTTAAGCTTTCTAAGCGTACCCAGCTTGTTGTAGTGGGCTCATCTTTCTGGAAGTAATATCTCGAAGAATAAAGGGGAACTCCAGACTTGTGAGTTTTCCGCACCTAAGCTGGATCGTTCCTTCACAGTCCTGTATAAGACTATCACATCAATATAGTCATAAGTGACATATTACAAGAATTACACAGCTCCCACAAATAATATCCAATACTCATGTACAATGTGTATTTGCAATGTCTGCGTCTAAGGACCTGATTAGGAATTCAAGGATTACCGGTACTTTTCAGGGGGAAAACACCCCAGCTGTTGAGGTAGCTTTTTGGCAGCTAGGTGTGAATATGTGACTATAGGTGTCTATTGTCATGGTCTGTTTACTATAGACATGGCAGGATTCCAGACTCCCTGTTTTGAGTGTTAGGAATTCAGGTGCATAATCATACAAAGCACAATAAATATGCCTATAATTATTATACTTTCTTCACCCTTTGACAGTTTCAGTTCTACTTTTGTCAATTTACCTGGATGATGTTTGATACAGATCAGACATTTCTTGCACTGTTCTGTTGCAAATTGCGGAACAGCAACCACCCCCTCCTTTGGAAACATGAGAAGGGAGATGTGATAAACTTGCCAGGACGGGATACAGAGATGTGGGTGCACATAATCTAAACCTCATTGTCTATTTTAAAGCCTAAGTTTCTCCATTTTCTGTGAAGGTGGGGCCTGCAGCGTATCCTAAGCAGATTTTCTTTTTCTTGGGGTTTCTAAAAGAATCGTAAGGACAGCCTTTTTTGCTGCTTCATCAGACCTGTTGTTATCCATAGTGATAGGATCTCGAATGTTGATGTGCCTGACATTTAATGACAGCTACAGCTTTTGGTAGTTTCACTTTTCCCAGCAGATCTTTGATAAGATCAGCGTGTTTCACAGTTTTCCCACTGGAGGTTAGAAAACCCCGGTGGGCCCACACAATTGTGAAGAATTCCAGTTGCATATGGCAAATCTGAGAATATATTTACAGCCTTTCCTTCTGTTATCTCACACACTTTGATCAGAGCAAGCAACTCTGCACTTTGGCCAGAATGTACATTTTGATCAAGACAACAGATGAGTCATCCACTACTGCAAAACCAGCAGCGAAGCCTCACTCTGGTCTTTGCTGTCTTGACCCATCTACATAGAGAGTCATTTCAGCATTATGGATGGGTTCATCCAGAACAGGACTGGAAGGGGTGTACACGTTCTCTACCTCCCTCTCACAATCATGCTTTGTGTTCCCCTCCCCTTCTAAGTGTATTGGCAAAAGGGTTGCTGGGTTCAACACGCTACATCTGAGTATGGTGATATTAGATGGTGTCAAGATCTACCTTTCCAGCCCAAGTTAGAGTTCAAATGATAAAGGGTTCATTTTTGTCCCCCTGGCTGAAGCCTAATAAAATATCAGCTTGCCCCTCCAGCACCCACCCGAGGGGGGACAGAATCTGTCTTCCAGCCCCTTGGAATCTAGCATAAATTCAGGGGGAGAAACTGTTTTGTTGGTCAGGTACAGAGGGTCCGATCTGTGATCGTGGTGTGCCCGACCCAACTGCTCTTCCAACACTCTGAAGCTGAAGACTTTAGCTGACTAGAATGTTATATGAAATAAAAAGTTCTCTACTTTTCTTAGTAGTAAAAAAGTACCATTTACTTTTATTGTTTTCCTAGCTGGTGATTCAGCAACAGAGACATTCTCAGGCTTTTTTTCCTCATAGTGAGTTTTTTACTACTATAAGAATGTTTCCTTTCTTGATTGAAATTGAATCAAGTCCCATGTCTTCATTTCTGCCTTTCAGGAAACATGTGGCAGCCAAGAACTGGGCTTCTGATGCTATAAAGTGATCAATAGACAATAATTATTGTATTCTGAGCTTTGAAACATTCTGGTTGTGTTCCCAACTTGCTGTACAGGGACCCTCTGTTAGATCCTGGCCCAGACAGTATAGATCTCCATCCCTGCTGGCAATTAGTCGCAGACAATGAACTCGCCTCCTCCCCAGATTCCCTTATGTTATCTTCCCACATTATTCAGAAGAACGAGCTCATGCCACTGTGGATATAGGGCATGCAACAGTGAGGCATCCTAATTTGATCTTTTAGATTCCAGACCGGCAGCTGGTGGGTTTTGTTTCACTTCAAATGTAACAAAAATCAACTACTTTGGACCAGACTGTCCATCCAGGCACATTTTAGCCATGAAATCTGCCTTCCACACATGAGAATTATATATTATATATTGTTTTTTTAAGCAGAGTCTGGGCTTCATCATGAAATGTCTTGTTTGTCATATTTTAGGTGTATTCTCAATATTGTTGGGTGAAATATGCGCAAAAAAATTAAAAAAAATCTATTTTTTACAATTTGCAGTGTTTTTTTGTAATAATAAATGTAAGTTTGTGAATAAAATCTTATTGCGTGTGAAATCCCAATTTCTCCTGGTTGCTGCGGTACCACAAATGTTTTTGGTAGAGACCTTTCCTGCCCAGGAGACTCTCCCAAACTCAAACAGAACTTTCGGAAATTTTCAGTTAAAATACAATTATGCTATGCGCTTATGTGCACCTTGCAGTTTTTCAAGAAAAACAACCCTTTACATTTGAAATACCCCTACAAACACTATATTCTCTGGAAGTACACATCTAAGCTTCCTAGGCATACTAGGTTTGTTGCACAATTTCCCTAAAAAAAGAGAAGAATCAAAGCCACATTTTCCTAAAAAAACAATATGCAAACAAAAAAACAAGTTAAATCTGAAAAAGCAACATCCCCTGAACAGAACAATACCCAACATGCATAGCTACTGTCAAGGGAAGAGTTATCAAACACCCCAAAGTAAAGCATGTGCGTAAGGGTAAGTTTACTTGAAAATTTCAGGTCTGCATACAAATGCCCTGATGCAGAGCCTCCCCCGATCTGAGCTTATTTTGTTCCATTTTTCCTATGGGCCGTTTTGCTTACATTTGTCCCGGGGTTAAAATGTGATGCAGAGCCGCCGTCAGGGGAGCTCCGTTAATGCTCCGTTTCTGTGTCTTCAATCGGGAAGGGTTTTTTTCCCCTCTTGGGGGCATGCTATTTCGTCGTGGCTTCCATTCCCGTTCACACGGACGATCTGTTTTTGCCTCCTTTTTAAAGTGGACCAACACCCAGGATTTTGACTATCCTGGGTTTTGGTCCACTTCAGGGGGGCACCCCCCAGAAAGCCCCCAAAACTCACCTCACCACGCTCCCACGTGGCCGCGCTGTCCAATCCCTGCTGACAGACAAGCGGGTGACAGCGACGGACAAGACAGCATGTCCGCCACCGCCTCCCGCACGTCACTCTGACACGGCGCGCCCGCGTCGGCCATTCACAAACGGCCGGCGCGGGCGCGCGCACGTCTAGAGGGGAGGTACGTGTTTTGGGGGGGGTTCAACCCGCGGGACATCCCGATCTCGGATGTCCCGCGGTGAGGGAGGTGATCGGCCCGGGAATCTTATAGATTCCCGGGCCGATCACCCCTGGGTGACGGTCCACTTTAATGGGTTTCCAAACGTACCTTCTTGCCATCCGTTTCCGTTTTCACCCCTATTTTGATGTTTTTGAAAAGTTTACTTACATCTCCATGTATTTGCTGTTGTCAATCAGGGTCCACGCAAGCGCACATCCAAAATACTCCCTAAACCTTAATCTATCCCACAAGCTGACACTTATTCACATACCTCACATAATCTCTTGTTCTTATTCTTCCTTGTCTTTAATGCTTACCTTAATCTCTTTTTCTTCTTCTTCCTTGTCTTTAATGCTTACCTTAATCTCTTTTTCTTCTTCTTTCTTGTCTTTAATGCTTACCTTAATCTCTTGTTCTTATTCTTCCTTGTCTTTAATGCTTACCTTAATCTCTTGTTTTTATTCTTCCTTGTCTTTAATGCTTACCTTAATCTCTTTTTCTTCTTCTTCCTTGTCTTTAATGCTTACCTTAATCTCTTTTTCTTCTTCTTCCTTGTCTTTAACCCTTTAACCGCCAGCCTACTTTGAGATTTTGTCACCCTTTGTTGCCAGATTATTTTGCACTATTTTGCGCTCCCCATGTTCAACTGTGATTTTTGAAGGGATTTCCCAGGAAAGTGATATATTGTTTTTTTCAGCAGAGCCTGGGCTTTAACATGAAATGTTTTGTTTGTCATTTTATGAGTGTATATTTGTAGTGTCTTTTTGTAATAAAAAATGTAAGTTTGTCAATAAAATCTTATTGTGTGTGAAACCCCAATTTCTCCCGGTCACAGCGGTACCACATATGTATAGGTAGACACCCTTTCCGGCCCAGGAGACTCCCCCAAACTGAAACAATGCTTTAGGAAATTTTCAGATAAAATACAACTATGCTATGCAATATGCGCACCTTGCAGTTTTTCAAGAAAAACAACCCTTTACACTTGAAATACCCCCCAACAAACTATATATTCCCTAGAAGTATACACCTCAAGCTTTCTAGGCGTACCAGGCTTGCTGACATGGGTGCAGTTTTCTGGAAGTAATCCCTCAATGTATTCTTTGGTTGCACAGGGTTTCCCTAAAAATGAATAAAAAAGCAGAATCAAAACCACATTTTCCTAAAAAAAACTATATGCAAACCAGAAAAAAACAGAAAATCTGAAAAAGCAACATCCCCCAAACAGAATGATACCCAACATGCATAGGTTCTGTCAAGGAAAGAGTTGCCCAACACACCAAAGTAAAGCATGTGCGTAACGGTAATTTTACTTCAGATTTTCAGCTCTGCAGACAAAGTGCGCACCTTGTGCTTTTTCTACCAAACCAACCCTTTACATTTGGAATATCCCCCATAAACCATATATTCCCTGAAAGTACACATGTTAAGCTTTCTAAGCGTACCCAGCTTGTTGTAGTGGGCTCATCTTTCTGGAAGTAATATCTCGAAGAATTCTTAGGTTGCACAGGGTTTCACAAAAAATGTACAAAAAAGCTGAATAAAAAACACCTTTTCCTAAAATATCAATATGCAAATAAGAAAAAACAAGCTAAATCTGAAAGTGCAAGGTCCCCCGAGCAGAACAATACCCAACATGCATAGGTACCTGTAACCTTTTGACTGCCAGTCTACTTGAGATTTTGTCACCCTCTCCTGACAGGATATTTTTCACCATTTTGCGTGATGTTTAACTGTGATTTTTGCAGGAATTTCCAAGAAAATGGCATATATTCTTTTTGTGGCAGAGTTTAGGCTTTAACATGAAATGTCTTGTTTGTATTTTTTCAACTTTTTTTAATATCTTTAAATAAATAAATAAAAAAAAAATTATTTTTTAAATTGTCTCCTTTATTTTAACAAAAACATTTATTTTATTAAAGAAAACCATATTGCATGTGAAAGCCCCATTTCTCCCGATTACAATGATACCATATGTATCGGTAGCCCCCCGTTCCTGTCCAGGTGATCCCCTAAACTGAAAAGAGCACTTTATAACATTTACAAATAAAATACAACTGCTATCCACATCATAAAGGGTTAAATAAAAAAAAATTGGTGTGGGGTCCCCCTTCACGGGGGGGGGGGGGGGACACCATTTCTTGGAGGAATTTTAAGGTTTTTTTTTTGGGAGGCAGGTAATGGGGGGTCTCAGGGTTAATGGCAAGTCACCCACTAGCCGCAGGTGACTTGCCAGACCCAGAGCCCTGTGAACTGGTATAAGTGGTCTCATAGATCCCTTACCAGTTCACAAAGGGTTAAAAGTAAAAAAAAAAAAAAAAAAAAAACACACAGAAACACACTTTAAAAATAACTTTATTAAAAAAAAAATATTTTTTGTAATTATTTTTTTTAATACTTACCATCCATCCCTGTGTCCCACGCTGATCACTTAGGCTTCTGCTCTCCTGCTGCTGCTGGAAGCCTTTTATACCTACTGGGTTACAGATAACAAAGGGTTAATTTAAAAAAAAATGACATAAGGGAGGGGGACCCCATTTTATTTTGGGATTTTTAAGGGTTGAAACCCTTAAAAATCCCCCCCAAAAATGGCGTGAGGTCCCCCCTACCCAGCATAACCAGCCTGTGACCAGCTATGGGGGCTTGTAGAACAGGGCGCAGGGGCCAGCTTTAGTGGCCCCTGGCCCTGCCGGCTACAAGCCGTCATAGCCTAGGGCCACGGCTCTTCTGCCCCCCCCCCCCCCTGGGCTTGGGGAGGCAGGTAATTTGGGGGGCCAGGGGTTAATGGCAAGTCACCCGCTAGCTGCAGGTGACTTGCCAGACCCCCGAGCCTTGTGAACTGGTATAGGGGTCACATGGACCCCTTACCAGTTCACAAAGGGTTAAAAATAAAAAAAAAGACACACACATTATTTTTAAATAACTTTATTAAAAAAAAAAAAAATGTTTACTTTACTCACCTCCGATCTTCATTTCCTGTGTCCCGCGGTGATCTGATGTCAGTGACGGCTGGGCAGAGGAGGGGGGAGGCAGGCGATCGGACGATCGCCTACCCCCCTCCTCCTCTGTCCAGCCGTCACTGGCATCTGACGGCTGAACCGCCGGGTGCCCCGATGACACCCGAAGGGGCGGGGCCTGAATCCAAGATGGCGGCCGCCATCGGAAGCTGCGGAGGGAGGAGGGCTGTTATGCCCCCTCCAGAAGACAGAAGAGTGGGGGGGGTGATCGGAGCCCCCCCCCGTGAAGAGGAGAGCCTGCGGGAGCCGGCGGGGACAAAGGTAGGTAACTGTCATTTATTTATTTTTTCTGCAGGAAACCGGGCGGCTACTGAAACGGGGGAGGGATCCCATATTTTGTGCACTCCCCTGCAGCTGGAGGAGCCCCGATGGGCGATCGGAGCCCCTCTGGCTGAAGAGGAGACCCGGCCGGATCGAACGAGGGGTCAGGTAAGTGTCTTTTATTTTTACTTTTTTTGTAATTACTGGGGAAAATCAGGCACGTAAATTTTACGTGGCTGGCGTTTAACGGTTGGAGAGGCAGCCACGTAAAATGTACGTGGCTGGCAATAGAAGGGTTAATGCTTACCTTAATCTCTTGTTCTTATTCTTCCTTGTCTTTAATGCTTACGTTAATCTCTGTTTCTTATTCTTCCTTGTCTTTAATGCTTACCTTAATCTCTTTTCTTATTCTTTGTCTTCTTCTCCTTCTTCTTTCCATTCCTTGTCCCATATACTTACCTTTTGGGACATGTAACAGTATGATTATGTTGTGATAACGTACATTGGCAGGAAATAAAACACACCAAACTTTTTTTTTTGTTTTTTTACTGTAAACCTTATTTTTTTAGAACTGTTTAAATATTTTTTAAAATGTTAAAACTAACAATATTAAATCTTTAATAAAAATGGGTGGCTCCTTTAAAATAGTTGCCGTTTTCTTTGATCTGTGAAAGAAAAACATCATCATTTTTAGTTTTTTTTTTTTTTTTTGGTGGACATGAGTTTAAACAATTTTTCAAATAAATAACTAAAACTTACATTGCTTTTGGGCAACAGGGTGTCTGGGGCGCAGCCTCCTCCCTGGGTCCAGCATAACGTCCGGCTGTGTATCTGTTTGGATCAAAAACACAAGTATATTATTTACAATTTGTGCCTCCTGAATGTCAGATTAGGTTATGCTTCTATGCATCATACTGAGGTCTAAGGGGCCCTCATACTCACTGGCAGAGGAGGGGGTGGGCGTTGGCACTGGCGGTGGGCCACCTATACCTTCCCCAGATTCGTCCAACACTGGGCTGCGGGCTCTTCTCCGGGTGGGGTGGCAACGCATAGCCCATTCATTAGCTGCAATATAAACACAATCATAAAAAGAGGCCCAGCCAAGGCCAGTGTGATTCTTGCATGTCAAGTAGCCAAACTTACCTGTAAAATGTTTACCAAAGTACCGCCTCACCCGGGGCCTATGCCTCCTCTTTAAGTCAGACCAGTGTTGGGCGATCTGGGTGAATGTATAGGTGGTACCCGAAATGCGGGCAATCGCGTCCACCACCGCCAGCGCCAACGTCCTCTTCTGGAAATCGCACGACAGGTAATCGTAGCGGTTCCTCAGCATCATCTGTTTGTACAAAACACAATGGAACAGCATTAGTCACACATACAGTATACATGTCAAAATGTCAAGCTCGTCATTCCTGCTCACATGGGCCTAGTTCTCCAATCTGCATCTAGCCTAGTTTTCTGTTGCGCACATGTTATAAACTAAGCTGGTGTAGTAGTTTACGTTAACAAGTCAGTTGTTCCTCACTAATCTTGCCCTGGCATAGTTATTTTTTGTTTAGCGGCTTGTGCGCGCACATAAACGCACGCTCGCCTACTCACATCCATGATCATTTTATCCTGCTCCTCCGTATAGATGGCGGGCGACATCTTTCTTAGGCTTCCGGATCAGGTTATGACGTTCCCCCGCGGTGGCGTGCGTGTGCTGCAGAACACGCCCACACGGGAATACTATTTAAAGGTCAATGCACTCAGCTCTTATCACTATGGCAGACCAAAAGGGAGCCGTAAGACCCCCAAAAGGCCAGAGCCACATACTAGCCGCACAGATAAACCTCACCAAAAACAACACAAGAGCCGGGAGGGACATGCACATACTACAAGGGTGGAGAAGGCAGCCACACAGTCTGCTCACAAAAAATCTCGTCAAACCATGCAGCCTCCACCTCCTCCACACACAAAGCATGCAGCAAAAACAAGACACAAAACCAAGGGGAAGCGTAGGTCCCAAACCACTACCCCACCCAGGCCAACCATCCCTCTTCCTCCACATTCTGTGTCCCCAAGTACCACAACCACAGAATCAAGAGAGAGCTCCACAGGCACCCAGACATTATCAAAGAGCACCACACACACTCCATCACACTCACCCATCAGCCCTACTAACCCAAACTACTCACCAGACAGACAGCCATCAATCTCGTCTGCTGCCGGGGACACCACACACCCATGTGGGCGCCAGCTGCGCCGTGGCTCACTTACAGCCCGTTTTTGTGATGTCCAAAGCATGGCTGTAGCCACTGGTGTTTGTGAGCACTATGATGCCCTATTTGGGCATTATTCAAAATCCACAACAAAGCAGGCCAAGCAGGAGATTTGGAATAACATTTGCCGGCAAGTTAATAGTGTTGGTTCTGTGAGGAGAGATGTTGAGCAAATTATGCGAAAATTTGGTGACCTGAAATATTATGGTAAAAAAAAAAAATGGACATGCGCCGCCAGCAGAGGTAAAGTCCATTTAGAGTGTAAATGCATGTATAGGCTGCTTTGTAACAGGATGTAACACTTATTAGGTGTGCTTTAATCTTCCCCAGCCTGCAGACAGGGGTGGAATCCCCACTAAAATCATCCTAACACCAGCAGAAGAACATGTGTTTACATATATTCACCCGGCAACCCTTCAGGGCCTGCCAGGGGGCCAAGACACAGACAGGAATGTCAGGTCCGGAGGTGAGTATGTTTTTACATTGAGACTTTTAAATGGGTACCCAAACAGTTTTAGAATCCTTAATACACACTGGCCTTTGCTGAAACACTAAAAGTACATTCTCTCGTCCCAGAACCAACTCAAGACATGCCACAAGGCCAAACTACCCCTGGCTTGTCCCAGGGGACCATGCAACAACTGCCTTCAGTCCACACAAACCAACCTGAGTGTTTGGATGAGGTAAGTCAATGGTCCACTGTGTAGACTTATGAAATTGCACTTGCATCCATTTAATGTTAAATAGTGGACTCAATACCTGCTACATTTCTTGGCAGAACCTCCCCAGTCCACCAATTATAGAAGACATTCGTGATTTGGAGGAGGAGGACACAATTCAGATGCAGCCAAGGCCAACCAAACCAGTGGGCGAACATCAGATCCAACATGCCCAGCAACTTCAGCCCCTGGTGTCCACTAACCCAACCTCTGTGGCACCAACCTCTTCTGTTGTCCGCACAACAGACTCTGCGCCAAGCCAGCCACCAGCAGCCACTCAATCTGGAGCAGAACCACCCACCCGTGCCAGTGGCAGAACACATCCAAGACGACATATCAGCCAGAGGAGACAGCTGCAGATCATGGAGGAAGCCTGGCACCAGGAGAATGTTGAATTTTCTGCAAACACACAGAGATTTAATGAAACTGTGTGTACCCAAATCATCTCGATGTCTACCCAATTAGAGGTTTTAAACCAAAATGTCTCTGGGCTGCTGCAAGAAACCAGACAACTAACCAGGCATATGGGTGAAATAGTCCACCAATGGCAGCTCATTAATCAGAGCCTTGCACATATTGCCGCAAACATTCACACACACCAGCCATCAACTGCCACCTCATACTCTTCATACCACTAAATGGATGTGTTTATGTATTTGACCCCACGTTAAGCTTTACAGAATACAACCAAAAAGTTTGTATCTTAATTTTTCCTGGTTCACCAAAAATTAAACAAAACCAAACAAACAAAGGAATGTTATTGATGATAAAACATTGTCCACAAGTTGGGAACGGATCGCCTGTGCTGTGCCACTTTGGGATCCGGAGTAGGGAGGTGTGACTTCTTCCGAAATCTGTAAAGTGGCTTCAGGCAGGTCAGTGTATCTTGATACCCGGCTTTGTATGGGCAGGTTGGGCATGACCCCACACGCAATTATTATTTTGATGACCTTGGCGGCCTCATACAGCAGGCCAACCCCAGTCTGGTCCAGACAGCGGAAGCGCATATTCATCAAGTCAAAGGCCCGTTCCACCACTGAGCGAGTCCTCCTATGTGCAGTGTTATACCGCTCCTGGGCCTGCGAGGATGGGTGGAGGATGGGGGTGAGTAACCAGGGGAGCAATGGATAGCCAGAATCACCTGCCAAAAAATATACACAAAATAAGCACACACCATAATACAAAAAACAAATGACAAATGGGCCCCTTTGCCACATATGTAGTGGCAGGCCCCATAACCAGCCGAGACAGAGAAACCTAAACAACAAACATCTAAAGTGTATCTAAACAAGTACTATCATGCTACTAAGGAAGAGCCACAAGTACCTTACATGCTACTTCCAAATACGGCATGTTCGGTTACTTTAAACTGCTAAGAACAGGGAACAACAGACAGAGGCCTAAGGGGAAGAGGCTCAATAATGTGCTGTTTAGCATTCCAGCATTAGTGAACAGGGACAATAGGTGAGCTGTGCAGTGTCAGTGCAAAGCACAGTTCTGATGAGGCAACATGCACATCCACCCAGCACACTCCTGTACAATGACTCTGGGATGTAACATAGCTAAAAGGGCCAGGACAGAAAGGTATAGTGGCGAATCACAAACAAAGCCATAGGAGGAAATACTGGTAAGTAAGTGAGTGTAAACTTCTACTGTCTCATTGGAGTCTATAACAGATTAGTGGGGTACAGGCACAGAGCAATCAGAAAAATCATGCTGGACGGCGACAACTATTTTAAAACACATACGCTGGCATGTCGGCTATATTATAAAAGCCAACTTAACCGCATTGCAGGCTTCCGCTGTGTCACAGAAAAAATACATTTGGTGCCAGGGTAGCCATGCCATCCAAAAACTTGGTAAGGCTGCGGCTCAGCGTAGACTGGGACATCCCCACGGAGAAGGCACCCAGTCTCTGGAACGAGCCGTTTGCCAAAAACTGCAGGCAGCCAACCAATTTGGTCATACCTGCAATTGCATGCCCCTTCCTTGTGGTGCGGGCTAACCATGGCCGCAGCTGCCTATACAAGTCCTGGAGAGAAACACGGTTAAGGCGGGTGAGCTCGAATAGCTCAAGGTCATGCATGGCATCGATGTCCAGACGTGTTCGGTGCAGCCTGATTTCTGCCATGCTCAAAAGAACCAGGCCGCGTAGCTGACGCCTTTGATGCTCGCACACAGCAGAATGCATTTCAAAGTCACGGAGCACAAATACGGCTGCTAAGACTGCCCGTAAGTGAAGCGTCGACACCCTCGTTAAATTGGGCTGGTTTCAATCGGAAATCAAGGCTCTGAATCAATTCAAACACAGACCAATCAACGGGCCGTCCGTTTTCACGGAGTTCAGCCTCTTGTGAGCCGTCAATCGGAAAGGCGCATGCCGACACACCTGAGCGTATAAACGCACACAAAAAGCAACGTAGCACCCTTTCATGCCCCGATCACAGCCCAAAACCAACGGGAAAACGTACGGGATAGCTGAACGGGGAGGCTCTGCATCAGGGCATTAGTGTGTGTAGCATCTAGAATATATAATATATATATAGTAATAGTGACGTCGTGGAGCATGATTTGCATATAGTGCGTGTCACATCTAGAACATATAGTATATACATAGTAATAGTAACATTGTGGTGTCATCACTTGTGGCACATGCAGGGCAGTTTCTATGTAAAATAGCACTCAGCACAGTAAGGTAAAAGATCTCCCCCCTCCTCCCTCATCCTATGGCGCTGTTGCCCCATACAGGTATGTGCCATGCTGTGCCTCCCCCCATAGCAGCAGGCAGTGCCCCCCATGACTGAGCCCAATACTGAAGGATGAGGGGCCTGTTTATGGCTGGCACCACTAACATTGGCCTTGACCCATCTGCAGAAAACAGGATTGGCTGGAATAAAGACACCCCGGAGCAATCACCCTGCTCATCTGCCTGCTCCTAGAAACAGCCCTGGGCACATTGCTTGTGTCTAGAACAATTATTATATACATAGTAATAAATGACATTGTGGCACATGGTGGACCTTTCCATATTGCTCTTGCTTAATCCGTGCAGCTGTGCGCACTCCTGCTCCTAGGCATTCAGATGGGCCTGGTGCGCGGGGGGGGGGGCACTCCACAAGGAAACTGGGAATGCGCCTGCTACCGCTTCCTATACCAACACACAATTCAAAACAACAGCCTAAAGCTCTGTTTGGACAAACACTGTGAGCGCGGGAATGGCTGAAAGGTGAGTGGAGTAGGAGATCTGGGGGGTTTCACACAACTGGGCATCCCAAATCTGGATACCCCCGGGACAAGAACTAATGACAAGGATAGGCAACATCCTGGTGATTTTGACTATCCTGGCTTTTTGCCCCGCTGTGTGAAACCCTCCAGGTCTCCAAAACCAACTCACTTCTTCCCAGTCTCAAAGTCGCCCCGGCTGGTGCCAACCCTTGTCAGCAGTGTAACGCCACATCACTGGGTAGTGATAGCAACATTGCGGCGACGGCCTGCCTGCGTGTAATGTAACATACTTTATGGGGCCGGGGCACAGTACAGAAGGGCCAGTGTGACCAAAAAAGTCCCGGGTCGTTTTTGAATCCCAGTCCGCCCCTGAGAACAGCCGTCATGCTCTTATCACATGTACATATGCTGATGTATAGGAATGTGAAAGCATGAGATCATTTGTGCTATAAGGCTATAAGTACTCTGTGATAATTAAAATGGATGTGTATGTCCAAAATGTATGTAAGAAACACCCCTTTGCTTGACTATAATAAAGCTTCCAAGAGAGGTCAGAAAGAGGACTTTCTCTGAGATATACAGAAACCACGCAGTGTGTGATGTCTGGTCAGAGGTGAGGGGATAAGCAGCTACTGCTTTGTGTGAACAGCACCCATTTTGTTTTCATTTTGTATATCCTAGACATCATTTGATGGAGCATCATGAGCATGTAATACACATAGCTGCCAGGAGTTAAGTTTCTATTTCTCGGAAAGCACGTGATTTCTTGTAAATGATGTGACATGACGAGAGCACCTAGTTTCACTTTCATCACTAGATTGTAGGCGTTCCTGAATAGTTATTTGTGCTGTCTCCAGCGCTGAGGAGTTTGACGGCGACTCTATGCAGACGGACTAGAAGAGCCAGTGAAACCTATTAACCCTTTCAAGAGGGTGTCCCCAATCCAACAACCAATGATTTAATCAAAGGAGAAATGCGAAATTTCCCCGACACTGCTGAATCACTTTAAACTAGAAACTGCTCTGGCTATACATTACCACATATAATAAATACAGTAAAAATCTGCACTCAATATGATAAAAAAGACAGAAAACTGAAAAAGCTATAACTGCTGCTGCATGTGAAAAATGACTCCAATATCCTCAGGTCATAACAGCATTGAGATACAATAAAGAAACACAGATCAGAATATTTTATAGGAAATAGGAAAAATAAATGTCTCTCAACACATTTCATGTGTCCTCCGCCATACAGGTGTGCTCACCAGATATATTGTTATAAAAGGAGCAGAGGCAATGTCCCCAGCTCCAGCCTCAGCTAAGTCTCCCTTTCTGTCCTCAGTTCATATATGTTGGGATTAAAACAAATCTTGACAATGATTCCTCTGCATTTATTTATTAAAAATGTTGCCGTCAAATCATCGAACATAAAAGTTTATAAATTGTAACCATTTTTACTCATTGTCCAGCCACCAGGGCAGATTGTCAGTCATATTGGCTTCCCGATGGTGGAATATCCTTTAACGGATTTGGGGGGACGCACCAAGGCCTGGCACATCCCCCTAATTGCAGTAAATGGAGGGGGCATACCAGCCTCAGTGTGAGTAATGGTGGGGGGGGGCAGCCTGCCACCATGAAGCCGGATGTGATGGAAAATAGGTCCAGGTGGTGCGGGAATATAACGAATAGGTGAGCTCCAGAGCGCCAGACGGGCAGGCTGATTCATTACTAGCGCCAGGTACCGACAGATGAGCGCCTGTAGCGCAGATTGCGAGGCGACCGCTAGTAGTCACTGTGCTCGGCCATGGTTCGTTGTTTCAGAGCGCCTCAGTCGCTGGCCAGCATTGATGAATATGATGTGTGAGTCGCAGTACTACGCTGTATGGGAGCGAACGGTAGCGCCAGCTCAATGCGACCGACTCACACCACATTCATTAAAAAACAGCCTCAAACAGCGCCGGCGCTAAAAATCATGTAGTTGTAGCCCATAGCGCCAGAAGCTGTGTGATTAAAGTCTGTTTTTGAACATGTATCCGCTAGTAACAAAGCAAAAACATATGGAATTACATTGTTATAACATTGTAACATGAACACTTTAATACCAGACATGTAAGGACAATTCTGCATAAAAATATTATTAATCCAAAAAGTTTTCAAAAATTTCATTTTCTAGGCCAGGTTACATGTCAGAAAGTTTTTAAATTAAAAAAAAAATAAATTAAATACAATTGGGATCAGGAAAGGGATTTAAGGATCTTCCATAAAAATGTATGGGAAAGCGCCAGGTAGCGACAGGTAAGACGTGGTGCTCTGCAAGGCTGAACACCGGCGCTGTACACTGAGCCTTGGATAATGATGAATCGTACACTACATGGCGTTGTTCCAATTGCTCTACAGGTTTGGCTTCATAAATGTGTAATTGCGTGCCGTGCGTTCACCTGACGCTACCTGCCGCTATACCTTCATGAATAAAGCCCTAAGATTAATCATCCACTGGAACAAATGATCAGTGTCTGGGGCCTCCATAGTGGCATACTAAGGGTTAATATCCGTTCCATTACCCTGATAGGACCAAGTGTTTAAAATCTGTGCCACACCCCCTCACTGTGTTTGTGTCCACATTTCTGCATAGGATGAGGTAGTTTATTATGGCTCTGAGTAACCGTGTTTCTCCTTGTCCCTAGATTCACTGCGTCTAAAAGCACAGAGCAGCGTATGGCAGAATATGGCTATAATGATAGCAGCACCCATGTCATTGGTAACTCACCGCAAGTTTCCCCTTTTTCTCATATGGCAGTAAATCTGCCTGAGGAGGTGCGCATTTAAGGAATAACCAGCCATGGAAAGGCCCTGGAAAATGCTGGAGAGCTTGGGCGAGCTTGGGTGAGGAGATGGCTGGTTTGAGGCTGTTTTTTCTTGCCCGTGGTTGGTGGCTGTGGCCTGGGGCCTGGATCAATGTGCTAGCAGGTGGGGATGACTGGTCCGGGGCTTCGGTTCCCCTGCCCATGAATGGCAACAGCTGTGAAAGCCTGGGAGAGTGGTGGAGACGTGATGGAGGAGCGATGCTTCCACCCTACATTGCAGGTGCTATCTTGCAGAATTCCCTCACAAAGCACCCAGAGGTCAGGAGAGGAGCCAAAAAAACGCTGTGGGCTCATCAAGGTAGGATCCGACACACCTCTCTTATCTGTTGCTGATTGGTTTATGTCACTATTTAAGTAAAGGCTATAGGGCAGCAAAGGTAACATGTGGGTCCTTACGCCTTTTTAGTGATCGTGCCTGTCTTTTAACTTGGGGCACAGGTCCAGATCGGAGTCTGGTGGCCCAGAAGAGAAGAAACTTAGGAAGTGCTCAAGGCCCAGGAGAAGCTCCAGGCACTCAAGATCATGCTCAAGATCGCACCATAGATCTTAACATGGAGATCATCGCAGCAGAGCTCCCAGTTGCAGAAACTGTGGGGCGTCAAACGCACCGGGCAAAAGAGACTCTGTACCAGATGCCTGTGGGAGCTGCTGGTATCTGAGGCAGGGCCTGGTGGACACTCTAGAGGCCATTAGGGCCATAGTGAGAGAAGAGGTGGATTCCAGAACCCGAAACTCAAAACCATCAGGCTCTAATCTGACCCCCCAAGCCCGACCAGGTGCAGGAGCAGGGGTGGAAGAAGACCAGGAAGATGAGGGCAGTCTACACGAATTATAGTTTAAATTCACTCTCATCGAATCAGCAGTGGGGGATGCCCTTCAGTAGGAAGCCAAATATTACCCACAACTGGGTAAAGCTGTCCTAACCTTCCTGATGTTCGGTGAGATCGAAAGTATTTTTATGCAAGAATTGGCATCAATGGAAAAAAGAAGTCCCTAAGAAACAGGTCCACTACACTGTACCCCTTGAAGATGTCTGATACCAAGATGCTGGAGAATCTGCCAGCCATGGACGCAGTCTTCCTCACGCTGGCACGTCATGTAATGCTGCCTTTAGTTGGACCAAAAGTTCGACACGGACCTGAAGAAGGCTTACTCGTCAGCAGAACCGTCCTGCTATCCGACGATATTCGTGAGGACCATAGCAAGAACCGTTAAGATGTGGCTGGGTAATATTGAGCAGGCCCTGGTGGAGATGGTTGACCCAGAGGTCATTTTACATCTCTACAGGAGCTCAAGCTGTCTGCAGATTTGCTAGGTGATGCATCAGTTGATGCAATTAGAAGTTCAGCCAGAGCTATGTTGTTGGCAGTTACTGTGCAGAGAGCACTGTAGCTCAAGATGTAGTCATTAGACCCCGTATCTAAGCAGGCAAAGATGAAAATTCCATACAATGGCGAGATCCTGTTTGTGAACAAGATTTTATTGGGCACCGGGGCCATGAATGGAAATGTCATCATTCTCCTTCCTGGAACTGTTTCGCGTCAATAAGCGTCCCAGCTATCGCCCAAGAAGCCGATATATTACGAGAATACATAAACTCTTTACTGACACAACAGGCTATTGTAGAAGTTTCAAAAACCCAAAGATCCCATGGATGGTACTCCAAGTTTTTTCTGGTGCTCAAAAATCGGGGAAGCTGAGACCAGTGGTGGATCTCAGATCACTGAAAGTGGCAAAATTCAGAATGGAAGCTTTACGCACAGTTCTGCAAGTAATGCAGTTAGGAGACTGACTACTTCCCATTGATTTAAGGGATGCCTATTTGCATGCCCCCATCCATCCTGACACCAACTTAGTCTCTAGCTTACTTTGGAGCAGCTATCTGCACTCAGAAGGGCTCCGTCTCACTTCCGGGGACAAAGTCCATGCGATCCAAGCAACTTTGAGCCAAAATCCTTGAAGCAAATGCACCACTGACAGAAATATGATGAAAATTTTGGGAACACTAACTTTAACCATTCCAATGGTAAAGTGGGCCCTGTGGCATACTAGGGCCCTTCAATGGGGATTCCTCACGCAGTGGGACAATGCCTCCCTCTCCCAGATGACTGGATGGGAGAAGCTATGGAATGGTGGGCACAGTAGGCGAACCTGCTACATTGTCGCCACTTTACTCCTCCAGTTTGGGTGATAATCACCACCAATGCCAGCTTCCATGAAAGGGGAGCCACCTGCGGGAGCAGCCGTGTGAGGGACAAATGGGACTTCAATCCTCAAAGAGTGGTCTCCACTGTTCTGGTGATCAGGGCAGCCAGGTTAACCCTGTTAACATTCGAGGAACATCTGAAGGGCCAGGCAGTGATGCCTCGGATGGACAATGTGACAACCTGCGCTTACATAAGGAAGCAAGGTGGGACCAGGAGAGCTTCCATGATGTGGGAGGTCTCCCCTATATTAGAACGGGTACACTTGTCGCATATCTCGGCAACTCACATTCGGTATAGGTTGGTGGATACACTATCGAGAACCAACCCGAACAGCGAGGAGTGGGCCTTGAAGATCGGTGTCTTCAAGCAATTGATGACCAGATGGGACCTGCCAAAAATTCTTCAGCAGGTACCCTTGTGCAAGCACAGAGGGGGCAGAAGCATTGAATTGGTGTATGCATTTCCCACCAATGCCCCTAGGATTCAAATTCCTACAGCTGCTGAAACAATGGCCACTGAGGGTGATTGCAAGCATTCCTTACTGGCCAAGGAGAACATTTACTTCTGGCTCAACAGATGGCCCTCGATAGCCCCGTGTTTCTACCTCAAGACAGAGATCTTCTCCATCAGAGTCAGTAAATTCATCCCGATTCAGCATGTTTCTACAGTTTGGCTTGGACAAAGGCTTAAAGTGGACCAAAACCCAGGATTTTGACTATTTTGGGCCTTGGTCCTTGCCCCCGGTGTGTGAAAGCTTCCAGGTTGCCCAATCTAACTGACCCTCCCGCGGTCCTACTGTACACACGCGCGGCCTTTCATCCAATCAGTGTGCTTTGATCAGCTCCCGTCCCTTTCGTCTAATAGCTGGTTCAAGGCGAGTGAATCCAAGCGCGCTGGCGTCTGCTTCCCCTGCTACCCTCTAACAGGAGGCATGCCCGCACTGCCGACCATCCACAAATTCCTGATGTGGGCACGTGCACTCCTAAAGGGGTAGCAGGGATGCTACTTATAGATTCCAGGGTCATCAGAGCGTGGTTTTTGGTTCCTGAAGAGTGACGTTTCCGCTATCTCGGCCCTGTATGAGATACACCAGGCCATCAACGCTCTAACGGCACAAGTCTTTAAGGCTGTGATCCAGATAAGACCTCCCAGAAAGTCTCCTTTTCTTCAATGGGGTCTTGGGAAAATCCTCCTTTTTCTGAGCCAGGAGCCCCTCATGACTCTAGATAAATGTTCTTTACAGGATCTGACCCTTAAAGTGGACCAAAACCCACGGCTATAAGTTTCCCAGGCTGATCGATTCCCTTCCCCCGGGGGCATCTAAAATCGGGATGCCCGCTGTGTGAAACCCCCCAGGTCGCCCATACACTTACCTTCTTTTCAGGTCCAACAGTGCATGCATGCGCCCTCTAGCAGGGCGCGTGCCGCGGGCAGGCATTTGTGAATGGCCGGTGTGGGCACGCTCCCTGTTAGAGAGAAGCGGGGGATGCGGCAGTCAGCACGCTGGGAGCCGCTCGCCTTAGACGAAGGGACGTCAGCGTGTTGAATGGACGAGCGGCCGCACATGTGGCGTAGAACTAGGAAGAGGCGAGTTTGTTTTGGCGATCTGGAGGGTTTCACTGTGTCAGCGTGCGCCTTTTTCCTAGCTGGTGATTCAGCAACAGTGATAATCTCAGGTTTTTTTTCTCATGAAGTGATTCTTTTACTACTATGAGAATTTATTGTAACTCTAATTTATATATCGAGGCTATGGTCTGCTGTGGCATGGTCAGCAACAGGCAAGGCAGAGTTGTCAGGAGATCTGGTTAGACAAGGCAGGGTCAGCAACAAACTTGGCTTTAGAGTAGAAATGGGGCAGCAAATCCTCTGTCAGGGCAGTTAAAATAGTGAACATACTGACAAGCATACCCAGGGCTGGCCCAAGACATTGTGCTGCCTGGGTCCAAGAGTGAAATGCTGCCCCCCCCCAAATTAAAAAAAAAAAAACACCAACAGCCACGTTATTTTGAACCTCAGTATTTTTTATATAACCCTATTTAAATAAATAGAAAAACAGCTTGTCATGGGCAGACAAAATCAATAACAAAAACATTGCAATCAACTATACATGAAATGAGATTGGTGCTTTCCGAGCCTTCTTGGCTGCAAATAAACATACTGCTTCCTTCAGGTGGACTGTTTGGACTAGTTCATGTTCAATTGATATTGTTGCCACTTACCTTTCCCCTCTCCAGCAGCGCTTGCGCAGGCTCTTGTCCAATCAGAGCCATTTGCAGAAGGATGTAAACACTGAAATGGGCTCTGATTGGATGAGAGACTGCGCATGCATCATTGAACCGAGGAGAGGTGAGTTTTACTGGGTGAACTAGGGTTTTTTTCACATAGCATGGCATCCCAATTCAGCATGCCCTGAGGGAACAGAACAAAACTCATTAGCGGCTGGCCTGAAAGATTCCAGGGCCGGGCACTGGTTATCCACGGGGTGTCCTGATTCCAGATGCCCCACTGTGTGAACCCCCTAGGGCGCCTGTAAACGCTTACCTTTCCCCTCTCCAGTGGCACTTGCGCGGGCTCTCGTCCAATCCATTCTCCCAATGCGCCATTGGACCGAGGAGAGGTGATTTTTACTGGGCAAACTGGGGGTTTTCACATAGCGCAGAATCTCAATTCGGGTTTTGTTCCACTTTAAGTGAACCAAAACCCAGGATTTTCACTATCCTGGGCTTTGATACTTACTTAGGAACAACCGGATTTGTGATGCCCCACTCTATAAAACTCCCCAAATCTCCCCAAAGACTCACCTTTCCCTCGTCCCACAGTGCATGCACAAGCCCTCGTTCAATGAGCACTTTATGTCATGCATTTAATGCACAGTATAAAGTGCCATTTGTACGAGAGCTGCGGCACAGGGTAAAAAGGAGCAGTTACATCCCTGGTCTCCCTCCTGTGTGAGGCCTGCTCCCACTCCCCTAACCCGTGACCGGAAACCACGGTGTGTAACTACTGAAGTGACCTGGGGATCTTACTGGGGGGCTTACACAATGGGGCATCCTGGAAAGGGATCAGCCTGCCCCGACGGATGGTCCATTGTACACCCCCCCCCCTAATGTAACCCCCACAGCCCTCGGGCGATAAGACTTACCTTAAGGTTGGCAAATTTGGAGGTGCTCCCCCACTCGCGTGTACATCTGATGGAGCGCCTGCCGAGACCACGCCCCCAACTCCGGCACTTAGCTGACACGCCGCTCCTGTCATAGGAAGGAGACAGGTGCCAGCAGGGGAGGGGCGGAGCTGGAAGGGGCGGAGCTAAGCTGGGCTGGGTGGTAGGGTGAGCTGGGCAAGGTGGAGCTGGGGTAGGTGGAGGCGGAGCTGGGCTCGGCGAGCTGGGCAGAGGCGGAGCTGGGCGGAGCTGGGCGAGGCGGAGGAAGAGCAGGATTGGGCTGGCGTAGGTGGAGGTGGAGCTGGAATGGGCTGGGCGAGGCGGAGGCGGAGCAGGAATGGGCTGGGGGAGGCGGAGCAGAAATGGGCTGGGGGAGGCAGAGCTAAAATGGGCTGGGGAGGCGGAGCTGGAATGGGATGGGGGAGGCGGAGGCGGAGCTGGGGGAGGCGGAGGCGGAGCTGGGCTAGGCGAGCTGGGCAGAGGCGTAGCTGGAATGGGATGGGGGAGGCGGAGGCGGAGCTGGGGGAGGTGGAGGCGGAGCTTGGCTGGGCGAGCTGGGCAGAGGCGTAGCTGGAATGGGCTGGGGGAGGCGTAGCTGGAATGGGCTGGGGGAGGCGGAGCTGGAATGGGCTGGGGGAGGCGGAGCTGGAATGGGCTGGGGGAGGTGGAGCAGGAATGGGCTGGGGGAGGCGGAGCTGGAATGGGCTGGGGGAGGTGGAGCAGGAATGGGCTGGGGGAGGCGGAGCTGAGCTGGGCTGGGGATTGCGCGCACAGTTGAGTAGAGGCAAAGAGCAGAAAGTGGGGGGAGTAATAGAGGGATTGCCGCCCTCCCTGCATCGGCGGCCAATAAGGAGGCATCGCTGCATGCAAGATGATTTCTTTTTCATTAAATGGTCGCTGTGCCTAGTGGCAAATACGTCGCGATGTTCCTGCCCGCTGCTGCCGCCCACCTCTGCCGCCAAATACATACCTCCCAACTTTTGAAAGCAAGAAAGAGGGACAAATGTGGCATTTTTGTTACCATTAAGCCACGCCTTTAGCCACGCCCATAAAGGGAAACACCACCTAAGAATTACATAATGATAATAATAAAACTGGCACACATGCATACAATAGTGTGATAGTGTGAGAAGAGGGAGAACGACAAGAGAAAGGAGAAAATGGAGGAAGAAAGAGAGAGAGGGGAAAAGAAAGTAAGAGGAAAAAAAGGAGAAAGTTAGAAGGTTGGGAAGAAGAGTAAAGAAAGAAAAGGAGAGAAAAAAAGAATGTGAGAAATGGAGAGAAGGGAAAATAAAAAGAAGGAAGTGAGTGAAGCAAGGAAGAGAGGGAAAACAGAAGTGGGAGAGGTAATGAAAAAAGAGAGAGAGAATGTATAGCAATAGTGAGTGAAAGAAAAGAGAAAGGGAGGAAGAGGAAGGGAGGAAGAAGGTGAAGAAAGAGGGGAGGGAGAGGGGGAGTGAGAGAGAAATAAAGAGAGAGAGTAAAGAGGCGGGTAGAAGACAGGATGGAAAGAGGAGAGGAGGAATGGAGTAAGAGAAACAGGGAGGGAAGGGAAGAAGGGAGAGAAGGAAGTGAGAACTGAAGGACAGGGAATAAGAAAGAGGAAGGGGAGTGAAAGAGCAAAAGGAAGGAAGAAGGCAGTAGGGGAGTGAGGGAGAAAGAGAGAGTGAAAGGTGGAAAGGGAAGAATGTAAGGAAGAAAGAAAAGGTGAGAAAAAGAGAGGACGGAAGGAAGGAGCGGGAAAAGAAAAAAGAGAGAGGAAATGCAGAGGAGGAGAGAGAGAAGGGAAGGGTGAAAGGAAGGAGTGAGGGAAAGGATGAAGGAAAGAGATAACAAAAGAGAAAGAGAGAAGGAAAGTTGAGAAAGAGATAGAATAAAGCGTGGTGGAGAGAGAGAAAGAAAGGGAGGGAAGGAAAAAGAAAGAGAAAAACACAGCGAGAAAGGTACGGAGGGAGAAAGATAGAGGAAGAGAAAAAGAATGAAGGAATGGACAAATAAAAGAAGCAAGATAGTTCAAAAAATTAAAGCAGGGAGAAAAAGAGAGAGATGGGGAAGGAAGGGAGAAAGAGAAAAAGGACAGAGAGGGAGAAAAAGACAGAGAATGGAAAGGAAACACAGAATAGAATTGAATGAGGCCACAACTAATACATCATTCATTTGCCTTTTCTCTCCTTTACTGTTGTGTCCTGCCAGTGTGACACCTCCAGGACACCGGCAGCCGGACATTTCTTAACGGGGCGGGAGCGCGGGACATGGGGGGCTTCCCGTGAAAGTCCCGGGCAAATCGGGACACTTGGGGGGTATGCAAATATGTTCCCGCCGCTGCCAGCAAAGTGCCGCCCCCCTTAAAGTGCCGCCTGGGACCATGGAGCCACCGGGTAAGGCCGGCCCTGAGCATACCCCCCAACTGTCCCGCCCTGCGAAGGCTGGTTGGTTGAGCTTGAATGGTGGGCGGGACTATGTCTCTCTCCTGCCCGATAGTGTCAGTGGCCGAGCTGGAGAGAAAGGCAGCAGCAGCAGCAGCAGCACAGACTCTGCCTTTGAGCAGAGCTACAGCCAGGAGGGAAGCAGCACACGTCACAGACATAAGAATGAAGAACCATCTGCAGATTGAAGGTGCAGACTCATATACATAGCCAGTGCTCTTTTTTCCCCACATGTTTCCCCCAGTGCTGCTATGACTGTCTTGCCCTCCCCCGCACCTCACAAGCTTTACAGCAAGCAGCTATCTTTGGCTGTTAACCCTTCCCTATACAAATCACTTTCTGTCGGCTCCTTTTGGAAGAAAAAGAAAACATCAATTGCAGGCCTTCTAAACGTGCTGCCACACATCTGTGTAGCTCACATGAAAGTAGATCTCAAACTGTATACCTGTGTTATGCTTAAAGAAGACCAAAACTGAATTTTTAGCTCCACAAAAGTTTTGGTACACTTCACAAGGCATCCTGATTTGGGATGCCTGTGTGTGAAACCCTCCGGAACTCTCCTTACTAAACTGGCGAAACCCACAACGCATGTGCCTCTTGCAAGCATCATTGCAGTGTGTAGCAATACATGACCATTGCCTTGCATGAGTGTGTGTGTGTGTGTGTGTGTGTGGAGGGGGCTTGCATGCAGGGTGTATGTTTGCCTAAATCTTTATGTTTCCCTTTGTAGGGGGGCTTGCCTGTCTGTCTGTGTGTGTGTGTGTGTGTGTGTGTGTGTGTGTGTGTGTGTTTTCATGTCTTTTATTTGTTATTATGTATTTTTTAGGTGGTGTTTCCCTTTAAGGGCATGGTTGGGGCGTGGCTTGGGCATGACTGGGGGCGTGGTTTAATGCCAAAAAATGTCCCTCTTTACTGTTTTCCAAAGTTGGGAGGTATAGATAAGACAGTCAGTGACATGCTAGTCACTGGGGTTTTTTTTTTTTTTAAACTGTCCTCCAATCAGTTGACGTGTGGCCAGAAGACAAATGGCTCTGGACAAGAGCCTGTGCATGTGCCGCTGAACAGGAAAAAAGAGTTATGGGGGCCCTGAGGGGTCTCACACCCACCCGGGGGAAAGACAGCGACCTGCCCTTCAATCTTTTAC
Organism: Gastrophryne carolinensis; assembly: GCA_027917425.1. Taxonomy (NCBI): domain Eukaryota; kingdom Metazoa; phylum Chordata; class Amphibia; order Anura; family Microhylidae; genus Gastrophryne; species Gastrophryne carolinensis. The sequence goes on from CM051237.1 coordinate 27,971,490, forward strand.
ATTCCTGGCCGGTCGCTGGCGCGTTATGTTCCGCTTTAACACATGATTGCACACACTGTATATGTGTCTGTAATGGATTTTTATACAGAGATATATGAGTAATGATTGTATGTGATAGAAAACAAAGGATACGATGTAAAGCCAGATAAATGGGGGAGAAACCCCTGTGCTATGGAAGGCAGTGGGCTTCGGTGTGATCACCCCAAGTGGGTTCCGTGCGCTCCTCCGTGTTTGTGTGTCACTGTAACAACACCCTGTACACACAATATGAGTCACACCCCCGCCTCACCCTGTGTAGAAATATGAGGAGATCACACCGCATTCTTCCTGTTTCCTCTCACTCTGCTGCTGGCTGCGATGGCGTCTGCTGATCTGAAGAAGGAGCTGGAATGTTCCGTCTGTCTGAACGTTTATACTGATCCCGTAATACTGAGATGTGGACACAACTTCTGCCGGGCGTGTATTGATCGTGTGCTGGATACACAGGAGGAGACTGGATGTTATTCCTGTCCTGAGTGCAGAGAAGAGTATCAGGAGCGTCCAGCATTGCAGAGGAACAGAACCCTGCGTAACATAGCGGAGAATCTCCTGACTACTCCCCCAGATCAGGTGACCACCATCCTCTGTACTTACTGTATTCACTCTCCTGTACCTGCTGTTAAATCCTGTCTGATGTGTGAGGCTTCTCTGTGTGAGGATCACCTGAGAGTCCACAGCAAGTCCCCAGAACACGTCTTACTGGACCCCACCACTTCCCTGGAGAACAGGAAATGCTCTGTCCATAAGGAAATACTAAAATATTACTGCACTGAGGACGCCAAATGTATCTGTGTGTCCTGCAGTTTGGCTGGAGAACATCGGGGACACCAGGTGGAGACACTGGATGAGGCCTCTGGGAAGAAGAAGGAGAGACTGAGAGAGGCTCTGCAGAAACTGATGACAGAGAGACAGGAGACTGAGAAAAGAGCGCAGAGTCTGCAGGAACGCCGGAGAGAAGTACAAGAAGAAGCAGCCGGAGAGACAGCGAGAGTCACGGCCATGTTTAGAGACCTCAGGAGACGGCTGGAGGACCTGGAGAAGAGAGTCCTGAGTGACATCTCCAGGCAGGCGGAGTGCAGGGCTCTCTCTGATTGGATCCAGCAGCTGGAAATAAAGAAGGCGGAGCTATCCAGGAAGATGGGTGACATGGAGGAGCTGTGTCACATGACTGACCCACTGACTGTCTTACAGCAATCAGACACCGGTGACCTGTGTGACACTGAGGAGGGGGGTAATGAGGACAGACAGAGACATGATGAGCAGCTCCATGATGAAGGGGGGCTGGATGTGGCGGGAATATCACACACACTCCACACAGGTTTATCTGATATAATAAGAGGGGTAACTGGAGGGGTCTGTATAGCGCCTGCAGACATATTACTGGATGTAAACACAGCTTATAATATTCTCCATATATCAGATGACAGGAAAACTGTATCCCGGTCAGATATAAAGCAGAATCGCCCAGAAACACCAGAGAGGTTTCAGATTTATCCTCAGGTGTTAAGCAGCCGGAGTTTCTCCTCAGGGCGACATTACTGGGAAGTGGATGTCGGGGGGTCAGATAGCTGGAGAGTCGGGATGTGTTACCCCAGTATGGACAGGAGAGGATTGGGTCAGTCACTGATTGGAAATAATAACAAGTCCTGGGTGTTGTACAGGTATAATAATCAGTATAAAGTGAGACATGACAGTAAAGTGACAGCTGTAGGTGGTGGTATCTCCAGTAACAGAGTCAGGGTAAAGCTGGATTATGAGGCCGGGCTCATCTCCTTTTATGATCTGTGTGACCCGATCCGACACTTACACACCTTCACCACCACCTTCACTGAGCCCCTCCATGCTGCATTATGTGTAGGGAGAGGATGTATAAAGATATCAGATGTGCCCAGAGTGTGATGACATCACAGGGAGGGGGAGGATTCAGCCAATAGGATGAGGCGATGTTGGGCTGGAATATTCTCATCACAGTTTCATGTAAGTGCTAAGCAATAAACTCGCTGCTTATTAATCTAGTGTCTGTCAGTCAGATGCTTTTTCCCGCCATTTTCCTGGCCATTACTGCAGTGTCAGTGAGCAGGGGCGGACTGGCCATAGGGCTTACTGGGCAAATGCCCGCTAGGCCGCCACCTACCCCTCACTGGCCGCCTGCCGGTAGTTTCTAGACTCCAGCAATGCTTCTTGCAGCGGGCTGGGTGAATGGGAGCCACCACAGGCCATCCGGCAGCCCACAGCAGCTCCCATTCACCCGGCCCGCCACAAGAAGCTTTGCTGGAAAGCCGCCATTATAGTTCAAGGCCAGCAGGTGGCCATTGCAGGGGGACGGCAGAGAGCAGAAAGTGTGCTGCCTGGTAATGGAGGCCGCAGTCCTGGCTAGTCAGCTATTGCACAGCGCCGGGGAAGCCGTCTGTATGTTTATTTTTCAATGCTGTGTGGCCTCATTTACTCTCCTCTGCTCTTGCTGTGACGTCAGCCATGCCCCCCCCCCTCCTCCTCCTGTTTCTCTCTGGAACGTTCCGGGGAATGGCGTCGCGTCCTGGCCAGTTACAGCCGTGTGGTGCCTGCAGTCCATGACCTCCCTCCTCTATGTGCCCCATTCTCCAGGCTCTATCCCCCAGCTCCTATCCCCTCTATACAGGTTACAGATCGGACATGCTGAGCTTCCTGCTGTCCTATTTGGTGACCAGAGTCTTTGGGGGTTATTCATGAAGGGATAGCGCCAGGTAGCGACAGGTGAACGCCGGACACGGCACGCAATTACACATTTATCAAGCAGAATCTGTTGAGCGACTGGGATAACGCCATGTAGCGTCCGATTCATCATTATCCCAGCCTCAGCGAACAGCGCCGGCGTTCAATCTTGGGTATTACCTCTCGCTACCTGTCGCTCTCCCATACATTTCAATGGACGATCCTTTTCTTCTCTTTAAACTGGGTTTTGTTTTGTTTTTTCGTTTTGTTTTTTAAAGTGGACCAACACCCAGGATTTTCACTATCCTGGGTGTTGGTCCACTTCAGCGGGGCATCCTGATCTCAGGATGCCCCGCTGTGTGAAACCCCCCCAAAAGCCCCAAAAAACGTACCTTTGCGGCGACGGACAAGCGACGGATAAGCCGCCGCTGCCTCCCGCGCGTCCCTCTTACAGGGCATTCACACGGGCGCGCGCACTGCTAGAGGGGCGCGCGGGAGGCAGCGGCGGCTGATCCGTCGCCAAAAAGGTAAGGTTTTTTGGGGGGGGTCCCTCACCGCGGGACATCCCGATCTCGGATGCCCCGAAGGTGAGGGAGGTGATCGGCCCGGGAATATTATAGACTCTTCTGGCATTGAAAATGCAGTTTTTTCATGTTTTATATATTTCTGCAGAATTGACATTACATGTCTGGCATTAAAGTGTTCATGTTACAATGTTATTACAATGTCATTCCATGTGTTTTCTCTTTGTTACTTGTGTTCAAAACAGACTTTAATCACACAGCGTCTGGCGCTCTATGCTACAGCGCCCAGATTTAAAGCGCCGACGCTGTGTGTGTGTCTGTTTTTTTGATGAATATGGTGTGAGTCGCTGAGAGTCGGTCGCACAGAGCTGGCGCTACCTCTCGTTCCCTGTAACGCTGCTTACTACAGCGCCCCCAAAACCCGCTCACGGCGTCTACTAGCGTTCACTCTTAGCGCCAATATACAGACGCTCATCTGCCGATACCTGGCGCTAGTAGTGAATAAGCCTGAAAGCCAAACACGCTGTTTAGGCTAGAAGGAAAGAAAAAAAGAAAGACTGACAGAAGAAAAAAAAAATAAAATTAATTAAAGAAAAGAAATGACAGAACAACATAATAACATAATAGAAGGAAAGAAGAAATAAAAGGAATGGCAGAATGAAAAGATAATATAAAAGAAAGAGAGAGCTAAAAGGAAAAAACATAGAATAGAAGGTCTGACAGAAATAAAGAAAGAGAGAGCTAAAAGGAAAAAAACATAGAATAGAAGGACTGACAGAAATAATAAAAGAAGAAATAAAGCAAGAAAAAAAATGGCAGAAATAACAGATGAAAGAAAAACTGACAGAAAAAAAATGAAAGAAAAGGAATGACAGAACAACATAATAGAAGGAAAGAAGAAATTAAAGGAATGGCAGGATGAACGGATAATATAAACAAAGAATAGAAAGAAATAAAGAGAGTTAGAAGGGAAGAAACATAGAATAGAAGGACTGACAGAAATGATAAAAGCAAAGAAGAAATAAAGCAGGAAAAAATGGTAGAAAGAACAGATGAAAGAAAGAAAAAAGAAAGAAAAGAAATGACAGAACAACGTAATAACATAATAGAAGGAAAGAAGAAATAAAAGGAATGGCAAAATGAAAAGATAAAATAAACAAAGAATAGAAAGAAAAAAAAAGGGCTAAAAGGATAGAAACAAAGAATAGAAGGACTGACAGAAATATTAAAAGGAAAGAGGAAATAAAGCAGGAAAAAATGGTAGAAAGAACAGATGAAAGAAAGAAAAAAAGAAAGACTGGCAGAAAAAAATTAAAGAAAAGAAATGACAGAACAACATAATAACATAATAGAAGGAAAGAAGAAATAAAAGGAATGGCAGAATGAAAAGATAATAGAAAGAAAGAGAGAAAGAGAGAGAAAAAAGAGCTAAAAGGAAAGAAACATAGAATAGAAGGACTGACAGAAATAATAAAAGGAAAGAAGAAATAAAGCAGGAAAAAAATGGCAGAAAGAACAGATGAAAGAAAGAAAAAGAGAAAGACTGACAGAAAAAAATTAAAGAAAAGAAATGACAGAACAATATAATAACATAATAGAAGGAAAGAAGAAATAAAAGGAATGGCAGAATGAAAAGATAATAGAAAGAGAAAGAAAGAGAAAAAAAGAGCTTAAAGGAAAGAAACATAGAATAGAAGGACTGACAGAAATATTAAAAGGAAAGAAGAAATAAAGCATGAAAAAAATGGCAGAAAGAAAAGATGAAAGAAAGAAAAAAAGAAAAGAATGGGAGGAAAGAAACAAAGAATAGAAGGACTGACAGAAAGTCTCTCCCAATGGCCAATCTGCCCCTGGCTGACAGTCCTTAGTCCTGGTTACTGCACGGCCCTGCATCCTGCATAGGGTAGAGGGAATAAGGTGGGCCCTCCCGAGGTGCAGGGGCCCTGGAACCTGACCAGGTATGCCCAGTGCTGACGCCTGCCCTGGGTGGTTACTTGAAAATTTTAAAGAATTAATGGAATTAATATGGATTGCTGTATTTTTGATATTCATAGAATGATGTAACTTTTTTTCTAAGGTATATTTTGCTGCGCTCAGAAACTTTTCTGCTTTCTAAAGTTACAAGTTATCTGATCAATATGTTCTTCGCGTGCTTGGAGTACAGACCTCCGCCCTGCTCATCAAGATATGAATTTGGGACTTTTTCTATTCTGTCAGCTAAAGATTTTTACTCTGTCAGCTGTTGAACTTGGACTTGCTATTGGCTGAAACTGCATCCTCCACCCTATTCAAGCAGCGTAAAAATGCCAATGTAAAATTCATTTTTTGAGCGCGCTCCCAGAATTGCATGACAGTGTATTGCTGTATATCACTCTGTTGTAATCTCTTGTAATCATCTAATAATAATACCTTTAATTTGGACCAGCTGTTATCACGTTGTTTTTTCTTCCTCAACATTTTGGTGCCGAAACCCGGGATCTGAAAGCGACTCAGCAACCGAACCAGTGTCTTGGACCCGAGAACAGGAGACCAACCTGGCGCCTCAAATAAGGTGAGAACTTCTGTGTCTCAATTCTGCTCTCCTCTCCTCTGGCTCAAAACTCTTCTGTTCTGAAGTCGTGAGTACAGATCCCAAGAACCTGTAACAGCTGTATATGTACTAATACCTTTTGATATGTTTGTGTGAGTAAATGAAATGATAGAGGTCCTTGACGGCGTATGATTGTGCTGGGCTTAGACGCACCTCCAATTGCGGAGAACGCCAGTGGGTCCAGTGAGTGTGCTAAACAAGAGATCTCCATAAATCTCAGACACAAATGTTTTTTCTATCCCCTCTGTTTGTCCAGTAAGTTGTTACTAACTATTGTCTGCGTAGCAGAGGGACAAAATCATAGAAGGGTAAGTGTAGGCTCCGCTGCACTTAAGGGCATGTCCCAAAGCAACTGCAGGCTTGTGTCTCATGCATAATAATACTGCTGACAGGGAAGGAGTGTTAGCCTGGTTTGATTTAGACAATATTAGGGGCCAGATATTATTTGGAATCTTCTCCTTGCTTTTTGTCATTTGGCTCTGTTGGAAAATTGGAAAAACAAATTCGAGTGAGAAGGGTAGGGTCCCCTCCACCATAGTGAGACTATGGGAAACGGTGTAAGTAAGGTTGGTTCAGTGTCCAATCAGGAAAAATGGACGTCCTAACTCTCCTTTGATCCCACAAAAGGAGAGGAGTTTTAAGTATGGCACATGGGTTAGTACATTTCTTCCAAAATGGGGGAGGCTAACTAGGGGATTGGATTGTGGGATTCCCAAAAAGGGAACTTTTGAATTGTCCTGCTGGGTAGCCCTCTATAAAAATTGCAAGTCATGTTTCACGTAGCCAAATGAAAAAGCAGCTTGGAGTAGATGGATGGCTGAATCCTACTGGAAACAGCACAAGGCCCGAGGTATTTTTACCGTAGGAACCAAGGCAGGAGAAGGAGGAAGAGGCAGAGCAGATAGAGCAGCTGGCTATGTCCCTAGTGGAGCCCACCGTTGGCGGCCTGGAGACCCCTGACTCATGTACTCGGGAGTCTCCAGTAAACTTAGCAGCCAGACCCAAAATTTCCACTGGCTCAGCCACGGTGTACCCCACTGGAGATCTGGCACAGGCCCTTTTCCAACCGCCCCCATCATATGTAGAACCCCAAGTCAGGCCCACTGCCCCAACATATCTACCTGCTACCAGCTCTTGGCAGGAATTATCTGAACCAAGGGGAGGGAAAGTATTTTGTGGAGTGGAAGGAGAGCTTCTGCTGACCCCCCAAATAAATGCAGAAGAGGTACATGACATAGCTGGGGAACACCTTCTACCTCAGGCCACAGCATACCCTGTCAGGGAACAATTTGTCCCAGGCACAGGTGGCCAACAGGATAGGAGAATCACTCAGCATGTTCCATGGACCCCTGGAGAGATGAAGGGATTTCTTTCATCTGTTCCTAAGCCCAGAAACAATCCATATGGGTTTGTAAATGAATTGTATAACATTGCAATCAGTTACAATCCCACATGGAGAGATTTGCTGCAGATAATCAGAGGAGTAGCAGGACAGATTGACACTGCTGCCATCTGCAACAAACTCATCCTGCCATTAAATCCATCAGAGCAGGAAAATTCCCCTCAAAAAGCCTTAGAGTATGTCAACCAGCTTAAAGATAAAATCAAGGAAGTCTTTCCCCCACAATCTTGGGTTTGTGTGACAAATATTCAGCAAAAGCTCAAAGAGCCAGTGGAGGATTATTTTGAAAGATTCAGGCGGGTTGTAGAAGAGGCAGGGGGCAACTTAGATCAAGGCATGGGAAAGATGCTAACTGCCACATTGGTGGCTGGATTATTCATGACAAACTCTGCCCACAAAAAGTGCAGGAGAAGAGGGTCCAGTAATAATAAAAGTTGCATCTGGGAAATCCCAAGGAAAACAATTCCTGTGTAAGAAACTATTCAAATGCATATAAAAGGTGATGCACTGCAGAATCATGAAGAAAACAAACTCCTCCCGGCCCTACATATACCGAGGGACCTCCCACAAATCCCCAGCATTGACAAGCAGTGAGAGAAGAAGCCAGGAGGAAAACAACCACCCAGAGACTGGCAATAATATCCAAGATAATAATCACCACACAGGGGATCCAGAACAAGGTGAATCAGGGTGGGGTGGAGCAGGGCGTGCTGTCTGCATATAATACCAACTCTACAGGTGAGTACTTCAAAGAGTTGTATTATTCTAAGCAGACAGCACGTCCTGCTCCAGACATAGTCCTTACATGTGGGACATCCAATAGCAGTGTCCATAAGTAGGGTGGGATCCCCGCGAAAAAAGGCACAGACAACCATAAAAGTGCTGTCACCTTAACCATGCTACCAAGAGCAACGAGAGCAATGCTCTAACCACAGCCTTTGAATTCTTGTAAAGGCAGAACTGAACACAAGCAGCGGACTAGCCAGCTTGCTCAACAGAACCTAGTGCTGAAAGGCCCAAGCCAAGCACAAGTAGTAAGAGAGCAAAAACCAAGAGAGAAGAAGAATCTTCCCCTAACGAGTAGGCCAGAGTAACAGCCTAACCATGCTACTGGAAAAAAAGGGCAGCCATGGCAAATTTAGAGCTCTCCCCATCTGGGAATATGAACCCAGGTCTCAGGCGAGACCAGCAGGAATACTAAAAAATAACGCTAACAAGGCTCAGCAAGAGCCGAGACGCTTACTTTAGGCTCAGAGGAACAAAAGCGATCGAGCAGGACCAAGCCAAAGGGCACCTACACCCGTGTTAGCAATCAGATCCGGTACATAAGGATGGAGAAACCTATAAGCCCCAAGGGGCATAATCCCTACCAGGGACAAGAGAAAGACCAGGAATCCCCAACACCTGATGAGGGATACAGATCCCTTTCGCTCAGAGTAAGCCAGACAATAGCCCAGAGACCGTAGGGTCTGGACTAAAGGAGAATAAGAACACCGCCTGGACCCAATGCGGCGTAAGGCGGAACACCCTCACCTCATGGTGTACAGATATATAACATATATATATATAATGACTAGGACCGCTAACAGAGCCATCCTTCATGGCACATTGAAGCAACCGCCCCAGAAGAGCGATATGAGGGAAGGAACAGTTCAGACAAGAACCTGAATAAGACCCAAGGAAACCCTTAGCAGGGCATTCGGATAAGTAACCCCCCAAAAATGGAGCATAGAATTCCCTGGGGAATGCACCTGAGCAACCCCTGAGGAATGCGCAACACAGAAGATTGAACTAGACTTCTGCAGGAGGTGAACAGGGCGAGCCCTGAAACCTTCAGAGCACTGAGTTGGGGAGCCAACTTCAACCGTGCTATAATAATTCTAGGACCCAGGGATAGGGAACATCCCGCAGGAAAGAGAGCTAGTCCAAGCAAAGCAGACTAGAACAGCATACTCCAACATAGCCGGCAGAAAAGGGAGAAGAAGAGGAGGGAGCTAGGCCTAGCCCTCCAATAGAGAAAAGACACCCAGAGATACCCATCTCCAATAGGGTGAAAAGCCAACCGACCAATCGCCTAAAAGGCCTGTAGGTAAGGGCGACGTAGTAGGGAGCCTGAATAGGCAGAACAGCCCTCTTGAGAGGTCATACAGTACGAATGTCTTCAGCAGAAAATCTGCGAACCACGCCCCGCTGGGCCACCCAGGGCCCCCAGCATAACGGTTCTCCCTTTCTACTGCAATCTTATGCAGAACCCCGCCTGGCAGGGTGAAAGAAGTTAAGACATATAGAATATAATGTCCTGACAGAAGCAATACTAGGCCCTCATGACCAAGGCCAGAGAGTCCTGGGACAATAACCCAGGACAGAGTCCCTGTAATAGCAAAGGGGCCCCACAGGGCCACACCAGTAGGGACTCAGTGAGATACTAGAATAGAACCTCCTGCCACGTTAGGGCAGCCAGCCAAGCTAATACCAATGAAGTGCAAGGGATGTAAACCCCCACTTAGAACCGAACCGGAACCTTCTTGAAGGGTCAACCTGTTCCGAGACCTTCACAGATAAAAAGGGACAAGCCACTGTCCTCAGACTGACCGAGAGTCCCCAAAAAGGACAAGTCCTGAAGAGGAGTAGTCCAGCAAATTAGAGCCCACCAAAGGCTCAATGTGTCAACCAAAAAACCTTATGAAGATGGATCCCCTAAGGGGACCCCCTTAGGAACCACGGGGGATTTCAGAATAAAAAAGACCCCCCAGTCCACCTGCAAGACTTGGTACCCATGATGACCATCTACAGGGAGAAGAGAGAAGGAAGCAATGGTCCCAGACATCTTCTTTGAATTTACAACCTCAAAAGGAACCCCCGTAACAAGGGGGAGCGTACTGACCTAGTTCCAGGGGTGCTGGAACCCTGTCCAGGATAAGTAACCTAAGGTGTCGCAGGGCCCAAGGGCTCCTGAGAATAAGGGACAGCATCTGGGCCGCCACCAACAGGACCCCGAGCTGCAAGGTAAAGGTAGTGTGACATCAAAGACATCAAAGGCCCTTTCCATAACAAGTCCACATTTAGCAGAAGGAAGGTTCTAACATGAACCAATCTAAATGCCACCCCGTAGGGTGATACCGAACCGGGGAACACTAAGTAAGTGATGTGCCTGAGCACCAATCCACAGGACTCCGAAAGGAGCCACAAGTCAATAGCCAACACGGCCTGATGCAAAATTAGGAAGCAAAGAAGGACAATAAAGTAGAACCTAGCGCGGACGCCACATGGGCACGTCCAAGACACCACTCCCATACTCGCCTTGGTGAGTCATCTGGGAGCAGGAGGGGAACCAAAAACAATACCCCAATGCGCAGAGTTGGACCTTCAACACTGGCTGGAAGTGGCCTAGGTGTCCTAAAGGCACAGGGGACTAAAAAGGGATTATAAATCCTCACATGCATCAAGAGGTCTACTGGACAAGAGCGCCTGCGGCCCAACAGGTAGATACCATGTAGAAACTGCCTGTAAAGGTATAAATGCTAGGCCCCAGAATGCCAACCTGGGTCAGACTGCTTCATCCCGGAGGGGAAGGGTAATGTGGATGCCATCACAGGTCAAGGGCCAACCTGTAAGAAAGCCCAGACCCTACACGCCAAACTCGGCCTGCCTCAACTCCCGAAGGGAAAACAGGGACTAGAAGAACCCTGATAACCTTAGAAAAAGGACCGCCCAGCAGACTTCATTCTGCATCCGGGGGGACTACCTCCTGTAACAACCTGAAAGAAGCACGGCGCCCAACGATAGGAGCCCAGTGCTGCGGCAGTCCACTCGCCCAACAAGGCGAGGGCGTCCCTTCACGCTTGTGCGGTTTCGGCAGATTTGGACTTCGCACAGCCGGAGGACCCAGGGCGTTGCCTGCCCCCCCTGGGGTGAGTCTCCACTCCAAAAAGTTGGAAGCACACTTCTGGTTCGCACTTAACACTAACGTAGGGAAGGGGTGTCCCTGCCCCTGGGAGGCCGAGATGGCCTTCTGCTCGAGGGTGCCTTACTCTTTTTTTCCAAAAGGTCCAACCGGGCCCCAATAAGCGTTGTCTCTAAAGGAAAGGCCAGTAAGAGCCTTTTTAGTATCATTGTCAGCCCCCTACTGTCGCAGCCAAGCAGGCGGCGAATAGCCACCACAAGAACCGAGGTTCTAGTGCACATTTTAACAGTGTCATCCATCGCTGAGAGAATAAACTCACAAAAACATCACAATCAGACAATGCCTTAAAGACCTCCCAAGGGAGATCCTTCGGTTGGTGGTCAAGTATCTTCCTAAGAAGGGTCCTGGCGGTCACCGCAGTGACGGCCGCGGCACAGACCGGGCGCAGAGCCGTCCCTGCACACGAAAAGGCGTGGGAAGCCAGTCTGTCAATGCGCTGGTCCTCAGCATCCCGAAGGGTACGATGAGTAGAGGCTGTCATGAAGGGAGGGTTAGCAACCCCAATAATAGGTGCATCCACCTCGGGAGGGACTGACTAGCAGCCAACCACATCAGGGGGAAGGGTTCTTCCAATCCCAGACCCCCGGAACTCCTGTAAGTTCACAAGGTGATTCCCATTCCTTAGATATAAGAGCCTGGAATGATCCTGCTCCAGAAATTCCAAGCGCGGCGTCGCCATGTGGAAACTCTCCCTCTTGGGCTTGGGAGACTGTACCGGAGGAGAGATGGACAGTACTCCAAAGATCTTTATAAGTAATTTATCAGTGTCACACCGGCCCCAGGAACCAAGGCCAGAATTATCACGGTTCCAAGGTATCTCGTCTGAGGAACCGGAACCTGAGAACAGTCCACCTTCATCAGAAGGATCAAGGACCTGCATAGCAGCAGACTCTTCAGTTTCATTGGGAAACATAGAACCAGGAAGCGTCAGGGACCGCTTCTTTCCAGCGCCCAAGCGCTCCGCCAACCAGACATCACCTGCTCAGCCGTAGGTAGCCTGCGCGGCACCACCTGCTGGTCATCCCCGCTCGAGTGCGACTCATCAGGAGTGAGATTTAAACACGGGGAGACAGGTGTATTGAAGGAAGGTGCAGCCACTGGTAAACCTGATTGCAGGACCAGTGCTTGTTCAGCACACGGTCCGCAGACCCGTGCTCTGTCAGCCTCAGCATGGGGTGGTCCCCACGCAGTACACAGCCGGTCTTGTCCCCGCGGGACCCCGGACACATAATTCTGAGATGCCTCCATATGGTGATTATCAAAGCAATATGCCAGCAGGGATTTATGCTATAAGCGACCCTGGATGCCCCAAGACCCGCTAGGAATGTGGGAGAATTTAAATGTGAACCCGTTTAAGATATATATCAATCCGGGGGATGCCACCGGAATCTTAGCGTCTGAGAGACATATGGAGAAGAATGGGTGTCAGAGTCATGTGCAGCTGGAAAAACATATAAAAGGAGTCACCCGCGAGGGCACTTACAGACCAAGGGAGGAGGGGAACCGCCACAACGCGCGCGCGCGAAAATCAGCAAAATGGCGCCCAGCAAACCTCGAAGGGCGGGCTCGATGCTCGGCCGTGGCGTGGAGCGCGTCAATTCAAGTCCCTGCCCACTCCGAAGAGCGCGAAGCTCTGAGGTAACGGCAAAGCAAGGATACAATCACACGCTTAAGGATTTGTAGAAAAACCGTTACGTCTAGTAATGAAAAACCCAGCAAACTGTGTATAAGACATACGGCGGTAGCCGAAAACCAAATAAAGAGCAAGCAGCGCGGCTCTGACATTTCAATGTTAATGAAGGGCAGAAATAAGGCCATAAGCGTGATATACTGGTACACAGGGACCACCACACACATACCCCCCCTTTCTTTTCCCACTAACTAGTTGGGGAATGAGGGAGGATGGCGACAGGGTCCAGCACTACCCGGGGTACAGGGCAATAATGCGGAAGGGGCATCCACTAGAGGCTCACCATCAGCCTAAACCGCCTACCCTATGGTGGGGGATTGCGGTGGAGCATGGCTCCGTTAAGCACACGAGGTGCTGCCTACCTTCACCCGACCAACGCAGCCCAGGCTGGGAGGCATATTCTTCACAGAGAGGACGGGTGGAAATAGTCCCGCAGGGCCTCGGGCTGTAAAGCCCCGCTCGCCTGCGAGAGCGTGATAATTCATGTCTTCGCAGTTCAGCACTGCAGAGAAATCTGGGGATTTGTGGGAGGTCCCTCGGTATATGTAGGGCCGGGAGGAGCTTGTTTTCTTCATGATTCTGCAGTGCACGGCGCTGAAGGCAGAGGTATACCCACATGTAAGGACTATGGAGCAGGACGTGCTGTCTGCTTAGAATAGGGTAAATTAACTTTATGTGCAGTAAACTAAATTACTCAGGGGAAAGATGCATATGAGCTGTGTTTGTCTGGTTTAAGTCATTTTTGACTGTTGGTCCACTTTAAGATACCCGTATATACTCGAGTATAGGCCGACCCGAATATAAGCCGAGGCACCCAATTTTACCACAAAAAAATGGAACAAGTTATTGACTCGAGTATAAGCCGAGGCGGCTTTTTTCAACTGGAATTGGAGTTGACACACAGAAAGAGAGACACACACACACACAGAAAGGGACACACACACAGAAAAAGACACAGACACAGACACACACACACACACACACACTGTGGGTACCTGCTGCTGCCGCTGCCGCCGCTCTCAGACGCGCAGGTGACGGGGGTCAGGGTTTGGCCGAGGTTACCCTGCAGAGGGGCAGCGGGGTCCCCCTCCCCTCCTCCGCAGCCGCCGCCGTTCTCACACACACACCAGCACTTCCTGGCTGTTGCGCGCTCGTCGTCGGTGGGCATGCTCCATATGGCAGGCGTCCAATGAAAACATTGGACGCCGCCCAGTGACGACCAGCGCGCAGCAGCCTGGAAGTGCCGGTCAGTGTGTGAATGTGTGTGCGTGTTTGTGTGTATGAGAGTGGCGGCGGCAGCAGCGGGTACAGCAGGGACCCGTAGCGGCCGCCCCTCACCCTCCAGCCCCTGGACTCGAGTATGAGCTGAGGCGGCTTTTTTCAGCCCAAAAAGTGGGCTGAAAAACTCGGCTTATACTCGAGTATATACGGTAAGTATTGGTAATTGGTTTAAGAAATTTGCTGTTATGCTAGTCTGAAAGTTAGAAGCAAAAATAAATTCCTTCATGATATTGGTCTCAAAGCTTAGGTACGTTTTGAGCGGCTGTTTGTGCACAATGTGATCATCATGCTAAGAGTTTGCCTTATATATATATAAGCTTCCCTATGTATTTTTAAAGGTCAAGTTTTATTTTTTATGAACTGGTAGTATTTTTGACCTTTCTGAATTACTAAGAGCTGAACATAGCTAAACGAAGTTAAGTTTGTTCCACAGAGTTCAAAAAAGAGGGGAAATATGTATTATGGTTGCATTTTTTTGGTATTAAAAGTTGTTTGAACTCATGGAACAATTACTTGATATGTGATAAAATGTTTGTGTTTAGGTGATGTAGACAGAGACACCCCCTTACCTCTCTTCTGCATTTTCTAGCTTCAGAAGTACATATTTAGGTTGATTTTAATTAAAGGATAGTAATTTATCACCATGAAGGATCATACGTGATGAGGTTTTTTGGATAGTGGATGATAAACGTGAAAATTTTGCTTTCAGCATGAATGGCTGAATTGAGAACACATCACTGAAATGTATGAATTGGCTTTAGGTGGAAGGCAAAATGTGTGCACTGATGATAGATTAGCTTATGAGAAAGGTTATAGATGGAATAGTTTTATGATTTTGTTGTATAACTGAAACAAATTAATGAGAGTTACAGTGACAGCCATGAATCCTGATCATGAATTCATATGAGGCCCTCACACTCGCTGGCACTTCTGGAAAAGGTTCATACCCAATACAAACCTCACCTGAGAGACTCAGTGCCACTTGCTGACAAGCTGAGACTGCAGAAGAAGCAGGTCTTTGTGGTTGGCTCAGGTTTGAAGAACTGTGGGTAATGATAAGTGTCAAAGCATAAGTCTGCTTCAGGGAGAAGCACCGCTGGACTTATTGCCTTTCGATGGTGCCTCAAGAAGACATAGCCCATTGCCCAGTAGGTGTCACTGTCTAACTTATTCAGCCCAGTACAGTACATTACATTGTTTCAGATATCAGCAATATTGAAATTTAATTTAGTTTATATGAATACCTGTTGTCTAGGTAATATAGTGTATTTACTAGGCCTAACCATCCATTTCAGACACTGCAGAACTACATCCAACTATCTGAAGTGTGACTCTATTAGTATGTCCTGGTGAACAAGGCGTTATTGGAATTATATTTGATTTAAAAAAAAAAAAAAACTATAGAAGTCCACTAAGAAAAATGTATAAGATGATTAAATTGTTTATGCCATTTGTCATTCTTATATTTAAGTTAAGATGAAAGATGAAAAGATCTTTTAAGGTAAGTATGTAGCATATGAATAAGACCACTGTAAAGGAAGTATTCAAATGCTTAGTTATAGTGAATTTTGCGTGGTTCTCTTACTGGATGTGTTTACCATTGCAGAAATCTCTGGATACAGTTATGAGATACTAAGTGCAGATGAGTTATTAAAGGCATCAGTCAAATGTTAAAGAAAGAAGAAAGAGCCCGAGTACCAATCAAAGAGACGGAAATTGACTTAAGCGGGAAAAAGCATCGTTGTTTACTTTACCTTATTGTTGATTGGTTACTTTGAAAGTTCAACAAGAAATCGTATATTTCTCTTTTTATTTGAAGTTATTAATGATACAAAATGTTTGTAAACATTTTTTAAGACACTTGGCATCTATGTGTATATTCCACATGGAGGGAAACGCTGCAGGTATGCATGGTGATTAAGGCTCTGGGCCTAATCTAAGTATTTGATGCTAACCAGAAAGAGTTAGAGTTCTGAGTAGTATCAGTACTGCATGCCTTTGCGGAATGACTATTGTCTCCTTACCTCAAGTTCTTAGGAATTTGGGCTAACGAAATGTACGCCAAGGCCTGTGAAGTATTTCGCTCCCGTCAAAGCAGGATACTTGGTCCTGCTCTGACCTTCTTAAAAGTGATTTAGAGGCGGTTAGAAATAATCTTTGCTATTTACATATGATAATATAAGATCATATTAGTAATGCTTTGTGTTTCTCGCTGCAGCAAAGGGATGGACTCACCCGATCCCTAAGGAGAGTTTCAGCAACCTCAGAGATGATCGACCATCTGACCATCAGTCCTGTTGACCATCTGCTTCACCACGTTGACCCTTTTGGTGATTCTGGAACCAGGTGGAGGACATCATCCCTGATAAAGGATCCCACAGTTGCGCCTGAGCAGTTGGTGACCGCCTGTGATCTCTAGGGAAGAAACATCCCAAACCTGCGATCAACGTGCACAGAGTCCATAGGCCTTGTGTCTCGCAAGACCATGGGCGGGGAACGGTGCTGGGGTGCAGCTGTTGGATACTGTTGCTGAGATTCTCTGAATAAAGATATGTGTTATAATAAAATTCTAAAAAGGGTGAAAATGTTAAAGAATTAATGGAATTAATATGGATTGCTGTATTTTTGATATTCATAGAATGATGTAACTTTTTTCTGTAAGGTATATTTTGCTGCGCTCAGAAACTTTTCTGCTTTCTAAAGTTACAAGTTATCTGATCAATATGTTCTTCGCGTGCTTGGAGTACAGAACTCCGCCCTGCTCATCAAGATATGAATTTGGGACTTTGAATTTTTGTCAGCTGTTGAACTTGGACTTGCTATTGGCTGAAACTGCATCCTCCACCCTATTCAAGCAGCATAAAAATGCCAATGTAAAATTCATGAGAGTGTATTGCTGTCTGTCACTCTGTTGTAATGTCTTGTAATAATCTAATAATAATACCTTTAATTTGGACCAGCTGTTATCACGTTGTTTTTTCTTCCTCAACAAAAGGTATCATTAAAGCTTGCCTTAGTAAGAGTAAAGCGGACCAACACCCAGGGGGAGGAGATCCGAAATCGGGATGTCCCGCTGTGTGAGACCCCCTAGGACGCCCACAAACCTTACCTTAACCCCGTTCCAACGGCGCATGCGCGAGCTGCGTCTCGCGCTTCCCTCTAGCAGGGCGGCGGGCGTGGACGCGCTCCCTGTTAGAGAAAAGAGCGAGATGTGGCCTCCAGCGCTCAGAGCCGCTGTGGTTGGACACCGCTTGTACGTGCTTACCACAGCGGCTCTGATTGGACGAGCGCCCGCGTAGGAGCGTGGTGAGGTGAGTGTTTCCGGGCGTTTTCCGGGGGGTTTCACACAGCGGGGTTCCCCCCCCCCCCACCGAAGTGGACCAAAACCCACTTTAAAGCGGACCTTCACCCTGAATAAGAGCCTATCTTATATGTTTCCCACACCCTGTACATACAGATTGCCCACATTAATCCGGACCTTCACCCTGAATAAAAGCCTATCTTATATGTTTCCCACACCCTGTACATACAGATTGCCCACATTATTCCGGACTTTCACCCTGAATAAGAGCCTATCTTGTATGTTTCCCACACCCTGTACATACAGATTGCTCACATTAAAAATCATCCTACCTACATCTACTGCATGTTATGAGCCTTTAAACATCCAAGATGGCGGCTCATGGAGCATCAGGCAGCCTGCAAACAGGAAGTGTTTTCTGACTGTGCTGCTCTGCATTCTGGGACTGCTGACCTTTTCCTGACCCCAGCCCTGCTCTGTCTGAGCAAAGCACAGCTATAACCCCGCCCCCTGCACGTTATCCCACTCTCCTCTCCTCAGATGGCGACGCCCTTATCCTAAAGTCCTGAACAGAGTTGCAGCCCAGTGGGGGAAAGAATAATAAGTTAGTGACTAAAAACATAAAATATATTAATTTTAGATGCTGGGGAATCATTTTATAAGGGTTTGGGCTTTTCACTAAATCACCTGGTTAAATGTTTTTTTATAGAGCTTTTATGTGGTAGATGTTAGATTTCAAATACTATAATTACAAGCAACCAGAATAAAAATATTGAATATCATTAAAATCCCTTTAATAATGGAGACATTTTTCTTCTCGGTTTGGAAGCATTGTAGTCTGTGGCCTCTGAAGTGACATATTGCAGCTGAGGATCTGATCTGTTTGTGATACATATGTGATGATAGTATAAATTAATCCGGACCTTCACCATGATTTAATGAAAAGCTCAAACTTAGAAAACGATTCTCCAGCATCTAAAGTTGATACATTTTAAGTTTTTAATCACTTACTTATTGTTTCTTTTCCCCACTGGCCTGCAACTCTGTTCAGGAATTTAGGATACAGGCGCCGCCATCTTGCTTCGGAAGCATTACACTTACTGAGGACAGGAGAGCGGGATAAAGTACAGGGGGTGGGGTTATAGCTGTGCTTTGCTCAGACAGAGCAGAGCTGGAGTCAGGAAAAGGTCAGCAATCACAGAATGCAGAGCAGCACAGTCAGAAGACACTTCCTGTTTGCAGACTGCCTGATGCTCCATGAGCCACCATCTTGGATATTTAAAGGGTCATAACATGCAGTAGATGCAGGTAGGATGGTTTTTAATGTGAGCAATCTGTATGTACAGGGTGTGGGAAACATATAAGATAGGCTCTTATTCAGGGTGAAGGACCGGATTAATGTGGGCAATCCGTATGTACAGGGTGTGGGAAACATAAGATAGGCTCTAATCCGAACCCTCACCCTGAATAAATGTGGCCAATCTGTATGTACAGGGTGTGGGAAACATATAAGATAGACTCTTATTCAGGGTGAAGGTCCGGATTAATGTGGCCAATCTGTATGTACAGGGTGTGGGAAACATATAAGATAGGCTCTTATTCAGGCTGAGGGTCTGGATTAATGTGGGCAATCTGTATGTACAGGGTGTGGGAAACATATAAGATAGGCTCTTATTCAGGGTGAAGGACCGGATTAATGTGGGCAATCCGTATGTACAGGGTGTGGGAAACATAAGATAGGCTCTTATTCAGGGTGAAGGTCCGGATTAATGTGGGCAATCTGTATGTACAGGGAGAAAACATATAAGATAGGCTCTTATTCAGGGTGAGGGTCCGGATTAATGTGAGCAATCTGTATGTACAGGGTGTGGGAAACATATAAAATAGGCTCTTATTCAGGGTGAAGGTCCGGATTAATGTGGCCAATCTGTATGTACAGGGTGTGGGAAACATATAAGATAGACTCTTATTCAGGGTGAAGGGCCGGATTAATGTGGGCAATCCGTATGTACAGGGTGTGGGAAACATAAGATAGGCTCTTATTCAGGGTGAGGGTCTGGATTAATGTGGACAATCTGTATATACAGGGGCGAAACATACAAGATAGGCTCTTATTCAGGGTGAAGGTCCGGATTAATGTGGGCAATCTGTATGTACAGGGAGAAAACATATAAGATAGGCTCTTATTCAGGGTGAGGGTCCGGATTAATGTGGCCAATCTGTATGTACAGGGTGTGGGAAACATATAAGATAGGCTCTTAATTAGGGTGAGGGTCCGGATTAATGTGGCCAATCTGTATGTACAGGGTGTGGGAAACATATAAAATAGGCTCTTATTCAGGGTGAAGGTCCGGATTAATGTGGCCAATCTGTATGTACAGGGTGTGGGAAACATATAAGATAGACTCTTATTCAGGGTGAAGGACCGGATTAATGTGGGCAATCTGTATGTACAGGGTGTGGGAAACATAAGATAGGCTCTTATTCAGGGTGAGGGTCTGGATTAATGTGGGCAATCTGTATGTACAGGGGCGAAACATACAAGATAGGCTCTTATTCAGGGTGAAGGTCCGGATTAATGTGGGCAATCTGTATGTACAGGGAGAAAACATATAAGATAGGCTCTTATTCAGGGTGAAGGACCGGATTAATGTGGGTAATCTGTATGTACAGGGTGGGGGAAACATATAAGATAGGCTCTTATTCAGGGTGAAGTTCTGGAT
Source organism: Gastrophryne carolinensis (assembly GCA_027917425.1). Taxonomy (NCBI): domain Eukaryota; kingdom Metazoa; phylum Chordata; class Amphibia; order Anura; family Microhylidae; genus Gastrophryne; species Gastrophryne carolinensis. The sequence goes on from CM051237.1 coordinate 27,991,695, forward strand.
TAATGTGAGCAATCTGTATGTACAGGGTGTGGAAAACATAAGATAGGCTCTTATTCAGGGTGAAGGTCCGGATTAATGTGAGCAATCTGTATGTACAGGGTGTGGGAAACATATAAGATAGACTCTTATTCAGGGTGAAGGACCGGATTAATGTGGGCAATCTGTATGTACAGGGTGTGGGAAACATATAATATACATACCTCCCAAGTGTCCCTGATTTGGAGGGACTGTCCCTCTTTTGAGTCCATGTCCCTCATTGTTCCTATTTGTCCCTCTTTGAGGTGTAACATGCAGATCTGCAGCAATAAATTATTCATTTGCCTATTTAAAGTTTTTATATTGCTGTAACTGTTACACCCTATCTCCTATCCATCCCTCAATGAGGGGGCGTGGCCTAATTCAACAAATGTCCCTCTCTCCTACCGTGAAAAGTTGTCAGGTATGAAGATAGACTCTTATTTAGGGTGAAGGTCCGCTTTAATGTAAGCGATCTGGCCACAGCAACATGGCCGCTCCTACAATTGGGGACACTTCCCGTTTCCTCTCCCACAACACTTAGTAACGCGCTTCTAATATGTATAACACTATTATTCCTCTTACATCAATGTATTGCTTAGCAACGCCGCTGCATTTAGTGTGAGCAATAAGCAAACCACCGGAAAAACGGACTACAACAAAATGGCCGCCATCTCCTTCACACAAAGAGCAAGGTGACTGACGCGGTAAGAGAGTTGCCTGGGAGATCTGCTGAAAAGGACGCTGACCAATGAGAGAGGTGGGCGTGGCTTCTTTTGTTTATTCCAGAATTCCTCTAAGTTTTCAGGGGTTCGGCAGAGGCGGAAGTGGGAGAGGAATTTCCGGTGCTGGGAGCAGGAGGTTTGGTGAGTGACCCCTGATGCTCCTGAATGCTCTGCAGTGGGAGAGATTTGATGCAAAGGCCAGACAGGAATATGCCATGACTAAGGAGGTGGCTAGTGAGTCAGACAGGAAGGGGGAGGGGCTATGACCCTTTCTCTGAGCTTTGTTGCTGACAGGTTCAGGTCAGGCCACTTCAATAAATGTAGACCTTCATGGATCTGTGAAGGGATCCCCTGGTCTTTGGTGTGAATGCTCTTATGGTTCCTATCAGGGTTCCCCTGGTATTTGGTGTGGTCAGCTTTGTCCTGTGTGAGGTGTAGACCTTCATGGGTTTGAACAGGGATCCCCTGGTCTTTGGTGGGGGTCATCATGGTCCTGTGTGAGATATAGACCTTCATGGGTCAGAGCATGGTTTTGGTCTTTGGTGGGGGTCATCATGGTCCTGTGTGAGATATAGACCTTCATGGGTCAGAGCAGGGTTCCCCTGGTCTTTGGTGGGGGTCATCATGGTCCTGTGTGAGATATAGACCTTCATAGGTCTAAGCAGGGTTCCCCTAGTCCTCGGTGGGGTCATCATGGTCCTGTGTGAGATGTAGACCTTCTGTTCAGGGTACCGTTGGTATTTGGTGGTTTTATCATGATCATGTGTAAGATGTAAACCTTCATGAGTCAGAGCAGGGTTCCCCTGGTCTTTGGTGGGGTCAGCATGGTCCTGTGTGAGGTGTAGACCTTCAGGGGTCAGAGCAGGGTTCCCCTGGTATTTGGTGGGGTTGTCATGGTCTTGTGTGAGGTGTAGACATTTATGGGTCAGAGCAGGGTTCCCCTGGTCTTTGGTGGGGGTCATTGGGGTCCTGTGTGTGATATAGACCTTCATGGGTCTACGCAGGGTTCCCCTAGTCCTCGGTGGGGTCATCATGGTCCTGTGTGAGGTGTAGACCTTCATGCGTCTGTGCAGGGTACCGTTGGTATTTGGTGGGGTTATCATGATCATGTGTAAGGTGTAAATCTTTATGAGTCAGAGCAGGGTTCCCCTGGTATTTGGTAGGCTCAGCATGATCCTGTGTGAGATATAGACCTTCATGGGTCTGAGCAGGCTTCCCCTGGTCTTTGGTGGGGTCAGCATGGTCCTGTGTGAGGTGTAGACCTTCATGGGTCAGAGCAGAGTTCCCCTGGTATTTGGTGGGGTTATCATGGTCTTGTGTGAGGTGTAGACATTCCTGGGTCAGAGCAGGGTTCCCCTGGTCTTTGGTGGGGTCATCATGGTCCTGTGTGAGATATAGACCTTCATGGGTCTAAGCAGGGTTTCCCCAGTCCTTGGTGGGGTCATGATGGTCCTGTGTGAGGTGTATACCTTTATAAGTCAGATCAGGGTCCCCCTGGTCTTTGGAGGGGTCATCATGGTCCTGTGTGAGGTGTAGACCTTCATGAGTCTGACCAGGGTCCCCCTGGTCTTTGGTGGGGTCATCATGGTTCTGTGTGAAGTGTACAATTTCATGGGTCTGATCAGGGTACCCTTGGTATTTAGTGGGGTCATCATGGTCCTGTGTGAGTTGTAGACCTTCATGGGTCTGTGCAGGGTACCCCTGGTATTTGGTAGGGTCATCACGGTCCTGTGTGAGGTGTACAATTTCATGGGTCTGAGCAGGGTTCCCCTGGTATTTGGTGGGGTCAGCTTTGTCCTGTGTGAGGTGTAGACCTTCATGAGTCTGAGCAGGGTTTCCTTGGTCTTTGGTGGGGTCATCATGGTCCTATGTGAGGTGTACAATTTCATGGGTCTGAGCAGGGTACCCCTGGTATTTGGTGGGGTCAGCTTTGTCCTGTGTGAGGTGTAGACCTTCATGAGTCAGAGCAGGGTTTCCCTGGTCTTTGGCGGGGTCATCATGGTCCTATGTGAGGTGTACAATTTCATGGGTCTGAGCAGGGTACCCCTGGTATTTGGTGGGGTCAGCTTTGTCCTGTATGAGAAATAGACCTTCATGGGTCCGAGCAGGGTTCCCCTGGTATTTGGTGGGGTCAGCTTTGTCCTGTGTGAGGTGTAGACCTTCATGAGTCAGAGCAGGGTTTCCCTGGTCTTTGGTAGGGTCATCATGGTCCTGTGTGAGGTGTACAATTTCATGGGTCTGAGCAGGGTTCCCCTGGTATTTGGTGGGGTCAGCTTTGTCCTGTGTGAGGTGTAGACCTTCATGAGTCAGAGCAGGGTTTCCCTGGTCTTTGGTGGGGTCATCATGGTCCTATGTGAGGTGTACAATTTCATGGGTCTGAGCAGGGTACCCCTGGTATTTGGTGGGGTCAGCTTTGTCCTGTGTGAGATATAGACCTTCATGGGTCCGAGCAGGGTTCCCCTGGTATTTGGTGGGGTCAACTTTGTCCTGTGTGAGGTGTAGTCCTTCATGAGTCAGAGCAGGGTTTCCCTGGTCTTTGGTGGGGTCATCATGGTCTTGTGTGAGGTGTACAATTTCATGGGTCTGAGCAGGGTACCTTTGTTATTCTAAGTATGTCACACACCCCACTTCATTTACTCATTATTATTACACTTGGGTTAACTCACCGCTAGGTGGCGTACTTGCAGAGATCTCCAAAAAAACAGCAAGCCCCTCCCGGTCTATACATACCTGGTACCTCCCATCAATTCCCCAGTGTTGGTCTCTGCAAGATGGCGACAAGACAGAAGAGAGAAGTCTCCTGCTTGCAGGTAGCCGGGGTATCACCCTGGCCCCCCCCCTTTCATGGTCTATTGCTGCCCGACCCTTTTTGTTTATTCCCCATGTTATGCAGCAGCCTCCCAGCCTCGGCTGTAGGTCGGGCAAGGGTAGCTGGCACCTTTGGTGCTCAGGAGATTAGCTCCTCCGCTCGACCCCATTTTGTGGGGCATAGCGGGATTCCCGGAGTGGTGATCCGGATGTGGGATGCCCCTATGCTCTAGCGGTAGTCAGGGAATGTAGCACCATTATTCTTGGTGTTTTTTGTGGCATGTTTGTGGTATTGTACTCCCCCTCCCCCCCTCCCCACCCCACTCCTTCAGTAGTATGGCTTTGCCTTGCGGCGGTCCCGGGAGTGCGTTTGGGCTCTGGGGCCCTGTGGGTGACTGTTTCACATGTGGGGGGCGCCCCGTTGGCGCTGGCTGTTCCTCTTCTGGGGGTTTTTGGAAGCGGGGTCGCGCGGTGCGTGGCGCCGCGGGAACGCGATGTGGCGGTGGCTTTGGGTCCGCGCCCTGCGGGCGCTTATTATTCTGCTCGTGTCTGGGGGTTGTGAGAGTGAGAGAGAGAGAGAGAGTGAGCACGTCTCTCTCTCTCTCTCTGTGTGCGCGGTGTGCGCGGTGTGCGGTGTGTGCGCCTTGTCATTCCCGCCTGTTACGCGGCGCGGCCCTCGCTGGGCCCGACGCGCGGCGCGGTTGGGGGGCGGGGCCTCGGGACACGCGGCCCACGCGATTGGCGGCGCGTCAGGGGGGGGGGGGCGGGGCCACGGCGGCTCCCGCGGTTCTTTGGGGCACGTCCTCTGCCTCCTTCTTCCCCTGAGTGCGGCCGCCATTGTCACGCGAGGTAGGTCCTCCCTCTGTCTTCCTTTCTTGCGTGGGGCGGGAGCGTCGTTAGCCCCACGCTGTGATGTCTCCCCCTTGCTCTCTCCCCCTCTCATTCCTGTTGTGGAGTGTTGGCAGGCTCTGGAGCCAGGGGTGACGTTTATTGTACTCTTATGTGCCTTTAATGTATATATTTATATATGGCTGTACATAGCTTCGCACACTTATCTTCGCCTGTTTTTTTGTCTACATATGTTGGCATGTGCCTGGAATGATTGTTGTCTCTTTTTGTGTCTTCCAGATCCCGGGACCCCTTCCTGTTGGGCTCTCCCGGTCTTACATACCTGGCCAGTAGGGGGGAAGGAAATTTGGGATATATATATTTATATATATATATATATTTATATAAGGATATTAGGCCTTCCCCGTGGTCCGGGTAGTGACAGTTTAAGCTAGACCTTTATTAAAGGGGGCATCCCGGGTTGCTTACTGCGTAAATCCCTAGGTTTGCGAATACCATAATTTCACCATATGGAGGCTGCCAGGGATACCGGATCTGATCCTTCGGGACAATCCAGGCTGTGTGGGGGTTGTGGGACTCCGCTCCCGGGGGATGATGTCATTGTATGCATTCCATGTGCGCAGCGTAGCATTGAGCGCCAGTCCAGCACCCCGGTGCCTGGTACGTCATCGTCCGCGCCATCTCCCTCTCCTCCTCGCCTGTTCCGGACCCCGTGTGACGTGGTCACGGGTGGGGATTCGCAATCGGAGGTGTGTGCCCGGTTGGCTAACCTCGAGAAAATGTTTTCCACCATGTCCGCACAGAAGGCTACGGCCAAGCGTAAACACCTATCTCCGCCTCCGCCGGAATCGGAGGAGGAAGTGATTGAGGAACTGGATTGGTCGGACTGTCCCCTCGAAGAGGGTGAGCTCGTGGAAGAATTGGATGATTCAGAGGGCCAGCAGGTGCTGGGTGCTGAGGGGGACCAGGTGGATGGTCCCGCTCCTGATACGCCTTCTATTTTGACCCAAATGTTTGAGGTTTTGGATTTGGATCCTCCCGAGGTCGCTCCTCGGCCTAAGGGCCAGCTTTTTGGGGGCTCCAAGCAGAGTCTGGAGTTCCCCAGTCAACAGCATTTCGAGGACGTTGTCCTTAAGCAGTGGGAGCATCCTACACGGCTCGTCGGGGTGCCGCCTAGCTAGGATAAGAAATATCCCTTTCCGGCGGACTTGCTGAAACGTTGGTCTGTCCCTCCCGAGGTGGATGCTCCGGTTTTGGGGCTGTCTAATTCGGCGGCTGTTCATTTTCCTGACACTACTTATCTGAAGGATGGCGAGGATCGCCGGATTGATCAGCTGGCCCGCCATGGTTTCGTCTGTGCGGGTTCGGTTTTGAGGCCTGTTTGTGCTTCGGCTCTTTTGGCTTTGGCGGTTAGGTCTATGGTCAGGGATTTATGTGTGGATCTTGATCCCTCGGGTGATGAGTTTCTTGCGCTTAAGCGTTGTGACTTCTTTCTGTCGTTTATCCTGGCGGCTCAGGATGATGCCATGTTGATGTGTGGCAGGGCTTCTGCCCTGTTGGTGGCTATTCGCCGATCTGTGTGGTTGAGACAGTGGACGGCTGACTTTAATTCTAAAAGATCTCTCACGGCTCTTCCCTTTCTGGGTTTGAGGCTTTTTGGTGAAAAGCTGGATTCTGTTGCCAAGGGAGGTAGGCTGCCTCAGCGCAAGAAGTTTCGCCGTTCCTTTCAGGGGGCGGCCCCCTTCAATCCGTCCTTTCGGGGGGCCAGAGCCGGCAGGAGTGCGGGCTTCTCGGCTTCCAGGGGTGCGGTTTGGAATAGGGGTAAAGGCCGTGGCCGCCCCGTTCACGCCTGGGGCGCCAAGCCCAAGTCAGCTGCCAAGCCCGCTCAGCAATGAAGGGGCGCCCTCACCCGTGTGGGTGGGGGGACGGTTGCGACTCTTCTCCCGGGTATGGGACCAGGAGGTCTCGGACAGATGGATTCGGGAGGTGGTGTCGGCCGGTTACAAGTTGGAGTTCGAGTCCCGCCCTCCTCCAAGGTTTTTCAGGTCTCGGGTTCCTCTAGACCCGGTGGCTGCACAGGGGCTCCTGGCGGCGGTTCAGAATCTCGTGGATTTGGCGGTCTCCTTCAGAGGTGGGGCGGGGGTATTACTCCAATCTGTTCACCGTTCCCAAGAAGGACGGGTCGTTCCGTCCGATCCTGGATTTGAAGTTTCTCAACAGATTTATTCGTCCCCGGAAGTTTCGCATGGAGACCTTGCGGTCGGCGATCGGCTCGCTTCGGCAGGGGGACTTTATGACGTCCATAGACATCAAGGACGCGTATCTTCACATTCCGATCTTTCCGGCACATCAGCGGTTTCTTCGCTTTGTGGTGGAGGATCGGCACTTTCAGTTTGTAGCTCTCCCATTCGGTCTCACCTCGGCTCCGAGAGTGTTCACCAAGGTGTTGGCAGGGGTGATGGCCCTGCTCAGGGCTCAGGGGATTCGCATTGTCCCTTACCTGGACGATCTTCTCATCATGGCTCCTTCCTTCAGTCAGGCGGAAGGGGACACCGGCACGGTGGTGTCTATGTTAGAGAGGTTCGGCTGGGTGATCAATTACCCCAAGTCCTCTCTGGTTCCGGCCAGGGTGGTGACCTTTCTGGGGATGTCCTTGGACTCTTGCCAGCACAGAGTGTTTCTCCCTCAGGCCAAGGTTCTTCTGATTCAGGAATTGGCTCAGCTTCTTCTTACCAATCCTCACCCGTCCGTTCGGCTAGGGATGAGACTGGTGGGGTTGATGGTGGCCTCGTTTGAGGCAGTTCCCTTCGCACAGTTTCACACGAGGACGCTGCAGCTTCATCTTTTGGCGTCTTGGGACAGGCGCCCGCGGTCGTTGGATCGGTCCTTCCGGATGTCCCCTCGAGTTCAGCAGTCTCTTCGGTGGTGGTTGGTTCCGGACAATCTTTTGAAGGGCAGGTCGTTTCTGACTCCGCTTTGGGAAACTGTCACCACGGATGCCAGCTTGTCAGGATGGGGAGGTTTCTGGAAGGATCTTCAGTTTCAGGGGCAGTGGGACCCTCAGGAGGCCCACTTGCCCATCAATGTTCTGGAGTTGCGAGCCATCAGATTGGTTCTGTCTCACTTGACGCATCATTTACAGGGCCTGCCGGTTCAGGTTCGATCGGACAATCAGACGGCGGTTGCTTACATCAATCACCAAGGAGGGACTCGCAGTCTGGGTGCCCTCAGGGAAGTGTCTCTGATTCTGGTTTGGGCGGAGACGTATGTCCCTTGCATTTCGGCAGTGTACATTCCAGGAGTGGAGAACACGGAGGCGGACTTCCTGAGCCGATGCTCGTCCCGCCGGGGGGAATGGTCTCTCCATCCCCATGTGTTTCGGTCCATGTGTCTTCGGTGGGGGACCCCGGAGGTGGATCTGTTTGCCTCTCGTCACAATCACAAGCTTCCAACAATCGTGTCGCTGTCTCGGGACCCTTTGGCTCTGGCGGCGGATGCCATGGCCTTGAGCTGGAAGGATCTGGGGTTCCTGTATCTGTTCCCTCCGATTCCCATGCTAGGCAGGGTGCTGCGAAAGCTAGTTCAGGAAGGAGTTCCCGCCATTCTCGTGGCTCCAAGGTGGCCAAGGCGGGTGTGGTTCGCAGACATCGTTCGTCTGGCAGTGGATCAGTTCGATCTGCCTCTTCGGCCAGATCTGCTCACCCAGGGTCAACTGTGTTACCCCAGTTTACCAACGCTGGCTTTGACGGCTTGGCTGCTGAAACCTCCATCTTGAGGGAGGAGGGTCTTTCGGATTCGGTCATTCAGACTCTCGTTAGTGCTAGGAAGAGGTCTTCCTCTTCCATTTATTATAGGGTCTGGAGATCTTATATTGATTGGTGTGAGGCTAGATCTTTGCCATGCCGGGTCTTTTCTATTTCTCGGATTTTGGATTTTCTTCAATCAGGGCTGGATTCTGGTCTCCAGCTGAGTACTTTGAAGGGGCAGGTGTCTGCCTTGTCTATTTTTTTCCAGAGGTCTTTTGCTAGCCATTCTTTGGTCAAGACCTTCTTCCAGGGGGTTTCGCATTTGCGGCCTCCTAGGAAGCCTTTGCTCCCAGTTTGGGATTTGAATTTGGTGCTCTCTGCGTTACAGGCTCCTCCTTTTGAGCCTTTGCAGGATATTGCTTTGTCCATTTTGACTCAGAAGGTTGTCTTTTTGGTGGCCATCACTTCGGTTCGGCGTGTTTCGGAGTTGGCAGCCTTGTCGATTCAGGCTCCTTATTTTGAGAAGCATCAGGACAAAGTGGTCTTTCGTTTCAAGTCAGATTTTCTTCCTAAGGTGGTATCTGCTTTTCATCTTAATCAGGACATTGTTCTTCCTTCTTTGTGTCCTAAGCCTAGGAATGATAAGGAGAGTGCGTTGCACTGCTTGGACGTTGTGCGTTGTGTTAGGTACTATTTGCGTGCTACGTCTTCCTTTCGTAAGACTGATGTCCTTTTCATAGTGCCTTGTGGGCCTAGGAAGGGCTTGGCTCCGGCCAAGTCTTCCATTAGCAAATGGATTCGTCAGGCGATTGTTGGTGCCTATTCTGCCAAGGGGAAGGATCCTCCTTTTCGTGTTACTGCGCATTCTACTCGTGCGGTTGGTGCGTCCTGGGCTTTTCAGCACCAGGCTTCAGTTGAGCAAGTTTGTAAGGCCGCTACCTGGTCTTCGGTTCACACCTTTTCCAAGTTTTACAAGGTTGATGTACGGGCCTCGGCGGATGCTGTGTTTGGCCGTAAGGTTCTGCAGGCTGCAGTGGTTTGAGTTTTATCTGCGTTATTGCCTGGTTTGGATACCCGCCCTCTTTTGGACACTGCTGTTGGATGTCCCAAGTGTAATAATAATGAGTAAATGAAGTGGGGTGTGTGACATACTTAGAATAATACCATTTTGTGATTACTCACCTGTAAAATGGGTATTATAAGTATGTCACACACCCCACTTCACCCGCCCTCTTTTGGTATCCTGGTTCCTTATTAGGTGAAGTTTTGTTATTTACAGTTGAGGGTTACAATTGTTTATTCCTGGTACCTTGTCTTACTGCTGTTTTAACACTGGGGAATTGATGGGAGGTACCAGGTATGTATAGACCGGGAGGGGCTTGCTGTTTTTTTGGAGATCTCTGCAAGTATGCCACCTAGCGGTGAGTAATAATGTAATAATAATGAGTAAATGAAGTGGGGTGTGTGACATACTTATAATACCCATTTTACAGGTGAGTAATCACAAAATGGTATTATTTCGTGGGGTCAGCATGGTCCTGTGTGAGGTGTAGACCTTCATGAGTCGGAGCAGGGTTCCCCTGGTCTTTGGTGGGGTCATCATGATCCTGTGTAAGGTGCAGACCTTCTTTATGGGTCAGAGCGGGGTTCCCCTGGTATTTCGTGGGGTCATCAGGGTCTTGTGTGAGGTGTAGTCCTTCATGGGTCTGTGCAGGGGTCCCCTGGTATTTGGTGGGGTCATCATGGTCCTGTGTGAGGTGTAGACCTTCATAGGTCTGAACAGTGTACCCCTGGTATTTGGTGGGGTCAGCTTTGTCCTGTGTGAGGTGTAGACCTTTATGGGTCTGAGCAAGGTTCCCCTGGTATTTGGTGGGGTCATCATGGTTCTGTGTTAGGTGTAGACATTCATGGGTCGGAGCAGGGTTCCCCTGGTCTTTGGTGGGGTCATCATGGTTCTGTGTTAGGTGTACAACAGCTTAAAGATGGACACGCACAGCCCAATAGCGTAACAAGTGGGGGTGCCGGACCCGTCTGTGCCCGTCTAAACACCTAACAATTCTAGTTTGAGGGGGGCTTTCTGGAAACCCCACACAGGCCTTCAGATTGTCCGCACTCAACCCACAAGAATGTAGCAAAACCACAATATGCTATAGTAAAATCTAATTTTATTAATAGTAAAAAAGACTCCTAAGAGGGATTTTACACACATATACATAACAAGTGACATTCTTAAAAAACATAAACACAATAACATAAAATGGGGGGATTCCCCTGAACGGGCTTTAAATTTATATACATGTATCACAATGAAATGTCTTCCTGATACTGGAAATACCTAATATAAACATACAGCTGATATTAAAGGCCAGTGCCAGATAACGGACACCTAATCTACAAAAAAGTGCTGTGTGCAATGAAAGATCAAATAAAGAAAATATTGTGCAAACATAAATTGAAAACACCATGTAAGAATGTCTGCGCAAAGCAGACCGCAAGACACTGGCCACACAATGTACTAGTAACAATGTAAAATCAGGAAGAAATCACATTAACGTATTAACAACATCTATCGCCTGGGGTCCCCATGTATCAGCCTGCCGACGCGTTTCGTGGATACACCACTTCACCGGGGCGGAAATAGCCGTGTGTTAGGTGTAGACATTCATGGGTCGGAGCAGAGTTCCCCTGGTCTTTGGTGGGGTCATCATGGTGCTGTGTGAGGTGTAGACCTTCATGGATTGGAGCAGGGTTCCCCTGCTCTTTGATGAGGCTGCTATTGTGGTCCTGTGTAAGGTTCCCCTGGTCTTTGGTGGGGGTCATCGTGGTCCTGTGTGTGATATAGACCTTCATGGGTCTAAGCAGGGTTCCCCTAGTATTTGCTGTGAATGCTGTTATGGTTCTATGGGAGGTGTAGCTCTTCATGGGTCTGACCAGGGTTCGCCTAGTCTTTGGTGGGGTCAGCATGGTCCTGTGTGAGGTGTAGACTTTCATGAGTCTGAGCAGGGTTCACCTGGTCTTTGGTGGGGTCATCATGGTCCTGTGTGAGGTGTAGACCTTCATGGGTCTGAGCAGGGTTCCCCTGGTCTTTGGTGGGGATCATCGTGGTCCTGTGTGTGATATAGACCTTCATGGGTCTAAGCAGGGTTCACCTGGTCTTTGGTGGGGTTACCATAATCATGTGTAAGGTGTAAATCTTTATGAGTCAGAGCAGGGTTCCCCTGGTATTTGGTAGGCTCAGCATGATCCTGTGTGAGATATAGACCTTCATGGGTCTGAGCAGGGTTCCCCCGGTCTTTAGTGGGGTCATCATGGTCCTGTGTGAGGTGTCCAATGTCATGGGTCTGAGCAGGGTGCCTTTGTTATTTAGTGGGGTCAGCATGGTCCTCTGTGAGGTGTAGACCTTCATGGGTCTGAGCAGGGTTCCCCTGGTCTTTGGTGGGGTTTTCATGGTCCTGTGTGGGCTATAGACTTTTATTGGTCAGAGCAGGGTTCCCCTGGTCTTTGGTGGGGTCATCACGGTGCTGTGTAGACCTTCATGGGTCAGAGCAGTGTTTCCCCGGTCTTTGGTGGGGTCATCATGATTCTGTGTGAGGTGTACAATTTCATGGGTCTGAGCAGGGTACCCCTGGGATTTGGTGGAGTCATCGTGGTCCTGTGTGAGGTGTAGCCTCATGGGACTGATTAGATTTTCCCTGGTCTTTGGTGGGTCATCATGGACCTGTGTGAAGTGTAGACCTTCATGGGTCAGAGCAGGATTATCAGGTTGTTGGTGGAGATCAGGGGTGCTCAACCGTTTGACGAGCCTTAAAAGATTTGGAGCCTGGTTGTGACCACAATGAATAGGTTCAGAATTTTTTCATTTGAACTATCATAATGAAGATTTTCTACAATGATCAGAATCCCCACTGTCTCCACAAACTCTACTCATATGTTTTTCCACCACACCCCCACGTTCATATATCCCACCAATGCCAAGCATACAATTATTATACAAAAACTAGTTTATCAAATTATTGTGTCAAAGATTTTACTTTGGGGAGGTGTTCAGTCACCAAGTTCCTCCAAGCAACCTCTACCTCCTTAATTTGACAATGTACATCACTGCAAATTACCCATCCTTACTGTACTATTAAAAACCTTTATATGTTAGATCTATTTATCCCTCCCACTTTCCCTACAACAGGTCAGGGGCCACATCAGATGGCTCTGAGAGTACCATGTGGCCCCGGTTTACCCTCGTGGGTCAGAGCAGTTCCCGCAGGGGTGTAGACATTCATGGGTCTAAGCAGGGTTGCCTTGGTTTTTAGTGTGATAGTCATGGTCCTGTATGTGGTGGAGGCCTTCATGGGTCATAGCAGCGTTCTCCTGATGTTTGGTGTAGATGCTGTGTCATGGTTCCATGGGAGACATAGACCTTTATGGGTCAGTGCAGGGTTGTTGTGCTTTTTGTTGATGTGCATACTGTGTCATAGTCCCATGGCAGGTGTAGACTATCATGAGTCGGAGCAGGGATGCCCTAGTCTTTGGCGTTGTTGCTATCATGGTCTGTTGTTGGTGAGGATGCTGTTGTTATGGTCCCACGCAAGGCGTAGACCTCATTGGGTCAGGGTTCCCCTGGTCATTGACATGAATGATGTCATAGTGCTGTGGAAGGTATAGACCAAGGGTCCACAACCCTTTTTTTATTTTGAGAGCTATTTTCAAAAAGGTTAAATTACATTCAGGCACCCCGTTGACTTACCTGCAGCTTCTGGCACAACACTTAATGGGAGTGTGCTACTGGAAGGTGAAAATACAGGTAAGCTGAAATGCCTCGCCACCTGCCCAACTCATTGACTCCAGACAGGCTGCGAGCCATACAGCAAGCAGGTTGGGAACCAGTGGTGTAGACCTTCATGGGTCAGATTAGGGTTCCCCTAGTCTTTGGTTTGCATGGTGTCATGGTCCTGTGGAAGGTGAAGACCTTCATGGGTCAGACCAGTGTTCCCCGGTCATTGACATGGATGCTTTGTCATGGTTCCATGGGAAGTGTAGACTTTCATGGTGCAGAGCAGGGATCCCCTGGTCTTTAACGGAGTTGCTATCGTGGTCCTGCGTGATGTGTAGAGCTTCATGCGTCACAGCAGAGTTCCCCTGGTTGTTGGTCTAGATGCAGTCTTCATGCTTCTGTGCAAGGTACAGGCCGTGGGTCAGAGTAGGATTCTCGTTGTCCTTGGTGTGAATGCTGTCATGGTCCTTTTTGAGGTGCAGACCTGGTTGTTGGTGTAGATGCTGTTGTGGTTCCATGGGAGGTGTACACCATTATGGTTCAAAGCAGAGTTCCCATGGTTTTTGGTGTAGATGCTGTCATGGGAAAAACCTTAATAGGTCATAGCAGGGTTTCCCTTGTTGTTAGTTAAGTTTCTGTCTTCATGATTCTGCATAAGGTGGAGACCTTCATGGGTCACAGCAGGGTTCCCCTTGTTGTTGGTGTGAAAGCTGTCATGGTCATGTGTAAGGTGTAGTCCTTTATGGGTCGACATAGGGTTCCTGTGGTTTTTGGCATACATGCCTCAGTTTTGTGTGAACTGTGGACCTTCATGGAGCACACTTTCCTTATTCCTTGTTGGGTATGCTGTTATGGTCTTTTGTAAGATGTAGACATCTTAGTTGGAGCAATGTTCGGCACTCAGACACGAAGGTCTTCAGGAAATGCAATGTTTATTCGGTCATATGGTTTTATTGGAGGTGTAGACCTTCATTGGTTAAGAGCAATGTTCCTGTGGTCTTTAATTTGCATGTTGTCAATGTCCTTTTATCGGTCAGTGCAGGGTTCCTGTAGTCCTTAGTGTGATGCTGTCATGGTCCAGTGCGAGGTGTAGACAATCATGGGTTGGAGCAGAGTTCCCCTGGTTGTTGGTGTAAATTCTGTCATGATTCCATGGTCGGTGTAGACCTTTATGGGTTGGAGCAGAGTTTCCTTGGTATTTGGTGTAGATGCTGTCATTGTGGTCCGGGCACAGTCCTGTGGATGGTGTACAGTTCCCCTGGTCTTTAGCTGGAGGTATAGATGGGTCAATTTAGTGTCCCCCCTGGTGGTTTATGTGGATGTTGTTATCATCCCATGGGAAGCGTAGACCTTCATGGGTCGTTGATGTGAATGCTGTTATGGTTCCATGGGAGGCGTAGACCTTCATGGGTTGGAGCAGGGTTCCCCTGGTTGTTGGTGTAGATTTTGTCATGGGAGGTGTAGACCTTGACAGGTTGCAGCAGAGTTCCATTGGTTTTTGGTGTAGATGCTGATATGCTTTCATTGGAAGTGTAGACCTTCATTGGTCAGAGCAATGTTCCTGTAGTCTTTAATTTGCATGTTGTCATAGTCCTCCGTTAGAAGGCATACACCTTCATCTATCAGTGCAGGGTTCCTGTAGTTCTTGGTGCGATGCTGTCATGGTCCAGTGCGAGTTGTAGATCGTCATGGGTTGGAGCAGAGTTCCCCTGGTTGTTGGTGTAGATTTTGTCATGGCTCCATGGTCAGTGTAGACTGAGTCAGATTTGGGTTCCCCCTGGTGGTTTATGCGGGTGCTGTTCTGGTCCTATGGAAAGTGTAGACCTTCATGGGCCAGAGCAGAGTTCTCCTAGTTGATGGTGTGGATGCTTTTATTATGGTCCGAAACAAGGTGTAGGTCGTAGGTCTTTGGGTCGTAGCAGAGTTCACCTGGTTGTTGGTGTAGATGCAGTCATGGTTCCATGGGATGTGTACACTTTAGTGGGTCCGAGCAGGATGGCCTTTGTTATAATTCTAAGCAAGGTGTAGACCTTAGGTCAGAGAAGAGTTCCACTGGTTGTTGGTTTAGATGTGGTCATGGTTCCATGGGAGGTGTACACTTAAATGGGTCTGAGCAGGGTGTCCCTGGTTATGGTCCCAAGAAAGGTGTAGAGATCCCCTGGTTGTTGGTGTAGATGCAGTCATGGTTCCATGGGAGGTGTACACTTTAATGGGTCTGAGCAGGGTGCCCCTGGTTATGGTCCCAAGAAAGGTATAGACCTTAGGTCAGAGAAGAGTTCCACTGGTTTTTGGTGTAGATGTGGTCATGGTTCCATGGGAGGTGTACAGTTTAATGGGTCTGAGCACCCTTGTCCCTGGTTATGGTCCCAAAAAAGGTGTGGACCTTAGGTCAGAGTAGAGTTTCCCTGGTTGTTGTTGTAGATGTGGTCATGGTTCCATGGGAGGTGTACGACGTCATGTGTCGGACAGGGTTCCCGTAGTCTTTGCTGTGGATGCTGTCATAGTACTGTGTGAGGTTCCTCTCAGCAGGAGTACCTTTTGGGATATGTATTTCACTCTTGTTTTTCATGCACTGTTTTTTTGGTCTTGTGGTCATAAGGTCTTCAGTTGTGGGGGCTTTTATCAGAGTACAGGGGCCTTCATTGTCATCCTAATTCACAGATCAAAAGAACAGTAGAGCTTCCTCCACTGATCAGATTAATGTCCTCCTGTATTACCATATATGCATCACCTTCAAAAATTTTCATGAGTTGGAGTAGGGTTCCCCCAGGCATTGGTGGTGGATGCTGTCATGGTCCTGTGAAATGTGCAAACTTTTATGTGTCAAGGCAGGGTTCACCTAGTCTGGTATGCACATTGTCATGGTCCTGTGAAAGGTATTGACCTTCATGGGTCTAAGCAGATTTCCCCCGGTCATTGGTGTGAATGCTGGCATAGTACTGTGCAAAGTGTAGACATACATGGGTCAGTGTAGGGTTTCCCTGATATTTGGTGTGGATGCTGTGATGGTCTCGGGCCAGTTGTAGACTTTCATGGGGTAAAGCAAGTTTCCCCTGGTCTTTAGTGGTCATATTTCATAATCCTGCGGAAGGTGTAGACTTTTAAGAGGTTAGATTAGGGTTCCCCCTTGTTATCATCCATTGGGAGGTCTAGACCTTCACAGGTCTTATATGTGAATGCTGGGGTGGTTTTATGGGTGTTGTAGACTTTTATGGGTTGGGGCAGGATTCCCCTGGTTGTTGGTATATATTCTGTCATGGTTCCATGGTAGGTGTGGACTTTTATGGGTTAGAGAAGAGTTTCCTTGGTGCATGGTGTAGACAGTGTCATTGTGGTCTGATCACAGCCCTGTGGAAGGTGTAGATTTCCCCTGGTCTTTAGCTGGCATGATTTCACAGTCCGGTGTAGATGTTTATGGGTCAAATTAGGGTCCCCCCTGGTGGTTTATGTGGATGTTGTTATCATCCCATGGGAAGTGTAAACCTTGATGGGTCATTGATGTGGATGCTGTTATGGTTCCATGGGAGGTATAGGTTGCAGAAGAGTTTCCTTGGTTTTTGGTGTAGATGCTGATATGGTTTCACTGGAGGTGTAGACCTTCATTGGTCAGCAATATTTTTGTGGTCTTTAACTTCCATGCTGTCATGGTCCTTTTAGAAAGTATACACCTTCATTGGTAAAGTTCCTGTAGTCCTTGGTGTGAATGTTGTCATAGTACTGTGCACAGTGTAGACATACATGGGTCAGTGGAGGGTTCCCCTGATATTTGGTGTGGATGCTGTGATGGTCTTGGGTGAGGTGTAGACCTTCATGGAGTAAAGCAAGTTTCCCCTGGTCTTTGGGCATAGTTCATGTGTGAGTTTTTCTCAGCAGGAATACCTTTGGGATATGTATTCCACTCTTGTTTTGCAGACCCATGCAAGACGTTACAATGAGACGCGTAAAAACCGAGGAGGAGGAAATTCCTCTACAGATCAGCCCAGGTGAGTAATCAACTTTATATAGAATATATGTCCCTATTCCCCCCCTGGTCAGTCACTCCCCTCGCTCTGGTGTCTCATACATGCATATGCGAGGGTCTCGCTCTCTTCTTTATCCACAGCCCTCGGAGACACTACAGTGAGAAATGTGAAAATTGAGGAGGATGCAACAATGAAGATAACGGAGGGGGAAATTCCTGTACAGATTATCACAGGTAAATAATAAACCTTATACAGAAAAAAAATCCCTGTTGAGTCACACACACATTCGGGTATGTATCTGACATCTCAGTATAGTGGCTTAGCTCTTTTTATTCTCTGACACAAAAAACATAAAAATAATACTGTGCTAAAGTGTAACAACTTAAAACAAGCTCAACGTGTTAATCTTAAAGTGGACCAAAACCCACGCAGTTCGGCCCGGGAATCTATAAGATTCCCAGACCCATGGATTCCCTCCCTCTGGGGAATCCAAAAACGTGATGCCCCCCTGTGTGAAACCCCCCAGGTCGCCCCATACACTTACCTCACTTCCCGGTCCAGCGGCTCATGCGCGAGCCACGGACACATCCCCGCTATCCCTCTAGCAGGCATTTGTGAATGGCCAGCGCTGACATGCTCCCTGTTAGAGGGTAGCAAAGGATATGCCTTAGGACTAGGAAGAGGTGAGTTGGCTTCGGCGATCTGGTGGTTTCATGCAGGGAGAAAGGACCAAAACCCAGGATGGTCAAAATCCTGGGTTTTGGTCCACTTTAAATCCCAAAATTAAGCTTCAAAATAAAAGTCCAGAATCATACACAGAGCTTAATTCAAAGTCCATTTATGCAATGATGTCATCCCGTGGTGCATGTATCATAACAAACAAGTGCCCTCCACCAATAGAGATCTAGATCTAGTGCAACACTATCTTATAAAGTGCCAAACTTTATTAATAAATTAAATAAATACACGCACAGAGATAGAAAGTAATGGCGAAATGTAGAAAGAAGTCATGTGAAAGACACCTCTCACCGCACTCACGCACCAATAGACCTCCTGTATGCAGTTTGGAAAAGGCCCCAAATAGGGCTAATTAAGAATCCTCCAAGATATGTGTCCGCCTGTGCCCAAAGCCAACGCATTTCGTCACCTAAGAGCGACTTTATCTAGGCTCTCTGGTCTTTTTGTTCTCTGCAGAAACCGCTTTACTTTTTTTGTCAATTGTCATTATCATACGTATGTACTTTCTAATGAATGCCCTCGTTCTCATCTTCACAGTGAGAAATGTGAAAACTGAGGAGGAAGATGAAGCATTTGTAAAGAATAAAGAGGAGGAAATTCTTCTACAGATCAGCACAGGTGAGTGATAAACTTTTTATTTTCCTGTTGCCCATGTTCAGTAACTCTTTCGTCTATCCAACCAGCCTCTGCAACTTGGGGCAGCTATTTTGTACAGACACCCTTCTCATCAGTCCTTAAAAAAGTGCTAAGAATAATTCCTCCAAGAGACATGATTCCCTCATTCCAGGACATTGACAACTGGAGAAATCGCGACAAACAGGAGAAATCTTACCTTTCTCTATTTTCCCCTGAAAAAGTCCAACGCTCTCATTGGCTGTTGTGGTCACATGGTTGCCAGCATCCCGAATTGTGATGCCCAGCTGTATGGAACCTTCCCTATAACCAGTTTCACTCAGCTTCTCCTGGAGCCCTTGCAGCATCTGTGTGCTCTGGCTGCATCCCTGCACACCTCTAGCCTTGTCCGTGCCTGGCCTTCCGGAATGAGTAGCGCAGGCACAAAGTGGGCGGGGGGATGCGCCGAAGGGAGCCGAGTGACAGCAAGTGTGCTGATGGTAGGTGGGGGATGCGCCGAAGGGAGCTGAGTGGATGCGAGTGTGCTGATGGGGGGGGGGGGGGGATGCGCCGAAGGGAACCGAGTGACAGTGTGCTGATTGGCTGAGCATTGCGCCCAGACAAACGGCTCACTTGCTCTCGAGTCAAATTCCTGTGTGTTGTTCCTCTTTAAAAGTGAGGCAAAATCCATACATATATAATGTTCGGCAAAGGGCTCTGTTTATGCCAATCAGGAGCGTGAAGGGCTGCATCCCCAGCATCGGACGCACTCCCTGAATGCTTCTCTCGCTCCCCATTAATTACAACGCTGAGGAAGCCAACGGAAGAGTAAAGTTTTGCACCGCCCCGGGGGTGGGGGATTCACACAGCGGGTTGACCCGAATTGGAAAGCCCCAGTTATCAATGTTTTCCCAGGCAGTGAGCAATCGGGTGAGTTGATGATTAACTGGAGTAGGACAGATCAGCTGCAGGGGACAGAAGGCGAGTACCCATTTAAAAAAAAAAAAATTAAAGTTGGGTTGTCAATCCCTTTAAACTGGAATATTTATTTTTCACACAATGGGTGTTGTTCCAGGCACAGGGAGGCATCACGATTGCGGATGCCCCTACATATACAAGCGAAACAAAACCCATTCACCCTGCCATTCCACAACATCTGCATGGGGTTAAGTCCTCTCACACTGCTTATGCCACTGACCATACTTTCTTTTTTTGTGGTACTGGGATCCTAGACTAGTCCCAGAAAAAATATCCCCATGAGAAAGCTGCACTCAAATATTAAAATGCAATGTTTATTTCATAATTTTTTTGAATAAATAAACAAAAATGGCACATTACAACACAATACATGATTAAAAAACATAAACACAAAACAGGGGATCCACCAAAAATGGATGACTAATATCCTCAAAGAGTATATAAATAAATGATTGAAAAATAATTATAACATGTAATCTAATATTGTAGACAAATGCCTGGAACCAATTTTAAGCTACAAGTGTATGGACAGTGTGAGCATATTACTTGAACAAAACCATAGACAATTTAAGAGAAAAGAAATACCTAGTTGATAAATTAATCAATTTTTATAAAGTGCTGAGTGCATAAAATAGTATGTGCAAACTGTGCAAAGAAGCAATTGAATACATGATCAAGAAGAAACGCAAATAAAGTGCTGAAGTGCGATTACCGTTGAATGAAAGGCATTATCCAGGCAGAGTACGAGGCATAAGATACAAAAAAAAAAATGTAATTACATCACCTGTCACCAATGGATCCCCCGCAGCAGCCGCCACCAACGCGTTGCATGTCTTAATGACACTTCGCCAGGGTGTATCGGCTGCCCCGAGTTCCCCCTCCTTAAATACCCCGGGAAGTAAACAGCTGGCCAATGGAAGGAGACGTCAGCGCCCAAACGCGCGCCCGGCCAATGAAAACGGCCGTATGGGCAACGCGTCAGGCGCCCCGCCATCCGCCCTCCACTGGACCGCAAACCAGGAAGTGCCTGCGCGAGGGCCGAACGCTCTTTCCTGCAGTAGGAGGCACCGGCCCGCCGCGCGCACATCACCCAGGCACCCCCGTCAACCCATCATCGGAAGACCAATGCGGGATCGTGAGTATTCGGGAAGGGAGGGAAACCACGGGAAAACAATCCAATTTACATATTTAAAACACTAGACAATAATGTGCCAGACTGTACCAGACAGATAATAAATATGTATAACAAAATATGTGAAAAAAGAATTAATGAATACTTGTATTAGCACATCATGGCCAGATCAATATGATGAACCTCAAGCTACTTTAAATTTTTTGACCCATTCGCCATTACAAATCCCTTAGCCCCATATGTGGATAATAGGGCATCCAATTAACATATTGTATCAATGCAGCCTGAGATGGACCCAATATCATCACCGCCGTGGTCAGAGACTGCAAGGGCAACGGGGGAGTAATCTGATAACCACAAAAATTAAAAATACCCAAAACTGTAGTATATTAAGTATATTGATATCAGCATGCTGTGCCTGAAAAGTCTGAGATGGGCCCTACCACAACGTTTTACAGGCTAAACAGGCTGCACGAAAGCCAGTATGATGATCAAAAATTGCTGAACGAAGTCAGATTTCCACCCAGGATACAATTACAATAAAATCCTGGATCAAATAAAATCCCATGGCGAAAGGGTCAAAGAAGTAGCCTTAAGGTTCATCATATTGATCTGGGCATGATGTGCTAATACAAGTATTCATTAATTAGTAATTCATTAATCATTAATTTTTTTTCACATATTGTGCAGGTCCGCTTTAAGTCACTTATGCTCAAGCCATCTGATGTGGCCCCTGACCTGCTGTGGGCACAGCAACCTTCAGCCTTAAAATGCACCTATACTCAGAAAGGAAGTTTATGTGGTCACCTTCTATCCCCAGCCCTGTGCCCCTGTGTTTTTTTTACCTCAGTCTTTGCCCGATATGACAGCCATATGCTAATTAATTAAGTTACAACCAAATTGTCACATAATGGCAGTTAGGTTGAAGTTCTACCCATTGCTGAGCTGTGTGTACTCTAACTGATTGCATCATCACTGGGGGGGGGGCAGGGCTCAGCCAGGGAGCAATATAGCTGACTGCATCCAGTTTGTGTTGTTATGATTAATGGGCAAAGGCCTAGGTAAAAAAAGAAACACAGGCTGTTTTGTGGTGCTGGACTGGGGATAGAAAGTGAGCACATATACTTCCCTTTGAGTATAGGTGCACAGTAGAAACCAGTACATTCTTACTTGTGCAATCGTCACAGGGGCGCATTAATAGCAGCTCTTTATGTCCAGCTTGTAACCAATAACCGTTTCAATTCTGCTGTATAATTTTTTTTCAGATGGAAGCTACAGCTGTAACA
The DNA here is from genome assembly GCA_027917425.1 of Gastrophryne carolinensis. Lineage (NCBI taxonomy): Eukaryota > Metazoa > Chordata > Amphibia > Anura > Microhylidae > Gastrophryne > Gastrophryne carolinensis. Next base: position 28,013,314 of record CM051237.1, read on the forward strand.
AGTCTACTGGAGACCCATTGCCTAGAGAGTATCCACTGCTGAAACCTCCATGTCTATCCTCTAACTCACCGACACAGGAAGAGAGGTTTCCTGAGACTTCAAAGTCTATCTTTGATTGTACTGCTGAGAAACCTGTTGAACAATATTCATGTTCTCACTGCCAAAAATATTTATCCTTCAATTCAGAATTTTTCAGACCTGAAGTTCACACAGGCATGCCGTATGCATGTTCAAAATGTGGAGAATCCCTTACAGATAAACTATACGTTTTTACTGACACAACAGCTAATACAGGGGAGAAGCCATATTCGTGTTCTGAATGTGGAAAATGCTTTACCTGGGAATCACAGCTCATAACGCATAGAAGAAGTCACACAGGCGAAAAGCCATATTCGTGTTCGGAATGTGGGAAATGTTTTATATGGGAATCACAGCTTATAACGCATAAAAGAGTTCATACAGGGGAGAAGCCGTATTCATGTTCTGAATGCGGGAGATGTTTTTCACAGAAAGCGCAGCTTATCGGTCATGGAAGAGTTCACACGGGAGAGAAGCCATATTCATGTTCTGAATGTGGGAAAAGCTTTACATGGAAACCGCAGCTTCTCGCTCACAGCAGAGTTCATACAGGAGAGACGTTATTTTCATGTTCTGAATGTGGGAAATGTTTTACCCAGAAATCACAGCTCAGCAGACACGAAAGAGTTCATACGGGAGAGCGGCCGTATTCCTGTTCTGAATGTGGGAAAGGTTTTGCTCAGAAATCATGTCTCACCGCCCATGAAAGAGTTCACACAGGAGAAAAGCCATACTCGTGTTCTGAATGTGGGAAATGCTTCGCACAAAATTCGCAGCTTATCCACCATAAGAGGGGCCATACAAGGGAGAAGCCTTACTCATGTTCTGATTGTGGGAAATGTTTTACTCATAAATCACAGGCCATTGTTCATGAGAGAGCTCATACAGGAGAAAGGCCATATACGTGTTCTGAATGTGGCAAATGTTTTAGTCACAAGCCGCACCTTCTCAATCATGAAAGACTTCATACGGGGGAGAAGCCATACTCATGTTCTGAATGTGGGAAATGTTTTACTCAGAAGTCAACCCTTGCTAGTCATAAGATAATTCATACAGGAGAGAAGCCATATTCATGCGCTCAATGTGGGAAACCTTTTGCTCGCAAGGCACACCTTATCAGACATGAAACCGTTCATAAAGGGGAGAAACCCATATTTGTTATTTGACTAGGGGAAGTATTTTACTCGGACATCAGATCATTTCAAACATTATGGCATAAAGAAGGGAAGCCATATTAGTGTTCTTAATATGGGAAATGTTGTGATAGCAAAGTATCTCTATTTGCCATGAAAGAATTCATGGGGGGCAGTATTTATATTGCTGTTTTGTGTAATAGGTTATGGTCATACAAAGGGGGCTGTTCTGAATGGGGGGGAAGTCTAAACTCGTGTCACAAAGAGATAGGTCCCGACCTTTTTCTTAAAATTCCTCTTATATTTTAGGACATCAAAAAAATAATGTCAGCATGACAAACGAGTAATGGTTGCGATAGACATCTGGAAATAAGCAAAGGTTACAATATATTTTACGTTTAAGCCGATATTAAATTCTAATTGATGCTTGATACAGGTGGTGTTGCTTCAACCCGTCTAGACCAGGGGTTTCCAACACTTTTGCTAAATATCTAGCTAAGTACCTCCTGGGTGGTACGAATTGGTTGTCAGCACCTAAACCGGACCTTCACCCTGCTTAAGAGTTTATCTTATATGTCCCCACCCCCCCTGTACATACAGATTGCCCACATTAAAAATCATGTGCATTTTATGAGCTTTTAAACGTCCAAGATGGGGGTCTCAGGCTACCTGCAAACAGGAAGTGTCTTCTGAATTTGCCGCTCTGCATTCTGGGATTGCTGTTATAACCCACCCCCTGCACTTTAAACCCCCTTTCCTCAATATGTGATGCTTATAAGGCAAGATGGTGGTGCTCGTATCCTAGAGTCCTGAACAGAGTTGCAGCCCAGTGGGGGAAGGAATAATAAGTAAGTGACTTAAAATATAATAATTTTAGATGCTGGGGAATAGTTTTTTAAGGGTTTGGGCTTTTCATTAAATTATGCTGAAGGTCCCGGTTAAGTTTGTTAAAACAACAAAACAACCATGTTTTATGAGATGCTCAAAAATGCATATAAATAGTTCTCATTACCTTTTGGAGCAGTTTTCGACTTATAAAGCAAATCAGAGTTGGGTAATCTGGACAGATCAGTTTGGGATACAGATCAGTCTGCAACCCAGCAGAGTAACACCTGATAGGATCTTGAATTCTATAGGATGATAGGATCTCGAATTGTAACAGTGATACGTGTACCACTGGTTAGGAACCCTCTGTCCAGAGTATCACCTATAAATCTAGAGTGTTATTAAGACTTTTATTTAGTAATTTAGCATATAACTGAGTAATATATAGTATTACTGGAGAACCTATGGTATCACTAAGTCATCTAGAATACAACTGAGTAATATAAAGTATTATTGCAGAGACTATTATATCACTGAGTAATCTAGATCAGGGGCTCCCTTTTTTTTAGTTTAATCTTGTTTTATTGAGGTTTCAGAAAACAGAAACAGACGGTAAAGGCCCAAATAATCAAAATATAAATGAGTGGGGCAACCTCCCCGTCCTCATTGTGTATGAGCCTAAGCCACCGCACCGGGGGCGGGCACAGGAGAAGGGTCCGCGAGCGGTGTCCGCCCTACTGCTCAACGCCGGGCTGGACCCCCATCCGCCATGGTGCACCCCCCGAGTTCGTTACGGAGGGTGACTGTTGCACAATGTCTGTCATGTTCCGGTGGTCCCCGGAGCCCTAATGCGGGGAGACATAACCGTACGGAGCAACCTTTTTGAATTGAGTACCGCATTCATTTCATTGTCTTATTGTATCAAGAACCACACTTAAAGTGGACCAACACCCAGGGGGGGGAATCGGCCCGGGAATCTATAAGATTCCTGGGCCGATCAGATCCCTCCCCGCAGGGCATCCGAAATCGGGATGTCCCGCGGGGTGAAACCCCCCAGGATCCCACAAGCTTTACCTTCTACCCATTCCAGCGCGACGCCTCCCGTGCGTCCCTCTAGCAGAGCGCGCACCCGCGCCGGCCATTTGGGAATGGCCGGCGCGGGCGCACTCCCTGTAAGAGTGGCGTGTGGGAGGCAGCGGGCGCGCTCGCTTGTCCGTCGACGGTGATTCGCTGGAGCGGTCACGTGGGAGCGGGGTCAGGTGAGTTTTCGGGGCTTTCTCTGGGGTTTCACACAGCGGGGTGCCCCACCGAAGTGGACCAAAACCCAGGATAGTCAAAATCCTGGGTGTTGGTCCACTTTAAAGAGGAACAACTCACAGGAATTTTACTTTCCCGTGTGTTGTTGCTCTGTGTGGTGGTGGCAGTGGAATCCCGAATTGGAATGCCCCGCTGTGTGTATTTCCCAGGTTGCCCGATCAACTCGCCTTCCAGTCGCTCCCATGGTGCAGGGTGGAGGTGAAAGGAAGGGTTCCACTCAGCCAATTAGCACGCTCCCTGTCACTCGGCTCCCTTTGGCGCCACTGTTGGCTAAGCATCCGAGCAGTGCCAAAGTGAGCCGAGAGCACTGCCAACCACATCCCCCACTAACCTTGCAGCCACCGCCTGGACGGCTTAGTACCCGAGCAGTGCCAAAGGGAGCAACTGCACCGCCAACCGCATCCCCCACTCACCTTGCAGCCACCACCTGGACGGCTTAACATCCGAGCAGTGCCGAAAGGAACCCAAGTGTACCCCCCGTTCACCTTGCAGCCAAGCCGCTCATTCAGAAAGGCTGGGCGCGCACGCGGCCAGAGTTGTGCGGGGGATGCGGCCACAGCGCAACTCGATGAGGGCTCAGCAGAAGTTGAGTAGATCTGGGGAGTTTCCATCTCAATTCAGGAAGCCCCAAGGACAGGAACTCAAATGGCCCAGGAGTCTTTTAGACCCCAGGGCCCCGGAATTTCCTCTTTTTAATCAACCATTTAAAGTGAATAAACACAAAAAAGACAGTTTATTTATGGTGCAAATCAGGTCTGGGTGTAGTATAGATGGCTGAACATTAGGTTGGGGTACAGGTTAGTCTGCAGGCCTCTCAAATACCACCTGAAAGGATCTCAAGTACCACCAGTGGTACTAATACCACCTGTTGGGAACCCCTGGTCTAGACAGTAGGACAACTGTCGGCCCCCTCGGCTCAGTTTACTTTACTTCCTGTGATAGGTTCTTGTGTACAACGTATAGTAATGTACATGTATTAATTTCAGACTGAACCCAAGTTTGTGTAACGACTCTATATGTTTACCATTCTACTACTAAAATGGACAGTGATACTGATAGTGATACTGTTGTATATCCCCTTTGTCGAGTAATTTGTACTTTGTATTGACTAAATAAAGTTCACACTGATTTTTTATTCTTAGTATACAGTACATCCTGCTCCAAATATAGTACTTACACTTGGACATGCAAAACAGGCTCCTCCCGGCCCCTCAAATACCCGGGGACCTCCCACAAATCCCCAGATTTCTCTGCAGTGCTTACTGCGAAGACATGAAGCATCACTCTCTCGCAGGTGAGCGGGGCTATTACAGCCTGCGGCCCTGTGGACTATTCCCACCCGTCCTCGTTGTGATGTGCCTCCCAGCCTGGGCTGCGCGGGTCGGGTGAAGGTAGGCAGCACCATGTGTGCTTATGGAGCCCTGCTCCACCGCAGTCCCCCACCAAAGGGTAGGCGGTACAGGCTGATGGTGAGCCTCTATGGGATGCCTCTCCCGCTTTATTGCCCCGTGTAGCGGCGGGCCCTGTATAAAGGGCCGCCATCCTCCCTCGTTCCCCCCCGTAGCCCGGGGGGAAAGAAAGGGGGGGGGTGTGTGTTGGTGTCAGTATATTAGGATGACATGCTTATGGCCTTTGTTATGTCCTTCGGACTTGTACATGTGATGTCAGCCACCGCGCTGATTTGTATTTTACTTGTGTTACTGCCGCCGCCGCGCGCGCTTTCTCCTTCATTGGATGTTCTGCTCCGGGCGGCGGCGTCGCCTTAGACGCTGCGGCGTTATCATTGGCTGCTGTCTTTGAGCTTTGCGCTCTTGGGGGGGGGGCTTGGCGCTACGCGTCACGGCCCGCTCTGGCCCGCCCTTCGAGGTTCGCTTGGCGCCATTTTGATGTGTAGTCGCGCGCGTGTGTAACGGTCTCCCCTTTCGCGGTCTGTAAGTGCCCTCGTGGGGGATTTCTATGCTCATTGCTTACTGTGCATGGTTCTGACACCTCTTATTCTCATTATGTCTTTTAGACGGGGGAATCCAGTGGCTTCTCCCGGCCCGGTGTAATTGTCAGTTGGGCCTAGTATAATTACTCCCACTTTCCTGTGGGTCATTGGGGCATCCAGGGTAGCTTACAGCGTCAATCCCTACTGGCCTATTGTGCCTATTAATCACCATATGGAGGCATCCCAGGATAATGTGACCGGGGTTCCTTTGGGACAAGCCTGGCTGTGTGTAGCTTGTGGGGTCTCACCTAATAATGGTGACAATGCACGGGTCTGTGTTCCTTGCGCGCAGCAGGCGCTAATGGTACAACCCGTCCCTCTGGTGGCCGGGCCTGCACCTCGCCACACTTCACCTACTCCCCCAAGCTTGAGTCTAACCCCCAATACAAGTGGGGATTCTTATCCTGATGTGGCTGCTAGACTGGCCAGTGTTGAAAAATTGATTGCTAATACCTTAGCGCGTAAGTCCACCGCTAAAAAGCGTCACTTAACCCCTGATGCCACTCTTTTCTCTCCGGAGTCTGACGAGTTGTTGCATCTATATGGCTATCCCCCCTCGGATGAAGGGGAGCTGTTCTCTGACTCAGGGTCATCTGACGAGAGGCCCAGGGGCCACGACGATTCTGGCTCTGATCTCTGGACCACGGATGATACTGACAAACTGCTGGTTCAGATTTTTGAGGTTTTGTCCATCTTTCCCCCTGTTGCGGCTCCCAGGCAAAGGGGTGAGCTCTTTCATACTGCTAAGGCTCGGTTGGAATTTCCTGAGCAAACCCATTTCAATAACCTCGTGCTTAAGGAGTGGGAACATCCCAGTAGACCTCCCGGGATACCTAAGCTTGGACAGAAAGTATCCTTTTCCTGCTGATATGGTTAAGTGTTGGTCATCGCCCCCCGAGGTCGATGCTCCTATCCTAGGGCTGTCTAACACCTCTATTATGCACTCCCCCGACACTACTACGCTGTGGGATGCCGAGGACCGGCGCATTGACCAATTGGCATGCCATGCCTTTCCGTTTGTGGGGGCGGTGCTGCGCCCGGTTTGCGCCTTGGCCATTACTGCTGTGGCGCTCAGGGCCATGGTCAGAAATGTACTAGAAGGCCCAGATGAATTACCACCTGATACGGTCAATGCACTGTCTAACTGTGATGTGTTTGTAAACTTTATCCTGTCTGCATCGGATGATGCCATTAGGATGTGTGCCAGATCTTCTGCCTTGGCGGTAGCTATACGCTGCGCTGTGTGGCTGCGCCAGTGGGCTGCTGATAATGCTGCTAAGAAGGCCCTTACTGGGCTTTCATTTAAGGGGCTACGCCTGTTTGGGGACCGTCTAGACCTCTTTGCTAAGGGAGGTAAGTTACCCCAGCGCAGGCGGCAGTCTCGGCCCTTTCGGGGCCCTTTCAATCCCCTACCGAGGGGCTTAGCAGGGAAAAGGGGTGTCCTTTGCGGGGGCTCGCGCAGATTCCTGGCATAGGAACAGAGGACGCCGTCCTGGTTCCTCCTGGGGGTCCAAGCCCAAAGCCCCTCCCAAGACCCCTCAGGCATGATGGGGCGCCCTCTCCCGTCAGGGTGGGGGGACGGCTACAGCACTTCGAGCACGTCTGGAGGCGCCACGTCTCAGACCGGTGGATTCAGGAGGTAGTGTCCTCTGGTTACAAGATAGAGTTTGCTGTGCGGCCCCCCACAAGATTCATCAGGTCCCGGATCCCACAGGACCCTGTCTCAGCTCAGGTCTTGATGCTGGCCGTGCAAGGACTCCTGGATCTGGGGGTCATTTGCAAGGTCCCCTTAAGAGAAAGGGGCAAGGGGTTCTATTCCAACCTTTTCACAGTACCCAAGAAAGATGGGTCAGTCAGGCCCATTCTGGATTTAAAAATCCTCAACAAGTTTGTCAAGAACAGGCGCTTTCGCATGGAAACTCTGCACTCGGCCATCGGCTCTCTGCGCCCAGGGGACTTTATGACGTCTGTGGACATCATGGACATGGAAGATCAGCATTACCAATTTGTGGCCTTGCCATTTGGCCTCACTTCAGCTCCCAGAGTGTTCACCAAGGTGCTGGCGGGGGTGATGTCTCTGATAAGGTCAAGGGGCATATGTGTGCTGCCCTACCTGGACAACATACTCATCACCTCTCGGTCTCTACAGCAGGCAGAGTTGGACACTCAGCTGGTGGTGTCCATCAATCACCCCAAGTCCTCTCTGTCCCCTTCTTTGGTAACCCCATTCCTGGGAATGATTCTGGATACGGTTCAGTCAAGGATATTCCTTCCTCAACAGAAGGTGGAAGCTCTAACTGCGCAGGTGAGGTTCCTGCTCTCGTGTCCCCAGCCCTCCCTAAGGCAGGAAATGCAGCTGGTGGGTCTGATGGTGGCGTGCTTCGAGGCGGTGCCCTTTGCTCAGTTCCATTTGAGGCCTCTGCAACTTCACCTTCTGTCAGTATGGGACAAGAAACCAACGTCCTTGGACGGGGTCTGTGTGCTTCCCCCCTTGGTCAGACGGTCCCTTTCGTGGTGGCTGGACCACAGGAACTTGCTAGGGGGCAGGTCCTTTCTGGCCCCCTCCTGGGAGACGGTCATGACAGATGCCAGTCTGTCAGGTTGGGGGGGATTCTGGAAGTCCCTGCGCTTCCAGGGGAGGTGGGGCCCTCAGGAGGCCCACTTACCCATCAACATTCTGGAACTACGGGCAATCAGGTTGGTACTGGAGCAGTTGAACCATCACCTGAAGGGTCTGTCTGTGCAGGTGTGCTCAGACAACATCAGGGAAGGACCCGGAGCAGGGGTGCCCTCCAGGAGGTGTCGCGGATTCTGACATGGGCGGAGGCCAATGTTCAATGCATTTTGGCGGTGTATATCCTGGGGGCAGATAATTTACTGGCAGACTCTCTGAGCAGGGGGACTTCCTCCTGTCAGGGGGAGTGGTCCCTCTGCAACAGGGTATTCCAGTCCCTGTGTCACCGTTGGGGTCTACCGGATGTGGATCTGTTCGCATCCCGTCACAATCACAAGCTCCCGGCCTTTGACTCCCTGTCTCAGGATCCTCTGGCCTTGGCCACGGATTCTCTGTCCATGTCATGGAAGGAGTTTCGGCTCCTATATGTCTTTCCTCCATTCCCCCTGCTGGGCAGGGTCCTGCGCAAGATTGCTCTGGAAGAGATGCCAGTGATTCTGGTGGCCCCCAGGTGGCCAAGAAGAGTGTGGTTCGCAGACGTGGTACAAATGGAAGTAGACCAGTACGTCCTGCCAGGGATGCCAGATCTGCTCACTCAGGGCCCCTTACGCCATCCCAATTTACAAACTCTGTCTTTGACGGTCTGGCTGCTGAAACCTCCATCTTGATGGAAAAAGGCTTGTCTGCCTCGGTGGCAGGCTATGAAGAAAACTTCTTCTGCCATCTATTATAGGGTATGGCATACCTACATTGATTGGTGTGAGTCTAGGTCTCTTCCCTGTAGGGAGTTTTCAGTCCCTAGGGTTCTGGAGTTTTTACAGCATGGATTGGAGTTGGGTCTTAAACTCAGTACTCTGAAGGGTCAGGTTTCTATCCTGTCCGTCTTCTTTCAGAAGTCTTTTGCTCAGCATCCCTTGGTTAAGACCTTCTTTCAGGGGGTCACTCATGTGCGTCCCCCACGTAAACCTATGGTCCCTGTTTGGGATTTGAAGTTGGTTTTGTCTGCCTTGCAGGATGCTCCCTTTGAGCCTATTCAGGATGCTGCTCTGGCTGTACTTACCCTCAAGGTTGTCTTTCTGGTGGCTATTACTTCGTCAGGCGTGTGTCTGAGCTGGCGGCTCTGTCTATTCAGCCCCCGTACTATGAGAGACACCAGGACAAGGTGGTGTTCCATTTCAAGCCAGATTTTCTGCCTAAGGTGGTGTCTGCCTTTCATTTGAATGAAGATATCGTTCTTCCTTCATTGTGTCCTAATCCTAGCAACGCTAAGGAAAGGTTTCTGCATTCCTTGGATGTGGTCAGGTGTCTGAAGTATTACCTGGTAGTCACTGCGGCCTTCAGGAAGACTGATGCCCTTTTTGTGGTTTCTTCTGGGCCTAGGAAGGGTTTGGCTCCTGACAAGTCTACTATTAGCAAATGGATTTGTCAGGCTGTGATTCAGGCCTATTCTGCTAAGGGGAAGAGTCCTCCCTTCCGCCTTACTGCTCATTCTACTCGTGCTATTGGTGCCTCTTGGGCCTTCCAGCACCAGGCTTCTGTTGAACAAGTTTGCAAGGCCGCTACTTGGTCTTCTGTTCATACCTTTTCTAAGTTTTACAAGGTTGATGTTAGGGCCTCAGCTGATGCTGTGTTTAGCCGCAAGGTTTTGCAGGTGGCAGTGGTTTAAACTGCCTGCTGTTACCTTTTTTGTTGGGGATCCCACCCTACTTTATGGACACTGCTATTGGATGTCCCAAGTGTAAGTACTATATCTGGAGCAGGACGTACTGTATACTTAGAATAATACAATTCTGTGAAATACTCACATGTAGAATTGGTATTATACGTATAGAGTACGTCCTGCTCCACCCCACCCTGGTTTTTGCATTATTCTGGATCCCCTGTATGGTGATTGTTATCAGTTTTGGTGGTTAAATTCTCCCCGCTTCCTGTTCACTGCTTTTCAATGCTGGGGATTTGTGGGAGGTCTCCGGGTATTTGAGGGGCCGGGAGGAGCCTGTTTTGCATGTCTCTGCAGTGCAGCGCCATCTGGCGGAGGATAACCCAAGTGTAAGTATTATATCTGGAGCAGGACGTACTGTATACTTATAATACCAATTCTACAGGTGAGTATTTCACAGAATTGTATTTTTTAAAGATGGGTGAGATTACCTTTTAAAGGACAATGAAATAATAAAACTTTTAAAAACTATTTGTGCACACATTTCCGAATTGTTCTGTAGCAGATCAAACAACCAATCACATACTGATGGGTTATACCTACACCCTGGAGAACTTCAGAGCTATTATGCCTTTGTTGTTAAATACCCCATCAATGTCACATGGCAGTCAATCTTTGACTTTGCAAATGTCTGTACTAGGTGGTGGATGTACCCTGCCCACATTAATCTGGACCTTCACCCTGAATAAGAGCCTATCTTATATGTCCCCCCCCCCCCCCAGTACATACAAATTGCTCACATTAATTTGGACCTTCACCCTGAATAAGAGCCTATCTTATATGTTTCCTCCCCCTGTACATACAGATTGCTCACATTAATCCGGACCTTCACCCTGAATAAGAGCCTATCTTATATGTTTCCCACACCCTGTACATACAGATTGCTCACATTAAAAATCATCCTACCTGCATCTGCTTCATTTTCTGAGCTTTTAAACATCCAAGTTGCTGGCGCATGGGGTCTCAGGCTGCCTGCAGACAGGAAGTGTCTTTTGCAATCTCGGATTGCTGGCCTTTTCCTGCCCCCAGCTCTGCTCCCCTACACTCCCCCACTCACCTCAGTATTTGAGACTTCTGAGGCAAGATGGCGGCGCCTGTATCCTAGAGTCCTGAACAGAATTGAAAGAATAATAAACAAGCAACTTGTTTATATTCATTTTAGATGATGGGGAATAGTTTATTAAGGGTTCGGGCTTTTCATTAAATGATGTCGAAGGTCCAGTTTAAAGGGACTATAAAACCAATGTGCCTCTCCGCCATTTATTGCAGCGCGGGGTAGAAGCCGTAGAAGGACTCCAAAGTTTGCCCTCCTTTGAATTACATTTTTTCCAGCACCACACAAAATAGTAGCGCAACAGCTAACTCGGTCCCTTGGAGCGCTCAGTGCGAGTCAGCTTGGCAAGCCACAGTGGTATCACACCTGTCTGACCACAGAAGTCATCCCAGAAGGTATTACCAAGCCCCAGCATGCCTTGCTGACCCAGGTCATGCTGGCGGCAAAGTTAGCTATCGCCAGCTCATGGAAAAAAGGAAATGTCCCCTTTTCAGATGGTAAAAGAGAGGCTGAATGGCATTTTTATTAACGAAAAATTGACCAGCATCCTGGGAGACTCCGATGAGAAATTTATGATGATTTAGAGCCCTTGGGTGGAGTATTCGTTTCCAGATCTAGGAGAGGCCCTGTTGCAGTGAGAGATGGCTAGCAAACCTTTCCCTTTAAATACATGTGTGTATCTGTATGTATATGTGTATATGTATGTATGTATATATATATATATATATATATATATACCAAATTTAGACAAGCTAGGTGGGCAGCACCAGCCTATCTGCCCTCACAATATTTTGTACAAGTCAGTATATGATCAAAATGGATTATGGTGTGCACACCACCCCCAGCACTATAACTATAGAAACCAGAAAAAAAGGGGGGGGGGAGGTCCACACTTCCCAATAAGTGCTAAGGGTTAAATAAGTGGCACCACCTTCAAGAATTATATAAAAATATCCCAATTTATTACATAAAGATACACAAGTTAAAATACATCTAGACAATGACACTACATAAATACACAAAACACACACAAGGGGGCACCAGAGGTCTGTTGTAATACATGGTGCTAGTAAGTCAGTTCATTCCAACAAAGAAGTAAACACGGGGAGGCCGATTCATTAATAGCGCCAGGTAGCGACAGATGAGCGCCCGTAGCGTGATTTTTACAGCGCCAGCCAGTATTCGCTGTGCTTGGCCGGCGTTTGCTTGATGACAGCGACTCAGTCGGTGTGTGGTAATGTTGAATACGGGCTGGGGGGTCGCTGTTTCACAGGTTCAGCGTTGTATGTGAGCGCCTGACAACGAATGGCCAGAGCGAACGGCTTGCTTCATATTCATTAAAAAAACACGCTCCGAATTTGCTGGCGCTGTCCATTCCTTGTTTAAACCCCAGTGCGCTGGCGGCGATGTGTGTTAACTAGTTTTTAACCCCTAAACAACCATATTTTTTGATTGTAACATTATACATGTTTTTTGAATCATTTTGTAATATGAATACATTAATATCAGACATGTAAGATCAATTCTGCACAATTTTTTTTTTTTTTTTTTTTTTTACTTTAAAAAAAAACCGAACAATGCAGAAGTGGTCTCAGAATTTTTGACATTAAAAAAAAAAAAAAAAAATATTACCAATTAATTATGATTAATTAAACATTGCTCCATTGAAATGCATTGGACAATGCCAGGGAGCGACAGGTCATACCTGGCGCTGTGAAGGAATTTGCAGCGGCGCTGTTCGTTCCAGGCGGCTTCATGATGAATCCCGCGCTAGCTGACGCTCTCGCCGGCGCTAGCCTCATTTAGCTTGATAAATGCGTCACTGTGACCGCCGCCGGGCGTACTTGAGTCGGTAGCCGCCGATAGCTGGCGGGACCTGGCGCTCATCAGACACTACCTGGCGCTAGCCCGTGATAAATAAGGCCCATAATCAATAAGTACTTAATATATTATTCAAATTCTGTACCAGACTATGCTAATAATTAGAGATGAGCGAACTTTTGAAAAGTTCGATTCGGCCGATTCGCCGAATTTCACAAAGAAATTCGGGTTCGGCCGAATCGAACTTTTAAGAAGTTCCCCATCAAAAATGCCGGCATGGTGGGAGCGGGCCGGCCGGTTCCGCTGTCCGCTCCCACCATGCCGGCATTTAAAAAAAAAAAAAAAAAGCATTTTTGCCGGCATGATGGGAGTCATGATGATGCGCCCTCAGATGACAGCTGAGAGCGGCGCCGGCCTCCACGCTCCGGACCTGCAGGTAAGTGTTTGCCTTTTTTTTTAAATGCCGGCATGGTGGGAGCGAGCCGGCCGGCCCGCTCCCACCATGCCGGCAAAAATGCTTTTTTTTTTGTTTTTTAAATGCCGGCATGGTGGGAGCGGGCCGGCCGGCTTTACCGGCCCGCCGGCCGGCTCCCACCATGCCGGCATTTTTTTTTTTTAATTTCAGGAAAAATTCGATCGGCACGAACCACAAAATATTCGGGTTCGTGCCGAATCGAATATTTCCTGAAATTCGGAGCGAATTCCGGTTCGTCCGAACCGGTTCGCTCATCTCTACTAATAATGTGCAAATTACAATGTAATATATCCTGTGTAGCTCAATATTCATCAAACAAATCCTAAACCATCCTAAACCAAACATAAGTAATCAATAATCTAAGTCATGTATAAAAGCGATCAAAGAGCAGGAAAACGAACCAGGGTGAGTCAGTGAGAATAAACAAAAGGCAAAGGTGTGCATACAGACCAACCAGGGATGCCTCCACAGGAATAAAACGCCAACGCATGTCGTAGTGTCCCCTGCACTACTTCCTCAGGGCAATATATATGTATGTGTGTGTGTGTATGTATATATGTGTATACGCCTTCCCCCCCCCTTTTTTTTTTTCTCCTCCTCCCCCCTTTCCCTCATGTTTCCTGTTTGTCTCCCTCCCCCCTTTTTCCTGTCGCTCACCTTCCCCTACCTTTGTTGCCCATATCCCTTGGCCCCCAGCACCATCATCTTCCGTAGCGCTTTACAAAGTAGTAATTACAGACCCCCCCCCCCCCCCCCCCGATGTGGAGGGTTCGGGCGGGAGGAGACAACCTCCCTGCCCCTCAGTTTCAGTTTGCTCGGCAGTTAGTTAATAGGCGCTACTTTTAAGCTGTCCATGTTGGCGCATAATTAAACTCTAGAAGCCTAAAATACCCTAAATGTGCCTTAGTAACTTGCTGTAAATGACATGTCTGTATGAACAAATGTATGAAACTGACAACTTGTGTTCGGTAAAGAACAATATGTCATACTGTTTATCTTGTATACAAAAAAATGACAATAAAAAGATTGAAACAGAAAAAGCTGTGCCATGACATGACGCTACCCAGAAATTGAAGCAAATAAAATGTCTTTGTTTAGAATACATAAGCCATTTACATATAATCAGAAATGTTGAGATGCCTCGAAATGGCTCCTTTTACACTGTTCCCAATAGGAAATAGATGAGAGGAAGTTGGCGTGTGTCTGAGCAATCCCTTTGTAGCCGGCGGAAGGTATTCAGCCATTATCTTTGTTGGTCTTTTAAAGTGGACCAACACCCTCCACTGATCGGCCCGGGAATCTATAAGATTCCCGGACCGATCAGTCCCCTGATCGGTGGTGGCCCGCTGAGTGAAACCCCCCAGAAACCCCTAAATCCCTACCTGATCCTCGATCCAGCGGCGCCCGTCGCCGCCTCCCGCGCATCCCTCTAGCAGGACACGCACCCGCGCCGGCCGTTCGTGAATGGCTGGCGCTGGCGTGCGCCCTGTAAGAGTGACGCGCGGGAGGCGGCGGCGGGCGCGCTCTCTTGTCCGTCGCTGCCTCCCGCTTGTCCGTCGGCGGGGATTGGCAGCAACGGTCACATGGTGAGTTTTTGGGGCTTTCTGGGGGGTTTCGCACAGCGGGGTGCCCCACCGAAGTGGACCAAAACCCAGGATAGTGAAAATCCTGGGTGTTGGTCCACTTTAATGTAATGGTTCATATCTGTCCTGCAGTTGCACTACAACACCACAAGATGGCACTGTTGGATAAGAAATGAATTGTGACATTACAGGTCTAACAAACGTAAAACCTAACCACATAGGAGTACAGCTGAGCTGCTATTGGCTAAGGTGAGTAGAAAGTTAAAGAAGGTTCTAGAGGCCACTAGAGGGCGTCTATATAAGGAGAGTTACCTCAGAAGAGTTAGATCTACGGAACATACAAGATGTTCTCTATTGTAGTAACCGGGAGTGAGAGGAAGGTACCAGCAGGGTCAACTGGTAGCAGTCGCAGAGAGAAGGAGAGAGCATAGGAGTCACATTCTACTCAAGATGCTGAGGAAGCTTAAAGTGGACCAACACCCTCCCCTGATCGGCCCGGGAATCTATAAGATTGTCCGTCGGCGGCGATTGGACAAGCGAGTCACGTGGGAGCGGGGTCAGGTGAGTTTTCGAGGCTTTCTGGGGGGTTTCACACAGCGGGGCACCCACGATCGGGGTGCCCTGCGGAAGTGGACCAATACCCAGGATAGTCAAAATCCTGGGTGTTGGTCCACTTTAAAGCCGCAGTATTCTGCTATGGGATCAGAATGAGTGACCACCACCTGTTGGAGTACATTTGGATGTAATGTTTTGCTATGGAAGCTGCTAAGGAAACTGTTGTGGAAAGACTGTGTGACCTGCTGTGAAGTCTAAAGTGTACCTGAAGTCCTGCTAATAAAGTAAGTGCCCTTTTCATAAAGTCGGTCTCATTGGAGTTTTTGGAAGTAAGCCCACATCAGGAGGTCCCTCAAGCCCGTTAACAAAGAACTCACTCCGCATACACCCTGAGGAGCTAAACCCCTCAGGGACCCGTATGCTACACCTTTAAAGGGTGGACTTTCCCACAGGCCGGGGGGGGGGGCAGAGGGTATTAGGCTCTCTGCTCAGCTTACTCTACTAATGCCCTAAGCTCAAGGTGAACATGTCCTATGTATGAGATGAGACCAAGGCTGCCCCATACCAGGGGCTGTTGTAGAGTGAACAACTTTGGAGCAATCATAAAGTAAGCAAGGGAGTCTCGTGCCCTCTGGCACCCCCCCCCCCCCCCCGATCTGAGTTATTATTATTGTTTATTTATATAGCCCCATCATCTTCCGTAGCGCTTTACAAAGTAGTAATTACAGACAGGGTAGAAACATACGGTACATATACTATATCAAATGCAGTTTTACAGATTTGACAGTGGATATTCTGAGTACAAGATACAATAGGGGAGAGAGCCCCGCCCCTGAGGAGCTTACAGTCTAAAGGAAGAGGGGTGAAGATGAGGGGGAAGGATCACAAACAGTCAGTATTGAGCTTTGCGACCTTTAGAAAATTGCTTTAGTCAGATTATATGTTTGTCTAAATAAGTGAGTTTTAAGGGTAGGTTTTGAGAGTTGTGGAGTGGCGGATTGGGTGGGAGAGAGCATTCCAGAAGATTGGAGTAGCTCATAAGAAGTCCTGGAGCCGGGCATGAGAGGAGGTGACCACGGTGGAGGACAGGAGAAGTTCGTAGGTGAGAGTTAGTGTTTTCAACAGGATTGGCTGTGGGACTGGCAGCCAGTGTAGGGATTGGAAGAGAGGAGCAGAGCTGGAGGAGCGAGAGGAGAGATGGATGAGGCGAGCTGCAGAGTTCAGGGTAGATTGGAGGGGTGACAGTCGGTAAGCCACAAAGTAGGGTGTTACAGTAGTCCAGTCGGGATATGACCGGTGCGTGCATAACATATTAGTGGTGCCAGGTGAGAGGAAGGGACAGTTGTCTGTGGGAAAGCCCTTTTTTTAAATACTTTTATTGACTAAGAATTCCGCTTAGATGTTTTAAAGTGGACCAACACCCAGGGGTGATCGGCCCGGGAATCTTATATCACCTCCCTCCACGCGACGCGGGACATCCGAGATCGGGATGTCCCGCGGGGAGAAACCCCCCCAAACACCCCAAACCCCCTTACCTTGTTTCCCTCGCGCCCGCGCCGGCCGTCTGTGAATGGGAGGCGGCGGCGGAAGAGCCGCTTGTCCGCGTCTGTCAAAACGCTTGTCCGTCGGCGCTGGGAGCGGGGAGAGGTGAGTTTTTCGGGTGATCGGGGGGGTTTCACACAGCGGGGCACCCCGATCGGGGGTGCCCCACCGAAGTGGACCAAGATCCAGGATAGTCAAAATCCTGGGTGTTGGTCCACTTTAAGCTTGACTGGTAAAGCTGTGCCGCGGCCTGTAGTGAATTCCTTTTTCAGTGGAGGAGACTTAAAGTGGACCAAAACCCAGCGCGATCTTACAGATTCCTGGGCCGATAGATTCCCTCCCTCCGGGGCACCTAAAATCGGGATGCCCCACTGTGTGAAACCCCCCCAGGTCGCCTTGTTCACTTACCTTGCTTCCCGGTCCAACGGCGTATGCGCGAGCCACATCCCTGCTAACCTGCTAGTAGGGCGCGTGTCTGCGCCAGCCATTTGTAAATGGCCGGTGCGGTCACGCTCTCTGTTAGAGGGAAGCAGGGGATGCCGCCACCAGCGCGCTCGAAGCCACGGCGCTTAGACGATGTGACGTCAGCGGCTCTGAGCATGCTGATTGGACGATGGGCCACACATGCACCATAGGACCGGGAAGAGGAGTTTCTTTGGGTGATCTGGGGGGTTTCACGTAGAGGGGCATCCCCGATCAGGGTGGCCTGGGGGAAAGGACCAAAACCCAGGATAGTCAAAATCCTGGGTTTTGTTTCACTTTAAACCGAACCAACAGCCTGGCACAGTTGTAAAATCAAGGTAGCGGCCATTTTGGAGCTTCCACTCCTAACTGACAATGCACAGTAACAGGAAGCCCAGAAGCACTTCCTGTTTGAATGTTTATGTGCAGCAATCTAAATTGCCCCGGGGAAAAATGAGAGAGAAAAAATTCTCATAGTGTTGAATCAGCCCTAATGTGACAGTTTAGATGTAACTGAACTAATTAGCATGTGCACAGCTAAATTGGTGCTGAATTCCACTAAGGTAAAAAAAAAAAAAGTTATAAAATAAAAATGTTTTTCTCACAGAAAAATTAGATATATAATGGGGGTCCCCACCTACCCCCAAAGGATTGCCAGAGAGATAGCACTAACTTCCAAAATATTCATGAAAAAATATATAATTTTATTGAAAATACATACAGCTTAAAAAAACGGACCTTCAGCGTGATTTAATGAAAAAAAGCCCAAACTAAGCCCATCTAAAATTAATATATTTTACGTTTTTAGTCACTTACTTATTATTCTTTCCCCCACTGGGCTGCAGCTCTGTTCAGGACTTTAGGATACGGGCGCCACCATCTTGACTCAGAAGCATCACACTTACCGAGGAGAGGAGAGTGGGATAAGGTACAGGGGGGCGGGTTACAGCTGTGCTTTGCTCAGACAGAGCAGAGCTGGGGTCAGGTAAAGGTCAGCAGTCCCAGAATGCAGTGCAGCACAGTCAGGAGACACTTCCTGTTTGCAGGCTGCCTGATAAGATGGCGGCTTCCATAAGCCGCCATCTTGGATGTTTAAAGGCTCATAACATGCAGTAGATGCAGGTAGGATGATTTTTAATGTGGGTAATCTGTATGTACAGGGGGGAAACATATAAGATAGGCTCTTATTCAGAGTGAAGGTCCGGATTAATGTGGGCAATCTGTATGTACAGGGGGGGGAAACATATAAGATAGACTCTTATTCAGGGTGAAGGTCCGGATTAATGTGGGCAATCTGTATGTACAGTGGTGGAAACATATAAGATAGACTCTTATTCAGAGCGAAGGTCCGGATTAATGTAGGCAATCAGTATGTACAGGGTGTGGGAAACATATAAGATAGACTCTTATTCAGGGTGAAGGTCCGGATTAATGTGGCCAATCTGTATGTACAGGGTGTGGGAAACATATAAGATAGACTCTTATTCAGAGTGAAGGTCCGCTTAAACCGGACCTTCACCCTGATTTAATGAAAAGCCCAAACTCTTAAAAAACAATTCCTCAGCATCTAAAATTAATATATTTTACATGTTTAGTCACTAATTTATTATACTTTCCCCCACTGGGCTGCAACTCTGTTCGGGAATTTAGGATACGGGCGCCGCCATCTTGACTCAGAAGCATCACACTTACTGAGGAGAGGAGAGTGGGATAAGGTACAGGGGGGCGGGTTATAGCTGTGCTTTGCTCAGACAGAGCAGAGCTGGGGTCAGGGAAAGGTCAGCAGTCCCAGAATGCAGAGCAGCACAGTCACTTCCTGTTTGCAGGCTGCCTGCAAAAATGGCAGCTTCCATAAGCCGCCATCTTGGATGTTTAAAGGCTTATAAAATGCAGTAGATGCAGGTAGGATGATTTTTAATGTGAGCAATCTGTATGTACAGGGTGTGGGAAACATATAAGATAGGCTCTTATTTAGAGTGAAGGTCCGCTTTAAGGACTACATAACATATACACAATAGACACCGGGGGGCGCCAGAGGTCCATCATAATAATTCATAATATTATATATAAATAAAAATCCTGATACCAATACAAAATTCAAAAAATCCCTACACAGACTCTTTAACTAATCCTACAACAAGTTCATATAACAATAAGCGATGTGTAAAAAATTACATAAAATGTGCTAAGTGGTGCAAAACAAGATTTATATACAAATACAGCAAATAAAGTGCCTGTGCCAAGAATACTATACTAGTTTCATATAAACAAAGGACAAACCAGGGTGAGCAGCAAAAACATACAACATAACACACATACAGACCAACTGGGCCTCCCCGTGGGTATATTCGCCAACGCGTGTCGCAACGTCTACGCGTTGCTTCCTCAGGACGACTATCTATCACAGAAAAATGAGAGAGAAAAAAACTTCTCATAGTGTTGAATCAGCCTTTATTTGACAGTTTAGTTGTAACTGAACTAATTAGCATATGGCTGCCATTCACCATAATACTACTTCCTGTCTTTTCATCAATATTGGACTAAGGATAAACAAGGGCTGTTTTGGGGCACAGGGCTGGTAGTACAAGGTGAACACATAAACTTCCTTTCTGAGTTTAGGTGCACTTTAAAGGAGAATTCCCTTTGTCGGGTTTTTGGCGTTCTGTCTTTTTGTTTTCCCTCTTTTGGAATGTAAAATAATCCTGTGTATTAGCATTTGTGTAAACCCCAGACCTTTGATTTACTTATCTGCTGCTTCCATGATCTTCATATTCCTGGGACTAGCAGTGTTGCTACAGTGGGAGCGGTTGAGGAAAAACAAAGGACTACAAGTCCCACAATTCTTCCAATGTAGCTCTTTAGCAGCTTTGGCCAAGTCTAAGCAGCCTAATGACCTCTCCAGCTGAGAACCTGGCCATTAAAGTGGATCAAAATCCAGGGTTTTGACTATCCTGGGTTTTGGGCCACTCCCCCAAATGTGAAACCTCCCCCAGATCTCCTGCATCAACTCACCTCACCGCAGTCCTACAGCGCATGCGCGAACGCTCGTCCAATCAGCACGCTCGGAGCCGCTGAGCTATGCACGGCGTCTCAGCTCAGCGACTCCTGAGTGCGCTGGTGGCCGCACCTCACGCTTCCCTCTAACATTTGTGAATGGCCAGCGCGGGCATGCGTCCTGCTAGAGGGATAGCGGGGATGCGGCAGAAGCCCGCGCATGCGCCATTGGATCGAGATCAAGGTAAGTGTAGCGGGCAACCTGGGGGGTTTCACACAGCGAGACACACCCAGATTTTGGATGCCCCGCAGGGAGGGAATGGATCAGCCCGGGAATCGATCCGGCTGGGTTTTGAAACACTCACCTTACCACACTCCTACGCGGGCGCTCGTCCAATCAGAGCGCTCCTAGCCGCTGTGGTATGCACGTACAAGCGGCGTCCAACCAC
Organism: Gastrophryne carolinensis; assembly: GCA_027917425.1. Classification (NCBI taxonomy): domain Eukaryota; kingdom Metazoa; phylum Chordata; class Amphibia; order Anura; family Microhylidae; genus Gastrophryne; species Gastrophryne carolinensis. The sequence goes on from CM051237.1 coordinate 28,033,986, forward strand.
AGCGGCTCTGAGCGCTGGAGGCCGCGTCTTGCGCGTCCCTCTTACACGGTGCATGCGCTGTTGGAGCGGGGTTAAGGTAAGGTTTCTGGGCTTCTTGAGGGGTTTCACCAAGTTTAAAGTGGATCAAAACCCAGGATTTTGACTATCCTGGGTTATGGTCCTTTGCCCCGGGGGGAACTTTGTGAAATCATCCAGGTCACCCGAACAAACTCACCTTTCCCCATTCTTACAGAGCATGCACGGTCTCTCGTCCAATCAGCTCGCTCGGATCTGCTCCTGCCCCCTTCGTCTAAGGAAGTGAACCTGCCCCCGCAACCCCCGCTACCCTATAACAAGGAGCATGCCTACCGGTCACAAATGCCTGGTGCAGGCATGTGCCCTGCTAAAAGGGATAGCGGGGATGTGCCCGCCACTTGCACATTCGCTGTTGGACCGGGAAAGAGGGTGACCTATGGGGTTTCACACAGCAGGGTATCCCGATTTCGGATGCCCCGCGGGGAGGGATCTGATCGGCCCGGGAATCTTATAGATCCCCCCTGGGTGTTGGTCCACTTTAAGCCTTTTGCTACCACAACACAAGACTGATCCTTCCAAACCAAAGAAAGTTGAATTTTAGCAGAATGGGTTAAAGTGGGCCAAAACCCAGGGCCTTGGAATCTATAGGATTCCAGGGCCGATCGATTCCCTCCCCCGGGGGCATCCAGAATCGGGATACCCTTCTGTGTGAAACCCCATAGATCACCTTCTTTCCCGGTCCAACAGCGAATGTGCAAGTGGCGGGCACATCCCCGCTATTCCTTTTAGCAGGGCACACGCCCGCACCAGGCATTTGTAAACGGCAGGCACGCTCCTTGTTATAGGGTAGCGGGGGTTGCGGGGGCAGGCACACTTGGGTTCACTTCCTTAGACGAAGGGGGCAGGAGCAGATCCGAGCGCGCTGATTGGAAGAGAGACCGTGCATGCTCGGTAGGACTGGGGAAAGGTGAGTTCGTTCGGGTGACCTGGATGATTTCACATAGGTCCCCCCTGGGGCAAAAGGACCATAACCCAGGATAGTCAAAAATCCTGGGTTTTGGTCCACTTTAAACTTGTCACCCATACCTTAGCCAATCAGATGATTAGCAAACTATAGAGTGAGGAAGTCTATAAATTGTACTGGAAATCACCACTTTGATGTACATAGCCAAAGGTAAACACATAGTTGCCATGGAAACTTGTCTCCTATAACACAGAGCTGCAAACAAAAATGGCATCATTTCTGCCACACAATAACGGAATCGTTGCCATTGAAAGTGGAATTACCCTCGAAGAAGGCGGGAAGGTACCGTAATAATATTAATAATATAATAATATTAATAAGATATTAATAATGTTAATAAGAAAAAACACAACATGATTTCACTCCAGGGCTGTGGAGTCAGTAAGACCAAATACCGACTCTGACTCTTTTTTATCAGGCTCCGACTCCTTCATAAGTGGCCAGTAGTTAGTACTATTTAATATTTATAATAATTATAATTAATAATACCTAATAATAATAATAATTAGTAATAACAAATGCACTGTAGTGAAATGGTAATATCAGGTTTTTTCTCACCGTTATAAAAGTCAGGCTGCTTAAATAAGACATGGCAGGTCCTGTCCAGGCAATAATATATGTCTATACTTACCTTTTGTCCCCCGCAGCTCCTCTGTGCAGATCTAACCAATGTGGGAGACACACAAGAAGGGAAGACGCAGAGGCTTTATGCCCCCGCAACACACTTACCCCAAGGGTGTGATGAGGCCAGCCCTATATTACAATGAATGGAGGAGGCATGTGGACCCCACCATGAGAGGTAATAAGATTCTGGTGCAGCATGGAGGAGCTGCACAAAGGGGGTTAGAAGGTGAGTATAGACTTTTTAAACTGGACCTTCACTCTTAATAAGAGCCTATCTTATATGTCCCCCCCCCTGTACATACAGATTGCTCACATTAATCCGAACCTTCACCCTGAATAAGAGCCTACCTTGTATGTTCCCCCCCCGTACATACAGATTGCCCACATTAATCCGGACCTTCACCCTGAATAAGAGCCTATCTAATATGTCCCCCCCCCCCCGTACATACAGATTGCCCACATTAATCCGGACCTTCACCCTGAATAAGAGCCTATCTAATATGCCCCCCCCCCCGTACATACAGATTGGCCACATTAATCCAGACTCTCACCCTGAATAAGAGCCTATCTTATATGTTTCCCCCCTGTACATACAGATTGCTCACATTAATCCGGACCTTCACCCTGAATAAGAGCCTATCTTGTATGTCCCCCCCCCCGTACATACAGATTGCCCACATTAATCCGGACCTTCACCCTGAATAAGAGCCTATCTAATATGTCCCCCCCCCCCCGTACATACAGATTGCCCACATTAATCCAGACTCTCACCCTGAATAAGAGCCTATCTTGTATGTTTCCCTCCCGTACATACAGATTGCCCACATTAATCCAGACTCTCACGCTGAATAAGAGCCTATCTTATATGTTTCCCCCCTGTACATACAGATTGCTCACATTAATCCGGACCTTCACCCTGAATAAGAGCCTATCTTGTATGTCCCCCCCCCCCTACATACAGATTGCTCACATTAATCTGGACCTTCACCCTGAATAAGAGCCTATCTTATATGTCCCCCCCCCCCGTACATACAGATTGCCCACATTAATCCGGACCTTCACCCTGAATAAGAGCCTATCTTGTATGTTTCCCCCCTGTACATACAGATTGCTCACATTAATCCGGACCTTCACCCTGAATAAGAGCCTATCTTATATGCCCCCCCGTACATACAGATTGCCCACATTAATCCAGGCCCTCACCCTGAATAAGAGCCTATCTTATATGTTTCCCCCTGTACATACAGATTGCTCACATTAATCCGGACCTTCACCCTGAATAAGAGCCTATCTTGTATGTTTCCCCCACCCTGTACATACAGATTGCCCACATTAATCCGGACCTTCACCCTGAATAAGAGCCTATCTTGTATGTTCCCCCCCCTGTACATACAGATTGCCCACATTAATCCGGACCCTCACCGTGAATAGGAGCCTAGCTTATATGTTTCCCCCCCTGTACATACAGATTGCTCACATTAATCCGGACCTTCACCCTGAATAAGAGCCTATCTTGTATGTACATACAGATTGCTCATCAATCATCCTACCTGCATCTACTGCATGTTATGAGCCTTTAAACATCCACGATGGCAGCTCATGGTGCATCAGGCAGCCTGCAAACAGGAAGTGTCTTCTGACTCTGTCGCATTCTGGGATTGTTGTCCTTTTCCTGACCCCAGCTCTGCTCTGTCTGTGCAAAGCACAGCTATAACCCCACCCTCCTTTACGTTATCCCACTCTCCTGTCCTCAGTATGTGTGATGCTTCTGAGGCAAGATGGCGGCGCCGGTATCCTGAAGTCCTGAACAGAGTTGCAGCCCAGTGGGGGAAAGAATAATAAGTAAGTGACTAAAAACGTAAAATATATTAAGTTTACATGCTGAGGAAAAGTTTTTTAAGGGTTTGGGCTTTTCATTAAATTATGCTGAAGGTCTGGTTTAAGGTGTCTGTCTGGACAAAGCCAAACCCTTAAAGTGGATCAGGAGTGCCCCACTGTGTGAAACCCCCCAGATCGCACGAAGAAACTCACCTCTTCCCGGTCCTACGGCGCATGTGCGGCCGCTCGTCCAATCAGCGCGCTCGAAGCCGATGACATCACGCCATCTAAGACGGCGTCTAAGCTCTGAAGGTGCTGACTGCCGCATCCCTCTAACAGGGAGAATGCCTGGCGCGGGCACGCGCCCTGCTAGAGGGATAGCGGGGATGCGGCTCGTGCATGCACCGTTGGACCAGGAAGCAAGGGTTAAGTGTATGGGGCGACCTGGGGGGTTTGATCGCTCAGCTGACGAAGGGGCTTCACCGCTCCGAAACGTTCTTTGTTTGAGCGATCTATCCACCTTGCTATCACGTACGCACTGTTTGTCTATTTACCTGCCTATGTGTGAGTTTGTCTGATTAACTGTATATTTGCACAGTAGTATTAGACTGTATGCCACCAAGATTCTTTTGTTATCATTACTTGACTTGTATATGCTTGACATACTGGTGTACAGCACTTGAACCCCTGAGGTCACATAACTTCACTATTTATCTGCATCTATATCCTGTTGGAATTTACTTATACAACTGTGCTTCGGTTAATTTCCATTTGTGTCCACCGGGGGGGGGGGGGGGGGGGGGGCATTGTTGTTCCCTTAGTAATTACCAGGCATCTGCATTAAATATGGCACATTAAAGTGGACCAACACCCAAGATTTTGACTATCCTGGGTTTTGGTCCACTTCGGTGGGGCACCCCGCTGTGTGAAACCCCCCAGAAAGCCCCAAAAACTCACCTCACCCCGCTCCCACGTGACCGCCGCAGCCAATCCCCGCCAACGGACAAGGGGGAGGCAGCGACGGACCAGAGAGCGCGCCCGCCGCTGCCGCCTCCCACGCGTCCCTCTTACAGGGCGCGCGCCCGCGCCAGGCATTCACAATCGGCCAGCGCGGGTGCGCGTCCTGTTAGAGGGAAGCGCGGGAGGCGGCGGCGGGCGACGCTGGATCGAGGAGCAGGTAGGGATTTAGGGGTTTCCGATCGGGGTGCCCCGCAGTCAGGGAGCTGATCGGTCTGGGAATCTTATAGGGGAGGGTGTTGGTCCACTTTAAAGTGGGCCAACACCCAGGGGTGATCGGCCCGGGAATCTTATTAGGCTCTTATTCAGGGTGAAGGTCCGGATTAATGTGGGCAATCTGTATGTACAGGGTGTGGGAAACATATAAGATAGGCTCTTATTCAGGGTGAAGGTCCGGATTAATGTGAGCAATCTGTATGTACAGGGTGGGGGAAACATATAAGATAGGCTCTTATTCAGGGTGAAGGTCGGGATTAATGTGGGCAATCTGTATGTACAGGGTGTGGGAAACATATAAGATATGTACAGGGTGTGGGAAACATATAAGATAGGCTCTTATTCAGGGTGAAGGTCCGGATTAATGTGAGCAATCTGTATGTACAGGGTGGGGGAAACATATAAGATAGGCTCTTATTCAGGGTGAAGGTCCGGATTAATGTGAGCAATCTGTATGTACAGGGTGTGGGAAACATATAAGATAGGCTCTTATTCAGGGTGAAGGTCGGGATTAATGTGGGCAATCTGTATGTACAGGGTGTGGGAAACATATAAGATAGGCTCTTATTCGGGGTGAAGGTCGGGATTAATGTGGGCAATCTGTATGTACAGGGTGTGGGAAACATATAAGATAGGCTCTTATTCAGGGTGAAGGTCCGGATTAATGTGGGCAATCTGTATGTACAGGGTGTGGGAAACATATAAGATAGGCTCTTATTCAGGGTGAAGGTCGGGATTAATGTGGGCAATCTGTATGTACAGGGTGTGGGAAACATATAAGATAGGCTCTTATTCGGGGTGAAGGTCGGGATTAATGTGGGCAATCTGTATGTACAGGGTGTGGGAAACATATAAGATAGGCTCTTATTCAGGGTGAAGGTCCGGATTAATGTGGGCAATCTGTATGTACAGGGTGTGGGAAACATATAAGATAGGCTCTTATTCAGGGTGAAGGTCGGGATTAATGTGGGCAATCTGTATGTACAGGGTGGGGGAAACATATAAGATAGGCTCTTATTTAATTTGGAATTGTCAGGCTTATTTAGAGAAGACCCGGCGCTGTAGGGGTCACTGGCTTGAGATAACTTTGGGAATCCCAATTCAAGCAGACCAAATCATATCCTTATTAAAGGTGACCATAGTACCAGCAGCGTGAGAATACACGGCCTGGCTGGGGAATACTGCGCATGTCTGTGGGCTACACCAACATGGCCGGCTCCACCACCGACGACACCTTCTATTCAATGGGGGCCTGCACTCGCCAGGGCTACAAAAACATGGCGGTAAGGCCGGGAGAAAGTCGCTCCGTAATGGAACATTGATTTATGACTAGAGAGAAAGGTGACCACACCGGTCACCGCTCGCCATATGTCACAGCAACGTCGCTGCTACAACAAGATGGCCGCTGTCTTCCGGACACCGAGGAGAACGTATGGCGGGTGGGGACCGGAAAAGGGGCGGAGCTTCGTTTCCGGTGATTGGGTGCGGCGTGGAGGGCGCTTACAGGCCAGGCCGGGAATGGAGCAGCGCTGAGAGCCGGTAAGTTGCCCCGTCGTGGTGCAGCTCGGTGTGATGCATGCTGGGATTGCGCATCGAGGTCCCCTCATAGGTGCGCCCGGCCTGTGCCGCCGATAGGGGGCGAGATTCTCCGCACTTCCGGTGTCACCGTGTTACATGGCGCCTGGCATCACCGGGTGTGAAGTAACTACCTCAGTCTGGCATAAACTAACTACCCCCTCCCCCCCCTCAACCATAACCGGGCATAAATAACTACCACAGCCTGGCTTAAAATAACTACCCCCAACACCATAAGCAAACAATACACTACAATAACCAAAAATAATTACCCCAGGTTGGGATTAAGTAATTACCCCCAGCATAACCGGGCATGCTGGTATAAGCTAACTACCCCCCTCCACCATAACCAAACAACTACAATAACCAAAAATAACTACCCCAGCCTGGGATGAAGTAACTACCTCCCACCATAACCGGGCATAAAATAACTGCCCCAGCCTGGCATGAAGTCACTACCCCCCACCATAACCGGGCATAAAATAACTGCCCCAGCCTGGCATGAAGTAAGTACCCCCCACCATATCGGCATAAAATAACTACCCTCCCCACCATAACCAAATAACTACAATAACCAAAAATAAATACCCCAGCCTGGGATGAAGTAACTACCCACCATAACCGGGCATAAAATAACCACCCCAGCCTGGCATAAACTTACTACCCCCCCCCCCCGCCATAAATAACTACAATAACCAAAAATAATTACCACAGCCTGAGATGAAGTAACTACCCCCCACCATAACCAAATAACTACAATAACCAAAAATAACTACCCCAGTCTGGCATAAAGTAACTACCCCCCCACCATAACCAGGTATAAAATAACTGCCCCAGCCTGGCATAAAGTAACTACCTCCCACCATAACCGGGCATAAAATAACTACCCCAGCCTGGAATGAAGTAACTACCTCCCCCCCCACCATAACCAAACAACTACAATAACTACCCCAGCCTGGTATGAATTAACTACCCCCCCTCACCAAAACTGGGCAGAAAATTACTGCCCCGGCATGAAGTAACTATAGAGATAACCAGGCATAAAATAACTACCACAGCCTGCCATAAACTAACTACCCCCCCCCCTCCACCATAACCAAACAACTACAATAACTACCCCAGCCTGGGATGAAGTAACTACCCCCCTCACCATAACTGGGCATAAAATAACTACCACAGCCTGGCATAAACTAACTACCCCCCCACTATAACTGGGCATAAAATAACTACCACCATATCAAGACATAAAATAACTCTCCCAGCCTGGGATGAAGTAACTACCCCCTACCATAACCGGGCACAAAATAACTGCCCCAGCCTGGCATAAAGTAACTACTCACCCCCATCATAACCGGGTAAAAAAAATTACTGCCCCAGCTTGGCGTAAAGTAACTACCCCTCACCATAACCAGGCATAAAACAACTACCACAGCCTGGCATAAACTAACTACCCCACCAACATAACCAAATAACTTCCCCTCACCACATTTCTACCCCAACCTGGCATGAAGTAACTGCATAACTACCCCCCACCACCAGCGCAACTGCATAACTACCCCCACCACATGAAGTAGTGACCCCTCACCACAGATAGGCACCGAGTCACTACCCAACCCCCTGCCTGTCATGAATTACCCCGCCCCCCCCATTAACACCATTAAATAACTACCCCACCTCTAATCACCTCAGGTCAGCATGAAGTAACTACTCCACTCCATGATGTAACTGCCCTCAGCCCGGCATAAAATACGACCAAATCGGAATGCCGCTCTGTCTAAAGCCCCTCAATTCAGGATGCCCCTCTGTCTAAAGCCCCTCAATTCAGGATGCCCCTCTGTCTAAAGCCCCTCAATTCAGGATGCCCCTCTGTCTAAAGCCCCTCAATTCAGGATGCCCCTCTGTCTAAAGCCCCTCAATTCAGGATGCCCCTCTGTCTAAAGCCCCTCAATTCAGGATGTCCCTCAATTCAGGATGGCCCTCTGTCTAAAGCCCCTCAATTCAGGATGCCCCTCTGTCTAAAGCCCCTCAATTCAGGATGTCCCTCAATTCAGGATGGCCCTCTGTCTAAAGCCCCTCAATTCAGGATGGCCCTCTGTCTAAAGCCCCTCAATTCAGGATGCCCCTCTGTCTAAACCCCCTCAATTCAGGACGCCCCTCTGTCTAAAGCCCCTCAATTCAGGATGCCCCTCTGTCTAAACCCCCTCAATTCAGGACGCCCCTCTGTCTAAAGCCCCTCAATTCAGGATGCCCCTCTGTCTAAACCCCCTCAATTCAGGACGCCCCTCTGTCTAAACCCCCTCAATTCAGGACGCCCCTCTGTCTAAACCCCCTCAATTCAGGACGCCCCTCTGTCTAAAGCCCCTCAATTCAGGACGCCCCTCTGTCTAAAGCCCCTCAATTCAGGACGCCCCTCTGTCTAAAGCCCCTCAATTCAGGATGGCCCTCTGTCTAAAGCCCCTCAATTCAGGACGGCCCTCTGTCTAAAGCCCCTCAATTCAGGACGCCCCTCTATCTAAAGCCCCTCAATTCAGGACGCCCCTCTGTCTAAAGCCCCTCAATTCAGGACGCCCCTCTGTCTAAAGCCCCTCAATTCAGGACGCCCCTCTGTCTAAAGCCCCTCAATTCAGGACGCCCCTCTGTCTAAAGCCCCTCAATTCAGGACGCCCCTCTGTCTAAAGCCCCTCAATTCAGGACGCCCCTCTGTCTAAAGCCCCTCAATTCAGGACGCCCCTCTGTCTAAAGCCCCTCAATTCAGGACGCCCCTCTGTCTAAAGCCCCTCAATTCAGGACGCCCCTCTGTCTAAAGCCCCTCAATTCCGGACGCCCCTCTGTCTAAAGCCCCTCCATTCCGGACGCCCCTCTGTCTAAAGCCCCTCCATTCAGGACGCCCCTCTGTCTAAAGCCCCTCAATTCAGGACGCCCCTCTGTCTAAAGCCCCTCAATTCAGGACGCCCCTCTGTCTAAAGCCCCTCAATTCAGGACGCCCCTCTGTCTAAAGCCCCTCAATTCAGGACGCCCCTCTGTCTAAAGCCCCTCAATTCAGGACGCCCCTCTGTCTAAAGCCCCTCAATTCAGGACGCCCCTCTGTCTAAAGCCCCTCAATTCAGGACGCCCCTCTGTCTAAAGCCCCTCTATTCAGGATGCCCTCTGTCTAAAGCCCCTCTATTCAGGATGCCCTCTGTCTAAAGCCCCTCAATTCAGGACGCCCCTCTGTCTAAAGCCCCTCAATTCAGGACGCCCCTCTGTCTAAAGCCCCTCAATTCAGGACGCCCCTCTGTCTAAAGCCCCTCAATTCAGGACGCCCCTCTGTCTAAAGCCCCTCTATTCAGGATGCCCTCTGTCTAAAGCCCCTCTATTCAGGATGCCCTCTGTCTAAAGCCCCTCAATTCAGGATGCCCTCTGTCTAAAGCCCCTCAATTCAGGATGCCCCTCTGTCTAAAGCCCCTCTGTCTAAAGCCCCTCCATTCAGGACGCCCCTCTGTCTAAAGCCCCTCCATTCAGGACGCCCCTCTGTCTAAAGCCCCTCCATTCAGGACGCCCCTCTGTCTAAAGCCCCTCCATTCAGGACGCCCCTCTGTCTAAAGCCCCTCCATTCAGGACGCCCCTCTGTCTAAAGCCCCTCCATTCAGGACGCCCCTCTGTCTAAAGCCCCTCCATTCAGGACGCCCCTCTGTCTAAAGCCCCTCCATTCAGGACGCCCCTCTGTCTAAAGCCCCTCCATTCAGGACGCCCCTCTGTCTAAAGCCCCTCCATTCAGGACGCCCCTCTGTCTAAAGCCCCTCCATTCAGGACGCCCCTCTGTCTAAAGCCCCTCCATTCAGGACGCCCCTCTGTCTAAAGCCCCTCCATTCAGGACGCCCCTCTGTCTAAAGCCCCTCCATTCAGGACGCCCCTCTGTCTAAAGCCCCTCCATTCAGGATGCCCCTCTGTCTAAAGCCCCTCCATTCAGGACGCCCCTCCATTCAGGACGCCCCTCTGTCTAAAGCCCCTCCATTCAGGACGCCCCTCTGTCTAAAGCCCCTCCATTCAGGACGCCCCTCTGTCTAAAGCCCCTCCATTCAGGACGCCCCTCTGTCTAAAGCCCCTCCATTCAGGACGCCCCTCTGTCTAAAGCCCCTCCATTCAGGACGCCCCTCTGTCTAAAGCCCCTCCATTCAGGACGCCCCTCTGTCTAAAGCCCCTCCATTCAGGACGCCCCTCTGTCTAAAGCCCCTCCATTCAGGACGCCCCTCTGTCTAAAGCCCCTCCATTCAGGACGCCCCTCTGTCTAAAGCCCCTCCATTCAGGACGCCCCTCTGTCTAAAGCCCCTCCATTCAGGACGCCCCTCTGTCTAAAGCCCCTCCATTCAGGACGCCCCTCTGTCTAAAGCCCCTCCATTCAGGACGCCCCTCTGTCTAAAGCCCCTCCATTCAGGACGCCCCTCTGTCTAAAGCCCCTCCATTCAGGACGCCCCTCTGTCTAAAGCCCCTCCATTCAGGACGCCCCTCTGTCTAAAGCCCCTCCATTCAGGACGCCCCTCTGTCTAAAGCCCCTCCATTCAGGACGCCCCTCTGTCTAAAGCCCCTCCATTCAGGACGCCCCTCTGTCTAAAGCCCCTCCATTCAGGACGCCCCTCTGTCTAAAGCCCCTCCATTCAGGACGCCCCTCTGTCTAAAGCCCCTCCATTCAGGACGCCCCTCTGTCTAAAGCCCCTCCATTCAGGACGCCCCTCTGTCTAAAGCCCCTCCATTCAGGACGCCCCTCTGTCTAAAGCCCCTCCATTCAGGACGCCCCTCTGTCTAAAGCCCCTCCATTCAGGACGCCCCTCTGTCTAAAGCCCCTCCATTCAGGACGCCCCTCTGTCTAAAGCCCCTCCATTCAGGACGCCCCTCTGTCTAAAGCCCCTCCATTCAGGACGCCCCTCTGTCTAAAGCCCCTCCATTCAGGACGCCCCTCTGTCTAAAGCCCCTCCATTCAGGACGCCCCTCTGTCTAAAGCCCCTCCATTCAGGACGCCCCTCTGTCTAAAGCCCCTCCATTCAGGACGCCCCTCTGTCTAAAGCCCCTCCATTCAGGACGCCCCTCTGTCTAAAGCCCCTCCATTCAGGACGCCCCTCTGTCTAAAGCCCCTCCATTCAGGACGCCCCTCTGTCTAAAGCCCCTCCATTCAGGACGCCCCTCTGTCTAAAGCCCCTCCATTCAGGACGCCCCTCTGTCTAAAGCCCCTCCATTCAGGACGCCCCTCTGTCTAAAGCCCCTCCATTCAGGACGCCCCTCTGTCTAAAGCCCCTCCATTCAGGACGCCCCTCTGTCTAAAGCCCCTCCATTCAGGACGCCCCTCTGTCTAAAGCCCCTCCATTCAGGACGCCCCTCTGTCTAAAGCCCCTCCATTCAGGACGCCCCTCTGTCTAAAGCCCCTCCATTCAGGACGCCCCTCTGTCTAAAGCCCCTCCATTCAGGACGCCCCTCTGTCTAAAGCCCCTCCATTCAGGACGCCCCTCTGTCTAAAGCCCCTCCATTCAGGACGCCCCTCTGTCTAAAGCCCCTCCATTCAGGACGCCCCTCTGTCTAAAGCCCCTCCATTCAGGACGCCCCTCTGTCTAAAGCCCCTCCATTCAGGACGCCCCTCTGTCTAAAGCCCCTCCATTCAGGACGCCCCTCTGTCTAAAGCCCCTCCATTCAGGACGCCCCTCTGTCTAAAGCCCCTCCATTCAGGACGCCCCTCTGTCTAAAGCCCCTCCATTCAGGACGCCCCTCTGTCTAAAGCCCCTCCATTCAGGACGCCCCTCTGTCTAAAGCCCCTCCATTCAGGACGCCCCTCTGTCTAAAGCCCCTCCATTCAGGACGCCCCTCTGTCTAAAGCCCCTCCATTCAGGACGCCCCTCTGTCTAAAGCCCCTCCATTCAGGACGCCCCTCTGTCTAAAGCCCCTCCATTCAGGACGCCCCTCTGTCTAAAGCCCCTCCATTCAGGACGCCCCTCTGTCTAAAGCCCCTCCATTCAGGACGCCCCTCTGTCTAAAGCCCCTCCATTCAGGACGCCCCTCTGTCTAAAGCCCCTCCATTCAGGACGCCCCTCTGTCTAAAGCCCCTCCATTCAGGACGCCCCTCTGTCTAAAGCCCCTCCATTCAGGACGCCCCTCTGTCTAAAGCCCCTCCATTCAGGACGCCCCTCTGTCTAAAGCCCCTCCATTCAGGGCGCCCCTCTGTCTAAAGCCCCTCCATTCAGGGCGCCCCTCTGTCTAAAGCCCCTCCATTCAGGGCGCCCCTCTGTCTAAAGCCCCTCCATTCAGGGCGCCCCTCTGTCTAAAGCCCCTCCATTCAGGGCGCCCCTCTGTCTAAAGCCCCTCCATTCAGGGCGCCCCTCTGTCTAAAGCCCCTCCATTCAGGGCGCCCCTCTGTCTAAAGCCCCTCCATTCAGGGCGCCCCTCTGTCTAAAGCCCCTCCATTCAGGGCGCCCCTCTGTCTAAAGCCCCTCCATTCAGGGCGCCCCTCTGTCTAAAGCCCCTCCATTCAGGGCGCCCCTCTGTCTAAAGCCCCTCCATTCAGGGCGCCCCTCTGTCTAAAGCCCCTCCATTCAGGGCGCCCCTCTGTCTAAAGCCCCTCCATTCAGGGCGACCCCTCTGTCTAAAGCCCCTCCATTCAGGGCGACCCCTCTGTCTAAAGCCCCTCCATTCAGGGCGCCCCTCTGTCTAAAGCCCCTCCATTCAGGGCGCCCCTCTGTCTAAAGCCCCTCCATTCAGGGCGCCCCTCTGTCTAAAGCCCCTCCATTCAGGGCGCCCCTCTGTCTAAAGCCCCTCCATTCAGGGCGCCCCTCTGTCTAAAGCCCCTCCATTCAGGGCGCCCCTCTGTCTAAAGCCCCTCCATTCAGGGCGCCCCTCTGTCTAAAGCCCCTCCATTCAGGGCGCCCCTCTGTCTAAAGCCCCTCCATTCAGGGCGCCCCTCTGTCTAAAGCCCCTCCATTCAGGGCGCCCCTCTGTCTAAAGCCCCTCCATTCAGGGCGCCCCTCTGTCTAAAGCCCCTCCATTCAGGGCGCCCCTCTGTCTAAAGCCCCTCCATTCAGGGCGCCCCTCTGTCTAAAGCCCCTCCATTCAGGGCGCCCCTCTGTCTAAAGCCCCTCCATTCAGGGCGCCCCTCTGTCTAAAGCCCCTCCATTCAGGGCGCCCCTCTGTCTAAAGCCCCTCCATTCAGGGCGCCCCTCTGTCTAAAGCCCCTCCATTCAGGGCGCCCCTCTGTCTAAAGCCCCTCCATTCAGGGCGCCCCTCTGTCTAAAGCCCCTCCATTCAGGGCGCCCCTCTGTCTAAAGCCCCTCCATTCAGGGCGCCCCTCTGTCTAAAGCCCCTCCATTCAGGGCGCCCCTCTGTCTAAAGCCCCTCCATTCAGGGCGCCCCTCTGTCTAAAGCCCCTCCATTCAGGGCGCCCCTCTGTCTAAAGCCCCTCCATTCAGGGCGCCCCTCTGTCTAAAGCCCCTCCATTCAGGGCGCCCCTCTGTCTAAAGCCCCTCCATTCAGGGCGCCCCTCTGTCTAAAGCCCCTCCATTCAGGGCGCCCCTCTGTCTAAAGCCCCTCCATTCAGGGCGCCCCTCTGTCTAAAGCCCCTCCATTCAGGGCGCCCCTCTGTCTAAAGCCCCTCCATTCAGGGCGCCCCTCTGTCTAAAGCCCCTCCATTCAGGGCGCCCCTCTGTCTAAAGCCCCTCCATTCAGGGCGCCCCTCTGTCTAAAGCCCCTCCATTCAGGGCGCCCCTCTGTCTAAAGCCCCTCCATTCAGGGCGCCCCTCTGTCTAAAGCCCCTCCATTCAGGGCGCCCCTCTGTCTAAAGCCCCTCCATTCAGGGCGCCCCTCTGTCTAAAGCCCCTCCATTCAGGGCGCCCCTCTGTCTAAAGCCCCTCCATTCAGGGCGCCCCTCTGTCTAAAGCCCCTCCATTCAGGGCGCCCCTCTGTCTAAAGCCCCTCCATTCAGGGCGCCCCTCTGTCTAAAGCCCCTCCATTCAGGGCGCCCCTCTGTCTAAAGCCCCTCCATTCAGGGCGCCCCTCTGTCTAAAGCCCCTCCATTCAGGGCGCCCCTCTGTCTAAAGCCCCTCCATTCAGGGCGCCCCTCTGTCTAAAGCCCCTCCATTCAGGGCGCCCCTCTGTCTAAAGCCCCTCCATTCAGGGCGCCCCTCTGTCTAAAGCCCCTCCATTCAGGGCGCCCCTCTGTCTAAAGCCCCTCCATTCAGGGCGCCCCTCTGTCTAAAGCCCCTCCATTCAGGGCGCCCCTCTGTCTAAAGCCCCTCCATTCAGGGCGCCCCTCTGTCTAAAGCCCCTCCATTCAGGGCGCCCCTCTGTCTAAAGCCCCTCCATTCAGGGCGCCCCTCTGTCTAAAGCCCCTCCATTCAGGGCGCCCCTCTGTCTAAAGCCCCTCCATTCAGGGCGCCCCTCTGTCTAAAGCCCCTCCATTCAGGGCGCCCCTCTGTCTAAAGCCCCTCCATTCAGGGCGCCCCTCTGTCTAAAGCCCCTCCATTCAGGGCGCCCCTCTGTCTAAAGCCCCTCCATTCAGGGCGCCCCTCTGTCTAAAGCCCCTCCATTCAGGGCGCCCCTCTGTCTAAAGCCCCTCCATTCAGGGCGCCCCTCTGTCTAAAGCCCCTCCATTCAGGGCGCCCCTCTGTCTAAAGCCCCTCCATTCAGGGCGCCCCTCTGTCTAAAGCCCCTCCATTCAGGGCGCCCCTCTGTCTAAAGCCCCTCCATTCAGGGCGCCCCTCTGTCTAAAGCCCCTCCATTCAGGGCGCCCCTCTGTCTAAAGCCCCTCCATTCAGGGCGCCCCTCTGTCTAAAGCCCCTCCATTCAGGGCGCCCCTCTGTCTAAAGCCCCTCCATTCAGGGCGCCCCTCTGTCTAAAGCCCCTCCATTCAGGGCGCCCCTCTGTCTAAAGCCCCTCCATTCAGGGCGCCCCTCTGTCTAAAGCCCCTCCATTCAGGGCGCCCCTCTGTCTAAAGCCCCTCCATTCAGGGCGCCCCTCTGTCTAAAGCCCCTCCATTCAGGGCGCCCCTCTGTCTAAAGCCCCTCCATTCAGGGCGCCCCTCTGTCTAAAGCCCCTCCATTCAGGGCGCCCCTCTGTCTAAAGCCCCTCCATTCAGGGCGCCCCTCTGTCTAAAGCCCCTCCATTCAGGGCGCCCCTCTGTCTAAAGCCCCTCCATTCAGGGCGCCCCTCTGTCTAAAGCCCCTCCATTCAGGGCGCCCCTCTGTCTAAAGCCCCTCCATTCAGGGCGCCCCTCTGTCTAAAGCCCCTCCATTCAGGGCGCCCCTCTGTCTAAAGCCCCTCCATTCAGGACGCCCCTCTGTCTAAAGCCCCTCCATTCAGGACGCCCCTCTGTCTAAAGCCCCTCCATTCAGGACGCCCCTCTGTCTAAAGCCCCTCCATTCAGGACGCCCCTCTGTCTAAAGCCCCTCCATTCAGGACGCCCCTCTGTCTAAAGCCCCTCCATTCAGGACGCCCCTCTGTCTAAAGCCCCTCCATTCAGGACGCCCCTCTGTCTAAAGCCCCTCCATTCAGGACGCCCCTCTGTCTAAAGCCCCTCCATTCAGGACGCCCCTCTGTCTAAAGCCCCTCCATTCAGGACGCCCCTCTGTCTAAAGCCCCTCCATTCAGGACGCCCCTCTGTCTAAAGCCCCTCCATTCAGGACGCCCCTCTGTCTAAAGCCCCTCCATTCAGGACGCCCCTCTGTCTAAAGCCCCTCCATTCAGGACGCCCCTCTGTCTAAAGCCCCTCCATTCAGGACGCCCCTCTGTCTAAAGCCCCTCCATTCAGGACGCCCCTCTGTCTAAAGCCCCTCCATTCAGGACGCCCCTCTGTCTAAAGCCCCTCCATTCAGGACGCCCCTCTGTCTAAAGCCCCTCCATTCAGGACGCCCCTCTGTCTAAAGCCCCTCCATTCAGGACGCCCCTCTGTCTAAAGCCCCTCCATTCAGGACGCCCCTCTGTCTAAAGCCCCTCCATTCAGGACGCCCCTCTGTCTAAAGCCCCTCCATTCAGGACGCCCCTCTGTCTAAAGCCCCTCCATTCAGGACGCCCCTCTGTCTAAAGCCCCTCCATTCAGGACGCCCCTCTGTCTAAAGCCCCTCCATTCAGGACGCCCCTCTGTCTAAAGCCCCTCCATTCAGGACGCCCCTCTGTCTAAAGCCCCTCCATTCAGGACGCCCCTCTGTCTAAAGCCCCTCCATTCAGGACGCCCCTCTGTCTAAAGCCCCTCCATTCAGGACGCCCCTCTGTCTAAAGCCCCTCCATTCAGGACGCCCCTCTGTCTAAAGCCCCTCCATTCAGGACGCCCCTCTGTCTAAAGCCCCTCCATTCAGGACGCCCCTCTGTCTAAAGCCCCTCCATTCAGGACGCCCCTCTGTCTAAAGCCCCTCCATTCAGGACGCCCCTCTGTCTAAAGCCCCTCCATTCAGGACGCCCCTCTGTCTAAAGCCCCTCCATTCAGGACGCCCCTCTGTCTAAAGCCCCTCCATTCAGGACGCCCCTCTGTCTAAAGCCCCTCCATTCAGGACGCCCCTCTGTCTAAAGCCCCTCCATTCAGGACGCCCCTCTGTCTAAAGCCCCTCCATTCAGGACGCCCCTCTGTCTAAAGCCCCTCCATTCAGGACGCCCCTCTGTCTAAAGCCCCTCCATTCAGGACGCCCCTCTGTCTAAAGCCCCTCCATTCAGGACGCCCCTCTGTCTAAAGCCCCTCCATTCAGGACGCCCCTCTGTCTAAAGCCCCTCCATTCAGGACGCCCCTCTGTCTAAAGCCCCTCCATTCAGGACGCCCCTCTGTCTAAAGCCCCTCCATTCAGGACGCCCCTCTGTCTAAAGCCCCTCCATTCAGGACGCCCCTCTGTCTAAAGCCCCTCCATTCAGGACGCCCCTCTGTCTAAAGCCCCTCCATTCAGGACGCCCCTCTGTCTAAAGCCCCTCCATTCAGGACGCCCCTCTGTCTAAAGCCCCTCCATTCAGGACGCCCCTCTGTCTAAAGCCCCTCCATTCAGGACGCCCCTCTGTCTAAAGCCCCTCCATTCAGGACGCCCCTCTGTCTAAAGCCCCTCCATTCAGGACGCCCCTCTGTCTAAAGCCCCTCCATTCAGGACGCCCCTCTGTCTAAAGCCCCTCCATTCAGGACGCCCCTCTGTCTAAAGCCCCTCCATTCAGGACGCCCCTCTGTCTAAAGCCCCTCCATTCAGGACGCCCCTCTGTCTAAAGCCCCTCCATTCAGGACGCCCCTCTGTCTAAAGCCCCTCCATTCAGGACGCCCCTCTGTCTAAAGCCCCTCCATTCAGGACGCCCCTCTGTCTAAAGCCCCTCCATTCAGGACGCCCCTCTGTCTAAAGCCCCTCCATTCAGGACGCCCCTCTGTCTAAAGCCCCTCCATTCAGGACGCCCCTCTGTCTAAAGCCCCTCCATTCAGGACGCCCCTCTGTCTAAAGCCCCTCCATTCAGGACGCCCCTCTGTCTAAAGCCCCTCCATTCAGGACGCCCCTCTGTCTAAAGCCCCTCCATTCAGGACGCCCCTCTGTCTAAAGCCCCTCCATTCAGGACGCCCCTCTGTCTAAAGCCCCTCCATTCAGGACGCCCCTCTGTCTAAAGCCCCTCCATTCAGGACGCCCCTCTGTCTAAAGCCCCTCCATTCAGGACGCCCCTCTGTCTAAAGCCCCTCCATTCAGGACGCCCCTCTGTCTAAAGCCCCTCCATTCAGGACGCCCCTCTGTCTAAAGCCCCTCCATTCAGGACGCCCCTCTGTCTAAAGCCCCTCCATTCAGGACGCCCCTCTGTCTAAAGCCCCTCCATTCAGGACGCCCCTCTGTCTAAAGCCCCTCCATTCAGGACGCCCCTCTGTCTAAAGCCCCTCCATTCAGGACGCCCCTCTGTCTAAAGCCCCTCCATTCAGGACGCCCCTCTGTCTAAAGCCCCTCCATTCAGGACGCCCCTCTGTCTAAAGCCCCTCCATTCAGGACGCCCCTCTGTCTAAAGCCCCTCCATTCAGGACGCCCCTCTGTCTAAAGCCCCTCCATTCAGGACGCCCCTCTGTCTAAAGCCCCTCCATTCAGGACGCCCCTCTGTCTAAAGCCCCTCCATTCAGGACGCCCCTCTGTCTAAAGCCCCTCCATTCAGGACGCCCCTCTGTCTAAAGCCCCTCCATTCAGGACGCCCCCTCTGTCTAAAGCCCCTCCATTCAGGATGCCCCCTCTGTCTAAAGCCCCTCCATTCAGGACGCCCCCTCTGTCTAAAGCCCCTCCATTCAGGATGCCCCCTCTGTCTAAAGCCCCTCCATTCAGGATGCCCCCTCTGTCTAAAGCCCCTCCATTCAGGATGCCCCCTCTGTCTAAAGCCCCTCCATTCAGGATGCCCCCTCTGTCTAAAGCCCCTCCATTCAGGATGCCCCCTCTGTCTAAAGCCCCTCCATTCAGGATGCCCCCTCTGTCTAAAGCCCCTCCATTCAGGATGCCCCTCTGTCTAAAGCCCCTCCATTCAGGACGCCCCTCTGTCTAAAGCCCCTCAATTCAGGATGCCCCCTCTGTCTAAAGCCCCTCAATTCAGGATGCCCCTCTGTCTAAAGACTCTCAATTCAGGACGCCCCTCTGTCTAAAGCTTCTCAATGCAGGACGCCCCTCTGTCTAAAGCCCCTCAATGCAGGACGCCCCTCTGTCTAAAGCTTCTCAATGCAGGACGCCCCTCTGTCTAAAGCCCCTCAATTCAGGACGCCCCCTCTGTCTAAAGCCCCTCAATTCAGGACGCCCCCTCTGTCTAAAGCCCCTCAATTCAGGACGCCCCCTCTGTCTAAAGCCCCTCAATTCAGGACGCCCCTCTGTCTAAAGCCCCTCAATTCAGGACGCCCCTCTGTCTAAAGCCCCTCAATTCAGGACGCCCCTCTGTCTAAAGCCCCTCATGGTGCCTGTCATTCCCTAAACCTCGGTCACAGCATTGTTTGTGTCACAGGAAATTACAGGCACACACCGGACACTCATAGTGGCAAATTGTGATGAATTCATCTGAAGACACAGCACTGTGCTTGAAAGCTTTCTGAGCAGACACGTGATGTCACCGCCTATTTAATCATTTTATTCCTGCAGGAGCCAAAGCAGACATTCCGGGGGCAGATTTGGGGGCACACAAGAGGATCGAGGAATTCTAGGAGGACACCGTCATGGACGATCAGTGGCTCCTCCCACCACGGGGTAAGAGGGGCTTTGTGAAGGACTTAAAGAGGCTGGAAAATAAAAAAAGAGCACTGCCCCCCCCCCCCCCCCCAGCATCATTACTGCACTTTTTTTTTTTGAAGGGCCAGTCCAGTCTTAAACCGGACCTTCAGCATGATTTAATGAAAAGCCCAAACCCTTAAACTATTCCCCAGCATCTAACATTAATATAGTTTTACATTTTTAGTCACATATTATTCTTTCCCCCACTGGGCTGCAACTCTGTTCAGGACTCCGCCATCTTGCTTCAGAAGCATCACATACTGAGGAGGGCAGAATAAAGTGCAGGGGGCGGGGTTATAGCTGTGCTTTGCAATCCAGAATGCAGAGCGGCACAGTCAGATGACACTTCCTGTTTGCAGGCAGCCTGATGCTCCTTGGATGTTTAAAGGCTCATAACATGCAGTAAGGATGATTTTTAATGTGAGCAATCTGTATGTACAGGGTGTGGGAAACATATAAGATAGACTCTTATTCAGGGTGAAGGTCCGGATTAATGTGAGCAATCTGTATGTACAGGATAGGGGAAAACATACAAGATAGGCTCTTATTTAGGGAGAAGGTCCGGATTAATGTGGGCAATCTGTAGGTACAGGGGGGAAACATATAAGATAGACTCTTATTCAGGGTGAAGGTCCGGATTAATGTGGGCAATCTGTAGGTACGGGGGGGGAACATACAAGATAGGCTCTTATTTAGGGAGAAGGTCTGGATTAATGTGAGCAATCTGTATGTACAGGATGGTGGAAAACATACAAGATAGGCTCTTATTTAGGGAGAAGGTCCGGATTAATGTGAGCAATCTGTATGTACAGGGGGGAAACATATAAGATAGGCTCTTATTCAGGTTGAAGCTCCGGAGTAATGTGGGCAATCTGTATGTACAGGATGGTGGAAAACATATAAGATAGACTCTTATTCAGGGTGAAGGTCCGGATTAATGTGGGCAATCTGTAGGTACGGGGGGGGGGGACATACAAGATAGGCTCTTATTTAGGGAGAAGGTCTGGATTAATGTGGGCAATCTGTATGTACAGGATGGTGGAAAACATACAAGATAGGCTCTTATTTAGGGAGAAGGTCTGGATTAATGTGAGCAATCTGTATGTACAGGGGGTGGGGAACATACAAGATAGGCTCTTATTTAGGGAGAAGGTCTGGATTAATGTGAGCAATCTGTATGTACAGGGGGCGGGGAAACATATAAGATAGGCTCTTATTCAGGGTGCAGGTCCGCTTTAATAACCCTTGTGGTCCATGGGAGCAGCCATGATGGCATTACTGCTGCACAAGAGTTTTTTTAAACTTTTTATTAGTATTATGTGTCTTCTGTATTCCCCGGGCTGTGGGTATAAATCATCCGGAGGAAGAAATAAAAGGCGCTGTCGCCCCCATACACTCAGGCACCCCTAGATATTTTTCCTACCCGGAGAAGAAACCACATGGTCACCCGATTTCCCCGCAGCAGGAAATGCCGCTGTGTGCATTCGCTTTGCCACATTTAAAGGCACCGCTAGGATTGCATCTTGATAGATGACGGGTTACAGGTAGGACTCAATCCCCGGATAGTTCGGTGGATTTCCAGTTGGCTGAGGGATCGGTATCAGAGCGTTGTTGTAAATGGCGTGCAATCTGAACAAAGGCGAGTTACAAGTGGCGTGTCGCAAGGCTCTGTCCTGGGCCCCATTCTTTTTATTTTCAATATTTTTTATTTATTTATAATCAGAAATACAGGCATAATCACTCATAGTCGAAATGAACCCTCCCACGCAGGGGAGGCAGATGACAATCTGTGCTCATGAACAAACTTGCAACTTTTGGTTGAATTTATTTGTACAACAATAAAATGTATGAAGGGCGATACATAGTAAATACATTGAAGTCATGTCTTCTTTTCCCATCGGTTGCTGTATAGGGTCCCCACACACCCCAAAAGTTAGTACCAAGACAGATGTTAGAAAAATAGGGCACTACCCTCGTAATTAGATATAAAAAATATATAATTTTATTGTAATATACACACAATCAAAGATGATTAACCAACAAACATATTAAAAAACATAGAAGACAATCCTATAAAAAACACACACACTAGGGGGCACCAAATTATCACATAGGTCTCATAATAACAGGTTCCAATAACAGACTCAACTAGGCTGGGGTACTATCACTAAGTGCAATATCTAAAAATCATTTAACATCAATTGTGTATAAAAATATATATACATGTGCAAGTAATCCTAACAATAAAAAACAAAGTGCCTGTGCAATGTAAACTGTGCAAAACAATGACTCCAGTTCCTTCTAATAGATCCCCAAATAAGAACCAGCCAGGGTAGATGGAAAAGTCATGGAACAATCAAAATAGTACAGATAAGTGTGCCAAATGGACCTACCCCCTATACGAACCCGCCAACGCGTGTCGCAGCGGCCACACGCTGCTTCCTCAGGGCGATATTATGCCAAGGGGTCATGTATGGTTCCCTATATACATCCGTCCTGTAATTGGGCCGGGTGGGTGCCCAATAGCTGGCCAGAAAATAATTGCGTCCCCCTGTCATCCTCCGCCCCTCCACAAGTGAACGTTTAGGGAGATAACATCCAAAACAGGTGCTGTATGCATTCAGAACGGGGATCATTAGCCCAATATGATATTAGGCAGGTCCATTGTGAAGACGGCGCACTCCGGCCGGAAGTGCGTCATCACAGGGCCTGCGTTCCAAGGTTGCCATGTGAACGCCCCCGGCCGGAAGTGCGTCACATGGCAACCAGGCAATATCGCGCACAGATTGTAACGAGCATTAGCCTGTCCGCTCGCCTCTATTGCACATTGGTAATAAATACTGGTAGATTTTAGTAGACCACAGACCTCAGCTGCAGTCCAGTACAGAGGCCATGGCAAAAGAGGTTAGAGGGGAGGACATACCAAGAGTGAATAGGAAAGGGAAGGGGGGAAGATTCCTCGTGCTCCGCCACCACGCCAACTTCAGTTAGTTCAGTGCCCCCCCGAAGGGCGTTCAGACAGGCATACTGTCTCCAGGGCTCCCATATTGACAAAAATCTACTGTGAGAGTCAGTCAAAATACTGGTTAGTCTTTCATGGAGGAGGAACCCATTCATCCTTGCCGACACTTCTGCCAAGGGGGTGAACTGTTTCCTCCACGCTCTAGCGATGGTTTGCTTGGCCGCCAGGAGTAGATAGACAAACAGCCTATTTTTGCTTCCTTGTAAGCTCAGGGGTCCTAAGGTGGAGGAGGGCCACCCACGGGTGTTTCCTGATTTTTACTTGGAATATTGCATTGGCCATCTTATAAACCTGATTCCAAAAGCGGGCCAGCATGGGGCAAGTCCACCAGGTGTGCATGAAGTCCCCTTCAGCGTCGCAACCCCTAAAGCATGTACTGGCCTGCCCCTGATGCATCTTACTCAGTCTGTTCGGTACAAGGTACCAACGGAACAGCATCTTGTGTGCTGTTTCGGTAGTCAGTATATTAATAGAGCATTTTGAGGCCGTTGCCCATATTTCCGCCCATCCCTTTTTTGATTGGCAGAGACCCAGGTCTTTCTCCCAGTTTTTCACATAGCCATGGGTACTTGAACCACAGTCATTCAGCACAGAGTACAGCATGGAGATTGCTCCCCTGCGGAATGGATCGCTACTGCACATTTCCTCGAAAGGAGTCCACTTGCGGAATGAGGAACTCAGTTTAGTTAGAGGTAGCACCCAGTGCCGCAATTGAAGGTATCGAAAAAATTCCCTTTGGGGAATATCAAGCCTCATTTTTAAATCGTTAAAGGACCTAAATCCTTCGTTCGAGAGAAGGTGCAGTATTCTAGTCACTCCGCGGTCTTGCCACCAGTTGAAAGCTAATTTGTTCTGTATGCCGGGCGGAAAGTTTGGGTTGTTCCATATGTTTAACAAGGGAGTATGGGGGGACATCAGGGAGGCCGAGTATTTGACCGAGTCCCATACAGAGAGCGAATGTCGCATTAGGGGGCTAAGCGTTTTAGGCCTAAGTGCTGGGGCGGTCCAGAGTAGACTGTCAATAGGGGTTGGTGAGCAGTCGGGAAGTTCGGGCCCCATTCTTTTTAATGTTTGTAAGTGACATAGGAGAAGGCTTGGTGGGAAAAGTTTGCCTGTTTGCTGATGATACAAAGGTTAGTAATACGGTGGATATTCATGGAGGTGTCTGCAACATGGAAAATGATTTAGCTTTACTGGATAAATGGTCAAAACTGTGGAAACTAGAGTTTAATGTCTCTAAATGTAAAATGTAGAAGCAATCCCGGATCTGAGAACCGTATGGGCAGCACTGTGTTATCCAGGACCTCGGAGGAAAGAGATTTAGGGACACGGATTATTGATAGCTGCAAGATGAGTGGACAGTGTAGCCAGGCAGTGGGAAAAGCAAGCAGGATGCTCGGCTGCATAGCTCGAGGCATCACCAGTAGGAAGAGGGAGGTTGTGATGCCGCTGTATAGAGCCCTGGTGAGGCCACAGCTAGAATACTGTGTGCAGCTCTGGAGACCTTACCTGCAAAAATACATTATTCAAATAGAACGTGTCCAAAGGCCGCCAACAAAAATGGTGGAAGGACTTAAACTTATCAGGAGAAAATTACAGAACTTAATCTGTACAGTCTGGAGGAAAGAAGGGAGAGAGGGGACATGATGGAGACCTTTTATATATGTGACGGGAGGGAATAAGGTTCAGGAGGGAAGTGTTTTTAAGAAGAAACTTAATGATAGAACAAGGGGCCCCAACCTGAAGCTGGTCGGGGGGAAGATCAGGAGCAATGTTAGAAAATATTATGTTACCGAAAGAGTAGTAGATTCTTGGAACAAACTTCCAGCAGAGGTAGTTGAAATATCAACAGTCAGTGAGTTTTAAAAATGCCTGGGATAAACCTCCATCTATCCTAAGATACAGAGAACATACAGTATATACATAAGATACAGAGAACATACAGTATATACATAAGATACAGAGAACATACAGTATACACATAAGATACAGAGAACATACAGTATATACACATAAGATACAGAGAACATACAGTATATACACATAAGATACAGAGAACATACAGTATACACATAAGATACAGAGAACATACAGTATACACATAAGATACAGAGAACATACAGTACACACATAAGATACAGAGAACATACAGTATACACATAAGATAAAGAGAACATACAGTATACACATAAGATACAGAGAACATACAGTATACACATAAGATACAGAGAACATACAGTATATACATAAGATACAGAGAACATACAGTATACACATAAGATACAGAGAACATACAGTATACACATAAGATACAGAGAACATACAGTATACACATAAGATACAGAGAACATACAGTATACACATAAGGTACAGAGAACATACAGTATACACATAAGATACAGAGAACATACAGTATACACATAAGATACAGAGAACATACAGTATATACATAAGATACAGAGAACATACAGTATATACATAAGATACAGAGAACATACAGTATACACAAGATACAGAGAACATACAGTATACACATAAGATACAGAGAATATACAATATACACATAAGATACAGAGAACATACAGTATACACATAAGATACAGAGAACATACAGTATACACATAAGATACAGAGAACATACAGTATACACATAAGATACAGAGAACATACAGTATACACATAAGATACAGAGAATATACAATATACACATAAGATACAGAGAATATACAATATACACATAAGGGCAGAGACTAGATGGACTGTATGGTCTCCTTCTTCCGTCACCCTTCTATTCTTCTATGATAAATGGTGGGACTCCCTAGGGGTATCCCAAACCGGGGTGATCCCCAGGAGTAGTGACCGGACCGAAAGTCAGATATAAAAACAAAACCCATGCATTCCGGCCCTGGAATCTAAAAGATTCCGCTGGGGTATTCCAAATCGGGATGCCCTGCTGTGTGATACCTCCACAGAGAGCTGCTATTCACTCACTTCTTCCGCATTCCATTAACGCATGCTCGTCTAATGAGAGCCATCTGCTGTGGCTATGGGGTCGATTCAGAGACTGGTGAGAAAATGCATTTCTTTTTCAGGAGGGAAAACTGCCATTTACTTACGCTGTCTACGGGTGTAATTTTTCACCTGGCTCTGATCAGCCCAAAGGTAGAGTCATTCAGCTCTTATTGTTGTCAGTGGGGCGCACATGCTGCTGTATCCCCGGGGGCATACGCACGCTCCCATCCCAGTCATGGCCGAATGACATATTCACCTCAGACGGCTCTTGTTGGACAAGAGCCCGCACAGGCACCATTGCAATGAGGAGAGGTTAGTGAATAGCAGTGTTCTGGGAATTTTAAAACACTCGGGCATCCCATTTCGGGAAATTCCCGGTTGTGTTCTGCTTTAAAGATACAGAGCGGCACAGTCGGAGGACACTGACTTTCTGCAGGCAGAGCGGCAGTGTTCTCTGACTGTGCTGCTCTGCATTTTAGGATTGCTGGCCTTTTCCTGACCCCAGCGCTGGTCTTTCCCCACTTGCCCCTGCACTTGTCCCCCACTCCTCAGCAAGCGATGCTGGGAGGAAACAAGTAGTGGCAAGGTGGCAGTGCCCATATTCTTGGACACGGGCCTCCATCTTGGGTGTATACAGGCTAAGAAAAGGCACTAGGTGCAGGTAGGATGAATATTGGGCAATCTGTATGTACAGGGGGGGAACATACAAGATGGGCTCTAATTCAGGGTGAGGGTCCGGATTAATGTGGGTAATCTGTATGTACAGGGGGGAAACATACAAGATAGGCTCTTATTCAGGGTGAAGGTTCGGATTAATGTGAGCAATCTGTATGTACAGGGGCGAAACATACAAGATAGGCTCTTATTCAGGGTGAAGGTCTGGATTAATGTGGGCAATCTGTATGTACAGGGCGGAAACATACAAGATAGGCTCTTATTCAGGTTGAGGGTTTGGATTAATGTGAGCAATCTGTATGTACAGGGTGGGGGAAACATATAAGATAGGTTCTTATTCAGGGTGAAGGTCGGGTTTAAGCATCAGATGATTAGCAAGCCAGAGTTGCAAGGTTTCTAGTACTTTGCTAGTAAATATTGTTTTGGAGTTGCAAACGGATAGAAAAGAAAAAAAATAACAGATAAGCTCAGCACCTTGAGCGCATCAAATTGGCGCACGATAATGGAAACGTAAAAATGCCATTGAAAGTGGAATTACACCTGGTTCAGATAGGAATACCAAAGCTTTATTAGTCTCCAACACTCTCATACATCTCTGTACAAGGGCGTCGCCCTCCTCTTTCTTCATGGGTCCCAGAGACGCCTTAACGAGACCCATGAAAATGGAGGTGGAAGAAGTATCTATAAAGGGTAAAGAGAAAAATATTGGTATACAAGTAGGCGCAGGTGAGTAGTAAACCTCAGATAAGAAGAAAAGAAATGGCAAGCAGCTCTGTCTATTTTATAGCTGGACTGGGTGCTTAGTTAAACCGGACCAACACCAGTGTTTTCTGTTCATCACAAGAAGCTCGGAAGGCATCCAGAATGCTTAAACCCCCCTCACAGACCCAGAGCAAAACTCACCTTCTTTACGAGCCAAAGCCGGGAAAGGAGTCTTGCGATTGGCCCTGGGCGGTCGCGTTGCCCATGCTCACGTGATCTGCGACGGCCTCCCGAACACCCATGTGACCCCCTGGTGGCCAATCGCAGGACTCCTTTTATGGTAATGGCTCATAACGAAAGTGAGTATTACGGGCAGTCTGGGAGGTTATCAGCATTCTGGATGCCCCCCGAGCTTGTTGTGACGAACAACACCCGTTAAAGAAAAAACGGGTATTGGTTCAGTGTAAGGGCAAAACAAAAAGGAGTGCTCCGACTCTCAAATCCCCCACAAATCCTACAAATCCTCTACCTTTAAAAAAACAGCGAGGTTTTTGTTGCAAACAGTTGCAAATGTATCGGAAGCCGATCAGAAGGGTCCCCCAATTTTGGGGACACTCATAGCAATGGATAAGCCGAGAGCTGAATTTACCTGAGGCTGCCCAGGGCTCTAACCCTTTACCTCTGGTGATTCACATGCATAGCAATGGATAAGCTGAGTGCTGAACTTACCTGAGGCTGCCCAGGGCTCTAACCCTTTACCTCTGGTGATTTACATGCATAGCAATGGATAGGCTGAGTGCTGAACTTACCTGAGGCTGCCCAGGGCTCTAACCCTTTACCTCTGGTGATTCACATGCATAGCAATGGATATGCTGAGAGCTGAACTTACCTGTGGCTGTCCAGGGCTCTAACCCTTTACCTCTGGTAATTCACACACATAGCAATGGATACGCTGAGAGCTGAACTTACTTGAGGCTGCCCAGGGCTCTAACCCTTTACCTCTGGTGATTCACACACATAGCAATGGATAAGCTGAGAGCTGAACTTACCTGTGGCTGTCCAGGACTCTAACCCATTACCTCTGGTGATTCACACGCATAGCAATGGATAAGCTGAGTGCTGAACTTACCTGAGGCTGCCCAGGGCTCTAACCAATTACCTCTGGTGATTCACCTCTTTTTCCTGCAGTCCTACTCTAAACAGTGAGAAAACCCCCAATTTTGGGCCATGCATAGCAATAGATAAGCTGAGAGCTGAACTTACCTGAGGCTGCCCAGGGCTCTAACCCTTTACCTCTGGTGATTCACATGTGGGGGGTCAGCTCCACGAGATACGGCTGAAGGTCCCTCAACATTTATCCACATCCACATGCACGCACCACAATACAGCAGAAATGGCAAGCAGCACCATCAATGTATAATTGAATTATGCGGTGAGCAGTAATAAACCTCGTCTAGGTCTGCTTATTGTTCTATAGCAATTCCAAAGTCTTGAGCACTCTTGTGTCTCTCAAACGTCTCCATAAAAAGGCTTGACTCTCCTCTTCCTTCTCCTTCGTTAGACTCCAGAGGCCCCTTAATGAGAGCGGTGAAGATTGAGGAGGAAGTAGTATCTATAGAGGAAGAACTGAGAGTTGTACAGATCAATTTAGGTGAGTAATGAACCTAAACTAGACTACATCTTGTTCCTCTTGTTGCGTCACTCAGATACTCGAGTGTGTCTCGTACATCTCGTTGCCTCACTCTCATCTGTGTTCCCAGATCCTGAAGAGAATCCGGACGAAAATGTGAAAACCGAGAGGGAGAGGGCAGATGTTATGGAGGATGAGGACAGAATTCTGCAGATCAGCATAGGTGAGTAATAAGCCTTCTATAGAAGCGGTTTCCCGTATTCACCCTGTTCGGTCTCAGTACGGTGGTTGTCGCTGAATGAACTTTGTATTTACTAGCAGAGCAGGTCAAAGTTCAGGAAATGTTCAGAAAATGGAATCTGGAAATGAAATGTTTGTGGGGGAAGGGTTGAGTACACTGGATATGGGAGGGGAATTCAAACAGGATACTGAGTGTAGTGTTCTACAGGAAGATCTAAGAATACCAAGCTCGAACAGGCTCCTTAAATCCCACCCCTCTGGGCATGTCATTTACCTTTTTGGAGACCAAGCCGTTGTAGACAGTCAGCAGTACCACTTTGGGCTTCCCCAGAGGATGGGTACTAGGGAAACACAGTAGAAGGGGAGGCCAGAGTGCCAAGAATAGATGTGTTGGAGGATCTAATGTGCAGAACAGGTATTTAGTGTCTGGGGAGAACCAGCAATGAGCAGCTGGCGAAGTGCTTCACCATGCACTGGACCCAGGGCAGGGAATCTGCTGGAAAGCTTGGTTTGCACCAGAGCCCTCCACAAGGGAGGTTGGACTGCACCACACTACCGTTACCAGAGAGCCCAGAGTTCAGTATGAGGGAAGTCACAAGCAAATGTGCTCTGGGAGTGTTTGTGTCAGGGTGAGTGTGCATGCGCGTCTGGGAATGTGTGCAAGTGCTCTGGGAGTGTTTGCATCAGGGTGTGTGTGCATGCGCATCTGGGAGTGTGTGCATGCTCGTCTGGGGATGTGTGCAAGTGCTCTGGGAGTGTTTGCATCAGGGTGAGTGTGCATGCGCATCTGGGAGTGTGTGCATGCGCGTCTGGGGATGTGTGCAAGTGCTCTGGGAGTGTTTGCGTCAGGGTGTGTGCATGCGCCTCTGGGAGTGTGTGCATGCGCGTCTGGGAGTGTTTGTGTCATGATGTGTGCGCATGCGCATCTGGAGGTGTGCATGTGCTTTGGAGGTGCACAAAATGGTGATTGGGATTGCGCCCATGTGTGTCTGGGGGCGCTGGTCCAAGCTCCAATGTCGCCTAGCAGCAACCCGGAGGAGGGAGTAGAAGTACAGCCAAGGATGACTGTAGCAAGTTCTGGGAATTTTACAGATCCTGCCCATTATGCTGATTATGCAGCATCACAGTTACAAGGGACACGCCCTTTTTTCAGAAGAGGCCCGAGAGAAGAGAGAGAGAAAAGCCCGACGTAATGGTGTAACAATTACCTTTACCTGCTATAGCATTTTAATTATCTTCAAGAGCAATGCAATCTTCCAACAGAAGAGCAAATCAAATTCTTCATTTTATATAAGTGCTTAATAGAAAAGCGGGGTTAGAGCAAGAAACATTAATGTGTATGATAAACCGGTGCTGTGTCTATGATCTATGCCCCTAGGACAAAACTCCCATGTATGAAGACTTAGGGGAAAGGATGTGGAGAGGACACATCCCAAAGTATGATGGGGGAGGATGATTTAAAAGAGCAGGACATTATACATGTCAGTTTGATAGAAACAAACTTAAAAATGATCACTTGTTCCAGCAAGACGACACAAGATAGACCCGGAAAACTCCCTCAATTTCTTTAGTGGCTGTGAAATAAAAGACGAGCTACGCACATGGTGGCTATGCCCAGCAATTAGATCTTTCTGGAATAGGTTGCACAGACTCATTCGGAAGGTACATAGATGGAATGTGATTTGGAGGATGCCCTCTTAGTGAATCCAGGGAAAGGGAATGGGACAGCAGCAAGGTTCATATTCTAAGTATGTCACACACCCCGCTTCAGATAGTCATTACACTTGGGTTATACCGACCTGTAGAGGGCGATCTTGCAGAGATGTCATGAAAAAAAGTGAGCCCCTCCCGGTCCATAAATACCTGGTACCTCCCACTCATTCCCCAGTCTTTCATCTCTGCAGACGGGGAGCAAGTCAGAAGATGATGTCTCCTTCTTGCAGGTAGCCGGGGTAACTCCCGGCCCGCGTGTTAGTCTATTTCTGCCTGGACCCCATGTCTTAGTTTTCACCTTGCCTCCCAACCTAGGCTGCTGGTCCGGGCAAGGGACCTAATGGTGCTTAGGAGCTACGCTCCACCGTGAGACCCCATACTAAGGGGTAGGCGGTTTTGCCGGGCTGGTGATCCCGGTTAGGGATGCCCCGTCCCTTGCCCTTCCACCTTCCAGCGTGGATTCCCTCTCTCCCAGATGGCCCTTGCTCCTTAGAGAGGGGGGGGGCAGCGAAGGGTCCCCTTTCACTCTTAAAGTGGACCAACACCCAGGATTTTGACTATCCTGGGTTTTGGTCCACTTCGGCGCTGTTTGAAACCCCCCAGAAACCCCAAAAAACTCACCTCTCCCCGCTCCCACGTGAACGCCGCAGCCAATCCCCGCCAACGTCCAGGCGGGGGACAGGAACATCCAAGCCGCTGCCGCCGCCTCCCGCGCGTCACTCCCGGCCGGCGCGGGCGCGCGCACATCTGGAGGGGCGCGCGGGAGGCGACGGCGGCGGATCAGGTAAGGTCTTTTTGGGGTTTCACCCCGCGGGACATCCCAATCTCGGATGTCCCGCGGGGTGGGAGGTGATCGGCCCGGGAATCTTATAGATTTCCGGGCCGATCACCCCTGGGTGTTGGTCCACTTTAACGTGTGTTTGTCACAGCTGTGTGGGTGCGTGTGTTCACTGGGCGCATTTTCCTTTAAACTAAGGTGCGTTTGTCACAGCTGTGTGGGTGCGTGTGTTCACTGGGCGCATTTTTTCTTTTCAACAGTATTCAGCCGGCGCTGGCTGTGCCGCAGCGCCGGCCGTTGTGACATTCGGCGGGGGAGCTTCTTCCCCTCAGGTGCGGTTGGTTGGGGGGTCGGGCGCTCTGCGCGCTCGCCGACAGCCCGCCCCCCGTGCTCTTGGTGCCGCTGCGGAGCGGCGTTGTCGTCAGGGGAGGGTCCGGGCGTGCCGGCCCGCCCTTCTCTCCCTCTGCTTCTCAGGTCTCCGGCTGAACGCGTGAGTGGCCCCTGCGGCCTCATTACTTCAGGCACTGCCTGTGATCACTGCATTATACATAAGCGTCTTGTAATTATATGAACAGCCATGGCTTTGACCTGCATATGTGTATATATACAATTCATATATATATATACTTTTTTTTGCATTGTCAGTATGTCTGCATTGTGTGTGCTTGGGCATGATTGAGGTGCTGAATAGCCCTGTATTCTGTCTTCCAGGTGGACCCTTGTCGGAGCCTAAAGGGTCCTCCCGGTCCTAGGGTCCCTGGTTTAATTTTAGAACTCCCCATAAAATCCTCCCACTCGGGACACAGAAGGGGCATCCCGGGTTGCTTATATCGCGTAATTCCCTTGGGTATTGTGAGTACCTATAAAATCACCATATGGAGGCTTCCCAGGATACCGGGCTCCCTTCGGGGCAACCCCGGCAGTGTTTGGGGTGTGGGGCATCCCTTACAGGGGATGTTTTCCTTTGCATACCATGTGCGCAGCAGACTATTACTCGGCAGTCCGGATCTCTTGCGTCTGGTTCTGCGCCGCCGGTCCCTTCTCCTACCCCTCCCCATCTGACCCGTACCCCGTGTGATGTTGTCACGAGTGGGGAGTCGCAATCTGAGGTGTGTGCCAGATTGTCCAATCTTGAAAAATTATTTTCTAGCGCTGTGGCCAGAAAGGTCCCGGCTAAGAGAAAGCACTTGTCCCCAGCCACGCAGGCTTCTGATTTTGAGGAGTTTGACTCGCTGGACTGGTCTGATTACCCCCCACTAGAGGAAGGGGAGCTTTTTGAGGAGTCTGATGGTTCTGACGATCAGCAGTTTGTTGGCACTGATGCCGAGCGGGGTCGGGGATTCTTGGGATATCCCTAAGGTCCTGGCTCATATGTTTGAGGTTCTGGCAATCTCTCCTCCCGAAGTGACTCTTCCGCAGAAGGGGGGGTTCTTTGAGGAGGCTAAGCCGCGCTTAGAATTCCCGAATCAAAGGCATTTCGACTGCATTATCCTTAAGGAATGGGAGAGGCCTACTCGGCTTCCGGGTGTCCCTCCGGGTTGGGATAAGAAATATCCCTTTCCGGTGGATGCTGTGAAGCGCTGGTCCTCCCCTCCCGAGGTTGACGCCCCTGTTTTGGGATTGTCTAGCACCTCTGTCTTGCATTCTCCTGACTGTTCTACTCTCAAGGACGGTGAGGACAAACGCATTGACCAGATGGCTTGTCATGGTTTTGCCAGCGTCGGGTCGGCCTTGCGGCCTGTTTGTGCTTCAGCGCTTCTAATAGTGGCTTCTAGGTTGGTTGTCAGGGATCTGTTGTCTACCTCCAGCCTTAACCCAGCTAGTGATGCCTTCACCGCCCGTTTTTGTCTTTTGTGCTAGCCGCCCTGGATGACACCATGGTGATGTGTAGTAGAACTTCGGCCTTGCTGGTGGCAATTCGGCGGTCGGTTTGGTTGCGTCAGTGGGCGGCTGATTTTGTGTCCAAAAAGTCGCTTACGGCTCTTCCCTTTCTGGGCTTGCGGCTCTGGAGAAAAATTGGATTCGGTCGCCAAAGGAGGTAGGTTACCTCAGCGAAAAATGTCGTCCCTTTCGGGGGGCGGCTTCATTTACCCCTTCCTTTCGTGGGGCCAAAGCTGGACGGGGATCTGTTGTCTTCCCCTCCAGAGGTGATTCCTGGCACAGGGGAAGAGGACGTGCCCGTCCAGGTCACAGCTGGGGCTCCAAGCCCAAAGCCGCTGCTAAGCCGGCTCAGCAATGAGGGGGCGCCCTCACCCTCGTGGGTGGAGGGACGGCTGCGACACTTCTCCCAGGTCTGGGACCAAGAGGTCTCGGACAGATGGATTCGCCAAGTGGTGTCTTCCGGTTACAAGCTGGAGTTCGAGATCCGGCCTCCTCCCAGATTCTTCAGGTCTCGCGTGCCCTTGGATCCTCTGGCCGCGCAGGGGCTCCGGGCGGCAGTAAATGATCTCCTGGGCATGGCTGTCATCTGCCCGGTGCCTCCCTCGGACTGGGGCCTGGGATTCTATTCCAATCTGTTTACGGTGCCCAAGAAGGATGGCTCCGTTCGTCCCATCCTGGATCTGAAGTTTCTCAACAGGTTTATCTGTCCCAGGAAGTTCCGCATGGAAACTGCGCTCTGCCATAAATTCACTTCGGCCGGAGGACTTCATGACGTCCATCGACATCAAGGATGCTTATCTGCATGTTCCAATCTTCCCGGCGCATCAGAGATTTCTCAGGTTTGTGGTGGAAGATTGGCATTTTCAGTTTGTGGCCCTTCCGTTTGGCCTTACCTCGGCTCCAAGAGTTTTCACCAAGGTGCTAGCGGGGGTGATGGCCCTCCTCAGAGCCCAGGGTATCCGCATCATGCCTTATCTGGACAATCTTCTTATTATCCTCTCTCACCCAGGCGGAGCTAGATACTCTTCAGGCTCATGGGTACAATATGTAGTATGACTTAGAGGGGTTTTAAAGTCCTGAACCCTCTTCAGAAAATTAAGCAGGCATTGCCCCCCCCATCCCATCCTATATAGGCAGTGCAAACTCATGTATCCGTTGCTCCCGATGTCTCAGCTGTTGCCTCTTCTCCAGCAGCGCCTGCACACATAGCGCAAATACACAGCTCCGTTTAGCGGGTAGGCGTTGCAGACGCTCATTCGTGTGTGTGCAGGAGTTGCCGGAGAAAGAGCGGGGGCTGCGACAACGTGGACGGTGAGACAACGGGGAGCGATGGATATGTGAGTTTACTTTCTTATAGCTGTACTTTGCACAGACATAGCAGAGCTGGGGGTCAGGAAAAGGACAACAATCCCAGAATGCAGTGGCATGGTCAGAAGACCCTGTTTGTAGGCAGCCTGATACTCCATGGGCCGCCATATTGGATATTTAAAGTGTCAGAAAAATGCAGTAGATGCAGGTAGGAGGATATTTAATGTGGGCAATCTGTATGTATGGGGGGGACATACAAGATAGGCTCTTATTCAGGGTGAAGGTCTGGATTAATGTGGGCAATCTGTATGTACGGGAGGGGGAAACATACAAGATAGGCTCTTATTCAGGGTGAAGGTCTGGATTAATGTGGGCAATCTGCATGTACTGGAGGGTGAAACATACAAGATAGGCTTTTATTCAGGGTGAGGGTCCGGATTTATGTGGGCAATCTGTATGTACAGGGTGTGGGAAACATATAAGATAGGCTTTTATTTAGGGTTAAGGTACGGTTTAAGAGTTGTTTGGAACAAAAGGGGAGTCTAACATTTTTGTTCTTTTGCCTGGACCTTCCTTTTAATTAAGAAATGTCTGCATAATAAGATCTTGGTTGAGACCAATTCCCTTATTAACCTTCTCTTTATTTCAGATGGAAATTACATCCAAAATTATATAGATGAACGTGGTAGTATCTGGCCCAATGGTGAAGAAGACCTTGCAGCGGTGTCCACAGGAAACCCAAACCTTCCCCATGAACCTGCAAAGAGGCCGCATTCATGTTATAAATGCGGAAAACGTTTTATAACGAAACAGAAGCTTCTCCTACATGAACAGGTCCACGAAGGGGACAAGCCCTATTCCTGTGCCGAATGTGGCAAATGTTTCGCTCAAAAAGCACAGCTACTGAGGCACGGAAAAATTCATTCGGGGGTGAAGCCACATTCATGTCCTGTCTGCGGGAAGTGTTTTGGTGAGAACTCGCAGCTCAACAGACATAAACGAATTCACACAGGAGAGAAGCCATATACGTGTCCTGCGTGTGGAGATTGTTTCACTCACCAATCGCAGCTAGTGAAACATGAAAGAATTCATAAAGGGGAGACGCCCTTTTCCTGTCCTAAGTGCAGGAAATCTTTTATATGGGAAGAGGAGCTCATTGCTCATGAAAGGGTTCACGCGGGCCAAAAGCCTCATTCGTGTCCCGATTGTGGGAAATGTTTTAGTCAGAGATCTCAGCTTGTCCGTCACGAGAGAGTTCACACTGGCGAGAAGCCCTTTTCGTGTGCCGAATGCGGGAAATGTTTCAGTCACCAGTCGCAGATTATCAAACACGAGAAGGCTCATAAAGGCGAGAGGCCCTTTTCATGCCTTATATGCGGGAAAAGTTTTATATGGAAACATGAGCTTACCATACACGAAAAAATTCATACAGGAGAGAAGCCGTATTCCTGTTCGGAATGTGGGAAGCGGTTTACTCAAAAATCGCATCTCCGTAGACATGTAAGACTTCACATAGTGGACAAGCAGTACACGTGCTCTAAATGCGGGAAATGTTTTGGTGGGAAGTCTGAGCTGAGCAGACACGAAAAAAATCATGCAATCAAGGATAAGCCATATACATGCGATGAATGTGGGAAGTGTTTTTCTTACAACTCCAACCTTTTGAAACATTTATTGATTCATAGTGGACAAAAGCAAGACTCCTCCTCCGAATGCATTGACTCAAATGCTGATAGCTCCGATATTGTCATACATGAAATAACTCCTACTGAAGAAAACGAATAATTAATTTTAATGTAAAAAAAATGTTTCTTTAAAAAAATGCAGCTATTATCAGATGTGCTAGAGTGGATACGGGGGAGTTATCTCTATATCTCTGTTAATGTCTAATTGGTGATAAACAAGAAAGGGTCCAGTTCTGAATGCAATAAGTGTAAGCATAGCATCTCACGTGAGGATATTGTATCTAAAACTTCTGGATAGTTTTACTCAGAGACCATCTTGTTATGACTAATTCTAAGGAGAACATGCGACAGCTGACAAACGGCATCCATAGGTTTTAAAGAACTTGCATATTGAACCCCTATTAACCCCATATACCTCGAGGGCAAAAGGATACTCCACTC
The DNA here is from genome assembly GCA_027917425.1 of Gastrophryne carolinensis. Lineage (NCBI taxonomy): Eukaryota > Metazoa > Chordata > Amphibia > Anura > Microhylidae > Gastrophryne > Gastrophryne carolinensis. The sequence continues at coordinate 28,070,546 of CM051237.1, forward strand.
AACCAGGATACATAAACTCTCCTTTTTTTTTTTTTTCCTCCGCTCAACTTATTTTTGTGATTTTGTTTATTGTATAAAATGAATACTTTTGTTTGACTAAAGTTTGTATACTAAAGTTTGTTATGCAACTGCTATACCGACTCTAGAAGGGGTAGGTGGTGTGGTGGTTATTGGATATGCCCTTCCCTTGCTTTCTCCAGTCTCTTTGCTGCTGCTTCGGGCTAACTGTTTGCCACGTGTTGCGGAGAATGTAAAGATGAAATAGATTTTATGGCGCTAAATGTGTTATGTACAAATTCAGGGTACAAGAGATCACCCATGCACTAAGGATTGTCACCCCACAGTGGGGCTCCAGGAGGAAATGGAGGGTCAGAGTATCACAAAACCTCTCTTAAGGACGCACAGGCGCTTTCCTAGAGTCTAGATGAGTCTAGACTCATCGGAGGAGTTGGGGGGGTTAAAGGTGAGTATTGACTTTTTTTTGTTTTGTACCTATACAGGGAAAACACAATACTCTCTATTTATACTGGGCATCCCAGAAGTCCTTGCTGGTTTAAGCTATTAGGTGAACTTTTCCACAGATCTCAGGCCAGCCATTCCGTATCGGCACGAGGCTTAGCTACCGCTGCTCCTATAGTTTCAGCCTCTGGCCTTGAGAGGGTCTTGGCGTAGTTTGAGGCCATTATTGTTCATGGTCGCTCTGGCCTAACTTTGTATGTCATATGCCTCCAACGTGACTATAGCTGCATGTGCAGGACCCACCATCAGACACACTGGGGCTTCAGGAATGGGGGCAGGTAAGCAGGGGTGTTTCATGCTGCTATGGCACTCCTGGACTGAGGATTGTGAGAGAATTCCAACTAAGTAGACTTGCTTTTATTAATTTAAGAATGAAAGATTATTAAAGTAAAGAAAATACAGCTACACTTACCAGATGTTCTTGCAAGCTGAATCAGTCCCATTCTTGACCAATCCTGACTGGATCCTGGCTAACTATGATAAGCATATCAGTGGTGGAAGAATATGTGTTACGCCCTCAAGGCTTCTTCATGACTGGAAATAGATGTGCATGGAAGATTGCTAGGGAGCCTGCCAACACACATACGTGGGACCAAGTTCCTCTGCAGTTGAGGGTGGAATGAAAATCATTCTTACATCATTAAAGCTTATACCTGTGCAAAGACGCCTGAGACACTCGCCTTTTAAGAAAATTTCATATTCTAAGCATACAGCACGTCCTGCTCCAGATGTAGTAATTACATGTGGGTAATCCTCCGCCTGCGGGCGCTGTTCACTGCAGACATGTAGAAAACAGGCTCCTCCCGGCCCTACATATACCGAGGGACCTCCCACAAATCCCCAGATTTATCTGCAGTGCTGACTGTGAAGACATGAAGTATCACGCTCTCGCAGGCGAGCGGGGCTTTATAGCCCGTGGCCCTGTGGGACTATTTCCACCCATCCTCATTGTGATATTAATGTCTCCCAGCCTGGGCTGTGTTGGTCGGGTGAAGGTAGGCAGCACCTTGTGTGCTTACGGAGCTACGCTCCACCGCAATCCCCCACCATAGGGTAGGTGGTTAAGGCTAATGGTGAGCCTTCAGAGGATGCCCCTCCCACATCAGCGCCCCACGCCCCGTGTAGCGGTGAACCCCGAGTATTGGGTCACCTTCCTCCCTAGTTCCCCCTGTTATTGGGGGGAAAAAGAGGGGGGGTTGTGTGTACGTTGGCCTAACCTTGCCCTATTACACTAGTAAGCTTATAGCCCTTAACGGTTACCGGGTGTCAGAGCCGCACTTCACATTGATGGTTACGTTAGCCGCAGCGCCTTTACTGTATTTTACTTGGCGCGTACGGCGGCTCTGTTCGCGGACGCTATGGCGTTTATTCCTGTATTCTATTCTGTCATGTTTAGTCTCTGATGATTTACTGCTTTCTTACGCACATCCCCCCTCAGATGAAGGGGAACTGTTCTCTGACTCAGGGTCATACGACGACGAGTCCAGGTGACAGGAGGAGTCTGGTTCTGATCATTGGTCCTTGGATGATATTGATAGACTGTTTGCCCAGATCTTTGATGTATTGTCCCTCTCTCCCCCTGCCGCGGCTCCCCGGCAAAGGGGTGATCTGTTTCACACCGCTAGGGCGCGGTTGGAATTTCCCGAACAAACCCATTTTAATAGCCTCGTGCTGAAAGAATGGGAACACCCCAGCAAACTTCATGGGGTTCCTAAAAGTGTGGATAAGAAATATCCCTTTCCTGCTGACCTGGTCAAGTGTTGGACATCGCCACCCGAGGTCGATGCCCCAATTCTAAGTCTGTCCAACACCTCTATTATGCACTCCCCCGACACTACTACACTGCGGGATTCGGAGGATCGGCGTGTTGACCGACTGGCATGTCATGCCTTTGAATTTGGGGGAGTGTCGCTCCGCCCAGTTTGTGCCTTAGCCATCACGGTGGTGGCGCTCAGGACGGTGGTTAAGACTGCTCTTGAAGGGGCGGATGACTTGCCCTCTGATACTGCCAATGCTCTGGCCACCTGTGAAACTTTTGTTAACTATATCCTATCTGCTCTGGTGGTAGCCATACGCCGAGCTGTCTGGTTGCGCCAGTGGGCCACTGATAACGCCGCCAAGAAGGCCCTAACGGGGCTTCCATTTAAGGGACTGCGCCTGTTTGGAGAAAGGTTAGATATCTTTGCCAAGGGTGGCAAGTTACCCCAGCGCAAGCGTCAGATTCGGCCCTTTCGTGGCCCAAGCTCCCAATCGACCCCCTACCGTGGGGCTAAGCAAGGTAGAGGAGTGTCCTTCGCTGGGTCCCGCGCAGATTCCTGGAACAAGAATAGAGGACGCCGTCCCGGCTCCTCCTGGGGGCCCAAGGCCCCTCCCAAGACCCCTCAGGCATGAAGGGGCGCCCTCGCCCGTCAGGGTGGGGGGACGTCTACAGCACTTCAAGCATGTCTGGAGACGCCACGTCTCAGACCGGTGGATTCAGGAGGTAGTGTCCTCCGGTTACAAGATAGAATTTGCTGTACGGCCCCCTACCAGGTTCGTTGGGTCCCGGATCCCACAGGACCCTGCCTCAGCTCGGGTCTTGATGCTGGCTGTGCAGGACCTTCTGGATCTAGGGGTCATTTGCAAGGTCCCCTTAAGAGACAGGGGCTTGGGGTTTTATTCCAACCTTTTCACGGTACCCAAAAAGGACGGGTCAGTCAGACCCATTCTGGATTTAAAAATCCTCAACAGATTTGTCAGAAACAAACATTTTCGTATGGAAACTTTGCGCTCGGCCGTTGCCTCGCTGCGCCCAGGGGACTTCATGACATCCGTGGACATCAAGGATGCTTATCTGCACGTTCCGGTGTTTACAAGACACCAAAGGGTCCTCAGCTTTGCGCTGCTGGATCAGCATTACCAGTTCGTGGCCCTGCCATTCGGCCTCACGTCGGCTCCCAGGGTATTCACCAAGGTGCTGGCAGGGGTGATGTCCCTGTTGAGACTAAGGGGCATACGCGTGTTGCCCTACCTGGACGATATACTCATCACCTCTCGGTCTCTGCGGCAGGCGGACCTGGACACTCAGTTGGTAGTGTCCACCCTGGAGTCCTTCGGCTGGGTGATCAATTACCCCAAGTCCTCTCTGTCCCCCTCCTCAGTGACCCCGTTTCTGGGGATGATTCTGGATACAGTTCAGTCAAGGATATTCCTTCCTCCACAGAAGGTGGAAGCTCTGACAACGCAGGCGAGGTCCCTGCTTTCGAACCCTCATCCCTCCATCCGGCAGGGAATGCAGTTAGTGGGCTCGATGGTGGCAAGCTTCGAGGCAGTGCCCTTTGCCCAGTTCCATTTGATAATTCTGCAGCTTCACCTTCTGTCAGTTTGGAACAAGAACCCAGCGTCCTTGGACGAGATCTGGGTGCTTCCCCCCCTCGGTCAGACAATCCCTTGCATGGTGGCTGGACCACAGGAACTTGACAAGGGGCAGATCCTTCCTGGGAGACGGTCACAACGGATGCCAGTCTGTCGGGTTGGGGGGGTTTTGGAAGTCCCTGCGCTTCCAGGGGAGGTGGGGCCCTCAGGAGGCCCATCTACCCATCAATGTCTTGGAACTCAGGGCGGTCAGATTGGTGCTGGAACAATTGACCCATCACCTGAGGGGTCTGGCGGTTCAGGTACGCTCAGACAACAGAACGGCGGTTGCCTACATCAACCATCAGGGAGGGACCCGGAGCAAGGGGGCTCTCCAGGAAGTATCTATGATTCTAACATGGGCGGAGGCCAATGTCCAATGCATCTCAGCTGTCTACATTCCGGGGGCGGAGAACCTGCTGGCAGATGCTCTGAGCAGGGGGTCGTCCCGTCAGGGGGAATGGTCCCTCTGCAACAGGGTATTTCAGTCCCTGTGTCACCGTTGGGGTGTGCCAGATGTGGATCTGTTTGCGTCCCGTCACAATCACAAGCTCCCGAGCTTTGTATCCCTGTCTCAGGATCCTCTGGCTCTGTCCACGGATGCCCTGTCCATGTCTTTGAGGGCGTTTCGGCTCCTGTATGTGTTTCCACCAATTCCCCTTCTGAGCAGAGTTCTGCGCAAGATTGCTCTGGAAGGGATACCCGCAATTCTGGTGGCCCCAAGGTGGCCAAGAAGAGTGTGGTTCGCAGAAGTGGTTCAAATGGCAGTAGATCAGTACGATCTGCCAAGGTTGCCAGATCTTCTAACTCAGGGGTCTCTACGCCATCCCAATTTACTAACTCTGGCTTTGACTGCTTGGCTATTGAAACCTCCATCCTGATGGAAAAGGGGTTGTCTGCATCTGTAGTGGCTACTATGGTGCAAGCCAGGAAGAAGACCTCTTCTGCTATCTATTATAGAGTTTGGCGTTCTTACATTGACTGGTGTGAGTCCAGGTCTCTTCCCTGCCGGGAATTCTTAGTCTCTAGGGTGCTGGAGTTTTTACAACATGGTCTAGACTTAGGTCTTAAGCTTAGTACTCTGAAGGGCCAGGTTTCAGCCCTGTCTATCTTCTTTTAGAAGACCTTTGCCCAGCATCCCCTTATCAAGACCTTCTTTCAGGGGGTCATTCACGTGCGTCCCCCTCGAAAACCTATGGTACCTGTTTGGGATTTAAACTTGGTTTTATCGGCCCTGCAGGGTGCTCCTTTTGAGCCTATTCAGGAGGCTGCTCTTGCTGTTCTCACGCTCAAGGTTGTCTTCCTGGTAGCTATCACTTCTGTTAGGCGTGTGTCTGAGTTGGCTGCTTTATCTATTCAGCCTCCCTACTATGAGAGACACCAGGATAAGGTGGTGTTCCGCTTCAAGCCAGACTTTCTGCCTAAAGTGGTGTCTGCATTTCATTTGAATCAAGATATTGTACTTCCTTCTTTGTGCCCTAATCCTAGTAACCCTAAGGAGAGGGTTTTGCATTCCTTGGATGTGGTTAGGTGAGTCAAGTATTACCTAGTTATCACTAAGGCCTTCAGGAAGACTGATGCTCTCTTCGTTGTGCCTCACGGGCCTAGGAAGGGTTTGGCTCCCGCCAAGTCTACCATCAGTAAATGGATTCGTCAGGCTGTGGTTCAAGCCTATTCTACTAAGGGGAAGTCTCCCCCCTTCCGTCTTACTGCTCATTCTACTCGAGCTGTTGGGGCTTCTTGGGCTTTTCAGCACCAGGCCTCTGTGGAACAAGTTTGCAAGGCCGCTACTTGGTCTTCTGTTCATACCTTTACAAAGTTTTACAAGGTTGATGTTAGGGCCTCAGCTGATGCTGTGTTTGGCCGCAAGGTTTTGCAGGCGGCAGTAGTTTGAACTGCTTGCTGTTGCCTTTTCTGTTGGGGATCCCACCCTACTTTACGGACACTGCTATTGGATGTCCCACATGTAATTACTACATCTGGAGCAGGACGTGCTGTATGCTTAGAATAATACAATTCTGTGAAATACTCACCTGTAGAATTGGTATTATAAGCATACAGCACGTCCTGCTCCAACCCACCCTGGTTTCACGTTGTTCTGGATCCCGTTTGGTGATTGTTATCATTGCTATATTCTAAGCATACAGCACGTCCTGCTCCAGATATAGTAATAACATGTGGGTAATCCTCCGCCTGAGGGCGTGTTCACTGCAGACATGTAGAAAACAGGCTCCTCCCGGCCCTACATATACCGAGAGACCTCCCCAACTAGTTAGGGGGAAAAGAAAGGGGGGGGGTATGTGTGTGGCGGTCCCAGTGTACCAGTATGTCACGCTTATGGCCTTATTCTGCCCTTCATTAACATTGAGATGTCAGAGCCGCGCTGCTTGCTCGTTATTCGGTTTTCGGCTGCCGCCGTATGTCTTATACATAGTTTGCCGCATCGTCTAGATGCTGTGGCGCCTTTTCCTTACTAGATGTAACGGTTTTTCTACGAATCCTTAAGCGTGTGATTGTATCCTTGCCTTGCCATTACCTCAGAGCTTCGCGCTCTTCGGAGTGGGCGGGGACTTGAATTGTCGCGCTCCGCGTCACAGCCGAGCATCGAGCCCGCCCTTTGAGGTTCGCTGGGCGCCATTTTGTTGATCTCCGCGCGCGCATGGTGGCGGTTCCCCTCCTCCCTTGGTCTGTAAGTGCCCTCGCAGGTGACTCCTTTTTATATGTTTTTCCAGCTGCGCATGGCTCTGACACCCATTCTTCTCCTTATGTCTTGTCTCACGCCAAGATTCCGGTGGCATCTCCCGGCCTGATATATATCTTAAACGGGTTCACATTTAAATTCTCCCACATTCCTAGCGAGTCTTGGGGCATCCAGGGTTGCTTACAGCATAAATCCCTGCTGGCATATTGTTTAGATAATCACCATATGGAGGCATCTCAGAATTATGTGTCCGAGGTCCCGCGGGGACAAGACCGGCTGTGTACAGCATGTGGACAACCCCATGCTGATGCTGACAGAGCACCTCGCTTCAATACACCTGTCTCCCCGTGCTTAAATCTCACTCCTGAGGAGTCGCACTCGAGCGGGGATGACCAGCAGGTGGTGCCGCGCAGGCTACCTACGGCTGAGCAGGTGATGTCTAGTCTGGCGGAGCGCTTGGGCGCTGGAAAGAAGCGGTCCCTGACGCCTCCTGGTTCTATGTTTCCCGCTGAAACTGAAGAGTCTGCTACTATGCAGGACCCTGATCCTTCTGATGAAGGTGAACTTTTCTCAGGTTCCAGTTCCTCAGACGAGATACCTTGGAGCCGTGACAATTCTGGCCCTGGTTCCTGGGGCCTGTGTGACACTGATGAATTACTCATTAAGATCTTTGAATTACTATCCATCTCTCCTCCGGGAGAGTCTCCCAAGCCCAAGAGGGAGAGTTTCCACACGGCGACGCCGCGCTTGGAATTTCTGGAGCAGGATCATTTCCAGGCTCTTATATCTAAGGAATGGGAATCACCTTGTAAACTTACAGGGGTTCCGGGGGTCTGGGATTGGAAGTACCCTTTTCCCCCTGATGTGGTTGACTGTTGGTCAGTCCCTCCCGAGGTGGATGCACCTATTATTGGGGTTGCTAACCCTCCCTTTTACTCATCGTACCCTTCGGGATGCTGAGGACCGGGCATTGACAGACTGGCTTCCCACGCCTTCTCGTGTGCAGGGACGGCTCTGCGCCCGGTCTGTGCCGCGGCCATCACGGCGGTGGCGGCCAGGACCCTTCTTAGGTGCTTGATCACCAGCTCGAGGATCTCCCTTGGGAGGTCTTTAATGCACTTTCCGATTGTGAGGTTTTTGTGAGGTTTATCCTCTCAGCGATGGATGACACTATTAAGATGTGCGCTAGAACCTCTGTTCTTGTGGTAGCTATTCGCCGCCTGCTTTGGCTGCGACAGTGGGGGGCTGACAATGATACAACAAAGGCTCTTACTGGCCTTCCTTTCAGAGGACGACGCTTATTTTGGACCTTTTTGGAAAAAAGGGTAAGGCACCCTCGCGCAGAAGGCCGTCTCGGCCTCCTAGGGGCAGGGACACCCCTCCTCCTCCCTACGTTAGTGTCAAGCGCGAACCAAAAGTGTCTTGGCTCCTATCGCAGGGCGCCAGGCTTCTTTCAGGTTGTTACAGGAGGTAGTCCCCCTGGATGCAGAATGGAGTTTGCTGGGCGGTCTCTTTCTGAGGTTGTCAGGGTTCTTCTAGTCCCTGTTTTCTCTTCGGGAGTTGAGTCAGGCCGAGTTCGGCCTGCAGGGTCTGGGCTCTCTTACAGGTTGCCCCCTTGACTTGTGTTTGCATCCACGTTACCTTTTCCCTCTGGGATGAGGCAGTCTGACCCGGGCTGGCCTTATGGGCCTTGCAGTTATACCTTCACAGGCACTTCCTACATGGTATCTATCTGTTGGGCCGCAGGCGCTCTTGTCCAGTGGGCCTCTCGATGCCCGTGTGGATCTACGATCCTTTTTTGGTCTCCTGTGCCTTCAGGACACCGAGGCCATTACTAGCCAGTATTGAAGGACCATCTCTGCAGATTGGGGTCTTGTTTTTGGTTCCTCTCCTGCTCCCAGACGGCTCACCAAGGCGAGTGAGAGTGATGTCTTGGATGTGTCCTTGTGGCGTCCACGTTAGGTTCTACTTGATTGTCTTTCTTCACTCCCAATTTCTGCGTCAGGCCGTGTTGGCTATTGACTTGTGGCTCCTTTGGGAGTCTTTTGGATTGGTGCTCAGGCACCTCACTTACTTAGTGTCCCCTGGTTCGGTGTCTCCCTACGGGGTAGCATTTAGATTTGGTTCATGCTAGAGCCTTCCTTCTTCAAAATGTGGACTTATAATGGAAAGGGCTTTGCCCTCTTTTGATGTCACCTTACCTTCACCTTGCAGCTGGTGGACCTGTTGGTGGCGGCCCAGATTCTGTCCCTTATTCTCAGAAGCCCTTGGGCCTTGCGACACCTTAGGTTACTTATCCCGGACAGGGTTCCAGCACCCCTGGAACTAGGTCAGTACGCTTCCCCCTTGTTAAGGGGGTTCCTCTTGAGGTTGTAAATTCAAGGAGTATTTCTGGGACCTAGATCCCTCCTCTTCTTCTCCCTTTTCTGCCGGCTTTGTTGGATGTGGTTCTAATTTGCCTTGTTTGGACTGGCTCTCTCTCTCCTGCGGGATGTTCTCCGTTCCCTGGGTCCTAGAGTTATTACAGCACGGTTGAAGTTGGCTCCCCAACTCAGTTCCCTTAAGGTTTTCAGGGCTTGCCCTGTTCGCCTACTGCAGAAGTCTAGTTCAATCTTCTGTGTTGAGCATTCCTCAGGGGTTGCTTAGGTGCATTCCCCAGGGAATTCTATGCTCCCCTTTGGGGGGATTACTTATCCTGATGCCCTGCTAAGGGTTCCCTTGGGTCTTATTCAGGTTCTTGTCTGACCTGTTCCTTCCCTCATATCGCTCTTCTGGGGCGGTTGCTCCAGTCAGAAGTGTGCCATAAAGGATGGCTCTGTTAGCGGTCCTAGTCATTCTATATATATTTGTTTATATATCTGTACACCATGAGGTGGGGGTGCTCCGCCTTACGCCGAGTTTGGGTCCAGGCGGTGTTTTTATTCTCCTTTATTCCAGACCCTCCGGCCTCTGGGCTATTGTCTTGATTACTATGAGCTAAAGGGATCTGTATCCCTCTGCAGGTGTTGGAGATTTTCCTGGACTGTCTTGTCCCTGGTAGGGATTATGCTCTTTGGGGCTTATTGGTGTCTCCAATCTTAAGTACCGGATCTGATTGCCTCCGTGGGTGTAGGTGCCCTTTGGATTGGTCTTGCTCGGTTGGTTTTGTCCTTCTGAGCCTAGAGTAAACGTTTCGGCTCTTGCTGAGTATTGGTTTTTCAGTATCCCTGCCGGTCTCGCCTGAGACCAGGGTTCATATTCCCCGATGGGGAGAGTTCTAAGGTTGCCATGGCTACCCTCTTTTGCAGTAGCATGGTTAGGCTGTTACTCTGTCCTATTCTTTTAGGGGAAGATTCTTCTTCTCTCTTGGTTTTTTGTTCTCTTACTGTGGAAAAGCCCACTGCCCATCAGTATAAGCAGGAGGTTCTTCCAGGGGTGGAAGAGCCCTGAGCCCATACCAAAGTGCCTAAGGCCTGGTATAACAGCACGGACAGGGGCCCTGGCTAGTTGGCTCTACAGGGGGTACACCCTTTTTTTTTTTTTTTTTTCTTTAGAAAATGTTAAAAAAAACGAATGCTGACCATCCTTTTCATTGATAAAAATCATGCCAGCTATTGCGCTATGAATTTGATCAATGAAATAAGCATGTCAGTTAGTGAAGATGCCACCTTACTCGATTTTTCCCCTTAATCACACACAGTTTTTGCGTAAATGTACATGTGAAATCTGGTTCAATGCGCACATTTAATTAAAAGAGCCGGTCTGTTGAAACAGACAAGGCTGCAAGAAGACCTTCCAGAGAAAGAAGATTAAATAGTTGGCTACCGTAGAAGCCAAGGCTCCCTTTCTGTTGGGAATTGTTTTTCTTTAAAAAGTTTTCATCAAATACCAAACCCTGCATGTATGAACACTTAGCAAGAATGGAGGAAAAATCTAAGTTGTCAGTTGTGGGGGTGGTAGTGGTAAAAGGGCAGAGCGGCCACACAGCCAAATTGTTCTGAGGCTTCAAATCTTGCAACTGAGGGATGTGATGTTCTAGACAAAACATGGGCTGGGAGATGGAGCACCAGAGGGTTAGTGAGATGGTGGAGGAAAATTCATGGAAGCACCATCCAGAGACAAGAAATTCTCCAAAAGGCCAAGGGTCTCAACAGGGAGACCAGATCATCATCAACCCATGTAGACTGGAAGACTGTCTCTCCAGGACTTCGTCTACTATAATCTTTAAACCTAAAATTGCACGAGGTGTTTTGTGGAAATGTGCTGGCTGCAATGGCCATCTGGCTGGATTATGTAGCCTAGGTAATTTTTTGCCTGGAAAAGTCCAGCCAGGTCTCTTCCTATAATCTTCAAACCTAAAAGTGTGTAAAACGTTTGGCTACAGTGTTCCTTTGGTTGTAACATGGGGGCTAGGTAATACAGTATTTGGAATAGGAGAGCCGTGTCAGGGCCCTCCCACACTTAAATATTTACAGCTGAATTCGTTTTAAATGTTTTGGTGGCAATATCCTGTCTGTGATGTGGGGCCTAGCTAGTTTTAGCTCAGGGATAGCCCTGCCCTCCCCCACTCTAATCTTTAAACCTAAAGTCATATGCTAGCTGCAGTAGTCACCTGGCTGTACTATGGGGCCTAGCTAAAAAGAGCCCTTCCAGACAGTTGTTCAGACAGTAGTATCTACCCTGGAGAGATTCGGTGGGTGATAATTTACCCCAAATCCCAGATGACACCTTCACAACAGGGCTGCTTCCTGGGCATGTAAGTGGACACAGGCCAAGGTGCTCCCACCAGCAGACAAGCTCCAGAAACTGCAAGTGTGTGGTGACCCTACGGTCCAGAACCCAGCCCAGTGTACAACAATGCATGCAACTCCTGGGTTTGATAGTGGTGTCCCTTATGCCCAGAGCCCTACCAGTGCTCTGCAGCCATTACAAAATAGTAATCCTATACGGTGTTACGACCATCCTAGTCGCCCCTCATAAGCCAAAGGGAAACTGCTTCGTAGACATGGTCAGACTGCCCATGAGTCGGCCTCTTCGGCTCCCAGACAGGCCTGATCTGCTGTCACAGGGACCACTGTTGCATCCCAATTCACAGTCACTGGCTTTGATGGCATGGCAATGGATTTCCAGGTGCTGTGACCTCTTCAGATAAGATTCAACCTCAAATAGTTGGCCTACTTTGCCTGGTGCAAGCCACCTGGACACTTTCGGTTTCAATGTGAATCTCAATTCACATCTTGGATTTTCTGAAGGATGCTTTAGATGGGTTTCAGTTGATTCATACTTATCGCCCAGTGGCAAATAACTAATTGGTTTGCACATTCATGCAGGCTTACAGCTCATGTTTGTCCTCTCTGGAAAGCTCCGGTATCTCAACCTGGTCCTCTCTGCACTACAGGGCAATTTGAACTTTTTGCTTCCTTGTTCCTCCTGACCCTGAAGGCAGTGTTCCTTGTGGCCTTTACTTTAGTTCAGATGGTGTCTGAGCTGCCAGCCCTATACTGGTGGTTCTGTCTGGACCCAAAAAGGGGTTGGTGGCTTCCAAAAGCCACTGTTAACCTGATGTTTAGGCAGGCTGTTTCTCATGCCTATTTGTAACCCTCTTTTTGTGTGACAGCTGTAGGTGCATTCAGGGCCTTCCGGTACCAGGTTTTATTGGACCAAGTTTGTCAAGCTTCCACTTTGTCGTCTGTCCACATTTTCACTTCCCTCTACAAGGTTGATGTGCTATCATTTACAGACACGGTGTATTGGAGAAAGGTGATCCAGGCAGCAGTTCAGTCCACGGACGTCTGATTTCTCCGCTTTCATTGTTAAATTGAATTTGGCATTTGTTGCACAGTTGCATCTGTGGTTCATGGGAGTCACGTGTTGTTGGACTGCTTTGAGTATCCCAATCAATATGTATCAGTGTCCCTTAATGGGATAACTTGACAGGGGAAACATTTTTGGACTTACCTGTAAAATAGTTTTCCCTTAGATATCCATCCAGGGTCACTGCACCCACTCAGGGTTGTTGCAACTGCGCTTGTTCCATTGCCTTTGACAAGGTTGAATATGCATTGGCCGTTGAGGTGCTTGGGCCTTATTTTTGTTGGTTTGGATCATTCCTCCCAGAGATCTGGTCTTGACTGCTTTGGACTGGGGGGGGGGATCCAGGAAGCTGGGCTCCTAAAGGGCCAGTCCAGCCACACCGTTTTAAGGCCTGGGTTATGCATATTTTCCTTACTGATACAGTATTTCACCGTACTCTATTACCTTTAAGAGATTAACTAAGGCAGTGTGTATGGTAGCATAGGGTTCCCAAGGTGATCTGGTGGTAATAGGCTACCCAAATTTGTGAACAGGGCTGATGGCAGACTGACAGTAGCGGAAGGAGGTGACCTGGTGTTCTGAGTGTGACTTTGTGCATACTTTGGAGGCAAGTAGAGTTATCTACTGGAAGAGGCAGAATAACTGGCTATCGTGACCAAAATGGAGAACACAGTGGACAGCACACTTGGCACACTGAGGTGAGCTGTGCTACTGTGTAGAAGGCAGGAGGCCATGTAGAATAAAACAAGATGTGAATAAGATGCTCAGAGTGGGATTGGTAACCAAAGATGTCCCACCATGAAGGTGTACCGTGTCTCTGATAACCTGCAGTGGCACACTGGAGCAGAGGCCAAGGGGAATGAAATGTTCTGTGGTGAGTATGTAGAATAAGACAGTGTTATATGCCTTAAACCTGACCAACACCCACTGGTTGGTCCTGCTGACAGTACAAAAAAAACGCTCGGAGGGGGGGCATCCTGAATGCTGGATGTTGGTCCGGTTTAAATCTAAGTGCTGAGGGTGTCACTGCTGCTCACCCTCTCATGTGACTGCTTGAAAATGTAAACAAATGTGGACCCACCGATATGTCCCCAGAATCCCAAACTTAGCCAGCTCCTATTGTCAGCTCCCATCCTAATATCCTGGTATGTTCTCTATAGAGACCAGGCCAGGCTTTTGAAATCCCAGGCCCAACCTCTCACCCTTAACCCAACACAACCTGACATTTTACACTTTCCAAGTATAAATGATGAAGGAAGAAGGGGCTCCAGGTTACAGCCCCCCACAATCGTACACTTTCTATTGACATTGCTCTGTTTCTAAGTTCCAGTGTGACCACAAAGTGCTGTATTTGCATTGCTACTGTGCCACAAAGGAAAAAGCCAAATTGCTTCTGAATGTTGCCCTCAACAAACTACCTAGGCACATGCTCTTGTGGAAATATGGCCATGCTGAAGGCCAGTGGGCCTTACCCAGTTGATCATGCACAGCAACGTGCCCGGCTGCCTGCCCTATTGGCTGCCAGTGGTCACACAGGCAGTGAATGAGTCTACCACTGGAATGTAGACAGGTGAGCTATATGGGCGTTTTGTGAGATAACAAGGCTGCAAGAAGACCTTCCAGAGAAAGAAGATTAAATAGTTCGCTACAGTAGAAGCCAAGGCTCCCTTTCTGTTGGGAATTGTTTTTCTTTCAAAAGTTTTCATCAAAATACCAAACTCTGCATGTATGAACACTTAGCAAGAATGGAGGAAACATCTAAGTTGTCAGTTGTGGGGGTGGTAGTGGTAAAAGGGCAGAGCGGCCACACAGCCAAATTGTTCTGAGGCTTCAAAGCTTGCAACCGAGGGATGTGATGTTCTAGACAAAACATGGGCTGGGAGATGGAGCACCAGAGGGTTAGTGAGATGGTGGAGGAAAATTCATGGAAGCACCATCCAGAGACAAGAAATTCTCCAAAAGGCCAGGGAGACCAGATCATCATCAACCCATGTAGACCGGAAGACTGTCTCTCCAGGACTTCGTCTACTATAATCTTTAAACCTAAAATTGCACGAGGTGTTTTGTGGAAATGTGCTGGATGCAATGGCCATCTGGCTGGATTATGTAGCCTAGGTAATTTTTGGACTGGAAAAGTCCAGCTAGGTCTCTTCCTATAATCTTCAAACCTAAAAGTGTGTAAAACGTTTGGCTACAGTGTTTCTTTGGTTGTAACATGGGGGCTAGGTAATACAGTATTTGGAATAGGAGAGCCGTATCAGGGCCCTCCCACACTTAAATATTTACAGCTGAATTCGTTTTAAATGTTTTGGTGGCAATATCCTGGCTGTGATGTGGGGCCTAGCTAGTTTTAGCTCAGGGATAGCCCTGCCCTCCCCCACTCTAATCTTTAAACCTAAAGTCATATGCTAGCTGCAGTAGTCACCTGGCTGTACTATAGGGCCTAGCTAAAAAGAGCCCTTCCAGACAGTTGTTCAGACAGTAGTATCTACCTTGGAGAGATTCGGTGGATGATAATTTACCCCAAATCCCAGATGACACCTTCACAACAGGGCTGCTTCCTGGGCATGCAAGTGGACACAGTCCAGGCCAAGGTGCTCCCACCAGCAGACAAGCTCCAGAAACTGCAAGTGTGTGGTGACCCTACGGTCCAGGACCCAGCCCAGTGTACAACAATGCATGCAACTCCTGGGTTTGATACTGGTGTCCCTTATGCCCAGAGCCCTACCAGTGCTCTGCAGCCATTACAAAATAGTAATCCTATACGGTGTTACGACCATCCTAGTCGCCCCTCATAAGCCAAAGGGAAACTGCTTCGTAAACATGGTCAGAATGCCCATGAGTCGGCCTCTTCGGCTCCCAGACAGGCCTGATCTGCTGTCACAGGGACCACTGTTGCATCCCAATTCACAGTCACTGGCTTTGATGGCATGGCAATGGATTTCCAGATCTTGGATTTTCTGAAGGATGCTTTAGATGGGTTTCAGTTGATTCATACTTATCGCCCAGTGGCAAATGACTAATTGGTTTGCACATTCATGCAGGCTTACAGCTCATGTTCGTCCTCTCTGGAAAGCTTCGGTATCTCAACCTGGTCCTCTCTGCACTACAGGGCAATTTGAACTTTTAGCTTCCTTGTTCCTCCTGACCCTGAAGGCAGTGTTCCTCGTGGCCTTTACTTTAGTTCAGATGGTGTCTGAGCTGCCAGCCCTATACTGGTGGTTCTGTCTGGACCCAAAAAGTGGTTGGTGGCTGCCAAAAGCCACTGTTAACCTGATGTTTAGGCAGGCTGTTTCTCATGCCTATTCTGCCAAGGGTGAGGAACCCTCTTTTTGTGTGACAGCTGTAGGTGCATCCAGGGCCTTCTGGTACCAGGTTTTATTGGACCAAGTTTGTCAAGCTTCCACCTTGTCGTCTGTCCACATTTTCACTTCCCTCTACAAGGTTGATGTGCTATCATTCACAGACATGGTGTATTGGAGAAAGGTGATCCATGCAGCAGTTCAGTCCACGGACGTCTGATTTGTCCGCTTTCATTGTTAAATTGAATTTGGCATTTGTTGCACAGTTGCATCTGTGGTTCATGGGAGTCACGTGTTGTTGGACTGCTTTGAGTGTCCCAATCAATATGTATCAGTGTCCCTTAATGGGATAACTTGACAGAGGAAACATTTTTGGACTTACCTGTAAAATAGTTTTCCCTTAGTTATATATCCAGGGACACTGCACCCGCTCAGGGTTGTTGCAACTTCGCTCGTTCCATTGCCTTTGACAAGGCTGAATATGCATTGGCCGTTGAGGTTCTTGGGCCTTATTTTTGTTGGTTTGAATCATTCCTTCCAGAGATCTGGTCTTGACTGCTTTGAACTGGGGGGTGGGGGGGGGGATCCAGGAAGCTGGGCTCCTAAAGGGCCAGTCCAGCCACACCGTTTTAAGGCCTGGGTTATGCATATTTTCCTTACTGATACAATATTTCACCGTACTCTATTACCTTTAAGAGATTAACTAAGGCAGTGTGTATGGTAGCATAGGGTTCCCAAGGTGATCTGGTGGTAATAGGCTACCCAAATTTGTGAACAGGGCTGATGGCAGACTGACAGTAGCGGAAGGAGGTGACCTGGTGTTCTGAGTGTGACTTTGTGCATACTTTGGAGGCAAGTAGAGTTATCTACTGGAAGAGGCAGAATAACTGGCCATCGTGACCAAAATGGAGAACACAGTGGACAGCACACTTGGCACACTGAGGTGTGCTGTGCTACTGTGTAGAAGGCAGGAGGCCATGTAGAATAAAAGAAGATGTGAATAAGATGCTCAGAGTTGGATTGGTAACCAAAGATGTCCTACCATGAAGGTGTACCGTGTCTCTGATAACCTGCAGTGGCACATTGGAGCAGAGGCCAAGGGGAATGAAATGTTCTATGGTGAGTATGTAGAATAAGACAACAGTGTTATATGCCTTAAACCTGACCAACACCCGCTGGTTGGTCCTGCTGACAGTACAAAAAAAACAAGCTGGGGGGGGGGGGCATCCTGAATGCTGGATGTTGGTCCGGTTTAAATCTAAGTGCTGAGGGTGTCACTGCTGCTCACCCTCTCATGTGACTGCTTGAAAATGTAAATGAATGTGGACCCACCGATATGTCCCCAGAATCCCAAACTTAGCCAGCTCCTATTGTCAGCTCCCATCCTAATATCCTGGTATGTTCTCTATAGAGACCAGGCCAGGCTTTTGAAATCCCAGGCCCAACCTCTCACCCTTAACCCAACACAACCTGACATTTTACACTTTCCAAGTATAAATGATGAAGGAAAAAGGGGCTCCAGGTTACAGCCCCCCACAATCGTACACTTTCTATTGACATTGCTCTGTTTCTAAGTTCCAGTGTGACCACAAAGTGCTGTATTTGCATTGCTACTGTGCCACAAAGGAAAAAGCCAAATTACTTCTGTTAACTAAATGTTGCCCTCAACAAACTACCTAGGCACATGCTCTTGTGGAAATATGGCCATGCTGAAGGCCAGTGGGCCTTACCCAGTTGATCATGCACAGCAACGTGCCCGGCTGCCTGCCCTATTGGCTGCCAGTGGTCACACAGGCAGTGAATGAGTCTACCACTGGAATGTAGACAGGTGAGCTATATGGGCGTTTGTGAGATATCCAGGTTTTGTGCAGACAGTAGGCCTAATCAGGATATATGGACAAGGCACTTCAGCGGCCCTGATGCCCAAAGTTATCAAAGACTTTTAACATAGAAGACTATGGCCATTTCTTTATTAAATAGATTTCTTCTCTTCATCTGAGGGTGGGTATAACAAATTGGATTGTCCATCTCCTCTTGAGTCCACAGGACACCTCGTCCATGATTTCCATAAAGAATTGTACACAAAACTCTTCTGTTTTTAATTTTCCTCTGTCCCCTTTTGGATTTCTGGATTGTGTTCCCAGATTCTCTGAATCTTTTGAAGATGTTATTTAGCTGCTATTTAAAGTTGAGGAAAGTTGTTTTGAAATTGCTCCAAAATTTTTACACCCAGTTTTTCGCAGATCTTGGCTTCTTTCTAACATGCTCTTTTTATAAACAGTCATGCGATTTCGCTGAAAGATGACCTGATTTTAATTCATTTGACTAACCAGCCTTTTGTTAACCCTGTCCCAATCTTTTTGAGATATATTGCTGTCATCAGTGATTTGATTCTTTTCATATATATATATATATATATATATATATATATATATATATATATTCAAGTTCAAGAAAGCAGTGCTTCCTGTGACTGTCATTGTCCGGAGACTGTCAGGCAATCCAGGGATTGGTGGCCTGGGAAGTACTGCACCGTGACAAAAACCTCCAAACCTGTAGCCGTCCCCTGAGTGCAATTACATTTCTAATCTTAAAAAAGAGCTACTAACTTGGGAAGTTGTGATGGCGCTGTATAGAGCCCTGGTGAGGCCACAGCTAGAATACTGTGTGCAGTTCTGGAGACCTTACCTGCAAAAAGACATTATTCAAATAGAACGGGTCCAAAGGCGGGCAACGAAAATGGTGGAAGGACTTAAACTTAAAACTTATCAGGAAAGACTTAAAGAACTTAATTTGTACAGTCTGGAGGAAAGACGGGAGCGAGGGGACATGATGGAGACCTTTATATATGTGAAAGGATTCAATATGATTGAGGAGGGAAGTGTTTTTAAGAAGAAACTTAATGATAGAACAAGGGGGCCTAACCTGAAGCTGGTCAGAGGGAAGATCAGGAGCAATGTTAGAAAATATTATTTTACAGAAAGAGTAGTAGATGCTTGGCACAAACTTCCAGCAAAGGTAGTTGTAAAATCAACAGTCAGTGAATTTAAAAATGCCTGCGATAAGCACACATCTATCCTAAGATAAAGAGTAAACACAGTATGCACACAAGTTAGGGGTGGCACCGCTTATCCATGAAGTAACAGAAAAAGCCAGCTCTCCTTAGTTCATGAAAGCTTGTATAATGCAAAAGTCCATTCAATAAATACAAATCCATGTTGCTTGTCGGTAAGTCCAACGTTTCGGGGCTTTAATGCCCCTTCATCAGGGACCAACACAGCAAGACCAGATAGCAACAAACAAGCAGAGTGTACAGCCCATAGAGTTTAAATGGTCAAAGGTCAACCAGAAATGACATCATCAGTGATGTCAGAGGGTCACTAAACATTAACCCATAGTGTCAGTACTATAAAAACACAGTCAAACAGTAGAAAAGTATGCAAGTAATAAATGTATACAAGTAATAAAGAGGAGATGTGCCCCAATTGGAACCGCGGGTTCCCGCCCCCATCAGCTCCGCTCTGGCGGATAGCTGCTGAGCGGAGCTTCTGTGACTGCTGAAATCAAGGTGGGCAGGCTAGCTATGTAACCTGCCCCTCCGCCTGTTTTGGGGGAAGGCACCCCCCTCAGGAGGGCCCAGGGGTCTGCCCGGCAACTGATGACGAAACGGCCTTAGGAAGCCAATGAACGCTCTTGGTCGCAGACCTCACCGTGTCTGCAATAGCCCGGTCGTCCCTGGACATTCATCTCCCTCCGGTTACTGCCTGGGTGGCTGTGAGATTCTGAACTGATGGATTCAGTCATGGCCCAGTGTCCGGGATTTGCAAAGAGGAAGAAATGGAGGAGGAGGAAATGTGATGCGTAGTATCTATGGGCCTGGGCACTGCAACATGAACTTCAGCTTAAACTGTATTGATTTTATATCCGCTAGCGTCTGTTGGGTATAACCAAACCATGGTCTCTATGGTGTACAAAGGAACAGGAAGATCTTGTAATACCTGTTTCAAACACATACATTAAGCTACTACCCATTTCTCCTAGAAAAAGTTCTCCGATTTAGATTACCGTATAAATAAATATATATATATTATACATATAATGTATAATAAACAGAATTTCACATTCTGATCAATGGTTCCTGCACGGAATAAAGTTCATATACAACATGGCTTTCATTAAAACATTTTCCCCGTATGGAACCAAATTAGTTCTTCTCTTCTTATATGTTTGTTCAGCTGTGACATAAAAGCAGCATGAGGTCTCTTCAGTGTGGAGTGTAACTAAATGTGACGGGGCCCCGGGCAAACATTAAACCGGACCTTCAGTATCATTTAATGAAAAGGCCAAACCCTTACAAAACTATTCCCCAGCATCTAAAATGAATATATTTTAAGTTTTTAATCAATTCCTTATTATTCTTTCCCCCAGTGGGCTGCAACTCTGTTCAGGACTCCAGGATACGGTCGCCGCCATCTTGCCTCAGAAGCATCACATACTGAGGAGAAGAAAGGCAGCAAAAGTGCAGGGGGCAGGTTATAGCTGTGCTTTGCACAGACAGAACAAAGCTGGGGTCAGAAAAAGGACAGCAATCCGAGAATGCAGAAGACACTTCCTGTTTGCAGGCAGCCTGAGACTCCATGAGCCACCATCTTGGATGTTTAAAGGCTTAGGAAATGCAGTAGATGCAAGTAGGATTATTTTCCTAATGCACAGCACGGCCTGTTTCATTTAATCCTTACTTCTGGGTATTCCGCCACAAGGTGGCACGGTGGACTGAAAAAGATTAGTGGCTCCTCCCGGCCCCATATAAAAACAGGAATCACTCATAGACCCCCAGTGTTTTCTCTGCAGTCATACTGCGAAGATAGAAGATGGCTCTTTATGTTTCGCAGGCGAGCGGGGCAACCAAGCCTGCGGCCCTGCAAGCCTGATTCCACCCGTTTCTGGACCCTCTGTGCCTCCCAGCCTCAGCTGTCGGATCGGGTGATGGTAGGGGAGCACCAGGGTCAGGTTCTTGGGGAGCGCTGCTCCAAGCCGCAGACCCTGTACAACAAAAGGTAGCCGGCCATAGGCTTTTTTATGGTGAGCCTGCTGAGGGATGAAGAAGCACTGCTGTCGCTATGATGTAGGGGGTGAGTTGTGCTTGGGGACTTGTGTTCCTAGCCAGTCTCTTCTTTTTCTGTCTGTCCTTCTGCCCCGTTGGGTGTTTGTCTCACTTGTCCCCCTCCCTCCCCTCTGGCCCTTTTTAGATGGCTCCCGCCGCGGCCTGCCCTCTCCTCCGCTTCCCCTCTCCCCGACGGGTGGCGGTTTGTGGAGTGGTGTCTCGGTGCTTGTATCTCGGCGAGCGGCGCTTTTACTGCTGTCTTACTGACAGGCTGTCATGGCGCTGGCGCCGGGTCACGTGGGTGCGTTTTTTCACGCTTTTCGTGGGGGCGGCGCCGGGGGATGGCGCATATCGCGTCATGCTCCCGCGGCCCGCCCCTTGAGGTGCTTGATTGCGGCGCCATCTTGCATGCATGCTGCGCTGCTTGTGAACTGAGTTCCGGAGGCTCCTTGTTAGCGTGGGAGCTCTCCCTGATCTACCCTCCGCGGACCCTTTGACTGTACTCTGGTCGCCTGTGTGTGCTGCGCGTGCTGCGCTCTTGGTCCGTGAGTCCCCCATGGAGTTTTTTTTCTTGTTGGGGCATGTGCTGCGGGAGACATGTGTCTTTTTGCTTATGTCTTTCAGGCGGGATAACAGTGTATTTTGGTTTCTCCCGGTCCTATTCCTCCCCCCCTCCCCCTTTTCTCCCTCCTGGCCCTCTCTGTGGGCATCCCTTGGGGGGCATCCCGGGTGGCTTTTATTAGTCCTTACCCTATACTGGCCTATTGTGCCTGGGGGATACTAGCGGGGGGTCCCAATCTGATCTGGCACTGCGCATGGCCAGCATTGAAAGGCAGCTGGCCCGACCTGTGACGGGCAAGGCCTCTGGCAAGAAGCGACATCTTGACGCCGCGCCTTCCCTCTTTGCCGAGGAGGATGAGGGCCTTGATGTGTTTGGCGGCCGTGATTCCCTAGGGGAGGGGGAACTTTTCCATGATTCAGACTCCTCGGGGGGCCATCAGGAAGGCTATGACAGTGACCTGGGGTCCGCTTCTGATGAGGATACCTGGCTCCCTGATGACACTGATAGTCTGTTGACGGCCATCGTTGAGACATTACACATTGCCCCCCCTAAGGCGCCGAAAAGGAAGCAGGGTGAGCTTTTTCGCCCTGACAAACAACGCTTGGAGTTCCCGGAGCAGGGCCATTTCTCCAATATGGTACTCAAGAAGTGGGAACGTCCTAACAGATTGCCCACGGTGCCCAAGGGATTGGACAGAAGGTATCCCTTTCCGGCTGATCTGGTCAAGCGCTGGTCGTGCCCTCCTGAGGTGGACGCTCCAGTCCTAGGTTTATCTAACACTTCGGTCATGCCGTCCCCTGACAACACTAAACTGCGTGACAGCGCGGACCGGCGCATGGATCAGCTGGCCTGTCATGCTTTCACCTTTGTAGGGGCAGGCCTGCGTCCGGTCTGCGCCGCGGCTATTACGGCTATTGCTATTAAGAGGAAGCTCAAGCGCCTTGCTGATGGCGCCATGTCTGGTAGGAGAAGTGAGGATTATAGGGACCTCTTGCGTTGCTCTGATTTTATTGCCTTTGTGCTGGCTGCCATGGATGATGCTGTCCGGCTGGGCGGTGGGGCCTCGGCCCTCTTGGTGGCTATGCGCCGGTCTGTTTGGTTGCGCCAGTGGGCAACTGACTGCAATCCCTCACCGGGCTTCCTTTCAGGGGGCTTCCTCTGTTCAGTGAGCGTCTGGATGTTCTGGCCAAGGATGGTAGGCTTCCTCAGCGTAGGAAGCAGTCCCGGCCCTTTCGGGGGCCCTCCACCTCCTCCTTTCGTGTCTCAAGCGGAGGTCGTGGCACACACTTCTCTGGTAGCCGCAGAGATTTTGGGCTGTGGCAGATCCCGTGGTCGTCCCAGTCTTTCTTGGAGATCCAAGCCTAAACCCCCCCAAGGCCCCCATGAGGAGGCGCCCTCACCGGTCCGGGTGGGGGGATGGCTTCGGCTCTTTGCTCACGTCTGGAGACTTTGCGTCTTAGACCGGTGGATTCAGGAGGTGGAGTCCTCCGGTTACAAGATAGAGTTTGCAGCCTGGCCGCCTTCAAGATTCCTCAGATCCCAGATTTCTCACAATCCCGTCAGCTCGGGGGTTGCGCCTAGCAGTTCAATGCCTGTTGGAATCTGGGGTCATCTGTCCAGTACCTCACCAGGAACAGGGTCAGGGGTACTATTCCAATCTATTCACGGTGCCCAAGAAGGACGGTTCTCTGCGGCCCATCCTGGACTTGAAGGGCCTCAACAGGTTTGTCCGGTTCAAGCACTTTCGCATGGAGACGCTAGGCAGTGGGGCCCCCAAAAGGCCCATGCATCCATCAACATTCTAGAACTGCAGGCGATCAGGTTGGTTCTCTCTCAGTTGACTCCACACCGTCGGGGTCGTGCTGTTCAGATCCACTCGGACAACCAGACGGCGGTAGCCTACATCAATCATCAGGGAGGGACTCGGAGCAAGCGAGCCCTCAAAGAAGTGTCCCTGATACTGTCTTGGGCGGAAGAGAATGTTCCCTGCATCTCGGCGGTCTACATTCCGGGGGTGGAGATCTCGGCTCGGCTGGGGGAATGGTCTCTCAGCAACGAGGTGTTTCACGCCCTGTGTCGCCAATGGGGTCAGCCGGATGTGGACCTGTTTGCGTCCCGTCACAATCACAAGCTTCCAAGGTTTGTCTCCCTGTCGCAGGATCCTCTGGCCTTCGCCTCGGATGCGCTAGCAATTCCTTGGACGGAGTTTCGACTCCTCTATGTTTTCCCTCCCTTTCCTCTGCTGGCCCGGGTGCTGCGCAAGATAGCCCAGGAGGGGGTTCCGGCCATTCTGGTGGCCCCCTGTTGGCCGAGGAGAGTGTGGTTCGCAGACGTCATGCAGTTGGCAGTAGATCGGTACGTTTTGCCCAAGGATCCAGATCTTCTCACTCAGGGGCAGCTGCGCCATCCCAATTCACAAACGCTAGCTTTAACGGCTTGGCTGCTGAAAGCTCCATCTTGATGGGCAAGGGGTTGCCGGCCTCTGTTGTTGACACCATGATTCAGGCTCGAAAGAAATCCTCATCTTGTATTTACTACAGAGTCTGGCATGCTTATATTGCCTGGTGCGAGTACAAGTCTCTTCCTTGTCGGGTGTTTTCTATTCCCAGGATTCTGGAGTTTTTACAACATGGATTGGATTTGGGCCTTCAGCTTAGTACTCTCAAAGGGCAGGTGTTGGCTCTGGCAATTTTTTTCCAAAGATCTTTTGCCAATCACAGGCTTGTTAAGACTTTCTTCCAGGGAGTTACTCATGTGCGTCCGCCGCGTAAGCCTATGCTACCGGTTTGGGACTTAAATTTGGTGTTGTCTGCTCTTCAGGGTTCTCCTTTTGAACCATTCTGACTCGTAAGGTGGCCTTTTTGGTGGCTATTACTTCGGTTAGGCGTGTTTCTCAGCTGGTGGCGCTCTCCATTAAACCTCCTTATTTTGAGAGGCATCAGGATAAGGTAGTGTTCCGACTTTGTCTTGCTTGGGGCGTAATTTATCTAAAATTTACAAAATATATTTGCAGTCCTCAAATATATAAGGAAACTTAAGAGCTCAAATACATGTATATCTCCAAAAATTACGCCTTGTTTGTCTAATAAGTTCATTTGCCAGTAATCTCCAAGGAAGATGATGCACTTTAAAGTTATTTTATATACCTTGCAAAATGTACAAAACAAAAATACTACAATCCGTGTTACAACATAGAAAGCCTAACAGGGCAAAAGCATATATATATTAAAACGGATTACTCATCTGTTTTAATTGCTCCACGCAGAAAATCAGCAATCCAAGTCCTTAACTCATATCAGGGCCCAGGCAAAGTCAGAATGTCTTTCAAGTGTCCCTGCCGCTGTAATTCGACTTTTCAAAGTTCCACCGCATCACCCACTCAACCGTTGCTCGACGCCATTTTCTTGCCCATCTGGTCAGGCTGGGACTCATCACCTCAATGGAAACGGCTGCGGGAACAAAGAAAAGTACAGCGGAATTACCTGTCCTTTACAAAGCATTCAGATCAGGAACATTCTCTGATACTGCCTTAGCTCTTATTTCATTATAAGGCAACTTTTGCTGCCTAACTGCACTTAATCCAAAACGAGAATTAAATCTGGCAGAATGTGTATCAATATCACGTTTGGAAGTTGTGGGGTGTGCAACACATGTGTGCCTCCGTCCCACCTCACTATGTGCAGTATTACAATCACTGGACAAATGCCCACGTTTCTTGCAGGTAAAACATATGATTCTATGTCCAGTTACCCTATTCCATTTGTTCCACAACTCCTCATAAGGGATCCCATCTATCTCTTGCTTTGGAACCCCAGGTTTCAATAAATCCACCCAGAGAATCTTGCGAGGAATTTTCCATTTCCTTTTCACCAAGTCATTCTCGGGCTTTTCAATAGGTGCAGACTGCACCTTCTCAAGTGGAGGCCCACTCAGTGCACTTGAGGGGATCTTAGGCTTAAGCAATGGCTGCTTAACCACCTGGCTTGCTGCAGGCTGGCTCACTATATTTCTGACCTCATCAACTGAGCTAGATACAACAACTTTGCTTGACCTAACCTTAGAGCCTGACTTCCTTTCACTACTCTGGGAAGTATTACTGGCTACAGACAAAGCTTTGTACTTATTTTCCAACTCAGAAAACTCATTTGCAGTGTGTTGGAGGCATTCTAAAGCTACTGCAAGTTGATCTCTCAAAGATACAATTTCCTCATCAGCTTTGAGTTTTTCCGCCATCTCAGCATGAAAAACTTCTAATAGTAGCCACCCCATCTCTGCCACTGCAACTCTAGCTTGCTTATCGAGATGGAAACGTTTAAAACTAAATTTAGCTAAACGGCTATGAATGTTACCCTCACCCAAACTAACACTAGGAAGAGCATATTTACCAAACTCTTTAGCAATGGACACCCATGGACTCTGATTAACCCAGCTTGGGACATTACAATCCTCAATTTCCCATTGTGAAGTATGCTTAACCCCAGCCTTCTTAAACAGCTTGTGAAACATTTTCTACTCAACAAAGGTATAACGAAAAAATAACTCTCTACAATTTGTGCACGGTTTCAGTTGGAAATTAGTGCAAATCCCGGACGAGCCCCCAATTGTCTTGCTTGGGCGTAATTTATCTAAAATTTGCAAAATATATTTGCAGCCCTCAAATATATAAGGAAACTTAAGAGCTGAAATACATGTATCATAGTACATATATCTCCAAAAATTACGCCTTGTTTGTCTAATAAGTTCATTTGCCAGTAATCTCCAAGGAAGATGATGCACTTTAAAGTTATTTTATATACCTTGCAAAATGTACAAAACAAAAATACTACAATCCGTGTTACAACATAGAAAGCCTAACAGGGCAAAAGCATATATATATTAAAACGGATTACTCATCTGTTTTAACTGCTCCACGCAGAAAATCAGCAGACCACGTCCAAACAAGATGGCTGCTGTACTTGGCTTCACAATGCAGGGTCTCTCTACCCAAGGCAAAGTCCCATCATCGTCCGTCTGGTCAGGCGCACCAGCACATCTTTTCTCCAGCTGCCCTCCAAAAGAAATCATCCTATCTCTCTTCAGCCTACTGTTTTTTTATCAGGTGGACCCTTTGTTCCATTTTGAAATCTGCAGGTCGTCTGTGATTGGCCTAGGCAAAACTCACAAATGATACCCTGGCCCCGCTTAGTCTATCAAAGGTAGCCAGCTTAATTTGCATACAAATGCACACCTGAAACTGGAGCTACAGTCAAACCAGTCTTCAAAGAACAAAGGGGGTTACCCACCATGCTGCACCAAACAAAAGGGATTGTCCTATATACAGTGATTGCATGTATAAGATTTTTTTTACAATTTCTATGGGAACAAAATATATAAAAAATATCATAGCTTCACAGACTTAAACCAGATTTTCTGGCCAAGGTTGTGTCTGCTTTCCATCTCAATCAGGACATTGTCTTACCCTCCTTGTGTCCTAACCCTGCTAATTCTAAGGAACGGACCCTTCATTCTCTGGATGTTGTCAGGGCACTGAAGGTTTATTTGGTTGCTACTGAGTCTTTTGGGAAATCTGATGCTCTTTTTGTTCTTCCTGCTGGTCCCAGGAAGGGTTTGCCTCCGGCCAAATCTACTATTAGCAAGTGGATTCGTCAGGCGGCGGTGCAAGCCTATTCTACTAAGGGGAAGGAAGTTCCTTTCCGTGTTACTGCTCATTCCACTCGAGCTATTGGTGCCTCTTGGGCCATTCAGCACCAGGCTTCTGTTGAACAAGTTTGTAAGGCCGCTACTTGGTCTTCTGTTCATACCTTTTCAAAGTTTTACAAGGTTGGTGTTAAGGCCTCAGCTGATGCTGCTTTTGGCCGCAAGGTACTTCAGGCGGTAGTGGTTTGAACTGCCTGCCATTACTTTTTGAGGATCCCACCCTACTTTTATGGACACTGCTATTGGATGTCCCAGGATTACGGATTAAATGAAACAGGCCATGCTGTGCATTAGGAAAAATACAATTCTGTGAGTACTCACCTGTAGAATTGTTTTTACTATGCACAGCACGGCCTGTTTCATCCCTCCCTTGTTATCGTTATCTTTGGTTGCCTTTGTATGGTGATTGTTCCAAAGTCTAGTTGTGTGGGGCTTTTACCTTTTTAATCTTGTTTAGCTCTCGGCTTGTTGTATAACTGCTTTTCAACACTGGGGGTCTATTGGGTGATTCCTGGTTTTATATGGGGCCGGGAGGAGCCACAAATCTTCTGCAGTCCACTGCGCCACCTTGTGGCGGAATACCCAGAAGTAAGGATTAAATGAAACAGGCCGTGCTGTGCATAGTAAAAACAATTCTAAAGGTGAGTACTTACAGAATTGTATTTTTTAATGTGGCCAATCTGTATGTACAGGGTGTGGGAAACATATAAGATAAGCTCTTATTCAGGTTGAAGGTCCGGATTAATGTGGGCAATCTGTATGTACAGGGTGTGGGAAACATATAAGATAAGCTCTTATTCAGGGTGAAGGTCCGGATTAATGTGGACAATCTGTATGTACAGGGTGTGGGAAACATATAAGATAGGCTCTTATTCAGGGTGAAGGTTCGGTTTAAATAACCCTTTCAAGGCTCGTACAGAAAACGTTCTGGCTTTTAAAAGAATTGAACGTAGCTACACAACTGAAGACTGGAACAGCAGGAAGGAAATGATGCTTCCTTTGTCTAAATGATGCCAAGTGAGCACAAATATGATAAATAAGGTGGAGCAGCAACAATGGTGGGGCCCTCCTGATCTCCTGGGCCCCGGTGTGGTCTGATTCCTTATCACTATGCCTCTGTGTGGAAAAAACTTTACAATGCTTAAAGGTGATTGATGATAAAATAAATAATTTACCAAGTTCAAAACATAAAATGTTGTTTTCTTCTGTATGAACTATGATAAGCCGTGAGATGGCTTCACACTTGTAGAGATGTGATCATGAAGCTACGTTTTACTTTTATACAAAAATATAGCTTCTCCACGCTATGACGTCCTAAATGACTGTTAAAATCTTAAAGCGGACCAACAGTCAAAATTGACTGAAATCAGATCGACAACAAACAGTGCTCATGTGTATCCCTCTCTAGGGCAATTTAGATTGCTACACATAAAAATTAATTTACCTTTTTCTAACTTCTGCTGGGGTCAAATTTAAAAAAAATGGCAGCTTATGCATTTGCTGACCACCTGCAAACAGGAAGTGCGTTTGGGCCTGTTACTGAGCTTTCTCAGTTATGTCAGTTGGGAGAGGAAGCTCCAAAATGGCCGCTACTTTTCTTTTCCAACTGTGTCATGCTGTTGGTCCGGTTTGTCAGAGAAACATTTCTCACATTCAAAACATAAATAAGGCTTTTCTCCTGTGTGGCTTCCTGTACGTGTGGTAAAGTGTGTTTTTTTCTGTAAAACGTTTCCCACATCCAGAGCAAAAACTCAGCATCTCCCCTGTGTGAACTCTTTTGTGGGTTATTAGAAGTGATTTCTGAGAAAAACTTTTTCCACACTGAGCATACGAGTATGGCTTTTCTCCCGTGTGAACTCTTTCATGTTTGGTTAGAGACGAATTGTCAGAAAAACATTTCCCGCACACCGAGCAAAAAAAGGGCTTCTCTCCCGTATGAACCCTTTTATGTAACGTAAGATGCGTAAGATGCGATTTCTCTGAAAAACATTTCCCACAATCCAAACAGGAATATGGCTTCTCTCCCGTATGAACTCGTTCATGTGTGGTAAGGATACATTTCTGTGAAAAACATGAATGAATCCTTTCATGTTTGGTAAGAGAGGAATTGTGAGAAAAACATTTCCCGCATTCTGGACACGAGTACGGCTTTTCTCCTGTGTGAACTCTTTCGTGTCTCATAAGGTGCGATTTCTCGGAAAAGCATTTCTGACATTCGGAACATGAATATGGCTTCTCTCCTGTGTGGACTCTTTTATGGGTGATAAGCTGTGACTTCACAGAGAAACATTTCACACATTCAGAGCATGAATATGGCTGCTCTCCCGTGTGAACCCTTTTGTGCCTGATGAGATCCCACAGTCAGAACATGAAAATGGCTTCTCTCCTGTGTGAACTCGCTCATGTCTAAGCAGATCTGATTTGGAGCATAAGCATTTTCCACATTCGGGACACGGATATGGCCTTGAGGGAAGTCCCTCAGTTGAATGAGCCGAGGCGTACGGATGGTCTGCAGGATGAAGCGTTGGATTTGGATTTTGTGTCGTCTCCTGTGATCTCATCATTATCATCATGTAATAAAGCACTGGCATCATCCTGCAGGTCAGTGTGACTGCACCTTCCATCTGTATGGAAAAAGGAAATGCAGGGGAAAATACAGTTAAAGCAGACCAAAACCCATAATTATAACTAGCATCCACTGAATTGCTCCCCTGATGAAGTGTACCTTTTGCCAATTTTCATTGCCCCTACTTCAATCTAATCCCATATAATGGAGTCTGTTTTAGCTGTAAAGCTCCGCCTCCTCCATTCATTGCCCCTGTTCTGTGTGGCAATGATGTCATTGCTACAGCGATGTAATGACTGATTGACTGCCATTGACAACCAAAAAAATCAGTTTTCCATGAGGATTCAAAAAGCAAACATATCTATTTCTAGTTCTACACCCTAAGAGGGGAGTATTGGTAGGGGCTTTGGCCAAACGTATGGCAACACCAAGTATTTGTTCAGCCAATGCACATTGGATGCAGAACATAGCTGGCCATAAGTTCTTGATACTGGAATAAAAAAATCTGCTCTGGTGGTCTTCGAATATATTGGGCCGCTTTTATGGTTTATTAAACCGGACCAACACCTGTTTTTTCTTTAACGAGTGTTGGTCCCGATGTCACTTAATAACAACAAGCTCGGGGATGGGGGGCAACCAGAATGCTGGAACCCCCCTAGCACATAACCCCCTCCAAACGCCCGTAATGCTCACCTCCATTACGAGCCAGCGCCGGGGAAAGGAGCCCTGCGATTAACCACCGGGTGGTCACGTGGGCCATAGTGGCCGGCCACTGGAACGACCTGCCCCCGTTACCGCCCGATGGCCAATCGCAGGACTCCTGGCTCATAATGAAGGTGAGCATGGTTGGGGAAATTATCCATCTTAATTATGTCATATTTAAAGACAGACAAAGAGAGACACATACACATGCTTTCTTACTTATCCACGGCCATGCTGTCCTCCGTATGAGGGGGGGGCGTGTCCCTCCTGAGCTTTGAACTTGGATCGTTTATTTTATAGCTTTACAGAGAAGACTTACAAGGAAATGTTCTCTTTCAATATTTTTTATTTTTTTTTAAAGAAGGCAGTACAAAAATAGGTGATCAGCCAAGCAGAAATCCGTCCCACGCAGGGGAGGCAAGCAACGCAGTGGTTACAGCAAGTTATCGTGATCTAGACCAATAGCGTGACGCAGCATTTCAGATCATCAAGGAAGCGATTGGCAGTGCAATTACAGTATGGCAAGAATTTGAATAAACAATTAGTACATCAGAATTTGTCAATCATCAATCACGTTGTCTCTTGCGTCGATTAACTGCAGTTTTAAGCAAACCATATTAGCATCTCACCGCAGCCCCCCCCCCCCCCCCCCGCTGCCCAACCCGGGCCATGGCCCAGGAGACCGACGAGAGCCGGGCTGCATGACGAGAAGTGGAGAGAATCACAGAAAGAAAGAAAAACAAAAAAGGAAAGGGGGGGAAAGAAGGGAGAGCATGATGGGAGGGGGGAGTGAGGGACGAGGGAAGGATGAGGGGGGGGAAGGGTCCTCGCAACCTGGTCCACACCGATCGCCTAATGGAGCAGACCCGATGGAGCATTAGGCCAGGCATATTGTATCCATGGTTCCCAGATGGAGAGAAACCTATCTTGGGTGTCGGCTAGAACGCTTGAGAGCCTCTCATTAACCAAAAATCCATTCATTCTAGATGACACCTCCGACACCGGAACAATCTGTCTCTTCCAGGCCCTGGCGATGGTCTGCTTCGCCGCCAGGAGCAAGTAAATGAACAGCTTGTTCTGTTTTTTGGTAAGCTCTGGAGATCTACGGTGAAGGAGGGCCACCCAGGGATCCCTTCTGATGTTTGTCCGAAACATTTTGCCGGCCATCCTGTATACATGAGACCAAAAACGGGTCAACATGGGGCAGGTACACCATATATGCATAAAGGTACCCTCAGCGCTACAGCCCCTGAAGCGTGTATTGGCCTGCCCTGGGAACATTTTACCGAGGCGACTGGGCACCAAGTACCAACGAAACAGAACTTTATAAGCCGTTTCAGTTGTCAAAACATTCATGGAGCATGAAGAGGCCGCATTCCAAATTTCCGCCCACCCCCTATCTGAATGACAGGGACCTAAGTCCCGTTCCCATTTTTCCACATAGACATGCACTCCCGCCCCTATGTTATTCAACTTAGAGTACAACATGGATATTAACCCCCTGCGGAACGGGTTTGCACCACAGACTTGCAGGAAGAAATAGGCAGCAGGGGAAGGTGGTACACCCAGTAGCAGCTCATTTTTTGGATAGACATGGAGGTAAGGTGGAGAGCTTGAGGTTAGTGGCCTTAGAAAGGCTGGGTATGGATCCCAGGGGAGGTGATATCAAGAAGCAGATAATGCCTCGTTGCAATTGCGCACCAGCGGTCACATTCTCTCTTGCAAGAGGAAATGGGTGTGGGGCCGCTTTAAACCTCTTCCGGGGATTTAGATTTCCTCATTTGGAGGAAGGGTTCATTCTCTCTGGGAGTACTCCTGGAAATACCATTACCAGTTACTAACAGGGGTTTTCTGATTCAGTTTTATGTAAATATATATATATATATGCTTTTAATGTATTTTAAGCATAGTGTCTTTAAACAATCTCTAGAGAGATGCCAAGTGTACAGTCACACACACACACACACACACACACACACACACACAGAAGGGGAAGGATTTAGAATGATTTCTACAGGAATCACATGATGGAGGATCAGCAGCTCTCTCCATCACAAGGTAAGATGGGGCTTGTGAGTATGGAGGAATTCTTTCACCAGCCACATCCCCTAGGACCACACACACTCTAATAGCCTTACTCTCCTCTCTATCTGCAGATCCTGAAAACATTATAGAGACAAATGTGAAAACTGATGTGGAGGAGGAAGCATTTGTGAGCCACAAAGTAGAGCAAATTACTCTACAGATGAGCCCAGGTGCCCTATAAACCTTATATACGCTCACATTGCATTTCCTATATCTCGGCGGCACATGGGCTTTAATCTCCTCTTTCTCCATAATCTCAGGAGACACTGCAGTGAGAAATGTGAAAACTGAGGAGGAGTAGGAGGAAGTATTTGTAAAATAAGAAGAGGAGGAGCCGTCCCAGAGATCTCTCACCTCCTAAATAGTTAATGGTTATGAGGTATGAAGTCATTACACGTAGTGTGAATTAACACCATACACCTCGGAAAAGCACTTCTGTATGCTCTCAGGGAGTGTGCCCAT
Source organism: Gastrophryne carolinensis (assembly GCA_027917425.1). NCBI lineage: Eukaryota > Metazoa > Chordata > Amphibia > Anura > Microhylidae > Gastrophryne > Gastrophryne carolinensis. The sequence goes on from CM051237.1 coordinate 28,103,432, forward strand.
GCCGGCCATTCACAAATGCCTGGTGCGGGCACGTGCCCTGCTAGAATGGATAGCGGATATGCGTCCGCAGTTCGTGCATGTGCCGTTGGACCGGGAAAGAAGGTAAGAGTATGGGCGATTGGGGGGTTCCACACAGCAGGGCATCCCGATGGGGGGATCGATCGGCCCAGGAATCTTATAGATTCCCAGACCAATCGCTGTGGGTTTTGTCCACTTTAAAGAAGAACACACCCTGGGATGTCCAGGGCAAGCCCAATTTGGGGGAGGGTGAAACTGTAAACCCCGATATCTCAGCTACTTCTTCAATTTAAAAACGGAAAATAGTTTAGGACAGCGCCACTTGTAGCCTGACACAATGGTGTAACAATTATCTTTGCCTGCTGTATCACTTTAATTAAGATTAATTAATTAAGATTTTTTCCATAAAAAACATCTCATAATGTTTTAATCATATGTTTTAATATTTTCTATAATACAACTCTGTGAAGTACTCACCTGTAGAGTTGATATTATATGCATACAGCACGTCCTTCTCCAGATATAGTAATAACGTGTGGGTAATCCTCCGCCTCGGGCGCCGTGCACTGCAGACATGTAGAAAACAAGCTCCTCCCGGCCCGGAGGACCTCCCACAAATCCCCAGCATTGAAAAGCAGTGAGAAGAGAAGCCAGGAGAAACAAACCACCCAGAAAAACTGGCAATAATACCAAGTGATAACAATCACCATACGGGGGATCCAGAACAAGTGAAACCAGGGTGGGGTGGAGCAGGACGTGCTGTATGCATATAATACCAACTCTACAGGTGAGTACTTCACAGAGTTGTATTATTCTAAGCATACAGCACGTCCTGCTCCAGATATAGTAACAACGTGTGGGACATCCAATAGCAGTGTCCATAAAGTAGGGTGGGATCCCCGTGAGAAAGGCACAGCCAACAGTAAAGCGCTGTCACCCTCAACCATGCTACCAAGAGCAACGAGAGCAATGCTCCAACCTCAACCTTTGAACCTTGTAAAGGGAGAACTGAACCCAAGCAGCGGACTAGTCAGCTTGCTCGCCAGAACTTAGTGCTAAAGGGCCCAAGGCAAGCACAAGTAGTAAGAGAACAAAAACAAAAGAGAGGAAGAATCTTCCCTTAAAAGAATAGGCCAGAGTAACAGCCTAACCATGCTACTGCAAAAGAGGGTAGCCATGGCAACCTCAAAACTTTCCCCAACAGGGAATACGAGCCCTGGTCACAGACGGAACCAGCAGTAATACTAACAACAATACTCAGCAGAAGCTGAAAGAGTACTCCAGGCTCAGAAGGTCAAAACCAACCGAGTAAGACCAATCCAGAGGGCACCTCGCCCATGGAAGCAATCAGATCCGATACTTCAAGAAGGGGACACCGGTAGGCCCCAAAAGGTAAAATCCCTATCAGGGACAAAGACAGTTCAGGCAGATCTCTAACCCCTGTAGAGGGACACAGATCCCTTTATCTTATAGTAAACAAGACAATAGCCCAGAGACCGGAGGATCTGGGACAAGGCAGAAGGAAAAAACATCGCCTGGAACCAAACTTGGCGTAAGGCGGGCACCCTCACCTCATGGTGTACAGCTATATAACAAAAGTATATATATATATATAAATATATATAATGACTAGGACCGCCAACAGAGCCATTCTTTATGGCACACTTCTGACTGGAGCAACCGCCCCAGAAGAGCAAAATGATGGGAGGAACAGGTCAGACAAGAACCTGAAGAAAACCCATGGGAACCCTTAGCAGGGCATCAGAATAAGTCATCCCCCCAAAGGGGAACTAGGAAATCCCCAAGGAATGCACCTGAGCAGACCCTGAAGAATGCTCAACACAAAAGATTGGATCAGGCTTTTGCAATCGGTAAACAGGGCAGGCCCCAAACCATACACCGAACCAAGTTGTGAGCCAATACCAAACACTGCTGATAGGACCCTAATCCCCAGGAACAGAGATCGTCCCACAAGGGAAGGAGCTTAGACCCAGCAAGACAGTATGGGTACAACATAACCTAACATAGCGTGGCAGAAGGAAGAAAACGAAGAGGAAGAACTAAGTCCTGACCCTCCAAGGAACAAGACACCCCGAGATATGTCATCTCCAACAGGGTAAGCACAAAAACCTGCCAACGCTAAAGTAAGCCTAAGGTAAGGGCACCTTACTATGTAAAATAGACCTCGTGAGTGAACATACAGGCCTACTGTTCTCAGCAGAATCCTCTGCGGACCACACCCCACTGGGCCACCCAGGCATAATGGTGCTGCTTGCCATCTGAGACTTGCGCAAGCCCCCCCGCCCGGTAGGGCAAGGGGATACGATATTTCAAGCAAAATATCCAGCCAAAACCACTAACCCCAACTAGGGCAGACCAATCTGGCCAATAACAGGGGTAGAACCCTGCGATAGAGACCAACGGGACCCTGCCAGTGTGAGCTCAATGGAACAACAGAGAACCTCCCACAGGAGGGATACTACAGGAAGGACAAGGAATATTAATTCCCCCATAGAAGGAATCAGGGCTCCCCTGGAATAGAGCCAGGCCCAAGAATTCCACAGGGAACAAGGAACAAACCACTGTCCTACAACGGACAAAAAGTCCCCCAATTGGACAGGTACTAAGAAGGAGTAGTCCCCAAACTAGGACCCACCGAATGCTCATTGTGACAAAAAATCCACATAGGTAACCGGATCCTTCGAGGTCCCTACCTAGGAACCACCTGGGGTTTCAGAAGAATAAGCCCCCCTTTGTCATCCTGCCAGATTAGGTACCATGGTAACCATCAACAGGGAAAAACAGAAAGGTAGGGAATGATCCCCGACGGTTCCCTCGAGTAAACCAGCGGCAGAATAACCGCCTCCACTAGGAGTAAGGTAAACAGACCTAGACCCAGGGTGCAAACCCCTCATCCAGGACTAATGGCTAAAGCGCCTCAGAGCCCAAAGACCACAGAGACAAGTAATGTCAACAGACCAGCCGCCAACGGTCACACCGGGTGCAATTCTGCCTGGAGATAATAACTAGACAGGACGGAGGACCAGAGACCTCATTCCAGTAAAATCCTTATAGCCAAGAGAAAAAGGTACTAGCTGAAGCCTAATCCAGGTACAAACCTGGAACTAGAGGATGGAACAGAGTAGGGCTAGAGTCAACCAAGGTCCATCCAAACAACTCCCTTTGTGAATGAACAGGAGGGCCTGATAGGTCCCCTGGTAGCTGCCCCCTGGTGTCGTGCGAGACATCACACCCTTCTAGAGCCTAGCGAGCACATGGACGCAACAGGGGACCCAGCCTAAGCCACAACGGTGGCAGTGACCACCAATACCCAGCAGTAGTGGACTCAATATCCAGAAGACACCTTGGAATCAGAATAAAAATCTGAACACGCCACGGGCGGCCAGAGGACCCCTGGAATATAGGACACAGACGGTCCTGTCAAAGACGCCAAGCCTGAATGCTTATGGATACAGATGCTACACCCCCCGAGGGGTTAGAAAGATAGACTCCCTCATCCTCAAGGGAAGGGAGGGGCAAACTGGCGCAGGGGCCCCAGTATCTATATGATAATGGCGTTCTGGCAAGGAAGCCATACCTGACAGGCCCAGGTAAGCCTGCACCCATGCCTGAAAAATAGTCCTCCTGACCGACTCAGGGAAGGACCACCCAGCAAACACTATCCCATATCTGGAGGAACTACCTCCTAAAGCCACTAGAATGAGGCAGGATGCCTCCTGATAGGAGTAAGGTGCTGTGGCCGTCCCCTCACCCAGGTGGGTGAGGGCGCCCCATCACGCTTGAGGGTTTTTGGTGAATGATATGGGCTTAGCCCGGCCAGAAGGCCCTGGGCGATGAATGTCACTTCCGGGACAAGATACCGAACCAGACCCCGCAAGGGGCATCCCAGGTTCCTGCTTAACACTATGATATGTAGGAGGAGGGGTATCCCTGCTCGGAGGGGGCCGGGACGGCCGCCCCTAGTTGGGTGAACTGTCCTGATTTCCAAATAGGTCCAGACGGGCCCCAAACAAGCGATGCCCTCTAAAGGGGAATCCCGTCAGAGTCCTTTTTGCATCATCATCCGCCCCCCACTGTCGCAGCCAGAGCAGGCGACGTATAGCTACCACTTGGGCAGAGGTCCGCACACACATCTTAATGGTGTCATCCAGGGCTAAAAGGATAAATTTAACAAAAATAACACAGCTAGAGAGTGTGTTAAACACCTCCCAAGGTAAATCTTCAGGTTGATGCTCCAGCATCTTGCTTATGAGGGTCCTAGCGGCCACTGCAGTGATGGCCGCGGCACAGACAGGGCGTAGCGCCATTCCTGCACAGGCAAAGGCGTGGGAAGCCAGCCTATCAATGCGCCGGTCCTCGGCGTCCCACAAGGAGCTGTAAGCCGGAGCTGTAAGGAAGGGGGGGTTAGGAACCCCAATAATCGGTGCGTCAACCGCTGGAGAAGAAGACCAAATGTCAACCATCTCGGGGGGAAAAGCGTATTTCCAAACCCAATCCTCTGGGGCCCTTTGAAGTGCCGTGGGGCATTCCCATTCCTTAAGTACAAGAGCATGGAAGTGAGCCTGCTCGAGGAATTCTAAGCGCGCCAGCGCAGTATGGAAGCGCCCCCCTCTCGGTCCAGAGACCACACCAGGAGGCGAAATGGACAGGGCCTTAAAAAATCCTGAGTAACATACCACCAATATCAAGCTGGTCCCAGGCGTCCTGACCAGCATCATCCTGACACCTCGGCCTCTCGTCAGAGGAACCCAGGTCAGAGAACAGGTCTCCATCTTCCGACAAGGCACTGGCACACGGAGAAGAGGACTCCTCCGAGCCCATAGCACAAGCCAAAGCCGGAGGAGTCCAGGGCCGTTGTCTGCCAGGACCCACAAGGCCGGATAACCCTTCCACAATCTGGTCAATCGAGGGCCGTCTAGGAGAGGTGTCTATTTGTAACTCCCCACTTGTACATGACTCAACAGGAGTGAGATTTAGGCAAGAGGAAAGGGGAGAGAAGGAGCGAGGTGCAGCCACAGGCGTCGCTCGCAGATCCAGCGTCTGCTCGGCACAAGGCGCGCAGACCCGTGCGCCGTCCGCCTCAGCATGAGGGAGACCGCACGATATACACAGCCGGTCCTGTCCCAGAGGGACCCCGGTAACACAATCCTGAGATGCCTCCATATGGTGATTGTTTAAAGACAGAATGTCAATAGGGATTTATGCAATAAGCAACCCTGGATGCCCCAACTACCCGCTGATTAATGTGGGAGATTTTTGGAAGGCCCGCTAATATCCTTATACGTATATGTATAATATAAATATGTATATGAGGCTGGGAGAAGCCACTGGGAACTCAGCGTCTGAAAGACATAATGGGAAAGAGATGTCAGGGCCATGCGCAGCTGTACAGACAAAAAAACAGGGGGATTCGCCCGCGAGGGCACTTACAGAACCAGTGGAGGAGGAGCAGAACGCCACCACGCTCGCGAAGCTCGACAAAATGGCGCCCAGCGAACCTCGAAGGGCAGGCTCTATGCTCTGCCATGACGCGGAGCGCGCCAAACTAAGGCCCCGCCCACTCTAAAAAGCTCTGAGGTAAAAAAGAAGGCAAGGATACAACCACACGCCTAAAAGTTCAATAGAACAGTTACTTAATAAAGACGGGCACCGCAGAATCAAGATTATGCAGCAAGCAATGCATTAAACATACGGCGTCAGCCGAAAAATGAGCAAGCAGCGCGGCTCTGACATCTCTGAACTAATAATGGGCAGAATAAAGGCCACGAGCGTGACATGCCGGTACACTGGGACCACCACACACATACCCCCCCCTTTCTTTTCCCCTTAAATAGTTGGGGAAATGAGGGAGAATGGCGACCCTCTACATAGGGTCCAGCACTACGCGGGGTACGGGGCAAAATGCGGGAGGGGCATCCACTAGAGGCTCACCATCGGCCTAAACCGCCTACCCTATGGTGGGGGATTGCGGTGGAGCATGGCTCCGTTAAGCACACACGGTGCTGCCTACCTTCACCCGACCCACGCAGCCCAGGCTGGGAGGCATATTCTTTCAAGGAGGACGGGTGGAAATAGTCCCGCAGGGCCTCGGGCTGTAAAGCCCCGCTCGCCTGCGAGAGCGTGATACTTCATGTCTTCGCAGTTCCAGCACTGCAGAGAAATCTGGGGATTTGTGGGAGGTCCTCCGGTATATGTAGGGCCGGGAGGAGCTTGTTTTCTACATGTCTGCAGTGCACGGCACCCGAGGCGGAGGATTACCCACACGTTATTACTATATCTGGAGCAGGACGTGCTGTATGCTTAGAATATATATATATATATATATATATATAAAAGAAGACTGTTTTATTCAAGAATACCAACTTGAGAATGCATGTAAGATACACTGTCTGTAATAATTAAGCCTTAATTGTATTCCTGATATTGAATATTGATATTTACTAAGTTATAGGCTTTAATTTCACTTGAAATTTCTCAAAATAAATGTAATTGGAAATTAAAAAAGTGAATAAAATAAAATAAGTGTTGCAGGGTGTTCCGGATGCAGCAGAGTCTACTTAGACAGACATTGTGAAGGAACACAAACTGGTTTTACTGGAACATGTATGCAGTAAGAGAAGGTAACCTTAACATGGTGATTACACAGACAGGAAAAGGATATCAACGAGTTTACCTCGAAATACAGGAAATACTTTGAAATACAGGAAATACAATGGAAATGCAAAAAGAGACGGTGCCATCTTCTGTCATAAAAACAAACTGCAGTAACTCCAGCACTATACTAATCTGTGAGCTGTTGTATCTCCAACAATAAGTATGCTTTTATTGAATGTTTATTTTTCTACTACTGCTCACTCAATAACAACTTCTATAAAAGAGATGACTGGTTTAGTGATTTAAGCAGCCTATTACCATCTAAGAGCTTGGCGCTCCTATTCAACATTTGCTCATCTCCATTTTTATTTGCTACAGATGAAAGATACAGCAGGAACAATATAGCGGAACATGCCTCAGTTTCTCCATATGGTAAAAGAGGAGACAATTACATCACAGCAGATTCTACAAGAGACCCGACTAACCCAAAGTCCCATCCAGCACCACCTCTACCACCACCTTTCTGCACATGGGGGTTGTCATACTCACATAAGGTTTGGATGTGAGTAATGAGTATAATCTTTTCTGATAGGATGCAACTACATGAGTTTACCAACTGGTATTGATCTACGAAAACCTCTCGCCGAGGAGCCAGACTGTGGTGAGAGTGTGCCACCAGCCAGAGAATGTTTGGCAACATGTGGCTGTATAATTTGATTCCACCCAGAATGATTAAACCCTAACATGCTGAGAAACACTTCTGAGAAGATTTGTAAAAAAGGTATTTTGACCCGTGTTTTGGGCATAGTAAGAAACAATGGTGATGATGATGATGATCTTGTATGCTGCCAACCAAGATAAGAAAACGACCATTTGGTTCTTAATCCTCAGTGTCCAAGACAAATTGTACTGATATATTACAATGAAGAATTAGAATACAATGAGAACCCCCCTTTTTACACCTTATCTGAAGATATAAAGAACAGAGGATAATCTACCGTCAAGTACCTGGGAGCCAAGGCCGAGTTGAATTGCGTTTCCTGTATACGCATGAAGTGAGTGCACGAGAAGTATTTAGGAGAGCTCATTTTCGCATCCAATTTTGACATTAACGCTGTGATGGATGGAGGTCAGAATAAATAAAATGAATGTATAGCATTCCCTCTCTCTGCATTGTATGCTATAGTGGCTAAGAAAGGTGAAATAATACCGTTTTGTGATTAGTCACCTTTAAAACGGATATTATAAGTGTGACATACACGCCACTTCAATTCTTCTTGACAGTTGGGTTATTATCCAGTAGAGGGCGAACTTCTGCAGAGATGAATGCAAAAAAGAAGCCCCTCCCGGTCCATATATACCTGGGACCTCCCACCAATTCCCCAGTGTAAGATAGCAGTAAGGGGACCAGGAAAACCCGAATATAACAATACTAACAATAAACAATGGTTCACCATATAAAGGATCCAGAATACCAAAACAGGGTGGGTGAAGCGGAGTGTATGTCACACTTATAATATCCGTTTTAAAGGTGAGTAATCACAAAACGGTATTATTCCAAGTGTGACATACACTCCGCTTCAATTCTTCTTGACAGTTGGGACATCCAATAGCAGTGCCCGTCATGGGTGGGAACCATAAACAGTAAAGAATGCACCAACTCAAACCACTGCAGCTTGCAGAACCTTGCGGCCAAAAACAGCATCCGCTGAAGCCCGCACGTCAACCTTGTAAAACTTGGAAAAAAGTATGAATGGAAGACCAAGTAGCAGTCTTACAAACTTGTTCAACAGAAGCCTGGTGCTGAAAAGCCCAGGATGCACCAACAGCACGAGTAGAGTGCGCAGTGAGCCTAAAAGGGGGAGTCTTCCCCTTAGCAGAATAGGCCCCAACAATGGCCTGACGAATCCATTTGCTAATCGTAGACTTAGCAGGCGCCAAACCTTTCCTGGGCCTGCAGGGCACCACGAAAAAAGCGTCCGTCTTGCGGAAGGAAGAAGTAGTCACCAAATAGTACTTCACACAGCGAACAACATCTAAATTGTGCAGAACCCTATCCTTGTCATTGTTAGGCTTAGGACACAAGGAAGGGAGAACAATATCCTGATTGAGGTGGAAAGCAGACACCACCTTAGGAAGGAAATCCGTCTTAAAACGAAAAACCACCTTATCCTGGTGTCTCTCAAAATAAGGGGCCTGAATCGACAGAGCCGCCAACTCAGAGACACGCCGAACAGAGGTAATAGCCACCAAGAAAGCAACCTTCTGAGTGAGAACCGAAAGAGCAATATCCTGCTCAAAAGGAGGACCCTGCAGAGCCGAAAGAACCAAATTCAAATCCCAAACAGGAACTACAGCCTTCCGAGGGGGCCGCACATGCGCCACCCCTTGGAAAAAGGTCTTAACTAGCGGATGTAAAGCAAAAGACCTCTGGAAGAAAACCGACAGAGCAGAAACCTGTCCTTTCAAAGTACTAAGCTGGAACCCAAGATCCAGATTATGCTGAAGAAACTCCAAAATCCTGGGTATAGAAAAAACCCTGCAAGGCAAGGCCCTAGCCTCACACCAATCAATATAGGACCTCCAAGTCCTATAGTAAATGCCAGAAGAGGACCGCTTCCTAGCCCTAATCATGGTCTGAACGACAGCCTCAGACAAACCTTCCTCTTTCAAGATGAAGGTTTCAGCAGCCAAGCCGTCAAAGCCAGCGTTTGTAAATTGGGGTAAAGTAGATGACCCTGAGATAGCAGGTCCAGCAACAAGGGAAGCCGGCACTGGTCTACGGCCATCCTCACGACGTCTGCATACCAAACCCTTCTTGGCCACCGTGGAGCCACCAGAATCGCTGGTGCCCCTTCTAGAGCCAGTTTGCGAACTACCTTGCCCAGCATGGAGACAGGTGGAAACAGGTACAGAAAACCCAGGTCCTTCCAAGCCAGTGACAAGGCATCCACTGCCAAGGCCAGGGGATCCTAAGAGACACAAATGCCGGAAGTTTGTGATTGTGCCTCGAGGCAAAGAGATCCACCTCCGGAGTCCCCACTTGTGGCAAAGATCCAGAAAAACCTTGGGGTTGAGAGACCACTCTCCGTGGCGAGAGGATCCCCTGCTCAGGGAATCCGCCTCCGTATTCTCCACTCCCGGAATGTAGACTGCCGAAAGGCAAGGAACATTGCTCTCCACCCAGTGCAGGATCAGAGAGACTCTGATGAATGAAGCTGTTAATGAAGCTGCTATTAACACATTACTGTGAGCAAGATGGCGCTGAGGAGCCAGACACACCTTGTCTTATCCGGCCCCCTAGGCTTCCCTAACATTCCTAAGAATATCAGTTTTAGCTGTGATGACCAAACATTGAGCCAGTAATTAGATTTTACCCTTATATGATGATGTCCAATAGATGACGTATGCTGTGTTTTTTACTTTGATATAAAAAATAAAGTGCCACTGGGCGGAGAGCAGAGAGCGCTCTCCCGCGTAGCTTGGAACGCGCTGGCTGTCTGTGTTCTTTGTTACGCGTATATTTCACTCCCTTAGATTATTTTGGAAGACCGAACGAAACTAGAGAAATCTCTCTGAACCGTAGAGAACAAAAGGGGTCTCTGCCCACGGTTCCTTATCAACGCTAGAGTTAGAAAAAAGGTAAAGAAAGTGTTGAGAAATGTACAAATTTGACCAAATCCATGTAAAATGTAATTCAATCAGATATATATAAGTATCTCTATACATAAGGATCTGTGGTCAGCAGGATCCTTGAAAATGCAAGCCAATGTATATGTATAGCTCATCTCATCTCATCTCATCTTACATACAGACCAGCAAGGAGAAATGAACAGTTGTCCCTATCAATACAAATGTATAGGCTGATGTAATGTGTGCATTTGGTTACACATATGCTGATGTACGTAGTTTAAGACTCTCTCAGTGATTGGCTCCAATGAGACTATGTCCTTAAATGTTTTCTCTGTTAGACTATAAAAATAAAGGTCCAGGCCTAGTCAAGGACACACACAGGGAGGACAACATGGCCTAGGATAAGAAAGCATGTGTCTGTGTGTATCTTTAAATGACATAATCAAAGATGGTCAATTTCCCAGAAAAAAGCAAGAAAATTAAAGAAGAAAGGACAGAATAAAACCTACAAAATAGTATCCTAACAGAGGCCCACCGCCTTTGAAATCTCTTACATTGTACCAATGGTTAAGTTAGCAGGGGCAGAGCCGTGCTAAGGAGAGAGATCTCAGCTTGCCTGATCTCCAACCCTCATAAATCACTGGGCAGTGCTTATTCTACTGCTAAACAGATAGTGAGTGTCCCTGCAGCCATAGCACATAGGTTTTTCCTTCACAGCCTGACTGCTGCTGTTACCCGGGAGCCACAAAGGGGCCATATAAAAAAAAAGATACCTGTCCCTTAAAAGGGGTGTACATAATGCTGAGCTATATATATCTGTGTGTGTGTGTGTGTGTGTGTGTGTGTGTGTGTGTGTGTGTGTGTGTGTGTAAATCATTAGTACATAATAACAACACCCAGTAACACAGTTAAATAAAGAAAAAAACTTTAATTTAGTTAGATAAATACACACACAGAGGCAGATACAGTTTATATGCAATACCCAATAACTAGAAAACTTTGAGGAATGACGAAAAAGAGACGAAGTGCCAGATGTATTTTTGTTTAGTCAGGGATAAGCATACGTGTGAGTCATAGGGATTTCTGAAGGGCTCTAAAATATAATTGTTAATACTGTTGCCTGTGTTAAACTGTCCTCATAGCCATAAGCCTATAGTGAGCTGTTATTTCCCAACATAAGTCATTGTTTTTTTTAATGCAAAAGGGTTTCTACATCAATAATTCAGGACATAATTACAAATCCCCCTGCATGATGAGAGATTAGATTTGATCATTTAAAATATGTTCTAATTCCGAACAGCCACAGCATAATAGTTCTCAGTGGAGAAGGACGACAATAAAGGCGACATAACAATTAACGGGTATGAACCCTTTCATGTCGTATAAGTTGGGATTCGTGAGTAAAATGTTTCCCACATTCAGAACAGGAATATGGCTTTGCCGCCGTATGAACCCCTTCATGTCTGATAAGTTGGGATTTGTGAGTAAAGTGTTTCCCACATTCAGAACACGAATATGGTTTCACTCCCGTATGAACCATTTCATGTCGGACAAGGTGTGATTTGTGGATAAAACATTTCCCGCATTCGGAACACGAATATGGCTTCTCTCCTGTATGAGCTTTTTCATGGGTAGTAAGACTTGACTTATTAATGAAACTTTTCCCACATTCCGAACATGAATATGGCTTCTCTCCTGTATGAGTTCTTTCATGCGTGATAAGCTTTGATTTATAAGAGAAACATTTCCCGCATTCAGGGCATGAATACGGATTCTGCCCTGTATGCCCCTTTTCATGGGTGACGAGCAGTGATTTCTGAGCAAAACATTTTCCACATTCAGAACATGAATAGGGCTTCTCACCCGTATGTAGGCTTTCATGTCTGATAAGATTTGATCTCACAGTAAAACATTTCTCACATTTAGAGCAGGAATACGGTTTATCTCCTGTATGAACTCTTTCATGTGTGATAAGCCTGGATTTGTGAGTAAAATATTTTCCGCACTTCAAACATAAATATGGCTTCTCCCCTGTATGAGCTTTTTCATGAATGATAAGTTTCTCTTTGTCGGTAAAACTTTGCCCACATTCAGAACATGAATACGGATTCTCTCCAGGATGAACCTTTTTGTGGGTGACGAGTAGCGATTTCTTTGCAAAACATTTTCCACATTCGGAACATGAATACGGCTTCTCCTTCGTATGAAACTTTTCATGTGAGATTAGATCTGACTTCACAGTGAAACATTTCCCACAGGCAGAACATGAATATGGCTCATTTCCTGTATGGACTCTTTCATGTCTGAAAAGATTTGATCTGTGACTAAAACATTTTCCACATTTCAAACATAAATATGGCTTCTCTCCTGTGTGAGCTTTTTCATGGGTGGTCAGATTTGATTTGTGAGTAAAGCATCTCCCACATTCAGAACACGAATAAAGCCTTTCTCCTGTATGAACTCTGTTATGTCCAGTGAGCTGTGATTTCCTATAAAAACATTTCCCACATTCAGAACAGGAATATGACTTGTTAAAAGATTTATAAGCTGTAGGACGAGTCATAGGATGCGAGTGATCAGGAGAACACTCTTCGTGTGTAGAGGGGCCAGGTGATAGATCTGAAGGATGCAGTTTTGCACGGGGAGTATTCTGGTCTCCAGTAGACTTTTTATTCATATTATTCTGGCTGTATCTTCTATCTGGAGATAAAACATGGAAAATGAAAGAGAATGTTTAAAGAGGAACAACACACAGGAGTTGGGATGCCCGGCTGTGTGTATCCCCCAGGTCACCATAAAAACTCACCTCCCTCTGGCAAAAGCTGTAGTAGACACCAAACGTTTCCTCTGTGTGTACATAGCGGTTCTGACAGTTGGGTCTAATTTTATATTGTTCAAATTCTCTATTAAAGGGATTGTCCATCCCCGGCAAACGCCAACCAACGTGCTTGCCACCGATTGATTTCCGCCCCCTGGTACCCGGCAAGCCTAGCTCCCTAACTCCTTTTTTCTTTCTTTTTTCTCTTCTTCTTCTCTTATTTAATCTATCCTCCCCTTCTCTTCTCCACTCCCTACCCCTCCCTTAACCTCCCCTACCACATCTCCTCTTCCCTCTCCTGCCAGCCTCGTACTTCCTGCACCACCCAATACATTCCTTTTTCATGATTCACCCCATTTGCGTGCACTTCTATCATTGCCTCCGGGGCTTCTAACATTGCCTTGCCTGGTGGACAGGGCTGGGAAAGTGAGATGCATATTGGTGCACCGACGGGGTGTGTCAAACGCCCTCCCTGTTGACCGTTCTCAGACGGTTTCGAGACTAGTTGGCAGTGGGCCAGGGGCAACATCTGGTGTTATTGGGGATGTCTGCGGACTGTCTGTATTTCCTATACATGCATGAACCTGTATTTCGATCTGTAACCCCCCTTTTTTTTTTTTCTTCTTGCCTTCTATTTTTTTTGTCCCATGGTTCTACCTGTTTTCTCTATATAACCCAAAAACTTTAATAAAGTGAGGTTAAACATAAAGGGATTGTCCAGGCAAAAAACCCAAAAGAATGTACTACTCACCTTTTGTCCTTCGCAGCTTCACTCCCAGACCCACTGCACTAAAACTTACCAATAACACAAATCGAACGCCCAGACGGTCCTCTCCAGTACAAAATGGCAGCTGTGGAAGTGTTGGGTATACATCTCACAGCGATCACTTAGTGGCAGTGATGTTTGAGTTGTTTCTCTGGGAATCAGGGTGTATTTTAAATTGATTTAAAAACCCGGGACAGTGAAAATCCTAGTCTTGCTCCACTTTAACTGAATACACCAATGCAGAGACAAGCATGGTGTGTAAGATGGAGTGGAGCATTTGGATAGTAACTCCTCTGTACTCAGATGTACACACCAGTGTTTGTAGATTGAACGACAAGTGAGAATAGGTAAATCTTTTCTAATAAAAAAAATAATAGGTATATTACCTGCACTGTTCTGTAGGGGAATTTCCCCCGCTTTGGTCTGTAAAAAAAAATTATCTTCCTCCTTGGTTTTCATGTTGCTCACCATAGCATCTCCGGAAAAAGAAAGAGTGTCTATAAAAAGAAGAGTACAGCTCATGTACTAAGAATTACGAGACACAACAAACTGTGTCTGAAGAAGGGGAAAAAGGAAAACTGGATTTTACTATTCACTGCAAAATTCTGTCCCTCTTATCCTGTAGGTGGATCCACAGATTACAATAGCTGAAGCTAGGGAAATGAGACACTGTAGGGCAAGAACTTGTCTTCTTAGCCCAAGACTAAGACAGGAAGCTCAGCGTGTGAGTTATCGCCAAGAGATGAAAGCCTCAAAAAACAGCCGCAAACCTTAGGTGCCAAAATCTAAGCTGGAATCTAAGAGGAAAATAGGGGGGTGCAAATGTGGTGGGGTAGACATGTATCTTGTACCTCTGTTTCCATAAGCAGAGTCGGCGTTTGGGGCACCTGCCTGGGGCAACCATGACTCTTGAGGGCCCCTATCTGTCCCTAGAGTTGCCACCTGGCCTTTAAACCAGACCTTCACCCTGAATAAGAACATATCTTATATGTTTCCCCCCTGTACATACATATTGCCCACATTAAAAATCATCCTACCTGCACCTATTGCATTTTCTGAGCCTTTAAACATCCAAGATGGTGGCACATGGAATCACAGGCCGCCTGTCTGTCTTCTGACAGTGTCGCTCTGCATTTTGGGATTCTTGTCCGTTTCCAGACCCCAGCTCTGCTCTGTCTGTGCAAAGCAAAGTTATAACCCCGCTCCCCTGCATGTTTCCGCCCTCCTCCTCTCCTCAGTATGTGATGCTTCTGAGGCAAGATGGCGGTGCCCGTATCCTAAAGTCCTGAACCTAGATAGATGCAGCCCAGTGGGGGAAAGAATAAAAAGTGACTAAAAATACCATTTTGTGAATACTCACCTGTAAAATGGGTATTATAAGTATGTCACACACCCCACTTCAGATATAAAATCATTAGTCATGGGTTATACTCACCGCTAGGTGGCACTGTGTTGCAGAGAAGTCCAGAAAGTAACAAGCCCCTCCCGGTCTATACATACCTGGTACCTCCTAACAATTCCCCAGTAATTCAAACAGCAATAAAGACAAGGTACCAGGAAAAAAACAATGGTAACCCTCAACTGTAAATAAAAAAAAAACAAAAAACTTCACCATATAAAGGACCAGGATACCAAAAAAGGGCAGGTGAAGTGGGGTGTGTGACATACTTATAATACCCATTTTACAGGTGAGTATTCACAAAATGGTATTATTCTAAGTATGTCACACACCCCACTTCAGATATAAAATCATTAGTCATGGGACATCCAACAGCAGTGTCCAAAAAGGGCGGGTATCCAACCAGGCAATAATGCAGAAACTCAAACCACTGCAGCCTGCAGAACCTTGCGGCCCAAAACAGCATCCGCTGAGGCCCGCACATCAACCTTATAAAACTTAGAAAAAGTGTGAACTGAAGACCAAGTAGCAGCCTTACAAACTTGTTCAACAGAAGCCTGGTGCTGAAAAGCCCAGGACGCACCAACCGCACGAGTAGAATGAGCAGTAACACGAAAAGGGGGATCCTTCCCCTTGGCAGAATAGGCTCCAACAATCGCCTGACGAATCCATTTGCTAATGGAAGACTTAGCCGGAGCCAAGCCCTTCCTAGGCCCACAGGGCACCACGAAAAAGGCATCAGTCTTACGAAAAGAAGACGTAGTACGCAGATAGTACTTGACGCAACATACAACATCCAAGCAGTGCAACGCACCCTCCTTGTCATTCCTAGGCTTAGGACACAAAGAAGGAAGAACAATGTCCTGATTAAGATGAAAAGCAGAGACCACTTTAGGGAGAAAGTCTGGCTTGAAGCAAAAAACCACTTTGTCCTGATGCTTCTCAAAATAAGGAGCCTGAATCGACAAGGCTGCCAACTCTGAAACACGCTGAACCGAAGTGATGGCCACCAAAAAAGCTACCTTCTGAGTCAGGGAAGACAGAGCAATATCCTGCAAAGGCTCAAAAGGAGGAGCCTGAAGCGCAGAGAGAACCAAATTCAAATCCCAAACAGGGAGCAAAGGCTTCCTAGGAGGCCGCAGATGCGAAACCCCCTGGAAAAAAGTCTTGACCAAGGAATGGCTTGCAAATGACCTCTGAAAAAAGAAAATAAAGCAGAAACCTGCCCCTTCAAAGTACTCAGCTGAAGACCAGAGTCTAGCCCTGATTGAAGAAATTCCAAAATCCTAGAAATAGAAAAGACCCGACAGGGCAAAGATCTAGCCTCACACCAAGCAATATAAGATCTCCAAACCCTATAATAGATGGAAGAAGAGGATCTCTTCCTGGCACTAATAAGAGTCCGAATGACCGAATCCGAAAGACCCTCCTCCTTTAAGATGGAGGTTTCAGCAGCCAAGCCGTCAAAGCCAGCGTTGGTAAACTGGGGTAACACAGTTGGCCCTGAGTGAGAAGATCCGGCCGAAGAGGCAGATCGAACTGATCCACTGCCAGACGAACGATGTCTGCGAACCACACCCGCCTTGGCCACCTTGGAGCCACGAGAATGGCGGGAACTCCTTCCAGAACCAATTTTCGCAGCACCCTGCCTAGCATGGGGATCGGAGGAAACAGATAAAGAAACCCCAGGTCCCTCCAGCTCAGGGCCATGGCATCCGCCGCCAGAGGTTCCTGAGAAAGCGACACGAATGTCGGAAGCTTGTGATTGTGACAAGAGGCAAACAGATCCACCTCCGGCGTCCCCCACCGGAGACAAAGCGACCGAAACACCTGGGCATGGAGAGACCATTCCCCCCGGCGGGACGAACACCGGCTCAGAAAGTCCGCCTCCGTGTTTTCCACTCCTGGAATGTACACTGCCGAGATGCAAGGGACATGAGTCTCTGCCCAAACTAGAATCAGAGACACCTCTCTGTGGGCACCCAGACTGCGAGTCCCTCCTTGGTGATTGATGTAAGCAACCGCCGTCCGATTGTCCGATCGAACCTGAACCGGCAGGCCCTATAAGTGCTGCGTCAAGTGAGACAGAACCAACCTGATGGCTCTCAACTCCAGAACATTGATGGGCAAATGGGCTTCCTGAGGGCCCCACCGCCCCCGGAACCGAAGATCCTTCCAGAAACCTCCCCATCCCGACAAACTGGCGTCCGTGGTGACAGTTTCCCAAAGCGGGGTCAGAAACGACCTGCCCTTCAGAAGATTGTCCGAGACCATCCACCACAGAAGAGACTGCCGAACCCGGCGGGACATCCGGAAGGAGCGATCCAACGGCCGCGGTCGCCGATCCCAAGACGCCAAAAGATGAAGCTGAAGCGTCCTCGTGTGAAACTGCGCGAAGAGAACTGTCTCGAAAGAGGCTACCATCAACCCCACCAGTCTCATACCTAGCCGGATGGACGGGCGAGGATTGGAAAGAAGAAGCTGAGCCAATTCCTGAATCAAAAGAACCTTGGCCTGAGGGAGAAAAACTTTGTGCTGGCAAGAGTCCAACGACATCCCCAGAAAGGTCACCACCCTGGCCGGAACCAGAGAGGACTTGGGGTAGTTGAGCACCCAGCCGAACCTCTCCAGCATAGACACCAACATGCTGGTGTCCCCTTCCGCCTGACTGAAGGAAGGCGCCATGATGAGAAGATGGTCCAGGTAAGGCACAATGCGAATCCCCTGAGCTCTGAGCAGGGCCATCACTCCCGCCAACACCTTGGTGAACACTCTCGGAGCCGAGGTGAGGCCGAATGGAAGAGCTACAAACTGAAAATGCCGATCCTCCACCACAAAGCGAAGAAACCTCTGATGAGCCGGAAAAATCGCAATGTGAAGGTATGCATCCTTGATGTCTATGAACGTCATAAAGTCCCCCTGCCGAAGCGAACCGATCGCAGACCGCAGGGCTTCCATGCGAAACTTCCGGGGACGAATAAACCGGTTGAGAAACTTAAAATCCAGGATCGGACGGAACGACCCATCCTTTTTGGGTACAGTGAAGAGATTGGAATAATACCCGCGCCCCACCTCCGAAAGAGGGACCGGGCAAATGACTGCCAATTCCAGAAGATTCCTTACCGCCGCCAGGAGCCCCTGCGCGGCCAAAGGATCTGAAGGTACCCGAGACCTGAAAAACCTTGGAGGAGGGTGGGACTCGAACTCCAGCTTGCAACCGGCCGACACCACCTCCCGGATCCACCTGTCCGAGACCTCCTGGTCCCATACCCGGGAGAAGAGTCGCAACCGTCCCCCCACCCGTACGGGTGAGGGCGCCCCCTCATTGCTGAGCGGGCTTGGCAGCTGGCTTGGGCTTGGCGCCCCAGACATGAACGGGACGGCCACGGCCTCTACCCCTATTCCAACTGGCGCCCCTGGAGGCCGAGAAGCCCGCACCCCTGCCGGCTCTGGCTCCCCAAAAGGACGGATTGAAGGGGGCCGCCCCCCGAAAGGAACGGCGAAATTTCTTGCGCTGAGGTAACTTACCTCCCTTGGCAACAGAATCCAGCTTTTCACCGAAAAGCCTCAAACCCAGAAAGGGAAGAGCCGTGAGCGATCTTTTAGAATTAAAATCAGCCGTCCACTGTCTCAACCACACAGAGCGACGAATAGCCACCAACAGAGCAGTAGCCCTGCCACACATCAACATGGCATCCTCCTGAGCGGCCAGAATAAACGACAAGAAGGATTCACAACGCTTAAGAGCAAGAAACTCATCACCAGTAGGATCAAGATCCACACATAAGTCCCTGACAATAGACCTAACCGCCAATGACAAAAGTGCAGAAGCACAAACGGGCCTCAAAACTGAACCCGCACAGACAAAACCATGACGGGCCAGCTGATCAATCCGGCGATCCTCGCCGTCCTTGAGAGAAGTCGTGTCAGGAGAATGTACAACCGCCGTATTAGACAGTCCCAAAACCGGAGCATCCACCTCGGGAGGAACAGATCAACGCTTCATCAAGTCCGCCGGAAAAGGATACTTTCTATCCCAGCTAGGCGGTACCCCGACGAGACGCGTAGGTTGCTCCCATTGCTTAAGGACAACGTCCTCGAAATGCTGTTGACTGGGAAACTCCAAGCGCTGCTTGGACACCCCAAAAAGCTGACCCTTCGGCCGAGGAGCAACTTCCGGAGGATCCAAGTCCAAAACCTCAAACATTTGGGCCAGAATAGAAGGCGTATCAGGGGGGGTGCCCTCAGCCTGGTCCCCCTCAGCGCCCGGCAACTGCTGAACCTCGGAATCCTCTACTTCCTCAAAAAGCTCACCCTCTTCAAGGGGACGATCTGACCAATCCAGCGCCTCAACAACTTCCTCATCTGAGTCCGGCGGAGGCGGAGACAGATGTTTCCGCTTAGCTGGAGCCTTCTGAGCGACCACTGCGGAAAACATTTTCTCGAGGCTGGCCAATCGGGCGCATACCTCAGATTGCGAATCCCCACCCATGACAACGTCACACGGGGTCCGGAACAGGCGAGGAGGGGAGGGAGATGGCGCGGCCGAAGAAGTACCGGGCACCAGGGTGCCGGACTGGCGCTCAATGTTCCGCTGTGCACATGGAATACAAATGATGACATCATCCCCTGGGAGCGGAGTCCTACACCCCCCACACAGCCTGGACTGCCCCGAAGGACTATTTCCGGTATCTCTGGTAGCCTCCATATGGTGAATTTATGGTATTCGCAGAACCCAGGGATTTACGCAGTAAGCGACCCGGGATGCCCCTCTCGTAATTCAACAAAATATATATATATATATATATATATTATATATAGCCCTGACCAGGGGAATTTAGCAAACAACCCAGGAAGGACTTTAAGGCCAACCCCAACTAGCCAGGTATATAAGACCGGGAGAGCCCTGCAGGATGGAATCCCGGGATCTGAAAAACAAAGACAAGAGACAACAGTCATATCCAAGTCGCAACAAGCTGACAAACACACATAATAGTAAAAAACACTGAGATGCCAGGGACGGGTCAGACTAGCAGAGAAAAAGGGGGACAGGGCCAAGTACATATAACAATTATATAAGTATAGCTGTAACATACTCCACAAATCTATATGTCAGAATAGAAAAATCCCAGCCAGCATGCCCAGAGCCTGGCTGAATAACCCTGCCGTCACCCCCAGCGAGGGGGGGGGGGGGGGGGGAGTGCAGAAGCCAGCCGCAGCAGCCTGGCCCCGGAATAAAAACACAATAGCCGGTAAATCCCATGAAGTAAAAACCGGCCTAACCTAGACCCACTACCCCTTATAGTAATGGCCGTGGGGCCGAAAACAGTAATCAAACTATAAGTGAAAGAAATCCTACCTGGATCCTGCTGCCAACGTTGAATGCATAGAAATGGCGGCCAGCCAGGGAGAGAAGGAGAGACGCGGGGCGGGCCCCGCAGAAACGCGGGAGCCGCGGTGGCCCCGCCCCTCCCCATCCCGCCAGACACGGCGCGGGCCGCGCGAGACGCGGCCCCGCCCAACACTGAGGCCGAGCGAGCAGCGGGCGCCACAAGGAATGGCGCCCGCAGAGGCCGTCAGGCGGACCGGCGGCACACATGTCGCCCGGTCCCGCCCGCCAATAAAGTACCGCAAGCGCATTCACGACCTACGGGCCGGCCGGCCCCGCCCACAGGCTGCAAAACGGGGGATCCCAGTCAAAGGACGGGCGCCAGACATGGCGCCCGCCCTAGTACCGAAAGGCGGACCACGGACCCGCTGCCCGACCCGTCCCCAAGTAATAACACAGGGGCTCAGGGAGCCCCCAAGCACAGTAGAACCAGCAGGGACGGACGGCCAGCCACAGGCCACCCGTCCCTGCCCACACATACACACAAACACAACCTTCCATAACCCACATACATGAAGGAAAGTTAAAAGACCCAAGGAAAAACTAATGGGGATATAAGGGCTGGGGCATCCCACGTCCGGATCACCAACCGGAACACCGCTATGCCCCATAATATAGGGTCGAGCGGAGGAGCTAATCTCCTAGGCACCTTAAGTGCCATCTACCCTTGCCCGGCCTACAGCCTAAACTGGGAGGCTGCCATTAAACAAGGGGATAAACACAAAAAGAGCCGGGCAGAAATAGACCATGGGGGGGGGGGGGGGCCGGGGTGATACCCCGGCTACCTGCAAGCAGGAGCCTTCTTTCTTCTGTCTTGTCGCCACCTTGCAGAGAAGAACACTGGGCAATTGTTAGGAGGTACCAGGTATGTATGGACCGGGAGGGGCTTGTTGCTTTCTGGACTTCTCTGCAACACAGTGCCACCTAGCGGTGAGTATAACCCATGACTAATGATTTTATATCTGAAGTGGGGTGTGTGACATACTTAGAATAATGTAAACTGTATTCATTTTAGATTCTGGGGAATAGTTTTTTAAGGTTTGACTGTTCATTAAATGATGCTGAAGGTCCGGTTTAATTCATCGGCAGAGCCATTTTCGTTGGCAGCCTTCTGTGCCACTAATCAGCTGGTGCAGGCTTTTTAGCTGACAGAATGAGCTACGGCAGTGGCTCCAGTAAGATGGCCGACCCCATGACTGAGGACACTGGCGTCTGGCTGCTGACAGTGTCCTCACTCATGGAGGCAGCCATCTTACTGGAGCCACTAATGTAGCCCATGTTATACAGCAGTGCCTAGGAAGAATATGGAGTGACATGTGAGAGCAGGGCCACAATCAGGTCATTATATACTCACTCTCTTTACTCATCAAACTAGGGGGTGTGTATTTAGATAAAATGTTTAGCTAGGGGTCAGTTCAAATTTTAAAGAGGAACAAAACCCGGGATTTTCACCATCCTGGGTTTTGTTTCTCATCAGCGGGGCGCACAAAACGCTAGAGGGGTGCCAGTGGAGGTAGCACGTGTGTTGTGGGGGTTACATGCGGTGGAGCATCTCAAACTGGGATGCCCCTCTGAAGAGGAATGTCTTTTAGACACCAGAGCTTTAGTTCTGGGACTGGGTACATGGGGGAGAAAAGCAGGGACTGTGCATGTAGGGAAGTTGTATATGACCCGGGCATGTGGGACAGGATCATGGGAACTGGGCATAGGGTTGTTATAGTATTTTAGAACTTGGGGCCCCACTTTTAATTTTGCCTAGGGCCACACTTTGTCCTGTGCAGAAGGAAACCTGTTTAGGGAAGAAAAATGATAATATTCTCCAGCCCTTCACCAAAATGTTTAGCCCTTTGGTCAACTTTAAAGAGGAACATCGGGGGAGGTTAAAACCTGCCCTAAGCCTCACCGATCTGCACCCATCCGGTCACCTCGCCAAGGCATCCATCTTCTAGGTCCCTCGGTTTCCAGGCAACCTTGCGATGGGCGGTGCCATCTTGCATCCCATCAGGCTCTGCGTGCGCCCCCCAATCTCACGCCTGCACAGTGGCCATGAATTAAATCCAATGGGGCCGTCCGAAATCCTGTGAGACTTGTCCGCAGTGGGACATTGACCAGCATGGCTAAGGCCGTGCATGGCACTTAGCAACGGCTAAGCGGATGGCGCAGTTAGGATTGGGCCCTGAAGCTGCCGGATGTCGACGCAACAGGCAGCGGTGACATCCAAGCAGTAAGTAGGGGCTGATGGCGGGGTGGGGCCCGTTTTTATTTTAGGTTCGATGTTCCTGTTTAAAGAGATATTCCAGCCATTGAGGAGCAGTCTCTCGTTTAGCACAGCACCATCCTATCCACGCTCTCCATAATATTCCGGGTGGGAGTATACACAGAAGGGAAGTAGGGGATGCAGATACAAGCACTTCCTGTGCCACATTTATATACTGGTGCGGATTACGCTTTGTAAATGCAGCAGTTCACGGACCAAAAGTGAAATATGGTTTAGCAGTGTCTCATCTCCTTCGCTGTGTGCTTCTATCCCATAAGTGTCTGTGGACCTCCGAAATTAATCAGAGTAAAGCTATTTCATATAAGGTTTATTACTCACCTGGGCTGATCTGTAGAGGCGTTTCCTCCTCTTTATTCTTCCTAAATGCTTCCTCCTCCTCAATTTTCACTATAGTAAATCTGAAATCTGCAAGTAAGGATGAGAGTGACGCCCATGTACTGTGATATATGAGCCACACCAGAGTGTGTGGAGTGACTGAGGATAGTGGGGTAATATTTAATGCCTACAGAGTTTATTACTCACCTGGGTCTTGAAAAGGAACTTTCTCTTCTTCACTCTGCAGAAATACATCCTCCTCCTCATTTTTCACTATAACTTCTCCGGGGTCTGTAAAAAGAAGAGTGGAGCTCATGTACGGAGAAGTATGAGACTGAGACAGAGTGACTGAAGAAAGTGACTGAAGAGGGTGAATAGGGGTTCTTATATAATAATATAAGGTTTATTACTCACTTGTGCTGTTCTGTAGAGGAATTTCCTCCTCTTTATTCTTCACAAATACTTCTTCCTCCTCAGTTTTCACATGTTCTTTCACTAAAGTGGGATCTGTGAATAAAGATGAGAGTGACGCCCCTCCAGTGAGACTATTAGACACGCCAGAGTGTACGCAGCATGACTGAAGGAAAGGTTTTCTATAAAAAATATATTACACACTTGGGCTGATCTGTAGAGGAACTTCCTCCTTTTTAATCTTTGGAAATTCTTCTTCCTCCCCTTCAGTTTTCATATTTTCCACTATAGCATCTCCGAGGGGTCTGTGAATAAAGATGAGTCAGGCCCCTGTACTGAGATGAATGGGACACACCAGGTCTGGGTCATTATGGTCAGAGGAGATTAAATAGTATAAGGACTCCCCTAATATATCTATCTATCTATCTATCATATTTATCGCTCCATAAGATGCTATTTTTCTGGGGGGGGGGGGGAGATGTATGTGCATCTTATGGAGTGGATGCAGAATCTGTCACTGTGCAGTGGGGTGGGAAGTGGCGATATTTGAGTGTAGCATTATGGGTGAAAAGAGCCAGCAGCTTCCTCCTCTCTCTCCCTTAGTCCCTCCATGTCTATACCTTAGCAGAGATGATCCGAGTATAGGCCTGCAGCTTCCCCCCCTTCCTCCGCTCTTTCACGCTCTCTCTCTCCTGACTGGCTCTGGAAACTTTTACCGGCTCCCTGAGCTTGGCTGCAGCACTCAGCGCTATAACACACGTCCGTCACATTAAAACCTTTGATATAGTGCTGGGTCAGGGGGCCGCCCCGAAGCCGGGACTTGTAAAGTTTCCAGTGCAAGACTTGTCAGAAGAGAGAGGCGGGAGAGGGAAGCTATTAATTCAGCACCGTGAGATTTTTTTCACTTTTTTAGTGAGAAAAATATTTTTTAATGATTTTATACTTCTTAGTGGAATTCAGCACCATTTTTTGCTGTGCAAATTGTTAAAGTAAACCAAAACCCAGGATTTTAACTATCCTGGGTTTTGGTCCTTACCCCTGGGGCACCCCGATGTGTGAAATCCCCCAGATCGCCGAGCCTCTTATGGTGCATGCGCGGCCGTTCGTTCTATCAGCGCGTTTGGAGCTGCTGACATCACGCCCTCAAAGGCTTCATCTAAGGCCAGCGACTCCGAGCGCGCTGATGGTCACATCCCCCGCTTCCCTCTAACAGGGAGAATGCCGGTGCTGGCCATTCACAAATGCCTAGTGTGGGCATGCGCCCTGCTAGACAGATAGCGGAAATGCAGCCGCGACTCGCACATGCGCCATTGGACCGGGAAAGAAAGTAAGTGTATGGATGACCTGGGGGATTTCACACAGTGGGTGGGGCATCATGATTTTGGGTACCCCAGGGGGGAGGGGGGGGGAATCAATCAGCCCAAGAATCTTATAGATTCCCAGGCCGATCGCTGTGGGTTTTGGTCCACTTTTGGGTCTAAATCTTTTAGAATCCAGGGCTGAAACGCACGGGTTTTGTTCCGCTTTGAGAAGGGAGTAAAATCGCTTTTGGCTACATAAACACTATGTTTTTTAGAGAATCACAGCCTGCTGTGAGAGCACCCCTCACCTGACCACACCCCCTGCTGCTGGTCTGCACCAGTCACCTAACTGCCCTCACTTCCTATGGCCTGCACCCCTCCTGCATGTGCTCTCTACTACACTGGCCAGCACCCCTCACCTAAGCATCCTCCCCTACACTGGCCAGCACCCCTCACATAAGCATCCTCCCCTACACCCCTCACCTGAGCATTCTCCCCCTACACTGGCCAGCACCCCTCACCTGAGCATCCTCCCCTACACTGGCCAGCTCCCCTCACCTGAGCATCCTCCCCTACACTGGCCAGCACCCCTCACATAAGCATCCTCCCCTACACCCCTCACCTGAGCATTCTCCTCTACACTGGCCAGCACCCCTCAGCTAACTGCCCTCCCCTACACTGACATGCATCCCGCACCTTAACTACTTCCTGCCACCTGCACCCCCTCACCTAACTGCTTCCCCTTTTTGCATTACATCTGTCTGAGGTCATACAGCCGACTCCGACAAGGTGACCCCCCCACAACATGAGAGAGCTCAGTCACATGAAGGGTTAATGCCTCCAATCCCAGCATGCCTCACTCATACAGAGAGCTTAGTCACATGAAGGGTTAATGCCTCCAATCCCAGCATGCCTCACTCATACAGAGAGAGAGCTCAGTCACATGAAGGGTTAATGCCTCCAATCCCAGCATGCCTCACTCATACAGAGAGAGAGCTCAGTCACATGAAGGGTTAATGCCTCCAATCCCAGCATGCCTCACTCATACAGAGAGAGCTCAGTCACATGAAGGGTTAATGCCTCCAATCCCAGCATGCCTCACTCATACAGAGAGAGAGAGCTCAGTCACATGAAGGGTTAATACCTCCAATCCCAGCATGCCTCACTCATACAGAGAGCTCAGTCACATGAAGGGTTAATGCCTCCAATCCCAGCATGCCTCACTCATACAGAGAGCTCAGTCACATGAAGGGTTAATGCCTCCAATCCCAGCATGCATCACTCATACAGAGAGCTCAGTCATATGAAGGGGTTAATCCCAGCATGCCTCACTCTGTGTTGCAGCAGAATAGGCCGTCCTTCAGCAGAACCTCCGGTTTATGCCTCGCCCCCCTGCTAGGAGCGCGCAAGCGCTTATAGGGTCAGGTTTAGTCATATTAAGGAGGAATTAGGAAACTGGCGACAGATAGCCAATAAAAGTAATACTATAAGCTATAACCCGGCCTGTGTGCAGCTGTAATTACACAGCGAAGCGTCGTGTCTGCCGCAAGGTTGGCGCCATTTTCCCGTAGCCGGTCGAACTATTATAAATACATATTGAACATTGGGAGTAGCGACTGCATCGGGATCTAAGAGTAATAACTACACCCGGCCCCGTATATATAAACGAAGCTCACCGCCTGACCGCTCGCTGTCTGTTCCGTGTGACGTGGTCGGCGATGTATGGCTACAACAAGATGGCCGCCGCTCAGTTACTCGAGAGGAGGAGCCACAAAATAGGCGGGTCTGGGCGTTACCGAATGTAGAGAAGAGGGTGGGTCACACAGTCATCCTTTATTATCAGACTATGCTGGTGAGGGAGGCAAGACAGGCTTATGTCCCTGCTCTAATATATCCCTGCTCCAAAACCCACGCTGATGGATTCTCTCACCAAAATTGGGATGCCCCAGTGTGTGAAACCCCCCAGGTTGCCCCATACACTTACCTTTGTTCCCGGTCCAATAGCGCATGTGCGAGCCGCGGCCTCATCCCCACTATCCCTCTAGCAGGGCGCGTACACCAGGCATTTGCGAATGGCCGGCGTGGGCACGCTCCCTGTTACATGGAAGCAGGGGATGCGGGCGCCAGCCTGTTCGGAGCTGCTAGACTTAGGCAAAGGCTTAGACGACGTGATGTCAGAGGCCCAGAGCGCGCTGATTGGACGAGCATGCGCCATAGGACCGGGAAGAGGCGACTTGGCATCAGCGATCTGGGGGGTTTCACTCAGCGGGCAAAGGACTAAAACCCAAGATTGACAACATTTTGGTCCACTTTAACCCCTTCCTGTATTGGATGGCAGAATGGGACTGTGCACAGTCACATTCTGGTACCCAGCACAGTCCCATTCTGGCATCCAATACCCACCACAGTCCCATTTTGGTGTCTGGAACCCATCAAGGTCTTATTCTGGCATCTGGTACCCACCACAGTCCCATTTTGGCATCTAGTACCCGCCACAGTCCCATTCTGGCATCCGCTACCCACCACAGTCCCATTCTGGCATCCGCTACCCACCACAGTCCCATTCTGGCATCCGGTACCCACCACAGTCCCATTCTGGCATCCAGTACCCACCACAGTCCCATTTTGGCATCTAGTACCCGCCACAGTCCCATTCTGGCATCCGGTACCCACCACAGTCCCATTCTGGCATCCGGTACCCACCACAGTCCCATTCTGGCATCCGGTACTCACCACAGTCCCATTCTGGCATCCGATACCCGCCACAGTCCCATTCTGGCATCCGGTACCCACCACAGTCCCATTCTGATATCCCATAACCACCACAGTCCCATTCTGGCATCCGGTACCCACCACAGTCCCATTCTGGCATCCGGTACACACTACAGTCCCATTCTGGCATCCGGTACCCACCACAGTCCCATTCTGGCATCCGGTACCCACCACAGTCCCATTCTGGCATCCGGTACTCACCACAGTCCCATTCTGGCATCCGATACCCGCCACAGTCCCATTCTGGCATCCGGTACCCACCACAGTCCCATACTGATATCCCATAACCACCACAGTCCCATTCTGGCATCCGGTACCCACCACAGTCCCATTCTGGCATCCGGTACCCACCACAGTCCCATTCTGGCATCCGGTACACACCACAGTCCCATTCTGGCATCCGGTACCCGCCACAGTCCCATTCTGGCATCCCATAACAAACACAGTCCCATTCTGAAATTTTTCAGGGTGGGACAAAAGAGGGACAATTGTTATTTGAAGCCACGCCCCCTAACTGAGGATGGATAGGAGATAGGTTGTAACAGTTACAACAATAGAAACACATTTAATAGGCGAATGTATCATTTATTGATGCAAACCTCAAGGAAGGACAATAAGAACAGCGAGGGACAGGGGGACATGGACTAAAAAGAGGGACAGTCCCTCCAAATCAAGGAGACTTGGGAGATATGCCTGTGTAAAATATAATAAGGAGATAATAGTGAGCTCCTCCTTCCTAATAATAACACAACTAGGAGGCAGCCAGTCATTGTGAAATGTTAATTATAATAATAGAAGGTGGGAAAGCCATGGGCTTATTTTCTCTCAGCAATAGCCTTTGAGCTACACCAAAATGGCCGCCTCCGTCACTAAGGACATCTTCATCTCTATGGCCGTTTAGTCGCTATGCGCATCCAAGAAAATGTCCTCCAGCTTCGCAAATGTGGTGGCACGTTACTCCGGCGCTTTACTGCGCCCATTCTGAGGTAAGAATAGGGGTTATGGTGGGTGATATGGAGAAGGACTATTATTATACAGACAATGAACCGGCCCGCGGCCGCCGTGTGTGAGGAGTGAGCGGCTTCAGTGTTACAATGGGCTGCCCCCAGTCTGCGGCCACCCACACCGAGCACAAGGGGCGAGGCTTTGCTTTCGGTCCCTTTACCGCTGGCGGGAGTTGCCACGGTAACCAGCTTCTGTGTAGAGAGGAGCTCAAGGGATTGGCAGTAACCCTTTATAGGAAGAGAGGCATGCTGGGATTGGCAGTAACCCTTTATAGGAAGAGAGGCATGCTGGGATTGGCAGTAACCCTTTATTGGAAGAGAGGCATGCTGGGATTAGCAGTGACCCTTTATTGGAGGAGAGGCATGCTGGGATTGGCAGTAACCCTTTATTGGAAGACAGGCATGCTGGGATTGGCAGTGACCCTTTAGTGGAAGAGAGGCATGCTGGGATTGGCAGTGACCCTTTAGTGGAAGAGAGGCATGCTGGGATTGGCAGTAACCCTTTATAGGAAGAGAGGCATGCTGGGATTGGCAGTGACCCTTTAGTGGAAGAGAGGCATGCTGGGATTGGCAGTGACCCTTTAGTGGAAGAGAGGCATGCTGGGATTGGCAGTAACCCTTTATAGGAGGAGAGGCATACTGGGATTGGCAGTAACCCTTTATTGGAGGAGAGGCATGCTGGGATTAGCAGTAACCTTTTATTGGAAGAGAGGCATGCTGGGATTAGCAGTGACCCTTTATTGGAGGAGAGGCATGCTGGGATTGGCAGTAACC
This sequence comes from Gastrophryne carolinensis, assembly GCA_027917425.1. NCBI lineage: Eukaryota > Metazoa > Chordata > Amphibia > Anura > Microhylidae > Gastrophryne > Gastrophryne carolinensis. The sequence continues at coordinate 28,132,925 of CM051237.1, forward strand.
CTTTATTGGAAGACAGGCATGCTGGGATTGGCAGTGACCCTTTAGTGGAAGAGAGGCATGCTGGGATTGGCAGTGACCCTTTAGTGGAAGAGAGGCATGCTGGGATTGGCAGTAACCCTTTATAGGAAGAGAGGCATGCTGGGATTGGCAGTTACCCTTTATTGGAAGAGAGGCATACTGGGATTGGCAGTGACCCTTTAGTGGAAGAGAGGCATGCTGGGATTGGCAGTAACCCTTTATAGGAAGAGAGGCATGCTGGGATTGGCAGTTACCCTTTATTGGAAGAGAGGCATGCTGGGATTGGCAGTAACCCTTTATTGGAGGAGAGGCATGCTGGGATTGGCAGTAACCCTTTATAGGAAGAGAGGCATGCTGGGATTGGCAGTAACCCTTTATTGGAAGAGAGGCATGCTGGGAGTAACCCTTTATTGGAAGAGAGGCATGCTGGGATTGGCAGTAACCCTTTATTGGAGGAGAGGCATGCTGGGATTAGCAGTAACCCTTTATTGGAAGAGAGGCATGCTGGGATTAGCAGTGACCCTTTATTGGAGGAGAGGCATGCTGGGATTGGCAGTGACCCTTTAGTGGAAGAGAGGCATGCTGGGATTGGCAGTGACCCTTTAGTGGAAGAGAGGCATGCTGGGATTGGCAGTAACCCTTTATAGGAAGAGAGGCATGCTGGGATTGGCAGTTACCCTTTATTGGAAGAGAGGCATACTGGGATTGGCAGTAACCCTTTATTGGAGGAGAGGCATGCTGGGATTGGCAGTAACCCTTTATTGGAAGACAGGCATGCTGGGATTGGCAGTGACCCTTTAGTGGAAGAGAGGCATGCTGGGATTGGCAGTGACCCTTTAGTGGAAGAGAGGCATGCTGGGATTGGCAGTAACCCTTTATAGGAAGAGAGGCATGCTGGGATTGGCAGTTACCCTTTATTGGAAGAGAGGCATGCTGGGATTGGCAGTAACCCTTTATTGGAAGAGAGGCATGCTGGGATTGGCAGTAACCCTTTATTGGAAGAGAGGCATGCTGGGATTGGCAGTAACCCTTTATTGGAAGAGAGGCATGCTGGGATTGGCAGTGACCCTTTATTGGAAGAGAGGCATGCTGGGATTGGCAGTGACCCTTTATTGGAAGAGAGGCATGCTGGGATTGGCAGTGACCCTTTATTGGAAGAGAGGCATGCTGGGATTGGCAGTAACCCTTTATTGGAAGAGAGGCATGCTGGGATTGGCAGTAACCCTTTATTGGAAGAGAAGCATGCTGGGATTGGCAGTAACCCTTTATTGGAAGAGAAGCATGCTGGGATTGGCAGTAACCCTTTATTGGAAGAGAAGCATGCTGGGATTGGCAGTAGCCCTTTATTGGAAGAGAAGCATGCTGGGATTGGCAGTAACCCTTTATTGGAAGAGAGGCATGCTGGGATTGGCAGTAACCCTTTATTGGAAGAGAGGCATGCTGGGATTGGCAGTAACCCTTTATTGGAAGAGAGGCATGCTGGGATTGGCAGTAACCCTTTATTGGAAGAGAAGCATGCTGGGATTGGCAGTAACCCTTTATTGGAAGAGAAGCATGCTGGGATTGGCAGTAACCCTTTATTGGAAGAGAAGCATGCTGGGATTGGCAGTTACCCTTTATTGGAAGAGAGGCATGCTGGGATTGGCAGTAACCCTTTATTGGAAGAGAGGCATGCTGGGATTGGCAGTAACCCTTTATTGGAAGAGAGGCATGCTGGGATTGGCAGTAACCCTTTATTGGAAGAGAAGCATGCTGGGATTGGCAGTAACCCTTTATTGGAAGAGAAGCATGCTGGGATTGGCAGTAACCCTTTATTGGAAGAGAGGCATGCTGGGATTGGCAGTGTCCCTTTATTGGAAGAGAGGCATGCTGGGATTGGCAGTGACCCTTTATTGGAAGAGAAGCATGCTGGGATTGGCAGTAACCCTTTATTGGAAGAGAGGCATGCTGGGATTGGCAGTAACCCTTTATTGGAAGAGAGGCATGCTGGGATTGGCAGTAACCCTTTAGTGGAAGAGAGGCATGCTGGGATTGGCTGTAACCATTTATAGGAAGAGAGGCATGCTGGGATTGGCAGTAACCCTTTATTGGAAGAGAGGCATGCTGGGATTGGCAGTAACCCTTTAGTGGAAGAGAGGCATGCTGGGATTGGCTGTAACCATTTATAGGAAGAGAGGCATGCTGGGATTGGCTGTAACCATTTATAGGAAGAGAGGCATGCTGGGAGTAACCCTTTATTGGAGGATAGGCATGCTGGGATTGGCTGTAACCCGTTAGTGGAAGAGAGGCATGCTGGGATTGGCAGTAACCCTTTAGTGGAAGAGAGGCATGCTGGGATTGGCAGTAACCCTTTAGTGGAAGAGAGGCATGCTGGGATTGGCAGTAACCCTTTAGTGGAAGAGAGGCATGCTGGGATTGGCAGTAACCCTTTATTGGAAGAGAGGCATGCTGGGATTGGCAGTAGCCCTTTATTGGAAGAGAGGCATGCTGGGATTGACAGTAGCCCTTTATTGGAAGAGAGGCATGCTGGGATTGACAGTAACACTTTAATGGATGGCAGGCATGCTGGGATTGGTGCATTATTGCCTGTCATCATCCCCTCTCCCAGCTCCACTCACCCATCCTTATTAATCCTTCCTCACAGTATCACTCAATCCACCCCCCACCAGTGCCAGTAACTTCTCACCCTCTTCCAGCTCTACTCATCCACACCCCCATGCCACCCTTCCAGCTCCACTCATTCACACCCCCATGCCACCCTTCCAGCTCCACTCATTCACACCCCCATTCCACCCTTCCAGCTCCACTCATCCACACCCCCATTCCACCCTTCCAGCTCCACTCATTTACACCCCCATGCCACCCTTCCAGCTCTACTCATTTACACCCCCATGCCACCCTTCCAGCTCTACTCATTCACACCCCCATGCCACCCTTCCAGCTCTACTCATTCACACCCCCATGCCACCCTTCCAGCTCCACTCATTCACACCCCCATTCCACCCTTCCAGCTCCACTCATTTACACCCCCATGCCACCCTTCCAGCTCTACTCATTCACACCCCCATTCCACCCTTCCAGCTCCAGTCATTCACACCCCCATTCCACCCTTCCAGCTCCACTCATCCACACCCCCATTCCACCCTTCCAGCTCTACTCATCCACACCCCCATGCCACCCTTCCAGCTCCACTCATTTACACCCCCATTCCACCCTTCCAGCTCCACTCATTCACACCCCCATGCCACCCTTCCAGCTCCAGTCATTCACACCCCCATGCCACCCTTCCAGCTCCACTCATTTACACCCCCATTCCACCCTTCCAGCTCCACTCATTCACACCCCCATTCCACCCTTCCAGCTCCACTCATTCACCCCCCCATTCCACCCTTCCAGCTCCACTCATTCACACCCCCATGCCACCCTTCCAGCTCCAGTCATTCACCCCCCCATTCCACCCTTCCAGCTCCACTCATTCACACCCCCATGCCACCCTTCCAGCTCCAGTCATTCACACCCCCATTCCACCCTTCCAGCTCCACTCATTCACACCCCCATTCCACCCTTCCAGCTCCAGTCATTCACACCCCCATGCCACCCTTCCAGCTCTACTCATCCACACCCCCATTCCACCCTTCCAGCTCCAGTCATTCACACCCCCATGCCACCCTTCCAGCTCCACTCATTCACACCCCCATTCCACCCTTCCAGCTCCAGTCATTCACACCCCCATGCCACCCTTCCAGCTCTACTCATCCACACCCCCTATGCCACCCGTCCAGCTCTACTCATCCACACCCCCATTCCACCCTTCCAGCTCCACTCATTCACATCCCCATGCCACCCTTCCAGCTCCACTCATCCACACCCCCATGCCACCCTTCCAGCTCCACTCAGTCACACCCCCTATGCCACCCGTCCAGCTCTACTCATCCACACCCCCATTCCACCCTTCCAGCTCTACTCATCCACACCCCCTATGCCACCCTTCCAGCTCTACTCATCCACACCACTATGCCTTCCCACCCCCTATGCCTTCCTTCCAGCTCTACTCATCCACACCCTCATGCCATCCTTCCAGCAATACTCAACACCCCCACATGCCACTTTTCCAGCTCTACTCATCCACATGCCCCATGCCACCATTCCAGCCCTACTTTTCCACACACCCCCATTCCTGCTCTACTCATCCAACCACTCCCATGCCACCCTTCTGGCTCCACTTATGCACATGCCACCCTTCCAGCTTTATTTATTCACACCACCCTTCCAACTCCACCTATCTACACCCCCCCATGCCACCCTTTCAGCTCTACTCATTAACACCTTCCCATGCCACCCTTCCAGCTCTGCTCATTCATACCCCCCCCCCCAATGTCTGGCTATGCTATAGGTGCAGCGTTGGGTGGGTCATGGGGGAGGGTTGTAATAACCATGTACCATAGAGGCAGCTGTATATCTTCAGTGTAGCCAACCCAACCAAGGCCCAAACCCATCTGACTGCAGGTACACTGCCAACGGTGCCCCATGCTTCCTCAGGGCAGGCTGTTTTGGGACGTACCACTGTACAGGCATTAAAACTAGTTATTGGTCTTGCACTTGCCAGTGGGTTTTTGTAGGCGGACACATTCATGCCACATTGACATCAGCTCCATTTGTCCTGATATATCGGAACTTCACCCTAAATAAATAGATTCTAAATAGATAAATAGATGTTTCCCCCACCCTGTACACACAGATTGCCCACACTAAAAATCACCCTACCTGCATCTACTGCATTTTCTGAGCTTTTAACATAGCCCAGAATGCAGTCAGAAGACACTTCCTGTCTGGCTCTGTCTGAGACTCTATGGACCGCCATCTTGGATGTTTAAAGGCTCATAACATGCAGTAGGTGCAGGTAGGATGATTTTTAATGTGAGCAATCTGTATGTACAGGGTGGGGGGAGTCATATAAAATATGCTCTTATTCAGGGTAAAGGTCCACTTTAACCCTTCAGATCTGTGAGGGGGGGGGGGGGTTCTCACCATTTAAAGTGAACCAACCATGTCCTATGGAAGGTTAAATTGAAAAAAAAACTATCAACTCCCCTCAGTGTCCTGATAATGAATTGGATAAAATACTCAAACGATTTTGGCTTCAAAGGAAAAATTGGGGGAAAATTACCGTAAATTCTTTTGGCTCCCATCTTCCCGTTTTTAATAGGCTGTAATTGCTCCCAGCATGTGATTACGAGGAGGGGGGCTAGTTTAGAATAATGGTACACTGTCAGAAACCAATGGCTTAGCTGGGGAAAATGAAGATCACTATAACAGGAATACCAAGCATCATTAGAGGCGGAAAACATCCAAACGATAATGTATCTGGGGTGGGGGAGCAAGATAGATTGAGTGTGTTTTGGGGGGTTTTGGTCCGCTTTAATGTCTTATATTTCCCTGAGCCTCCATTTTTTTTATACAGTATAATCTCTACAGATTAAGTTCAGACTCCGGCCTACAGAGGAGGGAGAGAGAATTCAGGCGTCAAGGACGCCATAATGGAGGGTCAGCATCTTCTCATTACAAGGTAACAAGAGCTTTAGCCGAGCGCAGGGAAGTTCTCTGACACCATAATTTACAGACCTTACAGAACTGTAGACTTTACTTACCTCCCAGGTTAGTTATAAAATGGTCTGAGCAGCTGCCACGCCCCCTTTTGTTTCTTTTGAATTTGTGCAAGCACATGGTGTGTGGGGTCTAGGCTGTATTGCAAGGTCTTGACCCTTCCACCCTATGGCTTGCACTTGAGGTTTAGGGCAACCTCAGGTAAGCCTGCTCCCAATTTATCTATTGCATTGTATGTCCTAAATGGGGCTCAGAGATTAGAGTTAGGACTGCACCTTACAGAGGCACTTTGGCGCTGGTGGTGCAGCTTCAGCTACTTCTGCAGATGTGTGTGACCGAGTCCTCTGTGTTTAACCAGATTTAGAGACAGATTATAGGCTGGCCTGCAAGCTAACAGGGTTGAGTGCTGCGGCTCCTTTAAGTCTTTAGTAGACTTTACTTAAAGTGGACCAACACCCAGGATTCTGACTATCCTGGGTTTTGGTCCACTTCAGTGCCCCGCTGTCTGAAACCCCCCAGAAAGCCCCAAAAAACTCACCTCTCCCAGCTCCCACGTGACCACGCCAGCCAATCACAGCGCTCAGAGCCGCTGTGGTATGCGCGTCCAAGGCCGCCTGGATGCGCATACCAGCTCAGCTGGCTCTGAGCACTGGAGGCCGCGTCTCGCGCTTCCCTCTAACACAAACGGCCGGCGCGGGTGCGCGCCCTGCTAGAGGCGGGGGCTGAGGTAAGGTTTGTGGGCCTCCTGGGGGGTTCCTCCCCGCGGGACATCCCAATTTCAGATGCCCCGCAGGGAGGGATCTGATCGGTCCGGGAATCTTATAGATTTCCGGGCCGATCCCCCCTGGGTGTTGGTCCACTTTAATCTAGACTTTCACTCTGAATAAGAGTCTATCTTATATGTTTCCCACATCCTGTACATACAGATTGCTCACATTAATCCGGACCCTCACCCTGAATAAGAGTCTATCTTATATGTTTCCCACACCCTGTACATATAGATTGCTCACATTCATCCAGACCCTCACCCTGAATAAGAGTCTATCTTATATGTTTCCCACACCCTGTACATACAGATTGCTCACATTAATCCGGACCGTCACCCTGAATAAGAGCCTATCTTATATGTTTCCCCCACCCTGTACATACAGATTGCTCACATTAATCCGGACCATCACCCTGAATAAGAGTCTATCTTATATGTTTCCCGCACCCTGTACATACAGATTGCTCACATTAATCCAGACCTTCACCCTGAATAAGAGTCTATCTTATATGTTTCCCACACCCTGTACATACAGATTGCTCACATTAATCCGGACCTTCACCCTGAATAAGAGTCTATCTTATATGTTTCCCACACCCTGTACATACAGATTGCTCACATTAAACCGGACCTTCACCCTGAATAAGAGTCTATCTTATATGTTTCCCACACCCTGTACATACAGATTGCTCACATTAATCCGGACCCTCACCCTGAATAAGAGTCTATCTTATATGTTTCCCACACCCTGTACATACAGATTGCTCACATTAATCCGGACCTTCACCCTGAATAAGAGTCTATCTTATATGTTTCCCACACCCTGTACATACAGATTGCCCACATTAATCCAGACCCTCACCCTGAATAAGAGTCTATCTTATATGTTTCCCACACCCTGTACATACAGATTGCCCACATTAATCCAGACCCTCACCCTGAATAAGAGCCTATCTTATATGTTTCCCACACCCTGTACATACAGATTGCTCACATTAATCCGGACCTTCACCCTGAATAAGAGCCTATCTTGTATGTTTCCCCCACTCTGTACATACAGATTGTCCACATTAAAAATCATCCTACCTACATCTACTGCGTTTTCTGAGCCTTTAAACATCCAAGAGAGTCTCAGGCAGCCTGCAAACAGGACGTGTCTTCTGACTGTGCCTCTCTACATTCTGGGATTGCTTACCTTTACCTGACCCCAGCAGCTCTGCTCTGTCTGTGCAAAACGCACTTGCCCCCCCCCCCTTTCCTCTCCTCAATATGTGATGCTTCTGAGTCCTGAACAGAGTTGCAGCCCAGTGGGGGGAAAGAATAAAAAGCGACTAAATAAAGTAAACAGGGAAAAGCCAGTGGCCGGCCATGGATTCTTTTAGATTTCAGTCTGGCTGCCGCTGAGTTTTGGTCCTCCTTAAGCCACAAGTTGCCTATGTCCTGGAATATGTAGAGAGACATAAACTTTTACTGGTGCGTACACACATTTTCTCCCATCATCCTTCATGACGACCCACTGACAGAAGGAAGCTCCACCCTGGGAGGAAAAACAAACTGAACAGAGGTTGAAACCCCACCTCTTCCTCTTCCTCTCCACCTCTTCCTCTCCAGCTCTTCCTCTCCAGCTCTTCCTCTCCACCTCTTCCTCTCCACCTCTTCCTCTCCACCTCTTCCTCTCCACCTCTTCCTCTCCACCTCTTCCTCTTCCTCTCCACCTCTTCCTCTCCACCTCTTCCTCTCCACCTCTTCCTCTCCACCTCGTCCTCTCCACCTCGTCCTCTCCACCTCTTTCTCTCCACCTCTTCCTCTCCACCTCTTGCTCTCCACCTCTTCCTCTCCACCTCTTCCTCTCCACCTCTTGCTCTCCACCTCTTCCTCTCCAGCTCTTTCTCTCCACCTCTTCCTCTCCACCTCGTCCTCTCCACCTCGTCCTCTCCACCTCGTCCTCTCCACCTCGTCCTCTCCACCTCGTCCTCTCCACCTCGTCCTCTCCACCTCGTCCTCTCCACCTCTTCCTCTCCACCTCTTCCTCTCCACCTCTTCCTCTCCACCTCTTCCTCTCCACCTCTTCCTCTCCACCTCTTCCTCTCCACCTCTTTCTCTCCACCTCTTCCTCTCCACCTCTCTCTCCACCTCTCTCTCCACCTCTTCCTCTCCACCTCTTCCTCTCCACCTCTTCCTCTCCACCTCGTCCTCTCCACCTCGTCCTCTCCACCTCGTCCTCTCCACCTCGTCCTCTCCACCTCGTCCTCTCCACCTCGTCCTCTCCACCTCGTCCTCTCCACCTCTTCCTCTCCACCTCGTTCTCTCCACCTCTTCCTCTCCACCTCTTCCTCTCCACCTCGTCCTCTCCACCTCTTCCTCTCCACCTCTTCCTCTCCACCTCTTCCTCTCCACCTCTTCCTCTCCACCTCTTCCTCTCCACCTCGTCCTCTCCACCTCGTCCTCTCCACCTCGTCCTCTCCACCTCGTCCTCTCCACCTCGTCCTCTCCACCTCGTCCTCTCCACCTCGTCCTCTCCACCTCGTCCTCTCCACCTCGTCCTCTCCACCTCTTCCTCTCCACCTCTTCCTCTCCACCTCTTCCTCTCCACCTCTTCCTCTCCACCTCGTCCTCTCCACCTCGTCCTCTCCACCTCGTCCTCTCCACCTCGTCCTCTCCACCTCGTCCTCTCCACCTCGTTCTCTCCACCTCGTTCTCTCCACCTCTTCCTCTCCACCTCGTCCTCTCCACCTCTTCCTCTCCACCTCGTCCTCTCCACCTCGTCCTCTCCACCTCGTCCTCTCCACCTCGTCCTCTCCACCTCGTCCTCTCCACCTCGTCCTCTCCACCTCGTCCTCTCCACCTCGTCCTCTCCACCTCGTCCTCTCCACCTCGTCCTCTCCAGCTCTTCCTCTCCAGCTCTTCCTCTCCAGCTCTTCCTCTCCAGCTCTTCCTCTCCACCTCTTCCTCTCCACCTCGTCCTCTCCACCTCGTCCTCTCCACCTCGTCCTCTCCACCTCGTCCTCTCCACCTCGTCCTCTCCACCTCGTCCTCTCCACCTCGTCCTCTCCACCTCGTCCTCTCCACCTCGTCCTCTCCACCTCTTTCTCTCCACCTCTTTCTCTCCACCTCTTTCTCTCCACCTCTTTCTCTCTTCCTCTTCCTCTCCAGCTCTTCCTCTCCAGCTCTTCCTCTCCAGCTCTTCCTCTCCAGCTCTTCCTCTCCACCTCTTCCTCTCCACCTCTTCCTCTCCACCTCTTCCTCTCCACCTCTTCCTCTCCAGCTCCTTCCCATTACTACTCACCAGTACTTGCTAATGTCTGTACTTTATTTATAGACCCCGGGCACCCTATAAAGATTAAGTAGGAAGACCCCGGAGACCCCATAGCGAGACCAGGGAAAATAATGGAGGAAGTATTTGCAGTGAAGATTAAGGAGGAGGAAATTCCTCTACAGATTTACCCAGGTGAGTAATAAACCTGATGCAGAAACGTTTTCCTGTCGCTTTTACACTCTGGTGCATCTTCTTCATGTCAGTACCTGGGTGTCACTCGTTACAGACCCCGGAGATACTGTGCTGAGAAACGTGAAGACCGAAGGGAGGAAGGAAGTAAAAGGTGGGGAGATGAAAGAGCAGGAGATTCCCATGCAGATCGGCTTAGGTGAGTAATAAACCATATATAGCGAAGAGGTCCTGGTGAAGAAATCCTTATTAAAGCGGAACAACGCCCATGCGGTGCAGGTGTCGGTTCCAACTTCTACAAGATCCAGAATGCTGGACCACCCCCCTCCCCCGCACATAACCCAGCAGAACGCTCGTAAATCTTATTCTTAAAGTGGACCAACACCCAGGATTTTCACTATCCTGGGTTTTGGTCCACTTCCCGATCGGGGGTGCCCCGCTGTGTGAAACCCCCCAGAACGCCCGGAAACACTCACCTCACCACGCTCCTACGCGGGCGCTCGTCCAATCAGAGCGCTCAGAGCCGCTGTGGTATGCACGTACAAGCGGCGTCCAACCACAGCGGCTCTGAGCGCTGGAGGCCGCGTCTCGCGCTTCCCTATAACGGGGAGCGCGGCCACGCCGGCCATTCACAAACGCCCGCCCTGCTAGAGGGAAGCGCGAGACGCGGCCCGCGCCTGCGCCGTTGGAATGGGGTTAAAGTGGACCAACACCCAGGATTTTGACTATCCTGGGTTTTGGTCCACTTCAGTGGGGCACCCCGATCGGGGGTGCCCCGCTGTGTGAAACCCCCCAGAAAGCCCCGGAAACTCACCTCACCTCGCTCCCACGTGACTCGCTCGTCCAATCACCGGCGACGGACAAGCGAGAGGCAGCGACGGACAAGCGGAGAGCGTCCGCCGCCGCCTCCCTCTTACAGGGAGCACACCCGCACCAGCCATTCACAAACGGCCAGAGCGGGAGCGTGCCCTGCTAGAGGGACGCGCGGGAGGCGGCGGACACGCATGCGCCGATGGAACGTGGAAAAGGTAGGATTTGTGGGCTTCCTGGGGGGGTTTCACCCCGCGTAACATCCCGATTTCGGATGCCCCGCGGGGAGGGATCTGATCGGCTCGGGAATCTTATAGATTCCCGGGCCGATCCCCCCTGGGTGTTGGTCCACTTTAAGCTTTGCATCTTTAGCTTTGCAAACCCAGCAGCAGCCTGGAGGAGGAGCTTGTTTTATCTGTGTTTATCATAATTCTTTACACACTGTATCATCTTACATAGGATTAATGGGTTGTGGCCTATCGCTCATCATTCTCCCTCTGGAGTGAGACGCTTGGAAACCAGCTTAAAAGAAGTAAAAGACAGGCAAAGCGAAACCTAGAAACGAGGCAATAGATTGGTTTATAGAACTGTGAGACCTAAAGTCCTAAAAAGACATATAACAAACCATATCACAATCTACCACCATGGGGCACTGAACCTACTGTATGTGCATTATAACAGCATAATCAACAAACTAAATTCATATCCAAACAATATATATAATCAAATATTAACCCATTATATATAAACTGTCCTGTACTATTCAAAAAGTGCATCCGTTTGCAACAATTCATCAAATCAATATTCGTATAAAGTGATTAATAAGACAAGTGTAAGTCACACAAAAGTGACCATCAATCTTACATATTAAAGTGGACCAACACCCGATGCTGAATCTTATAGATTCCCGGGCCGATCAGCCCCCTGCCTGCGGGGCACCCCGATCGCCCCCCAGGACGCCCGCAAATCCTACCTGTTCCTCGTTCCAACAGCGCATGCGCGGGCCGCCGCCACCAATCGCGCATCCCTCTAGCAGGGCTCGCACCCGCGCCGGCCGTTTGTGAATGGCCGGCGTGGGCACGCTCCTTGTAAGAGGGACGCGCGAGAGGTGGCGGCGGGCGCCCTCACCTTGTCCGTCGACGGACCTCGCTTGTCTGTCGGCGGTTATTGGTGGAGCGAGTCACGTGGGAGCGGGGTCAGGTGAGTTTTCGGGGCTTTCTGGGGGGTTTCACACAGCGGAGCACCCCAGATCGGGGTGCCCCGCAGAAGTGGACCAACACCCAGGATAGTGAAAATCCTGGGTATTGGTCCACTTTAAGGTCCGCAGTATTAGGATCCCCCTGGGAAACGCCGTCAACGCGTTTCGTGACAGCTACACCCGTTGCATTCTCAAGACTGCATTTGGTACACGTTGTGGATATATATTCTTTGGATATAAATTGAGTTTGTCGATTATGCTGTTATAATACACATACGAATATTAGTAGGTTCAGTGTCACCTGGTGGTAGATTGTGATATGGCTTGTTATATGTCTCTTTTAGGATTTTAACATGTGGAGTTTGTTTGTCTTGCCTAAATAAAAATTTATATTTTTACATTATTAAGTGGTAGTGCAATTGTCAGTCCCTGACATAAGTGCAGCCCCACCTATGGGGGTTCTTTTGTGTTGGGTCAACCTTACATTTTCCACCATAAAGCATAATAAAAATACGTCACAATACAATATGGACAGGCTATGTCGCATATAGTTTTGTACACGGCATAAAATATAATAGGCCACTAGATGGGGCTCTTATATAAGCAAGTAGTACATAATGTCTTATAGCACAGTATCCAGACCTGACACCTAATGTAGAAGATGTAAAGCAATGGCTATTACAGCCCATCATTCAGCATATAAACAAAGTGCAACAGTTTATCAGTTTGACAGTTTAAGCTTTAGAACAAAGCTTACATGCTCTTCGGACAACACTGAAAAAATGAATTGCCCTACGTTTCGGGTGCCCTTTTGCTGGAGAAGGAAGTATGCCCATAGAGATGCAGGCCAATCAATCAGTGCGCACGCCTCAATTCAGCTCTGCTAGCCGCTATGGCGTCAGGAATGCGCTGGATTTAGATCAGAAGCAGGTACATTGCTGTTTTTATGAATGAAAATGAGGTCAATAACCGGACCTAACAATTTTTGTTCTGTTTTTTTTTTTTTTGTCTGCTGATTTCTGATCCGTTATCAGGGTGGGGGATGGGTGGCAGGTGCGTACGAGGTCCGGCTCACCCTGGTGCAAGCGATGGCCAGGGGGTTTAGGTGGTAACAGAGGGGGTGCAGGGCAAAACGATGCTGGCTGATTGTTGCTATTTCTTTTATTTTTTTGCAATATATTTTTTATTGAGTTTTATAAGAAATCATACGTCTGAGAAACCAAGAATTTTCAGATTACAGCATACAGAGCAGACATGGCAGCAACAACATCAATAACAACCCTCCTGGGGCCATGGTCCCCACCCGTGGAACTCCTAGTGAGGAGGGAAGGGATGAGGGAGAGCCCACCCTCGGGGCTGGGCCACCCGTCAGTCGGATGGACTCAACCGGTCCCGGGCTATGTACGAAGTCTCTGTAAGGTGATTAAGAGACCACCTGGCCCGTCCCTTTACTTAGGATACACAAGGTCCTGCTGTGGAGAATACTCTAACTGGTGGGCTCCCCCCCCCCCCAAGGTCCGTACCACCACCACTGCCCCACCTGCCCTTCCTAAAGAAGAAGGGAAAAGAGGACGGGCAGGGAGAAGAGAAGAAACAAACAAGAAGAAAAGACGAAGGATCCCGGTCCGCCATACCCCAGCCCCCCACCCCACCGCCACCAGCACCGCTCTGCTATCTCCTTCTCCACCTCACTCATTATTCACCATCCTGCTGCCGCTTAGTGGCCAGCTTCCAAAAGAGCTCAAAAACTCATAGGGTTGCTATTTCTTTAATAATATTCTATCTTCCCTTTTGTTTTCTCCAGATGGAAAATACAGCTGGATTGAAAAGGAGGAATGTGCCACTCCAGGTGTTAAAAGAGAAGATGAATTCACAGGAGCCCCAAATACCCCGACCACCCAAACATCATACAATGACGATTTGTTCTCGGGCCCCTCCAACCAGGGGCATCGTAACGTTCGTTTAAAGAAGCAACATATATGTATTGAATGTGGGAAATGTTTATCCAGCAAAGCCCACCTCATTGTGCATAAAAGACTTCATACAGGAGAGAAGCCATATTCCTGTTCTGAATGCGGGAAATGTTTTACGGACAAATTGCAGCTTACCAGACATAAGAGCGTGCATACAGGAAAGACGCCATATTCATGTTCTAAATGTGGCAAATGTTTCACTCGCAAATCCTATCTTATCACCCATGAAATGTCTCACACAGCAGAGAAGCCATACTCGAGTTCCGAATCTAGGTCTTGCTTTACGGATGAGTCACAGATTATCAAACACGAAGCGCTATTTACAGAGGAGAGGACGTATTTATGTCCCGATTGCGGGAAAATATTTTTTGAGAAATCACGACTGAGCACCCATTTAAAATCTCACACAGGAGAGAAGCCATACTCTTGTTCCGATTGTGGAAAATGCTTCACTAAGAAAGCGCAGCTCATCGGACATGAACGAGTTCATACAGGAGAGAGGCCGTTCCCGTGTTCTATTTGTGGCAAATGTTTTACCGATAAATCAAACCTAAACAGGCACGAAAGGATTCACACAGGAGAGAAGCCATATTCATGTTATAAATGTGGGAAATCTTTATCCACCAAATCGCACCTCCTCAGGCATCAAAGAACTCATACAGGAGAGAAGCCATAATGTCTGGAATTTGGCTCCTACCCAATCCTGCCTTGATATGTATAAATTAATAATAATAAGCCAAAATTGTTTATTTGGCGTATTTTCTGCATGGAGTAATTTTGCTTTCAGTAGTTTTTCTTACGAGAGTAAGCATTACACAACATATACTGACATCCAGTACTTTTTGTTCGTAAAGTAGAGCTTAAAGTAGCACTATCGCGAAATTGTGTAATATTAAAAGTCGATATAAACACCTTTACTAATAAGAGGAGGGGTCACTTGTAGACCTGAACTGAATAAAACTCCCATCAAGCCTGTGGTTTTCTTCTCCTGGTAGGAATAAAATCCAGGGGTGACAGGTTTAGTCTATGAGGGGTGACAGAGCCTGTCACCTGTGGTTTCCTCCTTCTACTATCAAAGTAAAAAAAACAAACCGGAGTGATATACAAAGTATATATACTAAGTATACCTCTGCTGTCCAACCGCCGCTAACAGTAAAACAACACCTCAACTACTCCTCCCCCCCCCCGACCCCAAGGACAATGCTCCAAGGCCTGGAGAGGGAGAGAAAGGAAAGAATTCTCATCAAGTCCCGTGCAACTTAGAGGGGAGTGTAAACCTAAAACGCAACGAAGTGCACCACAAAAAGAAAGTAATAGACAAAATATAGGTGTGCTCACTTATGAAAGCTAGACACAAAAAGAAAGAGGTGGCTGAGAGGACACTCAGCGCCCACCCTAAAAAGAGGAGCACCACCGAAATACATCCAAAAAATAAAGTTTATTCATGAGAAAAATCAAAAACATAGGCAAAATTTAAAACCAACATGAACACAATACACATTAAAAACAGAGCACCCCCCAACCCAAAGACAACCTTCCTGAATGCGACCAAAATTATATAAAGCCATGTCCCCTTAAAAATATCTACGGGGCCTGTAAATTAATTAATATTTTGTGCCTGCACACAAAAAAAATATTTAATTTAATTACTATTTAGTATTTTTATAATAATCGTCCATGTGAGATATCCCCTCAGGAAAGGAAGATAAGAAAGTCAAAGGATAGAAAAGAAAAGACAGAAGAAAAAGAGAAGAGAATGGGTTCCAGGCCTCCACTTCTCCATTAAAAGGCTAGGCTAGTACCTTAGATTACCAGAAGCTCCCGGTCAAAATGTCTTGGCTGGAAGTGGGATATCCAACTCTCCCAGGTCGCTGGGAAGGGACCAAAGTCCTTCTGCATAGAGGCCGCTATCTTCTCAAAGAACATAACCTCATTGATGTGTGAGATCAGGCTCCCGAAGGGGGTGTCCGGCTTCTTCCAGGAATGTGCTACGAATATATTGGTCCAAATGCACAAACCCCAATGTCCAGATAGTGTGCTATTCCTTTGGTGTCAGCATAAAGAGTGTTATTCCTCCTATAGTCAACATATCTCATCAAATCATATTATTAATTTTATTACCATTTAGTATTTTTATAATCGTCCTTGTGAGATATCCCCTCGGGAAAGGAAGATAAGAAATTCAGAAAGGATAGAAAATAAAAGACAAGAAAAAGAGAAGAGAATGGGTTCCAGGCCTCCACTTAAAGGCTAGGCTAGTACCTTAGATTATCAGAAGCTCCTGGACAAAATGTCTCGGCTGGAAGTGGGATGTCCAACCCTCCCAGGTCGCTAGGAAGGGAGCAAAGTCCTTCTGCATAGAGGCCACCATCTTCTCAAAGAACATAACCTCATTGATGCGTGAGATCAGTCTCCCGGGCTTCTTCCAGCCGATTATGCTACGATTATTTTGGATGCCGTTATAATATGCATTATGAGTCATGCATGGAGTCATTTTAATTTAAGCATAACAAATCTAACCTAATATCAAATAGGGGTAAGTGTATCAAAGTCTGAAATGTACAGGTTGATGTGAGAGCCAGGGTAGGAATGCAGGTTCATGTCACAGTGCAGCCTTCCAGAAATCCCTAAACGGCCCCAAACAAATCCGAGAACAAGGTGACGCTCAGGTCTGTCTGGAAAAATTTGACAAAGGTCAACTTGTAAAACAGAAGCCGCTTGCTTCTACTTCAGCCCCAACACGCAAGGAGGTTGTCTGGATGGGATCAACTCTACTCAAAATGGTCCACAGTGCAGTTTGAATAGCAGTACTCCTGCTTCGAATTCAAAATAGTAAAAGATGCATACAGTGACGGCTAGGACACTACGAGATAAAGAACGTGCACTGGGAACAATTTTGCCAAGATCCAAATACACAAACCCCAACGTCCAGATACATAAAGTGTGCTATTCCTTTGGTGTCGGCATAAAGAGTGTTATTCCTCCTATAGTCAACATATCTTATCAAACAGCCCTGGTCCTGCTATCGAAGTCCCCCTCCCTCCATTGCAGCCAGCGTCACCCAGATTCCCCCCTACCCCAGAATGCTAGAGAATAATGAGAAGCGGACGGGCAGGGTAACTGATCCATGCCTACCCGCCACTGCTGCTTGCACACATATACAACTTTAATTCTTACCTGCATTTCCCATTGCTGGGCGTTGGTTCTGGGTGGGCTGCATGCCCAGCGTCCAATGACAACAATGCACGCCGGCCATAGACACAGGCCATCCGGAAACCTGTGCAGCAACAGGAAGCCCGGTAAGAGTTCTCTGTGTGTATGTGTGTGAGTGGCGGCAACAGTAGCAGTGGCCTCACTATTCTCCAGCATTCCGGGGCAGGGAGAAAGGGATGAGGGTGACGCTGGCTGCAATGGGGAGGGTGGAGACTTTGTTAGCTGTGTCTGTAGCATGGGATCAGGGCTGTGGAGCCTATAACTTCACCTTACCCCACTTTAAAGTGGACCAAAACCTGGGCCAATCGATTCCCTCCCCCCAGGGCATCCAAAATCGGGACGCCCCGCTGTGTGAAACCCCCCAGGTCGCCCCATTATTTTACCATGCTTAAACATAACAAATCTAACCTATTATCACATAGGGGCAAGTCTGATATGAACAGACGTGATGTGAGCCAGGGTACAAATGCTGGCACATGTCACAGAAATTTCTAAAACACCCAAACAAATCAGAGAACAAAATGACGCTCAGGTCTGTCTGGAAAAATTAGACAAAGGTCATCTTGTAAAACTGAAGAACAGAAGCCGCTTGCTTTTACTTCAGCTCCAACATGCAAGGAGGGTGTCTGGATGGAATCACTGCAACTCTACTCAACATAGTCCACAGTGCAGTTTGAATACCTGTACTCCTGCTTCGAATTCAAAAAAATAAAACACGCAGGACAATACAAAAAGAACAATAAATAAGTCAGAGAACGTGCACTGGGAACAGTTTTGGCAAGATGCACTTTAAAATGGTCCAAATACACAAACCAGATAGTGTGCTATTCTTTTGTTGTCGGCATAAAGAGTGTTATCCCTCCTATAGTCAACATATCTCATCAAGATGTGCTCTCCGTGGGTGCCAACAGGTCCAAACTGATAAGGTTAATGTAAGGAAGATCTGCCCTCCCCGGTTACCGTCCAATCTCTCTGCTCCCTTTCTCATCCAAGCTTCTTGAAAAACATGTCCACACAGAACTGGCTCACTATCTGTCTACAAACTCCCTCCAGTCTTGTTTTCGCTCAAGTCACTCCACCAAAATCGTCCTCACCGAAGTCACCAATGATCTACTGAGGGCCAAATCCAAAGGCCACCACTCTGCTCTCATTCTTCTCGACCTATCCCCTGCTTTTGACACAGTTGACCATGCTCTGCTACTCAAGAATCTTTCTTCTCTTGGAATCCAAGTTCTCGCACTCTCTTGGCTCTCCTCCTATCTCTCTCACCGCACATTTAGTGTACCTTACTCTAACACAATTTCCTCTCCCCGCCCTCTGTCTGTTGGTGTACCACAAGGCTCAGTCCTAGGACCCCTACTTTTCGCTGGGCTTCCAATATCCACTTTTATGCAGATGACACTCAGATCTACCTCTCTGGCCCAAATCTCTATTCTCTCGCTTCTCATCTCTTCCTTCATGACATTTCGCTCCATTACACTGAACATGGACAAAACAGAACTGGTCATTTTCCCACCATCTCACTCTCCTCCTGTCTCTAACACCACAATCTCTGTAAATAATCTTACAATAACTGCAACTCATCAAGCTCTGTGCCTGGGCGTCATTCTGGACTCCTTTCTCCCATTCACACTTCACATTCACTCCCTAGCCACCTTCTGTCATCTACTGGCCCCGCCCCTTCCTCACACCTCATATTCACTCCCTAGCCACCTACTGTCATCTGGCCCCGCCCCTTCCTCACACCTCATATTCACTCCCTAGCCACCTCCTGTCATCTCCTGGCCCTGCCCCTTCCTCACATTCACTCCCTAGCCACCTACTGTCATCTCCTGGCCCCGCCCCTATGTCCTTATAGGTTTTCTCTGTTAAACTATAATAAACCCCCAGGCCTAGTCTGACACAGACGGCCGTCCCCTAACAGGGGACGGTGGGGGAGGTTACTTAGCAACCTCCCCGCCGACCAGAGCGACGGTGCCCATCTCACCCAGAGCATCTGTGTGGACAGATGGTGTCCTCGGAGGGGTGAATATGTATGTATTATGATTATTGTGGTTGATATCATGTGTATGTATTGGTATACACATGGTTTAAATTTTCTGTATTGATGACAGCGCTGATGACGTCACCGGTGACGTCAGGCGCGAATTTCGTATTCTCAGTGACCTGATTGGCCACTAGAGGTGTTTATGAACTGTTTCTTATGGCAATCTGTTCTCTTCTTGTACATGTGGTGGGTCCTAATGAAGGGGGCCCCAGTGCACCCCGAAACGTCGACTTATTTCCACAGCTGTAACGTTTACATTTGAACTTCTGATGTAAAGAATACAACTAACTTCTTTTAACTTTTTGGAGTGCTGGTTCTTCACAAACAAACTTGGATATATGTGGCGTCTCCGTGAACCGTGCACCCACACAATACTACTGGTAAGAGTGCGGCAGTCTCCAGAACTATTTGTTGACACAGACGTGTCAACAGGGACGAGATGGCCTAAGAAAGAAAGCATGTATCTGTGTCTGTGTATGTATGTGTGTCTGTGTATGTATGTGTGTGTATGTATGTGTGTGTGTGTATGTATGTGTGTCTGTGTATGTATGTGTGTCTGTGTATGTATGTGTGTCTGTGTATGTATGTGTGTTTGTGTATGTATGTGTGTCTGTGTATGTATCTGTGTATGTGTCTGTGTATGTATGTGTGTCTGTGTATGTATGTGTGTCTGTGTATGTGTCTGTGTATGTATGTGTGTCTGTGTATGTATGTGTGTCTGTGTATGTATGTGTGTCTGTGTATGTGTCTGTGTATGTATGTGTGTCTGTGTATGTATGTGTGTCTGTGTATGTATGTGTGTCTGTGTATGTATGTGTGTCTGTGTATGTATGTGTGTCTGTGTATGTATGTGTGTTTGTGTATGTATGTGTGTCTGTGTATGTATCTGTGTATGTGTCTGTGTATGTATGTGTGTCTGTGTATGTATGTGTCTGTGTATGTATGTGTATCTGTGTATGTATGTGTGTCTGTGTATGTATGTGTGTCTGTGTATGTATGTGTGTCTGTGTATGTATGTGTGTGTATGTATGTGTGTGTATGTATGTGTGTGTATGTATGTGTGTCTGTGTATGTGTGTCTGTGTATGTATGTGTGTGTATGTATGTGTGTGTATGTATGTGTGTCTGTGTATGTATGTGTGTCTGTGTATGTATGTGTGTCTGTGTATGTATCTGTGTATGTGTCTGTGTATGTATGTGTGTCTGTGTATGTATGTGTGTCTGTGTATGTGTCTGTGTATGTATGTGTGTCTGTGTATGTATGTGTGTCTGTGTATGTATGTGTGTCTGTGTATGTATGTGTGTCTGTGTATGTATGTGTGTCTGTGTATGTATGTGTGTTTGTGTATGTATGTGTGTCTGTGTATGTGTCTGTGTATGTATGTGTGTCTGTGTATGTGTCTGTGTATGTATGTGTCTGTGTATGTATGTGTATCTGTGTATGTATGTGTGTCTGTGTATGTATGTGTGTCTGTGTATGTATGTGTGTGTATGTATGTGTGTGTATGTATGTGTGTGTATGTATGTGTGTGTATGTATGTGTGTCTGTGTATGTATGTGTGTGTATGTATGTGTGTGTATGTATGTGTGTCTGTGTGTCTGTGTATGTATGTGTGTCTGTGTATGTATGTGTGTCTGTGTATGTATGTGTGTCTGTGTATGTGTGTGTGTATGTATCTGTGTCTGTGTATGTATCTGTGTCTGTGTATGTATGTGTGTCTGTGTATGTATGTGTGTCTGTGTATGTATGTGTGTGTATGTATGTGTGTGTATGTATGTGTGTGTATGTATGTATGTGTGTGTATGTATGTGTCTGTGTATGTATCTGTGTCTGTTTATGTATCTGTGTCTGTGTATGTATCTGTGTCTGTGTATGTATGTGTGTCTGTGTATGTATCTGTGTCTGTGTATGTATGTGTGTCTGTGCATGTATGTGTGTCTGTGTATGTATGCGTATGTATGTGTGTCTGTGTGGCATCATCAAATATGGTCAACAAGCCCAACTATGTTAAAGTGTGCAAACTTTTGGGTAAGATGTACTGGACAAAAGAAAGGGGGGATCCACAAGCCCCAAAAACCCAAAATAAAGTGGCACCACTCTTAGAAATATACAAACTCAAATGTTTATTCAGTAATGATTAACACAGAAGACAAATTAAAAACCCCTAAAAAACAAATAACCACATACAAACACTAGAGGGTGCTAATGTCAGACTTTCTATTCATTCCATATAAATCCCAATTAACAAGAGCTGCTGCCTGTGCCCTATATCCCAAAGTCCCCCTCCAAAAAGTGCATGTGCCAATAATAACTACAATGTTTTATAAACCATGATAACCCCATGTGCAATATACCTATAATGTGTCAATGAGGACAAATCCGGGTGAAGAGAGGGACAATGGAAACAAACATATAAAGTATCTTACAAATCAATGGTAAATGATGGCTGACAAAGCACTGTACCCCCTGGCCAACGCGTTGCGTGACAGCTATCCCGTCACTTCATCAGGGCAGAATTGTATTGTCTTTTAACTATATGCAGTAAAAGTAAAGCCGACCAAAAAGCCCCCCCCCCCCCCAAAAAAAAAGGGGCAGATGACTTGCTCACCTGTCCAGCGCAGGTACGGATGATCCTGCACTACTGCCGGCTGTGCTGCTGCTTTTGCTAAGTCACTTCCAGGGATAGCGCCAGGTAGTGCCTCGTAGTGGCAGGCAGCGTCTGGCGTCACTTTATGTAGTGGGGTAAAACATTGTTACATGAACCTGTTTGAAGCTGCGGATCAGTGGGCGGTGGTGTCAGTCAATAGCCTCGATTCAAAGACACATTCGTCCGGACTTCCGTAGCTGTCTGTGAAAGTTTTGGTGGGTGTTAGTCTTTTTTTTGCTTTTTTTCGTCCATTTTCTACTCGCACGAACGTTCGGGAAAATGTGTATATGCTCTTTCGATGAACGGAAGCAAATCGGAACATTTCCAAACAAAATCAGAAATTTTCCTTTCGTTCAGATAACTTCCGTTGTTGGGATGGTTTCTGCCTGATTCAGAAAGCTGATTTCCGACGGATCACCACCCTATAAATCCGTTTCATTTCCGATCCACTTACGAGACCTCTGAGGGCTCGGATTGCTATTGTTGAACATGTTTTGCGACTATGCGGAGGAGTCTGCGCGCCTTTAGCACCAAGGCATTGCATGTATCAGCATGGCCGAGGCCATAAATTGTATAGCAATGCATACCTGAATCAATACATTTCATGTATGCCTTATAGATGCATTTTAATGCTGACCTAAATTAGTCCTTAGCATGTACACATTTATTTTCCCACACATCCATATAATTGCTATATTTTTTTAGACTTATGTCCTTTGTGAATTATATTTGGATTGTTGAACTTGAATCTTAATTTGTTGTAGGAGTTATTGTTTTAGTCGGTTACCTTTGCTTTGTGTAATTATTTTATATTTGGTTGCAGGAACTGCAAGATGCGCCACTCGCCCTTGCTCCTGATGCCCGTTCTTTGCCTGCAGAATGCGGGCCAGGGGTTCTCTAATCGGGCACTATGCAAAACCCGGGCCATGGTGGCGAGGGCCCTCTGGATTTTAAATTCCAGATTTAGGTGTTTGGACCATAAGGGGGGGGGGGGCACTGCAGTATGACCCCAACAAGGTTATACCAATATTTTAATTTACGTTTTTTAACAGGGACCACACGTGCCAGAGTGGCACAACTGAGTGTCAGGGTCCTTCAGTTGGTGGGCGAGATGCAGGAGCTGCGCAACTCGTTGGGGACCACAGATGAAGAATAATGTTCTGTGGCCTGCCATCGCTATGTATTTTGTTTTTTATAGTTGTAAAAATGTAAAATTTTCAAAATTTTGGTACATTTTATATTTTATGATGGTCTAAAAAAAATGTCATTTCATTTACAGAATACATTAACACAAAACTAATGGGCCCAGAAATATTTAAAGATGAATATTCACATGACCGAGAAGTGGTTTGGTTGAGCTTTAAGGGGCCAAAAGGGAAGATGGAGGACAGTGCTAAGTGATTTAGCTAAACATTGTAGTAGAAGTGAGGGTGGCAAATATGTAGGCGAGCACTTTAATGAGTTAAGTTTGTAGTGCGCAGGCGCAAGATCGTAAGGATTCCGTCTGGACGATTATTTTTTGAAAAATGGAAACAGAATCTATCGGGAAACGTAAAGGATTCGTTGGAGGATACGATGGGAAAAGGGCAAAAACTAAAGCCTACGCTGTAACATGTGGAAATGAAATGGAAAAGTCTGGATGGAAAATTACATCCTCGTAATTCGTAATCTGCCGTACGAACGGACGGAATCTTTACAGAAGGTTTTCAATGCATGCATAGAATCGCTCGTACACTCATACGAGAACGGAAACATTTCACATAAAAAACAGATCGGCACGAAAATGGAAGTTTTTTTGTGTCTCTCTGAATCGAGACTTTTGTCCAGCAGTCCACAGCTTTCCCCAAGGAATCCCACACTGGATATGGGAACTGCGCAGAGCCCACCAAGATGTTGCGTAACAAGTACAGTGGCAGACGCTGCAGGAGAAACAGACGGTAATAAGGTGCATTTTGTGCTGAAAAACTGCTAGGCCTCCTGTAATAGGACTGCTAGGAAAATCCACTAGACACCGATCCCTTAGTCCTATAACAAGTCCCTAAATTTTGGGGGACAGCTAGCCACAGCAAGCACTTGATCTCGATCAGCTGACACCTTCCCAAATAGGAGGCCATGGCTACTGCAAGTTCAAGTGCATTTTCTATCTAAGGCCATTTTAAAATGCATAAAACTGCATTTTTAATGCACTGCCACTCTCCCAACCCCCCTGCACTGCCACCCTCCCAACCCCCCCTGCACTGCCACCCTCCCAACCCCCCCTGCACTGCCACCCTCCCAACCCCCCCTGCACTGCCACCCTCCCAACCCCCCCTGCACTGCCAAACTCCCAACCCCCCCTGCACTGCCACCCTCCCAACCCCCCCTGCACTGCCACCCTCCCAACCCCCCCTGCACTGCCACCCTCCCAACCCCCCCTGCACTGCCAAACTCCCAACCCCCCCTGCACTGCCACCCTCCCAACCCCCCCTGCACTGCCACCCTCCCAACCCTCCCTGCACTGCCACCCTCCCAACCCTCCCTGCACTGCCACCCTCCCAACCCTCCCTGCACTGCCACCCTCCCAACCCCCCCTGCACTGCCACCCTCCCAACCCCCCCTGCACTGCCACCCTCCCAACCCCCCCTGCACTGCCACCCTCCCAACCCCCCCTGCACTGCCACCCTCCCAACCCCCCCTGCACTGTCACCCTCCCAACCCCCCCTGCACTGTCACCCTCCCAACCCCCCCTGCACTGTCACCCTCCCAACCCCCCCTGCACTGCCACCCTCCCAACCCCCCCTGCACTGTCACCCTCCCAACCCCACCTGCACTGTCACCCTCCCAACCCCACCTGCACTGTCACCCTCCCAACCCCACCTGCACTGTCACCCTCCCAACCCCACCTGCACTGTCACCCTCCCAACCCCCCCTGCACTGCCACCCTCCCAACCCCCCCTGCACTGCCACCCTCCCAACCCCCCCTGCACTGTCACCCTCCCAACCCCCCTGCACTGTCACCCTCCCAACCCCCCCTGCACTGCCACCCTCCCAACCCCCCCTGCACTGCCACCCTCCCAACCCCCCCTGCACTGCCACCCTCCCAACCCCCCCTGCACTGCCACCCTCCCAACCCCCCCCCTGCACTGCCACCCTCCCAACCCCCCCTGCACTGCCACCCTCCCAACCCCCCCTGCACTGTCACCCTCCCAACCCCACCTGCACTGTCACCCTCCCAACCCCCCCTGCACTGCCACCCTCCCAACCCCCCCCTGCACTGCCACCCTCCCAACCCCCCCCTGCACTGCCACCCTCCCAACCCCCCCCTGCACTGCCACCCTCCCAACCCCCCCTGCACTGCCACCCTCCCAACCCCCCCTGCACTGCCACCCTCCCAACCCCCCCTGCACTGCCACCCTCCCAACCCTCCCCTGCACTGCCACCCTCCCAACCCTCCCCTGCACTGCCACCCTCCCAACCCCCCCTGCACTGCCACCCTCCCAACCCTCCCTGCACTGCCACCCTCCCAACCCTCCCCTGCACTGCCACCCTCCCAACCCCCCCTGCACTGCCACCCTCCCAACCCCACCTGCACTGCCACCCTCCCAACCCCCCCTGCACTGCCACCCTCCCAACCCCCCCTGCACTGCCACCCTCCCAACCCTCCCTGCACTGCCACTCTCCCAACCCTCCCTGCACTGCCACCCTCCCAACCCTCCCCTGCACTGCCACCCTCCCAACCCTCCCCTGCACTGCCACCCTCCCAACCCCCCCTGCACTGCCACCCTCCCAACCCCACCTGCACTGCCACCCTCCCAACCCTCCCCCTGCACTGCCACCCTCCCAACCCCCCCTGCACTGCCACCCTCCCAACCCTCCCTGAACTGCCACTCTCCCAACCCTCCCTGCACTGCCACCCTCCCAACCCCCCCTGCACTGCCACCCTCCCAACCCCCCCTGCACTGCCACCCTCCCAACCCCCCCCTGCACTGCCACCCTCCCAACCCTCCCTGCACTGCCACTCTCCCAACCCTCCCTGCACTGCCACCCTCCCAACCCCCCCTGCACTGCCACCCTCCCAACCCCCCCTGCACTGCCACCCTCCCAACCCCCCCTGCACTGCCACCCTCCCAACCCCACCTGCACTGTCACCCTCCCTGCACTGCCACCCTCCCAACCCCCCCTGCACTGCCACCCTCCCAACTCCCCCTGCACTGCCACCCTCCCAACCCTCCCCTGCACTGCCACCCTCCCAACCCTCCCTGCACTGCCACCCTCCCAACCCTCCCTGCACTGCCACCCTCCCAACCCTCCCCTGCACTGCCACCCTCCCAACCCTCCCCTGCACTGCCACCCTCCCAACCCCCCCTGCACTGCCACCCTCCCAACCCCCCCTGCACTGCCACCCTCCCAACCCCACCTGCACTGCCACCCTCCCAACCCTCCCCTGCACTGCCACCCTCCCAACCCTCCCCTGCACTGCCACCCTCCCAACCCCCCCCTGCACTGCCACCCTCCCAACCCCCCCTGCACTGCCACCCTCCCAACCCTCCCCTGCACTGCCACCCTCCCAACCCTCCCCTGCACTGCCACCCTCCCAACCCCCCCTGCACTGCCACCCTCCCAACCCTCCCTGAACTGCCACTCTCCCAACCCTCCCTGCACTGCCACCCTCCCAACCCCCCCTGCACTGCCACCCTCCCAACCCCCCCTGCACTGCCACCCTCCCAACCCCCCCTGCACTGCCACCCTCCCAACCCCCTCCTGCACTGCCACCCTCCCAACCCTCCCTGCACTGCCACTCTCCCAACCCTCCCTGCACTGCCACCCTCCCAACCCCCCCTGCACTGCCACCCTCCCAACCCCCCCTGCACTGCCACCCTCCCAACCCCCCCTGCACTGCCACCCTCCCAACCCCACCTGCACTGCCACCCTCCCTGCACTGCCACCCTCCCAACCCCCCCTGCACTGCCACCCTCCCAACCCCCCCTGCACTGCCACCCTCCCAACCCCCCCTGCACTGCCACCCTCCCAACCCCACCTGCACTGCCACCCTCCCTGAACTGCCACTCTCCCAACCCTCCCTGCACTGCCACCCTCCCAACCCCCCCTGCACTGCCACCCTCCCAACTCCCCCTGCACTGCCACCCTCCCAACCCCCCCTGCACTGCCACCCTCCCAACCCCCCCTGCACTGCCACCCTCCCAACCCTCCCCTGCACTGCCACCCTCCCAACCCTCCCCTGCACTGCCACCCTCCCACCCCCCCCTGCACTGCCACCCTCCCAACCCCCCCTGCACTGCCACCTTCCCAACCCCCCCTGCACTGCCACCCTCCCAACCCCTCCCTGCACTGCCACCCTCCCAACCCTCCCCTGCACTGCCACCCTCCCAACCCTCCCCTGCACTGCCACCCTCCCAACCCTCCCCTGCACTGCCACCCTCCCACCCCCCCCTGCACTGCCACCCTCCCAACCCCCCCTGCACTGCCACCTTCCCAACCCCCGCCCCCCTGCATTTCCACCCTCCCAACCCCCCCCCCCCCCGGACTGCCACCCTCCCAACCCCCCCCCCCCCCGGACTGCCACCCTCCTCTGGGGATGAAGCAGGATGGGGGTTTACAGAGAATAAAAAACCTTACCTGGCCCACGGTCCAGCGCCAGACCCTACTTGAAAATAGGAGGGTGGATCACTGTCATCTTTCCTACAATAACCTGATCTGGCCTGGAATGTCTGTTGGTACCAATGGCAAGCACATCCTGACCTTAAAGTGATATTAAAGGCAAAGGCAATTGTTACTTTTGGCACTGAAGAATAAATGACTTAGAGGCTTATTCATTACTAGCGCCAGGTATCGGCAGATGAGCGTCTGTATAGCGTCGCTTAGGGCGACCGCTAGTAGACGCTCATGTGCATGTACCGGACGCTGTAACAGAGCACCTTGGTCACTGTTGTTAACCTGCCGGCATTGATGAATGTGATATATGTTGGGCGCTGTAACACCAGTACAGCGCTGCAGCGAGTGAAAGGTAGCGCCAGCTCATTGCGTCCGACTCTTGACGCTCCACACCATACTTATCAAAAAACTACACACACAGCGTCGGCGCTCTGGATCTTGGCGCTGTAGCATAGAACGCCAGACACTGTGTGATTAAAGTCTGTATTTGAACACATATCCACCAGTAACGAAGTGAAAACACATGGAATGACATTGTTGTAACATTGTGACATTAACACTTTAATGTCAGACCTGTAATGACAATTCTGCATAAAAATCCAAAAAGTTTTCAAAAATGACTTTTTCTAGGCCCGGAGAGGTGACACAATTATTGGAGAAAAAAATAAATAAAAAAAAAACCCTGTTTAAACAGAAGAAAAGGAACGTCCATTGAAATGTATAGGAGAGCGACAGACAGCGTCAGGTAATACCTGGCGCTCTGGAAGCTTCAGCGCCGGCGCTATACACTGAGGCACCTGTAATAATACATGTGATGCTACATGGCGCTGTTAGAGTCGCTCACCAGATTCACTTTCATAAATGTGGTTTTGCTACAGCGCCCGGCGTTCAACAGAAGCTGCCTGCCGCTACGAGGCGCTACCTGGCGCTATCCCTTCTTAAATAACCCCCTTAGTTACATAGTTAATACGGTTCAAAAAATACATTGTCCATCAAGTTCAACCAAGGGTTGGGTTACAGGAAGGCATCTAAATTATGGACAACAACAGCTTTGGGTAAACAATAAGGTGAACAATGTTATATGTGACTTCCATCAACAGTAACAAGGAACGGCATACCTCCCAAGTGTCCCTGATTTGGGGGGACTGTCCCTCTTTTGAGTCCATGTCCCTCGTTGTTCTCATTTGTCCCTCTTTGGGGTGTAACACGCAGATCTGCACCA
The DNA here is from genome assembly GCA_027917425.1 of Gastrophryne carolinensis. NCBI lineage: Eukaryota > Metazoa > Chordata > Amphibia > Anura > Microhylidae > Gastrophryne > Gastrophryne carolinensis. The sequence continues at coordinate 28,161,520 of CM051237.1, forward strand.
ATAAATGATTCATTTGTCTATTCAAAGTGTTTCTATTGTTGTAACTGTTACATCTTATCTCCTATCAATCCCTCAAAGAGGGGGTATGGCTTCCTCTAGACCTCAATGAGGGGGCGTGGCTTCATCTAGACCTCAATGAGGGGGCGTGGCTTCATCTTGACCTCAATGAGGGGGCATGGCTTCATCTAGACCTCAATGAGGGGGCGTGGCTTCATCTAGACCTCAATGAGGGGGCATGGCTTCATCTAGACCTCAATGAGGGGGCATGGCTTCTTCTAGACCTCAATGAGGGGGCGTGGCTTCATCTAGACCTCAATGAGGGGGCATGGCTTCATCTAGACCTCAATGAGGGGGCGTGGCTTCATCTAGACCTCAATGAGGGGGCATGGCTTCATCTAGACCTCAATGAGGGGGCCTGGCTTCATCTAGACCTCAATGAGAGGGCGTGGTTTCATCTAGACCTCAGTGAGGGGGCGTGGATTCATCTATACCTCAATGAGGGGGCGTGGCTTCATCTAGACCTCAATGAGGGGGCATGGCTTCATCTAGACCTCAATGAGGGGGCCTGGCTTCATCTAGACCTCAATGAGAGGGCGTGGTTTCATCTAGACCTCAGTGAGGGGGCGTGGATTCATCTATACCTCAATGAGGGGGCGTGGCTTCATCTAGACCTCAATGCGGGGGCATGGCTTCATCTAGACCTCAATGAGGAGGCGTGGCTTCATCTAGACCTCAATGAGGGGGCATGGCTTCATCTAGACCTCAATGAGGGGGCATGGCTTCATCTAGACCTCAATGAGGAGGCGTGGCTTCATCTAGACCTCAATGAGGGGCGTGGCTTCATCTAGACCTCAATGAGGAGGCGTGGCTTCATCTAGACCTCAATGAGGAGGCCTGGCTTCATCTAGACCTCAATGAGGGGGCATGGCTTCATCTAGACCTCAATGAGGGGGCATGGCTTCATCTAGACCACAATGAGGGGGCGTGGCTTCATCTAGACCTCAATGAGGGGGCGTGGCTTCATCTAGACCTCAATGAGGGGGCGTGGCTTCATCTAGACCTCAATGAGGGGGCCTGGCTTCATCTAGACCTCAATGAGGGGGCCTGGCTTCATCTAGACCTCAATGAAGGGGCGTGGCTTCATCTAGACCTCAATGAGGGGGCGTGGCTTCATCTAGACCTCAATGAGGGGGCGTGGCTTCATCTATACCTCAATGAGGGGGCGTGGCTTCATCTAGACCTCAATGAGGGGCGTGGCTTCATCTATACCTCAATGAGGGGGCGTGGCTTCATCTAGACCTCAATGAGGGGGCGTGGCTTCATATAGACCTCAATGAGGGGGCGTGGCTTCATCTAGACCTCAATGAGGGGGCGTGGCTTCATCTAGACCTCAATGAGGGGGCGTGGCTTCTTCTAGACCTCAATGAGGGGGCGTGGCTTCATCTAGACCTCAATGAGGGGGCGTGGCTTCATCTAGACCTCAATGAGGGGGCGTGGCTTCATCTAGACCTCAATGAGGGGGCCTGGCTTCATCTAGACCTCAATGAGAGGGCGTGGTTTCATCTAGACCTCAGTGAGGGGGCGTGGATTCATCTATACCTCAGTGAGGGGGCGTGGCTTCATCTAGACCTCAATGAGGGGGCGTGGCTTCATCTAGACCTCAATGCGGGGGCATGGCTTCATCTAGACCTCAATGAGGAGGCGTGGCTTCATCTAGACCTCAATGAGGGGCGTGGCTTCATCTAGACCTCAATGAGGAGGCGTGGCTTCATCTAGACCTCAATGAGGAGGCCTGGCTTCATCTAGACCTCAATGAGGGGGCATGGCTTCATCTAGACCTCAATGAGGGGGCGTGGCTTCATCTAGACCTCAATGAGGGGGCGTGGCTTCATCTAGACCTCAACGAGGGGGCGTGGCTTCATCTAGACCTCAACGAGGGGGCGTGGCTTCATCAATCCCTCAATGAGGGGGGCGTGGCTTCATCTAGACCACAATGAGGGGGCGTGGCTTCATCTAGACCACAGTGAGGGGGCGTGGCTTCATCTAGACCTCAATGAGGAGGCGTGGCTTCATCTAGACCTCAATGAGGGGGCGTGGCTTCATCTAGACCTCAATGAGGGGGCCTGGCTTCATCTAGACCTCAATGAGGGGGCCTGGCTTCATCTAGACCTCAATGAAGGGGCGTGGCTTCATCTAGACCTCAATGAGGGGGCATGGCTTCATTTAGACCTCAATGAGGGGGCGTGGCTTCATCTAGACCTCAATGAGGGGGAGTGGCTTCATCTAGACCTCAATGCGGGGGCCTGGCTTCATCTTGACCTCAATGAGGGGGCATGGCTTCATCTAGACCTCAATGAGGGGGCATGGCTTCATCTAGACCTCAGTGAGGGGGCATGGCTTCATCTAGACCTCAATGAGGGGGCATGGCTTCATCTATACCTCAATGAGGGGGCGTGGCTTAATCTAGACCTCAGTGAGGGGGCATGGCTTCATCTAGACCACAATGAGGGGGCATGGCTTCCTCTAGACCTCAATGAGGGGACATGGCTTCATCTAGACCTCAATGAGGGGGCGTGGCTTCATCTAGACCTCAATGAGGGGGCGTGGCTTCATCTAGACCTCAATGAGAGGGCGTGGCTTCATCTAGACCTCAATGAGGGGGCGTGGATTCATCTAGACCTCAATGAGGGGGCGTGGCTTCATCTAGACCTCAATGAGGGGGCGTGGCTTCATCTAGACCTCAATGAGGGGGCATGGCTTCATCTAGACCTCAATGAGGGGGCATGGCTTCATCTAGACCTCAATGAGGGGGCAATAAATTAAATAATTCTTTAACAGGGTGTGGCCTAATTTAACTAATGTCCCTGTTTCCTACCATGAAAAGTTGGGAGGTATGAGGAACACCGGTCTGAACTGAAGGTGGCTTACATAGAGGCGAATGTATTGCACTAATGGAGGGGTCCTCAGTCCTCCTCCTCCTCGAGGGCTCAAGCAGAGCAGGTTTGCGGCTCTGTAGCACGGCCTGAGCACTACATACAGGACTGGTGCCTAATGGACAGACATGCTGCCCCGCAAATGTTATGGCCTTGGCAGTTAAACCGGACCTTCAGCATGATTTATTGAAAAGCTCAAACCCTTAGAAAATGATTCCCCAGCATCTAAAATTAATATATTTTACGTTTTTAGTCACTTATGTGAGCAATCTGTATGTACAGGGTGTGGGAAACATATAAGATAGGCTCTTATTCAGGGTGAGGGTCCGGATTAATGTGAGCAATCTGTATGTACAGGGTGTGGGAAACATATAAGATAGGCTCTTATTCAGGGTGAGGGTCCGGATTAATGTGAGCAATCTGTATGTACAGGGTGTGGGAAACATATAAGATAGGCTCTTATTCAGGGTGAAGGTCCGGATTAATGTGAGCAATCTGTATGTACAGGGTGTGGGAAACATATTAGATAGGCTCTTATTCAGGGTGAAGGTCCGGATTAATACGAGCAATCTGTATGTACAGAGTGTGGGAAACCCATAAGATAGGCTCTTATTCAGGGTGAAGGTCCACTTTAATAGCCAAGTTCGGGTATGTACAGCTGGAGGGGAGCACATGGAAGGAAGCACCTGGGACTCTATTCCCATACCTACCAACTTTTTGATGTGGGAAAGAGGGACATTTGTTAAATTAGGCCACGCCCCCTCATTGGGGGATGGATAGGAGATAGGGTGTAACATTTACAACAATATAAACACATTGAATAGGCAAATTAATCATTTATTAATGCAGGTCTGCATGTTACACCTCAAGGAGCGCAAATAAGAACAACGAGGGAGAGCAAAAGAGGGACAGTCCCTCCAAATCAGGGACACTTGGAAGGTATGTGTTTCAATACTGTGATTGGACTACAAGAAAATGGCGACGAAGCCCCGGACACCCGAGGTATATTTTGCACATATTGTAGTATTATTGCTATGTGATTACGGGTATGCTTTAATTATAGTTATGTTATTTATGTAACGTTATAATGATGATACTTGCTATTAGACGTATCCTCACTGCAGCAGCCATTTTCTCGTAGCCCTCTACTGTTCGAGCATTCGTAGCCGAGTGCTGTCCTCAGTAGTGGAGGCGGCCATCTTGCTGTAGTCCAGTGAAGGCGCAGCCGGTAGAGGTAACAATGGCTTCCTTTCTCTCATATTGCTGCAGACCGGTTATTGCCGCTGTTATTGTGATGGCTGCTGTTATAATATTTATTATATGTGTGTATACGGGTGTTATGTGTGGGGGAGGCAGCCAGAGGAGTCAGAGTAGGTTAGTAATGGGGTGCACCCCTATATGAGGTATAATGGGCATTGGCTCTTCCCATGGGGGTAGCAGTAAGGTGGAGGCAGAGTGGGTTAGTAATGGGGTGCACCCCTATATCAGGTATAATGGGCATTGGCTCTTCCCATGGGGGTAGCAGTAAGGTGGAGGCAGAGTGGGTTAGTAATGGGGTGCACCCCTATATCAGGTATAATGGGCATTGGCTCTTCCCATGGGGGTAGCAGTAAGGTGGAGGCAGAGTAGGTTAGTAATGGGGTGCACCCCTATATCAGGTATAATGGGCATTGGCTCTTCCCATGGGGGTAGCAGTAAGGTGGAGGCAGAGTAGGTTAGTAATGGGGTGCACCCCTATATCAGGTATAATGAGCATTGGCTCTTCCCATGGGGGTAGCAGTAAGGTGCAGGCAGAGTGGGTTAGTAATGGGGTGCACCCCTATATCAGGTATAATGGGCATTGGCTCTTCCCATGGGGGTAGCAGTATGGTGGAGGCAGAGTGGGTTAGTAATGGGGTGCACCCCTATATCAGGTATAATGGGCATTGGCTCTTCCCATGGGGGTAGCAGTATGGTGGAGGCAGAGTAGGTTAGTAATGGGGTGCACCCCACCCCTGTTTCAGGTATAATGGGCATTGGCTCTTTCCACTCCTAAAGGGCATTTGTGCCCACACCATGGGGTCCTACAGTTGCCCACAGCATGTTGCCCTTCCTTGTGTTCGCTGTGTGAACCCCCCCCCCCCCCAAATCAGCAGTAACAGCTTACCTTTCCATGGTCCTATGATGCATGCACAGGCTCTCGTTCAATCAGAGCCATTTGCCATGCCCATGCACCATTGGACCTGGGAGAGGTAAGCTGTTGCTGCTGATCTGGGGGTTTCACCCTGTGGGGAATGCCGGATTGTCTTGCCCCTGAACCACATAAAACCTGGGACAGTTAAGTTTTCTTTCTCACAGTGGCAGTGAATGGAGGAGGCGGAGCTTTACAGCTAAAACAGGCGCCATTATCTGGGATCAGAGTGAAGCAGGAGCAGTGGAAATAGGCAAAAGGTGGGGGGCAGCAATTCAGAGGATGCCAGTTAAAAATGTGGGTTTTGGTCCGCTTTAAGCTCCTCTGTGAAGAGGATTTCCAAGCAAAATCGACTGAAGCCCCTCCCCCCCCCGTGCTATTGTAGCAAGGGGGCGTCCCCTATCACCACTCGTCACTGCTGTGTTGCGGTGTTGATAAGTGACGGGGAAGGGGGCTGTGCTATCATAGCAAAGGCACCTCCAGTCAATTTTGAATGAAGGTCCTCTTTAGCCCCTTAGGTCAAGAGGACCGAAACCCCCCTAAAAAAGTGGACCAAAACCCAATATTTTGACCATCCTGGGTTTTGGTCCTTCCCCCCCCCCCCCCCCCGTGGCACACTGATCGGGGATGCCCCGCTGACTGCTGAGTGCTCTTCCCGGTCCTACGGCTGCATGTCCAATCGGCGCGGCCAGACGCTGACCCCCCTCGCCGTCTAAGCCAGCGGCTCCGAGCGTGCTGGTGGACGCGCCCCCCCCCCCCCCCCCCGCTTCCGTGGTCATTCACAAATGCCTGGCACGGGCACGCACCCTGCTACAGGGATAGCGGGGATGCGGCTAGCGGAAAGCAAGGTAAGCGTACGGGGTGACTTGGGGGGGGGGAGGGGTTCACACATCCCGATTTTGGATGCTCCGGGGGGGAGGGAATCAATAAGATTCCCTGGCCAAGCGCACTGGGTTTTGATCCACTTTAAAGTGGACCAACACCCGATGCTGATCGGCCCGGGAATCTATAAGATTGACCCTCCCCCCCGATCAGGTGTGAACCCCCCCCCCCCCCCCCCCCCCGGAAAGCCTCTTAATGCCTACCTCTTCCTGGATCCAGCGGCGCATGCGCGAGCCAACGCCGCCGCTCGTGCATCACTTTAGCAGGGCGCGCAACCGCGCCGGCTGTTCGTGCGCCCTGTTAGAGGGAAGCGCGAGCGCGGTGGCGGCCTCGCTCCTCTTGTCCGTCGGCGGGGATTGGTGGAGCGAGTCACGTGGGAGCGGGGACAGGTAAGTTTTAGGGGCTTTCTGGGGGGTTTCACACAGCAGGGCACCCCCCCCCCCATCGGGGTGCCCCACCGAAGTGGGACCAAAACCCAGGATAGTCAAAATCCTGGGTGTTGGTCCACTTTAACACAGCAATTTTTAAAAATCACTTGGACGGGATGACAGAGATCCCCATACTGACCTCGATCCAGCGTCCCATGGTGTAGGTGCCGGGACCTTGCCGGCATCCCCTGCCCCAAACCACTTCAAGCATATGTAAATGGTTGGTGGCGGGTGCACACAGTGGGAGGAGCGCGGTAAAGAATTCAGTGACTGCTCATTGGAGGAGAGCCCACACATGCACCGTGGAAGGTTGCTGGATGCCTCCCATTGGCTGCTGCGCACCTGGCATCAGCTATTCAGATATGCCCGGCAAGGGTGCACCGATCTAATGGAGGAGCGCTGGGGAGGGCCACGGGTGGGGCACCATAGGAAACCAGTGGTTTCACCTGGCGGGGTATCCCAAATCGGGGCCCTGGAGACTTTCGGCGCTGGTATGAGTGGGTTATGATTTGTGATGAGCGCGTGCAAGAAGAGCCAATCATGTGACTTTATCTCCTCCAGTGACTGAGCTCTGCCTGGCGACTGATACACAGAGGAGCAGAGATGCCACAATGGAGGAACAGCATCTTCTCCCATCACAAGGTAAGAGGTGAGCGTGAATGCAGGACACCTGCAAGTGTCTTCTGACTGTGCCGCTCTGCATTCTGGGATTGCTGTCCTTTTCCCGACCCCCAGCTCTGCTCTGTCTGTGCAAAGCACAGCTATAACCCCGCCCCCTGCACTTTTGCCCCCTCTATGTATGTGATGCTTCTGAGCCAAGATGGCAGGTTCCGCATCCTAGAGTCCTGAACAGAGTTGCAGCTCAGTGGGGGAAAGAATAAAAAGTAAGCGACTAAAATCTATTTATTTTAGATGCTGGGGGATAGTTTTTTTTTTTAGGGGTTTGGGCTTTTCACGAAATGATGCTGAAGGTCCGGTTTAAAGTGGACCAACACCCGATGCTGATCGATTCCCGGGCCGATCAGCATCGTGAAACCCCCCAGAAAGCCCCGAAATCCCTACCTGCCCCTCGATCCAGCAGCGCATGTGCGAGCCGGCGCTCTCGCATCCCTCTAGCAGGGCGCACACCCGCGCCGCCCGTTTGTGAATGGCCGGCGCGGGCGCGCTCCCTGTAAGAGTGACGTGCGGTAGGCGGTGGCGGCGGGCGCGCTCGCTTGTCCGTCAGCGGGGATCGGCTGCAGCGGTCACATGGGAGCGGGGTGAGGTGAGTTTTAGAGGCTTTCTGGGGGGTTTCACACAGCGGGGCCGATCGGGGTGCCCCGGGGAAGTGCACCAAAACCCAGGATAGTGAAAATCCTAGGTGTTGGTCCACTTTAAGGCCTATTTCTCTTAATATGTGGCCTGAATCTTACATCTCTCATCTTTATTCTTAGACTTCACAATGAGAAGTGTGAAAACAGAGGAGGAGGACGTATTCATGAAGATTAAAGAGGAGGGAATCCTCATACAAATCTGTCCGGGTAAGTAATAAGCCTTTTTTTTTTTTTTATTTATATATTCTTTATTTATCAGTTTTCAAGTTTTCAAAACAGAAAGGAAGGACAATAACATGACATATAAAATACACGGTGATAGATCAGTACATAGCAGTATCATCATCCAATAGGTCAAGGGTGCCTAGGGGGGGTCAATTGAGAGGCCCGGTGCCCCCCCGATGTGTCGCCAAGCGAGCCCTGGCAACTACCAGTCACGTCTCCCACCGTCCTGCCGCAGCTCGATCTACAAAGCCAAGCGGCACCTCGAGGGGCCAGTTTGTGGACGCAGTAACAAGTCGGGGACCGCCGCTCAGACCCATCATCGAGCCCCCCACGACAGGCCAAGAGACAGTCAATGCATTGCCAATGGACCACTAAGACTAAGCCATCTCAAAACAGTTAGGTAATTTTTAATTTTTTTTTTTAATGCATAGATGGCCATTGTATGCTTGGGCACACATAGGAATTCGTCCTCCGCATTTAACCCATCCGTGCAGTGAGTGTACACATGTCCGGAGCGGTGGGCTGCCCTAATAATGGCGCCCGGGGAGCGGTTGGGGGGTTAGGTGCCTTGCTCAAGAGCACTTCAGTCATGTTCCAGGATTTGAACCTGCCACCCTCCGGTTGCAAGTCCGCTCCCTTACCTCTAGGCCACAACTGCCCCTTAAGGTAGAATGTATAGTAAGCAAAAACAGGTGAGGTGAGGACATACAGGGGGATGTAGGAGTGGGCGAGGGGGGGGATGGAAGAGTGGGGAGAAAGAGGGGGAAGCGGGGGGGAAGTCCAAAGAAGAAAACAGACAATTTGGTTCTCTACACCACTATACCACCAACAGGTCGCTATATTCTTTTGACATTGTAAAATCAACCCAGTGAGTCCATTTTATCCTGTGGTAATAAGCCTTAAACCGGACCTTCAGCGTGATTTAATGAAAAGCCCAAACTCTTAAAAAACGGTTCCCCAGCATCTAAAATTAATATATTTTACGTTTTTAGTCACTAACTTATTATTCTTTCCCCCACTGGGCTGCAACTCTGTTCAGGAATTTAGGATACGGGCGCCGCCATCTTGACTCAGAAGCATCACACTTACTGAGGAGAGGAGAGTGGGATAAGGTACAGGGGGGTGGGTTATAGCTGTGCTTTGCTCAGACAGAGCAGAGCTGGGGTCAGGTAAAGGTCAGCAATCCCAGGATTCAGAGCAGCACAGTCAGGAGGCACTTCCTGTCTGCAGGCTGCCTGATAAGATGGCGGCTTCCATGAGCCGCCATCTTGGATGTTTAAAGGCTCATAACATGCAGTAGATGCAGGTAGGATGATTTTTAATGTGGCCAATCTGTATGTACAGGGTGTGGGAAACATATAAGATAGACTCTTCTTATTCAGAGTGAAGGTCCGGATTAATGTGGCCAATCTGTATGTACAGGGTGTGGGAAACATATAAGATATGCTCTTATTCAGGGTGAAGGTCCGCTTTAATACTTCCTCCAATAGGATGGCCGCTGCCATATGTCTCTATATATCTTTATTTATTGACAGACCCCGGAGAGGCCATAGTGGGGAATGTGAAAACGGAGGAGGAGGAGGAAGATGTGTTTGAAAAGAGTAGAGAAGAGGAGATGTCTCTACAGATCAGCCCAGGTAAGTAATAAACCCATAACCCCCCCCCCTAGTGTCCTGATTTGCCCGGGACATTTACGGGATGCCCCAGCATGTGCCGCCACAGTGGGGGTAGTAACCGGGGTAGTGCGGCAGCATGAGCAGAACGCCCGTCTTCTGGCCGGGGGAGGAGGAGGTGGTTTGTCAGGCCCAACCACGACTGGAGAAAAAAGAAAATGAACTGAGCTGCAGTGAGTGCAAAGACCGGGGGCATCCCACGCCCCATAAACTTGAGAAAAAAGGCTCAGCGGTCAGCACTCCTTGAAATGTAACTTTTAACGGTATTCTCGTTAAAAATGCTAATACAAAAAAACAGCGGTAAAATAGTCAAAAAAATCAAGTCCCGGCAGCGACGCGTTTCGGACAGCATGTGGTCCTTAATCATCGATCAATAAGCAAGAAAATATAGACATTTATATATAAAAATGACACCAACCACTACTGGGCCAATGATGGAGGAGTGGGGCGGAGCGGACGTTCTTTTGGGGGCGGGGCACAACTGCAGTGTACCGCGGGCTGGGCTCAGTGCTGAAGACAGGGAAGCTGGAGAGGGAGAGGCAAAGAAAAAAAAGCTGCCCCCAGCCACCGGGGACTTTTCATTTTTAGCTGGGCAGGAGCGGATTGACCTCTACCTTTTTCTTTCAACCTTCCTTCCCCATCTCTCTCTCTTTCTTTCTCCCTGCTTTCCTTTTCGTGTCCTCTCTTGCTTTTTTTATTTGTCCCTTCCTTCTTTTTCTCTTCCTCTTTCTTTCTCCCCATCGTTTCTTAACGTCCCCTTTTCTCTTTCTCTTTTGTTTTCTCTTTCCTTCCTCTTTTCCCTCCCGCTTTCCCTCCTTTCTGCATTTCTTCTCTTTTTTTTCTTCTCCCACTCCTTCCTTCCTTCTTTTTCTCTTCCTCTCTTTCTCCCTCCCTACCTTTCTCACTGTGTTCCTTTTTTTCCCTGTCTTCCCTGCCTCTCTCTCTTTCTCTCTCTCCACAATACATTATCCTATCTCTTTCTTAACGCCCCTTTTCTCTTTCTTTTTTGTTCTCTCTCTTTCCTTCCTCTTTTCCCTCCCTCCTTTCCTTCCCGCTCACCCTCCTTTCTGCATTTCTTCTGTCTTTTTTCTTCTCCCACTCCTTCCTTCCTTTCTTTTTTTCTCACCTTCCTTTGCTTTTCCTTTGTTCAGTTCTCACTTCCTTCTTTCCCTTCCCTCCCCACTTCTTACTCCATTCCTCCTCTCCTCTCTCCTTCCCGTCTCTTTTCTCTCTCTTTTTTATTTCTTTCTTTCTCGCTCCTCATCTCCCTCCCCTCTTTCTTCCTCTTCTTTCTCCCTTTCTCTTTTATTTCACTCATTATTTCTATACTTTCTATCTTATCTTTCTCTCTTTCGCTTTTTTTCATTACCTCTCCCACTTTTGTTTTCCGTCTCTTCCCTGCTTCACTCAATTCCTTCTTTTTTTCCCTTCTCTCTCTTTCTCATTTTTTTCCTCTCCTTTACTTTCTTTTCTCTTCCTCCTATCTCCTTTTTTTCTTTTTTTTTCTCTTAATTTCTTTTTCTCTGTTCCCCACCCCCCTCTCTTTCTTTTTCCCTGTTCTCTTCCTTTCTTTTGTCTTCTCCCTCTTCTCATACTATCACACTATTGTATGCGTGTGTGTGTGCGGGGGGGCTTGCCAGTATTATTATTATTATTATGTCATTCTTAGGTGGTGTTTCCCTTTATGGGCGTGGCTTAATTGTAAAATAAATAATGGCCTGGCACGCTATGCACGCAGCCACGTGTCCCTCTTTCTGGCTTTCAAATGTTGGGAGGCGTGCGAAACCTTCTGCTGGAAATTCTCCTGTTCAGTTTCTACACTTACCCCGGACCTTCACCAGGATTTACTGAAAAGCTCAAACCCTTATAAAACGATTCCCCAGCATCTAAAAGTTAATATATTTTACGTTTTTAGTCACTTACTTATTATTCTTTCCCCCACTGGGCTGCAACTCTGTTCAGGACTTTAGGATACGGGCGCCGCCATCTTGACTCAGAAGCATCACTTACTGAGGAGAGGAGAGTGGGATAAAGTACAGGGGGTGGGGTTATAGCTGTGCTTTGCTCAGACAGAGCAGAGCTGGGGTCAGGAAAGGGACAGCAATCCCAGAATGCAACAGAGTCAGAAGACACTTCCTGTTTGCAGGCTGCCTGATGTTCCATGAGCCGCCATCTTGGATGTTTAAAGGCTCATAACATGCAGTAGATGCAGGTAGGATGATTTTTAATGTGAGCAATCTGTATGTACAGGGTGTGGGAAACATATAAGATAGGCTCTAATTCAGGGTGAAGGTCCGGATTAATGTGAGCAATCTGTATGTACAGGGTGTGGGAAACATATAAGATAGGCTCTTGTTCAGGGTGAAGGTCCGGATTAATGTGGACAATCTGTATGTACAGGGTGTGGGAAACATATAAGATAGGCTCTTGTTCAGGGTGAAGGTCCGGATTAATGTGAGCAATCTGTATGTACAGGGTGGGGGAAACATATAAGATAGGCTCTTATTCAGGGTGAAGGTCCGGATTAATGTAAGCAATCTGTATGTACAGGGTGTGGGAAACATATAAGATAGACTCTTATTCAGGGTGAAGGTCCGGATTAATGTGGGCAATCTGTATGTACAGGGTGGAGGAAACATATAAGATAGACCCTTATTCAGGGTGAAGGTCTGGATTAATGTGAGCAATCTGTATGTACAGGGTGTGGGAAACATATAAGATAGGCTCTTATTCAGGGTGAAGGTCCGGATTAATGGCAATCTGTATGTACAGGGTGTGGGAAACATATAAGATAGGCTCTTATTCAGGGTGAAGGTCCGGATTAATGTGGACAATCTGTATGTACAGGGGAGGAAACATATAAGATAGGCTCTTATTCATGGTGAAGGTCCGCTTTAAATGTCCCTCGTACGTTTCATGACAGAAGCTTCTCTCATCTTTTCCCACAGGCCCCGTGTATACGATACTGAAAAACGTGAAAAGCGAGGAGGAGGAAGAAGTATTTGTGAGGGTTAAAGAGGGGTCAGGCCCTTCGCGGCTCAGCCTGGGTGAGTAATAATTCTAGAATGGCCCGGTTCAGTGGTTAGTGTAGCGTCACATACATCTCAGTACAGACCCCAGGGACACCTGAGGTGGAGGCTGAGGAGGTGGACGTGGGTGTAGTGACGTATAAACAGGAGGATGTGCCTCTGCAGATCAGCTCAGAAATCTGGGAATGTCGTTCTGTGGATGTCCTGCTGGGGGCCCTGCGCTGCTATTCTGCATAGTCGCTGTTCCAGGGGCCACCAATGGCTGCCATCATGGTATACAGGCCGTTATATATCCGTCACCCCGACTGCCTCCCCATTCAATAAAGCACCAAGAAGGGGCTCACCCGTTACTGACCACGCCAACAGAGACAGTTATACATATCCACATATTTTTCAAAAGATACAAAATATACTTTATTATCATTAAATACAAATTAAAAAAGAGAGTTATTTTACAACAATTTATACAAATCAATGATTTTTGTGATATTAAAAACAGAGCACAATTTCCACTACGTTTACACTTTACAACTAATATATTAATTATCAATATTATAATATTTAACCAGTATATTAGATGAAATCCAAGAATAATAATAACACAAGAAACTGATTTATTTGTATGTTACTTGTAGCAATACTTATCAATTTTAATGGGTACTGAAGAAGCCACAAAGGGCGAAACTAGTCTACCCAGACGAAAAGAAGAAAAAAGTATAAACCAATCTTCTCTCATCATTGACTGTAATTGTAGTGGAAATTGTGCTCTGTTTTTAATATCACAAAAATCATTGATTTGTATAAATTGTTGTAAAATAACTCTCTTTTTTCATTTGTATTTAATCATAATAAAGTATATTTTGTATCTTTTGAAAAATATGTGGATATGTATAACTGTCTCTGTTGGCGTGGTCGGTAACGGGTGAGCCCCTTCTTGGTGCTTTATTGAATGGGGAGGCAGTCCAAGGACTCCCACGTTCAAATCAATTTCTTCAACACCAAAAGTGTTATATTTCCATTGAGGTGTGTTTATTCCACCATCTTATAAGTATAAAACACGTACCAGAAAAAAACGCCTTGTAATCGATAGCAAATAATTTAGTTCCTCCTTAAAGTGGACCAACACCCAGGGGGGATCGGCCCGGGAATATTTAAGATTCCCGGGCCGATCAGATCCCTCCCCGCGGGGCATCCGAAATCGGGATGTCCCGAGGGGTGAAACCCCGTAGGACGCCCATAAACCTTACCTTAACCCCGTTCCAACGGCGCATGCGCGGGCCGCTTCTCGCGCTTCCCTCTTGCAGGGCGGCCGTTTGTGAATGGCGGGCGCGTTCCCTGTAAGAGGGACGCGCGAGACGCAGCCTCCAGCGCTCAGAGCCGCTGTGGTTGGACGCTGCTTGTACGTGCATACCACAGCGGCTCTCAACGCTCTGATTGGACGAGCGCCCGCATAGGAGCAGGGTGAGGTGAGTTTTTTTAGGGCGATCTGGGGTGTTTCACCCCGCGGAAGTGGACCAAAACCCAGGATAGTCAAAATCCTGGGTGTTGGTCCACTTTAAGGATTGGGATCTGCTACTCTCAAATTCATCCACTTTTTCACGTCTTAAAGTGGACCAACACCCAGGATTTTCACTATCCTGGGTTTTGGTCCACTCCCGCGGGGCACCCCGATCGCCCTAAAACACTCACCTCACCCCGCTCCTACGCGAATGCTCGTCCAATCAGAGCGCTCGGAGCCGCTGTGGTATGTACGGACAAGCGACAGACAACCACAGCGGCTCTGAGTGTGCTGGAGGCCGCGTCTCGCGCTTCCTTCTAACAGGGAGCGCGCCCACACTGGCTGTTTGTGAATGCGGTGCGCGCCCTGCTAGAGAGAAGCGCGAGATGCAGCTCGCGCATGCACCGTTGGAACGGGGATAAGGTTTCTGGGCGTCCTGCGGAGTTTCACACAGCGGCGATTTCGGATGCCCCGCGGGGAGGGATCTGGTCTATAAGATTCCCAGGCTGATCTCCCCCCTGGGTGTTGGTCCACTTTAATGGCAATAAAAACGGGTCATATGATATTTTTACATCAAGCATTCGCTCCATATGTAATGTTGATTTGCAATAAAAAACAAAAACGCCGACATAGTGTAAAATTGCGCAGATTCCTGGTTCAATTGCCCCCACTATGCAATGCTCACCAAATATATGGATAAAATCCAGCATATAGTCCCGCGGAGTGACTGATATATAACCGGCTGTGGCTATATACCAAAACTTGCTGCATCTTGTTGGGACTGCTGTGGCTACAGTTCTGATATTACTCGTAGCGAGTGGACGTTTAATCTCCAGATTCTAATTGTTATATTGTTAACTAATAGCGCAACCTTAAATATATTACCTTATATTACTAAATGGATGCCATCGGCCCTCGTTATCTCCTACACCTGGCCAAGGAGCTTTATATACTTTCCTCTCCTCACTAACAGGACTCTGTTTAGTTTCTTCCTGCTTCATATCTGTGAGCTGATAGGCCTCCTTTTTTCTTGCCTTCTGACAGGCTTCCTGGTCTTCGAGCTCACTGGCCATTATGCCCTCAGGGCTCCTAGGCTCTCATTCTTCTTATGTGTCTTTGACCAAGCAGGCTTCTTATTCTTCTCCTAGAGACTGCTGGTATTTAAAGTGGACCAACACCCTCTCCTGATCTATAAGATTCCCGGATCGATCATCTCCCTGTGTGAAACCCCCCCCAGATCCCCGAAAATCCTACCTGATCCTCGTTCAGGGGCGCATGCGTGGGCCACCGCCGCCTCCCGCGCGTCCCTCTAGCAGGGCGCACACCCATTCGCAAACGGCCGGCGCGGGCGCGCTCCCTGCAACAGGGACGCGGGGGAGGCGGCGGCCCGTGCTCAGCTTGTCCGTTGGCGGCAATTGGACAAGCAAGTCACGTGGGAGCGGGGTCAGGTGAGTTTTCGGGGCTTTCTGGGGGGTTTCACACAGCGGGGCACCCACGATCGGGGTGCCCCACCGAAGTGGACCAATACCCAGGATAGTCAAAATCCTGGGTGTTGGTCCACTTTAAAGAAGCACTATTGCGAAAAAATGGCCCAATGATAAAAATCCATATAAATATGCTGGATGAAGGGAGGAGAGGTCACCTATACATCTGGCATCAAGAAATTTCCAGCCAGGCTTGTTTTTTATTTTTATTAATGGAAGGAAAAGTAAATCGGGTGACAGGTTCTGTCACCCCGGATACACTAAACCTGTCACCCCTGGTTTTTTATTCCTACCAGGAGAAGAAAGCACAAGCCTGGAAGGAGTTTTGTTCAGTTTGGGTTTATAAGTGACCCCTCCTCTCATTAGCCAACACGTTTATATGGGGTTTTAATATTACACAATTTCAGGATAGTGCTCCTTTAAGTATTAAAGTGGACAAAAAACTCATTGCGATCTTATAGATTCCCAGGCCGAACGAATCCCTCGCCCCCAAGGGCTTCCAAAATCAGGATGCCCTGCTGTGTGAACCCCCAGACCCCCCCCCAGGTCGCCCCATACACTTACCTTCTTTCCCGGCCCCACGTTGCATGCAGGAGCTGTGGCCGCCTCCCCGTTATCCCTCTAGCAGGGTGCGCGCCTGCTCCATGCATTTGTGAATGGCCGGCGCGGGCAAGCTGCCTGTTAGAGGGAAGCGGGGGATGTGGCCGCCGGTGCGCTTAAAGCCTTAGACGACGTGACGTCAGCGGCTCCGAGCACGCTGATTGGACGAGCGGCCGCGCATGCGCCGTAGGACCGGGAGGAGGTGAGTTACCTTTGGCGATCTGAGGGGTTTCAAGCAGTGGGGCACCCCAATCTGGGGGAAAGGATAGTCAAAATCCTGGGTTTTGGTCCACCAAGTTATTTGCGGTTAAGTGCAACGCCAGCACTTTGGGGGGATCCTGATATTGATTTGTTTGTCCAATGGCGTAGCACTTTCCCCAGGTGCAGCAGGTCAGGGGGAGCCGTTTCGGATCTTTGCCCCCCGGGTGCCAGAAAGCCTAGTCTAGTCTTAGTTGTTGAAGTAGGAGGAGTATGATGTATAATTAATATTTGCTGCACATTAATCTCTAATATTTCTATTAAAGATTAATACTATAAATATCGCAGATATCAATAGTCATATCAGCTTAGCGACCACTAATCCGACAATGGTCGCTGAGGCTGTCCCCATACATCCAGTGAAATGTCCCAAGAAGAGATATATTCAATACCTTAAAGTGGACCAACACCCAGGATTTTGACTATCCTGGGTTTTGGTCCACTTCAGTGGGGCAACCCGATCGGGGGTTGAAACCCCCCAGAAAACCCCGAAAACTCACCTCACCCCGCTCCCACGTGAGCGCTGCAGCCAATCCCCGCCGACGGACAAGCAGAGCGTGTCCGCCGCCGCCTCCCGCGCGTCCCTCTTACAGCCATTCGCAAACGGCCGGCGCGGGAGGCAGCGGATGTGCATGCGCCACTGGAACGTGGAAAAGGTAGGATTGTGGGCTTCCTGGGGGTTTCACCCTGCGGGACATCCCGATTTTGGATGCCCCGCGGGGAAGGATCTGATCGGCCCGGGAATCTATAAGATCCCCCCTGGGTGTTGGTTCACTTTAAAGTGGACCAACACCCAGGATTTTCACTATCCTGGGTGTTGGTCCACTTCAGCGTGGCATCTGAAACCAGGATGCCCCGCTGTGTGAACCCCCCCAAAAACGTACCTTTTCGGCGACGGATAAGCCGCCGCCTACGCGTCCCGCTTACAGGCGCGCGCGCGCGCGCCGGCCATTCACAGACGGGCGGCGCGGGCGCGCGCACTGCTAGAGGGGCGCGCGGGAGGCGGCGGCGGCTGATCCGTCGCCGATAAGGTAAGGTTTTTTGGGGGGGTTTACACCCCGCGTGAGGGAGGTGATCGGCCCGGGAATCTTATAGATTCCCGGGCCGATCACCCCTGGGTGTTGGTCCGCTTTAAAGCACATACAATCTATTGTGTGAGAAATTATCCACAACACACACAGTAAGATATATAAATAAAAACGGGTTTAATTTACCAGCACAGTAAATAACCTTCACTAACCCAATATGTTCACGAAGTTTCCTCAACCTTAGATATAAGCAGTTGTTACATTAATGAGCAAGTTACACATTAGTTACAGTACAATACATGTTATAATGGTAAGAGAGATATGGTGGAGATACAGATAGATATACTTAGCACTTCATCCAGGTAAGGCGTCCATTAATTGTCTGCCTCCCCCGGCACACAACTTCCTAATGTATTGAACACTAGGGGGAGTGGCCGGCATTCCCCGCCTCATAGCAGTGTCTGCCAACGTCGGCCCACCTCAGGTCTCTATGAGATTAGATATATATTTCATAAAGGATATCACTCCCACAATATGCGTGTCATATCTCAAGAGTTACAATGCTTCCCAGAAATATCATCCAATGCCCAACGTGTATTGAAATGTCTGGGGACCTAATTCGGAATTCAAGGATTCCTTTTCAAGTCCAGCTTGTTGCCAGCTAGGTGTGAATATCGTATATTGCCATCCATGGGGCCTGGTCTGCTTTCTTATAGACATGGCAAAATACTATTTGAATGTTCATTTGAGGGACAGCTGTCCTTTAACAGTTGTATTCCTTGATTATTATTGGTTACAATCCATAGAAATAATATATTTGTAATGCGCATCATGTAACTGGAGGCTGTTACAGATAGCAAATAAGATATACGGTGTAATATAGCTCAGAGCTACTGCTTCATGCTTCAAGGGGAGTCACTGAGAAACCACAGGAGATTTGCTATCTACCGTATATACTCGAGTATAAGCCGAGTTTTTCAGCCCACTTTTTGGGCTGAAAAAAGCCGCCTCGGCTTATACTCGAGTCAGTGTGTGACTTTGGGCCCGCAGTGAGTCCGTTTTGGCCAGCATAGGCCGCACCCGCGGCCGCCTGGTCTGCCAGGCACTGTGCCGGCAGCAGCGCACAACAGCCGGCATTAGGTGGGGGATAGGAAGTCGGAGGGGGACGACGGCGGACGGCGGTACCTGCTGTCAGCAGCCTTCTTCTAAGGCGCGCACCCACGGCAGCTCCTCCGCTCCACCGCTCCACCGCTCCTGTCAGAATGTTGAGGAAAAAAAAAAAAAATGCTCTAAGTCCGCCACGGCCGGCTCCGCCACGGCCGGCTCCGCCGCTCACAGCTGCTCTCGCTGTGTGCGGCTATAAACCCCGCCCCTCCACCTCATCAGCTCTACCTAGCTCCTGATTGGCCAGCAAAGCCTTCTGTCACACTGCTCCGTCCCTCACTCGAAAATGACGGGCTCGCTCACTACGTCATCCGGCATAGTTAATGAAGTGAGCGTGCCCGCCATTTTTGTGTGAGGGAAGAAGCAGCATCTGAGGAGCAGGTAAGATATTGTAGTAAGATTCAATGTTACCCCCACCCTGTACATACAGATTGCCCACATTAATCAGGCTCTTATTCAGGGTGAGGGTCCGATCTTATATGTTACCCACACCCTGTACATACAGATTGCCCACATTAATCTGGGACCTTCACCCTGAATAAGAGCCTATCTTACTTGTATGTTTCCCCACCCTGTACATACAGATTGCCCACATTAATCTGGGACCTTCACCCTGAATAAGAGCCTATCTTACTTGTATGTTTCCCCACCCTGTACATACAGATTGCCCACATTAATCCGGACCCTCACCCTGAATAAGAGCCTATCTTACTTGTATGTTTCCCCACCCTGTACATACAGATTGCCCACATTAATCTGGGACCTTCGCCCTGAATAACAGCCTATCTTACTTATATGTTACCCACACCCTGTACATACAGATTGCTCACATTAATCCGGACCCTCACCCTGAATAAGAGTCTATCTTATATGTTACCCACACCCTGTACATACAGATTGCTCACATTAATCCGGACCCTCACCCTGAATAAGAGTCTATCTTATATGTTACCCACACCCTGTACATATAGATTGTCCACATTAAAAATCATCCTACCTGCATCTACTGTATGTTATGAGCCTTTAAACATCCAACATGGCGGCTCATGGAGCATCAGGCAGCCTGCAAACAGGAAGTGCTTCCTGACTGTGCTGCTCTGCATTCTGGGATTGCTGACCTTTTCCTGACCCCAGCTCTGCTCTGTCTGAGCAAAGCACAGCTATAACCCGCCCCCCTGTACTTTATCCCACTCTCCTCTCCTCTGTAAGTGTGATGCTTCTGAGTCACGATGGAGGCGCCCGTTAAATTCCTGAACAGAGTTGCAGCCCAGTGGGGGAAAGAATAATAAGTTAGTGACTAAAAATGTTAAATATATTAATTTAAGATGCTGGGGAACCGTTTTTAAAGAGTTTGGGCTTTTCATTAAATCACGCTGAACGTCCGGTTTAAGCTAACGGGAAAGATGCTTGCGTTCATTTTTGCACTGCCATAGCGTACACCCAGAAGCGGCTGGCGCAGCTTCAGTCCAGTCTGGCAAGCGGCCGCTTCCGGGTGTATAGAGGGAGCCGGCGCGCTGAAGAGAAAGGCGGCAATCAACTACTGGTATAACGGCAGAACGGATCGGGCAATCAAACGGCAGGAGCCAGGTATTTACTCAGCATAAACCGCACTACCAGCCTGGGCCACTGGTTAGTGCGGTTATGCTTACCGTATGTGACAGTTTTCCTATAATGGACACAGGCAGGCTGTACGGTATATTTCATGGACACAGGCAGGACACTGGTAGAATGTACCGTATATTATGAGCCCTAACACAGGCTGCTCTATGCAAACAGTCATGTCATCACTTTTTGTAATATCAGCCTGCATTAGGCCTCAAAAGATACCGTACGCTACCCGTAAAAGTCTTTTTTTTATCCTATTAGAAATGGATCCCAATACTTCTACCGGTAATCCTGGACCAAAAGAAAAACGCAGGTCATTCGAAGCTGGTTTCAAACTTAAGGTTGTGTCAAGAGCAGAAGAAAGCACTAACAGTATTGCAAGTAGGGAATTTTGTGTTGATGAAAAACAAGTGAGGGAATGGCGGAAAAAGAAAGCTGACTTGGAAAAGATTCCAAAGGCAAAAAAAGCGCAACGTGGTTTAACAACTTCATATGGGGCTCTAGAGACTGAATTGCATAAATGGGTTATGGAGTGTCGTCAAAATGGTTACTGCGTAACACGCATGGGAATTCGTTTACGTGCCCTTCAAATGGCTAAAGATTACACATTTAAAGCACCAGGCATTGAAAAATTTGTTGCGTCAGCAGGATGGTGTACCCGCTTCATGAATAGGTTTTCCCTATGTTTGCGGCAAAGAACAAAGATTTCACAGAAGTTGCCAAAAGACCTTGATGAAAAAGTGATGTCATTCCATTCATTCATCATAAAGCAAAGAAGGATCCATAACTATGACCTGGGAGATATTGGGAATATGGATGAAACACCTATGACCTTTGATCTTCCAAGCAACAGAACTGTGGCAAGTTTGGGAGACAAAACTATTTTTCTCAGAACCACAGGAAATGAAAAAAACCATTTCACAGTTGTTCTTTCATGTTTGGCTAATGGAACTAAGCTGCGGCCTGTCATTATTTTTAAAAGAAAGACCTTGCCTAAAAAGATGAAATTCCCACCACGAATTACAGTGCGCGCACATATTAAAGGCTGGATGGATGAAGACGGAACAAAGAAATGGTTGGAAGAAATTTGGAATGGACGACCAGGAGCAGCCTTAAAGAAAAGAGCATCATTGCTAGTTTGGGATATGTTCAGAGCCCACACATCTGATGACATAAAAAAAATGGCAAAATCTTCTCAAATTACTTTGGCCGTTATTCCAGGTGGGCTTACATCTGTATTGCAACCGCTAGATGTGTGTTTAAATAAACCTTTCAAAGACCGTGTGAGAAAGATGTGGCATGAATGGATGTCATCTGGTCAAGCCCGACTGACAAAAGGTGGAAATCTGATGAAGCCCGACTTAGATTTGATAGCAAAGTGGGTTCGTGATGCCTGGGAAGATATTCCGGAGGACATGGTGCGACGCGCCTTCAAGAAATGTGGCATTAGTAATGCTATGGATGGCAGTGAAGACAGCGCTTTGTATGACAACGACAGCAGTAATGATGATGACTGCGAACTCAGTGATGATGACAATGTCTATGCTGATGACAATGTCTATGCTGATAACCTCACACCAGCTAATGCTGAAGCTCTGTTTGGAAATACAGATGATGAGGAGGAATCCAGTTTTGAAGGATTTTAACTCTTGTGTTGTAGCTTGGTTGCTGAATGAGCTAAGGTTTTTGTACTTTTAAAGTTATTGTTGATGCCATATTGTTTTTATTGACCCTCTTTTCCACTTACAGAGCTAGTTTACTGTTTGAAATAAATACGGTATTCAAAAACATTATTGGTATCTATTTTTATTTTTGAAATTTACCGGTAGCTGCTGCATTTCCCACCCTCGGCTTATACTCGAGTCAATAACTTTTCCAGGTTTTTTGGGGTAAAATTAGGTGCCTCGGCTTATATTCGGGTCGGCCTATACTCGAGTATATACGGTAATCCAAAACTGCGGCAGCTCTGTGGCCTGATAACTTAATGGCAGTCAGAGATAAGACTTTTTTTGAGGCCACACCCACCCACTACATTGGGCTTCCCCTGTGCCATACTGAGGCCACACCCACCCACTACATTGGGCTTCTTGTGCGCCATACTGAGGCCACACCCACCCACTACATTGGGCTTCTCGTGCGCCATACTGAGGCCACACCCACCCACTACATTGGGCTTCTTGTGTGCCATACTGAGGCCACACCCACCCACTACATTGGGCTTCTTGTGTGCCATACTGAGGCCACACCCACCCACTACATTGGGCTTCTTGTGCGCCATACTGAGGCCACACCCACCCACTACATTGGGCTTCTCGTGCGCCATACTGAGGCCACACCCACCCACTACATTGGGCTTCTTGTGCGCCATACTGAGGCCACACCCACCCACTACATTGGGCTTCTCGTGCGCCATACTGAGGCCACACCCACCAACTACATTGGGCTTCCCCTGTGCCATACTGAGGCCACACCCACCCACT
Organism: Gastrophryne carolinensis; assembly: GCA_027917425.1. Classification (NCBI taxonomy): domain Eukaryota; kingdom Metazoa; phylum Chordata; class Amphibia; order Anura; family Microhylidae; genus Gastrophryne; species Gastrophryne carolinensis. The sequence goes on from CM051237.1 coordinate 28,184,290, forward strand.
ACATTGGGCTTCTTGTGCGCCATACTGAGGCCACACCCACCCACTACATTGGGCTTCTTGTGTGCCATACTGAGGCCACACCCACCCACTACATTGGGCTTCTTGTGCGCCATACTGAGGCCACACCCACCCACTACATTGGGCTTCTTGTGCGCCATACTGAGGCCACACCCACCCGCTACATTGGGCTTCTCGTGCGCCATACTGAGGCCACACCCACCCACTACATTGGGCTTCTCGTGCGCCATACTGAGGTCACACCCACCCACTACATTGGGCTTCTCGTGCGCCATACTGAGGCCACACCCACCCACTACATTGGGCTTCTTGTGCGCCATACTAAGGCCACACCCACCCACTACATTGGGCTTCTTGTGCGCCATACTGAGGCCACACCCACCCGCTACATTGGGCTTCTCGTGCGCCATACTGAGGCCACACCCACCCACTACATTGGGCTTCTTGTGCGCCATACTGAGGCCACACCCACCCGCTACATTGGGCTTCTCGTGCGCCATACTGAGGCCACACCCACCCACTACATTGGGCTTCTCGTGCGCCATACTGAGGTCACACCCACCCACTACATTGGGCTTCTCGTGCGCCATACTGAGGCCACACCCACCCACTACATTGGGCTTCTTGTGTGCCATACTGAGGCCACACCCACCCACTACATTGGGCTTCTTGTGCGCCATACTAAGGCCACACCCACCCACTACATTGGGCTTCTTGTGTGCCATACTGAGGCCACACCCACCCACTACATTGGGCTTCTCGTGCGCCATACTGAGGCCACACCCACCCACTACATTGGGCTTCTTGTGCGCCATACTGAGGCCACACCCACCCACTACATTGGGCTTCTCGTGCGCCATACTGAGGCCACACCCACCCACTACATTGGGCTTCTTGTGCGCCATACTGAGGCCACACCCACCCACTACATTGGGCTTCTCGTGCGCCATACTGAGGCCACACCCACCCACTACATTGGGCTTCTCGTGCGCCATACTGAGGCCACACCCACCCACTACATTGGGCTTCTCGTGCGCCATACTGAGGCCACACCCACCCACTACATTGGGCTTCTCGTGCGCCATACTGAGGCCACACCCACCCACTACATTGGGCTTCTCGTGCGCCATACTGAGGCCACACCCACCCACTACATTGGGCTTCTTGTGCGCCATACTGAGGCCACACCCACCCACTACATTGGGCTTCTCGTGCACCATACTGAGGCCACACCCACCCACTACATTGGGCTTCTTGTGCGCCATACTGAGGCCACACCCACCCACTACATTGGGCTTCTCGTGCACCATACTGAGGCCACACCCACCCACTACATTGGGCTTCTTGTGCGCCATACTGAGGCCACACCCACCCACTACATTGGGCTTCTCGTGCGCCATACTGAGGCCACACCCACCCACTACATTGGGCTTCTCGTGTGCCATACTGAGGCCACACCCACCCACTACATTGGGCTTCTCGTGCACCATACTGAGGCCACACCCACCCACTACATTGGGCTTCTCGTGCGCCATACTGAGGCCACACCCACCCACTACATTGGGCTTCTCGTGCACCATACTGAGGCCACACCCACCCACTACATTGGGCTTCTCGTGCGCCATACTGAGGCCACACCCACCCACTACATTGGGCTTCTCATGCGCCATACTGAGGCCACACCCACCCACTACATTGGGCTTCTCATGCGCCATACTGAGGCCACACCCACCCACTACATTGGGCTTCTTGTGCGCCATACTGAGGCCACACCCACCCACTACATTGGCCTTCTCATGCGCCATACTGAGGTCACACCCATCCACTACATTGGGCTTCTTGTGCGCCATACTGAGGCCACACCCACCCACTACATTGGGCTTCTCATGCGCCATACTGAGGTCACACCCATCCACTACATTGGGCTTCTCATGCGCCATACTGAGGTCACACCCATCCACTACATTGGGCTTCTCGTGCGCCATACTGAGGCCACACCCACCCACTACATTGGGCTTCTCATGCGCCATACTGAGGTCACACCCATCCACTACATTGGGCTTCTTGTGCGCCATACTGAGGCCACACCCACCCACTACATTGGGCTTCTTGTGCGCCATACTGAGGCCACACCAACCCACTACATTGGGCTTCTCGTGCGCCATACTGAGGCCACACCCACCCACTACATTGGGCTTCTTGTACGCCATACTGAGGCCACACCCACCCACTACATTGGGCTTCTTGTGCGCCATACTGAGGCCACACCCACCCACTACATTGGGCTTCTTGTACGCCATACTGAGGCCACACCCACCCACTACATTGGGCTTCTTGTGCGCCATACTGAGGCCACACCCACCCACTACATCGGGCTTCCCCTGTGCCATACTGAGGCCACACCCACCCACTACACTGGGCTGCTCATTCTGCCACCGCAGATGTGAGGTAAGTGGGGGTGTCTCATGTCCAAGGGCACCCCTGATGTGATATCTGACGGGATAATGAAAGTGAAATTTTCCCTTTAACCCTAAGCCTCCTGGTGCAACTGATCTGGCCCATTTCCCCTCCCCAGGAGAAAGCCATGTATGTGGGGCTCTCTATGTGGCAATGCCATAGCATTGTTACTTGTAAACAGCATGGTCAGTAAATCTAAAGAATCTATCTTAGAAAGAGTTACAAACTGGAGGTGCCCCCTCAATAATGTGTCCTAAAGCACACCACAATATCTCAATGAAATAAAAGTAGCGCACACTCTTAATCTGATAAATTGCTATTAGTGTATTTACAAAGCAAGGTAAATAAAGAACAATACATTTCACATGATCACAGTTTCCATAGGTAGGTACATAGCTACAGCTATTTCGCTGAAGAAGGGAACTGCTTATTCACGAAACGTACGTTTGATCATTGGTGGCAGATACAGGTATATTGCTGGCACAGCATTTTTGGACATGATTCATTTTGCATTATGGACACTATGACTTGGTTCTGTGGTTTGGACCCTTGAGTCCAGTACATTTAACAATTGCCTCTGCTGGTATCTAGGCTTAAACCAGACCTTCACCCTGAATAAGAGCCTATCTTGTATGTTTCCCCCACCCTGTACATACAGATTGCCCACATTAATCCAGACCTTCACCCTGAATAAGAGCCTGTCTTGTATGTTTCCCCCTCCCGTACATACAGATTGCCCACATTAATCCAGACTTTCACCCTGAATAAGAGCCTATCTTATATTTTCCCCACACCCTGTACATACAGATTGCCCACATTAATTCGGACCTTCACCCTGAATAAGAGCCTATCTTATTTGTTTCCCCCACGCTGTACATACAGATTGCTCATATTAATCCGGACCTTCACCCTGAATAAGAGCCTGTCTTGTATGTTTCCCCCTCCCGTACAAACAGATTGCCCACATTAATCCAGACTTTCACCCTGAATAAGAGCCTATCTTATATTTTCCCCACACCCTGTACATAGATTGCCCACATTAATTCGGACCTTCACCCTGAATAAGAGCCTATCTTATTTGTTTCCCCCACGCTGTACATACAGATTGCCCACATTTAAAATCATCCTACCTTCATCTATTGCATTATCTGAGACTTTAAACATCCAAGATGGCGGCCCACAGAGGTGCAGGCTGCCTGCAAACAGGAAGTGTCTTCTGACTGTGCCGCTATGCATTCTGGGATTGCTGACCTTTTCCTGAATCCAAATCTGCTCTTTCTGTGCAAAGCACAGCTATAACCCGCCCCCCCTGCACTTTTGACCCCTTTCCTCAGTATGTGATGCTACTGAGCCAAGATGGCGGCGCCCGTATCCTAGAGTGCTGAACAGAGTTGCAGGCCAGTGAAGCAAAGAATAAAAAGTAAGTGACTAAAAACGCTAAATATATTAATGTTAGGTGCTGGGGAATAGTTTTTTTAAGGGTTTGGGCTTTTCATTAAATAATGCTGAAGGTCCGCTTTAATTAAGCATTGATCACATTTGCTTGTATATACCCTCATACGGCCCTAAACCACTATGCATTAGTATATATGTTTTTCAGGCTTGTGCCTGTATCAGTTTGCTTCTTTTTCTACTGTAAATTACCTATTGCTCTTGGCGTTTTCTTCATGTATGATATATCATGGATATTGAGTAATTTATCTTATAGCGGACCCTAAACTCATAATATTGTATATTCCTTGCACTTTTTTGGCCAGAAAAAAAATTTACTTCATTTTCTATTGTAAATTACTAATTGTTCTTGGCATTTGCTCATTGTATAATTATATGATATATCATGGATATTGAGTACCGTATATACTCGAGTATAGGCCGACCCGAATATAAGCCGAGGCACCTAATTTTACCACAAAAAAACTGGAAAAGTTATTGACTCGAGTATAAGCCTAGGGTGGGAAATGGATGTGGGTTCTACCCCCGCTGCCCCCAACTTCATAGTCAGTCTGCAGGCTTCCTGCCTCATTCCCTGTGCAGACTTTAGGGCCCCCCCACCCACCGTACCTCAGCTCCTGTGTCTTGTGCAGGGAGGCGGGGATGATCTTCTCCCCCTCCACGGCCGACATCTTTACCGGTCTCTGCAGCCCTGCTTCTTCATTCATTATGGGCAGGGGAGCAGCTCCTTCGCCGTTCCCTGCTCTGCTGCGCTGTGGGCTGGGATCGGCCGCCGCTCCGCTGGAGGCAGAGGGACCGCTCACCGCCGCCTCATGCATACTGGGAGGGGGGGGGGGGGTGTTCACTCACCCTCGATGTCGGCCGCCATCTTGGCTGCGCAAGCCACGTCTGCCATCGGCTCCCCGTGGGTCGCTGCGGGCGCCGCCGCCTCCTTCCTCGTCATCGGCAAACCCGCCAGCCAGTGTGCGCTCTTCTCCCCGCAGGTACTCCTCCCAGCACGTAGATGCTTCCGATGAGGTGGGATGATGAAAGCGCAGCTTCCCGCTGCCTGCCTGCGCGTTCTCTCTGCCCGGCCGCTGAGCCTCTTCCCGCACTGCCACCACCTCTACGTCATTCGAGCGCCAGGCCACGCCCCCCTGTGTCCAAATCTCCACCTGCACTGCTGATTGTCTGTTGGGCCACTGACTCGAGTATAAAGAAGCCCAAAAAGTGGGCTGAAAAACTCGGCTTATACTCGAGTATATACGGTAATTTAATTAAGCGGACCCTAAACTCATGATATCGTATATTCCTTGCACTGTTTGCCCAGAAAATAGTTTACTTCATTTTCTATTGTAAATTACTAATTGCTCTTGGCATTTGCTCATTGTATAATTATGATATATCATGGATATTGAGTAATTTACCTTATAGCGGACCCTAAACTCATGATATCATATATTCCTTGCACTATTTGGCCAGAAAAAAAAGTTTGTTTCATCTTCTATTGTAAATTACTAATTGCTCTTGGCATTTGCACATTGTATACAGCATCCCATAATACCTGCATTCTAAGGGTGATAATGGGCAGCAGAAGACACAAAGGAGGCTTTTCATTTGTCATTATGGGAGAAATGTCTATGTATAGACTGCTGTCTAATGCATATACTGAGAAACGTTTGGTGTCTGCTGCGGGATTTTCCAATTGTGATGCTTTTATTGTGCTGTTCACTGATTGATGATTATTATTTTGCAAGTGAGTTTTCTTGTTAACCTTTAGAATTCCACCCTATTTTGTATTTATTCCAGAAGGAAGATACAGCTGGAACCATACAGAAGGCCATACCGCTTTATCTTTGGACGGTGAGACAGAAAATGATGACATGGCAGCAGAGTCTATAGGGGGCTGGATGTACCCAAACTCCCATCTAGCACTACACCCTGCAGATCTGTCATCTGTCTCCTCAACACACTCCACTGTCACCAATCATACAGCTCACAGACTTTCTATGAAGCCATATTCGTGTTCTGAATGCGGCAAATGTTTTAATCACAAGTCAGAGCTGATCAGACACGAGAAAGTTCACACAGGCGAAAAGCCATATCCGTGTACCGAATGCGGGAAATGTTTTTCTCAAAAATCACACCTTATCCGGCATGAAAGAGTTCATACAGACGAGAAGCCATATTCCTGTAGTGAATGCGGGAAATCCTTTACTCGGAAATCCTATCTCATCACCCATGAAAGAGCTCATACGGGAGAGAAACCGTTTTCCTGCTCTGAATGTGGGAAAGGTTTTACGGAGAAATCGCACCTTAGCAGACACGAGAGATTTCATACAGGAGAGAAGCCGTATTCGTGTTCCGAATGTGGAAAACCTTTCGCCGTCAAATCGAATCTGATCACGCATAAGAGAGTTCATACAGGAGAGAGGCCATATTCGTGCTCGGATTGCGGGAAGTGTTTTACGCAGAAATTACAGCTCATCAGACATGAACGAGTTCATATGGGATAGTATTTATTTCGATTATGTTTATATGGGGCGTCTTCTTTCTCCCTGAAGAACTAATATGGAGGAGGAGGGTATTCCAAATGGATTAACTGATTGCTCAAGTTTTATCTACATCTTAAATACATTAAGTGGGAACCCTCCTTGCATCTTATGACAAATGACAAGAAAGGATATGACAGCAGAGTGAGGCTGGCTATAGGCTTGTGCTGCAGTAATGTGTTGTAACATGTTAGTCATTAATGAATTATGGAGATAGTGTTTAAAGCGGACCAAAACCCACCTCCCCCACTTGAATTGCTTCCCCCGTGCAAAGTACATTTTGGCAATTTTCACTCCTTCCGCTTCACTCTAATCCCAGATAATGGCACCTGTTTAGCTGTAAAGCTCCGCCTCCTCCATTCATTGCCACTGTTGTGTGTGGCAATGATGTCATTGCCGCACTTAGGCAATGACTGATCACCTGCCATCTCACACAAGGGCACAGGACGATTAGAAAAGTAAAAATTTCCATTTCTAGTTCTACACCAAAAAGAAGAGAGTATAGACAGGGGCTTTGGCCAAATTTATTTCCCGGGTTGAGTGGCTTTTGGCCAGCTTTAAGTCTGAGTATATTTATTGGAAGACTGAGTATATTTATCCCAGAAACACTAGTTCTCTTAACCAGATATGAGACAGTCCAGGCAATGGCAACAGTAACATTAAGATGTCAATCAAAGACAACGGCACATCGATTCCCCCATGTGGAGGCTGCAGAAACGTAATTCGTAGAGCACTGAAGGTCCAAGGTCTCTATGACTCCCAACAAATATGGTGGAGCACCGTCCTGCTGCAGCTGCCTCTTGAGTGCAACGTGGCCGATATTTACATAAGCAGGTGCTTAGCAGCAATGAGCGGCCGACAATAACTATGTAACAAGTGGAAAAAGTGGTGACGGATGAGGCAGAGGTGGAAGGGGAGCCACACGATTATGGATGATTAGACGGGCAAGATAATGAAAGTGAACTTTCCCTTTAACCCTAAAGGCTCCTGGTGCAACTGATCTGGCCCATTTCTCCTCCCCAGGAGAAAGCCATGTATGTGCGGCTCTCTATGTGGCAATGCCATAGTATTGTTGCTCGTATACGGCATCCCATAATTCCTTGCATTCTGTTAATGATAATGGGCAACAGAGGACAAATACTGCTTTTCATTTGTCATTATGAGAGAAGTGACTATGTGGCAGATATTTACATAAGTGCGCGCTTGGCAGCAATGAGCAGCCAGACAATAACTATGTAACAAGTGGAAAAAGTGGTGACGGATGAGGCAGAGGTGGCAGGAGAGCCACAAGTTCATGGAGCTCAGGACACCTCATGAGGGGAAGGAGCGGAGAGTGTGTGCCTGGTCACAAAGCGTTCAGCAGGAGCACCCAGAACGTCATGCAAAATCCCTATTGTTGTTCCTACAGCCATCACATCCTCATGTTCACCACTCTGGGCAATTCAGAAGCCATGCCTCATCTGTTCCACGCCCCCTACCAGACCCCTCTTGGGTGCTCAACTGAATCTAATAGTGCACCTGACTATCTCAGTTTAAACATAACAACTTTGGGACCAAATCCTTATCCTGCACTCCTTCTTTTAATGGCTTATGGAAACAAACTGTTGGGGACTATAAGCAGGTCAGGCAAGTCCTTCAGTTAACATCTATTCCCATCTGGGGAATAGGCCCATTTATCCCTTTGCCTGGAATGTCCATCTAAAGTTCCTGTCTAGACAATAACCTTTGTCCCCCACAGCTCCTCCGTGCAGCGCTGGCATCTTCATACTTACAAATGAGGGAGAACAAGCGATTTCCTCCTCCATCGCTGGTGGCGTCCATCAATATGGCTGATGAGAAGAGTCTGCCGAAGATAACTAGGTATTTCTTTCTTAACTTAAAGAACAGTCCAGGCAAGGGCAATAGAAAGGCAGCAAAAAGCTCACCCCGAAGCCTGCCCCATATGTCTCTCCTCCTCATTGCCAAAAGTCCCTGACATCTCTGACAAGCCTTTCCATCTTTCCACAACCACAATATAAATGCGGTTACATGTGCACCTCCCAGCAGGGGTGGGTCCAGCTAGAGTGGCCAATGTGGCCTAGAGAGCATATTTGGAGGTGGTCATGGAGGAATGGTAAGGAAAGCACAAACAATGTATATCCCGACACAAAATAGAGTCACTGTTATTGTAACAGCATGTAAACCTGAAATGCGCAAAAAAATGTAAACATTAAATTGACCAATAAGTACAAAGACAACTTATAACAGTAGTGGTTTCCTTCTGTCTGCTTATTTGGCTTTCTTTATTCCTTGACTTGTTTTCTTGTTTTCAGTTCTTGTATGCCGACTAGAGATGAGTAAATTTTGTAAAAAAAAAATCAAACAATACGAAATAGGGGTTCGTCTGACTCGAAATTTTACAAACCGCTCAACAACAAAAAAAACTGCTACCCAGTGCCGCAGGTGCTCCATACCGCTCCCCGCTGCTCCATGTCACTCACTGCTCTGCCGCCAGCATGACACCCGCTACTCCAGACTGCTCCGTATCCCTCGCTGCTCTGTCGCCAGTATGGCCGCCAGTGCTCCCTGACTCAGGGTGAGGCCTTTTATACCCCGAAGAGCGAGCCAACATCACTGTGAGTGATGGGGGAGGCTCACACTTCCCCTTATAATGCGCTGTAAGAGCGACAGCGGTCATGCTGGCGGCAGAGCAAAAAGAGGCATGGATCGGAGGCAGTAAGAGTGGTGAGGGTCTCCGGACAACAGCGGTCATGCTGGCGGCAGAACAGCGAGGCATACGGAATATAAAAAGAAAAAATATGATTTATTAAATATTTGCTGCATATTAATTTCCAATATTTCTATTAGAGATTAATATAAATATCGCAGATACTAATAATCATATCAGCCCAACGGCCTTCAATCTGATACAAACCAATGGTCACTGAGGCGACACACATCCGGTGAAGTGGAATCCCAACATGCACTGCGCTGATCCTCAGATCTACTACAATGACACTCAGCACGAGCGGCGCAGGACAACTACAGGTAAGGCTGGCTAAGCCTGCAGCCTTCACTCTGGAACGGCTAAGAGAGGGTGGAATGGGGCCAGGAATGCTGCCGGATGTCCAAAAGGCAGTGAGGAAGGGGGGAGGGATGTTTAAAGAGGAACATCAGAAAAGGTCTGTTGGCTGAGCACTGCCGTGGTTTTCAAAGAAAAACGTGTTTTAACACCACCGAAGCCACGTCCAGCGGCACTTTGAGATCGCCTATTGGCTGATCTTAAAGGTGCCACCATGACGAGGTGCAGTGGGCTGGCTGCATCCCCAGCACACTGTTCGGGCACGGGAACGCATTCAGAAAGGCTGGGCACGGGAGCACACACAGCCACAGGCGGGCATCGATTCCAGGGCCTGGCCATGTGGGTTTTGAAACTGGGCGGTAAATTAGTTCCCAGGCCCCGAATAATAATAATAATTTTGTATAAATAATAGTGATTTAGCTGCTCCCACCCCCCCTTTATTCATGTGGGTTTTGACCCAACTAAATAGGACTATGGTCATTTTAATGACCATCTTTGTCATTTTTTTAAATTAAAATATCGCAATATATCGTCTTTGAGACATGATCTGGATTTACCACATCGCCAGATTCTTGCCAATTCACACCCCTAATAGTCCTACAGCTTCATCCCCACCATGAGCCAGTAAACAGAGATATATGTTCCTCCCTGACCACCTTGCGGGGGGCAGTATAGGTGTGTGTGCCCATGCAGAGACTACCTATCATGCTGGACACATTTATGAGTCATGGTCCAAAATCAGCTATTTTCACGTGTCCCTTATGGTTCAGGACGGTATTTGCTGGCTTGAAGTCATAATAGAGCCAGGGCCTCAGATCTCCCAAATTATAGTGTATACAACCTCCAGTTAGTAGGCAAAGAAGCCATGTTCTTTCTCCGTGACCTTCTTGGGGCAGTATAGTTGGGTGTGCCCAAGTCCTTCAGGGGTCAGGAGGGTGTTCACTGGCTTGAAATCATGATGGCAGACACTGGCTTGAAATCATGATGGCATACATCGCCCATCACCCCCACCATCAAACTGAGACACGGTCCAAAATCTTCCATTTTCACAAGTCCTTTAGAGGTCAGTCACTGGCTTGAGATCATGATGGCAGCAGTGCCCGACATGTGCCTAGTAGTAGTTTCCTCCCTGACCGTGCTAGATACATTTCTGACACACGGTTCCAAATCGTAAACTTTCACGCGTCCTTTAAAGGTCAGGAGGGTGTCCACTGGCTTGAGTCCATAAAAGCTACAGTGCCTAGCACCTCTCTAATTATAATTCATACAACCCTCACTGTGAGCCAATCAGAAAGGAAGCCATATTCTATCTCCCTGACCACCTAGGGACAGTATAGGTAGGCGTGTCCATGCAGAGGCTAGCTATCATGTTGGAAACATTTATGACACCGAGACCAAAAGCTGCAATTTTCACATGTCCCTTAGGGTTCAGGAGGGTGTTCACTGGCTTGAGGTCATAACGGAGACAGTTGCTCAGATCTCTCTAATTATAGTGTTATACAACCCCCCCCCCCCCCCCTTCCCACACTGCCTGGCTCAAATACATTAAACACCTTGCTCTGTGCAGCAGCTGGGAGCAATGAATGGGAGGCGCAGGATGGAGCGATTGCTAGAACTATGAGGAGCGGATAGATGAGCAATACTGATGGGAGAAGGAAGGATGGGATGAGCTGGGTGGTGCTGGTAGGGGCAGGAAGTAGGGATGGATGGCTAGAGCTATGAGGAGTGGATAGATGTGCAGTACTGAGGGGATAGGGAAGGATGGGATGAGCTGGGAGGGATGAATGGATGGGAGGTGCTAGTAAGAGCAGGAAGTAGGGATGGATGACTAGAGCTATGAGGAGCAGGGAGATGAGCAGGACTTAGGGGAGAAGGAAGGATGGGATGAGCTGGGAGGGATGAATGGATGGGAGGTGCTAGTAGGAGCAGGAAGTAGGGATGGATGGCTAGAGCTATGAGGAGCGGATAGATGAGCAATACTGATGAGAGAGGGAAGGATGGGATGAGCTAGGAGGGATGAATGGATGGGGGGTGCTGGTAGGAGCAGGAAGTAGGGATGGATGGCTAGCACTATGAGGAGAGGATAGATGAGCAGTACTGAGGGGAGAGGGAAGGATGGGAGGGATGAATGGATGGGAGGTGCTGGCAGTAGCAGGAGGTAGGTATGGATGGCTAGAGTAATGCGAAGCGGCTGGATGGGCGAAGGAAGGATGGGATGAGCTGGGTGGTGCTGGTAGGGGCAGGAGAGATGAGCAGTACTTAGGGGAGAGGGAAGGATGGGATGAGCTGGGAGGGATGAATGGATGGGAGGTGCTGGTAGGAGCAGGAGGTAGGGATGGATGGCTGGAGCTATGAGGAGCGGATAGATGAGCAGTACTGAGGGATAAACTGGGAGGAAAAGAGGATGGATGGGAGGAGCTGAGAGGCAGGCATAGATAGAAGGATAGCTAGAGCAGGGAAGAGTGGATGGATGGGCAGGACTATTAAAATGGACCAAAACCTAGAATCTTCACTATCCTGGGTTTTGGTCCGTCCCGCTGGGGAACCCCAGTTTGGGATGCCCCGTTGTGTGAATCCCGTTTTTTTTATCTGTTTTTTTTTTTTTACGCGGCTCTCCCCCATTCAGCTTTTTCGCCCTCACATATTAATATGTGGCTGGAGAAGTCGAATGAAATCCTAGCTGAGCACATCCTCAGCGAGCCCCATCACTTGGTTTTGCGTCGCCATTCAGTTACGCCGGAAAGGGATGCAAGTGATGCCGCCGCATGCGCTGCACGCTCGTTTGACAGCTAAACTTATTGGGCGAATGGAGGGGTTTCACAAAGCGAGGCATCCCAGTTCGGGATGACCTGGGGAAAGGGAATCAGCTGGCCCTGGAGTCTATGAGAGGTTTATGGAGGTTTGGGTCCGCTTTGTAGCGATCCAAGACTATCACAGTGTTTTTGGTTTGCCTGTACGGTTCTGTGAGGTTTTTATTCTGCAACTTACTTTTGGGATGCCCCACAACGCAAAAATCCCGGGATAATTACTTCCGAAGCTGCCCCAACTTTGACTAGGCAAATAAATCAATTATTAATGCAGATCTGTATGTTAAAGTGGACAAACACCCAGGATTTTGACTATCCTGGGTTTTGGTCCACTTCCCCGGGGCACCCTGATCGGGTGTGAAACCCCCCAGATTTCTGTAAAAAACTCACCTCGCCCCGCTCCTACGGCGCATGCGCGGCCGCTCGTCCAATCAGCGCGCTCGGAGCCGCTGTGGTATGCGCGCCAAAGCGCCGTCAACCCCAGTGGCTCCGAGCACGCATCTCGCGCTTACCCTTAACATTCACAAATGGCCGGTGCGGGCACGCGGCCTGATAGAGAGAAGCGCGAGATGCGCCGTTGGACCGGGAGTGAGGTAAGGTTAGCGGGGTTCCGGTGCGGTTTCACACAGCGAGGCATCCCAATCTTGGATGCCCCGTGGGGAGGGATCGGAATCTATAAGATTCCAGGGCCGATCTAGGAGGGTGTTGGTCCTTTTTATAGTGGACCAATTGCCCTGGAGAGTGTAAATGACTAGGTGCACCTGGGGCATCCTGATGATGGATGCCCAACTGTATAAGCCCCCCACAGATCGTCCGCAAACCCCCTTCCCTCTCTGCGGGCCTATGTGCGATCGCGGGCTGCCGCCACATCCCTGCAGCTTTGTGCGCCTCCGCGCCAAGCTAATCAGTTGTGTCGGGCACGCGGAATCACGTACCCCACAGGGAAGCAGGTGGTGGGTGACGTTCCCTGTACCAAAAACAACGGCTTTATGCCGTGCATTAGTACGCAAAGCATAACGCACTGATTGGAACGGTGAAAAGGCGAGTGGAGTGGCCGAACTGGGGGGTTCACATAGTGGGGTACCCCATTTCAGGATGCAAGAACCAATCACCAGGACAGTCAAAATCCGGGTGATTGGTCCACTTTAAGGTGTTTACATTTTGACTATCCTGGGTTTTGGCCCTTGCCCCAGCGGTATCCTGAATTGGGATACCCCGCTGTGTGAAACCCCCCAGGTCGCCTGAAGAAACGGACCTCTTCCTGGTCCTACGAAGCATGCGCGGACACTTGTCCAATCAGCGCGCTCGGATCAGTTCGAGCCCCTTCGTCCGGGAGCCCGTCTAACAGGGAGTGTGTCCGCGCCTGGCGCGAGCATGCGCCCTGCTAAAGTGATAGCGGGGATGCGCCTGCTGCTCGCACATACGCCATTGGACCGGGAACGAAGGTGAGTTTTTGGGCAACCTCATACCTATCAAATTTTCAGGGTGGGAAAGAGGGACATTTGTTACATTAGGCCACGCCCCCTCATTGAGGGATGGATAGAAGATAGGGGGTAACAGTTAAAGCAGACCTTCACTCCAAATATGATACAGATTGCTCACATTAAAAATCATCCTACCTGCATCTACTGCATGTTATGAGCTTTTAAACACCCAAGATGGCGGCTTATGGAACATTAGGCAGCCTGCAAACAGGAAGTGACTTCTGACTGTGTCGCTCTGCTTTCTGGGATTGCTGTCTTTTCCCTGACTCCAGCTCTGCTCTGTCTGTGCAAAGCACAGCTATAACCCCACCCCCTGTACTTTATCCCACTCTCCTCTTCTCAGTATGTGAACAATATATACAAAACGGGGACCCTAGACCTGTCCCCAGAAAAAGCCCCTGTATTGCTGCCGCACACTGATATCAATACATATCTAGACAATATTGAAAAATATATTGATTTAATTTATTACTACAAAGCATTCAAAATATACACTATTTACACATAAAAGACACATTAAAAAACATAAACACACTGCGTCTGAGGTCCAGACCCCTCAAATGGCTCCATAATCCTTAATGGCTAAATAAGTATGATAATGTCACTGAACCTATCAAAATGGAATGGGGTAGCAGGAGTATTAAAAGTGAAACCTATAGTAGTGCATATGTGCTAACATGTGAAACTCCAGCTCACTACTCTATCAAAAACAAACCAAAAAAGAAGACTTGTGCAGGGATGAAAAGACATAAAAAACATCAAAAACATGTGTAATGATCATCATATGAATCCATTAATTCAAGTGCCAAAGTGCATAGTGCAAAAAGGAATCCATAAAGGTATATTGTAAACACCCCAATGGTTCAGGTGATCTAATCAATCAAGATCCTATATAATAACAAATGCTGTTTACATCACCATATAGTCAGGCCTCCAGGGTCGCCTCCAAACGGTTCCCACCGACGCGTTGCGTGGCTATGCGCCACTTCGCCAGGGTGTATGAACCGTACCTGTCCTGTTCCCATTTATATATACCTGAGAAAACTGGCTGTCAGGATGTCCCTCTGCGCGCGTCACCCACCACGCGCACGCCCCGTCCGGCAGGAAGTTCCCCCGAAAGGGCAATGCGGGGTGAGTGCGTCACATCCGCCCAAACTGACGCCGAAAACCGGAAGTGCGTCAGAGAGCACCCAGCTCCGGCGCGCGACCGCCCGGGCACACTCCCCTGCAGTAGGAGGTCCCGGGCGGCCGCGCGCCCGAGCGCGGGCGCACAGCCGACACACTCTCCAGCCCACCCTGTCAATCAAAGCTATCAACGGATCGTGGAAGGTAAGTATATCAAAGGAAACAGGACACAGTGCTATATTTGCTCAATACATATTCCTACACTAATACAACTGATTACCTATGAATGCCTTAATTACAGACAGATTAAAATAACTCATGATACTTGTGGTGACAGCAATCAATTGACCCTAAACCATAATATATATTCTGGCCAAAGCATCATACAGGGAGTGAATACTCCCACACTTTCAAGCATGTTAAATAAATAAATACAGCCGGGCCCAAGGAGGAGTCACTACACTCGAGCTCCAAATTGGATGATGGCGAATAAGGACTTGATGGGTAGTAGACCCTGTGGTAGGTGTAGCATATGCCCTTTCGTTGTGAAAACCGCTGTCATTAAACATCTCATGAATGGAAGGGAGTATAAAATCAAGGGCCATTTGAACTGTAGATCTGAGGGGGTCATCTATGTCCTTTGCTGCACCTGCCCACAATATTATGTGGGAGAAACTGGGAAGGAGGCCAGGACTAGGATTCAGAAGCACCTCTCCACGATTAGGTTGGCAGCGAGAGATGCTAGTGAGAACAAGATCCTGACACCAGTGGCGTCACATTTTTTGTCACACCATGGCGGGGATTATAGTGATTTGCAGGTGGTACTCATAGATCAGGTCATTCTGGGAGCTAGGGGGGGTAATCGGAAGAGAAAATTATTACAGAAAGAGACCCAATGGATCTACACACTTCAAACTAGATCTCCTCTGGGAATGAATGAGGATTTTTCTTTCCAGGCATTTTTAGGGCGAGAGTGATCTAATGGTATACAACAGGCACCCAGAGCACAATCTCGTAATATATCCTCTTAACCATATAGACACCTTGTATATGATTGGGGTGATGATATTTCTAGTAGCCATAGTATGTAAGGCTGAATAAAGACTTTAGTCCATCCAGTTCAGCCTGTTTAACTCCTTCTGTGGCTTTAATTCCAGCAATAGTCGCATGGAATTATCTGGACCACATAGGCACCCTGTATATAAGCAGGTGAGTGGATGACTGGGTGCCCTTATAACAGCAGTGAGATAGGCCCTTGATAATACAATTATATATTTTATTTCCAGTAAAAGCCTCTTTCTGGATATTTTATTTCCAGTAAAAGCCTCTTTCTGGATATCACCTGTGTGGATAACAGAGATTGTTTCTATATGTTCTAATTTGGGTGTCTTTTATGTTTCTTGAGGTACCCATACGAGGACCGTCTATATGGGAACCTAGCCCCACCAGGAACTTGACATAGGAGAGAGGATGTCCCCGTGAAAATTGTGGAACCCTTCCAAGGGCTGGGCAAAGGAGAGGGGACGCTGTGTGACAATATATCCCTCGACGTGGAGGAGGATTAATGACTATAGATCAAAAAACCCCGCTTATATATATATAAGAGTCTGATCCCTGGGGGATAATAGAGTCGAATGAAGGATCATGGACATTATCACCCGGGATGAGGCTAGAATAACCTTCAAAAGAATTTGTGGAAACATCATAGATCTCCTCGATGCAGCCCCGACATACCTCAAAGTATTTGTCACTAGGAGACATATGTTAAACCCCATTTGGGGTTAGTAGCAATCTGAAGATCACATGCACAGTGTATTTGAAAGGGGCTCGTTCGGCAGACCTTTCACTGTATAAGGGCCTACTTGGGCCCGGCTGTATTTATTTATTTAACATGCTTGAAAGTGTGGGAGTATTCACTCCCTGTATGATGCTTTGGCCAGAATATATATTATGGTTTAGGGTCAATTGATTGCTGTCACCACAAGTATCATGAGTTATTTTAATCTGTCTGTAATTAAGGCATTCATAGGTAATCAGTTGTATTAGTGTAGGAATATGTATTGAGCAAATATAGCACTGTGTCCTGTTTCCTTTGATATACTTACCTTCCACGATCCGTTGATAGCTTTGATTGACAGGGTGGGCTGGAGAGTGTGTCGGCTGTGCGCCCGCGCTCGGGCGCGCGGCCGCCCGGGACCTCCTACTGCAGGGGAGTGTGCCCGGGCGGTCGCGCGCCGGAGCTGGGTGCTCTCTGACGCACTTCCGGTTTTCGGCGTCAGTTTGGGCGGATGTGACGCACTCACCCCGCATTGCCCTTTCGGGGGAACTTCCTGCCGGACGGGGCGTGCGCGTGGTGGGTGACGCGCGCAGACGGACATCCTGACAGCCAGTTTTCTCAGGTATATATAAATGGGAACAGGACAGGTACGGTTCATACACCCTGGCGAAGTGGCGCATAGCCACGCAACGCGTCGGTGGGAACCGTTTAGAGGCGACCCCGGAGGCCTGACTATATGGTGATGTAAACAGCATTTGTTATTATATAGGATCTTGATTGATTAGATCACCTGAACCATTGGGGTGTTTACAATATACCTTTATGGATTCCTTTTTGCACTATGCACTTTGGCACTTGAATTAATGGATTCATATGATGATCATTACACATGTTTTTGATGTTTTTTATGTCTTTTCATCCCTGCACAAGTCTTCTTTTTTGGTTTGTTTTTGATAGAGTAGTGAGCTGGAGTTTCACATGTTAGCACATATGCACTACTATAGGTTTCACTTTTAATACTCCTGCTACCCCATTCCATTTTGATAGGTTCAGTGACATTATCATACTTATTTAGCCATTAAGGATTATGGAGCCATTTGAGGGGTCTGGACCTCAGACGCAGTGTGTTTATGTTTTTTAATGTGTCTTTTATGTGTAAATAGTGTATATTTTGAATGCTTTGTAGTAATAAATTAAATCAATATATTTTTCAATATTGTCTAGATATGTATTGATATCAGTGTGCGGCAGCAATACAGGGGCTTTTTCTGGGGACAGGTCTAGGGTCCCCGTTTTGTATATATTGTTCACATATTGTTTCCCTTGTGCAGCCAGCACCTTAAACAATTCATCATTTATCATATGTAGTAGTGCACACCCCCACCTGTTGCAGATTTCACCTCTTCTCAGTATGTGTGATGCTTCAGAATCAAGATGGCGGCGCCCGTATCCTAGAGTCCTGAACAGAGTTGCAGCCCAATGGGGGAAAGAATAATAGGTAAGTGACTAAAACCTTAAAATATATTAATTTTAGATACTGGTGAATCATTTTTTAAACCGGACCTTCACCATGATTTAATGAGAAGCCCTAACTCTTAAAAAACGGTTCCCCAGCATCTAAAATTAATCTATTTTACGTTTTTAGTCACTAACTTATTATTCTTTCCCCCACTGGGCTGCAACTCTGTTCAGGAATTTAGGATACGGGCGCCGCCATCTTGACTCAGAAGCATCACACTTACTGAGGAGAGTGGGATAAGGTACAGGGGGCGGGTTATAGCTGTGCTTTGCTCAGACAAAGCAGAGCTGGGGTCAGGAAAAGGTCAGCAGTCCCAGAATGCAGAGCAGCACAGTCAGGAGGCACTTCCTGTTTACAGGCTGCCTGATAAGATGGCGGCTTCCATAAGCCACCATCTTGGATGTTTAAAGGCTCATAACATGCAGTAGATGCAGGTAGGATGATTTTTAATGTGGGCAATCTGTATGTACAGGGGGGAAAACATATAAGATAGACTCTTATTCAGGGTGAAGGTCCGGATTAATGTGGACAATCTGTATGTACAGGGTGTGGGAAACATATAAGATAGACTCTTATTCAGAGTGAAGGTCTGCTTTAAGGGTTTGGGCTTTTCAATAAATCATTGTGAAGGTCCGGTTTAAATTAGGCCACACCCCCTCATTGAGGGACAGATCTGCATGTTACACCTCAAAGAGGGACAAATGGGAACGAGGGGCAGGGGGACATGGACTCAAAATAGGGACAGTCCCTCCAAATCAGGGACGCTTGGGAGGTATGCAACCTAGGGGAGGGGTTCACACAGCGGGGAGAATGCCTGCCCTGGAGTCTCATAGCCTGGTACAGTTGGAAAATAAAGGTAGCGGCCATTTTGGAGCTTCCTTTCCCAACCGACATAACTGACAGCACTTCCTGTTTGCAGGTGGCCTGCAAATGCATGAGGCGCCATCTTGTTTTTAAAATTTACCTCAGCAAGCGTTAGAAAAGGGTAAATGCATTTTTATGTGAAGCAATCTAAATTGCCCCGGGGAGGGATGTGTATTTGCACTGTTTGTTGTGTTGGTCTGGTTTAAGTCATTTTTGACTTTAAACCCTAAAGAAGGACAAATGAGAACAATAAAGGAACAGGGGCAATGGCCTCTAAAAAGGGGCAGTTGGGAGGTATGCTAAAATGTTATCAATGCCATGGGGACTATACCTACCTATATCGCCTCCCTTGAAGCTGAACTATAATATGTCCGCAGGATGGGTAACGCCACAGCTGTGATGGAGGATTTGCTGCTCTCCTGAGGTAACTGGGCTACACCAACATGGCCGCGCCCGCGACAGGGGACATCCCCCCTATTGCGTGAACAGATGAATCGGCAGCTGATTTCTCAGTCAGTCCAGACAACGATAATACATTTTTCAGGCAAACTATAGAAAAAAATCCCCCATGCGCTCTGTTGTTTGTGAATATCTACTGAGGCTACAACAAAATGGCTGCCTTCGGCCCGCACTCCTGACAGAACGGAGGCGGCGGGATGAACGCTGACCAATGACAGGCGCGGAAGAGGCTATGAGTCACCGTCTGTCCTGTCTCTAATGGCAGTTGCTATGGCGACAGCCTGCGGAGCGGAAATCAGGAAGGTATTTCCGGTGCCTGGTGTTGGAAGGCTGGTAAGTGCTATAAAAAGGCGGCATTAACCTTTCGTGTGGCGGAGCTGAGGCCCATGAGAGCCATTAATGTTTACACAATAGGGGTTTTAGCAGTCACAGCATAGCCATGGGTGCCCCTAAATACAAGGCACATTCCATGCAAAGGGTTATATCGTACCTCCCAAGTGTCCCTGATTTAGAGGGGCTGTCCCTCTTTTGAGTCAATGTCCCCCTGACCTTCGTTGATCCCATTTGTCCCTCTTTGAGGTGTAACATGCAGATCTGCAGCAATAAATTATGAATTTGCCTATTCAAAGTGTTTATAGGTTGTAAACGTTACAACAATATCTCCTATCTATCCCTCATTGAAGGGGGCGTGTGGCCAAATTTAACAATTGTACCTCTTTCCCAAGAGCCTATCTTATATGCTTCCCCCACCCTGTACATACAGATTGCTCACATTAATCCGGACTTTCACCCTGAATAAGAGCCTATCTTATATGTTTCCCACACCCTGTACATACAGATTGCCCACATTAATCCCGACCTTCACCCTGAATAAGAGTCTATCTTATATGTTCCCACACCCTGTACATACAGATTGCCCACATTAATCCGGACCTTCACCCTGAATAAGAGTCTATTTTATATGTTTCCCACACCCTGTACATACAGATTGCTCACATTAATCCGGACCCTCACCCTGAATAAGAGCCTATCTTATATGTTCCCCCACCCTGTACATACAGATTGCTCACATTAATCCGGGCCTTCACCCTGAATAAGAGCCTATCTTATATGTTCCCCCACCCTGTACATACAGATTACTCATATTAATCCGGACCTTCACCCTGAATAGGAGCCTATCTTATATGTTTTCCACACCCTGTACATACAGATTGCCCTCATTAATCCGGACCTTCACTCTGAATAAGAGTCTATCTTATATGCTTCCCCCCTGTACATACAGATTGCCCACATTAAAAATCATCCTACCTACTACATCTACTGCATGTTATGAGCCTAAACATCCAAGATGGCGACTCATGGAGCATCAGGCAGCCTGCAAACAGGAAGTGTCTTCTGACTGTGCTGCTCTACATTGTCATTTGTAATATCAGGAGTTAGGGTAATAACTCCCCCCCCCCCCCCCCCCCCCCCCAGTTATAAACACACACCGGACCTAATCTCTCCAGGAAGGAGAATTAGCATCTGTGAGTTGAACCTTGGCTCGGATCACAGACTCCCTGCTGATTCAATTACACCTCTGGGCCGAGAAGGCCCCACTGAGTCTGAAGCAGAGGCAACCCCTGGAGAGAGCTCCCTGGCATCAAACAGCAGTGCCTCAGACATCCGGGACCATCATCAGGCATCAGACCGTAGCTGGGCCACTGTGTGTCTCAGCACCAAGCCAGATACAGAACCAGGGACAAATTGTGAAGCTGGGGCTCTAAATGTGCCCCAAAAACCCCAAGGAATGGCCGCACTCATAAGTGTATAAAGATATAAAAGCAAAAATGTATTGAGATCAAATAAGCGGCTAAAACACACAACATAAACAGACTAAAAGATTAAAAAACATGTACAGACAAGAAGCTATGGAGGAACCCTATAAGTGGCTCTAATATAGATGCAAGTCAGTTATACAAAAAATATTATGATTATATACAAGGTTGGATAACAACTAAAGTGCAAAAAGGTAAGTGCAAAAATACATATAGTTATATATAAGAACATGATACAGAACCAGAACGGGCCCACAAAACCACACACAGACATACAATTCTCCGTGCTGTGCAGCCACTGGAACCCAAAGAAATGGAGATCTCAGGTTCCGATCCATATAGGGACTTCATCTTTGGGCTCATCAGATGGACAGCATCCAGCCCAGTCATTTGGTGCCGTATACACAGTCATATGACCTCCCTGCACAAAGTTATAACCCTTAACAGTTTTTAGATATTAGAGAAGGTTCTCTAAGGGAGGGAGGGAACAGTCCCCAGTTTGCTTCCTGACATTTAACCCTCAGCTGGATACTACTAATGCCCCCCCCCCCCCCCCCCCCCAGGGAGCAGTCGGTGTCTTATCCCACTGTTGAGTTGCAGCCTATACTTTCTAGGGATGATTTTGGGCATAACTTTTGATAGGAAGCCCCTAGAACAGGGGTACTCAACTACTTCTTGTAAAGGTCCATTTATAGGCATCCGGTGAGAGTTGAAAGTTCGGGTTTAGGACTATCGCGGGGGGTGGATAGTTATACATCAGCACACTGTGGGAGGGGCTATAGATTCCCCAGGCTAAACTAAAAAAAGCCTACCTTGCAATGCCACTTAAAGCGGACCTTCAGCCTAAATAAGAGCCTATCTTATATGTTGCCCACATTAATCTGGACCTTCAGCCTAAATAAGAGCCTATCTTATATGTTCCCACACCCTGTACATACAGATTGCCCACATTAATCCCGACCTTCACCCTGAATAAGAGCCTATCTTATATGTTTCCCACACCCTGTACATACAGATTGCCCACATTAATCCCGACCTTCACCCTGAATAAGAGCCTATCTTATATGTTTCCCACACCCTGTACATACAGATTGCTCACATTAATCTGGACCTTCACCCTGAATAAGAGCCTATCTTATATGTTTCCCCACCCTGTACATACAGATTGCTCACATTAATCCGGACCTTCACCCTGAATAATAGTCTATCTTATATGTTTCCCACACCCTGTACATACAGATTGCTCACATTAATCCGGACCCTCACCCTGAATAAGAGCCTATCTTATATGTTCTCCCACCCTGTACATACAGATTGCTCACATTAATCCGGACCTTCACCCTGAATAAGAGCCTATCTTATATGTTCCCCCACTCTGTACATACAGATTACTCATATTAATCCGGACCTTCACCCTGAATAAGAGCCTATCTTGTATGTTTCCCCCCTGTACATACAGATTGCTCACATTAAAAATCATCCTACCTGTAGCTACTGCATGTTATGAGCCTTTACACATCCAGATGGTGGCTCATGGAGCATCAGGCAACCTGCAAACAGGAAGTGCCTTCTGACTGTGCTGCTCTGCATTCTGGGATTGCTGACCTTTTCCTGACCCCAGCTCTGCTCTGTCTGTGCAAAGCACAGCTATAACCCCGCCCCCTGTACTTTATCCCCCCTGTCCTCTCCTCAGTATGTGTAATGCTTCTGAGTCAAGATGGCGGCGCCCGTATACTAGAGTCCTGAACAGAGTTGCAGCCTGGTGGGGGAAAGAATAATAAATGACTAAAATGTAAAATATATTAATTTTAGTTTTTTAAGGGTTTGGGCTTTTCATTAAATGATGCTGAAGGTCCGGTTTAAGTGTATGAGCTGAGCACAAACTTTCCCCATGAGGTGGATTACAGATCAGACTTCCTGACCCTCAGGCCATGGGTGTGAAATATAGAAAGGATTCTCTTTGAAGCTGCACCCCCGGGATGTGGTGCGTATACAGCTCCCTTACATCTGTGTTAGCAGATAGCTTGGCAGTAAGAGTCTGTTGAAAGGGGGACATTTGTTAAGAATGCTTTTCTGTTCTGAAAAAGGGGCCCTGGGGGTGTAAGGAATAAACTATTATATGTCCCATATCGGGGTGACGTTGCAGACTGACCTATTAATTTTATACAAATAAAAAAAACTGAGAGTCTCTTAATTTTATAATTTATCGGAAACTATTTTATATAAGAAATGTATTATGTCTTATGTTAAATTGACTTCTCAATTCAAATCACTGCCTATGGGGAATGCCACGCTGCCTATGGGGAACGGCAGGGGGTAATCTCACACTGCCTATGGGAATGGGAGGGGGGAATGCACACTGCCTATGGGGAACGGGAGGGGGTAATCTCACACTGCCTATGGCAATGGGAGGGGGGAATGCCACACTGCCTATGGCAATGGGAGGGGGGAATGCCACACTGCCTATGGGGAACGGCAGGGGGTAATCTCACACTGCCTATGGGAATGGGAGGGGGGAATGCACACTGCCTATGGGGAACGGGAGGGGGTAATCTCACACTGCCTATGGCAATGGGAGGGGAGAATGCACACTGCCTATGGGGAACGGGAGGGGGTAATGCCACACTGCCTATATGGGGAATGGGAGGGGGGATGCCACACTGCCTATGGGAATGGGAGGGGGGAATGCCACACTGCCTATGGGGAACGGGATGGGGGAATGCCACCCTGTCTATGGGAATCTGATGGGGGGAATGCCACACTGCCTATGGGAATGGGAGGGGGGAATGCACACTGCCTATGAGAATGGGACGGGGTAATGTCACACTGCCTATGGGAATGGGAGGGGGGAATGCACACTGCCTATGGGGAACGGGAGGGGGTAATCTCACACTGCCTATGGCAATGGGAGGGGGGAATGCACACTGCCTATGGGGAACGGGAGGGGGTAATGCCACACTGCCTATGGGAATGGGAGGGGGAATGCCACACTGCCTATGGGGAACGGGATGGGGGAATGCCACCCTGTCTATGGGAATCTGATGGGGGGAATGCCACACTGCCTATGGGAATGGGAGGGGGGAATGCACACTGCCTATGGGAAACGGGAGGGGGTAATGCCACCCTGTCTATGGGAATCTGATGGGGGGAATGCCACACTGCCTATGGGAATCGGATGGGGGGGATGCCACACTGCCTATGGGAATCGGATGGGGGGGATGCCACACTGCCTATATGGGGAATGGGAGGGAGGTGAATGCCACACTGCCTGTAATGGTGGGATTCTGCACTTTGCCTATTATTTGTTCCTTTTTGGTTCATAATTTTATCTTATTTTCCTCCTCCAAATCCTAAGCTTTTTTCTAGATCATAAATTCTTGATTGCATTTAGATCAATTCCTTCAGATGCTGATGGTATATGGCACCATCTGGTTTCATTGTGGATCGTTGAGACTCCAGAAGATGATATTTTATATGTTATTTGCTTTCCAGTATGAACTCTACAGAGCACTTGCAGTCTCCACCCTATGGAGGAGAGGGGGATTCAGGTGCACACAAGCATCTATATAAGGACACCATGATGGAGGATCAGCAGCAGCTCCTCCCGTCACAGGGTAAGAGGGGCTTTCTGCACAGAAGCTAAAGTTGGGAACTTGAGTGACAGGTCAGTCACCCAATCCTTTGCAGCACTGTGACTGTACTAGTCTCTTACTTAAAGCGGATCACAACCCACTGAAGTTTGGTCAAAGCACCTGCTTATACTCCCTTCTTAAGGTGTAGAACTAGAAATAGATATTATCGCTTTTCTAATTGTCCTGGAACACTGATTTATTTGCTGTGCCTGTGAGATGGCAGGCGATCAGTCATTGCATAGGTGCGGCAATGACATTGTCGCAACACACAGCAGTGGCAATGAATGGAGGAGGCGGAGCTTTACAGCTAAAACAGGCTCCATTATGTGGGATTAGAGTGAAGCAAGAGCAGTGAAAATTGCCAAAACGCACTCTTCATGGGGGGAGCAATTCAGGGGATGCTAGTTAAAAATTTGAGTTTTGGTCGGCTTCAAAGTGCACCAAAACCCAGATTTTGACTATCCTGGTTTTTGGTTCTTTCCCCTGGGGCACCCAGATCGGGGATGCCCCACTGTGTGAAACCCCCCAGATCGCCTGAAGAAACTCACCTCATCCTGGTCCTACAGCGCATGTGCGGCAGCTCATCCAATAAGCGCGTTCAGAGCCGCTAACTTCACGCCATCTAGGACGGTGTCTAAAGCCAGCGGCTCCAAGCACGCTGGTGGGCACATCCCCTGCTTCCCTCTAACGGGGGGAGTGCCAGCACCAGCTAGGGATGCGGCCTGCGCATGTTCCATTGGACCGGGAAGTAAGATAAGTGTACAGGGCGACCTGGGGGGTTTCACACAGCGAGGCATTTTGGACGCCACAGGGGGAGAGAATTGATCGGCCCGGGAATCTTATAGATCGAGCTGGGTTTTGAGCCACTTTAATCCAACTATAACTCAAGTCTACAGCTGCCGGTCGCCGGCATCGTGGGAAGATTTATTGGGCTTATCACAGCAGGAGGGAGAGGTGGGAAAAGCTTATACTTCATCTTCAGTGTCTTGGCTTCCATTTTATTTACAGACCCCGGAAACACTAAAGTGAAGACTGAGAATAGGGCGCAAGTATTTGTGATGAATAAAGAGAAGAGCCCTGGTAAGTAGTATACCGTATGTAGAATCATTTTATTCTGTTCAGTCATTACACACTCACTTATTCTGGTGTGGTTTTATACATCACAGTTCAGGAATGTCACCCTCATCTTTATTCGCAGACCCCGAAGGCGCAGTAGTGAGAAATGTCAAAACTGGGGAGGAGGAAAGTGTATATGGGAAGAGTAAAAAGGAGGAAATTCTACTACAGACCAGCCCAGGTGAGTAATAAACTTAAAGGAGCACTATCGCGAAAAAATGTCTCAATAATAAAAAATCCATATAAATATGCTGGATGGCGAGTGGAGGGGTCACTTATTGTAGTATATCACCATTTGTGATATTGTTCTCTTTCCTTGTAACTTTTACTTTTCAACAAGGACTAATTGTTTTGGGCCATCCAGAATATGATCTCAGCTATGGCGCTTCAAGGAATATTGAGAAGAAGAAAAGGGGGATCCCACACCTCCCCCAAATGTTGCCAGGGAACTATACAACAAATGGCACCAACCTCAGAAATAAAACATATATCTACAGTTTATTATTCATGTTGCATAAGGTAAAAAAGTACATCGCAACAATTAGCACAAATAGACAAAGACATAAGGGGGCGCAAGTGGTCTGCTAAGGGTAATAACAACAACGTGTCCCTGTGACATTCGCCCTGATGAAGTAGTGCATGTGACACTACGACACGCGTTGGCGGCCTATCTTTGTGGGGGTGTCCAAGTTGGTCTGTATACACAAAACTTTTGTTTTATTATCTTTCTGCTTACCTTGGCCTGTTCTCCTGCTCAATGGTATATGTCACATTTATTTATTAATTTGGCTAGATAGCTATGAAATTGTTGGACTTGTATTTATTAATTGATATTATTGCACTAATTTAGTGCTCACTTTGCACATTTTGCACAGCTATTATATATTTTTCATTATTTGAATGGTTCCTTTAGGAGTTTTATTATCCCTGGAATTAGGGGACACATTGTTGTTATTACCCTTAGCAGACCACTTGCGCCCCCTTATGTCTTTGTGGATTTATGTTGTCTATTTGTGCTAATTGTTGTGATGTACTTTTTTACCTTATGCAACTATGAATAATAAACTGTAGATATATGTTTTATTTCTGAGGTTGGTGCCATTTGTTGTATAGTTCCCTGGCAACATTTGGGGGAGGTGTGGGATCCCCCTTTTCTTCTTCTTGGTATTTGGTTGCTGGGGATATTGTGCACACCATTAATTGTATGGATTAATTGCATGGATTGATAGAGTACATTATATGTGGCAATATAAGGTTGGTGCTGCCCATTTAGCTTGTCTAAACTTGACACACTTCAAGGAATATTGTCCGAAACCAAAAATTAATAAATGGATTTAATAAATTAGAGCCGGTTACATAACAGAAAAATAATAATATGAATGGTGTAAATATGATGTAAGTTGCAAAGCAGAAATGTAAACAGTGTCCATAGAAAAATACAGCAATCTTTCTCTCTCAGGCTAATTCAAACTAGGGTCCCTCCCGCCCAACCCCCGCTATACTGCCTGTATGGCAATCTCCTACATGTTGTCCATTCACAGAGCCAAAGCAAAGAGAGCCCGCCAGACTCCATCCTTTGTCCTTAAAATGTTATCCTTCTGGACCCACCTTTTTTCCCTCCTCCAACTCTTCCAATTACAAAGAAGCAGTTATGTAGTACAAACATATGGTTTCAGTTAAATAGTTGAAATCAAAGTAATTACTAAGAGAAAACTGACCCGAGTCTGTATATACACATATATACATACATATATCTCTACATACACACACATATATATATATATATATTTTGATTGATGATTCTGATCCGGGGCTGGTTAATTCAAAGGAAATAATGCACATATAATATAAGGTTTATTTTGGTGAATTGCATCAATGTTCATTATATATATATATATATATATATATATATATATATATATATATATATATATATATATATATATATATATATATATATATAATGAACATTGATGCAATTCACCAAAATAAACCTTATATTATATATATAATGAACATTGATGCAATTCACCAAAATAACCTTATATTATATGTGCATTATTTCCTTTGAATTAACCAGCCCCGGATCAGAATCATAATAACCAGGTAAAAATCCACAGACTCCATTCATCCAAGTTACCTATTTTTCAGTAATATTAATGATTTTATAATAATTCATTAATAATTGAGATCATAAACATTTTATTCCTCTGGAACCTTCTTACACTCATACAACTGGCATCAGGAAATATCCAGCCAGGCTTGTTTTTTTAATATTAATGGTAGAAAGAAGAAATCATGGGTGACAGGCTCTGTCACCCCTCATTGACTAAACCTGTAACCCCTGGATTTTATTTCTACCAGGAGAAGAAAACCACATGGTCGGTGAGAGTTTTATTTAGTTCAGGTGTATAAGTGACTCCTCCTCTCATTAGCCAAGGTGCTTATATAGATTTTGATATTATACAATTTTGTGATTGTTCTCTTTTAATATAGAAAAGATTTTTTTCTATTGCTCGTATTCAGAAATTCCGACCACATTATTATTCTCACGTTCTAGTACAGAAGTGCCATTCTGTTTATTCGCAGGACCCAAAGACATTACAGTCAAAAATATAAAAACTGAGGGGAGGGAGGAACATTCTGAGAAAAATAAAGGGGTGGAATTTCTGCAGATTAGCCCAGGTGAGTCATTTTATCGGCCCAATAAAGCAAACTTCAAGCAAAGCATGTGTTTCATTCTTCCATTTCCATGCTGCCAGAGATCCCCATCCATCTGTTTTTAACATACACTTTATGGATCCTGAGTAAACGGTCTGTGTCAGCTGCCTAAGCCTCGATACGCTCCCTCCATCACTATGAATGAGTTGTGGGTGGCAACGTGCATTTACCTGAAGCACGGGGGGCATGTGTCTCACATGGAGGTGAGGTTTAGGCCTGATGGCACTGGACTGGAACAAGCGATCTGGTTTTCAAGCATCGGACTAGGAGCAGAGGATAAAAGTTGGGTATAGCTTTTTTATTTTTATCCTTTTTTAAATCACTTTAAATCACTTCACTACGTTTACTCTGCTGCTCACAAATTGGTTTAGTGATTTCATCCAGTGAAATCAAGTGGCTGTGCTCTCTGCCTTTATCTCTTTTGCTCAATGTTGGACCCAAAACCCCATGCCTTCATTAAACCGGACCAACAGCCTGGCACTGTTTGAAAAGAAAGGTAGCGGCCATATTGGAGCTTCCTCTCCCAGCATCTCAGCCATGCTGCTGCCTGGATTCAACTGATATACCTGACAATGCACATTAACAGGAAGCCCATCAGCACTTCCTGTTTGCAGGCAGCCTGCAGATACATTTGTTTGTTTCTAAAATTCACTACAGCAGGAGTTTATGTGCAGCAATCTAAATTGCCCCGGAGAGGGATGCATATGAGCACTGTTTGTTGTGTTGGTCTAGTTTAAGTCATTTTTGACGGTTGGTCCACTTTAAGGGCAGAATATGTCAGACTAATCTCAGTGATTCCTTTGACTATGTCACTAACGTGTTGGATGAAGGTGGTGCTGTGGATTTCAGCAAAGCCTTTGACACCATTTTGCATAAAAAACTCATAGATAACAGATGAAAATTGGAAATAATCC
Organism: Gastrophryne carolinensis; assembly: GCA_027917425.1. Lineage (NCBI taxonomy): Eukaryota > Metazoa > Chordata > Amphibia > Anura > Microhylidae > Gastrophryne > Gastrophryne carolinensis. The sequence goes on from CM051237.1 coordinate 28,214,044, forward strand.
TTCAATAGTTCAGTGGATTTACAGCTGGATAAGGGATAGGTATCAGAGTGTTGTTAATAATAGTGTGAACTCTGAAGAAAGTTACAAGTTTTGTACCGCAAGGCTCTGTCCTGGGTCCCATTTTTTAAAATGTTTTTGTAAATGACCTAGGAGTAAGCTTGGTAGGTAAAGTTGGCCTGCTTGCTGATGATACAACGGAAAGATGATATTCCTTAAAAATGAGGTAGTAGCGCACCTAATAAGAAAGCTATATTCTACCATGGGTGCAATCTATTCCAGGGCCTCAGCCCCACTGTATACCAAGCAAAAACATTTTTTATTAAGGACGCACACCAAACAAAAAGTTAAGGTGCAAATTAAAGTGTATTAAAACATTCATACACCCGTTCTTTCTATGCATGAGCTCCCTGCGGGGCCCATGCCCCCTGGGGTAGGCCTGTACATATACACCCCTTACTGTCGGTAATATAGGATACTCTTATTGTAAAAATTGAATAAAGAGAGATTAAAACACCATCATACACCATCTAGGAAAAGGATACAGTCGATATCTCAGTCCAATGAAAATCCTCAGGAGAACTGTGCCCCTAATGAAAAGAGAAACATGTAACTTCTAATCGTAAATGTGGCTAATATGCATAGGTAAATTACCATAAGTATTATAAGAGGTTGCACAGTTGTCCTGTGGATAAATTACAGATGTTAAATATCCGAAGATAGCATTGCTCAAAAGTGCTGGTTACATTCAATATGTTAAGGAACATCCATATGGATAACGCAGCATTTGTACAGAAAAAGTGCACACTAACGATCAAAGTAATATAGCACGTCCCTTTCTATATAACAGACCAGCTAGTATTCAGCAATGGTTAAGGTACGGTTTTGTGGCTAGGCAAGAGCACAATGATAATATGACATCAAAAGAAATTGGCACAATATCAGCATCATATATATAATGAATTTATATCCTTAAGTAGGCACAGTAGCGATTGCCAATAACAGCCGACGTTTCAAGGCATACAGCCCCTTTCTCAAGGCAGCAAGGATGATATACCTAAAGGTGTCTGTAACAAGGAAAATTATTTATGTAGCGATAATCCTTATCGCCGGAGGGCTTCACCGCCCGAGACGTCCTTTTCCCAATCGTAAGAGGTGCTGCTGGAATTCCAGAGTCGTCCGTGAGGAAACAGGAACAGCCCTTACAAGGGCTAGTGAATTGTAATATAGCGAACTTCAGTATTGAGGGTGAAGGTGAAGTGAACTTTATTAGTGCCACACTGGGCCTTATATGCAAGCAAAGCATGACAAATACACAGACCAATGGTAGCAGGGCACACAATCCCTCAACTCTGCCGGTGACGCAATCAGCAACACAATAGACGTCTATAATACACTCAATCAGAACAATGCCATTGTCTGTGACGTAATCAATCAATACAATGGCAGTCAGAACAATGAATAACGTAATCAATCACCACACTGTCTGTAACATGCTTAAGAAAAGGAAAGTAATGAACCAATGAACCTGTATAAAGTCCAAAGGGCATAGAGTCTGTCACAATTTAGCTTTACTAGATAAATGGAAAAAATAATGGCAGCTGGAGTTATAAATCTCTAAATGTCAAAATATTGCACTTACATAGAATAATTCCTCTCTCCCACTCCCATTCTCTCCACCTTTCTATTCTATTGTATGGGCAGTACTGGGTTTAGACTGATGATGCCACACCTAGAATACTGTGTGGAGTTCCGGGGATGTGTTAATAGACATTGCTCAAATAAAACGGGTCAAAAGGCAGGAAACACAAATTGTAGAAGGACTTACAGAACTTAATTTCTAAATTCTGGGGGAAAGAGGGGATGTGATTGAGACTTTACAATATGTGAAAGAATTAGTTGAGGTTTAGGAGGGAAGTGTTTTTAAAAATGAACCTAATGATAGAACAAGGGGGCCCAACCTGAAGCTGGTTAAGAGGAAAGATCAGGAGCAATGTTAGAATTCTAGCAACAAATTTCCATTAGAGGTTGAAGTAGGAAAATGTCTTAGTTAAATGAGCCTAAGCATCAAATACATATCATGCAGAGTATGATACTATGTGGATTATCAGTCTTTGGCCAATACATGTATGCCATGTTTGATATCATATGAAAGGTCCTGAATAAGACTCTCATTTAATATAGTCATAACTGACATATTTCAAGAGTTACACCGCTCTTCCACAAATAATATTCAGTGACCGTGTCTAATGTGTATTTGAGTGTCTGAGTCGGAGGCCAGCATAATTAGGAATTCAAGGATTCTTTTTCAAGGGGAAATGAGCTGCAGCTTAGAAAACACCCCAGCTATTGAGGTAGCTTTTGGCAGCCAGGTGTGAATATGTGAATAAAGGTGTCATGGTCTGTTTACTATAGACATGGCAGGATTTCAGGCTCACACCCTATTTGAGTGTTACTTAGGAATTCAGGTGCATAATTTGCGATATCTATAATCATATAAAGCACAATAAATATGCCTATAATTATTATACTTCCTTTACCCTTTAACATAGGTAGTTGGAAAATAAATAGAATTCTAGTTTGAAAATAATCAGTAAATTAATTTAATGATACCTGGGATATGTATACATCTATCCTAAGAAACACACACATAAGTGCAGATTTGATGGACCATGTGGTCACCTTTTGACGCCAATATTTTATGCTTCTATGTTTATTTCTTACAGATGGAAGATACAGCCAGAACAATACAGAGGAAAGTGCAACTATCTCTCTAAATTCTGAAACACGGGATGGCATCACAGCAGAGTCTACAGGAGACCAGTCCGTTCCAAACCCCCATCTATCATTAAATCCTAAAGCTCTCTCATTTGACCCCTCTACACATGCCGGGTATCATACTGTTTACCTTTGCCATTATACTGCTAAGTCTAAGTCATATTTATGTTCTTACTGTGGGAAATGTTTTCCCCATGAATCACATCTTATCCAACACACAAGACTTCATACAGGAGATAAGTCATATACGTGCTCCGAATGTGGGAAATGTTTTTCAGAGAAAGCAACTCTTATGAGACACAAAAGATTCCATACGGTGGAAAGGCCATATTGTTGTTCTAAATGTGGAAAAGGTTTTATTCAGAGGTCAGACCTTAATAGACATGAGCGTGTTCATACAGGGGAGAAACCATTTGCATGTTCTCAATGTGGGAGACATTTTTTGGAGAAATCAGATCTTATCAGACACGAAAGAATTCATAAAGGAGAGAAGCAATATTCTTGTTCAGAATGTGGAAAATGTTTTTCTGAGAAATCTGACCTTTTCAGACATGAAAGGTTTCACACAGGGGAGAAGCCATATTCTTGTTGTGAATGCGGGAAAAAATTTACTCAGAAATCAAACCTTATTAGACATGAAAGAGTTCATACAGGAGAGAAGTCTTATTCTTGCTCCAAATGTGGGAAAAGTTTTTTGGAGAAAACGGACCTTAACAGACATAAAACGATTCATACAGGGGAGAGGCCCTTTTCTTGTTCCGAATGTGGGAAAAGTTTTTCTAGAAAAGCAACCCTTATCAGTCATGGAAGGGTCCATACAGGAGAGAAGTCCTTTTGCTCTGATTGTGAGAAATGCTTTTCAAATAAATCTTCACTTGTCATTCCTTTATCAGGGATGAAGCCATCGTCTTGTTCTGAATGTGGGAAACATTCTAGTAAATCATTTCTTATGGAACCTAAAATAAGGCCATTTGCATGTTGCGAATGTGGGCAATGTTTTTCAACCTCAGCAATCCTAACGTCACATAAGAAACTTCATACAGGGGAGAAGGTGTACTCTTGTTCTGCATGTGGGAAATGTTTTTCTGAGAAATCCACCCTTAACAGACATGAAAGATTTCATTCAGGAGAGAAGCCATTTTCTTGTTCCGAATGTGAGAAATGTTTTACTCAGAAATCAGACCTTAAAAGACACAAGCGAGTTCATACAGGGGAGAGGCCATTTGTATGTTGTCAGTGTGGAAAGCGCTTTTCTGAGAAATCTGACCTTCTCAGACATGAAAAAATCCATACCGGGCAGAAGTTATATCCTTTTTCGGAAACTTATTTTTATCATGAATCGTTACTAATCGGTCGTGAAACAGTTCATACAATAGAGAATCCATTTGCATGTTCTCCGTTGGGGCAATGTGTTTCCACTTCACCAAGCATAATACCACATAGCATAATTCATACAAGGGACAAGTAATATTTGTATTTCAAATGTGGAAATGCTTTAAAGTGAATCACTTCACGAGACCATCTAATGTATTACCTACATTTTTGTATATATGGGAAGGATTCTGCAATACAAATTTTCCTTTAATGAGAAGAATATTGAATATTTTTTTGTAAATTTGTGTGGACCCACTGTCGAAAATCGAAGCTGAGTAAATTATTCTTCTCCAGCAATCAGTGACATAGGCTGTTTGGGAAGGCTTAAACCAATTCATATGTTGTGGAATATATCACATTTGAACTGCATGGAAGTGCACATCTTACTACACAGCCCTGCTTCTGAATAACCCAGTCCCACAGTCACAATTGCATTAAAGTGGAACGCTTAATTTACTACTTTATTTTTACTTTTTTAAGGCTAGGAATCATTCTACATCTCATCAGAGAAAACGCAGTGAAAATCATATTTCTATTTTAAATTATTTGATCTGGAAATCCTCCCTCTGCACTGGATCTAGCTGTGTGCCCGATTGCCTTGGAGTAGTGATAAGTTCTTATGTTACAGTGGTGCTTGAAAGTTCGTGAACCCTTTAGAATTTTCTCTGTTTCTGCATAATGTCACCTAAAACTACGTCGGAGTTTCACAAAAGTCCTAAAAGTAGATGAAAGAACCAAACCAGATGAGTCAAAAATGTTGTACTTTATTTAATGCGGATAATGATCCAATATTGCATATTAGTGAGTGGTAAACCTTTCAGTATCATGATCCACTTGTAGCAATAAGAGCATTTAAATGTCCCCCGGTACTTTTTGATTAGTCCTGTGCATCAGCATAGAGACATCTATTCGCACACTCAAACACAACATTTGTATTAAATTAAGGTCAGGACTTTGACCTGGCCATTTCAAAACTTGAAACTTTTTTTTCTTTCATTTTTTTTGTTGTTGTCTTTCTTCATGACTCAAATTTAATCGAGATTCGGCTCACAGCCCGATCTCCTGAAAATTTCCTTTAGAATTTGCTGGTGCAATCCATTGTTCCATCAAAGATGATTAGTCGACCAGGCACATATGCTACAAAACAGGCCTAAACCATGATTATACCACCAATAATGGGATGAGGTTTTTAAGCTGGGTTCGTGTTCTTTCTTTCTCCAAACATAATGCTTCCTATATAAAGCGGTCCAACTCCCCTTTTTAGAAAATGGGTGTTTTTATGCTAATATGTCACAGAGGGGAATCCAGATTGCTGGAGCCCCAGTCTGTGGATACTCCTCACAATCCCCTGTTTCACTTACCCCTTCCCTGCGATAGACCAGGCCCAGAGTCTTTTCAGCTTTTCCAGCAGTTGATGGAGGCAAGGGCTACCTCCAATGGCCTATTGATTGTGGGACCGGATTTTAATGGGGAATTGTGGTGGTGATAAGTGAAACCGGGGTTTGCAGAAGGGGGCTCCAGAAATGCTCCCTCTGTCACATTGGTGTTCTGCACCCATTTTTTAGGAAATGGTGATATTTTTAGCAAACTGCAGATGGGCTGCAATGTTCTTATTGCAGAGCAGTGACTTTCTCCTTGCAATCCTGCCAAGCACACCATTGTTGTTCGATGTTCTGATGGTTGACTTCAACTTTAGTGATAGCGAGAAAAGCCTTTAGGTGCTTAGGTTTCTATTGATTTTCTTTTGGAACTTTGCAGGCTTTTATATGCTTTGGCTCTTGGCGCTATCTTTGTTGGTTGACCACTCTTTGTGAGAAAAATAATATGCATATCCATGATTTGTTCACAGCCTGACTGTGGATTGGTGGAGTCCAAACCCCTTTGTCAAGCCTCCTGCCTACAACCATGTTAAAGTAGACTTCTGACAAGTAGCAAGGGCTGGGCAGAGCTCCAAGTGTGGGGCGCAGCTAGAAAATAAAGTTCAATAAGACAAATCAGAGTTCTTGGGCTGGCAGCAAACAGGCAAGGTCTGATAAACAATTCCAAGTCCAAACCATGTAATCCGTGCAAGCGCTGATCCAAGAGCAGGTCAGGTCAATCCAGGAAGACAGTCAGGAAATGTAGGAAAATGCAGGAAAACAGGAATCACAGTTTCCAGGAACTGAGCTGATAACACAGCAATGAAAACAGACCAGCTGTCCATTTAAATAGTGTTGTCAATAAAGCTAGGAGGGACGTCTCAGAGCATGAGTGATGTCACTTCCTGTCCACTGAGACCAAGGAAAACCTGTAAGTAAAAGGCAAGCCCAAGAGCTTACACTCTAGGCTTTCTGCACTTGCAGTGTGCTGAACACCAGGTGGCGCTGTTGAGCAGTGCAATGGATGAAGAGCCAGATCGTGTACAAAAACAGCGAGCACGTCAGCGATGGAGAACTAACAGCATTCCTGTGTCCGATAGAAGAGCGAGAAAGGCGAAGAGACCGACACCTTTAGAGATGATTTTGTTAGCTTTATGATCATGATCATTTTTGGGTTCTTAGAAATCTCCTTTGCAACGATACACTTCCCCAAACATATTTTACTTCCAATAGGTTTTCATTGAAAAAGGAAAAAGCGTTCACAAACATTGCACTCAAAGCTCTTGATTTGCCACAAACATATTTTATGAACATCAGATTCCTGCTATTTAAGCAACACAGGTCACCCACTGACATCTGTCATCCCATTGATCATTCAATGATCAAAAAAATGACCAAATGTAATATTTTTGTCTTTGTTTGATTTGGTTTGGTCTGTATCTACTTTTAGGACTCTGCTATAGTTTTGGGTCACATGTAGGACGAAATTTCAAACATTCTGAAGGTTTTACAAACGTTGAAGCATCGTTGTATTGTATCATAGGCCACATATTAATGCTACCATACATGTATACTAAGAAACTCATTCACACTCATATGCTGTCATACGTGTAGACTATATAATGGAGTCATAGTGTAATAGTAGTTTCTCCTCAGTTGTCTCTAATGTTATTAAAATACATTGTGAGATTTGACCCTGTCATTTGTCTGTTTATTCACTGTATTCTGCATGTTCTGCATTCTGCAAGTAAAAATGTATAATAAAAATATAATATGTCAATGCACTATAATTAATATCCTGAAATTCATTTAGAGAAACAGGCGATCAAGTAGGGGTTATTATTTCAACTTTTTGGGAGGATGAACACTACACTAGAAGTCTCGCTCTCTGGACTTCCCCTCACATACAGTTTATTTCTGTTGGTCAACAGGGAGTAGAGGAGCAGTCCAAAAACCAATCCTACCAAAAGGTGTGCAGTCACCAGAGCTGGATTGCTGGATGGCGGGAGGAGGGGTCACTTATACACCCGGTATAAAGAAGTATCCAGCTGGCTTGTTTTTTTATTTTAATGGAAGGAAGAGGAAATCGGGGGTGACAGATTCTGTAACCCCGGATACACTAAACCTGTTACCCCTGGATTTTATTCCTACCACGGGCATTCACTATGTACTTGCGAGGCTGCACTAACTGGTGCAGATTTTGCCTCCATTTTGGCAATAATTTAGGGCTAGTATTAGGTAAACATGAGAAACGGTTTTCACCATAAACTTTATATCTTGATAATTATTCTGAGACACAGGCACATGTGTGTTAAACCTCCTCAGTTAACTAGAACAGACTGAAAAGTGTCAAAAGCAAGAAACTCCTAGGGATTTCCAGAGGTCAGACCCTACGCCCCTTTAGTGCAGGAGGTACAGACACAATGCTCCTGAAAAGGACCGTCTCCAAACTTTTGTGGGACCTTGGGCAAGACAGTCTCAGTGAGCACTGATGCAACGCGGCAACATTCATTTCTGCTGCCACTGATAGGTCCTCCTCTGTTACTAATCACCCCCAGTCCTCAGTGTCTTCTCCATCGATTGTCCTCTAGTCTACTTTTCTCAACCGGTAGAACATGCTCCCCAGAGGGTACGCAGCAATGTTCAGGGGTGCACCAACAAGGGGGTTATTGTGGTTCTGGCATATTATTTTAACAGTTAAACATTATTCTTTGTTGCTTTAAAAGGTGCTACAAGGCCCGTGACCTACGTATTTTGGTAACACTAGTAATTTATCTCCTCCTTGGGGGTAATTGGGTTTAACTGCTTGTTGCTAGGGGGCACTTGGCATAAAAAGTTTAAGCACCACTGCTCTAGTCCTCACTTTATTCTTATTGGTCCTTATTGCCCTTTCCAATGCCGCCAATCACCCCCTCTCAGTCCTTGCTGCCTCTCCGCAGCCACTTTTCTATCAATACTGCCACTCGTCCTCTGATACTCGTCCCCGCCTCCTCTGCCACTATAGGGTTCACCGCTGCTTTCGATCATCCTTTGGTCCTCAACACCATCTAAGCTTTCACTGATTGCCCTTTGGCTCGAAGGCCAACCATGAGCAAGACTGCAACTGCACATGTGGCCCATTGAAGACTCTTTCTGCAGCTCAGTCTGAGCCTGAGTGGGCTCTTATATGTCCAGTGCTGACGCCGACCCTGCTCCTGCAGAATAATTCCTTGGCTGCCATATGGCAACTAATAGCCTTCATGGACTTGCAGTCAATGGATTATCCTTGACCCCTGCAACCTTTGAAGATATAATTTTATAGGACCCGTTCCTGTCCCTGTTGCTTAAAACTCTTCTTGAGACCCTTCCAGGCGACAACTTGGATATGATCCAAAAATAGGAAGTAAATCTTGGTCAGGAATTTGAGGACGAGGACTGAGAAATATCTTTTATGCTAACCTGTACATTATCCTTCCCATGCAATAGACTCTTCTTGTGGCGGTTTGGCCTTGCACACAAGATGAAAGAGCATTGTCCATTCAGATTAGAAGTTGACACCACACACATCATTTAACCCTTTAACTGCCAGCCTACCTAGAGATTTCAAGAGTTTTCCTAAGTCCCTGCTGGAGGGTCTTTTACTAAAGGGTGAGCTGGTTACCTGCAAATATTTTATATATACATTTAAACCAGAACAGCCATTTTTTTGAAAAATGGGTGTTGTTCTGAGCACAGGGGGGCATTCCGATTGTGCGTAACCCCCTGCACATTAGAATAGAACTGGGGAAATCTTACCTTCCTCCTCGGCCCCTTTGGAGAAATCCAGTGCACTGATTGGCCAGTGCGATCGCGTGGGTGCCGGCCATCTGAGTTTCCAGCCAATCAGAGAGCTGGATTTCTCTATGGGACAGAGGAGAGAGGTTCTGCCCTGATAACACGCAGGGGGCATCTCCAATTGGGATGACCCCTTTCTCTCATCATATATTGTTTTTTTTCAGTAGTCATGAAATGTCTTGTTTGTAATTTTTTAATCAATAATTTTGGGTGAAATATGTGGAATATATATATATATATATATTTGTCCTTTTTTCGAGAAAGGCATTCTGTGTTTAGTGTGGTTCCTACTCTTATTTTTGAGTCCCCAAAGTTGGGACATGCAATGCAGCCAGAGCTACTCACCTGGGAAGCTGCCAGCCTCCCTTTAGAACACTCCATAGGGAGAGATCCATAGTGGCTGAATCCCTCCCTGTGTGTGTTCATGGCAATTCAAACTGAGCAAAGGGGGTGGGAGTAGCTCCATCACTATTATTTGTACAAAATCATCATCATTATTATTCTGGGCAACCAAATCTCTGTCTTTCCACATAGCTAGACATGTTTGTTGCTTGATATTTAGTTGATGAGAGGGTTAAACTGGGCGGTAAATTAGTTCCCAGGCCCTGAATAATAATAATAATTTTGTATAAATAATAGTGATTGAGCTGCTCCCACCCCCCTTTATTCATTTAAATTGCCATGAGCACAAGCAGGGAGGAATTCAGTCAATATGGATTTCTCCCTGTGAAGTGTTCTAAAGGGAGGCTGGCAGCTTCCCAGGTGAGTAGCTCTCAGATATTTGCCTGCATTACATGTCCCAACTTTGGGGACTCAGAATTAAGAGTAGGGACCACACTAAACACAGAGTGCCTTGCCGGGGCAGTGTGGCTTCCACATGTATCTGCAGATATATGCAACCAAATGTCTTTCCACATAGCTAGACATGTTTGTGCTTGATATTTAGTTGATGAGAGGGTTAAACTGGGCGGTAAATTAGTTCCCAGGTCCTGAATAATAATAATAATTTTGTATAAATAATAGTGATTGAGCTGCTCCCACCCCCCTTTAGACTCAGCACCAGCTATGAGGCTTGTAGACCAGGACGCAGAGGCCAAATAGATGGCCCCAGGCCTTGAAGGTTACCAGCCCACATGGGTACTGGACTCTTCTGCACCTCCCTGGGCTTTGGGGATGCAGCTTATGGGCGGTGGGTTATGGCAAATCACCCAATTGTCGCAGGTGACCAAAGGACCCTTACCAGTTCACAAAGGGTTAAATATAAAAAAATATAATTCTGTGAAACTCACCTGTAGAATTGTTTTTGTATCCATCCATTCCAGGCCGTCCAGAAGTACTTACAGATGGGTGTTCGCCCCTAGAGGGCGCTGACCGCAAGGTCAAAATAAGTAGCTCCTCCCGGCCCCCTATAAAGGCAGCTGCCAGTCTATCCAGCCCAGCAGTACTCAACAAAAGAGGCAGGCCGGGAGGTCCCAACAAAAAAATAGGAGACCATGTTACCTCACATAGCCTCCGCTTGTATTCTCTCGAATCAAAACTAGAAAACTTGTAAAACTAGTGTCCTATGAGCAAAAATGGTTCAATCACCATAACAGGCATGCAGGACATAATGAACCCAAGGACGGGGTGGGACGGCCTGGAATGAATGAATACAAAAACAATTCTACAGGTGAGTTTCACAGAATTGTATTTTTCTCCTCCATCCATTCCCGGCCGTCCAGAAGTACTTACAGATGGGACATCCAAAAGCAGTGTCCATATGGGCGGGATCCCCAGTGCGGAACAGCATGTAGTTAATTTCACTACCGCCTGAAGCACCTTTTGGCCAAAAACAGCGTCAGCTGAGGCCCTGACATCCACCTTGTAAAACTTTGTAAAAGTATGAACAGAAGACCAAGTGGCGGCCTTACATACTTGTTCCACTGATGCCTGATGCTGAAAAGCCCAAGACGACCAATAGCCCTAGTAGAATGAGCTGTGATCCGAAAAGGGGGTTCCTTCCCCCTGGCAGAATAGGCTTGTAACACCGCCTGTATAATCCACTTACTGAGAGTGGACTTGGCTGGTGGCAATCCCTTCCTAGAACGCTCTGTTAAGACAAAAAGCAAATCCAATTTCCTGAAGGATTCAGTCGCAGCCAGGTAATACCTTATGGCTCTGACCACATCCAAAGCATGGAGGGTCCGTTCTTTGGAATTAGCCAGTGCTGGACACAAGGAACGTAAGACAACCTCTTCATTAAGATGAAAAGAAGAAACGACCTTAGGCAAAAAATCAGGTTTAAAACCAGAAACCACCTTAGCTCTGATACGTGACGCACCGAGGTGATCGCCACCAGAAAAAAACACCTTGAGCGTCAGCATAGACAATGTAGCATCATTCAATGGCTCGAAAGGAGGACCCTGGAGAGCAGACAGCACTAGATTCAAGTCCCACACCGGTAAGACTGATTTACGCGGTGGGCGGACATGGGTGACTCCCTGGAAAAAGGTCTTGATCAATCTATAATTGCCAATGGACCTCTGGAAAAAAATGGATAAGGCCAAGACCTGACCCTTGAGGGTGCTCAGCTGGAGGCCCAAGTCTAAACTATGTTGTAGAAACTCCAGGATTCTAGAAATAGAAAATTTCCGGCAAGAAAGGCTCTTGGTTTTGCACCAAGTGATATAGGCCCGCCAAACTCTGTAGTAAATCATGGAAGAAGATTTCTTCCGTGCCTGAATCATTGTGTGAATAAACGTGGTCGATAGCCAGGCCGTCAAAGTCAGCGTCCTTAAATTCGGGTGCCCTAGCAACCCCTGTGTGAGAAGTCCTGGATCGTCGGGCATGATGTAGTGATCTATTGACATCTGTACTACGTCTGCAAACCAACTCTTTCTCGGGCAGCGAGGAGCCACCAGGATGGCTGGCACCCCCTCCTAGGCTATCTTGCGCAGCACTCTGCCCAGGAGCGGAAACGGAGGGAATGCATAGAGAAATTTGAACTCCGTACAAGTAATCGCCAGAGCGTCTGTTGCTATGGCCAGAGGATCTCTTGAGAGAGAGACGAACCTTGGAAGTTTGTGATTGTGTCTGGACGCAAAAAGATCCACGTCTGGTTGACCCCAGCGGAGGCACAGAAATGGGGAGTCAGGCGTAGAAGAACCAACCGAATTGCTCTCAGCTCCAAGAGATTTATGGGTAACCGATAATCCTTCGGACCCCACTGATCCTGGATCTTCTGAGTCTGCCAAACGCCTCCCCATCCTGTAAGACTGGCATCCGTGGTAACTCCCAATGGAGAGTCAGGAAGGACTTGCCTACCAGCAGGTTCGGAGAGTCCAACCACCACAAGAGGGACTGCCTGGCCAGGGGGGACAGCAAAAATCCTTGTTCCAGAGATTCCTGCGACTGATTCCAGCCTGTCAGCATGTTCAACTGTAATGAGGTCTCATATGAAATTGCGCGAAGGGCACTGCCTTAAAGCACTACACCATATCATCTCCAGACATACCGACGGCTGTTGACAAGCCCGCAAAGCCTGCACTTGCGTCTGGAGTCCCAAAACCTTCTGCTGTGGCAGAAAGACCTTGACCTGACCGGCGTCTAGCGTCATTCCCAGAAAGGCTCTCACTGTTGAAGGCGTGATAAACGACTTGGGGTAATTGATTACCCAACCGAAGGCTTCCAGGGTTGACAGTACAGTCCGGGTGTTGCTCTCGGCCTCCTGAAGGGACCGGGCCAAAATCAGGTCGTCTAGATAGGGTAACACATGAATACCCTGACTCCTCAGGATAGCCATGATGCCCGCCAGCACCTTGTTGAACACTCGGGGAGCTGAGGATATGCCGAATGGGAGTGCTACAAACTGGTAATGTTGACCCTCCAGTGCAAACCTCAAGAACTTCTGATGTCCTTGGAAAATCGGGATGTGCAGATAAGCGTCCCTGATGTCCACCATGGTCATGAGGTCGCTGGGCCGAAGCGATCTCACCGCCGACCACAACGTTTCCATGCAAAAATGTCTGACATTTACAAACTTGTTGAGACCCTTCAGGTCCAAGATCAGCCGCAGCGTTCCATCCTTCTTGGTAACCGTGAACAGGTTAGAGTAGAACCCCTGACCCTGTCCCTGCCGGGGCACAGGGCAAATCACACCTATCCGTAGTAATGTGTTGAACAGCTGTTCTCAAAGCCTGGCCTGGCAGCCAGCTCTATCTTGTAACCGGAGGACACCACCTACTGAATCCACCGATCCGAGATGTGGCATCTCCAGATCGGAGCAAACAGCAGAAGCCGCCCCCCCCCACCCGTATGGGTGAGGGCGCCCCCTCATGCCTGAGTAGGCTTGGCTGGGGGTTTGTGCTTAGCTCCCCAGGAGGGGTTGGGCTGACTGCGGGACCTACCTTTGCCCCAGGTATCTCTGGCGGCACCGGGAAATGAAGAACCTCTTCCCCCCCGAAAGGACCGATAAGATGAGGGACTCCGAAAGGACTGAGCAGGCTTCCTTCTCTGAGGGAGCTTACCATCCTTGACCAAAAGAGTTCCTTATACTCCTCCGCCCGTTTGCGAGATGCAGCCTTAGCCACAAGGTGCTTAACCTTTCTTCTGTTGGCTAGCGAAACAATTGCCGAGGCACAAGCAGGCCGAAAAAGAGCACCAGCAAAGGTGAAGGCATGGCAAACCAACTGATCCATGCATTTGTCTGCAGGATCACGCAAGGAAGCATTGTCAGGCAATGGCATAACCGTGGTGTTGGACAATCCTGACACCGGAGGGTGCACCTCAGGAGGGTGAGACCATAACCGAACCAATTCAGCAGGGAAAGGGTACCGCCTATCCAGGCCCTTAGGGACCGACGGTAATTTGTTGGGCCTTTCCCATTCCTTAAGAATCATGTTAGAAAAATACAACTGCTCAGGAAAGACCCGCCGTTGCCTTTCAGGCCGAAATAAATCACCCTTTCCTCCTAGCCAATCTGGGAGGTAAAATGTGTAATGTATCCAAAACGGAAGAGAGCAAACTTTCCGTATCATCCGGAAGGCAGGAGTCCTCATCTGAGGAGGAACCAGAGATGCTGTCGTCTCCAGCGGAATGTACCCAAACAGGCGTAGTCCTTTGACGGGAAAACCAGTGAGGGCTTTTTTGGCAGCGTTGTCAGCAGCCCACTGGCGCAGCCAAACCGAGCGGCGTATAGCCACCACAAGGGCAGAAGTTCTGCCACACATTCTAATGGTGTCATCCAGGGCAGAGAGCACATAGGTCACAAAAACATCACAACTAGAGAGTGCATCAAACTCCTCCCAGTGACAACAAATCTGATCAGTAATATGCCACAGTGGAACCTAAGCCAGACTTACCACACAGATGAACCATGTTGGGGTGACCAATATTGTTGGCCTGCCCTTTGCCAAGACAGGTAACCCCCAGTTGGCCAGCACTGCTTACCACCGCAATGTGGAAGTTGCAAAAACGGTAAAGGTCCCCCAACAGTTTTTTACTCTTCCACAGCTTGAGGTATGGTAAACTTGTATTTGCCTTAGCATCCTGGCGTACATACATCGTCATATGAATCCCACTGTGACCACATGTGAAAGGTTACCCTCTCTTTGGGGTTTCTTTGGTTAATTACAGACAGATAAAACCGTTACAGGTCTTAAAAGTAAATAAAATACAGAACCATAAGGTATAAATATGTTTAATGCAATAGGCATCTAAAAAACATCATAGTAACAAGCTACAAAGAGATACATTTCACGACGACAACGGAATTAGCTTAGTTCTATTATGATATATTTTTTAAGACTGATCAGGTTTGATTTCTGAGTAAAACCTTATACATATTTAGAACAGAAGACCCCCCCCCCAAATTGAACTACTTCATGTCTAAAAAGATGAGGTTTTATGGTACATTTCCCAAATTCAGAACACGAGTATAGATATTCTTGTACCAAATTTTTAATGTCAATGTCTGATCCTCCAACCCAACCCATTCCCATATTTAGAACATAGATAAGGCATTAACCCACTATTACTTATTTCATGCATTAAATGTTTATTTCACATGAATTTTTTTATGGCTGGTAAGGTTCGATTTCTGAGCAAAACTTTTTCCACATTCAGAACATGAATATGGCTTCTCCCCGGTATGAATTCGTTCATGCCTGATCAGATCAGATTTCTGATAAAAGCTTTTCATACATTCAGAACATGAATATGGTTTCTCGCCTGTATGACCTTTTTCATGCCTGATAAGAATTGCTTTCTTGTGAAAACCCTTCCCACATTTAGAACATGAGTATGGTTTTGCAGGTTGTCTATATGCTATATGTAAGAAATCAGAAAACCTCTTCCCATGTGCAGTAGGGTCAGAGGACAAAGCATTGGAGTTCAGTGCTGGATTGGAGTTAAGGGTATGGGTGTTGCCTGTGAACTCTGTCTCTCTTACAGGACTCATATGTGCTGACTCCTGGATAAAGGATTTTCCAAGATCAGAACACGTATACAATGTTGAACTTTTATGAATACTTTCTGTATGACATGTTTCATGACTGGTAAGTTTTGATCTGGTAGAAAAGTACTTTCCACATTCAGAACATGAATATGGCTTCTCCCCTGTATGAATTCTTGCATGCCTGATAAGATCTGATTTCTGATAAAAACATTTCCCACATTCAGAACATGAATACGGCTTCTCCCCGGTATGAAATCTTTCATGTCTGACAAGGATTGCTTTCTTGTAAAAACTCTTCCCGCATTTAGAACATGGGTATGGTTTTGTAGGAGGTCTATCTGCTAAATGTGAGCAATCAGAAAACTGTGTCATATGTGTAGGAAGGTCAGAGGCCAGAGTTATAGAGTGTGGTGCTGTATGGGAGTCGAGGATAAGGGTATCCTCTTTGGACTCTGCTTCTCCTACAGTGCTTATATGTGCTGACTTGTGAAAAAAGGATTTCCCACTTTCAGAACATGCATACAGCATTGAACCCATATTAATGGTTTCATGGACTAAAATTCGTGATATACCCTCCTTATGATATTCTTCATGACTGGTCAATTTTGATCTGGTAGAAAACCACTTTCCACATTCAGAACATGAATATGGCTTCTCCCCTGTATGAACCCTTTCATGCCTGCTAAGATCCGATTTCTGATAAAAACTTTTCCCACATTCAGAACATGAATACGGCTTCTCTCCTGTATGCACTCTTTTATGTCTGACAAGGATTGCTTTTTTGTAAAAACACTTCCCACATTGGGAACACTGATAAGGTTTTGTAGGAGTTCTAAATTCTACATGTGAGTGATCAGGTGATAGAGCTGTGGAGTGCAGTGCTTCATGGGAGTCTCCTGTAAACTCTACTTCTCGTAGAGGGCTCATATCTGCTGAATTCTCAATAAAGGATTTATCGCTTTCAGAAGACTTATTTAGCGTTAAACCCATATGAATTTCTTCATGAAATAAAAGATGCGATCTACCCTCTGTATGACATTTTTCATGACTGGTAAGTTTTGATTTGGTAGAAAAGCACTTTCCACATTCTGAACACGAATATGACTTCTCCCCTGTATGGACTCTTTCATGTCTTATACAATCTGATTTTTGAGCAAAACATTTCCCACATTCAGAACATGAATAGGGCTTCTCCCCTGTATGAACTCTTTCGTGGTTGATAAGGATAAATTTCCTGGAAAAACATTTCCCACATTTATCACATACGTATTGCTTTTTAGAAGATCTCTGTGAGCAATCAGAAAACTCCTTCCTAAGTGTAGCAGAACAAGATGACAGAGCTGCAGATAGGGGTGCTGTATGGGAATTTAGGTAAGGGGGGTCTCCCTTGAATTCTGCTGCTCCTACATGGTTCATAAGTGCTGACTTCTGAATAAAGTATTTCCCACGCTTAGGACACGGATGAAGTGTTAAACCTGTATGACATCTGTGTTGCGATTTATGGAAAAAGCTTTTTTCACGTTCAGAACAGGTAAATGTTTTCTCTTCTATATGAATTTTTTCATGATCATGAAGTTTTGATTTTGTATTAAAACATTTTCCACATTCAGTGCATGAATATGGCTCCTGCCCTAAATGAACACTTTCATGAGCGATAAGGGTTGCTTTCTGTGTAAAACATTTCCCACATTCAGAACACGAATATGGCTTCTCTCCTGTATGAATTCTTTCATGTCTATTACGGTCCGATTTTTGAGTAAAACATTTCTCACATCCAGAACATGCATATGGCTTCTCCCCAGTATGAACGGTTTCATGTCTTATAAGATCTGATTTTTGGTAAAAACATTTCTCACATTCAGAACATGAATAGGGCCTTTCCCCTGTATGAACTTTTTCATGTTTGATAAGGGTTGATTTCTTGGAAAAACTTTTCCCACATTTAGAGCATAGATGTGGTTTTGTAAGACGCCTGTAAACTGTACGATGTGAGTAATCAGGAAACCTATCCCCCAATGTGAAGGGATCAGTTGACAGACATATAGGGTGTAGTGACAGATGTGAAGTTGGGGTATTTGGGTCTTCGGTACATTCTGATGTGATGTCATCCTTTATTTTGCCATCTAGGGAGATCCTGGTGTTATTACAGCTGGTTCCTTTATCTGGAAGAAAAAAATGGAGGGCGTTATGTACACAATTATCATCCATGGACTATATAATGCAAGAGAATCATAATAAGAGATGTGTCCCATCCAATAGAAACTATATCCTCAAAAGATCCTGCTTTGAACAAAGCTAGCAAAGCTTATCAGTTGTATGCTAGAGTAGTGCTTACATTTACTGCATAACATGATATAAAACAAAATAAGATTTTCACAAGGGAAGGACTGTAGCCAAGTTGATCAAGTGGTTATCATTTACCCATGGGCATACATATATTTTAATATAATTGATGGGGTTAGCCACCAGCGGCGTACTGGGGCACAAGATCTTGCAGGGATTTAATTGGCCTTGGCCTGCCAATGAGCTGCTGAGCCCTGCCCCTAATATCCTTCATGACTGGTCAACATGTTCATCAACTGAGACTATAGGGACCAGTCGTAGGTATGGTGGATTTCTCAAGTGAGGGTACCTAGGCTTTAGTATTGTTGAAGATTATATTGTGGCAGGGTATGGCCCTTCACAGCCATGATGCCAAGAAAGAACATGGGTTGGGGTGAGTTGGCTAAGGGGTATAATGGGTCTGAGTACACAGACTGTGGTGTAAGTAGAGAAACAAGTGAACACCGTCACGGGCTGTGGGTAAAATGGGCTATGTGCAGGTTGCTATGTCCGCCTCAAAGTTGTGCTTCCTATAGTCACTGTGTGGGAAGTTTTGTGGACAACAACTCAATACACCTATTATGATGCCACAAATTAATAGAGGGGGCAAAGAAGCTTAAAAAGAAATGTTGCTCTGTTACGGAGGCTAGACCTAAATGCAGGACTGCAACTAAACATTTCAATAGATTACATCCTGTCTTGGTAGGTCATAGTTATCAGATCTGTTGGGTACAGTTGCCTAAAATGTCCCATTAAAGAGTTTTTATTCACCTGGGTTAATCTGTAGAATTTCCTCCTCTTCATTCTTCACAAATACTAATTCCTCCTGCTTTGTTTTTACAAATCCCTTTACAGTTTCTTCAGGGTCAAAACAGGAATACGAGTTCTCTTTCTGTACTCTTTCATGTCTGATGAAGAGTGGATCTGTAGGAGGTCCATGAGCTGTATGAGGGATGACAGGGTGTGAGCAACCAGGCATCTGCCCCTGTGTAGAGGGGATAGGTGACAGAGGTGCAGGATGGGAACTTGGGTCTACTGTAGACTCACCACCTTCTTTTTCACCATCTAGGGGGATCTGGGTGTCTCTTCCATCTGGAGGAAACAAGAAATGGAACCTGTTATTTGAAGCATAATCTGACAATCTTAAGTGAAACCTAAGTAAGGATAATATTTTGATCCTAAACATAATAGCAACGCAGTTAAACATGGCCTTAGGAGACTTGCTTGTTCATCAGTCACATATAAACCATGACTCCCCTGGATGATTGAAAGACGAGTGATACAATGCCCCTAACTACCTGCTGCAAGGGGCATAAACAACCTCCATGCTAACCAAGCGTGAAAATGACCCCCCTTACACCTCCTAAATATATCATCCCTACCAACAGTAGCTCACTTGTTTATCAACAAAATGTGTAAAAACACAAGAAAAAGTAATGATGACAAAAACATAAAAAAACAGCGGGAACTGGGCAGCCTGTAATTATGGTGCATAATTATGGTGCATATTAGCCCATTAGAGAATTCTCCTCTTGTTGCCCACTCATCTCTGGTCATTCTCTTATGGCACTAACAGGCATTGAAAACAGGCATTGGTGAAACAATCTGCGTTTGAGCGGGATCCGAGAGTCCTCCGCTGGGGAGGATCTCAAGCAGATTATAACATTGATCTTTAACTCTCTCCTGGAAAAAGATTACACGGCCCACATTGAAATAGACAGTGTCCACTGGATGCTGGGCTCGCATTACCCTGACCAATCCAACCCTCGTGATGTGATCTACAGAATCCACTTTTACGAAGAAAAAGACAACCTTTGATGGCGCCAACATACAAATCTTCCCCGACCTGTCCAGACGGACATTACAAATCTTCCACCTGATTGTTTGCAAAGAACTGAACACCTTTATTCTGAAAACCCACAAGAAGCGGCATTACCTTTTTATTTCCTGAGATGCGATCCGATCCCCATACCAGACTGGCTCACGGCCTCACCAATATCCCTAAATGTTCAGCTCCCAGGAGGGAGAAGACAGAACTCCTGACCCCTTCGAATCCGCAGGTGCCCAGAGTCAACGATTAGAGCGCAGGATGCTGAGGCACAGGATAGGAGAGATAATAGTCAAAATTGGCTTTTTTCTCCCCCAGTTAACTAGCAAAGTGCTGGTCTGTTAATGTTCTTGTTGGCTGTTGTTTCTACGTTTTGTGTTCATACCGGGTTCGGTGCGTGGGATGGCCGAACTGGTCGGTCCTACCATGGATAGATACATTTCCAAAATAGGCCCACCCTGGGAGCTCTTGTCCGGGGTATTTACTGTAGAAGCTTAGTTAAATATTGTTAAAATCTATTTGTTTGCTACTTCTCTGCTCTTTCATCCTTTTCCTGCAAGTCCCTTGCTAACCACCTCTCCCATCTTCCTTTTCTATACTCCCCACCCCCCGAACAGCGCTTACTCCTCCAGGATGTCTGACATGAATTTTCTGTCTCTCAATGTTTCTCACACCTGAGAAATGGCCCCTCACCTTGTACAACTTAAAGGGGTTGAAGGCTCAGGTTGCCTTCCTCAAGAAACCCACTTCAAAGACACTAACCCACCCATGCCTTTGGAGGCAGCTGTCCGGGAATGAGTATCACAGCTTCTCCCCAAACTAACAGGGGGGATTTTAATCTGGCTCTTGAACCACTCATAGAGTCCTCCAGGGACTCCTCACACATTTTGTACGCTAATTGAAAAAAAAAAAAAAATCAGGAAAACTCTACACTCGCACCAGCTGGTAGACCTGTGGAGAATACACCATCCAGGTGCGTGGGACTAAACTCCCCCCCATGGTTCATATTCTAGGATAGATCTTTTTCTCACCCGCCATTCAGAGCTCCCTAACATCCTCTATTGGAAACATAAGTTTTCATAACTCGGACCATGCCCCAATTATGTTAAAACTGTCCTGCCAGGTGCCTGGACCTGGGCGTCGAAGTTTAATGACACCCTCCTACAAGACTGCTCGGTCAAGACAGAAGTCCATAAGGACATCCAAAACTTCTTAACCTAAACACCTCTTCCGAGACTGATCCTAGGACCATATGGGAGATGCACAAGTGTGTAATAAAGGGCTCATTTATAAAACATGGTGCTAAAATTGAGAAAGAAAAGGAAATTGCTGACAATGGAATTACTGACACGGATCAAGAAACTTGAGACACTCCACAAACAATCACTAGTGGCCTCCCATCTGGTTGAACTGACTACACTTAGTGTAGTGGCAGACTCTTAGCTTGTACTTTAAAAGAAAATAGAACCAGATCTTAAACCCTAAATCATGACTACTTCAGGCAGAACCACTCACTAAGGACTTAGCAGAGTTTTTCAGGACATACTATGAAGACCTGTACAACCTTGCAGGTCCAAAAGACCTCAATTTCACCGACCACATCTCTGACTATATTGAACACTCGGGGTTACCCGAACTACCAACCCAGATACTAGCTGACCTCAAGGACACCTTTACCTTAAAGAAGGTACAGAAAGCTATTTTGGCTACAGCTTCAGGTAAGGCCTTGGGACCGGATGGCTTCACTTATATTGGCTTATCAATATTACAAACACTTAACATTCTAGCCTCCAAAATGCCCCCCCCCCCCCCCCCCAAAAAAAAATATCGGAGCAGACACATACTTACACTACCAGAGTGCACATTTCTACAATACCAAGAGAAAAGAATGACACAACATTGTGCTCAAACTACAGAGCCATTTCCCTCATGAACACAGATCTAAAAGTGTTTGTCAAAATGATTGCATCTAGATTGGCCCCACACCTTCATCATGTGATAGCGCTTCATCAAGTAGGATTCATGCCCCACAGAGAGGCCTGTGATGATACCCCTAAGGTGTTAACCCTGATCCAGGCTGCACATACACAAAAACACAATTCTGTGAAACTCACCTGTATAATTGTTTTTTCTGGGGATCCATTCCAGACCCTCCTATGGGGATTACTTCCTTGCCCGAAGGGTGTGACTGCAAGACAAAAAAGGTGTGGCTCCTCCCGGCCCATAAGTAGCAGCTGCCTCCTAATCAAAACCAGTACTTAAAAAGCAGTAAATCATAAAACCAGAGGCAGACCGGGAGGCCCCCTTATAGGAGACCATGTTACCTCACATACACACTCCGCTTGAATTCTCTCAAAATATACTCATTATTTCTCTTTTTTTATTAATGCCAATGAAATAATACATGGACTAAACACCATCAAAAAAGCATCAAAAGATAGATCATGACCCAAAAAGGGTGGGCCGGAGGGTCTGGAATGGATCCCCAGAAAAACCAATTCTACAGGTGAGTTTCACAGAATTGTGTTTTTTCTTCTGATCCATTCCAGACCCTCCTTACACTTGGGATCTCCAAAAGCAGTGCCATCTATGGGCGGGATCCCCAGCGCAGAACAGCAGGTAGTTTATTTCACTACCGCCTGAAGAATCTTTCGACCAACCACAGCGTCAGCTGAGGCCCTAACATCTACCTTGTAGAATTTGGTAAATGTATGAACTGAAGACCAGGTAGCAGCTTTACAAAACTGTTCCACCGAGGCCTGATGCTGAAAGGCCCAAGAAGCACCAATGGCCCGTGATCTGAAAAGGTGGTTCCTTCCCCTTGGCCGAGTAGGCTCTTCTGCCTGTCTAATCCACTTACTGACAGTGGATTTAGCGCCTTCTGATATAACAAAAAGAAAATCTGACTTCCGGAAGGATTCTGTAGCCGCCATGTAATATCTTATGGCTCTGACTACATCCAAAGAATGAAGAGCCCTTTCCTTAGCATTAGCCGGAACTGGGCATAAAGAAGGTAGAATTACCTCCTCATTAAGGTGAAAAGGAGAAACAACCTTAGGTAGAAAATCAAGCTTAAACCAAAAAACTACCTTGTCTCTGTGTAACTCAAAATAAGGAGACTTCATACATAAAGCGGCTAATTCGGAAACTCGCCGCACAGATGTGATTGCCACCAAGAAAATCACCTTGAGCGTCAAAATGCTCAATGGGGCGTCAATCAAAGGTTCAAAGGGAGCAGCCTGGAGAGCAGATAGCACCAGATTTAAGTCCCACACCGGTAAAATAGGCTTGCGCGGTGGTCGGACATGAGTGACTCCCTGAAAAAAAGTTTTAATGAGTCTATTGTTAGCGATAGACTTCTGGAAAAAAATAGATAAGGCCGAAACATGCCCCTTGAGGGTGCCTCATTGGAGACCCAATTCTAAACCATTCTGCAGAAATTCTAAAATTCTAGAAACAAAATATCTTCTGCATGAAAATTTCCTGGACTCACACCAGGCCAGACCCTGTAGTATATCTTGGAAGATGTCTTCTTCCGGGCCTGAATCATGGTATGAATAACCTTGGCCGATAAACCCCTCTCTGTCAAGATCGAGGTTTCAATAGCCAGGCCGTCAAAGCCAGCATCTGTAAATTCGGGTGCCGAAGAACCCCCTGTGTGAGAAGCTCTGGATCGTCTGGCAGGCGTCAATGGTCTACTGACATCCTTACTATGTCTGCAAACCAGCTTCTCCTTGGCCAGCGAGGAGCCACCAGGATGGTTGGTACCCCCTCCTGAGCTAGCTTCCTTAGTACACGGCTCAGAAGTGGGAGCGGGGGAAATGCATACAGGGGATTGAACCTTGTCCATGGGGTTGTCAGAGCGTCCGTTGCTATGGCCAGAGGGTCTCTCGAAAGAGACATAAACCTTGGTCGTTTGTGATTGTGTCTGGACGCAAAGAGATCCACCTCTGGACAACCCCAGCGAAGGCAAAGAGCTTGAAAGATCTTCTGACTGAGAGACCATTCTCCCAGAACAAACGACTGATCCAGAGATTGCGGGGCTCGATCCCAGCTTGACAACAGATTTAACTGAAGAGGCCTCATGTGAAACTGGGCAAAGGGCACTGCTGCGAAGCAGGCCACCATAAGGCCTACTAGTCTCATCCCTAGCCGAATAGTTGGCTGCTGACAAGCCAGTAAAGACTCTATCTGGCTCCGGATCAGCAGAGCCTTCTGCTCTGGCAGAAAAACTGACCTGAACTGACTGTGTCCAGAGTCATTCCCAAAAAAACCCTTACTGGCGCGGGGTGATATGCAACTTTGGATAACTTATCACCCAGGCAAACTCTTCTAGGGTTGATAATACCGTCTGCGTGTCCTTCTTGATCTCCTGAAGGGACAGGGCAGAAATCAAAGGATCGTCCAGGTATGGAATTATGCACATCCCCTGGCACCTCAGGATGGCCATGAGACCTGCCAAAAGTTTGGTGAACACCCTTGGAGCCGAGGATATGCTGAATGGAAGCTCCACAAACTGGAAATGTTGGCCTTCCAGGGCAAACCTTAAGAATTTCTGATGCCCTGGAAAAATCGGGATATGAAGATATACATCCCTTATGTCTATTGTGGTCATAAGACCTCCGGGCTGAATCGATCTTACTGCTGATCTCAAAGTTTCCATGCGGAAATGTTTCACCTGGATAAACTTGTTAAGACCCTTTAAGTCTAAAATAGGACACACCGACCCATCCCTCTTGGGAATCGTGAACAGGTTGGAGTAAAACCCCTGACCTTCCTCCTGAAAAGGTACCTGACAAATTACCACTTTCTGAAAAAGATGCCGAACAGCGACTCTCAGGGCATCTGCCTTCACCTGGTTCCGGGATGCCCCTGACCAAAGGAACCTTGTGGGCGGTCTGGCTACAAACTCGATCTTGTAGCCTGATGACACCACTTCCTGGATCCAAAGATCCGCCACGTGGCGTCTCCAGATTGGAGCAAACTACAAGAGCCGTCCCCCCACCCGCCCGGGTGAGGGCGCCCCTTCATGCCTGGGTGGACTTGGCTGGAGGCTTAGGCCTGCTTCTCCAAGCACCACCCACCCTGTTACGGGCCCTGCCTCTACCCCAAAAATCCATACGGGAACATGAAATGAAGGAGCCTCTACCGCTCCGAAAAGGCCGATATGATGAGGGCCTCTGAAAAGGACGAGCCGAACTTCTTCTCTGAGGAAGTTTGCCATCCTTGACCATAAGGTCAAGCCGGTCCCCAAAGAGTCTGCTCCCTAAAAAAGGCAAATCTATAAGGGATTTTTTAGCAGCAGCATCAGCCGACCATTGTTTTAGCCATAAGGAGCGTCGCAAGGCAACAAGAAGGGCAGAGGTTCTGGCACCTAGCCTGACCGCATCATCCATAGCAGTGATAGCAAAAGCGTTAAAGTCCAAGCAAGCCCTAAATTCCTTGGACTCTTGAGTATGTCTGCGAGACTTAGCCCTGGCCAAAAGCTGCTTTACCTTCTTCCTTGAAGCCAAAGAAACGATAGCTGTGGCACAAACAGGGCGTAGAAAAGAACCTACCATAGCAAAGGCATGGCGAGCCAACTGATCCATTCGTCTTTCTGTGGGATCTCTTAAGGAAGCGTTAGTAGCAGACGGCATGATAGTAGTATTGGACAGGCATGACACAGGTGAGTCCACCTCTAGTGGAAAGGACCATAACTTTATCATATCAGCCGGAAAAGGATACCTTGAGTCTAGGATCCTAGGGACAGCAGGCAACTTGTTAGGATTTTCCCACCCCTTTAACACCATCCTGGAGAAATGTGACTGCTCCAGAAAAACCTGCCTCTGTCTCACAGGCCTAAACAGGTCCCCCTTTCCCCTCTTCGCCACCTTAGGAGGGGTAATGTTTAAAGTTTCGAACACAGAAGAAAGTAAACACTCTGTTACGTCTGAGAGTAAGGGATCTTCATCAGAAGAAAAATAGAATTACTGTACTCCTCACCGGAGAATAACTCGCCCTCTGAGAGCGGTTATCAATAATTTCTTCCTCCTCCTCAGAACCAACAGAGGCAAATAAATCTTCTTCCTCATAAGTAGGCTCCACATGCCTCCTTTTAATGGTGGCTTTTTTAGGGACGACCAAAGATAGCTGTCTCTCCAAGTTATCCAACCTGTGTGCCATATCCGCCTGCGCTCCACTGCCTTCTCCCTCTCCAGGGGATATTTGAGGAGGCTGAGCTACAGAAGAACCCAAAATTATTGCTGGACTGGATACAGGAGCAACTGCCCTATTATGGTCTGAACCAATTCTCCTGGCACAAGCGGAACAAACAGTGCTGAAAACACCCAGGGCTTACATAAAGGGCAGTGCCCTGCTCAAGTGGGATGCCCGATTCACTATCTCCCGATGCCTCCGTCATGGTGTTTTTTTTTTTTTTTGCAAAAAAAGTCCTAAGGTCCTAAGCATATACCAATCCCCAAGAGGACTGGGAGGAACCACAATCCCTTTATCCTTCTTCCCAATCTAAAAATAAACAGGAGAAAAAGACCTATTAAAAAATGTCATTTTTTCTCTTTTTCTTTTTTTTTTAAATATATATATTTAAATAGCATAATACCAGCCATACTTAAAATTCAATAAGACATTAAAATAGTACAATCGACGTCCACTTACCCCTGCAGCAGCCAAAAACACTCAGAACTGTGACTACACAAGCACCATGCCTCTACTTCTCACACAATGGCCCCTAGCAGGCAGCGGGGCTAGTAGCCGCTGCTAAGTCCGAGCCAGAAGGAAGCCCGCATATGGCCGCTGCTGCCGCTGTATCCGCACCCCATGCATACGGGGGTCCGCTGCACCTACCTCCTGTCCCAGCAGAGGTATGCAGCGAAGGTCTCCATAGCGGAGAGCGCAGTCTCTCAACCTCCCTCCATGCTGGCGTGAGCGCAACTGAAGGTCCGGAAACCGCAAACGCGCTTCCGCACCTGGCTCCGCCCCCGGAGTGACGTCAGAAACAAAAAAAAACACGCCCCTTAAAGCTGCAGGCGCTAAATTTGAAAATACATTTTTTTTTTTTTAAATAAACCTAAACTATGGAAAGAAGGATGGGTTGACTTTAAAAATAACACACAGTTCCTCAGCAGGTACACCAGAGAAAAACCTGCGGCTGGTGTGCTTTTCAAAGAAAGCCTGCAGCCCAGAGCGTATACACTCTGTAAGCGCCCCAAGACCCCGGCGTTTCACCTTACCTTACACCTTACCTTCACGGACCCCTGAACAGTAGAGCTGTGGGAGGCAAATTGGGTCTGGGGGATCCGTGGGCTGTGCAGGAAGCCGACAGGATGCATTCCCCCGCTTGCTGCCAATCCTTAAGAGAGAAATTCCAGCAATCTTCACAGTCACTTCAACTACAAGAATGAAACTGGTTTTGATTAGGAGGCAGCTGCTACTTATGGGCCGGGAGGGGCCACACCTTTTTTGTCTTGCAGTCACACCCTTCGGACAAGGTAGTAATCCCAAGTGTAAGGAGGGTCTGGAATGGATCAGAAGAAAAACATACCTACCCTTTAGTTGGCAACCGATGCCGAAAAAGCTTTTGACCGAGGCAACTGGAAATTTATTTTGGCCACACTTAGGCACATTGGTCTAGGACCTAACATGTGGAACTGGAAGCGATACAGTAACCCTTCGGCATCAGTGCGAATAAACCGTTTCTTATTGGATACCTTTGACATGACAATGGGACAAGACAGGGCTGCCCCTCTCACCTCTAATTTTCAAACTCACCCTGAAGCCCTTTCTTTGTAGAATAATGTAAATGTTCAGGGCCTCTCACTCCTGTCTGGCCAATAGAAAGTAGCCACTTACCCGGACAACCTCATCTTTTTTTATTACCGGCCCGGAAATCTCAGTCCCAAACCTGATGCACAAACGTAAGCCATATGGAGAATTATCACACTAGAAAATCAGTTATCAGAAATCTGAGATCCTGAACAGGTTTAGCTCCATTGTTAGCTCCTTCTCTTTAATATGGGCTACATAATCTTTAACATACCTGGGCACTAAGATTAATAACTCCTTATCATCAATCTGCAGGCTAAACTTCCTACCTCTCCTGAAGAATATTGAAAACGAGGTGACTAAATGGTCTAAGGGTAAACTCTCGTGGTTTGAGAGATACAATGCCTTGAAAATGAATCCATTGCTCTGATTACTATACCTACTACAGGCCCTCCCTGTCTCTGTCCCAAGCTCATTCTTGCAGAGGGTCAGATCGCTATTTAGCAAGTTTGTCTGGCTGGGAAGGAAACCAATGTTGAGTAGATGTGTCCTTATCAGAGCTAAGAACTGCGGTGGAGTGGGCCTCCCTGACCCAATGTTATATTATGCAGCATCCCACGTAAACAGAGCAATAGAATTGTGCCTAAACAATGGGTGATTCTGGAACAGGGCTTTGTAGACTTCCCGCTCCCTGGTTAGCTAAGCCAGAAGTACACCATATCATGAAACCATCAGCCCCACGGTGGTACAGAGTACCAAACACACTCAACAAGTGGTACCTCGAAGTCCCATCAAAATGCTGACAACGTGACGCTGGGGGATAGTGACCTGGTCCAGATCTTTTGGTCTTGCCCTAAAATCCAGCATTTCTGGAACACAGTTAGATTGACTGCAGGGAACCTCCTAGGCTTGGCGGTGGCGTGTGACCCTGCCATCTGCCTTCTTCACCAGTCCGAAACCTCAACAAGTAAGTACAAGAAATTATTACTAAAACACTTACTGAATGTGGCCAAAGCTTGTGTCCCACTTTGATGGTGTAGCGAGACCCCACTTTGGGTACAAAAGGTCAATGAAATCATATTTTGCATTATCGTTAGATTCTTTTTGATCGTATTAGCTATATTATATTGAGCCGCCTGAACAAGTCCAAAGCGGTCGGAAACAAACCTTTTACACTTTAATTGGGATTTATGTTCTAATTTCAGATATTCTCAGCCGTGCTTGTGCCCCTTAGGACTTTAAATTTAGAGGTGGTCTCTATTGCTGTGTTATTTATATACTGTGTTACTTGGAGAAGAGTTGTGAAATCATATAAATAAAGAATTCATAAAAAATAAATAACCTGTAATAAATCTTACATGAGGGCTTTTCGCAGGCACTTGTTAGGACTAGCACAGGAGTTTCTGTACAGAGCATGAAAGTAGGCCAGGTATCTACGGAAATTGTGGGCATCTTTCCTCCTCTGTATCATCTGATAAAATTTAACAGACCAATGAGGGCTCTACTCCACTCAGGATACCTCAGTGGCCACTCTGGCTTTTAATTCTACTGATTTACCGATAAGACAAGGATGTGTCTGCTGGATATGTCCAAGATTCTAGAAGAATCAGGTTTGCTGTACCAAAACTGGACTAAATGCCTATCCCCAACCAGTTGTACTTTGATTGCACAGCAAAATTGAAGTAGGATAGGATTGACAAGATGCAAAGGCAACCAAACTTGTGATGCTTAGTACCCTCAGTCTTCAACCGGACCATCACTCTGAATAAGAGCTTATCTTGTATGTTCCCCCCACCCTGTACATACAGATTGCCCACATTCAAAATCGTCCTACCTGCACCTAGTGCATATTCTGGGCCTGTAAACATTCAACCTACTGGATTGTGGCGTCTTAGACTGCCTTCAGAAAGGCAGTGTTTCTGACTATGCCATTCCACAATCTGGGATGGCTGTCCTTTTCTTGACCCAGGCTCTGCTCTGTCTGTGCAGAGCACAGCTATAACCCGCCCCCCTACATTTGTCCCCCTTTCTTCTCCTCAGCATGTGATGCTGGGAAGAAACAAGTATCAAGATGGCGTCAGCAGTATCCTGGAGTCCTAAACAGAGTTGCAGCCCAGTGGGGAAAAGAATAAGTGACAAAAAAACTGAAATATAATTTTAGATGCTTTGGAATAGTTTAGGAAGGTGGTGACATCCAGATTAGTGCTCTGGTGTCTTTTCTAGATGGCTTCTCTCCTTCCAACCTGCTGACTTTTTGACAGGCTTTGATGCATATAGTCCATCAACTGCAACACACCTTCATAAGCAGTAAATATAATCCATTGGTACACCAGCCAAAAAATAGGGTCTCACTGAATGTCAAAAGGTGGAACAGCTCTGTCAATCGACTTTACAGACACATCAGGACAAGGAAAAAAAAATAGATTATATGTAAGGTGTATAACTCACCTGGGTTAATGTGTAGTAGAATTCCCACCTCTTCATTCTTCACAAATACTTCTTCCATGTCCTCATTTGTTATAATGTCTCTAAGGTCAGGGGATGAATGTGTATTCTGGCCCCTATGAACTCTTTCATGTTTAAAAACATCGGCTTTCAAAGCAAAACACTTCCCACATTCAGAACATGAATATGGCTTCTCCCCTGTATGAATTTTTTGATGGCTTACAAGGTTTGATTTATGAGTAAAGCTTCTCTCACACTCAGAGCATGAATACAACTTCTCCCCTGTATGAATTCTTTTGTGATTGCGAAGAGTGAATGTCTGAGAAAAACATTTCCCGCATACAGAACAAGGATATGGCTTCTCCCCTGTATGAATTCGCATGTGCTTGTTAAGGCTTGATTTTCTGGTAAAGCATTTCCAACATTCAGAACACGCATAAGGCTTTTCCCCTGTATGAATTATTTCATGTCTGATAAGATCTGATTTACTAGGAAACATTTTTCCACAATCTGAACATGGGTGTGAATTTATAGCAGACAGATGAGCTGCATGATTGTCGTCAGGTGGCGAGGAGTCACGAAAATTCTCACCCTGTGTAAACGGATGAGATGACAGATGTGTAGAGTGCAGTGTCAGATGCGGGTTTGGGATATTTCGGTCTTCTGTAGACTTTGATGCAATGTCAGCATCTTCTCCATTAACATCTGTCAAGATCTTGCCATTATTCTGGTCATTTTTGTCTAGGGGGAATAAGAAATAGGGGAGTTATTTAAAAATTACTTGTTACATATAATCCCAACTAAGGTATAGTAATCCTGATAATAAACTATGTACTCATGTATTCTGATTTTTTATTATATATATTTTTTTTTATTTTCATTTTTAATAACAAACAAGCTTTTTTTTCCAAGTTGGGTGATTAACAAAAATTTGTTACACTGGCCATTTGTATGGAATAAATGAGTTAGAGATAAATAACCCAAGACGGAAGGATAGAAAAAAGAGAAGAAAAGGAAAATGAAGAAGATAAAAAAGGGTGTGGGAAGGCACAATAGTTAAGGAAAAAGGAGAAGAGAACTAACAAGGGTAGTTCTGGTCAAACTGGGGCTTAGGGCTCAAAGCCAACTAAGAAATCTAGGATATTCTATCAGAATCCATATTCTGATAAATTGTTTATTGCTTTATTTTAGTATACTAGTCAATTTTTGGAAGGGTGTTCTGCTTTTTTCAGGCGTAAGCTATAGCCAGTGTTGCTGCTAGTAAGACATAGACCAGTCGTACTCAATTGGCGGACCGGGGTCTGAATGAGGACCTCAGCGCCAAATTTCCTGCCCCCTGCCCCAACAGCCCTGCACTCAGCTGCTTCTGTGTTGCTGTGCTCAGCACTGCCCCCTTTACTTGATCGGCAATGTAGTGCTTAGTCTCTCTGTGTCATGACTCTGCTCCCTGCCACCTAGCGCTGCAATATGAAGTACTGAACAAACTTTGTTGCTCTGTCTCTTTGCCCCATTTATCCCTGTCCCGCCAGCTCTGCCCCATCCATCCCCACCCCCCAACTCTGCTTTATCCATTCCTGTGCCCCTAAGCTTTGCCCCTTCCATTCCTGTCCCCCTAAGCTTTGCCCCTTCCATTCCTGTCCCCCCAAGCTTTGCCCCATCCATTCTTGTCCCCCCATCTATTCTTGCCCCCTACTCTCTGGCCCATCCATACCTGCCACCACAGCTCTGCCCCATACATCCCTGTTTCCCCAGCCCTGCCCCATCTGGCCCAGTCTCTCTGCCCCATCCATTTTTGTTGTCCCAGTTTAGCCCCTCTAATGCTCAGTTTTGCCAATCCATTACTCTTTCTTCCAGCCTGACCATCCACCCCCCCCCCCCAACTCTGCCCATCCATCCCTTCTCCTTGCTCTCGCTCCATCCCTCCCTGCCCTTCCTGTTCTGTCTATCCATCCCGTCTCCTTACAGCTCCTCTCCCATTCACGCCCTCCCCGAGCCCTGTCTATCCATCCTTTTTACAAGACCTCATTGCCAGTAACATTTTGGGCCCTAGTCCACCCCTGTAAACGGCCTGTACAGAATGCATGATGTGCCAGAGTTGTAGGTTCTACAGGGCCAAAAAAGTTTTTCCCAAATGCCCAATTGGATTCTTTAGGGGGGTGGGGCAAGCAGCATTACTTTACCTGGATCTTCACCTCTCACCGGATGTCTGTAAATGGACCTTTACAAGAAGTGGTTGAGTATCCCTGAAATAGACCATGAGCTTATGCTGGGATTTTGTAAATGTTTTCTGATTTTAGAATTTTTTGGAACCAGTATTCATCAACCTTCTCACCGACAGATCAGGTTTTTTAGATCTCCACACAAATGCACAGGTAAAGTAATTAGTACAGGAGCGGGCTACAGGGTTTGCTATATAGAGATCCACAAAACACGGCCTGTTAGCGGCTCCTGAAGAGAGGGTTGGGGAACACTGGTATAAACCACGCATGCACAACCCTCCTCCTCATGGGTCACCAAAAGGCCAGGTTTTGCAGAACTCCACACAGATGCAAAAGTGAAATTATTATTGCTCAGACAGAGCTGTCGAACAAATTACCACACCTGTGCATCGGTGCGGAGATCCGCAAAACCTGTATCCCTTGAAGAGGAGGGTTAAGCACCACTAGTATAAACTAAAAAAACAACCCGAAGCAACTTAAACTGGACTTTAAACTGTACTGGACCACCTTTGGTGCATTCTCCCAGACCCCCCCCCCCGGGACATCTGAATTTGGGGTCCCCCAAAGTCTCACCTTAATCCGGGATCCCACGACACATGCATAACCATCCAGTAGCATCACTGCTTCACACGCCTGCCACACCTGGATGTCTGCTGGTGGGGCATGCAGAGTAGAGCATGTAGGAATGTGCTACAGAAATACTGAGAGCCCTCCGCATCACCGCAGCCCCCACTCCCTTCCGCCCACTATAAATGTCTCCTGGCTGCACAGAGGATGCCGCGCGTGTGCCACAAGAATCTCAGATCTCCGTATATGAGGGCAAGGTTATTATTATTGTTTATTTATATAGCGCCATCATCTTCCGTAGCGCTTTACAAGGTATAATTACAGACAAGAGAAAACATATAGTACAGGAAACAATACAAACTAGATGCCACAAGGTTCAAACCAAGAGTTGTGAGCGCAGGGGACAATAGGAAGGAGAGCTGGGCCCTTGCGTGCTTACAGTTTAAAGGATCAAGTACATTTCAGGCAAATAAAAAAAAGCTATAGTCACCTTTTCTCCTACGCAGACCATTGCTTCTAGTCCAGGGCAGCAACGCTCATCTGAAATGCTGGATCCAGGTCTCTCACCACCCGGCATCATGCACAGCGCATTTTCCTGTCTCGCTCCAAAGTGGCGATGCCCCCGCCATCAGTCACAGTGACTTTAATCACCGCACTGCTGATGGCGGGGGAGTTGCAACATCTGGGAAAGACAGGAAGAGAAGCCTGACAAGCAGAGCAGCGCTGTGCATGATGTTGGGCAGCGAGGGACATGGATCCAGCCTTTCAGGCAAGTAAAGTATTTTTCATTGTGTGTGTGCAAGCAAGTTAAGTTATTGCAAGGTCTTTGGACAGGCTGATTCATGTATTGCATTGCTTGTGCACACACAAGTAAAGAAGTAGCAATGTCTGCACAAACTTTTAAACTTAGTAATGTTAAGGACGGGGTACAAATTGGACGGCCTTGATGTGGCTACCTCGCTTTTACATTCAATCTATTTTACATTCAATCTATGTTAACTAACAGTCCATGTTCTTAACAAGTGTTAGCTAGGTTTTTCAATAGTATGAGTGTGCAGAGGGTTAACTTTCTTTTTTGCTTAGTGTGTGGTCACACCCCTCTAGCACCTCTTGACTGCTATATATTGACTGGATGAGCACATCCTACTTTCCTTTTTGCTGTTGCATTTGCAGGTCAGATCTGCTGGATTGTAGCTCTCCCAATGTAACAGGGAGTCCAATTGGCCTCTACCTAAACCCTCTTTTTGAACTGTAACACTGTGCAGGCAAGTAAAGCATTTTTCATTGTGTGTGTGCAGCAAGTTAAGTTATTGCAATGTCTTTAGACAGGCTGATTCATGTATTGCATTGCTTGTGCACACACACAAGTAAAGTAGCAGCAATGTCTGCACAAACTTTTAAACTTAGTAATGTTAGGGACGGGGTACAAATTGGACGGCCTTGACGTGGCTACCTCGCTTTTACA
This sequence comes from Gastrophryne carolinensis, assembly GCA_027917425.1. NCBI lineage: Eukaryota > Metazoa > Chordata > Amphibia > Anura > Microhylidae > Gastrophryne > Gastrophryne carolinensis. The sequence goes on from CM051237.1 coordinate 28,248,407, forward strand.
TTCATTGCAATCTATGTTAACTAACAGTCCATGTTCTTAACAAGTGTTAGCTAGGTTTTTCAATAGTATGAGTGTGCAGAGGGTTAACTTTCTTCTTTTTTTTTTGTTCAGCCTTTCAGGTGACCGCTGCTGCCCCGGACTAGGAGCGATGGTCTGCATGAGAGAAAAGGTGAGTATAGCTTTTTTTTTTTTTTTTATTTGCCTGAAAATTGTCTTTCACACTGCAGAGCATATTAAACTTGGGATGCCCCTAAGGCAAGCTTTAACCTGGTCCTAGAGTCTAAAAGACAGGATATACGGGTTCTGCTACCTAAAGAGAAACAAAACCCATGGCCTTACAGGTAGATTCTTCCCCCCCCAGGGCATCCAGAATCGGGATGCCCCGCTGTGTGAAACCCCACAGGTTGCCCGGAAACTCCTTCTTCCCAGGTCCAAAGGTGCATGCACGAGCAGCAGCAGCATCCCCGCTATCCCGTTAGCAGGGGTGGAGCATGCAGCTGCCGTTGACCTCGGGTCTGCTCCCTTAGACAAAAGTTTAGACGAAGGGGGCAGGAGCAGATACTAGCTCGCAGATTGGACAAGAGTTAGAAACCTGGGGGGGTTTCACACAGCGGGGCATCCCAGATCGGGGTGCCCCGGAAGCAAGAACCAAAACCCAGGATAGTCAAAATTCTGGGTTTGTCCACTTTAATTAGCCAAATACAACCTTCCAAGCACCTACATGTTTGAAAAAGGCATGTTAAAAATGCCCCTAGTACACAGTGCTAGTGGCATATACAGCCTGCATGGTTAACCACTAGAAACAAGGTCTTCTTAGAACGTTCAAAATTAATCTTTGAACAATCATAAATCTAGAAACTAGTTCTTCTTAGAACATTTAGAATTAAGCTTTGAACGATCATAAATCCCTGGTTGCTAGACCTAGACATTATATACAAGGGCCAAGCAACTCAACAGAAGGACAACACCGCAGGGTTTCGTGTTCGCAGAACAAGTGAAATAGGGGATTTTTTTTACTACAAAATAATTATTGCTCACCCGGGCTGATCTGTAGAGTAATTTTCTCCTCTTTAATTTTCACAAGCGCTTCTTCCTTCTCCTCGGTTTTCTTGTTTCCCATTATAGACTCTCCAGGATTAGGACATGAATTTGGCTTCTCCCCTGTGTGAACTCTTTGGTGACAGATCAGGGTAAACATCTGTGCAAAGCATTTCCCACACTCGAAGCAACAATATTGACCCTTCGGTTTATGAACCCTTTGATGACTGGTAAGGTGCGATTTCTGAGTAAAACATTTTTCACATTCGGAACACGAATACGGCTTCTCCCCTGTGTGAAGTCTTTCATGGATGGCAAGAATTGATTTCCTGGAAAAGCACTTGCCACATTGGAAACATGAATATGGTTTCTCTCCTGTATGAACTCTCTCGTGTCTGACAAGGTCCAGTTTGTTAGGAAAACATTTCCCACATTCAGAACATGAATACGGCTTCTCCCCCGTGTGAACTCTCTCATGTCTGCCAATGTCTTGTTTGTTAGTGAAGCATTTCCCGCATTCGGCACACGAATATGGCTTCTCTCCTGTATGAACTCTTTTATGGCTGGCAAGGTTCGATTTCCTGGAAAAGCATTTCCCGCATTCGGAACATAAATACGGCTTTTCGCCTGTATGAACGCGCTCATGTCTGACAAGGTCTGGTTTGCTAAGACAACATTTTCCGCATTCAGAACATATATATGTAGGGCGTTTACGAACGGCTTTATATAATGGATGAGAGTAATCTGGAAACATTTGCGCCTGTGCAGAGAGGTGAGATGTCAGGTGTGCAGGGCTCACTGCGTGATGAGGCATTTGGTCTCCTATTAAAACTACTGAGATATCATCTTCTCTTTTATCATCTGATAAGATATTGATATTCTGCCATACAATTTTATTATCTGAAAGAAATAAGAAATGGAAGAGGTTATGTACAAAATTAATGGCAGGGAGGAGGGGTCACCTATACACCCCAGAAATATCTTCTATCATGGAAAGAAGAGGAAATTGGGTTCTGTCCCCCCCCTTATACAATCAAACCTGTCACCCCTCGATTTTACTTGCCAAGGAGTTTTGTTTTATATATATTCTTTATTTTAATTTTCAAGTTAAACAGACATTCTCTGTAAAAGCAAGAAATAAAATCAGACATACTACAAGTGCATAGCAATAACAGATCAACACGATCAGATAAATTATACTCCAACTGTAACCGTCAGGGCAGGTCTATCGTATCTATTATGCGGAGAGCCGACTCCCTGGACACCCCACCCAGCGTTCCCTCTAAGGTGTGCGCGCGAGCGGCCGCTCCTCCGCACAGCCCCGCACGCCATCCGCGCATTTCTGTCGGCAAAGAAAAAAAATATTGCTCAGTCGAGTCCGCCGCGGCCGGCACCACTGCTCACAGCTGTTGTCGCTTTGAGTTGTTGCGGCTTTGTGTATAAACCCCGCCCTCCACTGATATCATGCCTAGGTTTCCCCCTATTGGTCAGCAAGGCCTTCTCTCACACTGCTCCGTCCCTCACACGAAAATGACGGGCTCACCATGTCATCCGGCATATTTAAGGGAGTGAGCGAGCCCGCCATTTTTGTGTGAGGGAAGGAGCAACGTGTGAGAGAAGGAGCAACAATTCGTCTTGTGTGAGGGAAGGAGCAGCGGTCTGAGGAGCAGGTAAGTTTTAGGTATTAGAATACAAGGTAAAATGGGAGCGAGAGAGGAAGGAATGTAGAAAAGAGGGACAAAGAAAAAAGTAAGTAATGTGGAAAAGAGAGAGAGAAGGGGGATGAGGAAAAAACAGAGGAGCAGGGAATGTAAAGAAGATAAATAATGACAAAATCAATGTGACAATAAAGGAAAAGGCAAAAATAATGCAGAAAAGAGGTAGGAAAAATGGGGAAAAATATAAAATCAGCTTAAAGTGGACCAATACCCTCCTTGATCCGCCAGGGAATCCCAATCCAATCTCTCCATGCGAGGCATCCAAAATCAGGATGCCCCGCTGTGTGAAACCCCCCAGGACGCCTTGTAACCAAGGCTGTATTTAGAATTTATGCTGCTCTAGGCACTTTTTTGGATACGCTCCCTATTAATTTTGGTGTTGCCTATATGAAGTACAATTCTTGTAAGTAAAATAAATATCAGATTATATCTTTCTGTTGAATGTGCTTAGCTTTTTTTAGTAGTAGTTTGTTCCAGTGTATTTATCTCAGTTTTTTTTAATTGCCCACCTTTAATCGCGCATTGCCCAGCTCCCTCGCTACTCCGCCCAGCAGCTGCTCCGGCTTAGAGGGAACATTGCACCACACCCCTCACCTTCATCCCCTGCACCACACCCCTCACCTTCATCCCCTGCACCACACCCCTCACCTTCATCCCCTGCACCACACCCCTCACCTTCATCCCCTGCACCACACCCCTCACCTTCATCCCCCTGTGCTGGTCCCCAGGAGACCACCACCAAGACTGGCCCAGCCACTTGTGAGTGCAGCGCGGGAACCCAGCGGGTGGCCCCCCTCCTTTCTCCTTCCCGACTTAGCAGCTATTTTATTTAGTTTGGGTGCATAAGTGACCCCTCCTCTCATTAGCTGATATGTTTTTATGGTTTTTGTATATTACACAATTTCACTATATACCTCCTTAACCAGCAAAGCACTTTACACTGGACCTTTAGTATTATTTAATGAAAATCCCAACCCTTAAAGTGGACCAACACCCTCCTGGATCAGCCCGGGAATCTATAAGATTCCCAGGCCGATCAGATCCCTCCCCACGCGGCATCCAAAATCAGGATGCCCCGCTGTGTGATACCCCCCAGGACGCCCCGTTCACCTTACCTTACTCCCAGTCCCACGGCACATGCGTGGGCCGCGGCCGCATCTCGCATTTCTCTCTAGCAGGGCGCGTGCCCGCGCCGGCCATTTGTGAATGGCTGGTGCAGCCACACTTCCTGTTAGAGGGAAGCGCGAGATGTGGCCGCCAGCGTGCTCGGAGCCGCTGTGGTTGTACGTCCCTTGGACATGCATACCACAGCGGCTCCGAGCGCGCTGATTGGTCAAGCGGCCGTGCATGCGCCGTAGGAGCGGGGTGAGGTGAGTTTTTTCGGGCATTCTCGGGGGTTTCACTTCGTTCGGGGTGACCCGCGGAAGTGAACCAAAACCCAGGATAGTGAAAATCCTGGGTGTTGGCCCACTTTAAAAAACTATTCCCCCACATCTAAAAATTAATATACAGGTATTTTAAGTTTTTAGTCTCTGTTCAGGACTCTAGGATGCGGGTGCCGCCATCTTGCCTCAGAAGCATCACACATTGAGGAGAGGAGAGGAGATGGGAGAAAAGTACAGGGGGGGTTATAACTGTGCTTTGCACAGAAAGAGCAGAGCTGGGGTCAGGAAAAGGACAGCAATCCCAGAATGCAGAGCGGCAAAGTCAGAAGGCACTTCCTGTCTGCAGGCAACCTAAGACTCCGTGGGCCACCATCTTGGATGTTTAAAGGCTCAGAAAACGCAATAGGTGCAGGTAGGATGATTTTTAATGTGGACAATCTGTATGTACAGGGTATGGAAACATACAAGATAGGCTCTAATTCAGGGTGAAGGTCCGATTTAACCATTTAAAATTAGCCTAGCGGCATGGGGCTTGGTCTGATGCGGTTAACGAGGCATGTTACAATAATCCTAACTTAACCAGCAGTGATGATCTCTTTCTTCTGGTCCTAGTTAAAGTCATTCTACTAGCACAGCACTGGCCCTCTGACTATTACAATGTGGTTTGTGGTGGTTCAGTCTGGGGTCTGTTCATCAGAGGGTTACCAGAAGGGGGAAGATATTTTCCCTTCAAACAGGAGCATACATCAATTTCACAGGGCTCCATAGCAAAACTCTTAGTGGGCCCCCCAAAAAGGTTAGCCCCCAGCAATAAAGTGGACCAAATCCAATGACACCTAAGAACTGAAAAGACTCTAGGGAGTGGTGAAAGCCCTCCGGGCATTGTGTGCACCGCCTGGAGTTCTAGGCAGTGTTGGCAAAGTGTGGGCCCTGGGTTGTCGGCAGTGGGGTCCGGTTCTTTCCGAGAAATTACCATAATATGCAGCGTTGGTGCATTGTCTACAAGGAGCACCCGGGGCCAGAGCTGTAGGTTCCACAGGGTGGAACTAAGAAGGTGTCCCCGCTGCTCTCTTCTGGAGTCAGTTTACCCACATGTTCTGTGGTCCCCAGACGGACCACTTCCTCCACAACCAGCAATCCTCAACCACCGCCATCTTTTATATCCCCCACACGGTCTCTCCTTGCGCTGGATTCAGTTCAGGGGTCGTGTCTGCTGGTCCAAACCATGTTGGCTACATCATACCCATTAAAGTGGCCCAACACCCAGGATTTTGACTATCCTGAGTTTTGGTCCACTTCCACGGGGCACCCTGATCGGGGTTGCCCCGCTGCATGAAACCCCCCAAAACGCCCCTATTCAACAGTCGGCCTCTTGTCCAATCAGCGTGCTCGGAGGAGCATAGGTATGCGCGTCAATGCAATGTCTTACCTCTGCGGCTCCGAGGAAGCTGGCGGCCGCATCTCGCAATACATGGTCCAAAAAGCATGGCCGTGGGTGCTACATATCCTTTTCAAAGCACTAGGTAGATATATTGGGCTTGGCCGCCGTCCTTCTCAGGGCAGGCGTCGGAACTGGGTGTACTAGGGCAGGTGCTGGGGTCCCTGAACCTTGGGCCAGCCCACCTCATTCCCTCTACCCTAAGCAGCCCCTATGCAGGATACAGGACCGTGCAGTAACCAGGACTAAGGACTGTCAGCCAGGGGCAGTTTGGCCACTGAGAGAGCCTTTCTTTCTGTCAGTCCTTCAACTCTTTGTTTCATTCCTTTTATCATTTTCATCTATCTATTGTTTGTTTGTTTTGTTCATCTGTTCTATTATATCATTTCCTTTTTAGAATTTATTTCTGTCATCCCTTCTCTTTCTTTTTTCAGGTCAGTCCGTCTTTCTTTACTTCCATCTCTTCTTTTTTCTCTCCTTCCTTCTCTCTTTCCTGTTTCTTCTTTCTTAGTTTATGTCATTAATTCTATACTTTTGTTCTTTTTATTTTTGATATTTCTTTATTTCCATTTTTTTTTTGTCATTCCTTTCTCGCTTTCTTTATTTTTTTGTCATTCCTTCTAGTCTTTTGTTCTTTATTTCTTTCTGTCATTCCTATTATTTTCTCTTTCTATTCTTTGGCAGTATTATTTATACATGCAACTTTATCACCATGTATGGAGTATCATACCAAACTGCAACGGGCCTATTGCATAAACCTGGAGCCCACCCTGGACCCCCCCCCCCTTCACCACTGCCTCCTTCTTGACTTTTAGGCAAAATGTGAAGAGCTGACAAAAGAGATGTGCGTGTGGAGTGACTACAGGGAATATATGGAAATACTTCCTGGGCGAGGTTTATTACTCACCTAGGTTGGTCCATAGTGTTGCTTCCTCCTCTCTAGTCTTCACAAATACATGTTGCTCTGCTTCAGATTTCGCAATTCTCGCAAAAGCATTTCCAAGGTCTGCAAAGATGGATACACATGAGGCCCCGTGTGAGAAGCGCCTGAACAGAGGTAACTGGAAAGTAATATTATGTAAGCTTTATTACTCACCTGGACTAATCTGTAGAGGAACGTCCTCCTCTTTAATCATCACACATACTTCTTCTTCTTCCTCAGTTTTAACATTTTTCAATATAGTGTCTCCGGGATCTTTGAATAAAGATGAGAGTGAAGACAAATGAGAATGAGGAAAACAGAGCATGGATACACTAATAGGGGGGGTTGGGAGATAAAACAGTGAGGGAATCCTCCTCTTCAGTCAGGGCCTATGAAAATGAATAAGTCCCTTTTACCCTGTGATAGGGAAAGCTGTGGTTTATTCATAATTGTGTCGTTGTAGTGATCCTTATGTCTTTCTCAATCTTTATCTCCGAGTCCTCATTTGGAGTTGTGGCTGCTCTTTAAAGCTCTCACTGAAAGAAGTAAAAAAATAAATAATAAAAATACAAATAAATAAAAGCTCATCTTCTAGCATCTCGGTGGACCTAAAAACAAAAGGGCATTTTCCATTGTTCTCCTTGGAGAAACGGTTATCGCCTTCTCGATCACAGTGAGGCCAAGCCATCCTGGGGGCATTCATGCACATGTAAATCAAGCAATAGGCAGACCGGCGATGCTGCGTTTCAATGAATTGTGGAAAATATAATCACTGTAGAAATATTCCAAAAGGCTGAGCACATTTGCCCAAACCCTTCACTTCTAATCCCAGGGGCATAACTCGTCAGACTTGGTTTGTCTGCAGCGATCTCCTCATTATCATTACACAACAAAAGATACCACGACGAGGGGATTGTTCACCTTGTTAGAGGCATTTTCTGCACAGCCTTTGGAATATTTCTACAGTGATCGTATTTTCCACAATTCATTAAAACGCAGCATCGCTGGTCTGCTTACTGCTTGATTTACATGTGCATGAATGCCCTCAGGATGGTTTGGCTTTACTGTGATCGATAAGGTCGTAACCATCTCTCCCAGGAGATCAATGGAAAAATGCCCTTTAGTTTATCAGAGCAGCTCTGTTTGCTGGCAACACCCTTGTTGTGCATGAAATAATCTTGGCCTAAAGCTAAGACTGCCCTCTGCTCCTGCAATAGACAAGGAATGGACACTGAATGGCAGGGGTGTGAGCATGTGTTACCAGATTGAATGTGTTATATATACTAAGATTCATGGACACTTGAGAACGGAATCTCATCTCACCTACCTCTCCCTCTTTCCCTTACCTACCCTGCTCATTATTCCACCAGGGTCCCTTAGATAGAGTGATTTCATAGCTTTATGAAGACACTTCCCTTGTAAATAAACAGAATATACTCCCCTTTTGTCGCCCCCCCCCCCACCCCGCCAACTGCTCAGATCAAGCACCCCGGCTACCAGGAGTGGTGAGATATAAAGACTTCCATCTAGACGAAATTCTGCCCCTGCTGCATGCCCACTCAATTGCATTGCAATAAATGGAGAGGGTGCACGGAGAGGAGGAATTACATTTTGTGGGAGGGCGTTACATTTAGAGGAATTACTGGCCGTGAGCAAGAGTCCGTTGGGACTCGAAACGCGTTGGTCGCAGCCCCGGGGGGCGCACTGCTTTCTGGATACTGTAAGCACATTTCTGTTGTTTGTTTTATTTTTTGCTATTTTGCATGAATTGGGTCATGAATTTTGTATTGGATGTTGTACTTGAGATAGAGGCACTTTGGAGAGGCACTTGCACTTTATATAATTGTATATATTGATGGGTATTCACTTTAATGGTTAGGTTAAATGTGTATTCATATAATGTGGGTTTATGAGGGTGGGCTCCCCCTGGTGGTGAATCATGTTTGAGGCACAGAATCCATGTTTTTAATGTGTTTTTAACTGATGTGTAATAAAGTTTACATCAAATTTAATTTCTGAGTGCAATAGTCAGTCTCTGTGGGGTTATATATTGGGGGTCTATTGAGGTCACCCTGGGGTGGATTTTGTATTGTGTTGGGCATTTCCCCACAGGGCAGTGCACCTAGTAAGGATTTGGGACGGTGCCGCCCTAGCATTATAGCCTTTTTTGCCCAATTGGCTTACGAATAAACATTTTGTGGGAGGAGGCGGAGATTGATGTCCGATGCAAGATGACATGATGGCCTGCTGCTAGTTCTCCTGTATCATTCAGGGGGTAGGAGCTGCAGGACACAAAGCGGTAGTATAGGCTGTTTTGCCTGGACAAACCCTTTAACAATACACATTGTTATGATAATGAGGAAATACCTGCAGATATTCCATTGAAATCTGTTGGAGTAAACTCCTGGGGAGCGGGTTAGGAAGACATGATCATCCAAAAACATTCAATAGGAACAATCGCCAGGATTTTCACTATCCTGGAATTGTGCCTCCACAATACTTTGTAAGTAAACCTTCATCTGCAATTACAGATGTGAGTCTGTTGGGGGGGATGTCTCTAACAGATTTGCACATCTGGAGGCTCAAATCTTCACCTATTCTGCTTTGTAAAATATTTCTAGCTCAGTCAGATTGCATGGAGAGTGTTTGAGATGCATTTTGCGTCATGATTCTCAATGTCTGAAGGTCTGAACTGTGATTGGGCCTTTCCAACACATGACTATGCTTTTAATTAACCCATTCCATTGTAGCTGTGGCTTTATGTTTAGGGTGGTTGTCCTGCGGGAATGTGAAGCTACACCCTGGTCTTAAGTCTTTTGCATCCTCTAACAGGTTTTCCTCCAGAAATTCTTCATCCATCTTTCCATGAACTCTGACCAGCTTCCGAGTCCCTGCTGAAAAAAAGCCTCTCCACACCATGATGCTGTCACCATCTTTTTTCAGGGTAGGGATGGTGTGGTCAGGGTGATGTGCAGGGTTAGCTTTCCTCCACACATAGTGTTTGGAATTTAGGCCAAATGTTTCACCTGTGGTCTTATCTCAGCAGAGCCTTCTTCTAGCATGCTTGCTGTGTCCCCTACATAGCTTGAGGTAAACGTCTTAGGGATCCTTTCAAAAATGGCCACTCTTCCATGAAGTGTAGATTTATGGAGGACATGACTAATAGTTGTTTTGTGGACAGATTCTCCCAACTGAGCTGTGGATCTCTGTAGCCCATCCAGAGTGACCCTGGGCCTCTTAATTGCATCCTTAAAGTGGACCAACACCCACGGGTGATCGGTCCGGGAATCTATAAGATTCCCGGGCCGATCACCCCCCACCCCGCGGGACATCCGAGATCGGGATGTCCCGCGGGGTGAAACCCCCCCAAACACCCCAAACTCCTTGCCGCCTCCCTCGCGCTCCTGTAGGCGTGCTCGCGCCCGCGCCGGCCGTCTGCGAATAAGCTGCCGCTTAGACGTTCCTGATCCTCGCTTGTACGTCGGCGCTGGGAGCGGGGAGAGGTGAGTTTTTCGGGGGGTTAGGGGGGGTTTCACACAGCGGGGCACCCCGATCGGGGGTGCCCCACCGAAGTGGACCAAGACCCAGGATAGTCAAAATCCTGGGTGTTGGTCCACTTTAATTAGTGCTCTCCTTGCCTGGGATGTCAGTTTAAGTGGATACTTAAGGTGTGGATTGAACAGCACTCCGTAAGTTGTTTTAGTGGCCAGGCTAATGTTTTTTTCTTTTATATATGCCTTCACAGAATAGCTGTAGTGACATTGAGAATAAGACACCACACACTAGGGCTTCAAGCCCTTGTTGACATCCAACAGGCCCTCGTCACAGACTAGAACCTCTCCTAAGGATGCTACATGTGGTCCAAAAAGAGGGTGCACACCATATTCCTAGAAGGGATAATAGATTGGCATTAAGGGAGATCAGCTTAGTTGGTTTTCATAGAGTGGAGCTCTCACTGGTGATCTTGCCTGCTCGGGGTCAGTTTTGGCTGGCAGCCTTACAGTACAAGTAAGGTAACGCACAGCCATAAACTCTATATGGGCCCACCAATAGCACTTGAGAGGTTCCCAGATATGACCTAGTGACCAAGAATTCCCTAAAACACATCATATGAAACAAAAGTGAAGTGACCACTGTGAAGACCTTTGACCATTGACTTATAGACCCGGGACCACCGCAACATCATGCAGATATCCCAGCAGATCTGGGTACGGTGATAATTCAAATATCTTAAAATAATGGACATAAAAAGCCCTAAGAAATATCATAATCAAGGGTCCTTTGTATAGTAAAGTGTGCTGCCTTCTAATGTTCAAAACCAGACAAGGTATCCTCCTTATACATAGTCCCAAATGAGGTTTGCAGCTTGGCCACCACTCGTTCCACCCGACAGGGTCCACTTTCCTCATCCTCTCCTGCCAGGATGTGGTCCCCTTTCTATAGTTCCCTCTCCTTTTCTGTCCCTCCCCACCCCAGCTAAACATGGTTTCTTCTACTCCCCCCTTCATCTGCTCTTAGACATGAAGCTTTAAACCCTAACATGTTGTGTCTTACCCTAACAGGTCTACACTTCCTCTTACATACAAGAAACTCAACCAAGTAGTACTTTGAAATGGCTGCATTGGCAGGGGCTCCAAGTACAAAAAGCATCTCTCCCCATTCATAGTGAACGTACCTCCTCCTACACTTACTGCTTACTTAATGTATGTCGCCCCTACATACCATAAGGGACCAATGGCTGCACTGACAGGAGCTCCTGGTACAAGAAGCATCTATCCCCTGTGATAAGGAAATACAGGTTTAAAACCTGACCAATCCAATTCCAATCTATATTAATTTATAGTATTGTAAGCAGAGTTCCATCTTAAGTTTGAAATTGTAAGATTATCCTTGAAGCTATATGTATATAGAGATTTGTCTCGGCTTACACACGAGCAGAACAGCTGTCATGCGTTTACCACGTGTACATATGCTGATGTATAGGAATTTTGTACCTATTATTGTACTATAGGATTGCGGGTGGCGCCAATCTATGCTGGTGATCCGTATTGTGCAAGGGGGTGCGCTGCCCAACAGGGACCCTACTACAAGAGCAAACTGTATATATCTAGATTTGGAAGGCCCTCCAGACCATTCCCTAGAGGTCCCTGGGGACTAACACTCGCACACCACACTAATTATTAAATTTAACAGTTAAATCTTTATTGAGCAAAAGCACATTAAAAACATCTTAAAAGCAAAACCATTTCATGGTGCAATACCGTCCAAAAATCACAAGGGGGAGCCAGATGGCCAGATCTTGTACTACAATACTGAATTCCAATACCCATATATTAACAATCTAATAAAGTGCTAAAGTGCTTGTTTCCATAAAACCACCTAATAACATCAGTATAAACCAGCAGGACCCAGCCCAAAGACAGGCCCAGCAGGAAACATCAGTGCAAAAAGTGACATGTAAAAAAATATACACAATATACAACAATACATAACCTTACTGTGTACTGGCCAGACCTGGGACCCCCCTCGGCTTGCCGACGAGGGGGGTCCCAGGTCTGGCCAGTACACAGTAAGGTTATGTATTGTTGTATATTGTGTATATTTTTTTACATGTCACTTTTTGCACTGATGTTTCCTGCTGGGCCTGTCTTTGGGCTGGGTCCTGCTGGTTTATACTGATGTTATTAGGTGGTTTTATGGAAACAAGCACTTTAGCACTTTATTAGATTGTTAATATATGGGTATTGGAATTCAGTATTGTAGTACAAGATCTGGCCATCTGGCTCCCCCTTGTGATTTTTGGACGGTATTGCACCATGAAATGGTTTTGCTTTTAAGATGTTTTTAATGTGCTTTTGCTCAATAAAGATTTAACTGTTAAATTTAATAATTAGTGTGGTGTGCGAGTGTTAGTCCCCAGGGACCTCTAGGGAATGGTCTGGAGGGCCTTCCAAATCTAGATATATACAGTTTGCTATTATTGTACTATACGACTTGTACACTGTGATTGGCTAAAACAGGTGAATGTCCAAAACTGTGTGTGTGTAAGACAACTCCCTTGCTTGACTATAAAATAAAAGTCCAAGAGAGGGCACAAATGTACAAACGCTCTCTCAATAAATATTGAGCCGCACCTGCCGTCAACCAATGACATAATCAAGGAAATATGACCAAATTTCCCTGACACCACGTTTCCAGTAATATATATATATATATATATATATATATATATATATATATATATATATATATATATATATTAGGGGGTATCAGAAAAAATCGATTAGCTCAAGTATCACGATACTGAATCAAATTTTTCCTCCTTAGTATCGATTGTGACTACAGTAAAAAGAAAAGTAAAAAATCACTCACATGGCCCCTGGTTCGATCCGGCCAGCTCTCCTTCCTCTTCACACGGGGGGCCTCCAAACCTCCGAACCCCCCTCCCCCGGGGTTCTTCAGTCTTCAGGAGACATTTTTTCTGATGTGTGGTGTGGTTTTTTTTACTGTTAACCCTTTGGGAACTGGTAACGGGTCCATGAGACCCCTATACCAGTTCACACGGCTGGGGGCTGGCAAGTCACCTGCGGCTAGCGGATGACTTGCCATTAACCCCCGGCTCCCCGATTACCTGCCTCCCCAAAGCCCAGAAGTGCCTGGGCCCTTGAAAGCTATGTGGGCTTGCAGCCAGCAGGCCCGGGGGCCACCAAAGCTGACCCCTACGCCCTGTTCTACAAGCCCTGCATAGCTGGTCCCTGGCTGGTTATGCTTGGTAGGGGGGGGAACCCATGTCAATTTTGTTTTGGGATTTTTAAGGGATAGAATCGAGATATATTGGGATATATTGTATCATCATACATGTATCGCAATCGCCAGATTCTTGCCAATTCACATATATATATACTTACCGATTACGTATATAGGCCCCTACATGTCACAAGGAACCAATTGCTGCATTGAAATGGCTGCATTGCCAGGGGCCCTGATACAAATTACCTATACCCATCTATTATATCTAGCCTCCATGCCACAAGCAACTCCTTGGCCAAGTAGATGTGCACCTCCTCTTTGTTCCATAGAACATGTGACCGCCGCTGACCAATGAGGTTTGACAGGCGGGTCCCTAACTTCGGCATTCTAGGAACTGGATCGTGGAAGTAGAGCACGTCCAGTATTGTTCTTGCAGGTTGGCACTGTGCAGTGGGGCATCCCAATTTGGTGTGTTTTCAACATTGGAAAGAGTGTAAGTAAGTTGTTGTACCGTGTTAGCCATCGATGTAAGCAGGAAATCCAAGGATAAGGTAATACCATTTATTGGCTAACTCAATAAGATTGAGAATGCAAGCTTTTGAAGCAGTTCAAGCTTCTTCTTCAGGCATAATGCCTGAAGAAGAAGCTTGAACAGCTTTGAAAGCTTGCATTCTCAATCTTATTGAGTTAGCCAATAAATGGTATTAACATATGAAAAGAGGAAGTCTTTGCTGGCTTTATTTCCTCTTTAATGTATCTACCCAGTGATAATAAACCTGACACCAATTGTAAGCTGTGGACTGATTCTTACTGCTTCCCTTACACTTTAAGTAGACCAAAACCTGGACTAGAGTCCCTGCATTGTGAAAAACTCCCCCCCCTCCCCGGCCTGCTTTGCAGCAACATTCCCACTCCCTCTTTTTTTTTTTGAGGCATAGATGCCCATTGTATGCTTGTGCACACATAGAGGAGTTTTGTTCCTCTTTAATGTTCGCCAATCGTGAGTGAGAGCGACGAGTTTTGCAGTAAACTGGGGGAAAGGGGTTCAAACAGCAAGGCATCCCGATTTGGGATCTTTTACATTCCTGCGCTGGGTTTTGCTCTGATTTAAAGTGGACATCCCTTTCAAAGGTGACCCCGAATCCCAAAAACCTGAGATGCCTTGCTGCACAGTTAATACAAGGAATAGAAAAAAAAGCGGACCTTCAGCATCATTTAATGAAAAGCCCAAACCCTTAAAGTAGACTTTCACCCTGAATAAGAGCCTATCTTATATGTTTCCCCCACCCTGTACATACAGATTGCCCACATTAATCCAGACCTTCACCCTGAATAAGAGCCTATCTTATATGTTTCCCACACCTTGTACATACAGATTGCTCACATTAATCCGGACCTTCACCCTGAATAACAGCCTATCTTATATGTTTCCCACACCCTGTACATACAGATTGCCCACATTAATCCAGACCTTCACCCTGAATAAGAGCCTATCTTATATGTTTCCCACACCTTGTACATACAGATTGCTCACATTAATCCGGACCTTCACCCTGAATAAGAGCCTATCTTATATGTTTCCCACACCCTGTACATACAGATTGCTCACATTAATCCGGACCCTCACCCTGATAAGAGCCTATCTTATGTGTTTCCCACACCCTGTACATACAGATTGCTCACATTAAAAATCATCCTACCTGCATCTACTGCATGTTATGAGGCTTTAAACATCCAAGATGGTGGCTCATGGAGCATCAGGCAGCCTGCAAACAGGAAGTGTCTTCTGACTGTGCTGCTCTGCATTCTGGGATTGCTGACCTTTTCCTGACCCCAGCTCTGCTCTGTCTGAGCAAAGCACAGCTATAACACCACCCCCCTGCACTTTATCCTGCTCTCCTCTCCTCAGTATGTGATGCTTCTGAGGCAAGATGGCGGCGCCCGTATCCTAGAGTCCTGAACAGAGTTGCAGCCCAGTGGGGGAAAGAATAACAAGTGAATAAAAACATAAAATATTTTAATTTTAGAAGCTGGAGAATCGTTTTTTAAGGGATTGGGATTTTCATTAAATTATGGTGATGGTCCGGGTTAAAAAAACTATTCCCCAGCATCTAAAATTAAAATATTTTATGTTTTTATTCACTTATTATTCTTTCCCCCACTGGGCTACAACTCTGTTCAGGACTCTATGATACGGGTGCAGCCATCTTGCCTCAGAAGCATCACACTTACTGAGGAGAGGAGAGTGGGATAAAGTACAGGGGGTGGGGTTATAGCTGTGCTTTGCTCAGACAGAGCAGAGCTCGGGTCAGGAAAAGGTCAGCAATCCCAGAATGCAGAGCAGCACAGTCAGAAGACACTTCCTGTTTGCAGGCTGCCTGATGCTCCATGAGCCACCATCTTGGATGTTTAAAGCCTCATAACATGCAGTAGATGCAGGTAGGATGATTTTTAATGTGAGCAATCTGTATGTACAGGGTGTGGGAAACACATAAGATAGGCTCTTATCAGGGTGAGGGTCCGGATTAATGTGAGCAATCTGTATGTACAGGGTGTGGGAAACATATAAGATAGGCTCTTATTCAGGGTGAAGGTCTGGATTAATGTGAGCAATCTGTATGTACAGGGTGTGGGAAACATATAAGATAGGCTCTTATTCAGGGTGAAGGTCCGGATTAATGTGGGCAATCTGTATGTACAAGGTGTGGGAAACATATAAGATAGGCTCTTATTCAGGGTGAAGGTCCGGATTAATGTGGGCAATCTGTATGTACAGGGTGTGGGAAACATATAAGATAGGCTCTTATTCAGGGTGAAGGTCTGGATTAATGTGAGCAATCTGTATGTACAGGGTGGGGGAAACATATAAGATAGGCTCTTATTCAGGGTGAAGGTCCGGATTAATGTGGGCAATCTGTATGTACAGGGTGTGGGAAACATATAAGATAGGCTCTTATTCAGGGTGAAGGTCCGGATTAATGTGAGCAATCTGTATGTACAAGGTGTGGGAAACATATAAGATAGGCTCTTATTCAGGGTGAAGGTCCGGATTAATGTGAGCAATCTGTATGTACAAGGTGTGGGAAACATATAAGATAGGCTCTTATTCAGGGTGAGGGTCCAGATTAATGTGGGCAATCTGTATGTACAGGGTGTGGGAAACATATAAGATAGGCTCTTATACAGAGTGAAGGTCCGGATTAATGTGAGCAATCTGTATGTACAGGGTGTGGGAAACATATAAGATAGGCTCTTATTCAGGGTGAAGGTCCGGATTAATGTGGGCAATCTGTATGTACAGGGTGTGGGAAACATATAAGATAGGCTCTTATTCAGGGTGAAGGTCCGGATTAATGTGAGCAATCTGTATGTACAAGGTGTGGGAAACATATAAGATAGGCTCTTATTCAGGGTGAAGGTCCGGATTAATGTGAGCAATCTGTATGTACAAGGTGTGGGAAACATATAAGATAGGCTCTTATTCAGGGTGAGGGTCCGGATTAATGTGGGCAATCTGTATGTACAAGGTGTGGGAAACATATAAGATAGGCTCTTATTCAGGGTGAAGGTCCGGATTAATGTGAGCAATCTGTATGTACAAGGTGTGGGAAACATATAAGATAGGCTCTTATTCAGGGTGAAGGTCCGGATTAATGTGGGCAATCTGTATGTACAGGGTGTGGGAAAAATACAAGTTCCCAAAGCGTGGTCACATTCAACCCGATTAGTCAGCAGTGGTCACGTCTTATTGAGAGGCCCGAAACCCCCAAAAAATGGCTCTGGGTTGAGCAGACCTTTAGCATACCTCCCAACTTTTCAGAATGGGAAATTGGGGCAATATGCAAATGAAGCCACGCCCCCTCATTGAGGGATGGATAAGCGATGGGGTGTAACAGTTACAACAATAGAAACACTGTGAATAGGCAAATTAATCCTTTATTGCTGCAGATCTGCATGTTAAACCTCAAAGAGGGACAAATAAGAACAAGAGGGACATGGACTCCAAATAGGGACAGTCCCTCCAAATCAGGGACACTTGGGAGGCATGGCTTTAGTTAGTTTAGACTGCAGGTCCACATTAATAAATAATGATGGCAGGACTCTCCTCTCTTCCTCTGTATAATAAAAAGGTCAATAAGCAGCGTCCATGCTCATCTACCCTCCTTCTCTGTATAATAATAACAAACAAAAGCCACGTGACCTCGCCTTTCTCCTTTATAATAATAACTAAGCCACGATGAACCCCTCATCCTCCCTATATAAATATAACAACAAAGGGAGACGCCATTATTACCCACCTGTGTGCGGCCCGCATCATCCTCTGACCTACACCAACATGGCCGCCTCCACTAACGCGGACAGATTCCTTTCCCATCAGACCTCGCTGATGGCGTCAACCAGTTTTCACCATTGAAGACTTACAAAGGCCAGAATAGGTTTAAAATTATTGTGTTCTATAAAAGGGAGTTATTAAAAAGTAGTTATTCTCTAGACTGCGCGTTCTGTGTGAGGTGAAGTTAGTGGAGGGACTACAGTAAGATGGCCGCCGCTTCCAACACTGAACACATTGCAAAGAGGGAGGGTCTCCCGGAGGGGCACAAGAGCCTGTGTGTTCCTAATTTCCGCTCAGATAAGTTACTATAGTAACCAGTTAGAAGAATGTCTATATGCTGAAAGCCAAGCAACTGCTGGAAAAGGAATGCAGGGATCATGTGACTGAGCTCTCTCTCTCTGTATGAGTGAGGCATGCTGGGATTGGAGGCATTAACCCTTCATGTGACTGAGCTCTCTCTCTGTATGAGTGAGGCATGCTGGGATTGGAGGCATTAACCCTTCATGTGACTGAGCTCTCTCTCTGTATGATAGAGGCATGCTGGGATTGGAGGCATTAACCCTTCATGTGACTGAGCTCTCTGTATGAGTGATGCATGCTGGGATTGGAGGCATTAACCCTTCATGTGACTGAGCTGTCTCTCTGTATGAGTGAGGCATGCTGGGATTGGAGGCATTAACCCTTCATGTGACTGAGCTCTCTCTCTCTCTGTATGAGTGAGGCATGCTGGGATTGGAGGCATTAACCCTTCATGTGACTGAGCTCTCTCTGTATGAGTGAGGCATGCTGGGATTGGAGGCATTAACCCTTCATGTGACTGAGCTCTCTCTCTCTGTATGAGTGAGGCATGCTGGGATTGGAGGCAGTAACCCTTCATGTGACTGAGCTCTCTCTCTGTATGAGTGAGGCATGCTGGGATTGGAGGCATTAACCCTTTATGTGACTGAGCTCTCTCTCTCTCTGTATGAGTGAGGCATGCTGGGATTGGGGGCATTAACCCTTCATGTGACTGAGCTCTCTCTCTCTGTATGAGTGAGGCATGCTGGGATTGGAGGCAGTAACCCTTCATGTGACTGAGCTCTCTCTCTGTATGAGTGAGGCATGCTGGGATTGGAGGCATTAACCCTTTATGTGACTGAGCTCTCTCTCTCTCTGTATGAGTGAGGCATGCTGGGATTGGAGGCAGTAACCCTTCATGTGACTGAGCTCTCTCTCTGTATGAGTGAGGCATGCTGGGATTGGAGGCATTAACCCTTTATGTGACTGAGCTCTCTCTCTCTCTGTATGAGTGAGGCATGCTGGGATTGGGGGCATTAACCCTTCATGTGACTGAGCTCTCTCTGTATGAGTGAGGCATGCTGGGATTGGAGGCAGTAACCCTTCATGTGACTGAGCTCTCTCTCTCTGTATGAGTGAGGCATGCTGGGATTGGAGGCATTAACCCTTTATGTGACTGAGCTCTCTCTCTCTCTCTGTATGAGTGAGGCATGCTGGGATTGGAGGCATTAACCCTTTATGTGACTGAGCTCTCTCTCTCTCTGTATGAGTGAGGCATGCTGGGATTGGAGGCATTAACCCTTTATGTGACTGAGCTCCCTCTCTCTCTGTATGAGTGAGGCATGCTGGGATTGGAGGCAGTAACCCGTCATGTGACTGAGCTCTCTCTCTGTATGAGTGAGGCATGCTGGGATTGGAGGCCTTAACCCTTCATGTGACTGAGCTCTCTCTCTCTGTATGAGTGAGGCATGCTGGGATTGGAGGCATTAACCCTTCATGTGACTGAGCTCTCTCTGTATGAGTGAGGCATGCTGGGATTGGGGGCATTAACCCTTCATGTGACTGAGCTCTCTCTCTGTATAAGTGAGGCATGCTGGGATTGGAGGCATTAACCCTTCATGTGACTGAGCTCTCTCTCTCTGTATGAGTGAGGCATGCTGGGATTGGAGGCATTAACCCTTCATGTGACTGAGCTCTCTCTGTATGAGTGAGGCATGCTGGGATTGGAGGCATTAACCCTTTATGTGACTGAGCTCTCTCTCTGTATGAGTGAGGCATGCTGGGATTGGAGGCATAACCCTTCATGTTACTGAGCTCTCTCTGTATGAGTGAGGCATGCTGGGATTGGAGGCAGTAACCCTTCATGTGACTGAGCTCTCTCTGTATGAGTGAGGCATGCTGGGATTGGAGGCATAACCCTTCATGTGACTGAGCTCTCTCTGTATGAGTGAGGCATGCTGGGATTGGAGGCATTAACCCTTCATGTGACTGAGCTCTCTCTCTGGATGAGTGAGGCATGCTGGGATTGGAGGCATTAACCCTTCATGTGACTGAGCTCTCTCTCTGTATGAGTGAGGCATGCTGGGATTGGAGGCAGTAACCCTTCATGTGACTGAGCTCTCTCTCTCTGTATGAGTGAGGCATGCTGGGATTGGAGGCATTAACCCTTCATGTGACTGAGCTCTCTCTCTGTATGAGTGAGGCATGCTGGGATTGGAGGCATTAACCCTTCATGTGACTGAGCTCTCTCTCTCTGTATGAGTGAGGCATGCTGGGATTGGAGGCATTACTTCTTCATGTGTCTAAGTGCTCTTTGTATAAGTGAGGCATGCCGAAATAGGGGCCATCATTAACCTAACATGTGCCTGTTCTGTCATTAAGTTGGCTGTGTGTTCAAGGGGTAGTCACTGGCCCTTCTATGAACAGGGCATGCACACTCCCCAGGAAGCCAATTTTTAAGAGAAGGCTGTCCCCTATGACTTGAAAAGGGGGGTGGGGTCACATAACCAGAGGCTGCTGAGGCCTTTGTATTTACATTTTGTAACTCATTGATACAGAGTAGCATAAAAATGAGTGTATCGCATATAGGCAGAACACTGCTATGCAGTAATAATGTGACCCGAATTGCCCGTCACAGCGAGCGTGAATCTGATTCAGGCCACAGCCCAACTTTATACATGTAGAGTGGGACAGGAAGTGCATGGAATAAGTGTAAGCTGCTCATGATGCACTGGTAACACAATCTACCAGCTCTCAATGCTGATACGTCTATGTCCGAGAAACAGGACTAACGTTAACCAATTAAACAGGAACATTGGACTGTCTGGGGAGTTCTCAAAAATTCCCTCTGTCCCCTTTAAAGTGGACCAACACCCAGGATTTTGACTATCCTGGGTTTTGGTCCACTTTGGGGGGGGGGGGCACCCCGATTGGGGGTGCCCCGCTGTGTGAAACCCCCCAGAAAGCCGCGCCATCCAATCTCCGCCGACGGACAAGTGGGTGACAGCGACTGACAAGACAGCGCGTCCGCTGCCGCCTCCCGCACGTCACTCTTACAGGGCACGCACCCGCGCCAGGCATTCACAAACGGTGGGCGCGCGCACGTCTAGAGGGGCTGGCGGGAGGATAAGGTAAGGTTTTTTGGGGGGATTTCCCGGACCAATCCCCCCTGAGTGTTGGTCCACTTTAAACTTCCGTTTCTACATTTGGCAGGTTTAACTTGCCTGTCTTCTGCTCTTCCTCCTTCTCCCGACCATTCTTCTCAGGCACTTTCTGTAGGGCAGCGCCGTCTGGTCTTCTCCTCAATCCCACGATGCATTGCGCCACCCCGCAATCTCGCGCCTGAGCAGTGAAGTCCTCATCTTGGGCTGGGGGGGGGGTGCATCAGGAGGAACAGAATTGCTGCAAGATTTTGGCGCAACTAGCGAGGACAAAGGGGAAGGACATCAGAGGACAGCTAAGTTCCCCCAATGCTGAGAGGTGCAAAAAGCAGTAGGATCACGATGATCTCAAAGACGCTGTCATCCAAAGGGTGTGCAGCATTGCGGTGGGTGGGCTACTAGGACCTAGTAGGTTAGAGGTACGAAGTTCCTCTTTAATGGCCTTGCTTTGGTTCTTCAATTTTGGTGGGGTACAGGGGGGAACACAAGGGCAGGCCAAATACAGCAGCAGGACAAGGCTGGGTGCAGATACAACCTCAAGGCAAAGCATGACTGATGGAAGAAAAACATGGCTGGGTGTAGATGTACCTGGGATTGCAAGCTTCACAACATGTATTAGGGGTTGTAGGCTTTACAAGATAATATTGGGATTCCAGAAATCATACTTGGGATTACAGGCTTCACAAGATATAATCGAGATTTCAGGCTTCACATAAATATACTTGGAATTGCAGGCTTGACAAGCAGGGCTGTTTCTAGGGAAGAGCGACTACCCTGAGCGCCAAGGCCAATAGGGGGCCAATTTATGCCTTACATCCTGTTTTCTGCAGTTGAATCAGGGCCCTTGTTAGTGAAGCCAGCCATAAGACAGGCCCCTCATCATCCATATTGGGCTCAGTCTTGGGGAGGGGACAATGTCTGATGCTAAGGTAGAGGCACAGGACAGCAGCAGCACCACAGGATGGTCGAAGAGGGTGAAGAATTTTTCCTTCATGCACTGAGCACCATTTTGGCTAGAAATTACCCTGTTGACAAGATACACTCAGAAATGCAGGCTCCACAAGATCTACTGGGGATAGCAGGCTTCACAAGATCTTCTCGGGATTGCAGGCTTCACAAGATCTTCTCGGGATTGCAGGCTTCACAAGATCTTCTCGGGATTGCAGGCTTCACAAGATCTTCTCGGGATTGCAGGCTTCACAAGATCTTCTCGGGATTGCAGGCTTCACAAGATATACTCGGGATTGCAGGCTTCACGAGATCTACTTGGGATTGCAGGCTTCACAAGATATACTCGGGATTGCAGGCTTCACAAGATCTTCTCGGGATTGCAGGCTTCACAAGATATACTCGGGATTGCAGGCTTCACAAGATATACTCGGGATTGCAGGCTTCACGAGATATACTCGGGATTGCAGGCTTCACGAGATATACTCGGGATTGCAGGCTTCACGAGATATACTCGGGATTGCAGGCTTCACGAGATCTACTTGGGATTGCAGGCTTCACGAGATCTACTTGGGATAGCAGGCTTCACGAGATCTACTTGGGATAGCAGGCTTCACGAGATCTACTTGGGATTGCAGGCTTCACGAGATCTACTCAAGATTGCAGGCTTCACAAGTTTTACTCAAGATTTCAGGCTTCACAAGTTTTACTTGGGATTGCAGGCTTCACAATATCTATTCTGAATTGTAGGCTTCACAAGATCTACTCGTGGTTGCAGGCTTCACAATATATACTTGGGATTGCAGGCTTTGCAAGATCTATTTGGTGTCACAATACACTTACCTTCCCAGTCCCGCGGTGTCCTTGGTCGGCTGCTTGGGTGGCATGCTGATGCTGGTTCGAGCAGCACCGAGCGATCCTTCCGCTCGCCGCCACATCTCCTGCTTGTCTGACCATAAATGTGCACTAGAACAGCTGTGTTATGTTCTCCGGCAGACAGAGCACTCGGTTAGTTTAAAGGACCAATGAGCCCTGAACCCTTTTACTGTGGGGGAAACGCTCTAATTGTTATCTGGGCAGTCAGCCCATGTTTTGTATTCTGAACAATGATCCCATTCCCCCCCTGGCCAATCTTGTCCATTTCAGCCCTATAAAGATTTTCCTTCCTCACTCTCTCACTGCCCACGATAGCGTTCTTCTGGGTGCTATAGTTCCTGTGTCTTCTCATTGTTTACCCGACCACTCAGTGACCGCTGCCTGAACCAACACCTGTCTGGACTCCAACTACGAACCCGTCTCATCCCTTGTACTGCGTACCCTGTGACCACCTGGCTTGACCTTTGACCATTCTCGTGCTTCCCCATTGGTGCTGCATATTGTGAGGATTGATAATTTGTGTATGATCCCAGCTTGCCCTTCATCCCCTGTAAGTTCACAACCTTTGTGCTACTAAGTCCTGGGGGCAACCGTGTCCGGCAAGGTGTGTAAAGTGTCCCGGTAAGCAGGGGCTTGGCTATGGGTGAAGCTACTGCAGAGATTTAGGGTTGTGGACTTCCTGTTTAAAAAGCAGGCAGCTTCATTCTCCAAACATCCTGGCAGAAGTCGCTGCGGTGACGAAACGCGTTGATTGTTTGTAGGTTTTATATAGGATTGGACTTTTATAACTTGAAGCCTGATTGGATCTGGAGGTCGGCGGTGAGATTTGCTGAGTACCTGAGATGTTTCAAATGTTTTTTTACTGTTGTTGCTTGTGAGTGCATTTTTATTAAATAGATTGCTTTTATGGTGAGACGTATTGCACTATTATTTGTCTCTTTGCTGCTTTGCATGGCTCTTGCTATAAACATATGGCTTTTGAGCTGGACAACTTTTGGAATCCTTGACTTGAAGACTGTTGGATACAAGCAGTTATCTACAGACCTGAGTGTGGAATCAATGCGATTAATTTGATCTAGCTCTGGTAGGAGTTTTGACGCTCTATTTGGTGTGCGATTGGTTTGGTGGTGGAGTATGCGCATTGGATCAACACGCTTTTGCCATTGAAAACTAACTTCCAGCTCTGTGCTTTATTACACTATTTTTAGGGTTGTGGACTTACCTAGAAGGTGGGTTTCCCACGGGGCTTGACAGTTTCTACTAAACTAACATCTTTATTGTTATGCTGTGATCTCTTTAAAACAATATACAAACCTGCATTTCTTAGTAGCCCCGTCTTGGGGGTTTGGAAAACACACTTTAATATATTTTTTTCTGTATGGTCTCCAGGTATCTCCTAGCCGAAGACATTCCTTGTGTGTAAATACTGCAAAATAAAGAACTTCTGGCTACATGCTTGTGTGCATCCAGAATATATTATATTCAGAAACTTTAAATAACTTAAAATAAAACCTATTCAAAACACACATTCAAAATAAAAAAACAGCTTCTCCTTTGTATGATCTCTTTCATAACTGATAAAGTCTGATTTCCAGGGAAAACAATTCCCACATTAGGAACAGGGATATGACTTTGTAGAAAGTCCACAAACTCTACGAAGTGAGCAATCACCTTGGTCACAGTGTAGAGGTCTCAGACAAATCGGCAAGGTGCAGTGCTGAATGGGAGTTGGCTCTTACATGGTTTATCAGTCCTGACTTCTGAGTAAAGCATTTTCCACATTCAGAACACATATAGGGTTTTAAACCCGTATGAATTCTTACATGGACTAAAAGGTGTGATTTACGAAAAAAGCTTTTTCCACATTCAGGACATGCAAAAGTCTTCCCCTCTGTATGAAATTTTTCATGACTGGTAAGTTTTGTTTTGGCAGAAAAACACTTTCCACACACAGAACAAGAAAATGGCCTCTCCCCTGTATGAACTTTTTTGTGACCGAGAAGGGTCGATTTCTGATTAAAGCTTTTTCCGCATTCAGAACACAAATATGGTTTCTCCCCTGTATGAACTCTTTCATGTCTTATAAGATCTGGTCTTTGATAAAAACGTTTCCCACATTCAGAACACGAGTATGGCCTATCCCCTGTATGAACTCTTTCATGTTTAATAAGGCTCGATTTTCTCGAAAAACTGCTTCCACATTGAGAACACGAATAAGGCTTCTCCCCTGTATGAATTCTTTCGTGTCTGATGAGGTCAGATTTACAGGAAAAACATCGTCCACATCTTGCGCATGGATATTGCTTTGTAGGAGGCCTATCAACTGTATAATTCAAGCAATCAGAAAAACTATGCTCGTGTGTAAAGGGGTCAGAGGACAGAGCTACAGGGTCCAGGGCTGGATGGATATTTAGGGGAGCTGGGTCTCCCATGGACTCTGATTCTCTCACTAGGCCCGTAATTGCCTGAGTAAAACATTTCCCACATTCCGAACACATATCTGGTTTTAAAACTGCATCCGTTCCTTTGTGAATTAAAAGGTGACAGTTCCGTAAAAAACGTCTTCCACATTCGGAACACGTAAACGTTTCCTCTTTTGCGTGAACTCTTTCATGACTGACGAGTTTAGTTTTGGTAGAAAAACACTTTCCACACTGAGAACAGCAGTGTGGCTTCTGCCCTGTATGAACCCTTTCGTGACTGATAAGGGATGATTTCTGATTAAAACATTTACCACATTCGGAACAGGCATAGGGCTTCTCTCCTGTGTGAACCCTTTCGTGTCTGGTTAGATCCGGTCTCTGATAAAAACATTTCCCACATTCAGAACACGAATAGGGCCTCTCCCCTGTGTGAACTTTTTCATGTTTGATAAGGCTCGATTTCCTCGAAAAACTGCTGCCACATACAGAGCATGAATATGGTTTCTCTCCTGTATGAATCCTTTCATGTCTGATAAGGTCCGATTTCCAAAGAAAACATTTTCCACATTCAAGGCAGGGATAAGGGTTTGTATCATGGGTAACAGGATTTGAGCAATCATGAAACTCCGTAGAGAGATGAGAGGACAGATGTTCAGAGTCCAGGGCTAGATGGTGGGTCAGTGTAGACTCTGATGTGATGTCATCATCTTCTTTTTTTTTTATATATTCTTTATTTATTAAAGATTTTTCACAAGTAAACAAACATAAGACCATGTCATCATCTTCTCTTTTACAATCTGGAGAGACCATGATGTCATTGCCACTATTTTCGTCATCTGGAAATTGAACGTATATGCAGAGTTATCATACATGCATAAGCCCAAGTCAAGTAGCAAGGTCAAAATTAGGGGTGTGAATTGGCAAGAATCTGGCGATGTGATACACGTATGACAATACGATATATCCTGATTCTATCTCAAAGTGATATATTGCGATTTTTTTTTACATTTAATTAAAAAAAAAATTACATAAGGTCCCCCTTCCCGGGGGTGGGACCCTGTTTTTTTAATTGTAAGGGTTAAAAATTCCCCCCAAAATGGTGTGAGGTCCCCCTAACCCAGCATAACCAGCACATTGTAACAGCCAGGTTATGCCCCAATTAACTCCAAGTAACAAGAGCTACACCTGCGGAGATACAATGTATACCAGTGATACGCTTTATAGCAGCCAACAGCTCCCAGCTGACTCACAGCTTTCTGGGATTTTGAGTTTACAATTAAACCGGACCTTAAAACGGAATAAGAGCCTATCTTGTATGTTCCCCCCCTTACCCTGTACGTACAGATTGCCCACATTAAAAAATGATCATACCTGCACCTAGTGTGTTTTGAAAGCCTTTTAACGTCCAAGATGGCGACCCATCGAGTCTCAGGCTGCCTGCAGACAGGAAGTGTCTTCTGACTGTGCAGCTCTGCGTTCTGGGATTTTCCTGATCCCAGCTCTGCTCTGCATGTGCAGAGCACAGCTATAACCCGCCCAACTGCACTTGCCCCTATCTCCTATCCTGAACATGCGATGCTTCTGAGGAAAGATGGTGGTGGCCATATCCTGGAGTCCTGAACAGAATTGCAGCCCAGCAGGGGAAAGAATAATAAGTAAGTAATAACAAGTAAGCGACTATAAACTTATAGTATATATATTAATTTTAGATGCTGGGGAATAGTTGTTTAAAGTGGACCAACACCCAGGGGGGATCGGCCCGGGAATCTATAAGATTCCCGGACCGATCAGATCCCTCCCCGCGGGGCATCCGAAATCGGGATGTCCCGCGGGGAGGAACCCCCCAGGAGGCCCACAATCCTTACCTTACCGGCGATCCAACGGCGCATGCGCGAGACGCGGCCGCGTCTCTCGCTTCCCTCTAGCAGGGCGCGCTCCCGCGCCGGCCGTTTTGTGAATGGCCGGCGCAGGCGCGCTCCCTGTTAGAGGGAAGCGAGAGACGCAGCCAATGACAGCGCTCTGGTATGCGCGTCCAAGCGGCTTTGGACGCGCATACCAGAGCGGCTCTGAGCGCTGTCATTGGCCGGACGAGGTCACGTGGGAGCGGGGAGAGGTGAGTTTTTGCGGCGATCGGGGGGGTTTCACACAGCGGGGCACCCCTGATCGGGGTGCCCCACCAAAGTGGACCAACACCCAGGACAGTCAAAATCCTGGGTGTTGGTCCACTTTAAGTGTTTGGGCTTTTCATTAAATGATAATGAAAGTCTGGATTAAACCAGCCCTTCAGCGTAATTTAATGAAAAGCCCAAACCCTTAAAAAACTATTCCCCAGCATCTAAATGTAAAATATTTTAAGTTTCTAGTCACTTATTATTCTTTCCCCCACTGGGCTGCAACTGTTCAGGACCCTAGGATACGGGTGCCGCCATCTTGCCTCAGAAGCATCACATACTGAGGAGATGAGAGTGGGATAAAGTACAGGGGGTGGAGTAATAGCTGTGCTTTGCACAGACAGAGCAGAGCTGGGGTCAGGAAAGGGACAGCAATCCCAGAATGCAGAGCGACACAGTCAGAAGTCACTTCCTGTTTGCAGGCTGCCTGATACTCCATGAGCTGCCATCTTGGATATTTAAAGGCTGCAGTAGATGCAGGTAGGATGATTTTTAATGTGAGCGATCTGTATATACAGGGGGAAACATATAAGATAGGCTCTTATTCAGGGTGAAGGTCCGGATTAATGTGGGCAATCTGTATGTACAGGGTGTGGGAAACATATAAGATAGGCTCTTATTCAGGGTGAAGGTCCAGATTAATGTGGGAAATCTGTATGTACAGGATGTGGGGAAACATATAAGATAGGCTCTTATTCAGGGTGAAGGTCCGGATTAATGTGGGCAATCTGTATGTACAGGGTGTGGGAAACATATAAGATAAGCTCTTATTCAGGGTGAAGGTCTGGATTAATGTGGGCAATCTGTATGTACAGGGTGGGGGAAACATATAAGATAGGCTCTTATTCAGGGTGAAGGTCCGGATTAATGTGGGCAATCTGTATGTACAGGGTGTGGGAAACATATAAGATAGGCTCTTATTCAGGGTGAAGGTCTGGATTAATGTGGGCAATCTGTATGTACAGGGTGTGGGAAACATATAAGATAGGCTCTTATTCAGAGTGAAGGTCTGGATTAATGTGGGCAATCTGTATGTACAGGGTGTGGGAAACATATAAGATAGGCTCTTATTCAGGGTGAAGGTCCGCTTTAAGAATGCTGCATCCATAGATCCACACCTGGTGCCGAATTCAAGGTCAGTCTAACCTGATGCTCCAACTAATGTCACTGGCATTCTCAACAAAGCAATGTGATGCAGAAATGGAGATGAAAATCGATATGGAATCACAAGTAGGCTGGTTTTACACCAGTGGCACATCACTGTGTTTAGCGTGTGGCGGGCGTTCAGCTGCGTCCTCCGGATGCTGCTGCTGGCAGGGCTTTTTTGGAGCGCTCCGCAAATACCTGAAGCATATGTGAAAGCGCTTTTCACATTTGTCTGCACCGCGCTCTTTTTGAGAGCTTCTACCTTGAGTCCAATAATATCTATTGTCATGTCCCACGGTCATGTTTTATTTTACCTGTGGTAACTGTTTAATATAATGTTTCTTCCCCTCTCTCTCAGCCATTTCTAGTCTGGCATCCAAGCAGTGCACACCAGCTGCTCCCTTCTGTAGTCTACAGTCTTTCTACCTACTGCTGTGTATGGGTTACATCATAAGTTTCCTGCTGCATTGAACGTACATGTCGGCTTTAAGAAGTTCTGCTTCAAGATTCTGTACTGAAATAAAACCTTTGAAACGTATCCACGTGATCCACGAGCAGCTGAGTAAGCTATCTGCCAAGCCTTATGGCGTAAAGAAAACATCCATCACAGACACACACAGAGAACGTGGAGCTGTCTACAGGATTCACATTACTGCCATCTGGCGAGTCAGAATATCTATCAGCCAATTCACTGTCCCTTGATCCACACCATAGTTGACCCAGCTTTTTACTAATTCAAATTACGAAGGGATGGACTTTATTCCAGGTTTGTTTATTCTCATTCTCTTCTTCTGGGAAAAACTACCTCTGGTGCCAGGATTTGGACACCAGAACACTTCCATTGCTGGGATAGGCCTATACCCATTTTGGTCAAGGATATGCTTTTAAAGTGGACCAACACCCAGGATTTTGACTATCCTGGGTTTTGGTCCACTTCGGTGGGGCACCCCGATCGGGGGTGCCCCGCTGTGTTAAACCCTCCAGAACGCCCAGAAACACTCACCCCACCACGCTCCTACGCGGGCGCTCGTCCAATCAAGAGTGCTCAGAGCCGCTGTGGTATGCACGTACAAGCGGCGTCCAACCACAGCGGCTCTGAGCGCTGGAGGCCGCGTCTCGCGCGTCCCTCTTACAGGGAGCGCGCCGGCCGTTTGTGCCCTGCTAGAGGGAAGCTCGAGACGCGGCCCGCGCATGCGCCGTTGAAACAGGGTTAAGGTAAGTTTTCTGGGCTTCCTGACATCCCGATTTCGGATGCCCCGCGGGGAGGGATCTGATCGGCCAGGGAATCTTATAGATCCCCCCTGGGTGTTGGTCCACTTTAAGTGTCACATGGTGCAGAGACAATGATCTTTAGGTCCATTGTGCAAAAGATCTTAGGACTTTGATGAAGCATCCTGTTCCGTCTGAATTCTCCTGCCTGCTGTGACCTTGTTCGTGATACTCTGTGTAACTCAGCTTTGGACTTTGAGCTTCGGCTTCTGGATCTCCCCTTGGACTGACCTCTTGGATTTGAACTTGCCCCTGGACCTCTGCTTGGACTTTGACATTAAACCTGTGCTTCCAGCCCTTGACCCTTGCCTGAACTTTGACCCTTTGACTCTTGCAAACTATTTGGACTAACTGCTCTGTCTCCCAGGCTGCTTCCCTGTACTGCCAGGTGGACGACACCTCCTAGTTTTAGTATCTGCACTTCCTGGCTGGGTGGTGAGTTGTGAGACACTGCAGTGTGTGTGTGTGTGTTTGTTTCTAAAAAGGGGGGATAGGGAAATTAATTTTCATATAAGGTTTATTACTCACCTCGGATGAAGCTTCAGCTTCTGGATCTCCGCTTGAACTTGGGATTTGACTTTGCCCCGGGACCTCTGCTCGGACTTGACCCTGCTCTTGCCAACTATTTGGACCAACTGCTCTGTCTCCCAGGATGCTTCCTTGTACTGCCAGGTGGACAAAACCTCGTAGTTTTAGTATCTGCACTTACTGGCTGGGTGGTGAGTTGTGAGGCACTGCAGTGTGTGTTTGTTTCTAAAAAGGATGAAGCTTCAGCTTCTGGATCTCTGCTTGAACTGACCTTTTGGATTTGACTTTGCCCCTGGACCTCTGCTCGGACTTGACCCTGCTCTTGCCAACTATTTGGACTAACTGCTCTGTCTCCCAGGCTGCTTCCCTGTACTGCCAGGAGGATGACACCTCCTAGTTTTAGTATCTGCACTTCCTGGCTGGGTGGTGAGTTGTGAGACACTGCAGTGTGTGTGTGTGTGTGTGTGTGTGTGTGTGTGTGTGTGTGTGTTTCTAAAAAGGGGGGATAGGGAAATTACTTTTCATATAAGGTTTATTACTCACCTCGGATGAAGCTTCAGCTTCTGGATCTCCGCTTGAACTTGGGATTTGACTTTGCCCCTGGACCTCTGCTCGGACTTGACCCTGCTCTTGTCAACTATTTGGACCAACTTCTCTGTCCCCCAGGCTGTGTTGCCGGCCCTGTTTCCCAGTCCTGCCAGGTGGACGACACCTCGTAGATCTAGTATCTGCAATTACTGGCTGGGTGGTGAGTTGTGAGACACTGCAGTGTGTGTTTGTTTCTAAAAAGGATGAAGCTTCAGCTTCTGGATCTCCGCATGAACGGACCTTTTGGACTTGACTTTGCCCCTGGACCTCTGCTCGGACTTGACCCTGCTCTTGCCAACTATTTGGACTAACTGCTCTGCCCCCCTAAAAAGGGGGGATAGGGAAATGAATTTTCATATAAGGTTTATTACTCGCCTCGAATAAAGCTTCAGCTTCTGGATCTCCGCTTGAACGGACCTTTTGGACTTGACTTTGCCCCTGGACCTCTGCTCGGACTTGACCCTGCTCTTCCCAACTATTTGGACTAACTGCTCTGCCCCCCTAAAAAGGGGGGATAGGGAAATTAATTTTCATATAAGGTTTATTACTCACCTCGGATGAAGCTTCAGCTTCTGGATCTCCACTTGAACTGA
The DNA here is from genome assembly GCA_027917425.1 of Gastrophryne carolinensis. Classification (NCBI taxonomy): domain Eukaryota; kingdom Metazoa; phylum Chordata; class Amphibia; order Anura; family Microhylidae; genus Gastrophryne; species Gastrophryne carolinensis. Next base: position 28,279,970 of record CM051237.1, read on the forward strand.
CCTTTTAGATTTGATTTTGCCCCTGGACCTCTGCTCGGACTTGACCCTGCTCTTGCCAACTATTTGGACTAACTGCTCTGCCCCCCTAAAAAGGGGGGATAGGGAAATGAATTTTCATATAAGGTTTATTACTCGCCTCGAATGAAGCTTCAGCTTCTGGATCTCCGCTTGAACGGACCTTTTGGACTTGACTTTGCCCCTGGACCTCTGCTCGGACTTGACCCTGCTCTTCCCAACTATTTGGACTAACTGCTCTGCCCCCCTAAAAAGGGGGGATAGGGAAATTAATTTTCATATAAGGTTTATTACTCACCTCGGATGAAGCTTCAGCTTCTGGATCTCCACTTGAACTGACCTTTTAGATTTGATTTTGCCCCTGGACCTCTGCTCGGACTTGACCCTGCTCTTGCCAACTATTTGGACTAACTGCTCTGCCCCCCTAAAAAGGGGGGATAGGGAAATTAATTTTCATATAAGGTTTATTACTCACCTCGGATGAAGCTTCAGCTTCTGGATCTCCACTTGAACTGACCTTTTAGATTTGATTTTGCCCCTGGACCTCTGCTCGGACTTGACCCTGCTCTTGCTAACTATTTGGACCAACTTCTCTGCCCCCCTGGCTGTGTTGCCGGCCCTGTTTTCCCAGTCCTGCCAGGTGGACGACACCTCGTAGATCTAGTATCTGCGATAACTGGCTGGGTGGTGAGTTGTGGGACAGTGTAGTGTGTGTGTGTTTCTAAACAGGGGAAATGTAATTTCCATATAAGGTTTATTACTCACCTGTGATGATCTTTAGTATGAATTCCTCTTCATTCTTCACAATCACTTCTAGCTCATCTTCCATTTTTACAATTTCACTTGTAAAGTCTGTGGGTTCTGTAAATAAAGATGAAAATGACGCCCCTGTACTGAGACACACTGGGCTGTGTGTTGAGAGACTGAACAAGGGCAACGGGGAACCTTCCTATAGAAGGTTCATTACTCACCTGTGCCAATTTGTAGACAAATCACCTGCTTTTCGTTCTCCTCAAATTCTTCTTCCTCCTCCTCCTCAGTTTTTACATTTCTCACTATGATGTTTCCAGGATCTGTGAATAAAATAAGTAAGGACATATGTGTGAAAGCGACAGAAGGTCAGCGCCGCAATGCACTCACCTTCATTAAATCCGCGCATGGAAACCAATGCCTCAGCGCTTGCTTATGAACAAAAGTCCAGCACGCATAAATAAAACTTCCATGTTTATTCATCTTCATTAAAATCAAGATGGCAACATCCAATAAAAGCACTCGAAGCGCTCCGTGTGACGCGTTTCGGGACTCAGCCCTTAAACATACATCCATTGGTTACAAATGGTAATCAATATATTGGTAAGTACCTTAACCACACCCCTTGTTTCCTGTTACCAATCATGCTTAATTACACAATGTTCCATATACATTAAACAATCTACAAAGAGTACTGGTACTGTATTTTCCGCCCTATAAGACACTCCTGCACATAAAACGCATGGATTCAGAATATTCTGAACCAAAAATATCTCCCTCCCAATCAAAATATTACAGACAGTGTGCAGAAACCCCCCCATCGCCCCATAACAAACCCCACATTACAGGCGCAGTGAGGGACGTCCCACATTGCAGACTTTGAGCGCTATCCCAAATACAGGCAGTGTGAGGTATCACAAATAAAGCCAGTGTGTGGGCATCCCAAATACAGGCAGTGTGAGGTATCACAAATAAAGCCAGTGTGTGGGCATCCCAAATACAGGCAGTGTGAGGTATCACAAATAAAGCCAGTGTGTGGGCATCCCAAATACAGGCAGTGTGAGGTATCACAAATAAAGCCAGTGTGTGGGCATCCCAAATACAGGCAGTGTGTGGGCATCCTGAATACAGGCAGTGTGAGGTATCACAAATAAAGCCAGTGTGTGGGCATTCCAATTACAGGCAGCGTGTGGGCATCCTGAATACCGACAGAGTGCGGGCATCCCAAATACAGGCAGTGTGCGGGCATCCCAATTACAGGCAGTGTGTGGGCATCCCAATTACAGGCAGTGTGTGGGCATCCCAATTACAGGCAATGTGTGGGCATCCCAATTACAGGCAGTGTGTGGGCATCCCAATTACAGGCAGTGTGTGGGCATCCCAATTACAGGCAGTGTGAGGTATCACAAATAAAGGCAGTGTGAGGTATCACAAATACAGGCAGTGAGTAGCATGCCCCAAAAATGTACTGGCTCCATGCAGCGTCTTCCGACAACCCAAACAGAGAGAGATAGACAGACACACACACTACCGGCGCTCCTCCGTCTTCGCCATCGCCGCCTGCTGCCTCCATTGGCAGCTGCCTTGAGTGTCGCCTTTGCAGTAGCCTCTGTCCGCTGCCCACCGCCTCAAGCGAGCAGGTTCCGGCCTCTGGGTGGGTGTGGCCTATGACTCCTGCCAGCTTTATTGTCACGGCTACCACCCGGTGGCCACAACCGGATCCCCCTGAACTTGTGGCGGCAAAGGAGGCGGCGGGCAGCAGACAGTGGAGGCTATGGAGGTGGTGGCTACTGCAAAGGCGATAGTCAAGGCAGCGGCTAGTGGAGGCAGCAGGAGGCGATGACGAAGATGGAGGACACCTGTAATGTGTGTGTGTGTGTGTGTGTGTGTGTGTGTGTGTCTGTCTCTCTCTTTCTTTAGGTTAGCGGGAGCCAGGGAATTAAGTTTTTTTATCGAACACACACACACACACACACACACACACACACACACACACACACACACACTTTTGGGGGGAAGAAGTGTCTTATAGGGTGAAAAATACAGTTATTGCTACGCGCACTCATCATAACCTGATGAAATCTTACCTACTGTGCATCTCATATGTCCAAGAGCTTGCGTAATCTTACCTATATATTATGATTTATAACCAATGTATGTATGTGGACCAACACCCGGGGGGATCGGTCCGGGAATCTATAAGATTCCCGGGCCGATCAGATCCCTCCCTGTGGGACATCCGAAATCAGGATGTCCCGCGTGGTGAAACCCCCCAGGAAGCCCAGAAACCTTACCTTAACCCCGTTCCAACGGCGCATGCGCGAGCCGCGGACGCTTCTCGCGCTTCCCTCTAGCAGGGCGCCCGTTTGTGAATGGCCGGCGCGGGCTCCCTCCCGCAGCACTCAGAGCGCCCAGAAACACTCACCTCCCCACGCCCCTACGCGGGCGCTCGTCCAATCAGAGCGCTCAGAGCCGCTGTGGTATGCACGTACAAGCGGTGTCCAACCACAGCAGCTCTGAGCGCTCTGATTGGACGAGCGCCCGCGTAGGAGCGTGGGGAGGTGAGTGTTTCCGGTGTAACAGGCCAGAGTATACCCTCAGGCCAGACTATACCCGGGGTTAAAGAGGCCTAGGCTAGATTATACCCTGGGTATACTTTGGCCTAGGCCAAATTATACCCGGGGTTAATCTGGGACAGGGTTATTCTGGCCTGTTACACTGGGAGTTCTGGGAGGTTTCACACAGCGGGGCACCTCCGATCGGGGGTTCCCCACCGAAGTGGACAAGAACCCAGGATAGTCAAAATCGTGGGTGTTGGTCCACTTTAATGGATGAGGCGCGGAGCGCTCCAAGTGCTTTTATTGGATGTTGCCATCTTGATTTTAATTTATCTGTGCTGGACTTTTGTCCATAGAGACATATGTGTGGTGGGTGGGGAGATCTGTGGGAAACTGCTATTATTTGTTTAAACCTATGAAAAGAGATAATGAAGCTCCCAGCGCTCAGATAAAGACCCCGCTTACCTAGTGATGGGAGGAGCTGCTGACCCTCCATTGTGGCGTCCGTGGAGAGATTCCTGTGCCCTGCTATTTCCTCCTCAATATGCACTGGGCATAATGGCCGCTCTGTACAGATCACACTGAGGGGAAAAAACTAAATACAATCTTATATTCTGCTGGAAGAAAATGTGGCACTTAAAAGATGTCTCAGGAGGACACAACTATACAAACACATTAAACTGGACCTTAATCCGGACCCTCACCCTGAATAAATTTTGGAGAAGGTCCGGTTTAAGCTTCATTTAATGAATTTGTAGACAAATCACCTGCTTTTCGTTCTCCTCAAATTCTTCTTCCTCCTCCTCCTCAGTTTTTACATTTCTCACTATGATGTTTCCAGGATCTGTGAATAAAATAAGTAAGGACATATGTGTGAAAGCGACAGAAGGTCAGCGCCGCAATGCACTCACCTTCATTAAATCCGCGCATGGAAACCAATGCCTCAGCGCTTGCTTATGAACAAAAGTCCAGCACGCATAAATAAAACTTCCATGTTTATTCATCTTCATTAAAATCAAGATGGCAACATCCAATAAAAGCACTCGAAGCGCTCCGTGTGACGCGTTTCGGGACTCAGCCCTTAAACATACATCCATTGGTTACAAATGGTAATCAATATATTGGTAAGTACCTTAACCACACCCCTTGTTTCCTGTTACCAATCATGCTTAATTACACAATGTTCCATATACATTAAACAATCTACAAAGAGTACTGGTACTGTATTTTCCGCCCTATAAGACACTCCTGCACATAAAACGCATGGATTCAGAATATTCTGAACCAAAAATATCTCCCTCCCAATCAAAATATTACAGACAGTGTGCAGAAACCCCCCCATCGCCCCATAACAAACCCCACATTACAGGCGCAGTGAGGGACGTCCCACATTGCAGACTTTGAGCGCTATCCCAAATACAGGCAGTGTGAGGTATCACAAATAAAGCCAGTGTGTGGGCATCCCAAATACAGGCAGTGTGAGGTATCACAAATAAAGCCAGTGTGTGGGCATCCCAAATACAGGCAGTGTGAGGTATCACAAATAAAGCCAGTGTGTGGGCATCCCAAATACAGGCAGTGTGAGGTATCACAAATAAAGCCAGTGTGTGGGCATCCCAAATACAGGCAGTGTGAGGTATCACAAATAAAGCCAGTGTGTGGGCATTCCAATTACAGGCAGCGTGTGGGCATCCTGAATACCGACAGAGTGCGGGCATCCCAAATACAGGCAGTGTGCGGGCATCCCAATTACAGGCAGTGTGTGGGCATCCCAATTACAGGCAGTGTGTGGGCATCCCAATTACAGGCAATGTGTGGGCATCCCAATTACAGGCAGTGTGTGGGCATCCCAATTACAGGCAGTGTGTGGGCATCCCAATTACAGGCAGTGTGAGGTATCACAAATAAAGGCAGTGTGAGGTATCACAAATACAGGCAGTGAGTAGCATGCCCCAAAAATGTACTGGCTCCATGCAGCGTCTTCCGACAACCCAAACAGAGAGAGATAGACAGACACACACACTACCGGCGCTCCTCCGTCTTCGCCATCGCCGCCTGCTGCCTCCATTGGCAGCTGCCTTGAGTGTCGCCTTTGCAGTAGCCTCTGTCCGCTGCCCACCGCCTCAATCGAGCAGGTTCTGGCCTCTGGGTGGGTGTGGCCTATGACTCCTGCCAGCTTTATTGTCACGGCTACCACCCGGTGGCCAGACCCGGATCCCCCTGAACTTGTGGCGGCAAAGGAGTCGGCGGGCAGTAGACAGTGGAGGCTATGGAGGTGGTGGCTACTGCAAAGGCGATAGTCAAGGCAGCGGCTAGTGGAGGCAGCAGGAGGCGATGACGAAGATGGAGGACACCTGTAATGTGTGTGTGTGTGTGTGTGTGTGTGTCTGTCTCTCTCTTTCTTTAGGTTAGCGGGAGCCAGGGAATTAAGTTTTTTTATCGAACACACACACACACACACACACACACACACACACACTTTTGGGGGGAAGAAGTGTCTTATAGGGTGAAAAATACAGTTATTGCTACGCGCACTCATCATAACCTGATGAAATCTTACCTACTGTGCATCTCATATGTCCAAGAGCTTGCGTAATCTTACCTATATATTATGATTTATAACCAATGTATGTATGTGGACCAACACCCGGGGGGATCGGTCCGGGAATCTATAAGATTCCCGGGCCGATCAGATCCCTCCCTGCGGGACATCCGAAATCAGGATGTCCCGCGTGGTGAAACCCCCCAGGAAGCCCAGAAACCTTACCTTAACCCCGTTCCAACGGCGCATGCGCGAGCCGCGGACGCTTCTCGCGCTTCCCTCTAGCAGGGCGCCCGTTTGTGAATGGCCGGCGCGGGCTCCCTCCCGCAGCACTCAGAGCGCCCAGAAACACTCACCTCCCCACGCCCCTACGCGGGCGCTCGTCCAATCAGAGCGCTCAGAGCCGCTGTGGTATGCACGTACAAGCGGTGTCCAACCACAGCAGCTCTGAGCGCTCTGATTGGACGAGCGCCCGCGTAGGAGCGTGGGGAGGTGAGTGTTTCCGGTGTAACAGGCCAGAGTATACCCTCAGGCCAGACTATACCCGGGGTTAAAGAGGCCTAGGCTAGATTATACCCTGGGTATACTTTGGCCTAGGCCAAATTATACCCGGGGTTAATCTGGGACAGGGTTATTCTGGCCTGTTACACCGGGAGTTCTGGGAGGTTTCACACAGCGGGGCACCTCCGATCGGGGGTTCCCCACCGAAGTGGACAAGAACCCAGGATAGTCAAAATTGTGGGTGTTGGTCCACTTTAATGGATGAGGCGCGGAGCGCTCCAAGTGCTTTTATTGGATGTTGCCATCTTGATTTTAATTTATCTGTGCTGGACTTTTGTCCATAGAGACATATGTGTGGTGGGTGGGGAGATCTGTGGGAAACTGCTATTATTTGTTTAAACCTATGAAAAGAGATAATAATAAGAAAAGTGCTCAGATAAAGACCCCGCTTACCTAGTGATGGGAGGAGCTGCTGACCCTCCATTGTGGGTCCGTGCAGAGATTCCTGTGTCCTGCTATTTCCTCCTCCTCAATATGCACTGGGCATAATGGCCGCTCTGTACAGATCACACTGAGGGGAAAAAACTAAATACAATCTTATATTCTGCTGGAAGAAAATGTGGCACTTAAAAGACGTCTCAGGAGGACACAACTATACAAACACATTAAACTGGACCTTAATCCGGACCCTCACCCTGAATAAGAGCCTATCTTGTATGTTTCCCCCACCCTGTACATACAGATTCCTCACATTAATCCGGACCTTCACCCTGAATAAGAGCCTATCTTATATGTTTCCCCCCCGTACATACAGATTGCTCACATTAATCCGGACCTTCACCCTGAATAGGAGCCTATCTTATATGTTTCCCACACCCTGTACATACAGATTCCTCACATTAATCCGGACCTTCACCCTGAATAAGAGCCTATCTTATATGTTTCCCCCCCGTACATACAGATTGCTCACATTAATCCGGACCTTCACCCTGAATAGGAGCCTATCTTATATGTTTCCCACACCCTGTACATACAGATTCCTCACATTAATCCGGACCTTCACCCTGAATAAGAGCCTATCTTATATGTTTCCCCCCCGTACATACAGATTGCTCACATTAATCCGGACCTTCACCCTGAATAAGAGCCTATCTTATATGTTCCCCCCCCTGTACATACAGATTGCTCACATTAATCCGGACCTTAACTCTGAATAAGAGTCTATCCTTTATGTTTCCCACACCCTGTACATACAGATTGCCCACATTAATCCGGACCTTCACCCTGAATAAGAGCCTATCTTATATGTTTCCCACACCCTGTACATACAGATTGCTCACATCAAAAATCCTCCTACCTGTATCTACTGCACGTTATGAGCCTTTAAACATCCAAGATGGTGGCTCATGGAACATCAGGTAGCCTGCAAACAGGAAGTGCCTTCTGATTGTGCTGCTCTGCATTCTGGGATTGCTGGCCTTCTCCTGACCCCAGCTCTGCTCTGTCTGAGCAAAGCACAACTATAACCCGCCCCCCTGTACTTTATCCCGCTCTCCTCTCCTCAGTAAGTGATTCTTCTGAGGCAAGATGACGGCACCCATATCCTAGAGTCCTGAACAGAGCTGCAGCCCAGTGGGGGGAAAGAATAATAAGTAAGTGACTAAAAACTTAAAATATATTAATTTTAGATGCTGGGGAATCACTTTTTAAGGGTTTGGGCTTTTCAATAAATCGTGGTGAAGGTCCGGTTTAAGCATCATTTAATGAAAAGCCCAAACCCTTCAAAAACTATTCCCCAGCATCTAAAAATACAATTATGTGATTACTCACCTGTAGAATTGGTATTATAAGTATACAGTACGTCCTGCTCCAGATATAGTACTTACACTTGGGTTATCCTCCGCCACATGGCGCTGCACTGCAGAGACATGTAAATGTTAATCTATAAGATTCCCGGGCCGATCAGCTTCCGGGCCCCGCTGTGTGAAACCCCCCAGAAAGCCCCTAAAATCTTACCTTTTAGGCGACGGATAAGCCGCCGCCACTGCCCGCGTGTCCCTCTAGCAGGGCGTGCTACCGCACCGTGTAAGAGGGACGCGCGAGAGGCGGCGGTGGCTTATCTGTCGCCTAAAAATCGGGGTGCCCCGCGGAAGTGGACCAACACCCAGGATAGTGAAAATCCTGGGTGTTGGTCCACTTTAAGTAACTGTGCAACAACACTGCTTGTTATACAAGAATAAAATGATGCAGTAACCATGGTGACCCCCCTCTTCCTCTCTATAATAGCAGGAGACAGGGGCCATGGGCAGACCCTCAGATTCGATATAATAACAGGAGGCAGAAAACCTGGTGACCCCTCTTCTCCCCTGATACTGTTTGTAAGAAATGAAGCCATTATTACCTGCCGTTGTAAAGCCTCCAGCTCCTTCCTTTGGGCTACACCAAGATGGCCGCCTCCACCATCAGGGACGTCTTCTTTCCTCCTAATTTCAGGAGAGCTCATGTAAATACGCCTGTTTCTCTGCTATCCGTGAGACACGTTGCTATATTGCTATATTCGCTTTATATTATTGAAGAACTGGTCGCTCGGTGTTAGTCGAGGTAAAAAAAAAAAAACAGGCTACAACAAGATGGCCGCCACACCACTACACTGTGGACTGATTAGAGAGGGGCAGGGCGGGAGGCGTGGCCTGCGGTGGTGGGGCTTTGATTCTTGTTCCTTGATACTATCATGGTTAGTATCTACAGGGAGGAGTGTTTAAACCAGACCTTCACCATGATTTATTGAAAAGCCCAAACCCTTAAAAAACGATTCCCCAGCATCTAAATTTGATATATTTTAAGTTTTTAGTCACTTATTATTCTTTCCCCACTGGGCTGCAACTCTGTTCAGGACTTTAGGATACGGGCGCCGCCATCTTGACTCAGGAGCATCACACTTACTGAGGAGAGTGGGATAAAGTACAGGGGGGCGGGTTATAGCGGTGCTTTGCTTAGACAGAGCAGAGCTGGGGTCAGGAAAAGGTCCGCAATCCCAGAATGCAGAGTGACACAGTCAGAAGGCACTTCCTGTTTGCAGGCTGCCTGATGCTCCAAAAGCCGCCATCTTGGGTGTTTAAAGGCTCATAACATGCAGTAGATGCAGGTAGGATGATTTTTAATGTGAGCAATCTGTATGTACAGGAGGGAAAACATATAAGATAGGCTCTTATTCAGGGTGAAGGTCCGGATTAATGTGGGCAATCTGTATGTACAGGGTGTGGGAAACATATAAGATAGGCTCTTATTCAGGGTGAAGGTCCGCTTTAGGAATCAATACATCAGCAGCTGCCTATAATGAGGGGTTACGTCTCATAGAAGCATTTTTGGTCAGAGACAATAAATGAATGCTTCTGATTAAATGATTTATGATCTTTGCTGTGTCATCTATCATATCATATACAGATGACGGTAATGACAGAGATTTTTAGCTTATACAGAGTTTTAGAAAGAAACTCACCGCCGCGGCCCGGGGCCCGCGAGGATCTGCCGCCTGTGTAGCTGTCTGTGGGGTATCTGGTTCCATTGGTAAACAGGTTATTATTATTATTATTATTATTAAAACCAACAATTGTCAAATAGAATAAGGCTGGAGAAAATCCAATTCTATCACTAATGTAAGTCGCGCTGATATATTTAGGACCAACAGATTTTATCTCCAAACAATTCACAATGAAGGTACAAATAAATATATTCCAGCGCAGGGAGTCCAAAAACTGTGTCAGAACAGCCTAATTGATAGAAATAAAAGAGACTATGGCCCTTATTTAACAAGGGATAGCGCCAGGTAGCGACTGGTAATGACGGGCCCCGCCACGAGAACGCCGGCTCCCCACCACAATCACACATTTATCAAGCCGATCCTGCTTAGCGACTGAGATAGCGCCATATAGCGACTCATTCATCATTATTCCAGCCTCACCCCACAGCGCCAGCGTCCGACCTTGAACAGCGACAGGTATGACCTCTCGCTACCTGGCGCTCTCCAATGCATTTCAATGGAACAATCTTTAAATATTCTTAATTAATTGATAATAATTTTTTTTTTTTTTTTAAATGGCAAACATTCTGTGACCACTTCTGCAATGTTATTATTTTTTTTTTAAGGGAAAAAAAATTTAAAAAAACATTTGTGCAGAATTGATATTACAGGTCTGATATTAATGTATTTATATTACTAAATGTTTCTAAAAACTTGTTTAATTTTTTAAACAAAAAATATGGTTGTTTGGGGGTTAAAAAACTACTTTTAACCCATCGCCGCCAGCGCTCTGGGGTTTAAACAAGCATTTCACAGCGCGAGAAATTTTGGAGCGTGATTTGTTAATGAATATGGTGGGAGCCGTTCGCTCTGGCCATTCGCTGTCAGGCGCTCCCATACAGCGCGGAACCTGTCAAACAGCTACTCCTAACCCCGTATTCAACATTACCGCACACCAACTGAGTCGCTGTCAACAAGCGAACTACGGCCAAGCACAGCGAATACTAGCGGGCGCTGTGAAAATCACGCTACTGGCGCTCATCTGTCGCTACCTGGCGCTATTAATGAATCGGCCTCCCCGCCCTTATTTAACAAGGTAGCGACTGGTGAGCGACTGGTAATGACAGTCACCGCCACGAGAACGCCGGCTCCCCACCACAATCACACATTTATCAAGCCGATCCTGCTTAGCGACTGAGATAGCGCCATATAGCGACTCATTCATCATTATTCCAGCCTCACCCCACAGCGCCAGCGAGCGACCTTGAACAGCGACAGGTATGACCTCTCGCTACCTGGCGCGCTCCAATGCATTTCAATGGAACAATCTTAAAATATTCATAATTAATTGTTAATATATATATATATTTTTTTTTTTAATGTGAAAAATTCTGTGGCCACTTCTGTAATGTTAGATATTTTTTTTAAGGTAAAAAAAAAATATATATATATTTTTTACAGAATTGATATTACAGGTCTGATATTAATGTTTTTTTTGGTTTCCAAAAATATGGTGGTTTGGGGGTTAAAAAACTACTTTAAACCCATCGCCGCCAGCGCTCTGGGGTTTAAACATGCATTTCACAGCGCGAGAATTTTTGGAGCGTGATTTGTTAATGAATATGGTGGGAGCCGGTCGCTATGGCCAGTCGCTATCATGCGCTCCCATACAGCGCGGAACCTGTCCAATAGCGACTCATCACCTTGTATTCAACATTACTGCACACCGACTGAGTCGCTATCAACAACCGAACAACGGCCAAGCACAGCGACTACTAGCGGGCGCTGTGAAAATGCCGCTACTGTCGCTCATCTGTCGCTACCTGGCGCTGTTAATGAATCGGCCTCCCAATGACAGCATATATAAACTCTTCCCATATAAACTTCACCAACTGTGCTCTTCAAGCAAATAGTGCATCTCGGCCACCAGACAATCAAATGCACGTACCAGAAATACTTCTTTCAAATTAGCATGTCACATTCCAGAAATCCTCACAGGGTAACTCCTATTCAAAATATATGTCTTCCTTTGATATAAACTCCGTGGTCAAATTGTCATAAAATCAGGAAAAAATAAAAGCGCACATAGCATAATACCATTTGAGGTTTATAGAAATATAAAAGCTTTTTATCCCGCGGAGTCATACTATATGCTATCATATAGTCTCTTTTATGGTTATTATTATTATTGCTTATTTATATAGCGCCATCAACTTCTATAGTGCTTTATAATTACAGACAGGGTAAAACATATAGTACAGAGAATAATACAGAATTAGATGCCACAGGTGTTGTGAGCACAGGAGACAATAGGGAGGAGAGCCCTGCCCTTACGAGCTTATAGTATAAAGGATGGGGGTGGAAATGAAAGGTAGGGATCACAAGTGGTAGGAGCTTGAGTTGCATGTGCCATTTGAAGGTGATAGGAATTGCTTAAAGTGGACCAACACCCTGGGGTGATCGGCCCGGGAATCTATAAGATTCCCGGGCCGATCACCCCCCACCCCGCGGGACATCCGAGATCGGGATGTCCTGCGGGGTGAAACCCCCCCCAAGCACCCCAACTCACCTACCTTATCTTCGGCGGCGGCCGGCCGCCGCCGCCTCCCTCGCGCCCCTGTAGGCGTGCGCGCCTCCGCGCCGGCCGTCTGCGAATGGCCGGCGCGGGGGCGCGCGCGTCAAAAGTGACGCGAGGGAGGCGGCGGCGGCCGCCGCCGCTTAGACGTTCCAGTTCCCCCTTTGTACGTCGGCGCTGGGAGCGGGGAGAGGTGAGTTTTTCGGGGGGTTAGGGGGGGTTTCACACAGCGGGGCACCCCGATCGGGGGTGCCCCACCGAAGTGGACCAAGACCCAGGATAGTCAAAATCCTGGGTGTTGGTCCACTTTAAAGTGGACCAACACCCAGCGGGGATAGTAACATAGTATGTGCGGCTGAATAAAGATTTTGGTCCATCCAGTTCAGCCTGTTTAACTCCTTCCAGTGGTCTAGTAGCCATAGCTGGTAATGTTATTACATGCAAGGAGGGCATCCCGGCCACTATAGATCTCCTTCCAGTGGTCTAGTAGCCATAGCTGGAAATGTTATTACATGCAAGGAGGGCATCCCGGCCACTATAGATCTCCTTCCAGTGGTCTAGTAGCCATAGCTGGTAATGTTATTACATGCCAGGAGGACATCCCGGCCACTATAGATCTCCTTCCAGTGGTCTAGAAGCCAGAGCTGGAAATGTTATTACATGCAAGGAGGGCATCCCGGCCACTATAGATCTCCTTCCAGTGGTCTAGTAGCCATAGCTGGTAATGTTATTACATGCCAGGAGGACATCCCGGCCACTATAGATCTCCTTCCAGTGGTCTAGAAGCCAGAGCTGGAAATGTTATTACATGCAAGGAGGGCATCCCGGCCACTATAGATCTCCTTCCAGTGGTCTAGAAGCCATAGCTGGAAATGTTATTACATGCAAGGAGGGCATCCCGGCCACTATAGATCTCCTTCCAGTGGTCTAGTAGCCATAGCTGGTAATGTTATTACATGCAAGGAGGACATCCCGGCCACTATAGATCTCCTTCCAGTGGTCTAGTAGCCATAGCTGGAAATGTTATTACATGCAAGGAGGGCATCCCGGCCACTATAGATCTCCTTCCAGTGGTCTAGTAGCCATAGCTGGTAATGTTATTACATGCCAGGAGGACATCCCGGCCACTATAGATCTCCTTCCAGTGGTCTAGAAGCCAGAGCTGGAAATGTTATTACATGCAAGGAGGGCATCCCGGCCACTATAGATCTCCTTCCAGTGGTCTAGAAGCCATAGCTGGAAATGTTATTACATGCAAGGAGGGCATCCCGGCCACTATAGATCTCCTTCCAGTGCTCTAGAAGCCATAGCTGGAAATGTTATTACATGCAAGGAGGGCATCCCGGCCACTATAGATCTCCTTACAGTGGTCTAGAAGCCATAGCTGGAAATGTTATAAGATTCCCGGGCCGATCAGATCCCTCCCCACAGAGCATGCAAAATCGGGATGCCCCGCTGTATGAAACCCCGCAGGACGCCCAGAAACCTTACCTTCTCCCCGTTCCAACAGCGCATGCGCGAGCCGCGGCCGCATCTCGCGCTTCTCTCTAGCAGGGCGCGCACCCGCGTTTGTGAATGTTCCCTGTTAGAGGGAAGCACGAGATGCGGCCTCCAGCGTGCTCAGAGCCGTACATACCACAGCGGCTCTGAGCGCTCTGATTGGACGAGCGCTCGCGTAGGAGTGGGGTCAGGTGAGTTTTTTAGGGCGATCGGGGTGTTTCACGCAGCCCGATCGGGGTGCCCCGCAGAAGTGGACCAAAACCCAGGATAGTGAAAATCCTGGGTGTTGGTCCACTTTAAGCCAGGTTATATGCTTGTCTGAAGAAGTGAGTTTTGAGGGCACTTTTAAAGTGGACCAACACCCAGGATTTTGACTATCCTGGGTTTTGGTCCACTTCGGCGGGGCACCCCGATCGCTGTGTGAAACCCCCCAGAAACCCCAAAAAACTCACCTCTCCCCGCTCCCACATGAACGCCGCAGCCAATCCCCGCCAACGTCCAGGTGGGGGACAGGAACGTACAAGCCGCTTCTGCCACCTCCCGCGCTTCACTCTCGGCGCCCGCGCCGGCCATTCGCAGAGGGCCGGCGCGGGCGCGCGCACGTCTGGAGGGGCGCGCGGGAGGCGGCGGCGGCGGATCAGATAAGGTCTTTTTGGGGTTTCTGGGGGGTTTCACCCCGTGGGACATCCCGATCTCGGATGTCCCGCGGGGTGGGAGAAGATCGGCCCGGGAATCTTATAGATTTCCGGGCCGATCACCCCTGGGTGTTGGTCCACTTTAAAGGCTTGGAGTGATGGAGAGTGGGGGATTGAGCGGGGGAAGTGCATTCCAGAGAAGTGGGGAGGCGCGGGAGAAGTCTTTAGGCGGGAAAGTGAGGAGGTGACCAAGGAGGAGCACAGGAGAATGTCAGAGGCAGAGCGGAGGTTGCGCTTGGGTTGGTAACACTGGATCAGAGATGAAATGTAGGGAGGGGCCTGGCTGGAGAGAGCTTTGTAGGTTAGTGTTAGAAGTTTGAACTGATCTCTATGGGAGACAGGTAACCAGTGGAGGGATTGACAGAGGGGAGTAGCACTGGAGAAGCGAGAGGAGAGGTGGATGAGGCGAGCAGCAGAGTTTAGAATAGATTGGAGGGGAGCTAGTTTGTTTGTTGGTTGCTGTAGCTTTAAGAGGTCCGGGTAAGTGTAATAAAATAAAATAATAAAACAATATACAGAAAAAAAAACAATGCGTGATGAGGGTATTCAGGAACTAAACACAAACACAAGAAATGGGTGCTGGCCTAAAGGGGACCCTGACACATCGTGTCAATCCAACAATAACTATATACAATGATCTGCCAGTACCAGCTCCACTGGACCCCAAAAAGAAAAGGCCGCACAACCCAAGGTAAAATGTGAATGATTATAACTTTAATATGACACAAACATATAATAAACACATAACATATAACAAATACACAAGAAAGCAAGACTAGTTAAAAAACACAAACGACTTTGCCCTAAAATGCTGACCCATTAAATAATTATCTCTATAAATCTCTATAAATAATCTCTATATAATAATCTCTTTAAATAATTATTGCACTATGCCCTAATCCATATGAAAAACAATTATATAAGAAATCACTCAATGATTTGATGTGTAATAAAGCGCTTATCAAAGAAGAAAACAAAAGAAAAATCCACAAAAACATCTATAAAAGACCTAATTTGCATACTGTGCGAGGGGGTGATGTTAGGGGGCGGGGCTAGCCCCAGGTTTAGACTGTCAATGGGCCCCTTGACTGCGGTGAGGTGAGTTGAATCGGTCGATCTGGGGGGTTTGACATAGCGAGCCCCGGGGAAGTGGACCAAAACCCAGGATAGTCAAAATCCTGGGTTTTGGTCCACTTTAAAGAACAACAAAGGGGCAGGGGGACAGGGGCGCAAAAGAGGGACAGTCCCTCCAAATCAGGGACACTTGGGAGGTATGTATACCACACTGCAAGGGGCCCATTGACAGTCTAAACCTGGGGCTAGCCCCGCCCCCTGACATCACCCCCCCCCCCGCAGCAGGATGCCCAGCAGACACCCCGGTTTCCTCTGTGTGTGAGGAAGCTCATTATTCTCCCCACAATAACGCTGCAAGTACTTCCGGTTCTCGAGTCCTTTTGGCTACGCCAACATGGCCGCCTCCGCTAGCAAGGACATCTCCCTCTCAACGACCTGTAAAACACAGCGGGGCTACGACAATATGGCCGCCAGGCTAGTGATTCCGGGGACACGTTGCTGCACTGTATCAGTTAATCAGTCCCGAGGTGAGGAGATATTTATATGAAGATCCTTTGTACTGTTACAGGGGAATGTTATGGTTTAAATAATGCGCCCTGTGTGAGGTGAGGACACGCAACGGCGGCCCGGATAGGCTCTGCTGGGCCTCATTGGCTGCTGTTGCTATGACATCAGAGCTCTCTGCCAGAATCATGTGACAGCCAGCAACCAATCAGGAATGCGGTCTGGGTGTACAAGCTACCTGGCATACCTGATTGGTCACTGGCCAGCACAGTGGTATTCAATGGTGGACTTGACTTTAGTTCCTTTTTAAAGTGGACCAACACCCACGGGTGATCGGCCCGGGAATCTATAAGATTCCCGGGCCGATCACCCCCCACCCCGCGGGACATCCGAGATCGGGATGTCCCGCGGGGTGAAACCCCCCCCAAACACCCCAACTCACCTACCTTATCTTCCCTCCCTTCCCGCCTCCCTCGCGCCCCTGTAGGCGTGCGCGCACCCGCGCCGGCCGTCTGCGAATGGCCGGCGCGGGCGCGCGCGCGTCAAAAGTGACGCGAGGGAGGCGGCGGCCGCCGCTTAGACGTTCCTTGTACGTTGGCGCTGGGAGCGGGGAGAGGTGAGTTATTCGGGGGGTTAGGGGGGGTTTCACACAGCGGGGCACCCCGATCGGGGGTGCCCCACCGAAGTGGACCAAGACCCAGGATAGTCAAAATCCTGGGTGTTGGTCCACTTTAAAGGGATAGTCCTGTTAAATACCCTGTACTGTACTTCAGTGATTGGGTTTCTGAAGCAGGAGGGCCTGGGGGGTTGTGGGTGATACAGTATCACCAATGGCTGCTGTTTCCAAGCTGGACCCTCAAAACATGACCTGCTGGTAGCTCTTCAGGGGGAGGGTTGGGAAACTCTGGGTTGGAGGGGGACAAAAGCCATAGATAGGAGTCCGTGGAGGGCATGTGAGGGGGAGGGCAGGGGATGGATGGCTTAAAGTGGACCAACACCCAGGGGGGATCAGCCCGGGAACCTGATCAGATCCCTCCCCGCGGAATCGGGATGCCCCGATGTGTGAAACCTTGCAGGACGCCCAGAAACCTTACCTTATCCCCGTTCCAACCGCGCATGCGCGAGCCGCATCCTGCGCTTCTGTCTGGCAGGTCGCGCACCTGCGCCGGCCGTTTGCGAATGGCCGGCGCGGGCGCGCTCCCTTTTAGAGGGAAGAGCGAGATGCGGCCTCCAGCGTGCTCGGAGCCGCTGTGGTTGCCCGTTGCTTGTCCGTACATACCACAGCGGCTCTGATTGGACGAGCGCTCGCGTAGGAGCGGGGTGAGGTGAGTTTTTTAGGGATCTGGGGGGGTTTTACGCAGCGGGAGTGGACCAAAACCAAGGATAGTGAAAATCCTGGGTGTTGGTCCACTTTAAAATAGACTATCCTGGATTTTGGTCCTTTCCCCTGGGGCACCCCGATCGGCTGCTCTTCCAAACAGCGAACTCGGAGCCGCTGACCACACGTCCGGCCATTCACAGATGCCTGGTGCGGCCACGGCTCGTTGGACCGGGAAGCAAGGTAAGTGTATAGGGCGACCTGGGGGGGTTTCACACAGCGGCGCCTCTTTTTGTGTATTTGCAAAGCAGCTGGAGATTTTGTATCCTATCTGTAGGCCAAAGCAGGTCAGTTCTGATAGGCTGCCCACTGGTTAAAGTGGACCTATCACTTCCAAGGCCAGCCCTGGAGTCTCCATGGGTTGGCCCCCTGGGGCATCCCGAATTCAGACTGATCAGACAAGAGCCTGCGCATGCACCATGGGAAGAGCAGAAAGGTGAGTTGATTGGGTGATCCAGGGGGATTCACACAGTGGGGCATCCCTATTCCAAGGGACAAGGACCTATCACCAAGAATTTGGATAGACTGGGGACGGGACCGCTCCGCAGTCTAAAGGGAACTGGGGATGCCGCTACGCTTCCTCCCTATCCCTGAGCTGAACAGAGCCATATGCCATTAATATGCCCGGAATACAGCACCCGTGCATGTGCCGTAGAACTGGGGAAAGGTACATTTTTTATAGGCCATCTGAGGGGTTTCACTTAGCGGGGGAATTATAATTTGGGATGCCCCCGGGGCAAGAATCACAACACAGGATATTGAAAATCCTGGGTTTTGTTCCACTTTAAAGAGAAACTTTGTAGGCTCTGGAGTTTAAAGTGAACCAAAACCCAGGATTTTGACTATCCCGTGTTTTGGTCCTTTCTCCCTGGGGCACCCCGATCAATGCCACGCTTTGTGAAACCCCCCAGATGACCTGAACAAACTCACTTCTTCCCGGTCCTATGGCGCATGCGCGGCCGCTCGTCCAATTAGCTCACTCGGAGGCGCTAACATCACGCCATCTAAGACATCGTCTAAGGCCAGTGGCTCCGAGCGCTTTGGCAGCCACATCCCTCCAATGGAGCGTACCAGCACTGGCCATTCACAAATGTCTGGTGTGGGCACGCGCCCTGCTAGAGGGATAGCGAGGATGCAGCCGCGGTTCGCACATGCTCCGTTGGACCGGGAACCTAAGTGTATGGGGCAACCTGGGGGGTTTCACACAGCGGCGCATCCCCATTTTGGATGCCCCTGGGGGATGGAATCGATCTTTAAGATTCCTGGGCCGATCGTGCTGGGTTTTAGTCCTCTGTGTAAAACCCCCCAGAAGCCCCGCTTCACTCACCTTGTCCCAGAGTCCTTGCCACGGCCACATACTAGCTCACCTCTAGCTGTGTGTGGGGACCATAAGGGTCAGCAGTCTACTCAACCAAACCTAAAAGCTCCATTTTATCAAAATAGTAAAAGATGGGCAAAACAGTTAAAGTGGACCAAAACTTGCTCCCCCTGTGTGAAACCCCCCAGGTCGCCCAAAAACTCACCTTCGTTCCCGGTCTAACGACGCATGCGCGAGCAGCGGCCACATCCCCTTTGTGAAGGCATTTGTGAATGGCCGGCGCGAGCACGCTCCCTGTTAGAGAGAAGCGGGGGGCGTGGCCAGCGAGAGCTCAGATCCGCTCATATTAGACAAGCTCCTGGACGAAGGGGCTCAAATGGATCCGGGCATGCTGATTGGATGACAGGGCTGTGCATACGCCATAGGACCGGGGAAGGGTAAGTGAGATTGGGCGACCTGGGGGGTTTCATACAGCGGGGCATCCCCGATTGGGGTGCCTGGGGGGCAAAGACCAAAACCCAGGATTTTGGTCCACTTTAATAAGGGGTTAACAGGACAGTTCTGACACTGAGCTCAGTAGGATGCTTGAAGGGTAAGTCCACTTTCTATGGAATTTTTTGAAAGTGTATTTTTTCTTGTGCCAAAAGGATGTACCCAAGATGCTGATCTGACTTGGTATTTTTTTTTTTTAATATTCTTTATTTAAAGGTTTTGCAGTAATAAAACATACAGACATTGGGTGCGAACAATACATTACACAATAGGTGGGGGGGGGGGGACATATGGGGCCCTATTTCAAAGCACAAGTATAATTTTGCATCTGAACAACAACATCTGTCAACATTACATGATAAATAACGAAAGGTTCTCAGCTGTTGCCAGTTCGTGAGGGGGGGAGAGAACCCCTCTAGTTCAGAACCTGGGCTTCACATGATAAAGGCCGCCTGGCTCCTGCCCATCCGGGCTGGCGGAGCACCCCTCCTCCTAAGCAGATATGTTTTACCGTGTAGCCCTCAAGAGGGGAGCGGCGCTTCCTTCATGCCGGGCAGGACCACATGCCCACCCCAGGGAGGGGTAAAGTGACACATAAGGGGCTTGGGTGGGAAAGGGAATGAGAGGGGTGACGGAGAAACAAAAAGGGGGGGGGGGGAGTATGGCGTGTGGGACACAGTTCCAAGCCGAGCACCCATCACCGCCCTCCCAAGTCTGGCATTCCTCAAGATGGGGCGAGACGCTCCCCGCCCGCAAATCAAGGCAAGGCAGCGCCGCGGACACAGCCCAAAGCCTACTACTCAAACAGGTTCCTGAAGTCCGCCGATTCCTCGTAAATCAGCCAGGGCAGCCAAGCATTTCTATATTGCTCGTCTCTGTTATGTAGGGCCAGTGTTAGATCTTCCATTTCCCTGACCTGCATAACCTCCTTTACCCAATCCCTAACGGAGGGGGCTTTCTTCTGTTTCCAGAATCTAGGGATTGTCTGCTTGGCGGCATTCAGCAGATGGACCAGTAACGTTTTTTTATACTTCCCCGTCGGGGCCCTCGTGGAATGGAGTAGGATCTGAGCTGGATCATCTTGTAATTGTGCCCCTGTGAGCTGCGCCACTATGCGCAGGACTGCTCCCCAGTACTCCTGGATTCTGGGACACCTCCAAAATAAATGAAACGGGGTCCCTCGCCCCTCCCCGCATCTCCAGCAACTTGCGTCTGTCGTGCCAAACATCTTGCCTAATCTATCGGGGGTATAATACCAGCGTGTCCACAATTTATAACTGACCTCCTGGGTTCTCGTAGCCACCGAAGACTTGTGTGCCAGTGACTTGGTATTTTTGAAAAAGATTCACATGTTAGAATAAGTGTGTTTTATGGAAGCAGTTTTCACTACCTGCAATATGTTGCTATACAATCTGTACACCAAGAAGAGAGATGTGAGTCCTGTACACACAGAACACTGCTGCTATGGTTGCTGCTGAGGTGAGGGAGCTCACTCAACCTTACACATGCCCAGCAGCAGTGTTCTGTGTGTAGGGAACTTCTGTCTCACTTCTTGGTGTACAGATTTGGTGTACATTGCCAATAGCAACAGATTGCAGGTAACTGCTTCTATAAAACACATGGTTACTAACATAAGAAAATAAAATGCAAAAAAAATCACTAAATCATCTCAGCACCTTGAGGATATCATTTTGCCACTTGAAAAAAAAACACTTTCCAGAGTCCTGTCCGGGATGGTCCACCTGGCGAGAGCGTGTCTCCTCCACCTGCCGGAAACACAAACAGACAATGATTAAACCGGACCTTCAGCATCATTTATTGAAAAGCCCAAACCCTTCAAAAACGATCCCCAGCATCTAGAATTAATATATTTTATGTTTTAGGTCACTTACTTATTATTCTTTCAACCGGCTGGGCTGCAACTCTGTTCAGGACTCTGGAATAGGGGCGCCACCATCTTGCCTCAGAAGCATTGCATACTGAGGAGAGGGGGATAAAGTGCAGGGGGTGGGGTTATAGCTGTGCTTTGCTCAGACAGCAGAGCTGGGGTCAGGAAAAGGTCACCAATCCCAGAATGCAGAGCGACACAGTCAGAAGACACTTCCTTTTTGCAGTCAGCCTGAGACTTGACGTGCCGCCTTCTTGGATGTTTAAAAGCTTAAAACATGCAGTAGATGCAGATAGGATGATTTTTAATGTGACCAATCTGTATGTACAGGGTGTGGGAAACATATAAGATAGACTCTTATTCAGGGTGAGGGTCCGGATTAATGTGAGCAATCTGTATGTACAGGGGGGAACATACAAATTAGACTTATTCAGGGTGAAGGTTCGGATTAATGTGAGCAATCTGTATGTACAGGGTGAGGGAAACATAAGATAGGCTCTTATTCAGGGTGAAGGTCCGGAGTAAGAGGTGAGGAGGCTGTAGGCTTTATGAACGCCTTCGGACTCCATGGACAGTCCCTTTAATGTCTTTGGATGATCGTATTTGGTTTCTTCCAGTGTAAGTTCTACAGATCGGCCATTGCTCCAAGTGTGGACTTAGATATACAGAGGAGAGGAAGGATATAGAAGGACACGAGGATCTCTAAGGACGCCAAGATGGAGGATCAGCAGCTTCTCCTATTGTTAGGTAAGAGCCATAGAAACATAGGTGGGTGACGGCAGAAGGAGACCATACGCTCCATCTAGTCTGCCCTTATGTATATACTGTATGTTCTCTTTATCTTATGTGTATACTGTATGTTCTCTTTATCTTATGTGTATACTGTATGTTCTCTTTATCTTATGTGTATACTGTATGTTCTCTTTATCTTATGTGTATACTGTATGTTCTCTTTATCTTATGTGTATACTGTATGTTCTCTTTATCTTATGTGTATACTGTATGTACTCTTTATCTTATGTGTATACTGTATGTACTCTTTATCTTAGGATAGATGGAAGCTTATCCCAGACATGTTTAAATTCAGTGACTGTCGATTTTTCAACCTCTGCCGGAAGTTTGTTCCCAGCATCTACTACTCTTTCTGTAAAATATTTTCTAGCATTGCTCCTGATCTTCCCTCCGACTAGCTTCAGGTTGGGCCCCTTGTGCTATTATCACGTTTCTTCTTAAAAACACTTCCCTCCTGAACCTTATTCAAAGACCTTGTGGAACATTAGCGATCCTTTTACTGAGCAGATCCCTCATGTATACTCCTATATCCTCCCTCTGCTCTTTATCCACAGACCCTGGAGACCCTATAACGGGAAAAGTAAAAACAGAGGAGGAGGGGGTGGTAATTGTAAAGATTAAAGAAGAGGACGTTCCTCTACAGATCGGCACCGGTGAGTATGACGCCTTATATAGAAAGCTTTTCCCTGTTTAGTCTTATAGAGACCATAAATATTTGGACACTGACACATGTTATAGTTAATTGTTATAGTTACATAAAGTTATAGTTAATTGTTATAGCTACATAAAGTTATAGTTAATTGTTATAGTTACATAAAGTTATAGTTACATAAAGTTATAGTTAATTGTTATAGTTACATAAAGTTATAGTTACATAAAGTTATAGTTAATTGTTATAGTTACATAAAGTTATAGTTAATTGTTATAGCTACATAAAGTTATAGTTAATTGTTATAGTTACATAAAGTTATAGTTACATAAAGTTATAGTTAATTGTTATAGTTACATAAAGTTATAGTTACATAAAGTTATAGTTAATTGTTATAGTTACATAAAGTTATAGTTAATTGTTATAGTTACATAAAGTTATAGTTACATAAAGTTATAGTTAATTGTTATAGTTACATAAAGTTATAGTTACATAAAGTTATAGTTAATTGTTATAGTTACATAAAGTTATAGTTAATTGTTATAGTTACATAAAGTTATAGTTAATTGTTATAGCTACATAAAGTTATAGTTAATTGTTATAGTTACATAAAGTTATAGTTACATAAAGTTATAGTTAATTGTTATAGCTACATAAAGTTATAGTTAATTGTTATAGTTACATAAAGTTATAGTTACATAAACTTATAGTTAATTGTTATAGTTACATAAAGTTATAGTTACATGAAGTCCAGATTCTCAGCTTTCATTTGAGGGGATCCCCATTAAAATTGGATAAAGGGTTTAGGAGTTTCAGCTCCTTTTAAAGGGGCCAAAAGTAATTGGACCATTGACTCAAAGGCTGTTTCATGGGCAGTGGGATATTCCTTTATTCTAAGCATACAGCACGTCCTGCTCCAGACATATTCATAAAGTGTGGGTATACCTCCGCCTTCAGCGCGGTGCACTGCAGAACATGAAGAAAACAAGCTCCTCCCGGCCCTACATATAGCGGAGGACCTCCCACAAATCCCCAGATTTCTCTGCAGTGCTGGAACTGCGAAGACATGAAGTATCACGCTCTTGCAGGCGAGCGGGGCTTACAGCCTGAGGCCCTGCGGGACTATTTCCACCCGTCCTTATTGTGATCCGAATGCCTCCCAGCCTGGGCTGTGTTGGTCGGGTGAAGGTAGGCAGCACCGTGTGTGCTTAACGGAGCCATGCTCCACCGCAATCCCCCACCATAGGGTAGGCGGTTAGGCCGATGGTGAGCCTCTAGTGGATGCCCCTCCCGCATTATTGCCCCGTACCCCGCATAATGCTGGATCCTATTAAAGGGTCGCCATTCTCCCTCATTTCCCCTTCTACTTAGGGGGAAAAGAAAGGGGGGGGTATGTGTGTGGCGGTCCCAGTGTACCGGTGTGTCACGCTCGTGGCTTCTATTCTGCCCTTTATTAGCTCAGAGATGTCAGAGCCGCGCTGCTTGCTCCTTATTTCGGCTGCCGCTGTGTGTTTTTTACATTGATTACTGCATAATCTTGATGCTGCGGTGCCCGTACTTATTGTCTGTATCCGCTCTTGGAACATTAGGCCCGTGGTTGCATCCTTGCTTTTATTTTTACCTCAGAGCTTCGCGCTCTTTAGAATGGGCGGGGCCTTAGTTCGGCGCGCTTCGCGTCATGGCAGAGCATTTAGCCCGCCCTTCGAGTTCGTTGGGCGCCATTTTGGTTAAGCTTCGCGCGCACGTGTCGTGGACGGTCTCCTCCTCCACTTGAGCTGTAAGTTTCTTTTCTGTCCATCTGCGCATGACCCTGACATCTCTTTCCCATTATGTCTTTCAGACGCTGAGTTCCCGGCGGCCTCTCCCGGCCTCATATTCATATTTATATATATATATATATATATATATATATATATATATATATATATTTATATATACGTATACATAGTTATACTCATACGTATAAGGAGCGGGCCTTCCTAAAATCTCATACACATTAAGCAGCGGGTAGTTGGGGCATCCAGGGTTGCTTATTGCATAAATCCCTATTGACATCCGTGTCTTTAAACAATCACCATATGGAGGCATCTCAGGATTGTGTTACCGGGGTCCCTCCGGGACAGGACCGGCTGTGTATATCGTGCGGTCAGCCCCATGCTGAGGCGGACGGGGCACGGGTCTGCGCGTCATGTTCTGAACAGACGCTGGAATTGCGAGCGACGCTTGCGGTTGTACCTCGCTCCTTCTCTCCCCTTTCCCCTTCCCTAAACCTCACTCCTGTTGAGTCTTGTACAAGTGGCGAGTTACAAATAGATACCTCTCCTAGATGGCCCACACTTGTCCAGATTGTTGAAGGGTTATCCGGCCGGATGGGTCCTGATAGACAACGGCCTTGGACTCCCGCGGCTTCGGCCTGTGCTATGGGCTCTGAGGAGTCTTTTTCTACACGTGCTAGCGCCACTTCGGAAGAAGGGGACCTGTTCTCTGACCTAGGTTCCTCTGACGAGAGGCCGAGGTGTCAGGATGATGCTGGTCAGGACGATTTGGACCAGCTGCATATTGGCGGTATGTTACTCAGGATTTTTAATGCATTGTCCATTTCGCCTCCCGGTGCGATCTCCAGGCCGAGAGGGGGGCGCTTCCATACTGCGCCTGCGCGCTTGGAATTTCTCGAGCAGGCTCACTTCCATGCTCTCGTACTTAAAGAGTGGGAATGTCCCACTGCACTTCAAAGGCCCCCAGAGGACTGGGTTTGGAAATACCCTTTTCCCCCGGAGATGGTAGATATTTGGTCCTCGTCCCCATTAGTTGACGCACCGATTATTGGGGTTCCTAACCCCCCCTTCCTTACAGCTCCGGCCTACAGCTCCCTGCGGGACGCCGAGGATCGGCGCATTGATAGGCTGGCTTACCACGCCTTTGCCTGTGCAGGTACGGCGCTACGCCCTGTCTGTGCTGCGGCCATCACAGCAGTGGCCGCTAAGGCTCTCATAAGAAAGATGCTTGAGCATCAGCCTGAAGATTTACCCGGGGGAGGTGTTTCACACACTCTCCAGCTGCAATATTTTTGTTAAATTTATCCTTTTGGCTCTGGATGACACCATCAAAATGTGTGCGAGGACTTCTGCCCAAGTGGTAGCTATACGTCGCCTGCTCTGGCTGCGTCAGTGGGGGGCAGACGATGACGCTAAAAGGACCCTGACAGGGCTTCCCTTTAGAGGGCATCGCCTGTTTGGGGCCCGTCTGGACCTATTTGAGAAACAGGACAGTCCACCCAGTCAGGGGCGGCCGTCGCGACCCCCTCGGAGCAGGGATACCCCTCCACCTCCATATCATAGTGTTAAGCAGGAACCGGGAATGCCCCCTGCAGGGTCTGGTTTCGTATCCTGTCCCTGGAGTGACATTCAATGCCCGGGGCCCTCTGGCCGGGCTAAGCCCGTTTCATTCCCCGAAAACCCTCATGCATAATGGGACGCCCTCATCCACCTGGGTAAGGGGATGGCCACAGCACCTTACTCCTATCAGGAGGCATCCTGCCTCGTTCTAGTGGCTTTAGGAGATAGTTCCTCCAGATATGGGATAGTGTTTGCTGGGTGGTCCTTCCCTGAGTCGGTCAGGAGGACTATGGTTCCCTGCCTTTCTTCAGGCATGGGTGCAGGCTTAACTGGGCCTGTCAGGTATGGCTTCCCTGCCAGAACGCCGTTATCATATAGAGACTGGGGCCCCTCCCTTCCCTTGAGGATGAGGGAGTCTATTTTCCTAACCCCTCGGAGGGTGTAGCATCTGTATCCATAAGCATACAGCCTTGGCGCCCTTGACAGGGCCGTCTGTGCCCTATATTCCAGGGGTCCTCTGGCCGCTTGTGGCGTGTTCAGACTTTTATTCTAGACTACAAGTTGTCTTCTGGATATTGAGACCACTACTGCTGGGTATTGGTGGTCACTGCCACCGTTGTGGCTTAGGCTGAGTCCCCTGTTGCGCCCATGTGCGCGCTAGGCTCTAGAAGGGTGTGATGTCTCACACGACACCAGGGGGCATCTATCAGGGGACCTATTGGACCCCCCTGTTCCTTCACGAAGGGAGTTGTTTGGATGGTCCTTGGCGGACTCTAGCCCTACTCTGTTCCATCCTCTAGTTCTAGGTTGCACCTGGATTAGGCTTCACCTAGTGCCTTTTTCTCTTGGCTATAAGGATTTTACTGGAATGAGGCCTCTGGTCCTCCGTCCTGTCTAGTTATTATCTCCAGGCAGAATTACACCTGGTGCGCCCGTTGGCGGCTGGTCCGTTGACATCGCTTGTCTCTGCGATTTTTGGGCTATGAGGCGCTTTAGCCATTAGTCCTGGATGAGGGGTTTGCACCCTGGGTCTAGGTCTGTTTACCTTACTCCTAGTGGAGGCGTTTATTCTTCTGCTGGTTTACTCGTGAGTACCGTCGGGGAGTATTCCCTACCTTTCTGTTTTTTCCTGTCGATGGTTACTATGGTACCTAATCTGGCAGGATGACAAAGGTGGCTTATTCTTCTGAAACCCCAGGTGGTTCCTAGGTAGGGACCTCGAAGGATCTGGTTACCTAGGTGGATTTTTGTCACAATGAGCATTCAGTGGGTCCTAGTTTGGGGACTACTCCCTCTTAGCACCTGTCCAATTGGGGGACTTTTTGTCCGCGATAGGACAGTGGTTTGTTCCTTGTGGAATTCTTGGGCCTGGCTCTATTCCAGGGGAGCCCTGATTCCTTCTATGGGGGAATTAATATTCCTTGTCCTTCCTGTAGTGTCCCTCCTGTGGGAGGTTCTCTGTTGTGCCATTAAGCTCACACTGGTAGGGTCTCGTTGGACTCCGTCTCTATCGCAGGGTTCTACCCCTATTATTGGCCAGATTGGTCTGCCCTGGTTGGGGTTAGGGGTTCTGGCTGGATATTTCGCCTGGAAAATGTTATACCCTCGCCCTAACGGGCGTGGGGGGGCTTGCGCTAGTCTCAGATGGCGAGCAGCACCTTTATGCTAGGGGCCTGGGTGGCCCAGTGGGGTGTGGTCCGCAGGGGTTTCTGCTGAGAACAGTAGGACTGTATGTTCACTCACAAGGCCTATCTTACATAAGTGAGGTGCCTTTACCTTAGGCCTACTTTAGCGTTGGCAGGCCTTACGCTTACCCTGTTGGAGATGACATCTCTCGAGGTGTCTTGTTCCTTGGAGGGTCAGGACTTAGTTCTTCCTCTTCGTTTTCTTCCTTCTGCCACGCTATGTTAGGTTCTGTTGTACCCATACTGTTTTGCTGGGTCTAAGCTCCTTCCCTTGTGGGACGATCTCTGTTCCTGGGATTAGGATCCTATCAGCAGCGTTTGGTATTGGCTCACAACTTGGTTCGGTCTATGGTTGGGGCCTGCCCTGTTCATCTATTACAAAGCCTGATCCAATCTTTTGTTTGCGCATTCTTCAGGGTCTGCTCAGGTGCATTCCTTGGGGATTCCTAGTTCCCCTTTGGGGGGATGACTTATTCTGATGCCCTGCTAAGGGTTCCCATGGGTCTTATTCAGGTCCTTGTCTGACCTGTTACTTCCATCATGTTGCTCTTTTGGGGCGGTTGCTCCAGTCAGAAGTGTGCCATAAAGAATGGCTCTGTTGGTGGTCCTAGTCATTATATATATATATATATATATATATATATATATATATATATATATACTGTGGTTATGTAGCTGTACACCATGAGGTGAGGGTGCCCGCCTTACGCCAAGTTGGTTCCAGGCGATGTTTTGTTTTCCTTCTGCCTGGGCCCAGATCCTCTGGTCTCTGGGCTATTGTCTAGTTTACTATGAGATAATGGGATCTGTGCCCCTCTACTGGGGTTAGAGATCTGCCTGAACTGTCTTGTCCCTGATAGGGATTTTACCTTTTGGGGCCTACCGGTGTTCCCTTCTTGAAGTACCGTATTGATTGCTTCCATGGGCAAAGGGCCCTCTGGTTTGGTCTTATTCGGTTGGTTGACCTTCCGGACCTGGAGTACTTTTTCGGCTTCTGCTGAGTATTGTTGTTAGCATTAATGCTGGTTCCGTCTGCGACCAGGACTTGTATTCCCTGTTGGGGAAAGTTTTGAGGTTGCCATGGCTACCCTCTTTTGTAGTAGCATGGTTAGGCTGTTACTCTGGCCTATTCTTTTAAGGGAAGATTCTTCCTCCCTATTGTTCTTTGTTTTCTTACTATTGGTGCTTGGCTTGGGCCCTTTAGCACTGTGTTCTGGCGAGCAAGCTGGCTAGTCCGCTGTTCAGTTCTCCCTTTACAAGGTTCAAAGGTTGAGGTTAGAGCATTGCTCTCGTTTGGTAGCATGGTTGAGGGTGACAGCGCTTTACTGTTGGCTGTGCCTTTCTCACAGGGATCCCACCCTACTTATGGACACTGCTATTGGATGTCCCACACGTTATGAATATGTCTGGAGCAGGACGTGCTGTATGCTTAGAATAATACAACTCTGTGAAGTACTCACCTGTAGAGTTGGTATTATATGCATACGGCACGTCCTGCTCCACCCCACCCTGGTTTCACTTGTTCTGGCTCCCCTGTGTGGTGATTGTTATCACTTGGTATTATTGCCAGTTTATTTCTGGGTGGTTTGTTTCTCCTGGCTTCTCTTCTCACTGCTTTTCAATGCTGGGGAATTGTGGGAGGTCCTCCGGTATATGTAGGGCCGGGAGGAGCTTGTTTTCTTCATGTTCTGCAGTGCACGGCGCTGAAGGCGGAGGTATACCCACACGTTATGAATATGTCTGGAGCAGGACGTGCTGTATGCATATAATACCAGCTCTACAGGTGAGTACTTCACAGAGTTGTATTTTTATGTCATTCTCAGTTAAGCAGAAAAAAGGCCTGGAGTTGAGTTGAGGTGTGGCACTTGCATTTAGAAGATTTTGCTTTGAAGAAAACATGCAGTCAAAGGAGCTCTCCATGCAGGTGAAACAAGCCATCCTTAAAGTGGACCAAAACCCAGGATTTTGACTATCCTGGGTGTTGGTCCTTGCCCCCCCCCCCCAGGCACCTTGATCGGGGGATGCCCCACTGTGTGACCCCCCCCCCCCCAGGTCGGGGATGCAGGCGTGGCACGCACCGTTGGACCGGGATTAAGGTAAGTGTAGCAGGTGACCTGAGGGGTTTCACACAGCGGGCCACCCCGATTTTGAATTCCCCGCGCAGAGGGAATGGATCGGCCAGGGAATCCTATAAATCTTATAGATTCCTGGGCCGATCCAGCTGGGTTTTGGCCCACTTTAAAAGTGGACCTTTGGCTTCAAAGGAAAAATTGGGGGGAAATGCAATCTTTTGGCTCTCATCTTCCTTCTAACACTGTTTTCATATTGTGAGGAGGGGACATAATCAGCTTAGACTAATGGTATCCTGTCAGAAACCAATGGCATATCACAGGAGCACCAAGCAGAATTGGGAGCAGAATAAATCCAAGCGGTAATGTACCTGGGGTGGGGGAGCAAAATAGATTGCATAGTCTTTGGGGGGGTTTTGGTCAGCCCCTGAAATGAAGGGATTGTGTTTCAAAAATGCTTTAGTTCCTCACATTTTTATGCAGTCTTTTTGTTCAACCTACTTAAATAATGCAGACCAACACCCTCCGGGGCGACGTGTTTTACCACCGATAAAATGACTCTGTGGGGGTATCCAGAATGCTGGAGCCCCCCAGAATGCCCAGAATCTTTACCTTATCCTCGCTCCCCTGCCGGGAATTCAGCACAGCGATTGGCTGCCCAGCGCTCATGTTGGAAGGACATTCGGTGGCCGTAACATCACTGCCCTTGTTAGCACCAGGCAGCCATTCGCGGCACAGGATTTTGGTCTGGGGAGTGTGGTTAAGGTAAGGTTTATGGGCGTCCTGGTTATGTGTGTGTGCGTGGGGGGGGGGGGCTCTAGCATTCTGAATGCCCCCCCCAAGCCGTTATTTTAGTGGTGGCGCCAGTGGCCACCAACACCCTCACCGCTTTAAAGCCTGAACTTTGGCTGCATCTGAATAGTTTTGTTCACATACTGTATATGTTATAATGGAGCTGCCACTCTCGTCTTTATTCACAGACCATGGAGACACTTCAGTAAGTAATGTTAAAACCGAGGAAGAGGAAATAGTACTTGTAAAAATAAAAGACGAGGATGTTACTCTGCAGATCAGTACAGGTGAGTAATAATTTGTGTGTGTGTGTATATATATATTCTCTCTCTCTCTCTCTCTCTCTATATACCGTATTTGCCGGCGTATAAGACGACTTTTTCCCCCTGTAAAACATGCCTCCCAGTGGGGGGGTCGTCTTATACACACACACATTCATGCTTACTTCACTTCCTGGCTGTTGCGCGCTGGTCGTCGGTGGGCGTGTCCCAGATGGCCGCCGTCCAATGAAAACAATGGACGCCGGCCATCTGGGGCACGACCACCGACGACCAGCGCGCAATAGCCAGGAAGTGCCGGTAAGAATAAATGTGTGTGTTAGTGTGTATGAGAGCGGTGGCGGCGACAGGAACAGCAGGGACGGGCAGACCGGCCCTCCCACCATCGGTAAGTGTGTGAGCGGCGGGGCGGGGGGAGGAGGGAGTGGGGCCACTCGCTGGCTGTACTGAGGGATGCCCCCATGCCTGTATTGAGGGATGCCCCCATGCCTGTACTGAGGGATGCCCCCATGCCTGTACTGAGGGATGCCCCCATGCCTGTATTGAGGGATGCCCCCATGCCTGTACTGAGGGATGCCCCCATGCCTGTACTGAGGGATGCCCCATGCCTGTACTGTGGGATCCCCCCATGCCTGTACTCAGGGATGCCCCATGACTGTATTGAGGGATGCCCCATGACTGTATTGAGGGATGCCCCCATGACTGTACTGAGGGATGCCCCCATGCCTGTACTGAGGGATGCCCCCATGCCTGTACTGAGGGATGCCCCATGCCTGTACTGTGGGATCCCCCCATGCCTGTACTCAGGGATGCCCCATGACTGTATTGAGGGATGCCCCATGACTGTATTGAGGGATGCCCCCATGACTGTACTGAGGGATGCCCCCATGCCTGTATTGAGGGATGCCCCCATGCCTGTACTGAGGGATGCCCCATGCCTGTACTGTGGGATCCCCCCATGCCTGTACTGAGGGATGCCTTCATGCATGTATTGAGGGATGCCCCCATGACTGTATTGAGGGATGCCCCCATGACTGTATTGAGGGATGCCCCCATGACTGTATTGAGGGATGCCCCCATGCCTGTATTGAGGGATGCCCCCATGCCTGTATTGAGGGATGCCCCCATGCCTGTACTGAGGGATGCCCCCATGCCTGTACTGAGGGATGCCCCCATGCCTGTACTGAGGGATGCCCCCATGCCTGTACTGAGGGATGCCCCCATGCCTGTACTGAGGGATGCCCCCATGCCTGTACTGAGGGATGCCCCCATGACTGTATTGAGGGATGCCCCCATGACTGTATTGAGGGATGCCCCCATGACTGTATTGAGGGATGCCCCCATGCCTGTACTGTGGGATGCCCCCATGCCTGTACTGAGGGATGCCTTCATGCATGTATTGAGGGATGTCCCCATGTCTGTATTGAGGGATGCCCCCATGACTGTATTGAGGGATGTCCCCATGTCTTTATTGAGAAATGCCCCCATGACTGTATTGAGGGATGCCCCCATGCCTGTACTGAGGGATGCCCCCATGCCTGTACTGAGGGATGCCCCCATGCCTGTACTGAGGGATGCCCCCATGCCTGTACTGAGGGATGCCCCCATGCCTGTACTGAGGGATGCCCCCATGCCTGTACTGAGGGATGCCCCCATGCCTGTACTGAGGGATGCCCCCATGCCTGTACTGAGGGATGCCCCCATGCCTCTACTGAGGGATGCCCCCATGCCTGTACTGAGGGATGCCCCCATGCCTGTCCTGAGGGATGCCCCCATGCCTGTAAGAAGCCAGAAAGTATGACTGTAAGAAGTCACCCAGGGACTCTGGGGAAGGGAATTAACATGTTGAAATAAAATCTGATGTTCTTTTACGTTTTATTTGGTGTGCGGAAGAGGGAGTAGTCTTATACGGTGAGTATGTAACAAACTCTATATTTTGAGTGGAAATGTTGGGGGGGTCGTCTTATACGCCAGCAAATACGGTATATATCTATATCAATACATTTTTACTTAAAAAGCATACAAGACATGGTGAAAAGCATTCTATACATATTAATAATAAAATATTCTAATATGTAATAACATAATATTTAATAACAGCTGTCAAGTGTAAAACCCCTCACTCCATACTTGTAATATTCAAACTTTACCCCCAAAGATTGAGAGGACTAGTGTCCATGAGTGACATACATATCCATGTAAACTCTTCATGGGACTAAGCTAAATGACACATAACATTCCACCATCTCAAGATTACCATTAAAGTGGACTATCCTGGGTTTGGGTCCACTTCCCCCTCCGCTGTGTGAAACCCCCCAGATTCCCCGAAAAACTCACCTCACCCCGCTCCTACAGTGCATGCGCGCGCGATCATCCAATCAGCGCGCTCGGAGACGCTGAGCTATGCACGTCTAAGCGACGTCTTGGCTCAGCAGCTCTGAGCGCACTGGCGGCCACATCTTGTGCTTCCCTCTAACAGGGAGCGTGCCCGCACCGGCCATTCACAAATGGCCGGCGCAGGCACGCACCCTGCTAGAGAGAAGCGCGATATGTGGCCGCGGCCGGCGCATGCGCCATTGGACCGGGATTTAGGTAAGTTTGCGGGCGTCCTGGGGGGTTTCACACAGCGGCGTACACCGAATTTGGATGCCCCGCAGAGAGGGATTGGATCCTATAGATTCCCGGGCCGATCCAGCTGGGTGTTGGTCCACTTTAAAGGAGAACATCAAGGGAGGTTAAAACCTCCCCCAAGCCTCACCGATCTGCCCCCCCCTCTCCGGTTTTACCTTTGAGCATTATTCACTCACCTCGCCAGGAGATCCATCTTCTAGGTCCCTTGGTTTCTGGGCGAGCTCCCAATGGGTGGCTCCATCTTGCTTCCCATCAGGCACTGCTCACCGCTTCTTATCTCTCGCATGCGCAGTGGCCATGAATGGCATGAATGAGCCAGAACGGTGGCGATCCGGACTCTGGAGGCCGGCGCCGCTCTCAGCTGTCATCAGAGGACGCGTCATCAGAGGGCGACTGAGAGCGGCGCCGGCCTCCACGCTCCGACCATGCAGGTAAGTGTTTGCTTTTTAAACAAATGCCAGCATGGTGGGAGCGGGCAGGCCAGCTGCGCTATCAGCGAGCCGGCTTCCGCCGGCCTGCCCGCTCCCACCATGCCGGCATTTTTTTTTTCAGATGAGCGATTCGTGAAAGTTCGATTCGGGCGAACCCGAATTTCTTGGGGAAATTCGGCGAATTGCCCGAATCGAACTTTCAAGAAGTTCGCTCATCTCTAATTATTATACTTGGGCTATTGCTATCAGTGGCATCTCCTGTGTTTCTCCTCGCTTGTGTACACAGAGCTAAAGAATCCATTCAAAGTGGACCAACACCCAGGATTTTGACTATCCTGGGTCTTGGTCCACTTCGGTGGGGCACCCCCGATCGGGGTGCCCTGCTGTGTGAAACCCCCCCAAACACCCGGAAAACTCACCTCTCCCCGCTCCCACGTGGCCGCGCCGTCCAATCAGCGCGGCCGGACAAGCGGTCTGACAGGACCGGACAAGCGGCTCCTCCGCCGCCGCCTCCCGCGCGTCACTCTTGACGTGCGCGCGCCCGCGCCGGCCATTCACGGAAGACAAGGTAGGTGGATTTGGGGTGTTTGGGGGGGTTTCACCCCGCGGGACATCCCGATCTCGGATGTCCCGCGGGGAGGGAGGTGATCGGCCCGGGAATCTTATAGATTCCCGGGCCGATCACGCGAGGGTGACGGTCCACTTTAACAGCTCCGCCTTATTTTCATCCCCAGTGACAATTTCCCTCTTATCATTAATTAGGGCACCTACCTGTTCTGATTTAGTTTTCTTTGCATTTATATATTTAAAAAAGTTTAGGGTTTGTTTTGCTTTCTTTGGCCACAACTTTCATTTTGTGCTTTTGCCAACCTTATTTCTTTCTTCCATGCTTTATTTACTAATTCATACTTTTCAAGCGTTACAGCTGAGAGCTCAGCCTTGTCATTTTTACATGCCTTTTTCTTGCTCTTTATTGCCCTTTTACTGCAGGTGTCAGCCATGAGGGGTTTAATTGTAGTGGCTTATATTTGTTACCTGTAGGAATACATTTTGTAACGTTGGTACTCACAATTGATTTACAGCACTCCCATTTGGCATCTGTATCCTTATTCCTGAACAGATGCTCCCAGTCTATGTCCTGGAGTGCAGCTCTGAGCCTGGGGAAGTTGGCCTTCCTAAAATTCAGTGTTTTTTCCCTCACAGACAGGAAATCTTTCTAACAGTTAATGTTAAATACAACTATATTGTGGTCACTGTTACCAAGATTTTCATGGACTGTTACCGTCCCCATCAGGTCATCATCATTTGATATTACCAGATCTAAAAGAGCATCACTCCAAGTAGGTGCCTCTACGAACAAAACCATTTTTGGACAAAGGGTTAGCTCACGTGACAAGAATGTTACAGAACCAAGGATTCATACAAATAAATTAAATTCCCATAGACAACTGATATATAGAGACATTATTACATTAAACTAATACCTAATAACATGTCCTGGTAACACGTATAAGTGTGTCACCTGCCATCACTTCTGCAGTGCATCGGGAAAACTTATGAGCCTATTTGAGTCCTGAGATATTAATTAGTTTTGTGGTTAGGATGTATTTTAATATATGAGCTTTTTCTCTTAAGTCTAATTAAAAGAATCCACGCATGGCCAGCAGTTTATTAAGATTCAAAAATCCAACATTTATATGGCTATGAAGGGTTATGGGCAAATTTTTTCCCTTGATCATATCCTAGTTTGCCTGGCCAGATTCCATACTCGTCTGTGGGTCTGAGGGTTTCACAATTCTTTGGTTCCATTCTTATACCAAGAAGCATCTGAAAGGATATTTTATTGATAGGACACATTCGGAGGAGGAAAATTAGAAAAACAAATGTACTAACCCCCCGAAGCAATTAATAGGTAAGGTGCAGAATCCCCCAGTTACAGGCAGTGTGGCCTTCCCCCTTCCATTCCCCCATTATAGGCAGTGTGGCTTTCCCCCTTCCATACTCCATAGGCAGTTTGGCATTCCCCCCCTCCCACTCCCCATTATAGACAGTGTGGAAGAATCCACCAGACCCCCCTTCCCTAGACGCTGGAGGGTAAAAAAGAAACTTGCATAACTTTCACTGTGCCACTGACACAGGGAGGCCAGACGAGCAGAGCCCAGATGTGCAGGGTAACTGATCCATGTCTCTGCTGTTGATTCTTACACACACCCATGCAGCAGGTGGGCATGGGCTGTGGCAAGTGTTGAGGACAATAGACGCAGATGGAGGCCGCTCCCCACCTGCTGCACGGACCCCGGTGTCTGTTTGTGTGCGCGAGCGCTGCACCCGAGGAGCAGCGGCAGAGCCCAGAGCGAGGGCAGTGGACAGGGATATGTTACCCTCCCTGTCTGCCAGCTGCTCCTCCATTGTCTGTCCTCCTGATGGCTGTGGCATGGGAGTAATGGTTATATACTATAAGCTACTTTTTGTTTTGTTTTTGTTTTATTTTTTAAATTTCCCAATAAAATGCACTGACATTTTCCCCCTTAGTTTTCATCCAAATAATACGGTATGTTCGACGTTTCTGTACTTAAAGTGGACCAACACCCAGGGGTGATCGGCCCGGGAATCTATAAGATTCCCGGGCCGATCACCCCCCACCCCGCGGGACATCCGAGATCGGGATGTCCCGCGGGGTGAAACCCCCCCCAAACACCCCAACTCACCTACCTTATCTTCCCGCCTCCCTCGCGCCCCTGTAGGCGTGCGCGCCTCCGCGCCGGCCGTCTGCGAATGGCCGGCGCAGGGGCAAGCGCGTTCAAAGTGACGCGAGGGAGGCGGCGGCGGCCGCCGCCGCTTACACGTTCAAGGTCTTACCTTGTACGTCGGCGCTGGGAGCGGGGAGAGGTGAGTTGTTCGGGGGGTTCGGGGGGGTTTCACACAGTGGGGCACCCCGATCGGGGGTGCCCCACCGAAGTGGACCAAGACCCAGGATAGTCAAAATCCTGGGTGTTGGTCCACTTTAACAATCTTCATTTATTATTTCCTGCAGATGAAAATAACATTTGGAATAATGCAACAATTTCTCCAGATGGGAAAAAAGACGATGTCGCAATAACAACTCACCCAACTTCTCCTAACTTGCCATATTCATGCTCTAAATGTGAAAAAAGTTTTATTTGGAAATCGGACCTTACCAGACATGAAAGAATTCATACAGGAAAGAAGTCATATTCTTGTCCTGAATGTGGGAAATGTTTCTCCCGGAAGTCACATATTATCAAACACAAAAGAGTTCATACCGGGGAGAGGCCGTACTCCTGTTCTGAATGTGACAAATGTTTTTATCAGAAACCAGATCTTAATAGACATAAACGGACTCATTCGGGGTTGAAGCCGTATGCATGTTCTGAATGTGGGAGGTGTTTTATTGACAAATCCCAACTTACCACTCACGAAAAATGTCATCGAGATGGGAGGGCATTCACGTGTTCAGAATGTGGCAAAGGCTTTTTTCGTAAATCATACCTGATAATCCACGAGAGAATCCATACGGGGTTAAAGCCGTATAAATGTTCAGAGTGCGGGAGATGCTTTACTCAGAGGACATCGCTTATGAGCCATTTAAAAGTTCATACCCGCGAGAAGCCATATACCTGTTCTGAATGTGGGAAATCTTATACTGATAAATCCTCTCTTACAACACATGAAAGAGTTCACACCGGAGAGAAGCCGTATTCGTGTTCTGAATGCAGAAAATGCTTTTCTCGGAAATCTTGCCTTAACAGACACGAAAGGGCTCATGTGGGGGAGAAGCCGTACTCCTGTTCTGAATGTGGAAAATGCCTTTCTAGTAAGTTGTCTCTTATGAGCCATGTCAGAATTCACACAGGGGAGAAACCATATTCCTGTTCTGAATGCGGGAAATGTTTTTATGACAAGTCTGTTCTTATCAGGCATGAAAAAGCCCATACAGAGGAAAAGCTCTCATAGAGTTATAGGAAAGAGATCACCATAGTGTTCTCCGTTAAACAGTGGTCAAATTATAAACCTATTTTCAGCTTGGAAATACAGGACTTTTATTGTCTTCCCCACATATATGCTGCCACACATGTTGCTTCTAGTATCACATATGCCAGCAGTTGTGTCTATTCCAAATGCTTATACAGCTACAAAGATGACACCATCCTGTTTTGGAATGACTCATAATATCTGCTTATATGTTATATCCTATTACTCGATCCTATAATGTCTGCTTATATGTTATATCCTATTACTTTGATTTTTGCTTAGAAAAATAATTTCGAGCCATATCAGTCAGATGGGATGTGGCCAAATCCATGTGGAAATCCAACAGCATATATTATGTAACTATGCAGTGTGGTGGAGGTCACACGAAAGAGTTCACACCGGAGAGAAGCCGTATTCGTGTTCTGAATGCAGAAAATGCTTTTCTCGGAAATCTTGCCTTAACAGACACGAAAGGGCTCATGCGGGGGAGAAGCCGTACTTCTGTTCTGAATGTGGAAAATGCCTTTCTAGTAAGTTGTCTCTTATGAGCCATGTCAGAATTCACACAGGGGAGAAACCATATTCCTGTTCTGAATGCGGGAAATGTTTTTATGACAAGTCTGTTCTTATCAGGCATGAAAAAGCCCATACAGAGGAAAAGCTCTCATAGAGTTATTGGAAAGAAATCGCCATAGTGTTCTCCGTTAAACAGTGGTCAAATTATAAACCTATTTTCAGCTTGGAAATACAGGACTTTTATTGTCTTCCCCACATATATGCTGCCACACTTTCCTTATGTTGCTTCTAGTATCACATATGCCAGCAGTTGTGTCTATTTCAAATGCTTATACAGCTACAAAGATCCTGTTTTGGAATGACTGCTTGGAATATCTGCTTATATGTTATATCCTATTACTTGATCCTATAATATCTGCTTATATGTTATATCCTATTACTCGATCCTATAATGTCTGCTTATATGTTATATCCTATTACTTTGATTTTTGCTTAGAAAAATAATTTCGAGCCATATCAGTCAGATGGGATGTGGCCAAATCCATATGGAAATCCAACAGCATATATTATGTAACTATGCAGTGTGGTGGAGGTCCCTGGGCCCTGGTGGAGACCCCAGATACAGTATTTCTTTCCTTTAAAATATTGAAAATAGTCCAAGTAACTGGTGGTTGTCAGGCACCTGCCTACTTCTGGAACGACAGATTGAGTCCCTTGTGCGGGTGCGTGCTGCTCAGGAACTCCTGCTTTGCCATTCTGGGTGGGGGGTGGTGTAGTCGCCCGGCTGGTCCAGCAGAAAACAGTTCCCAGCTTTGAGCTGCCAGCGGCTGTGCTTGGTTGGCTTATGTGCAGTGACAGCTCTGCACCCATCACTATAGCGTTGCTGACGGCGGCTTTGCTGCTCTAGACTCTCCATCCTGCCCTGTGGTGGCTTTGACTGCGGGTTTGCAAAAACAAAAAAAAGGTTGGTGTAGGCCCCCTTTGCATGGCAAGGAGTGGAGGCCCCGGGGAGCGCGCCCCATGCGCAACACTCATAATCCGGCCCCGCCATTAGGTTATGGTTTGTGTAACTCCACACAGACCAGTCAGACAGTTGCTTTTCTGAGTACTGAATACTGCACCTGTGAATCTATGTGGAGATCTACAAAACATGAACCATTGGTGTCTAGAGGAGAGGGTTGCGGAATACTGCTACAAGGCAATAAGCCACACCCTGACATTCTAATTAACAGCCTTCGCATAGCAAAGTATTTAGAAGCACAGTATCTGTTGAGATGATATTCAAGCACACAAAAATTAGGCCAAGCTTAAAGCGGACCAAAAGCCAAGTTTTTAACTAGTATCCCCTGAATTGCTCCCCCTATAAGGGCACCTTTTGCCACTTTTAGCTGTAAAGCTTCACCTCCCCATTCATTGCCACTGTTGTGTGTGGCAACGATGTCATTCCCACACCTAAGCAATGACTGGTCGTCTGCCATCTCACACCAGCGGACAGCAAATGAAGCGGTGTTCCAGGACAATTTGAAAATTGGAAATATACATTTCTAGTTCTACATCCTAATACGGGAGTATTGGCAGGGGCTTTGGCCAAATGTATTTCAGAAGTCCAGTGGGGTTTGGGTCGCTTTAAAGGGTTTGTCCAGGCTACTACAAAAAAACAAAGGGTACTTCCCTTTTGTTACTCTCAGCTGAACGCTTCTACAACAGTGCTCACCATCACATCACTGAATTGTGAGATTGTTTGCCACACCATCCGGGCCAGTTCTCCTGTGACTGATGGTGCACGAGCTCCACACAGTCCAGGCGTTATCTCCTGTCACCAGCATGGGGATTGGAAGTATTTAGGTTTGCAATTACAAAAGCTAAATCTGGTGACGGACATGTTATATGGTTAAAGCCTCAGTCCATGCACAAAACAGCAAACACCGATATTCACCTCCAGTTCCCCACAGTGTGGAGTGTGACAACACAGAGCTTGCTACTCTTTGAAATGTTTAAGACACTGATGAGGTGGAGGCACAAGCGAACTGGTGGAGACGTTCCCTGATCTATGGAGCTGGAAGCTGAGACCAGAGATAAGTATCAGTGTTGGAAACTGAACCTGAATTGTTGTTGGCAGAGAAGCAAATCCCATGGGCAGTGTGGCATTCCTCCTCCCATTCCCCATATAGGCAGTGTAGGACCCCCCCCCACTCCTATACCCCATAGGCAGTGTGGCATTCCCCTTATCCCATCCCCATAGGCAGTGTGGCATTCCCCCCCTCCTATTCCCCATATAGGCAGTGTAGGACCCCCCCCCACTCCTATTCTCCATAGGCAGTGTGGCATTCCCCCTATCCCATAGACAATGTGGCATTCCCCTCATCCCATTCCTATAAGTAACGTGGCATTCCCCCTCCCATTGGCAGTGTGGCACCCCCCCATCCCATTCCCCATATTGGCAGTGTGGCATTCCCCCCTCCTATTCCCCATATAGGCAGTGTGGCATTCCCCCATCCCATTCCCCATATAGGCAGTGTGGCATTCCCCCATCCCATTGCCCATATGCAGTGTGGCATCCCCCCTCCCATTGCCCATATGCAGTGTGGCATCCCCCCTCCCATTGCCCATATGCAGTGTGGCATCCCCCCATCCCATTGCCCATATGCAGTGTGGCATCCCCCCTCCCATTGGCATTGTGACACCCCCCCATCCCATTGCCCATATGCAGTGTGGCATCCCCCATCCCATTGCCCATATGCAGTGTGGCATCCCCCCTCCCATTGGCATTGTGACACCCCCCATCCCATTGCCCATACGCAGTGTGGCATCCCCCCTCCCATTGGCATTGTGACACCCCCCCATCCCATTTCCCATATGCAGTGTGGCATCCCCCTCCCATTGGCATTGACACCCCCCCATCCCATTGCCCATATGCAGTGTGGCATCCCCCTCCCATTGGCATTGTGACACCCCCCCATCCCATTGCCCATATGCAGTGTGACACCCCCCCATCCCATTGCCCATATGCAGTGTGACACCCCCCATCCCATTGCCCATATGCAGTGTGACACCCCCCCTCCCATTGGCATTGTGACACCCCCCCATCCCATTGCCCATATGCAATGTGGCATCCCCCCTCCCATTGGCATTGTGACACCCCCCATCCCATTTCCCATATGCAGTGTGGCATCCCCCCTCCCATTGGCATTGTGACACCCCCCATCCCATTGCCAATATGCAGTGTGACATCCCCCCTCCCATTGGCATTGACACCCCCCATCCCATTGCCCATATGCAGTGTGACACCCCCCATCCCATTGCCCATATGCAGTGTGACACCCCCCCTCCCATTGGCATTGTGACACCCCCCATCCCATTGCCCATATGCAGTGTGGCATCCCCCCTCTCATTGGCATTGACACCCCCCATCCCATTGCCCATATGCAGTGTGGCATCCCCCCTCCCATTGGCATTGTGACACCCCCCCATCCCATTGCCCATATGCAGTGTGGCATCCCCCCTCCCATTGGCATTGTGACACCCCCCATCCCATTGCCCATATGCAGTGTGACCCCCCCCCATCCCATTGCCCATATGCAGTGTGGCATCCCCCCTCCCATTGGCATTGTGACACCCCCCATCCCATTGCCCATATGCAGTGTGACCCCCCCTCTAGCCGCTGCTAGCACCTCCGGTATTTCGTGGGCTGGCATGTGCACAACCAACCCATGCAGCCGGTGGGCGTGCCTGCGTCCCTGCTGCATGGACCGGGTGTGTGCGCACGCTGGCCCGTGAAAAACCGGCGGTGCTAGCAGCGGCCGGAGCTGGGACATTGGGCGGGGTTCAGTTACCCTACCCTCGCCCTGCCCACCGTTCCTTCATCAGCCTTGCGCTGCCGCCCCGGGGGCTCCATCTGATGAGAGAGCGGCAGGTAGGGTAACGAAACCTCGCCCACTGCCCCTGCTCCGGCCTCTGCCAGCACCGCTGTTTTTTTTCACGGGCCATTGTGCGCATGCAGCTGGGACGCAGGCACAGGCCACGCCCACCCGCTGCATGGATTGGTTGTGCGCATGCCGGCCCACGAAATACCGGCGGGGCTAGCAGCGGCCGGAGCAGGGGCAGTGGGCGAGGTTTCGTTACCCTACCCTCTCCCTGCCCGCCGCTCTCTCATCAGCTGGCGTCCCGGGGGCAGCAGCGCGAGGTTAAAGTGGACCAACACCCAGGATTTTGACTATCCTGGGTTTTGGTCCACTTCGGTGGGGCGCCCCGATCGAGGGTGCCCTGCTGTGTGAAACCCCCCAGAACGCCCGGAAACACTCACCTCACCACGCTCCCACGTGGGTGCGATCGCTCAGAGCCGCTGTGGTATGCACGTACAAGCGGCGTCCAACCACAGCGGCTCTGAGCGCTGGAGGCCGCGTCTCGTGCTTCCCTCTAACAGGGAGAGTGCCTGCGCCGGCCATTCACAGACGCCCGCCCTGCTAGAGGGAAGCGCGAGAAGCGTCCGCGGCCCGCGCATGCGCCGTTGGAACGGGGTTAAGGTAAGGTTTCTGGGCTTCCTGGGGGGTTTCACCCCGCGGGACATCCCGATTTCGGATGCCTCGCGGGGAGAGATCTGAATCTTATAGATTCCCGGGCCGATCCCCCCTGGGTGTTGGTCCACTTTAATGTAAGTATATGTTTTTTTTTTTTTTTTCTTTCGCATTCGCCCAAGAAGACGCACTGACATTTTACCCCAACTTTTGGGGAAAATGTAGTGCTTCTTATAGGACGAAAAATACGGCATTTTATGTGCATATATGGCTATTGTATGCTTGTGCACATGTAGGAATTGTTCCTCCAATTTTAACCCATTCGTGCAGTGAGACAAACACAAGCAGTGAGTGCACACGTGCCAAACCATGGTGTCCAGGGAACAGTTGGGGGTTAGGTGCCCTGCTCAAGAGCACTTTAGTCAAGTACGGGAATTGAACCTGCCACCCTCCGGTCACAAGATCAATAGGCCACGACTGTCCCTTTCAATATAACTAGCGGCTGATTGTCCCCCCTGCTAACTTGCAGAAAGCAAATCCATTTCTGGTCACACAACCATATGCAGCACAGTTCTGTAAAAAGAATGAAAGTACCTCCCCAAATGTGTGTGTGTGTGTGTGTGTGTGTGTGTGTGTGTGTGTGTGTGTGTATAAAATATAGGATCCAAGTGCAAATATACATAAAAGTTATGTGATATAAAATGTTGACAAAACAGTAATTAATTCTTAAGTTCAGTTGTCTAATGAAGTACAGGTTTGCCATGGTATATGAATTAAAGCACATTCATACAAATCCATGTGTAACTGAGTCATTAAACCTTCAGCATCATCTAATGAAAAGCCCAAACCCCTAAAAACTATTCTCCAGTATCTAACATTAATATATTTAACGTTTTTAGTCACTTTTTACTCTTTCCCCCACTGGATCATCACCACCCCAACAACTAACTATTTCACTTCCTGAAGACCAGTACTGGCCCCTAAACCGGACCTTCACCCTGGATAAGAGTCTATCTTATATGTTTCCCACACCCTGTACATACAGATTGCTCACATTAATCCGG
This sequence comes from Gastrophryne carolinensis, assembly GCA_027917425.1. Classification (NCBI taxonomy): domain Eukaryota; kingdom Metazoa; phylum Chordata; class Amphibia; order Anura; family Microhylidae; genus Gastrophryne; species Gastrophryne carolinensis. Next base: position 28,324,029 of record CM051237.1, read on the forward strand.
ACCTTCACCCTGAATAAGAGCCTATCTTATATGTTTCCCACACCCTGTACATACAGATTGCTCACACTAATCCAGACCTTCACCCTGAATAAGAGTCTATCTTATATGTTTCCCACACCCTGTACATACAGATTGCTCACACTAATCCAGACCTTCACCCTGAATAAGAGCCTATCTTATATGTTCCCCCCTGTACATACAGATTGCTCACATTAATCCAGACCTTCACCCTGAATAAGAGTCTATCTTATATGTTCCCCCCTGTACATACAGATTGCCCACATTAAAAATCATCCTGCCTGCATCTACTGCATGTTATGAGCCTTTAAACATCCAAGATGGGGGCTCATGGAGCATCAGGCAGCCTGCAAACAGGAAGTGTCTTCTGACTGTGCAGCTCTGCATTCTGGGATTGCTGACCTTTTCCTGACTCCAGCTCTGCTCTGTCTGAGCAAAGCACAGCTATAACCCCTGTAAAAAGCTATGCCCCCTGTACTTCATCCCACTCTCCTCTCCTCAGTAAGTGTGACGCCCGTATCCTAAAGTCCTGAACAGAGTTGCAGCCCAGTGGGGGAAAGAATAATAAGTAATTGACTAAAAACTTAAAATATATTAATTTTAGATGCTGGGGAACCGTTTTATAAGGGTTTGGGCTTTTCAATAAATCAGGGTGAAGGTCCGGTTTAAGCCCCTCTATTACCCTTTTTAAAGTGGATCAAAAGCATTCTTGGAGTCTATAAAGCTAAAGGCCCAATTCCCTCCAGATTTGGGATGTCCCTCTGTGTAACCCCTCCCCCCCCAAGTCGCCCAGTGAACTCACCTTCTCCCCGATCTAATGGTGCATGTGTAAGCCGCGCATGCTCCTCGCACCAGGCATTTGTGAATGGCCGGTGTGGGCACGCTCCTTGTTAGAGGGCAGCAGGGATGCTTGGCTAGGGGCGGCTCTTAGCCGATTGGACGTGTGCAGAGCCGAGCTCCCTGATTGGGGGAGAGCCCGTGCATGCACCATAGAGTACGTTTGTATGGACGATCTTAGGGCATCCCCAATCGGGCAGGGATCAAAACCCCAGATAGGCAAAAGCCGAGTTTTGGTCCACTTTAGGTCTCCCACTACTCCCCATTTCCCACCCCACCTCATTACCCCCAACTGTTCATAATTTGGAGGGACTGTCCCTCTTCTGAGTCCATGTCCCTCGTTGTTCTCATTTGTCCCTCTTTGAGGTGTAACATGCAGATCTGCACCAATAAATGATTCATTTGCCTATTCAAAGTGTTTCTATTGTTACTATTACATCCTATCTCTTTAATTTAACAATTGTCCCTCTTTCCCACCCTGAAAAGTTGGTATTGGTTACATGAGCCTTCCTTATATTACTCTATAACGCATCGTATACTGATTACCCTGGGACGAACTTTCTGTCTCTACTATATCACTGTGTTACCACCACTATTATATGTACAAAATGTTTATTGTTTATATTGTTTATAGCTCTAATGGAGTATCTCCCTTCCAAAAAGCATTCCTTGTTTGTATCCTGTACTTACTTGGCGGTCAATAAAGTATTCAAGTATATGAATATGTCGTATTTCTCTGTCTCTCTTTGAGGTGTAACATGCAGATCTGCAGCAATAAATGATTCATTTGCCTATTCAAAGTGTTTATATTGTTGAAACTGTTACATCCTATGTCCTATTCATCAATAAATGATGGGGCGTGGCTTCATTTAAATATTGTCCCTCTTTTGAGTCCATGTCCTCCTGTCCCTCGTTGTTCTCCTTTGTCCCTCTTTGAGGTGTAACATGCAGATCTGCAGCAATAAATGATTCATTTGCCTATTCAAAGTGTTTCTATTGTTGAAACTGTTACATCCTATGTCCGATTCATCAATAAATGATGGGGCGTGGCTTCATTTGAATATTGTCCCTCTTTTGAGTCCATGTCCCCCTGCCCCTCGTTATTCTTCTCTGTCCTTCTTTAAGGTGTAACATGCAGATCTGCAGCAATAAATGATTCATTTGCCTATTCAAAGTGTTTCTATTGTTGTTACTGTCACGTCTTATCTGTCCCTCAATGAGGGGGCGTGGCCTAATTTAAAAATGGTCCCTTTTTCCCACTCTGAAGTTGGAAAGTATGCATTATAAACCCTTTACTTGACTCCATAGATTTCTCTTATCGCCTCCGAATATTACACCCCACCCATGCGTTTGCTAATGCGGATTGAATGAGATCAGGGACTTGCCTGCACCGAATCACATCTTCTGAGCTACACCAACATGGCCGCCTCCGTCTCCGAGGACACGTATATTAAAAGTGGGCTACGAGAAAATGGCGTCGTTATATCAGAGACGCGCTGGTAGGTCGTATTATTGCACATTTCCTGAGCTAAGGTCTATGATTAGAGAAACATGTACCCCTTATAATTAATTAAGTAATAAATATTAGTATCTGCACACAGTCCTCACAAATAAAAAAAATACAACCTGCATAGCGTCGGCGTTCTGGATGAGATGACCACAGAAAAATGGCGGCCGGTAACCATGAATATCGAGTAGTGTACGCTAGTTTAGGCTTTTCATACACATGTATAAATAATTCCCATTAACAAACAGAAATTCTTATTATAAACAAGGCTAGGGGTAATGCGCATTTATTCGGGCTACAGCAAGATGGCCGCCCTGCAGTAGAAGATTACTAGGACAGAGATGGTCGATGGAGTTTACCGCCAATGCGAGGTTTATGATTTATTTGCTAGCGCTTCCTGAAGCATGGTTGCTATAGGAACTAGATGCGGAAGTATTAGGCCTTCATGCCGGAAGTAGGAGATGCCTTTCCGGTGCAGAAAGGTGGGAGGCTGGTAAGTTTATTCTTAGAGTCAATAATAACTCTAATAATAAATCTTTATAAGGAAATGGGGATGGGTAGAGAGGGGCAGGTGATGAGGAGAGGTGGGATGGGCAGAGAGGGGCAGGTGATGATGAGAGGTGGGATGGGTAGAGAGGGGCAGGTGATGAGGAGAGGTGGGATGGGTAGAGAGGGGCAGGTGATGAGGAGAGGTGGGATGGGGAGAGAGGGGCAGGTGATGAGGAGAGGTGAGATGGGTAGAGAGGGGCAGGTGATGAGGAGAGGTGAGATGGGTAGAGAGGGGCAGGTGATGAGGAGAGGTGGGATGGGTAGAGAGGGGCAGGTGATGAGGAGAGGTGGGATGGGTAGAGAGGGGCAGGTGATGTGGAGAGGTGGGATGGGTAGAGAGGGGCAGGTGATGAGGAGAGGTGGGATGGGCAGAGAGGGGCAGGTGATGTGGAGAGGAGGGATGGGTAGAGAGGGGCAGGTGATGAGGAGAGGTGGGATGGGCAGAGAGGGGCAGGTGACGAGGAGAGGTGGGATGGGGAGAGAGGGGCAGGTGATGAGGAGAGGTGGGATGGGCAGAGAGGGGCAGGTGACGAGGAGAGGTGGGATGGGTAGAGAGGGGCAGGTGATGAGGAGAGGTGGGATGGGTAGAGAGGGGCAGGTGATGTGGAGAGGTGGGATGGGTAGAGAGGGGCAGGTGATGAGGAGAGGTGGGATGGGCAGAGAGGGGCAGGTGATGTGGAGAGGAGGGATGGGTAGAGAGGGGCAGGTGATGAGGAGAGGTGGGATGGGCAGAGAGGGGCAGGTGACGAGGAGAGGTGGGATGGGGAGAGAGGGGCAGGTGATGAGGAGAGGTGGGATGGGGAGAGAGGGGCAGGTGATGAGGAGAGGTGGGATGGGGAGAGAGGGGCAGGTGAGGAGAGGTGGGATGGGTAGAGAGGGGCAGGTGATGAGGAGTGGTGGGATGGGGACAGAGGGGCAGGTGATGAGGAGAGGTGGGATGGGGAGAGAGGGGCAGGTGATGAGGAGAGGTGGGATGGGGAGAGAGGGGCAAGTGATGAGGAGAGGTGGGATGGGTAGAGAGGGGCAGGTGATGAGGAGAGGTGGGATGGGCAGAGAGGGGCAGGTGATGAGGAGAGGTGGGATGGGTAGAGAGGGGCAGGTGATGAGGAGAGGTGGGATGGGTAGAGAGGAGCAGGTGATGAGGAGAGGTGGGATGGGTAGAGAGGGGCAGGTGATGAGGAGAGGTGGGATGGGTAGAGAGGGGCAGGTGATGAGGAGAGGTGGGATGGGTAGAGAGGGGCAGGTGATGAGGAGAGGTGGGATGGGTAGAGAGGGGCAGGTGATGAGGAGAGGTGGGATGGGCAGAGAGCGGCAGGTGATGAGGAGAGGTGGGATGGGTAGAGAGGGGCAGGTGATGAGGAGAGGTGGGATGGGTAGAGAGGGGCAGGTGATGAGGAGAGGTGAGATGGGTAGAGAGGGGCAGGTGATGAGGAGAGGTGGGATGGGTAGAGAGGGGCAGGTGATGAGGAGAGGTGGGATGGGTAGAGAGGGGCAGGTGATGTGGAGAGGAGGGATGGGTAGAGAGGGGCAGGTGATGAGGAGAGGTGGGATGGGCAGAGAGGGGCAGGTGATGTGGAGAGGAGGGATGGGTAGAGAGGGGCAGGTGATGAGGAGAGGTGGGATGGGCAGAGAGGGGCAGGTGACGAGGAGAGGTGGGATGGGGAGAGAGGGGCAGGTGATGAGGAGAGGTGGGATGGGCAGAGAGGGGCAGGTGATGAGGAGAGGTGAGATGGGTAGAGAGGGGCAGGTGATGAGGAGAGGTGGGATGGGTAGAGAGGGGCAGGTGATGAGGAGAGGTGGGATGGGCAGAGAGGGGCAGGTGATAAGGAGAGGTGGGATGGGTAGAGAGGGGCAGGTGATGAGGAGAGATGGGATGGGTAGAGAGGGGCAGGTGATGAGGAGAGGTGGGATGGGTAGAGAGGGGCAGGTGATGAGGAGAGGTGGGATGGGTAGAGAGGGGCAGGTGATGAGGAGAGGTGGGATGGGTAGAGAGGGGCAGGTGATGAGGAGAGGTGGGATGGGCAGAGAGGGGCAGGTGATGAGAGGTGGGATGGGGAGAGAGGGGCAGGTGATGAGGAGAGGTGGGGTGAGGCAGAGCGGGGCAGGTGATGAGGGGAGGTGATATGGGCAGAGAGGGGCAGGTGATGAGGTTGGATGGGAAGAGAGGGTCAGGTGATGAGGAGATGTGGGATGGGTAGAGAGGGGCAGGTGATGAGGAGAGGTGGGATGGGTAGAGAGGGGCAGGTGATGAGGAGAGGTGGGATGGGCAGAGAGGGGCAGGTGATGAGGAGAGGTGGGATGGGTAGAGAGGGGCAGGTGATGTGGAGAGGAGGGATGGGTAGAGAGGGGCAGGTGATGAGGAGAGGTGGGATGGGCAGAGAGGGGCAGGTGATGTGGAGAGGAGGGATGGGTAGAGAGGGGCAGGTGATGAGGAGAGGTGGGATGGGCAGAGAGGGGCAGGTGACGAGGAGAGGTGGGATGGGGAGAGAGGGGCAGGTGATGAGGAGAGGTGGGATGGGCAGAGAGGGGCAGGTGATGAGGAGAGGTGGGATGGGTAGAGAGGGGCAGGTGATGAGGAGAGGTGGGATGGGTAGAGAGGGGCAGGTGATGAGGAGAGGTGGGATGGGCAGAGAGGGGCAGGTGATAAGGAGAGGTGGGATGGGTAGAGAGGGGCAGGTGATGAGGAGAGATGGGATGGGTAGAGAGGGGCAGGTGATGAGGAGAGGTGGGATGGGTAGAGAGGGGCAGGTGATGAGGAGAGGTGGGATGGGTAGAGAGGGGCAGGTGATGAGGGGAGGTGATATGGGCAGAGAGGGGCAGGTGATGAGGTTGGATGGGAAGAGAGGGTCAGGTGATGAGGAGATGTGGGATGGGTAGAGAGGGGCAGGTGATGAGGAGAGGTGGGATGGGTAGAGAGGGGCAGGTGATGAGGAGAGGTGGGATGGGCAGAGAGGGGCAGGTGATGAGGAGAGGTGGGATGGGCAGAGAGGGGCAGGTGATGAGGAGAGGTGGGATGGGTAGAGAGGGGCAGGTGATAAGGAGAGGTGGGATGGGTAGAGAGGGGCAGGTGATGAGGAGAGGTGGGATGGGGAGAGAGGGGCAGGTGATGAGGAGAGGTGGGATGGGTAGAGAGGGGCAGGTGATGAGGAGAGGTGGGATGGGTAGAGAGGGGCAGGTGATGAGGAGAGGTGGGATGGGTAGAGAGGGGCAGGTGATGAGGAGAGGTGGGATGGGTAGAGAGGGGCAGGTGATGAGGAGAGGTGGGATGGGTAGAGAGGGGCAGGTGATGAGGAGAGGTGGGATGGGCAGAGAGGGGCAGGTGATGAGAGGTGGGATGGGGAGAGAGGGGCAGGTGATGAGGAGAGGTGGGATGGGGAGAGAGGGGCAGGTGATGAGGAGAGGTGGGATGGGTATAGAATGTCCTCATTTCCATATGTGTTTATAGACCCTGGACACGCTGTGGTGGGAGTTGGCAAAACTGAGGCGGAGGAGAGAGGATTTGTGGAGAATATAATGGAGGAAATGTCTCAGATCAGCACAGGTGAGTAATCACTGTAAGTGTATAAAAACAAATGATTGCCTGCATACCTGCCATGCAAAGATTATCCTGGGGAGCTACTAAATAAAGGTAATCTGGTCTTTTTCTTTTTTATTTTGTCCTGCACCCTTCCTATGAATCCACTCGGCAAAGGTGCAGCCACAGAATGAAAAAAAGAAAGAAAATTAAAGAAATAAAATAAACTAAATAAAGGTGTTATTGCTGAGATCCAGTCACCTTCAAGTATCCTAGCCCCTGGATTTTATTTATTCATGACCACCTTATTTTAGCACTGAAAGGTGGACCTATACAAAGACAGGCAAAGAAGAGAGCAGCTTTATTCCCCTTCACGCCTAAACAATGGTCCCACAACAGTCTGATACAATAGGGTGGTGATGGTCGACCTCTCAATGTTAAAAAAAACAAAAAAAAAAACAAAAGGGGTCAATAAGTAAATACCAGGGACTGGGCTACAAGGGTTAAAAGCAGGATGAAGCACAGCATGGCAGGCAAACAAAGATTTGTTTTTACACTTAGCCTTAACAATCCCTTTTAATCCGGACCTTCACCCTGAATAAGAGCCTATCTTGTATGTTTTCCCCCCTGTACATACAGATTGCCCACATTAATCCGGACCTTCACCCTGAATAAGAGCCTATCTTATATGTTTCCCACACCCTGTACATACAGATTGCTCACATTAAAAATCATCTTACCTGCACCCAGTGCTTATTTTAAACCGCCTTTAAACGCCAAACATGGTGGCTCATGGGGCATCAGGCAGCCTGAAGTGTCCTCTGACTGTGCCACCTTGTATTCTGGGATTGCTGTCCTTTTCTTGACCCCAGCTCTGCTCTGACTGAGCAAAGCACGGCTATAACCCCGCCTCTCTGCACTTTTCACCCTTCTCCTCTTCTCGGTATGTGATGCTTCTGAGGCAAGATGGTGGCACCTGTGACAGACTCTCTGCCCCTTTGGACTTTACACAGGTTCATTACTTTCCTTTTCTTAAGCATGTTACAGACTGCCAGTGTATTGATTGATTACGTTATTCATTGTTCTGACTGCCATTGTATTGATTGATTACGTCACAGACAATGGCATTGTTCGGATTGAGTGTATTACAGACGTCTATTGTATTGCTGATTGCGTCACCGGCAGAGTTGAGGGATTGTTTGCCCTGCTGCTATTGGTCGGTGTGTGTGTCATGCAATGGAGACTTGTGTATATAAGGCCTAGAGTGGCACTAATAAAGACAGTTCATCTTCACCCTCAATACTGAGTTCTGTCTCTTATTGGGGGAAACGCTATATTACAGTTCATTAGCCCTTGTAAGGGCTGTTCCTGTTTCCTCACGGACGACTCTGGGATTCCTGCAGCACCTCTTACGATTGGGAAAAGGACGTCTCGGGCGGTGAAGCCCTCCGGCGATAAGGGTTATCGCTACAGCGCCCATATCCTAGAGTCCTGAACAGAGTTAAAGCACAGCGGGGGAAAAGAATAATAATAAGGAAGTGACTAAATATTCATATTCTAAGTATGTCACACACCCCACTTCAAACATTAATTACACTTGGGTCATACCACCAGCAGGTGGCGACATTGCAGAGAAGTCATGAAAAACGAGCCCCTCCTGGTCTATACATACCTGGTACCTCCCACTCATTCCCCAGTGTTCTTCTCTGCAAGATGGCGACAAGACAGAAGAAAGAAGTCTCCGCTCGGCTATTTTTATATGCCCCTTAAAAGTGAAGCCTCCCAGCCTAGGCTGCTGGCCGTGCGAGGGTAGACGGCACCTTAAGGTGCCTAGGAGCTTAGCTCCTCCGCTAGACCCCATACTATGGGGCAACGCGGCTATCCGGCCTGGTGATCCCAAGCCCCGTCCCATTCCTCCCTTTGGGTATTGGCCCTGTTCCCCGCTTGGTTCCCTTCTCTCTGCGCTAGGGGGGGGGGGCTATGTGATTACTAGTGCTTGCTGAGTGTGATTACTGTGTGCTTGTGCTTGCTTGTATTTTAATTTTACTGACATGATGTGGAGTTTGGAGAGCCTCCCCACCTCAGGCGGTTGGCAGTTGTATGGTGCCGTGCCTGGGTAGGTTCTGCCTTGATGGGGGGCGGGGTCGGGCGGCGCGTTTGTCGCTGTTCCGCCCGCTCCCGTTTTGCACAGGTTTTTTGGTGCGGTGCGGAGGTGAGGCTGGGCGCCATGTGCTGCGGTGCCCGCTGCCCCCCCCCCTTGTGTGGTGTCTGTCTGGCGGGGCTGCGTCTAGTGCGGCCCGCGCTGCACTGTGTCGGGGAAGGGGGGCGGGGCCAGAGCGCTTCGCACGCTTGAGACGGCCCGCGCTTCTTCTTCTCTTCCTCCTCGTTCATTCTTCCCCCCATCTTGACGCAATCACATACTGCGATGGGAGTATGCTGCCTTCTGCCGCCGTGGTGAGTTTCCTCTTGTTCTTGGGCAATTGTATGCTGTTGATGTAGCGCTTTTGGAAGTATTCCCTCAATTAATTGGTAGTTGGCTGCACGGTCCAGCGGTTAGAGCATACGCTTATGGAGTTTGTTCCCCGACGGTGCCGGTTCGCTTCCCACTCTGTCCTTATGTTTAATATGTTTTAATATGTATGTATTTAGTTGCCCATTAATTTTTGTTGTGCATAATTGCATTTTTTATTCCTGTGCTGCTGCATGTTTGATCTGGCTATGGGCCATGGAGTGAATGTTTTCTTTTCCATTGCAGATTCTGGGTTCCCATATTTAAGGGGTCTCCCGGTTTTAGATGCCTGGCTAGTGGGGTATTGTCCTTTTATAATTACAAATCCTCCCACACGGGACATTTAAAAGGGGCATCCCGGGTCGCTTATTGCATAAATCCCTGGGTAATTGCGAATACCACAATTTCACCATTATGGAGGCTTCTAGTGATACCGGAAACGGCCCTTTGGGGCAATTCAGGCTATTTGGGGGTTGTGGGGCTCCTCTCCCAGGGGATGCTGTCATAATATGCATTCCATGTGTACGGTGGAATATTACGCGCCAGTCCGGTACTCCGGCCTCTGGCTCCTCGCCTCCCGTGTCATCACCTACCCCTCTCCGCCTGTTCCGTACCCCATGTGACGTGGTCATGGGTGGGGATTCGCATTCCGAGGTGTGCGCCGGGTTGGCCAGCCTTGAGAAAACATTTTCCGCGGTGGTTGCTCAGAGGGCCCCGGCTAAGCGGAAACACTTTTCCCTCCGCTCCGCCGGATCACGATGTTGATTTGTTTGAGTCCTTGGACTGGGCCGATTGCCCCCCGGCTGAGGAGGGGGAGCTCTTTGAGGATTCGGATGAGCCTGATGTCCAGCAATTGCTTGGCGCTGCGGGTGACCAGGTTACTGGGGTGGTCTTCGACACCCCTTCAATATTGGCTCAATTGTTGAGGCGGCTCCTACGCCTTAATTGACGTGGACTAGCCACGCTTAGAATTCCCAGTCCACGACATTTTGAGGATGTCATACTTAAAGAGGCATACTTGAGGCAGCCTACCCGTTTTGCTGGTGTTACGCCTAGTTGGGATAAAGAGTATCCTTTCCCGGCGGACTTGGTTATGCGATGGTCTTCTTTCCCTGAGGTCGATGCTCCGGTTTTGGGGCTGTCTAACACGGCTGTGTTGCACTCTCCTGACTGTACTACTATTTAGGATGGTGAGGATCGCCGGAGTGACCAGCTGGCTCGCCACGCCTTTGTCAGTGTTGGTTCGGCTTTGAGGCTGGTTTTTTGAGGTTGGCTGCATGGTCCTTTATCAGGGACTTGTCGTCGGGCCTTGATCCTGTTTGTGAAGAGTTTGAGGCTCTCAAGTGTTGTGAATCGTTTGTTCTTGCTGCTCAGGTTGATGCCACGGTGATGTGTAGTAGGACCGCGGCCTTGTTGGTGGCTATCCGGCGGTTGGTGTGGCTGCGGCAATGGACTGCTGATTTTGATTAAAAAAAAAAAAAAAAAAAAAAAAAAGAGGTTCACGACTCTTCCCTTTTTGGGCTTGTGACGTTTTGGTGAGAAATTGGATTCTGTTGCCAGAGGAGGTTAGTTACCTCAGAGCAGGTAACTATGCCGTTCCTTTCGGGGGGGGGGGGGGGGGGCGGCTTCTTTTAATCCCTCCTTTCGGGGAGCCAGAGCTGGCAGGGGCGCGGTTTTTCCCTGTCTTCAGGGGTGCCGGTTGGAACCAGGGTAGAGGCCGTCCCGGTCACTCCTGGGGCTCCAAGCCAACACCCGCTGCCAGGCCCACTCAGCAATGAGGGGGCGCCCTCATCCATGCGGGTGGGGGGACGGTTGCGACACCTCTCCCAGGTCAGGGACCAGGCGGTCTCGGATAGATGGATTTGGGAGGTGGTGTCGTCCAGTTATAAGCTGGATTTTGAGTCCCCACCTCCTCCAAGGTTGTTCAGGTTTCATGTGCCACGGATCCTTTGGCCGCGCAGGGGCTCCTGGCGGCGGTAAGAAATCTTCTGGACATGGCAGTCATCTGCCCGGTTCCGTCCTCGGATGTGGGCCTCGGGTATTATTCCAATCTCTTTACAGTGCGCAAGAAAGATGGATCGGTGCGTCCCATCCTGGATCTGAAGTTCCTCAACAGGTTTATACGTCCTTGGAAATTTTGCATGGAAACTCTGCGCTCTGCCGTCACTTCTTTTCGGCAGGGGGACTTCATGACGTCCGTAGACATCAAGGCTGCCTACCTTCATGTTCCTATCTTTCCGGCTCATCAAAGGTTTCTTCTTTTCATGGTGTAAGATCGGCATTTTCAACTTGTGGCTCTTCCGTTTGGCCTTACCTCGGCTCCAAAGATGTTCACCAAGGTGCTGGCCGGAGTGATGGCCCTTCTCAGGGCTCAGGGGATTCGCATCGTGCCTTATCTGGATGACCTTCTCATCATGGCTCCTTTCTTTGGTCAATCGGAGACGGACACCAGGACGGTGGTGTCCTCTCTGGAGAGTGACGGCTGGGTGATCGACTATCCCAAGTCCTCCCTCGTTCCGGCCAGGGTGGTGTCCTTCCTGGGGATGTCCTTGGATTTTTGTCAACACAAAGTGTTTCTGTCTCAGCCCATGGTTCTCTTGATTCAGGAATTGGCGCAGTTTCTTATACCCAATCCTCGCCTGTCCATCCGGTTGGGGATGAGACTGGTGGGGTTGATGGTAGCCTCCTTCGAGGCGGTTCCCTTTGCTCAGTTTCACACGAGGACGCTTCAGTTTCATCTGTCGGCGTCTTGGGACCGTCGACCGCGGTCGTTGGATCGGTCTTTCCGGATGTCTTCCCGGGTTCAGCAGTCTCTCCTGTGGTGGATGGTCTTGGACATTATCTTGAGGGGCAGGTGCTTTCTGTTGCCTCTTTGGGAAACTGTCACCACGGACGCGGTTTGTCGGGATGGGGAGTTTTCTGGAAAGACTTTCGGTTCCGGGGGAGGTGGGGTCCTCCTCTGGATGCCCACTTGCCCATCAACATTCTGGAGTTGAGAGCCATCAGGTTGGTTCTGTCTCTCTTGGCACAGCATTTACAGGGCTTGCCGGTTCAGGTTCGGTTGGACAATCTGTTGGCGGTTGCTTACATCGATCGCCTGGGAGGGACTCGCAGTCTGCGTGCCATCAGAGAGGTGTCTCTGATTCTAGCCTGGGCGGAGACTCATGTCCCTTGCATCTCGGCAGTGTACATTCCAGGATTGGAATGCACGGACGCGGCCTTTCTGAGCAGGTGCTCTTTCCGCCGGGGGGAATGGTCTCTCCACCCTCAGGTTTTTCGGTTGCTTTGTCTCCGGTGGGGGACGCTGGAGGTGGATCTGTTTGCCTCTCGTCACAATTACTAGCTTCCGACATTTGTGTCGTTTTCTCAGGATCCTCTGGCTCTGGCGGTGGATGTCATGTCCCTGAGCTGGGGGGACCTGGTGTTCCTTTCTCTGTTTCCTCCGATCCCCATGCTAGGCAAGGTGTTGCGGAAGCTGGCCCTGGTCGGGGCTCCTGCCATTCTCATGGCTCCAAGGTGGCCAAGGAGGGTGTGGTTCGCAGACATCATTTGTCTGGCGGTGGATCAGTTCTATCTGCTTCTTCGGCTGGATCTTATCACACAGGGTCAACTGCGTTGCCCCAATTTATCAACGCTGGCTGTGACAGCCTGGCTGCTGAAACCTCCATCTTAGGGGAGGGAGGTCTTCGGATTGGGTATTCAGCCTTTTTACTAGTGCCAGGAAGAGGTCCTGTTCTACCATCTTTTATAGGATTTGGAGATCTTATATTGATTGGAGTGAGGCTAGTTCTTTGCCTTGTCAGGATTTTGGAATTTCTTCAATAGTGGCTGGACTCTGGTCTTCAGCTGAGTATCTTAATGGGGCAGGTTGTTGCCTTGTCTGTCTGTTTTTCAAAAGTCTTTTGCGTTTCCTCCTTTGGTCAAGACCTTCTTCCAGGGGGTCTCGCATTGTGGCCTCCTAGGAGGCCTTTTCTCCCTGTTTGGGATTTGATTTTGGTTATCTCTGCTCTTCAGGCTCCTCCTTTGGGCCTTTGCAGGTTATTGTTATTTCTACTCTGACTCAGAAGCTTGTCCTTTTGGTGGCCATCGCTTCAGTTCGGCGTGTTTCGGAGTTGGCAGCCTTTTCGGTTCAGGCTCCTCACCTTGAGAGACATCAGGACAAAGTGGTCTTCCGTTTCAAACCGGACTTTTTTCCATAGGTGGTCTCTGCTTTTCACCTTTCCCTGGACATTGTTCTTCCTTCCTTGTGGCCTAAGCATAGGAATGACAAGGAAAGGGTTTGCACTGTTTGGATGTGGTACACTGTGTGAAGTACTGTTTTACTACATCTCCTTTTCGTTAGACTGATGTCTTTTTCGTGGTGCCCTGTTGGGCCTAGGAAGGGTTTGGCTCCCGCTAAGTCTTCCATTAGCAAATGGTTTCGTCAGGCTGTTGTTGGGGCCTATTCTACCAAGGGGAAGGTTTTCCCTTTTTCGTATCCCTGCTCATTCTACTCGTGCTGTGGGGCCTTTCAGCACCAGGTTTCGGTTGAGCAAGTTTGTAAGGCTGCTACTTGGTCTTCTGTTTACACCTTTTCCAAGTTTTTACAAGGTTGATGTGTGAGCTTCAGCTGATGCTGTGTTGGCGGCAAGGTTCTGCAAGCTGCAGTGGTTTGAGTTTTGCTTTATGGCCTTGTTGGATACCCACCCTTTTCTGGACACTGCTTTTGGATGTCCCAAGTGTAATAATTAATGTTTGAAGTGGGGTGTGTGACATACTTAGAATAATACCATTTTGTGAATACTCACCTGTAAAATGGGTATTATAAGTATGTCACACACCCCACTTCACCCGCCCTTTTTTGGTATCCCGGATTTTTTATAGGTGAAGTTTCGTTTACAGTTTGAGGGTTACCAATGGGATTTTTCCTGGTACCTTGTCTTTACTGCTGTTTTGAATACTGGGGAATGAGTGGGAGGTACCAGGTATGTATAGACCAGGAGGGGCTCATTTTTCATTACTTCTCTGCAACGTCGCCACCTGCTGGTGGTATAACCCAAGTGCAATAATTAATGTTTGAAGTGGGGTGTGTGACATACTTATAATACCCATTGTTCTGTCCTCCTTAAGCGAACTACTTAATTCGACAGAGAGCCTAAACTCCTGCTCCACAATTCATCACACTGGGTTGATTCGACTTGACTTTTATTGTAGAACATAAGGAGTAAAACTGGGGACATAAAGGAACATGCACTTACTATATGGAGAGACATGTAGCAATACACAAATACAGTAAATACATGAATCATGACATGAACATGTGCAAAAAACATACATATTACATATACAGCACACTAATGTAACTCAGGGATAACTATGCGTCAGTATTAGCACCTGGAGGGATGCAATGGCATGCTAATCTATACACACAGAACGCATGTGCTGTGGATGCTAACTATAATTAACACTGTGAGCATGCAATGCTGAAAATATAGGGGGATGCATAAGCTGCCATGCTGGATAGCTATTTACACTTACTAGTGATGCTTTTAAAGCATGGATGCAATGGATGACGCTGGATGCGATGTAGCCTAATCCCTGTCTCGAGAGAGAATCGGGAAGTATATGGAGATAGTGACATCATGAAAGGGTCACATTGTACAGGTACGGAGGCCTGCTAGTCCAGAAATCCAAGATGGAAATACCTGCAATGTATTCAATGGCCACTGGAGGGAGCTCCAACACAAAATGAGTATTGTAAATCACAGTGAATCTTACAATGCAGTCTAATACAACAGAATATACATTTTATATAAAAAAACATATTGCAGGAGGCATGACACCCATTTTACAGGTGAGTATTCACAAAATGGTATTTTTGGATGCTGAGAAATCATTTAGGGGTTTGGGCTTTTCATTAAATGATGCTGAAGGTCCGGTTTAAGTAAATAAACAATCCCCCCCCCCATTTCAGTCAACCTACGTCCCTCACCCCCCTCTTTTTTTTTTTGATACATTAGCGGATTAACTTTTTCCTTTATTCAGTCTCCCAGGATACTATAGTTAAATATTTGAAAACTGAGCAAGAGGAAGAAATGTTTGTGAAGGTTGAAGAGGAAGAATTTCCTTTACAGATTGGCACAGGTGAGTAATTAACCTTATATAAAAAGCTGTTCCTATTCACCTTCACATCTACTCTCACCACCCTCTTGGTGCCGCCTGTCCCTGCATTTCCCCTCTCCTCCATGCTGTTGTTGTAAGTACTGTGTTTGTGGAGGCTGAGGAGGGAGAAAGTCCTTTACAGCTGCATAGGTTTCCTTGGAAGCCTCTTTAGCTGATTAGGGTTTAGACTTTTTGGTGAAATGTTTTTTTATACTAAGGAGCATCAAGCAGCCCCACCGTCTATGACCCCATATGTTTTGGCCATATCCACCACTGATGGTTATCGAGAAAGGTAGATCCTGGTTTCTGGGAGCTACCCCCCCCCCCCCCATCCCATTACTGCTGTACATAAACATGCCTAAGCTTCAGCCCCCCCGACCGCACCTTTCCCCTGTACCTATCCAGCCCTGCGACCCACTTTGCAACTGAAAAAAGGACTACGTTTTCTCAAACCATCCTGAGTGTAAGCAATTTAATCTACTAAAAAAATCATAACCAATAGCTCATGGATCCAATTTGGCCAAATATGCAAACAATTATTATTATAAAAACCATCAATAGAAATATCAGTAATATTATTGTATTAATCGATTAATAACTTCTGCCTGGTTAAGCCCGATATATGTAAACAATTTAAATATATATATATATATATATATATCCATATCCTGCCTGGCTCAGCTAAAATAGGAGATATATATATATATATATATATATATATATATATATAATTTTAATAACTGGCTAATGGTAACACAATGGATACTCGCAAAAGACTGTAAGAACTATTAGATATCTGGTAATCCAAAGAGCATCACTGAGACAAATGGTGAATAAAGACTTATATTAGGGTACAATAACACAAGATGCAATCAAATCTTACAACACAACAATATACAACAGTCTGTGATTGAGAGTTATATGACCGGCATACACACACATACAGTGGTTAAAGCAAACTTAAAGTGGACCAACACTCAGGATTTTGACTATCCTGGGTTTTGGTCCACTTCGGTGGGGCACCCCGATCGGGGGTGCCCCACTGTGTGAAAGCCCCGAAAACTCACCTCACCCCGCTCCCACGTGACCGCTGCATCCAATCCATGCCGACGGACACGCGAGAGGCAGCGACGGACAAGCAGAGCGCGTCCGCCGCCGCCTCCCGCACGTCCCTCTTACAGGGAGCGCACCCTGCTAGAGGGACGCGCGGGAGGCGGCGGCCGCACATGCGCCGCTGGAACGGGGAGAAGGTAGGTGTCAGGAAACCGGGGCGTCACGTGGTCCCACTACTAACCAGAGACCGCCGCACACGCCCACCGGGTTCCCCAAAACCTTGTCCGACCCTCTTATTATTAGGGTAACCAGGCAAACTGCCTTTGGACACACAAATTCCGGGTTTAAGGCAAGAAGACAGCTCAATTAAATATACGTTTTAATGGCTATAAGCACGCTAGGCAGAGTTACAAGCATTTAACTATAAAGAAGTATGGAATATTACAGATTAAATACCTATGCGATTCTGAGATGGGTTACAACAGCTATGCAATACACAGAGACAATAACAAGCAAAGTTTACCTTGAGCATGCAGCGTGGTGAGGAGCTCTTACAAGGGGGTGTGTCAAGAGCTTCTGGTTATGGTGATGGTGATGGTGATGGACACCCCTGGATATGCCGGCCGCACAACCCCCTTCCGATGAGTGACACCAGCCTGGTTTTTGACCATCCAATTTATGCTGCCAGGCTATCCATCTCCCCTCCCCATTGTGGGAGGGGATGTTACCTCCCATTTTTAGAGTGGGATTTTGCCCTGAAACCCTTTTAGGAGCTATAACTTGGAGCAGGGGGGTCACACTGCCTTGTGAGCGGTACCAACCTATCGGGCCAGGCGCACCGAACGCGTTAAGTCCAGGAACCGGGTCTTTATTCGGTCCAGAACCTTAGTTCCCCGTTTGCCAGTCTCTGTCTGGTTTCCAGACCTGTTTTATACTATGCTCCGGTCCGGCTTTGGGAGCTGGTTCTGGTTCTGTGACCGGTTTGGCCGTAGGACGCAAGGCGTCCGCGTTACGGCCCATAGACTATCGGTGCCGGCCTCCTGTCCTTCTAATTGTGGTTCTGAGAAACTCCCAGCAGGGGATTCCCTGAACGTAGCCTCACTGGCAACTTCCCAGCTGGGGGTGTTATACAACAGCAGGAGGCATGCTGGCTGCAACCTAGCTTGTGACCAAAAGGCAGGAATCAAACACCCCAGGGGGTTTGATCTGAGCTTTCACACATCCCTGCCAAACATCTCTTCCGCATAGCTAAGGGACGTGTGCATTTGTCTCCTGACAAGGGGCACAGCTTCTTATTATTAAGGGGAAGATGGAATTAGAAGGGACCATTAAAGTCTGGAATAAAAACAGGGAGGAGAAATTTAAGAAAAATTAAGTGGGGTTCCTTCACAGTAGGATTGTGGGCTTCCTGGGGGGTTTCACCCCGCAGGACTTCCCGATTTCGGATGCCCCACGGGGAGGGATCTGATCGGCCCGGGAATCTTATAGGTGTTGGGAATCTTATGGGTGTTGGTCCACTTTAAGAGCATTACCTGACCAGCAGCTGATATATTCACCCTCCTAACAGGGGAACCCACAAGCAGACCTTCAGGCTGGTAGCCTCAGCCTCCTCTCCTTTCTCTTGGTGCCCTCTCCCTCAGGCTCTCTCTCGGGCCTCCTTCCTAAGGCCCTATTCCTGTCAGTTATACCCTGATATTACTTTGATGTCCAGACTTGCCCTGCCAGCGCTAGCCTGAAACGTAAAAACCTGTTTTGCTGGACTCTTTGGTGGGCAAGTATCAGAATTTCCCAGCCACTGAAACAGGATTTTGAATATTCTCAGGTTCCGCCCTTCCTGATTTGAAAACCTGTTTTTATTAGGGTGGGGGAAAGGAATGTGGGCTGACGAGCCTCTGGGCTTGTGAGGGAGCCTGCCTTAATGATCTGACCTATGTATGACTGGTAAAATGCAACTGATTATACATAGCGAGAGAGATAAATACATTAAAATTTTACATAAAAGGCCCCTTGTTTACATTAGGGCAGCTTACTCTTGGGGTTTTTGGCCTCAAGACCCTCATAGCTTGACGCATCAGGGCCGAACCTCTGTCATCTTTAAGGCAAAAGGGATCATGATTATAGATTATTTGGATGATCAAGCTGGGAGAAATTCAGGATTCCAGGACTCCAGGATCTATGTGTAACAAAGGATTAGGGTGGGTTCTAAATTACAAAAAGCCCAGTCTAGTTCCATCACAGGTCAAGACTTATCTAGTTTATTGTCTTGCCTTCCCAGTAGATAAAGATCCTCCAGGAAGCAGTTCAGTCTTTGTGTACCAGTCAGACGGCCCCGGTGCATCAAGCAATGAGAGTCTTGAGGCCAAAAACCCCAAGAGTTACTATGTTGCCCTTTCAGGTGTTTAGAAAAGAAGTTACCTTGTAACTAACTTAAAGTGGCCCAAAACCCAGGATTTTGACTATCCTAGGTTTTGGTCCTTTCCCCTTGGGCACCGCCCCGCTGTGTGAAACCCCCCAGATCGTCGAGCGTAACTCACCTCTTACCGGTCCTACGGTGCATGTGCAGCCGCTCGTCCAATCAGCGCACTCGGAGCCGCAGACGTCATGCTGTCTAAGCCAGCGTCTAATGCCAGGAGTTCCGAGTGTGCTGGTGGCCGTATCCCTCTCTTCCCTCTAACAGGGAGCATGCCCACGCCAGCCATTTGTTACCTATGGTATTATGTCCCATGTATAAGTCCAGGACTTTCTTGCTTGCTGTCTGTAGAATCTGGTCTGGATACTCTCGGACCCTTATCATACATTTATCATCCTACATTTCCTTGAGTTTTGTTGTTCATTTAACTGGGTCAGAATTAATCCACAAGACTCGAATCAATCAATAAAGGATTGGGAAATAGGGAGACTTTCAACTAACTGTTTTGGATGGGTACTCTCATACCTCAGTAATGTATTGCGATTACCCGTGGTAATCATTCCGTTCTGGCATTTCTAAATTTCTGCATCCAGAAATGTCACATAGCTTCTGGATACCTCGAGATTAAAGATAATAGTGGGAAAGACGGAGATGATAAAGTCCACAAATTCTTTAAACTCCTCTTCTCCCTTCCGCCACTGGACCATCACATCATCTATATAGTACCCCCCAAAAAACACATTCTAGGTAAACATGGGTGATGGATATATGTATCTGTCTTCAAGGTACCCAACGAATATATTAGCGAATGAGGGTGCAGCCGCGCTCCCCATAACAGTCCCGATGGTTTGCCTATACTAAGTTGTTTCAAATCTGAAGAAATTATTGTATAGCACCAGCTTAAGTCCTGTCAAAACCTGTTTGACTGCTTTAAACCTGTGTTCATTTGAGTTGTTCGTATACAAAGTATCAATTGATGCCATCAGTGTGTTTGCTTCAATAGGGATACTGTGCAATTTCTCAAGGAAGTCTCCCGAATCTCTCTAATAGGAAAGTAATTTTTTCACCTAAGGATGTAGATAAAAATCAAGCCATGGTGCCAAGGGTTGTATAGCTAAATCTGTTCCAGCTACTATTGGTCTATACTTTAATAGGTTCAAGCCCTTGTGGATCTTTGTTAGCCCATAGATCACGGGTGTTATTGGAAACTCAATATAAATAAAGTTTGCAGGTTCCTCATTGATCCATCTATTTGCCAGTCCCAATGCCACGTACTCTTTAACAGTATTGCGTACCCCCATAATAGGATTATTAGGTGTTCTTATAGCTGCGGGTGTCAGACAACATATTCAGAATGCCATTCTTGTAGACACTATAATCCAGTACTACAAGGAGTGCCAGGGCAAACCTAATAGGTTCAAGCTAAAAAGCCAATTCATCCCCCCAGGCAACTATGGTTCTATTGGAAGCTAAATTAGAACGATTTGGGCTGCCACAGTACAGATTGCCAGTAAGAGTAGACAGTAAGAGTAGACACTCCATCAACCTCAGTAAGGCCGAATGTCTTGCCTTAAAGTGCGTGAAAACTAATAACATTATAATAAAGCCTGCAGATAAAGCCGGTGCACTATGGTGAACTATGCGACAACTATAATAACATTATAATATCTGCAGGCTTTATTATAATGTTATTCGTTACTCTTACTGGCAATCTGTACTGTGGCAGCCCAAATCGTTCTAATTTAGCTTTCAATAGAACCATAGTTGCCTGGGGGGATGAATTGGCTTTTTAGCTTGAACCTATTAGGTTTGCCCTGGCACTTCTTTTTTGCTTCCCTTTAACAGAGAAAAACTGCTTAAGTTTAATTCTTCTTTCAAGTTTTAAAAGTTCCACATCACAAAAACGCCCAAACATATACGAATCTGCAGTTAGATCAAAACATGATACCAAAAATTTAATTAATATGCCTACTACATATGCATAAAGCAATTTTGCCAGAACATGTCACCTTGAACCCACTATTAATGTCAATGTGGGAACTTTGGCAAAGACTAAGTAAAATATATAACCTAAACCCTCACTCATCAACATTTCTACCTATAATCGGAAACTTAGATTTCTTGAATGGGGACATAACACGTCCATATACAGACTGGGAGAGTGCAGGAATTACACAAATTAGACAATTACTAGGGCCAAATAGAGAGAGAATGCTTACCCATCAAG
This sequence comes from Gastrophryne carolinensis, assembly GCA_027917425.1. Classification (NCBI taxonomy): domain Eukaryota; kingdom Metazoa; phylum Chordata; class Amphibia; order Anura; family Microhylidae; genus Gastrophryne; species Gastrophryne carolinensis. Next base: position 28,344,794 of record CM051237.1, read on the forward strand.
AGCTACAAGAAAAATACCCATTTATGGCTTTGCAAACCTTTGCATTTCAAATAGCATCATATGTAAAAAAAACTTAAACTTACAAGAATATAAGATCTAATAATGGAAAAGTATTGTCTACCCCAGCGTTGTTAACTTTAACCCAACTCATGTATTCCAGTGCGCTTATTTCTGTATGTGTACTACTCATTCTATGCAAAATAAAATAAAATTCTCTAATAAGGACTGGCATAACTAGAACTACATACGAAGAAAGCAACACAGGCATGACTAAATGGTGTACTTGTTTCCCAGAACTAAAAATTGATGATTTAATTAAACTGTACAAGTATTCCTGGACGACCTTACAGGCCTACTCATACAGGGAAATGCTCCCCAGATTATACCATTACAATTATGTATCACCAGTTAGATCAGTACAGATGGGATTGTCGGACTCAGAACAATGTAAAAAATGTGGGGAAGAAGGGGTGAATGTGGGAATGTCCGATCATGAAACAATTTTGGAGAACGATACACAGATACATGACAACTAAACTGATAAACTACCTCCCTCTAACCCCAAGGTGGGCAATATTTGGCTCAACAGAATCAGCCGACCTGAGAGTAGACGGTGGTACTAAAAGGCTATTACTGATTGTATCAGCAGTAGCAAAAAAAAAAAAAAATGATTCTCCAAAATTGAATTCATACTAATCCTCCCTCCTTCAGACATTTTATGGACAAACTACAACAGGTTTTTAAATTCAACTGGGCTGACTCAATATTGGATAAAGAAAAAAAAAAAACCAACTTCTTTAAAATGTGGGAAAACTTTATTGACATTTACAGGTAGAAATCAAACACAAACTGTGTACCAAACATTTAGGGACACCACATGGTATCTTACAAGAGTAATAAAAGGAGATCACCCAGTGGATCTGTCTGATAGGGATGATTGTGGGATGTTGCGGCCTTCACCTTGATGGGATCACATTCACCGGGACAATTAGACGCACACAGCAATAATACAGGTAATTTAGATGAATGACGCTAATCCATCTCATGGCAAAAGGTGATAATGCTCTGTTTTCTCTTCACGTCAAACCTTTTCTCTTTTTTTTTTTTTGTTGATCACCAATAAGATTGTACCAAAGCTACCTTATGTACATTGTATTTATATTGAAAACTCAATAAAAATAATAATAAAAGTTCCACATCACATTTAAACAAGCCAGAATACACATAATTGTCTCAGAGCTTACTGAATATGTGCACTTACTTTGCTATTCCATTCATGTCAACTTTAATAAACTATAAAATTAGTTTTGTGGTTTCAATTGTATTCCCAGCTTGTAAAATAAAACTTTAACACCCCCTCTTTTTTATTTCCTCCAGATGGAAGATACAGTCATACAGATTTACATTTTGCTAGCTCTCCAGCTGGAAAAAGAGAAGCTGCCACTACTGCATTGTCTACAGGAGACTGGGCTTCCCTAAACTCCAATTCATCTTCTGATCCCGCTACACAGAAGGAATGTTTTCCTGATTACTCACATCCTATGATTCATCATAGAGCTCCTGGACATTCTGAGAAGCCATATTCATGTTCTGAATGTGGGAAATGTTTTACCTTTAAATCAGATCTTCTCAGCCATGAAATAATTCATACAGGGGCGAAACCATATCCATGTCCCGAATGTGGGACTTCTTTTAATTGGAGATCAGAACTTATCACACATAAAAGAATTCACACGGGGGAGAGGCCATATTCATGTTCTGAATGCAAGAAATGTTTTACGCGGAAATCACACCTTAATCTACATAAAAGAGTCCATACAGGAGAGAAGCCATTTTCATGTTCTAAATGTGGGAAAGGTTTCACTAGTACATCAGGTCTCCTCATCCATAAAAGAGTTCATACAGGAGAGGTTCCAGAATGTGTAAAAGGTCTTTCTTTAAAATCTGATTTGATCAGACACAAAAGTCTATATACAGGGGAGAAGCCATATCCATGTTCTGAATGGGGGAAAGGTTTTACTGAGACAAAACCGCTTATTGTCTATGAAGAAGTTCATAGAGAAGAGGGGTCCTGTACATGTTCTGAATGTGGGGAATGTTTTGCATGTAAATCAGATCTTCTTACCCATGAAAGAGTTCACACAGGAGAGAAACCATATTCATGTTCTGAATGTGGCAAATGTTTTACTTTGATATCACAGTTTAACAGGCATAAAAGAGTTCACACTCTGGTGAAGTCCTATACATGTTCTGAATGTGGGATATGTTTTACGTGGAAATCAGAACTTATCACGCATAGAAGAATCCATACAGGAGAGAAGCCATATTCATGTTCTGAATGCGAGAAAAGCTTTACTCGGAAATCACACCTTAGCACGCATCAGAGGATTCATACAGGAGATAAGCCTTTTTCTTGTACTGCATGTGAGAAACGTTTCCCTTATAAATCAGATCTTATCATCCATGAAAGATACCATACAGGTGAAAGGCTGTATTCATGTTCTCAATGTGGGAAAAAATTTTCCCACAAATCATCTTTTATGGTTCATGAAAGAATTCATACAGGGGAGAAGCCATTTTCATGTTCTGAATGTGGGGAAAATTTTACTTGGAAATCCCAGCTTATCAGACACGAAAGAGTTCATACAAGTGAAAATTAATGTTGGTTTAAATGTCTATTACATGATTATCTTCCTCCTAGATAACTAATATATAGGAAAGGTCCTTTTCTGAGTCACATTTGGGTCATGCTCCATTGCAACACCTGCCCGACACTTCTTCTATGCATTGCAGAACTTCTGGATGGATATCCTGCAGTCACTAGGCTACTAAATAATGTATCATCTGGTGATGTGATCTCAATAGCTTTCTGCACTTGTCTAGATTATAACATTTAGTTTTAAAATTCATAGACTTGTTGTCATTTCCACATGTTTTGTTTTACTTTTTCATGTAAGCACGTGCCTGCCAAAGTAAATTCCTTGTATATGTGTGTGTACCTGATGAATAAAAGTGATTATGAATGGTGTAAGTGTAGCGAATAAAAGAAAAAAACAGCTCACCAATATAGTATAACAGTCCTAATGCATGCCAGGCATTCCACCTATCACGACTGAAGCCAGAATCCAGATAAAATTCCTTACTTTATCCAATCCAAATGATAAAAGGCCTCACAGGTGGCAAAAGTACAAGGATCACATGTAGTATATGAGTACGCGTTTCAGAGACAAGCTCCTTAATCATGCATATCCTCTTTACTAAAACATACTCCATATAAAGTGTGATAAGGAGCCACACCCGGAGAACCAACACGCCCAGCAAGCCCACCACCAGATGAAACAGCCAATCATATATTGCCTTGTCTGTGAGCTCTCCCCACCCTATAGGGAAGGGAAAGGAAAGGAGAGGACACGGACAGAGGGAGCAAATCTGTCAGCGTGCCGCCACTCATACTACGGGACATTTTGTAATTGTAGCGGATATCCTGAACTTTTAACCCAGGACTCTTTTATCACAGGTAACAGTAATAATCTTTGTCAGGATAAAACAACTAATGCCAGTTGCTGGATATCTGAAAATCAGGTCACACAATTTAAGAGATCCCCCTACACTCAAAATCCCCCACCCTATCTAGACATTGAGGCAATTTTCAGCTTCTCTGTTTTCTTAAGAACAGTTGATGTATACAATCTATATCTGTCTGCAAGTGTGTCTTAAAGTTTTCTATTCTGAAGTAAATTATGATCCTTCTTTATTATTCTGTGGAAGGTACAGTCCAGGTAATGGCAATAATAAGGTAGCAAGGATCTCATCTGAAGTCTGTCCCAATTGCCTCTCCTCCATTTCCTGCAGCACGCTGTAGATGCTGTTGCAGAGCTTCAAACTTTGCATTCAAATATGGGTGAATGGCCTCCCCTGCATCTCAACGCTCCCAGCAAGAGCGAGCCTGGCAAGTTCGACCACTGTGTTATGTCAACACACTTACGCTCGGAGTACCGAGTGGTGTGGTTGTGGAAGAATGCAATTGAAAGGAGACGCAAACTTTGGAGACCTGCTACAGCATCTACAGGAAGGCACTTGGGACAGGCATCAGTCAAGCTCATTGCTGCCCTGGGTTTGCCATTGCCTGGAATGTCCCATTAAATTGACATGATTTATAGTGACTGTTAGAGACCTCAGACCTGGATTGGGAAAGTGAGAATTGTATTCCGAGCCATTTTAGTTACCTTACTAGCCACAGGGAGTATCAGGCCTCCTCCACTCAACAAGAAGGAATCACATAGGGATTATCTGGAGTCAAGCTGATTTAGGCTGTCAAGAAGGATTCTGGGTTTTCCTCCCTAATGACTTGCAATGTATAATAACACAGATTTTCCCCTGCCCAAACCACATCTATATCAAATAAGGACAGGTGTAGATCTGCGTTATACATATCGGATGGTATAAACTTCACATGTGACCTATATGGGGGCAGGGTTTGGCATAAGATGTAGCACATAAATTCAGGTTAATGAATTTGTGTGATGTCTTGATTAAAGGGATTCTACAGGTAAGATTCAAACTTCCACCATCATGCAATTCATATGCATAAGACTATAGGTGAGTATGTGATGTTAATAGTGTTTGCCCATAAAAGGACTTTAAGGATCGGAGGTCCTGAAGCTTGTTGATGTTGTAGAGATGGGATGAATTCAATGTTTTATCTGCTCACCATGTTTTTCTCTTCCAGCAAATAAAATATGGACTTTTTGAGGTATATTCCTGCTGGACATCTTTTGTTTATTGCTGTATAGGAAGTGACCACTTTCATCTGTGCGGGAGTTGGGCAGTCTAGGTTGACAGCAGGATTGAGGAGCTTGTACCTGAATTACAGTGACACCCCCAAGCTAGGGGACAATCTCTAAAACATAAGCTGGTCTTGAAGATTTAGGTGCAGAATACCTGAGGGAGGTGGCCATACGTGTCAGGGCTCCTTAATTTCAGACATTTGTGGTGGTCTATGTCTGATTTGCTGTATGTCCCAAAGGGCAAACAAGAGAGAGCCTCCGTGGTTAGTAAACTAGGTTAATTTATGGCTTGTGGTGGACCCATAGTGTTGGTCACAGTTCTGGGGTTATGTGTGGGAGTCCCGACTGTCGCCATCATTCTCAGATGGGGAAGTTTTCTAAGCCCCAGTTGGGTACTCATGGAAGTTCCCCCGAGTGTCTCAGGTGAGAGTCGCAATGGCTCTGGCCACTCTGGAGCAGCCTGTAATGGGGCTGGTTGCTCAACTCAAGTTAGCCTCGTCACCAGTTGAATGGTGAAATGTTTAGCCAACCATCGCCATGTTAGAAAGAAGACTCCATTTATATGCTATACTTTGATATTAAACTTAAGTTATATAGATATACATGTGATATGTTAAGTTCTGGGCATAAAGCCAAAAGACGTTTTAGTGCCTAGGAATGTCCTGCTCTCAGTGATTTATCTAGATGTAGGTCATGGGAATTCCTTGAGCTCCTTTATCAGTAGACATATAGGAAACTTGCTCACGCAGGAACCACAAGATTTATTGCCAGGTTTCTGTGTGAAGGTTTTAGTTATGCCGCATAGGTGGGGGCTAAGTGCTCTTTCTTGACATGCTCTATAAATACAAGAGATGATTTCTAATAAACCAGATCATGATTTGAACTGTACTTTGCATAAGCTTCATAGTCCTAGCCAAGTGTGATCTCCGGCAGCTGAAAGACTCAACGATAAAGGTTGGGCGAGAGAGGCCTGGTAGACCTAAAGAGGGGTTTGGTACCCCAACACCAGCCAGACCCCCTTTGCTGGGGATAGATCTAGATGTGAGGAAGCCATAGGCTAAGTCTACCAAGGGGAGGCTTCCTGGGAACAATCAGGTGGGTGTCAGATCCTCATGTGTGGTTGTCAGTGTAAGTGTTGGGTTCTATGGGAAAGTCTCTGTGGGCTAAGTCCTGCATCAGGCCTATCCAAGAACACACACTGATAAGTTTGAAAAGCTCTCTTCCAGACCTAGGCAGGGCCTTAACAGATTAAAACAGAGGGGCTACATGGGTCTTGCCCCCAGGAGCTGCTGGTTCTGTCCTTAGGAGTGTAAGGGTTTTTATGTCTCTGTATAAACCAGGGGATCCCAACCCTTTTTTCTTAAGTACCACTTTCGATTTTCCAGTTATATCAAGTAGCTTCTGCATGGTGCGTATCACCAAAAACTGAGATAAAACAAACACCAAACAGCCTATTAAAATCATTCTATAGCGTAAGAAAAAAAAAGTTACCTTTAATCCCCTGCAGACGATCACTGCTAGTTTTGCGGTCTAGCGCTTAAAGAGGAACATCGGAGGCCCTAGAGTCTAAAAGACTCCTGGGCCGTCCAAGTTCCTGGCCTTGGGCCTTCCCGAACTGGGATGCCCCACAGTCCGGCCTTTCTGAATGAGTGGCGTGGGCATGCCACGGCTGCAAGGTGAGATGGGGATGTGGCTGCTGGCCACACTCGGCTCTCTTTGGCACCGCTGGGGTACTTAGCTGTCAGCGACACCAAAGGAAGCCAAGTGACAGCGGGCATGCCGAGTCTGCGCCATGGGAGTGAAAGGAAGGTGAGTATACAGGGGGGGATACATACAAAGGGGCATTCCAATTCGGGATGCGGCCGCACGGTGGATCGACGAGAAAGTGAAAATCCTGTGTGTTGTTCCTCTGTAACTGATAAGACTATCCAGACCCCAACCACTTGTCTAATTCCTCTTTTATCAACAATGGCTCATGACTGCTCCACACCATGCCATAGTTCCATTGATGAATGGCGCTAAGCAGTCCACAATCAGAGGCGGATGAGCATGGCAGCAGCAGACAAGCACAGTGGGCAGCGAGGGACCTGGATGGGGTCTCAGACCACCAAACTTGTAGTGATGGTCTGCGGGGGATTAAGGTGAGTATAGAGGGTTTTTTCTTTGAATATAAAATTACTTTAAAGGGAATGAAACACATAACAAATTAATAGCTTTCATCACCTTTTGGAGTAGTTTGGTACTTATGGAGCAAATCATGCTTGGGTAAGGGTAAATGGCAGCAGGACAGATTGGGATACAGGTCCGCCCGCAGCCTTGTTCAGTACACCCTGATAGGATCTTGAGTACCTGTGGTGCCAGTACCACTGGTTGGGAACCCCTGGTCTAGACCTATGTCATTGGTCAGAGGTTCTGCTAGTGTCCAGTAGGGCAGTGCTACCCTGGTATGTTAGAACAACTCGAGACAGAGGAGGTGTATCAGTCTTGCCCAGAGGTGCTGCTTGTTCTGCCCCTAAGAGTGTAAGCAACTTTGGGTTTCCATCTAGACCTATGTCATAGGCAATTTTGTTAGTGGATGTTGGCGCAGACAGCAGAAGCCTCTGGGGTTTTAGACATAGACTAAGGTAGTTTGCAGGCAGATTTTCCACTGCTGGAAGTTTCTAAATGTGGCCAGGATTCAAACAAGGAACAGCAGGAAGAAAAAGCCCATACAGAATGGTGTGAATTTACTTGCAGCACACATGGGATTATGGTTATGTCATGTTCACCTCCTTCTTCTCTTGGATACAGAGAACCTAGTGTGGTCAGCCTGGTGTGTGGCTTAGACTTCATGGGGTGCCCTGCCACACATTGTGCTCACAAGGCACAGCATCCTTTCTACTCCCTATATGGATTGTGTAGCTGGGGAAACTTGAGGAGAAGGGTTTCCTGGTATCATAAAAATTACTGTGTGCCAAGATCAGGTCCCACGAAATCCAGGCCTGTCCACTATTCACAGGTGCACTCCACCACCCTTCTCTAGGATGGTTGGCTGCCCCTCACATCAGTCACAGTGAATGGCCAAATCCAACCCATTGCCTGCACACCCCCTGAAGCTGCAGGGCACTTTATAAACCTGAGAACATTGCCTGAGAACTAAAAATTCAGTTTAATCTATTTAAGATGCCCCTCCCTGTTATTGCCCTTTGAGCCACTACAATTGTTTTTGTACCCAAACACCCTTCTCAATGGCTCCCAAAACAGCAATGACTAAAAAAAGGGAGCCATTGTTAACTCTTGGTCTCCAGAAGCCGATGTTGTTTTCCCAGCTCTAGAAGAGGCTTCTGACCTAACCTGCCATCTGTCTACCCAGATCAGCCACTCCTTTTTTTAGAATGAGAGTAGGAGCAGGAGCAGTACTTCTTCATAGACATTTGGGTAAGTTCAGGGCAGGCATTTGGGGGGAGGCAAATTGGGCAATGGCCGAGGGCCTCATTTGTCGGGCCATGCAACATCAGACTTGCAACTGTGGGCCCCTAAAACTGCTCACCAAGACCCACTGCTGCATTAATAGGGTTAGGGCAACACGCTGGCACTGGCAGCTGGAGGGGGTCCCAATCTGAGGTTGCAGACCAGAATCAGTGGCTGTGGTGGGCCCAAAACAACAGCAGGGCCAGAAAAGAGCAGCCCTAAGCCCAGTCACCTCAAGCTATTTGTTTCTTTGAGGAGCACTGATGCTGGACCTGTGGAAGGCAGCCCCAAGGCTAAGGACCAGCAAGGATCCCATAGCCCTAAGGCTTATGCCGGTCTAGGTGGCCAGTTTTATAGCATGGCAGCACAAGAACAGCAATTGGAAAGCAAAAAGAGTGTTGCAAAATGGGCCAAACAGCTACTAATAAACAGGCCTGTGGGATACAGACTGGTAGAACGGCCAGCAAAGCATTGGTGGTTCAGTGGTGGTTTTCGCCTGCCACGCGGGAGGACCGGGTTCGATTCCCAGCCAATGCAACCTCTTTTATGCTTACGACACCCTTAGCCATAGAGCACCTGCCAATCAGGCTGCTGGGCAGGGGCTGCTTATCCACCCTCATGCTAAGAACACCAATCATGGGCTACAATAATATAGGCGAGTGTTTTTAGTAAATAAAAGTTTATTTCAGTCAGACATACACTCACACACACACACACACACACACACACACACACACACACACAAAAAAACAAAGATGACATGCAAAGACCAATGACAAGTAACAGTAAAGCGGGCAGAGCTGACACCTGTCTCATTGTCTACCCTGCACTACAAGAAAAGAAGGATATGGGACAGGTATCAGGTAAGTTACTTGTTGCCTTTTTATTGCCATTAAGTTTACCAAACCTTTAAAATGGTTGTTTTGGACCTTTCTAACGTTAGATGACTGACAACCCATTCAACGGAGATGGTCATTAGAAAATGATAACTGATACTTGGTTGGGGACGTCTGTAGGAGGGTTAATGCACACTGAAAATAGGTAATGGTGACAGGGTGCTTGACCCAGGGCAGTCTCCAGCCCTAAGATAACTCAGCATAAAGGGTAGAGGATCCGCAATCCTTAAAAGTCCATGCTTTATTAAATATATCTTAAAAACATATCCATATAACAGTCATTGAAACAGGCATAAAATCAGTGATTACCAGACCCAGGCAGATGAAACGGTGACAGAATGCTGTGACACGTTTCAGACACTATGGGTCCTTAATCATATATAAGTATCCTATATAGACAGTGCATATAAATAATAAAAGTTAACTTACCCCGTGACACCTGCTCCTCCAACCGCGTCCTTCTCCCGAGGCCGGATGGCGTCACCGCTGGCGAGAGACCGCAACCGCCAATCCGGAGCTGGACCAAGCGAGCCAATCAGAAGAGAGAAGACTCACATGATTGACCCGGGCCCGCCCAAGGAGGAAGCGGCTGTCCGGCAACGGAGGGGATCTGAGCCGCTGTCTGCTGGCAGAAGAGCTAGCAAAGAGCAGCGAAGGCCATAGGAAAGGCAAGGGGAGGAGCAGGCCATCAGGGAATCATAAATGTGGAATAACAATAAAAAATACAATTCTGTGAAGTACTCACCTGTAGAATTGGTATTATACGTATACAGTACGTCCTGCTCCAGATATAATACTTACACTTGGGTTATACTCCGCCAGATGGCGCTGTGCACTGCAGACATGCAAAAACAGGCTCCTCCCGGCCCTTCATATACCCAGGGACCTCCCACAAATCCCCAGCATTGAAAAGCAGTGAACAAGAAACCGGGAGAATTTAACCACCGAAAACTGGTAACAACAACAATGGCAACAATCACCATACAGGGGATCCAGAATAATGCAAAAACCAGGGTGGGGTGGAGCAGGACGTACTGTATACGTATAATACCAATTCTACAGGTGAGTACTTCACAGAATTGTATTATTCTAAGTATACAGTACGTCCTGCTCCAGATATAATACTTACACTTGGGACATCCAAAAGCAGTGTCCATAAAAGTAGGGTGGGATCCCCAACAAAAAGGCAACGGCACGCAGCTTAAACTACTGCCGCCTGCAAAACCTTGCGGCCAAACACAGCATCAGCTGAGGCCCGAACATCAACCTTGTAAAACTTTGAAAAGGTGTGAACAGAAGACCAAGTAGCGGCCTTACAAACTTGTTCAACAGAAGCCTGGTGCTGGAAGGCCCAGGAGGCCCCAATAGCAGGAGTAGAATGAGCAGTAAGACGGAAGGGAGGACTCTTCCCCTTAGCAGAATAGGCCTGAATCACAGCCTGACGGATCCATTTGCTGATAGTAGACTTAGCAGGAGCCAAACCCTTCCTAGGCCCAGAAGGCACAACGAAGAGAGCATCAGTCTTCCTGAAAGCCGCAGTGACAACCAGGTAATACTTCAAGCACCTGACCACATCCAAGGAATGCAGAACCCTTTCCTTGTCATTACTAGGATTGGGACACAATGAAGGAAGAACAATGTCCTGATTCAAATGAAAAGCAGACACAACCTTAGGCAGAAAATCTGGCTTGAAGCGGAACACCACCTTGTCCTGGTGTCTCTCATAGTACGGAGGCTGAATGGATTGAGCAGCCAGCTCCGACAAACGCCTAACCGAAGTTATAGCCACCAAAAAGACAACCTTGAGAGTAAGCACAGCCAGAGCAGCATCGTGAATAGGCTCAAAGGGAGCAACCTGCAAGGCAGATAAAACCAAGTTTAAGTCCCAAACGGGGACCACAGGTTTACGAGGGGGACGCGCATGAGTGACCCCCTGAAAGAAGGTCTTAACCAAATGATGTTGAGCAAAGGACTTCTGAAAGAAGACAGACAGGGCAGAAACCTGACCCTTCAGAGTACTGCGTTTTAGACCTAACTCCAAACCATGCTGTAAGAACTCCAGAACCCTAGGGACAGAGAACTCCCTACAGGGAAGAGACCTAGACTCACACCAGTCAATGTAGGTACGCCATACTCTATAATAGATAGCAGCAGAAGTCTTCTTCCTAGCCTGCACCATAGTACCTACCACAGAGGCAGACAAACCCTTCTCCATCAAGATGGAGGTTTCAGCAGCCAGGCCGTCAAAGCCAGCGTTTGTAAATTGGGATGGTGTAGGGAGCCATGAGTTAGCAGATCTGGCACCCCTGGCAGATCGTACTGGTCTACTGCCATTTGAACCACGTCTGCGAACCACACTCTTCTTGGCAACCTGGGGGCCACTAGAATCACAGGCACCCCCTCCAGAGCAATCTTGCGCAGAACCCTGCCTAGAAGGAGGAATGGTGGAAATACATACAGGAGCCGAAACTCCTTCCATGACATGGACAGGGCATCCGTGGCCAAGGCCAGAGGATCCTGAGACAGGGACACGAAGGCCAGGAGCTTGTGGTTGTGACGGGACGCACACAGGTCCACATCCGGTAGACCCCAACGGTGACACAGGGACTGGAATACCCTGTTGCAGAGGGACCACTCTCCCTGATGGGACGTCCCCCTGCTCAGAGCATCTGCAAGCAGATTCTCCGCCCCCGGAATGTAAACAGCCGAAATGCATTGTACATTGGCCTCAGCCCATGTCAGAATCTGAGACACCTCCCGGAGGGCACCCTTGCTCCGGGTCCCTCCCTGATGGTTGATGTAGGCAACCGCCGTCCTGTTGTCTGAGCGTACCTGGACCGACAGACCCTTCAGGTGTTGGGTCAACCGCTCCAGTACCAACCGGACTGCCCGCAATTCCAGAATGTTGATGGGTAAATGGGCCTCCTGAGGACCCCACGTCCCCTGGAAGCGCAGGGACTTCCAGAATCCCCCCCAACCTGACAGACTGGCATCCATTGTGACTGTCTCCCAGGAAGGGGCCAGAAAGACCTGCCCCCTATCAAGTTCCCGAGGTCCAGCCACCACGCAAGGGACCGTCTGACCGAGGGGGGAAGCACACAGACCCCGTCCAAGGACGCTGGGTTCTTGTCCCATACTGACAGAAGGTGAAGCTGCAGAGGTCTCAAATGGAACTGAGCAAATGGCACCGCCTCGAAGATCGCCACCATCAGGCCCACCAGCTGCATTCCCTGCCTGATGGAAGGCTGTGGGCACGAGAGCAGGAACCTGGCCTGTGCAGCCAGAGCTTCTGTTGAGGAAGGAATATCCGTGACTGAACCGTATCCAGAATCATTCCCAGGAACGGAGTCACCGAGGAGGGGGACAGAGAGGACTTGGGGTAATTGATCACCCAGCCGAAGGACTCCAGGGTGAACACTACCAGCTGAGTGTCCAACTCTGCCAGCCGGAGAGACCGAGAGGTGATGAGTATATCGTCCAGGTAGGGCAGCACGCGTATGCCCCTTAGCCTTATCAGGGACATCACCCCCGCCAGCACCTTGGTGAACACCCTGGGAGCTGACGTGAGGCCGAATGGCAAGGCCACAAATTGGTAATGCTGATCTTTCAGTGCAAATCTGAGAAACCTTTGGTGTCCTGAAAACACCGGGACGTGAAGGTAAGCATCCTTGATGTCTACTGACGTCATGAAGTCCCCTGGGCGCAGGGAGCCAATGGCCGAGCGCAGAGTTTCCATGCGAAAGTGCCTGTTCTTGACAAATTTGTTGAGGATTTTTAAATCCAGAATGGGCCTGACTGACCCATCCTTCTTGGGACCTTGCAAATGACCCCTAGATCCAGGAGACCCTGCACGGCCAGCCACAAGACCTGAGCTGAGGCCAGGTCTTGAGGAATTTGGGACCCAATGAATCTGGTGGGGGGCCTTACAGCAAATTCTATCTTGTAGCCGGAGGACACTACTTCCTGAGACGTGGCGCCTCCAGACATGCTCGAAGTGCTGCAGATGTCCCCCCACCCTGACGGGCGAGGCGCCCCCTCATGCCTGAGGGGTCTTGGGAGGGGCTTTGGACTTGGGCCCCCAGGGGGAACTGGGACGGCGTCCTCTATTCCTGTGCCAGGAATCTGCGCGGGACCCAGCAAAGGACACCCCTTTTCCCTGTTTAGCCCCACGGTAGGGGATTGAAGGGGTGCCCTGGCCTCGAAAGGGCCGAATCTGCCGCCTGCGCTGGGGCAACTTGCCTCCTTTGGCGAAGGCGCAGCCCCTTAAATGGAAGCCCAGTAAGGGCTTTCTTAGCGGCATTGTGAGCAGCCCACTGTCGCAACCAAACCGCGCTGCGTATAGCTACCGCCAGGGCAGAGGATCTGGCACACATCCTTATAGCATCGTCCGATGCAGACAGGATAAAGTTTACAAACACATCACAGTTAGACAGTGCATTGACAGTATCAGGTGGCAACTCATCTGTGCCATCAAGTGCATTCCTGACCAGGGCCCTGAGCGCTACTGCCGTAATGGCTAAGGCACAAACCGGGCGCAGGGTCGCTCCCCCAAATGCAAAGGCATGGCATGCCAATTGATCAATACATCGGTCCTCAGAGTCCCATAGCGTAGTAGTGACGGGAGAGTGCATAATAGAGGTGTTGGACAACCCTAGAATAGGAGCATCGACCTCGGGGGGCGATGACCAGCACTTAACCAAGTCAGCCGGGAAGGGATACTTTCTATCCACACTCTTAGGGATCCCAGGCAGTCTGCTGGGATGTTCCCATTCTTTAAGCACGAGGCTATTGAAATGGGTTTGCTCGGGAAATTCCGGACGAGCCTTAGCAGTATGAAAAAGCTCACCCCTTTGCCTGGGAGTCGCAACAGGGGGAGAGATGGACAAAACTTCAAATATCTGAACCAGCAGTCCGTCAATATCATCCGAGGTCCAGTGCTCAGAACTAGACTCGTCATGACCCCTTGACTCCTCGTCATATGACCCAGAGAACAGCTCCCCTTCGTCCGAGGGGGGGTGGCCGTAAGGCTGCAACAAGTCATCAGATTCCATAGGGAAAAGAGCAGAATCCGGGGTTAAATGCCACCTCTTAGCGGTGGCCTTACGCGCTAAAGAGCTAGCAAGCAATCTTTCAACACCGCCCAGTCTAGTAGCCACATCAGGATGAGAATCCCCGCTTGTATTGGGGGTTAGACTCAGGCTTGGGGGAGTAGGTGAAGTGAGGCGAGGTGCAGGCCCAGCCACTGAAGAGGCGGGAAGAACCGATAACGCCTGCTGTGCACAAGGAACACAGACCCGTGCATTGTCACCACTGCTAGGTAAGACCCCACAAGCTACACACAGCCGGGCTTGTCCCGAAGGAACCCCGTTCACAATATCCTGGGACGCCTCCATATGGTGATTTTATCGGCACAATAGGCCAGTAGGGATTGACGCTGTAAGCTACCATGGATGCCCCAATAACCCCCGGGGAAGTGGGAGTAAATTTAATTTCTCAACGGGGAGATACACCGGGCCGGGAGAAGCCACCGGAATTCACAGTCTGAAAGACATAAGAGGAACAGGAATGTCAGAGCCATGCGCAAGGTGTAATAAAGGTAATATAAAGGTAGTATAAAGGTAATATAAGGTCGCCCGCGAGGGCACTTACAGGCAGAGGGAGGCGGGCGGTCTTCACTGTGACGTGGCGCGAGCGCGTCAAGCCAGGGCCCCAAACCCCCCCTGGGAGAGCGCGAAGCTCCAAAAACGCGTAGCCAATAGAGAAAACAGGGCAGTGACGCCTGAAGGAATTGATCGAGTGGATTACCGAAGCAAAGCCACTACAGGCTAAGAAAGAGACGCCGCAGCATCAGCAAAGCCACCGCCGCCCGTGCAGTACAACCATATAGGAAGGGCGCGGCGGCTACCAATACAAGTAAAAAGTACACAGCGCGGCTCTGACACCCATTCCCAGTCAAACGCGAAACTAAGGCCATAAGCGTGTAATAGGGTACACTGAGGCCACCATACTCACAAACCCCTCCCCCCCTTTCTTTCCCCCCGGGCTAGGGGGGGAACGAGGGAGGATGGCGACCCTTTACACAGGGTCCACCGCTACACGGGGCGCGGGGCATCCCTTAACCCCTTAAGTGCCAAGCACGTAACACCTACGTGCTGGCTTGGCTGGGCCTTAAGTGCCAAGCCCGTAGGTGTTACGTGCTTGACTTTCCTCGCTTCTAGTTTAAAAAATAAAAATCAAAAATACTCACCTGACCCCTTGTTGGATCCGGCCGGGTCTCCTCTTTAATTTGGTGCCATCCGATCCCCCGTGGGGGGTCGGATGGCTCCAGGAGAGCCCCCGGAATAGGCCGCCCCCCCCCCCCCGCTTCTGCAGCAGCAGCTGCTAACTGTAAAAAAAAATAAAAAATAAAAATGACATTCACTTACCTGTGTGTGCGCTGGCTCCCGCTGTCCCTCCTCTTCACCTGGGGGGCCTCCGATCCCCCCCCAGGACTTACCGATCTTCAGGAGAGAGCCTGGGAGGCTCTCTCCTCTCTTCTTCACGATGGTGGCCGCCATCTTGCCTCTAAGCCCCGCCCCCTTGGGGGCGGGGCTTATTACGTCATCCCGGTCCCGATCACCGGCTTCAGCTTTCTCAGCTTCTCAGATGCCGGTGATCGGTGCCCTGGAAGGAGGTGACAGGAGATCCTCTGATCTCCTGCCTTCTCCTTCTCTGGATGCCGATCACAGGCATCTGTCAGCTGAGCGGCGAGGGACAAGAGCTTGCAATCGAAGGTAAGTACAGTTAAAAAAATTTTTTTTTTTTTGAATAAAATACTTTTTATTATTGTGTGGTGGTTTTTTTAACAGTTAACCCTTTGTGAGCTGGTAAGGGGTCCATGAGACCCCTTATACCAGTTCACAAGGCTGGGGGGGTGGCAAGTCACCTGCCCTAGCGGGTGGCTTGCCATTAACCCCCGCACCCCCATTACCTGCCTCCCCAAAGGCCAGGGGGGGGCAGAAGAGCCCGGGCCCACATAGGCTATGTGGGCTCGTAGGCTGCAGGGTGGGGGGGCCACCAAAGCTGGCCCCCCCACTCTGTGCCTACAAGCCCCCATAGCTGGTCCCGGGCTGGTTACTTTGGGTAAGGGGGACCCCACGTCATTTTTTTTTTTGGATTTTTAAGGGTTTTTAACCCTTAAAAATCCAAAAAAAAATGGGGTCCCCCTCCCCGGGAAGGGGGACCCTATGTCATTTTTTTTTTTTAATTAACCATTTGTCATCCAGCAGCTATAAAAGGCTTCTGGGCAGGAAAGGGTGTCTACCTATACATATGTGGTATCGCTGTAACCGGGAGAAATTGGGGTTTCTCACGCAATAAGATTTTATTGACAAACTTACATTTTTTATTACAAAAAAACTCTACAAATTGTAAAAAAATATATTTTTTTTAATTTTTTTCACACATTTCACCCAAAAATGTTGAGAATACACCTAAAAAATACAAACAAGACATTTCATGTTAAAGCCCAGACTCTGTTGAAAAAAACAATATATAATTTTCCTGGGAAATCCCTGGAAATCCTTTCAAAAATGACAGTTGAACATGTGTAGCGCGAAACAGTGAAACTCAGTCTGGCAACAGGGAGTGGCAAATGCTGCAGGTAGGCTGGCAGCGAAAGGGTTAAAGGCTCACCATCAGCCTAAACCACCTACCCTTTGGTGGGGGATTGTGGTGGAGCATGGCTCCGTTAAGCACGCATGGTGCTGCCTACCTTCACCCGACCAGCGCAGCCCAGGCTGGGAGGCACATCACAAATAGGACGGGTGGGAGTAGTCCAACAGGGCCGCAGGCTGTAATAGCCCCGCTCACCTGCGAGAGAGTGATACTTCATGTCTTCGCAGTCAGCACTGCAGAGAAATCTGGGGATTTATGGGAGGTCCCTGGGTATATGTAGGGCCGGGAGGAGCCTGTTTTTGCATGTCTGCAGTGCACAGCGCCATCTGGCGGAGGATAACCCAAGTGTAAGTATTATATCTGGAGCAGGATGTACTGTATACTTAGAATATAGATTTATCTGTAAGCTGTTTTATTTTTTTTATTACTTATATGTACTGTCTGTGGAGAAATGGCCCAGCTTCAGTTAGGAAATCTCACATATTCCCAGTCTGGAGCTCTTCTTTAAGCCCCTTGTTCTAAAGACAAATGCACAAGTATTTTAGCTATGCAGGAAGAGATAATTAGCATGTATATGTGAACAGCAGCAGAAGTTCACAGACCCCCTGTGATGCCGCTTTCCTGCCGATGGTCACATCTTAACTGGGAAGCTGCCAGCCAGTCTATAACTCACTGGACCCCTCGCTGTGAATTGCCACATGAAACAGGGACGCCACAGTCGGAGCGGCACCAATAGAATTCGGACCATAACTCCGCGTCTATGCGTCCTAGTACAGGATCAGAACCGGCTCACAAAACCGCATAAGGACATAGTAAATTGCGGTCATAGAAGCAAAGCAAAAGCCTTTAAACGGTCAGAATAAAAAGCCGATTTCAGGACTCATTGCGAGCGCGGTGTCCAGCCCGATAGTTTGGTACCGCTTACAAGGCCAGGTGACCCCCCTGCTGCGAGTTATAGCTTCTAAAGTGGGCGAAAGCCCACTTTAAAACAGTGGGAGGTGACATCCCTGCCCACAGAGGAGAGGGGGGCGGAGGACTCCCGAGGCATAAATAGGATGGTCTAAAGTCAGGTATTTGTCACTCAACTGGAGGGGGTTATGCAGCCAGCATACCGTGGGGTGTCCATCATCATCATAAGCTCTTGACACACCCCCTTGTGGGAGCTCCCCATCACTGCTACCCTGCAAACTGCATACTAAAGGTAACTGTTTATTGTTTTTCTGTGTGATGCACTCAATCCTGTAACCATCTCAAGAATAGCATATTTTGTTTATCACCTGTAACATTTCATACTACTTCATAGTTAAATGCTCGTTAACTCTGCCTAGTGTGCTCATAGCAATTAAAAAGTATATTTAATTTGAGCGGTCTGCTTTGCCTTAAACCAAGAATCGGTGTGTCCGAAGGCTGTGAGCCTGGTATCCCTGATAGGAGAGGGATCGGACAAAGGGTTTTTGGGAACGCGATCGGTGTGCACGGAGGTCCCTGGTTTGTAGTTGGGACCACGTGACCGCGGTTCCCTGACACTGTCTATTCAGGATCTTATCCATGATTAAGGACCCATAGTGTCCGAAATGCGTCAGAGGATTCTGTCACCATTTCACCTGCCTGGGTCTGGTAATTACTGATTTTATGACAATTCAATTACTGTTATATGGAGATGTTTTTTTAGATATATTTAATAAAGCTTGGACTTTTAAAGTGGACCAACACCCAGGATTTTGACTATCCTGGGTTTTGGTCAACTTCCCCGATCGGGGGTGCCCCGCTATGTGAAACCCCCCAAATCGCAGGATTCAACTCACCTCACCCCACTCCTATGGCGCATGCGGGGCCGCTCGTCCAATCAGCACGCTCGGAGCCGCTGAGCTATGTGCGTCTAAGCTCAGCGGCTCCGAGCACGCTGGTGGCCGCATGTCGCGCTTCCCTCTAACAGGCCATTCACAAATGGCCGGCGCGTGCCCGCGCCCTGCTAAAGAGAAGTGCGAGATGCGGCCCGCGCATGTGCCATTGGACCGGGAATCAGGTAAGGTTTGTGGGCGTCCTGGGGGGTTTCACACAGCGGGGCATCCCGATTTTGGATGCCCTGCGGGGAGGGATTGTATTGGCCCGGGAATCTTATAGATTCCCGGGCAGATCAGGCTGGGTGTTGGTCCACTTTAAGGAGTGCAGACCCTTTATGCTGACTTAGTTGGGGACCTCTGTCCTATGTGATGAGCAGTTATAGTTACATATATATTATATATGTAATAAGTAATACTATTATGCCATTCAGGCTCGACCCTCCACCCACTGCACAGTACTACCCTGTATGAACCTTTTCATGCCTGATACACTGTGATTTCTGGGTAAAAAATTTCCCACAATAGGCGCACGGATATGGTTTCTCCCCTGTATGAACTCTTTCATGGATCACGAGGTTTGATTTTTCAGAAAAAGATTTCCCACATTCCGAACACGAGTGTGGCTTCTCTCCTGTGTGAACCTTTGCGTGTCTAATGAGATCTGCTCTTTGGGCGAAACCTTTACCACACGTAGAACATGAATGTGACTTCTTCCCCGTATGAAATCGTTCATGTCTTATAAGATTTGCTTTTAGAGCAAAACATTTCCCGCATTCTGAACATGAATATGGCTTCTCTCCTGTGTGAACTCTCTCATGTCCGATAAGTTGTGATTTGAGAGTAAAACATTTCCCACATTCTGAACATGAATACGGCTTTTCTCCTCTATGAACTCTTTCATGGGTGAGAAGATAGGACTTCTGATTGAAGCATTTCCCGCATACAGAACATGAATATGGCTTCTCTCCTGTATGAACCTTGTTATGGTTGATGAGATATAATTTTTGAGCGAAACGTTTCCCACATTCGGGGCACGAATACGGCTTCTCTCCTGTGTGAATTCTTTCATGTTTGATGAGATCTGCTTTCTGAGCAAAACACTTCCCACATTCAGAACAAGAATATGGCTTCTCCCCTGTATGAATCCTTTCATGGGTGACAAGAAGCGATTTTCTGGTAAAACATTTGCCACAGTCAGAACATGAAAACGGCTTCTCTCCTGAATGAACTCTTCCATGGATCATCAGGTAGGATTTTTTAGAAAAACATTTTTCACATTCAGAACACGAATATGTTTTCTTAACGTCTCTAGAAACGTCAGGATGAGTAGAGGGGTAAGATGATAAATCTGAAAAGTACAGTGTGGCGTGGGGGAGTGAGGTCATCAGGTCCTCTGTAGACTCTACTGTGATGTCATTGTCTTCACTTTCACCATCCGGAGAGAGAGCGGCATGTTTCTCTGTATTATTCTGGCTGTATCTACCATCTGGAAAACAAAAGAAGAGAAACGGAGACTTAAAGGAGAGGAGAGGGGAGGAGTACAGGGGGCGGGTTATAGCTGTGCTTTGTACAGACAGAGCAGAGCTGGGGTCAGGAAAAGGTCAGCAGTCCCAGAATGCAGAGCAGCACAGTCAGAAGACACTTTCTGTTTGCAGACAGCCTGATGCTCCATGAGCCGCCATCTTGGATGTTTAAAGGCTCAGAGTATACACTAGGTGCAGATAGGATGATTTTTAATGTGAGCAATCTGTATGTACAGGGTGTGGGGAAACATATAAGATAGACTCTTATTCAGGGTGAAGGTCCGGATTAATGTGGGCAATCTGTATGTACAGGGTGTGGGAAACATACAAGATAGGCTCTTATTCAGGGTGAGGGTCTGGATTAATGTGAGCAATTTGTATGTACAGGGTGGGGGACATACAAGATAGACTCTTATTCAGGGTGAAGGTCTGGATTAATGTGGGCAATCTGTATGTACAGGGTGTGGGAAACATATAAGATAGGCTCTTATTCAGGGTGAAGGTCTGGATTAATGTGAGCAATCTGTATGTACAGGGTGGGGGAAACATACAAGATAGGCTCTTATTCAGGGTGAAGGTCTGGGTTAATGTGAGTAATCTGTATGTACAGGGTGTGGGAAACATATAAGATAGGCTCTTATTCAGGGTGAAGGTCTGGATTAATGTGAGCAATCTGTATGTACAGGGTGGGGGAAACATACAAGATAGGCTCTTATTCAGGGTGAAGGTCTGGATTAATGTGGGCAATCTGTATGTACAAGGTGTGGGAAACATATAAGATAGGCTCTTATTCAGGGTGAAGGTCTGGATTAATATGAGCAATCTGTATGTACAGGTTGGGGGACATACAAGATAGGCTCTTATTCGGGATGAAGGTCCGGATTAATGTGGGCAATCTGTATGTACGGGGGGGGGGGGGGGGGAAACATACAAGATAGGCTCTTATTCAGGGTGAGGGTCACGTTTAATGTTATAGGGTCCATCTAATTACACTTTCTAACCTCCTGCGTAAATCACAACTAAAATCTGAAATAAAACAACTGAAATCCAGGACATGGCAATCTGCTTCCCCCCCCCCACAACTCCAGTTGGGAATGCCCAATTAAAAAAAGGTTTGTCTCTCTTACAAGGGGCAGCGCAGAGGGTGGGGACATATAAATGTTGGGAGCCCTGCACCATTACTCACCTTCTTCCAGCAGCCAGACTGAGTTCCCACATGTGATCTCTTTAAATAACAACAGGACCCTCAAAACTGGATCTATGCATTTACCTAAATTCATGCCTCCCACGTGACCACCAGTGACCAATAGGGTTCGCCGAGCAGCCCATCATGCCTAAGACTGAAAAACGCCTCCTGGACCAGACCATAATTCAAAGGTTGGTGGAGGCCCCCTGTGCAGGGCAAGTAGTGGAGGCCCCAGGGATCGCACCCCTTGTGCCCCCTTTGTTAATATGGCCCTGACGATAATACAAAATTATTAATTATTATTTAAAAACAACCTATTATTCCAGCTGCCCCCCCCCCCCCCCCCCCCCGGGCATTGCCAGCCAATCATTCATACAATAGAGTCAGGAAATTGTATTGTATCGCTGTACAGAGAGTGTGTGTTTGTTTGTTGGTTTATTACTCACCTGAGCTGATCTGCAGAGGATCGTCCTGCTTCTTAATCTTCACAATAACTATTTCTTCCTCCTCGCTCTTCACATTTGTCACCGTAGTGTCTCCGGGGCCTGTGAATAAAGAGGAGCGGTGTGGACTGAATATAAAGGATGAATAGGAGAATCATGTCTATATAACAGGGGCGCTCAACCACTCCTTGGAAAGGTCCATTTAAAGACATGCGGTGAGAGGTAAAAGTCTGACGGGGGCCCAGCACAGGGGGGGGGGGGGCAGTTAGAAATCAGCGCACTGGGGGAGGGGCTATAGATTCTCCAGGCAAAACTAAAAAAGGTTGAATGCCCCTCCACTCCACACCAAAAATCCTATTGGGCACTGGGACCCCCCCCCCCTTCGAACCTTGCATTCTGTACAGGCCGTGTACAGGGGGGACTAGGCCCCAAAATACGGGCAATAATGTCTGGTAACAAGGATGGGGAGAGAGATGAATGGGAGAGAAGCTGTAAGGAAGAAGGAAGGATGAATAGACAGAACAGGGAGGACAGGGATGGATGGGGCAGAGCTGAGGGGACAGGGATGGATGGGGCAGAGCTGGGGTGACAGGGATGGATGGGGCAGAGCTGAGAGGACATGGATGGATGGGGCTGAGCTGGGGGGACATGGATGGATGGGGCAGAGCTGAGGGGACAGGGCTGGATGGGGCAGAGCTGAGGGGACAGGGATGGATGGGGCAGAGCTGAGGGGACAGGGATGGATGGGGCAGAGCTGAGGGGACAGGGATGGATGGGGCAGAGCTGGGGGGACATGGATGGATGGGGCTGAGCTGAGGGGACATGGATGGATGGGGCAGAGCTGAGAGGACAGGAATGGATGGGGCAGAGCTGGGGGGGGCATGGATGGATGGGGCTGAGCTGAGGGGACAGGGATGGATGGGGCTGAGCTGGGGTGACATGGATGGATGGGGCAGAGCTGAGGGGACAGGGATGGATGGGGCTGAGCTGGAGGGACAGGGATGGATGGGGCAGAGCTGAGGGGACAGGAATGGATGGGGCAGAGCTGGGGGGGGCATGGATGGATGGGGCTGAGCTGAGGGGACAGGGATGGATGGGGCTGAGCTGGGGTGACATGGATGGATGGGGCAGAGCTGAGGGGACAGGGATGGATGGGGCTGAGCTGGAGGGACAGGGATGGATGGGGCAGAGCTGAGGGGACAGGGATGGATGGGGCAGAGCTGAGGGGACAGGGATGGATGGGGCAGAGCTGAGGGGACAGGAATGGATGGGGCAGAGCTGGGGTGACAGGGATGGATGGGGCAGATCTGAGGGGACAGGGATGGATGGGACTGACCTGGGGGGACATGGATGGATGGGGCAGAGCTGAGGGGACAGGGATGGATGGGGTAGAGCTGAGGGGACAGGGATGGATGGGACTGAGCTGGGGGGACATGGATGGATGGGACTGAGCTGGGGTGACAGGGATGGATGGGGCTGAGCTGGGGGGACATGGATGGATGGGACTGAGCTGGGGTGACAGGGATGGATGGGGCTGAGCTGGGGTGACAGGGATGGATGGGGCAGAGATGAGGGGACAGGAATGGATGGGGCAGAGATGAGGGGACAGGGATGGATGGGGCTGAGCTGGGGTGACATGGATGGATGGGACTGAGCTGGGGTGACAGGGACGGATGGGGCAGAGCTGAGGGGACAGGGATGGATGGGGCTGAGCTGGGGTGACAGGGACGGATGGGGCAGAGCTGAGGGGACAGGGCTGGATGGGGCAGAGCTGAGGGGACAGGGCTGGATGGAGCATAGCTGAGGGGACAGGGATGGATGGGGCAGAGCTGAGGGGACAGGGATGGATGGGGCAGAGCTGAGGGGACAGGGATGGATGGGGCAGAGCTGAGGGGACAGGGATGGATGGGGCAGAGCTGAGGGGACATGGATGGATGGGGCAGAGCTGAGGGGACATGGATGGGGCAGGGCTGAGGGGACAGAGATGGATGGGGCAGAGCTGAGGGGACAGGGATGGATGGGGCAGAGCTGAGGGGACAGGGATGGATGAGGCAGAGCTGAGGGGACAGGGATGGATGAGGCAGAGCTGAGGGGACATGGATGGATAGAACTGAGCTGGGGGGCAGATGATGGGAAAGGGATAGATGGTGCTGAGCTGGGGGGGGCAAAATAGTGGGACAGGTATAGATGGGATTGAGCTGGTGCCGGGGGGTCAGTATTGGATGAGGACCAAGAAACAAAGGCTGCTTGTACCTTGCAATGCCTCTTCCCGCCCGTGCAGTACTTCATATTGCAATGCTGGGTGCCAGGCAGCCATGACACTGGCAGGGAGACTTAGTACTACATCACCAATCAAGTAACAGGGGCAACTCCGAGCACGGCAACACAGAAACAACTGAGTGCTGGGCTGTCAGGGCGGGAGTCCGGAAATCTGTCGCCAAAGTCCGCATTGGGACCCCGCTCCGCCAGTTGAGTATCGTTGCTTTATAAGGTTTATAACTCACCTGGGCTGAGCTGTACTGCAATGTCCTCCTCCTTATTCCTCGCCAACCCTTCTTCTTCCCCCTCCTCATTTTTCACTATAGTGTCTGTGAATAAAGAATAGAGTGATGTCCCTGTACTGATCTGTATGACACCCAACTGAGAAGGTTTGGAGTAGGTAAGTTATATTGTGACATCACTGAACGGGGGTGAGCAGGGAAATGTCTTCTATAGAAGGTTTATTACTCACCTGGACTGAGCTGTAGAGGGATTTCCTCCTCTTCAATCTTAACAAATAATCCTTCTTCCTCCTTGATTCTCACCGTTGTCATTATGATGGCTCCCGGGTCTGTGAAGGGAAACAAAGATAGAGAACCCTCCTGTACTGACATGTAAAAGAGACGTGAATACGCCGGGAGATACTGTGTTACCAACAATATTAGGAAAACTATGAGAGCAAAATGGGTTAATGGTGTATTATTGCCATATTGTCACCCTATAAGACGCACCTAGGATTTGGAGGAGGAAAATAGGAACAAAAATATTCTGAACCAAATAATAGGCAAGGTGCAGAGTCCTCCAATTATAGGCAGTGTGGCTTTCCCCCCTCCCATTCATATAGGCAGTGTGGCATTGCCCCCTCCCATTTCCAATAGGCAGTGTGGCATTCCCCCTCCCATTCCTATAGGCAGTGTGGCATTGCCCCCTCCCATTTCCAATAGGCAGTGTGGCATTCCCCCCCTCCCATTCCTATAGGCAGTGTGGCATTGCCCCCTCCCATTTCCAATAGGCAGTGTGGCATTGCCCCCTCCCATTTCCAATAGGCAGTGTGGCATTCCCCCCTCCCATTCCAATAGGCAGTGTGGCATTCCCCCCTCCCATTCCCATAGGCAGTGTGGCATCCCCCCCTCCCATTCCCATAGGCAGTGTGGCATCCCCCTCTCCCATTCCAATAGGCAGTGTGGCATTCCCCCTCCCATTCTAATAGGCAGTGTGGCATCCCCTCTCCCATTCCAATAGGCAGTGTGGCATCCCCCCTCCCATTCCCCATATAGACAGTGTGACATTCCCCCCTCCCATTCCCATAGGCAGTGTGGCATTCCCCTTCCCATTCCTATAGGCAGTGTGACATTCCCCCTCCCATTCCTATAGGCAGTGTGACATTCCCCCCTCCCATTCCCCATAGGCAGTGTGGCATTCCCCCCTCCCATTCTATAGGCAGTGTGGCATTCCCCCCTCCCATTCCTATAGGCAGTGTGACATTCCCCCTCCCATTCCCATAGGCAGTGTGGCATTCCCCCTCCCATTCCCCATATAGGCAGTGTGGCATTCCCCCCTCCCATTCCCCATATAGGCAGTGTGACATTCCCCCTCCCATTCCTATAGGCAGTGTGGCATTCCCCCTTCCCATTCCTATAGGCAGTGTGGCATTCCCCCCTCCCATTCCCATAGGCAGTGTGGCATCCCCCTCTCCCATTCCAATAGGCAGTGTGGCATTCCCCCCCCCCTCCCATTCCCCATATAGGCAGTGTGGCATTTCCCCCTCCCATTCTAATAGGCAGTGTGGCATCCCCTCTCCCATTCCAATAGGCAGTGTGGCATCCCCCCTCCCATTCCCCATATAGACAGTGTGACATTCCCCTCTCCCATTCCAATAGGCAGTGTGGCATCCCCCCTCCCATTCCCCATATAGGCAGTGTGGCATTCCCCTTCCCATTCCTATAGGCAGTGTGACATTCCCCCTCCCATTCCTATAGGCAGTGTGACATTCCCCCTCCCATTCCCCATAGGCAGTGTGGCATTCCCCCCTCCCATTCCCCATAGGCAGTGTGGCATTCCCCCCTCCCATTCCTATAGGCAGTGTGGCATCTCCCTCTCCCATTCCCATATAGGCGGTGTGGCATTCCCCCTTCCATTCCCCATATAGGCAGTGTGGCATTCCCCCTCCCATTCCCCATATAGGCAGTGTGGCATTCCCCCCTCCCATTCCCCATATAGGCAGTGTGACATTCCCCCTCCCATTCCTATAGGCAGTGTGGCATTCCCCCTCCCATTCCTATAGGCAGTGTGGCAGCCCGGCCAACAACGCAGGAGTGCCCATAACATGTGAGTAGACTTTTTTTTTTTGTTTTTACATTCACATGAAAAGACGCACTGATGCCCCCCCCCCCCCCCCCCCCCAACCACCACTTTTGGGGAAAAATAAATTTGTCTTATAGGACGAAAAATCCGGTATGTTGAAAAAAAAAAATCATCATCCCTAAACAGGTTTGCCTGTCTACTTCACATTCGAAAGCTGGGAGGGTTGGGAACATCTAACTGAACAGTGGAGGGCATTCGAGAGAAGTGGAGAAGCACGTGAGAAGTCCTGGAGTTGGGAGGGAGGAGAGGTGATCTGGGTGGAGGACAGAGGGGAGGTTGAGGAGATCAGAATGTTGTGTTGCAGCAGCTAAAGTATTATTGTCGGCGTTCTCAGCTGGGGAGGTCATTACTGCTGCCAATGAGTTCACCTTTTACTGGAATAATTCTGGGACTTGTAGTTGGTAGGTTTTACTCAAGACCAGGACTTTTGGGAGTGTGCGCATGGACCTTTGGGACAAGCGTGTCTCGAAATGCTGGTCTAGGCTTCAATGTCACCTAGCAACAGGGGGAGAGGGGCGAAGCACAACCAGGATGTCTGAAACAAGTTCTGGAAATCTTACAGACCCCGCCCATTATACTGATTATTCAGCATCATGGATCCAAGGGGCCACGCCCACTTGCGTCAGATTTGAAATCATGAGGTGAACCTGTAAACCCCAGTATCTGGGCCATTTCTTCTTCAATTTAAAAACAGGAAAGCAGTTTAGGACAGCGCCAAACGTAGCCCGACACAATGGTGTAACAATCGCCTTTGCCTGCTGTAGCACTTTAAGACTCCAAGGAGGGACGCGAGGGGGTTTTGTTCTGCTTTAAAAGTCTAAAAGTGAAACTAAAGGTTGGCCAAGACCATAAAAATACATTTTACAGGCGGAGGATGAGTAGAGGTGGATCGTAGTTGCAGCCCGGTGGGGGAAAGAATAAGTGATTAAAAACATTAAATATATTAATTTTACATGAATAAATTAATATATTAACATTAAATATATTAAACCGGACCTTCACCATGATTTATTGAAAAGCTCAAACCCTTAAAAAACGATTCCCCAGCATCTAAAGTTAATATATTTTATGTTTTTAGTCACTTACTTATTATTCTTTCCCCCACTGGGCTGCAACTCTGTTCAGGACTTTAGGATACGGGCGCCGCCATCTTGACTCAGAAGCATCACATTACTGAGGAGAGGAGAGTGGGATAAAATACAGGGGGGCGGGTTATAGCTGTGCTTTGCTCAGACAGAGCAGAGCTGGGGTCAGGAAAAGGTCAGCAGTCCCAGAATGCAGAGCAGCACAGTCAGAAGGCACTTCCTGTTTGCAGGCTGCCTGATGTCCCATGAGCCGCCATCTTGGATATTTAAAGGCTCATAAAATGGAGTAGATGCAGGTAGGATGATTTTTAATGTGAGCAATCTGTATGTACAGGGTGTGGGAAACATATAAGATAGGCTCTTATTCAAGTTGAGGGTCCGGATTAATGTGGGCAATCTCTATGTACAGGGTGTGGGAAACATATAAGATAGGCTCTTATTCAAGGTGAAGGTCCTGATTAATGTGGGCAATCTGTATGTACAGGGTGTGGGAAACATATAAGATAGGCTCTTATTCAGGGTGAAGGTCTGGATTAATGTAGGCAATCTGTATGTACAGGGTGTGGGAAACATATAAGATAGGCTCTTATTCAGGGTGAGGGTCTGGGTTAATGTGAGCAATCTGTGTGTACAGGGGGGGGGAAACATATAAGATAGGCTCTTATTCAGGGTGAAGGTCCTGATTAATGTGGGCAATCTGTATGTACAGGGTGTGGGAAACATATAAGATAGACTCTTATTCAGGGTGAAGGTCCGGATTAATGTGGGCAATCTGTATGTACAGGGTGTGGGAAACATATAAGATAGACTCTTATTCAGGGTGAAGGTCCGGATTAATGTGGGCAATCTGTATGTACAGGGTGTGGGAAACATATAAGATAGACTTATCCGTATTCCATATTCACATTGTCTTACCCTGAGGTGGGAGGAGCTGCTGTTCCTCCATTGTGGCGTCCTTGTGTCTATATCCTCCCCCACCAATGTACAGAGCAGACTGTACCTCAGAGTAATGGCCGCCGCATAGAGCTCACACTGGAAAACACAGCGTCAACATTAGAAAACAACTCCACGTCAGTTCTTTGCCTAAGACATCATTTTGTCACACACACAAAAAAAAAAAAACAATTTAAAAATTCTATCGAAAGTAGACTCGCCTTTTAAACTTTAAAAATTAAACTTAACTTTTAACAATCACCCCTGAAGCAGTCCAATTTGGGATGTCCCTCTAGTTAAAGATTCTTAAAGTGGACGTCTGGACTGTCGCGTGAAGGTCCAGCCAGTGGGCTTCTATTCACAGCTTTCTCATCTTAGCCGCTCATTAATATTCATGGCTAGGGAAGATGATTGGAGGACGGGGCTGCCCCGGAGGCGCCAAAACCTGGGACAGATGAACTCCTGCGTTTTGGTCCTCTTCAAGTAGGTAGATCGCCCACTAACCCTGATGTCGTATAGACTCCAGGGCCGGCTGATTCCCTTTCTGCGGAGCATCCTCATTAGGGATACGCTGCCGTGTGAAACCCTGGAATTTACCTGCACCAGGCATTTGTTGATGAGGTATAAAAAAACACTTATCTTACATATATACAGTGTCCTCTTTAAAGTGGAGCAATACCCAGGATTTTTACTATCCTGGGTTTCGGTCCTTGCCCCTGGGGCATCCTGGTTGGGGTTGTGCCCCGCTGTGTGACACCCCCCAGATCGTCCGAAGAAACTCACCTCTTCCCTGTCCTACGGCGCATCCACTCGTCCAATCAGCGCACTCGAAGCCACTGACATCACGCCATTTAAAGTGGACCAACACCCTCCCATGATCGGCCCGGGAATCTATAAGATTCCCGGACCGATCAGTCCCCTGACTGCGGGGCACCCCGATCGGGGTGTGTGAAACCCCCCAGAAACCCCCTAAACCCCTACCCTATCCACTATCCAGCGGCGCCCGCCGCCGTCTTCCACGCGTCCCTCTAGCAGGATGAATGTGAATGGCCGGCGCGCGCCCTGTAAGAGTGACGCGCGGGAGACGGCAGCGGGCGCGCTCTCTTGTCCGTCACTGCCTCCCGCTTGTCCGTCGGCGGGGATTGGCTGCAGCGGTCACGTGGGAGCGGGGAGAGGTGAGTTTTTCGGGGTTTCTGGGGGGTTTCACACAGCGGGGCACCCCTGATCGGGGTGCCCCGCCGAAGTGGACCAAAAGTTGGTCCACTTTAAGACAGCGTCTAAGAGCGAGCTGGCGGCCGCATCCCCCGCTTCCCTTTAACAGGGAGCGCGCCCGTGCTGGCCATTCAGAAACGCACGTACCCTGCTAGAGGGATAGCGGGGATGCGGCAGCATGCGCCGTCAGACTGGAAAGCAAGGTAAGTGTATGGGGCCACCTGGGGGGTTTCACACAGATCCCGATTTTGGATGCCCCCAGGGGGGGAATTGATCGGCATGGCAATGTTATAGATTCTCAGACCAATCAAGCCACAACAATCAGCACTGGAATCTACAAGATTCCCTCCCCCCCCCCCCCCCCCCGGGGCCTCTCTGTGTGAAACCCCCCGGGTCACACCATACACTTACCTTGCCTTCTAGTCTGACGGCGCATGCTGCCGCATCCCCGCTATCCCTCTAGCAGGACGCGTGCTCACACCAGGCATCTGTTAGAGGGAAGCGGAGGATGCGGCCGCTCCGAGCTGCTGGCCCTAGACGAAGGCTTAGACGTTGTGATGTCAGCAGCTCCAAGCGCGCTGATTGGACGAGCAGCTGCACATGTGCGGTAGGACTGGGAATATGTGAGTTGGATTCGGCGATCTGGAGGGTTTCACACAGCGATCGGGGTTCCCCAGGGGCAATAACCAAAACCCAGGATAGTCACAATCCTGGGTGTTGGTCCACTTTAAAGGGCTTGGACAGCCCTGGCGTGTAAAAGTCTCCAGGGCCGGCTGATTATGTGCCCGGGATGCCCTGTGAATCTCAGCACAGTCATTGGTGGGGGGGGGCTCCCTAAAACCAACCACCCCCTCCCCCACCCTATACAAAAAAAAACTTCAGACCAGACTTGGTTAGGAAGTCCCCCATGATGCCAAGCAGCAGGCCCCTCCCCCTGTACCCACTCCGAGCCCCTCCCCTGTGTAACACAATGAGCAGTAGAGCTTCTTATTAAACAAGCCAGACTTACCCCCTCCGCGGTGACCGTCCCTGCAGGGAAACCCCGAGTCCCCGGGAAGGCGGAGCTTTCTCTGGGCTACAGAAACATGGCCGCCTCTATTGCTGAGGACACCTCCAATCACAAGTGTAGCCTCAACAAGCAAAGAATACGTTAAAATGGCGGTTAGTGTAATGATAATGAGGATTTGGCAGGTATAAATAGTGCAGCAATGAATGGCGAACCCGGCCATGGGAGAGCTTATTGTGGCTACACCAAAATGGCCGCTGACTGCCCGGCAATGAAGACACTGTGTCTGGCAACCACTGCGCATAGGCCACGCCCCCATAGTCATTTAGCCCGCCCCCTTCCTTCTTTCACTGATTCCAACTATTACCTTTACTTTCCAACTTTTCAGGGTGGGAAAGAGGGACAATTGTTAAATGAAGCCACGCCCCCTCATTGAGGGCTAGATGGAGCCACGCACCCTCATTGAGGCTAGATGAAGCCTCGCCCCCTCATTGAGACTAGATGAAGCCACGCCCCTCATTGAGGGCTAGATGAAGCCACGTCCCTCATTGAGGGCTAGATGGAGCCACGCCCCCTCATTTAGGCTAGGTGAAGCCACGCCCCCTCGTTGGGACTGGATGAAGCCACGCCCCTCATTTGGGGGGGGGCTGGCTAGATTAAGCCACGCCCCCTAATTAGGACTATATTAAGACACGCCCCCTAATCGGGGGCTAGATTAAGCCACGCCCCCTAATTGAGGGATATATAGAAGATAAGATGTAACATTTACAACAATAGAAACACTATAAATAGGCAAATGAATCATTTATTGCTGCAGATCTGCGTGTTACACCCCAAAGAGGGACAAATGAGAACAACAAGGGACATGGACTCAGAAGAGGGACAGTCCCTCCAAATCAGGGACACCTGGGAGGTATGTATTACCCCCTTCACTGACGCCCACTATTGCCCCTCTCACTGCCTCTATTTCCCCCTCTCACTGCCTCTATTGCCCCTCTCACTGCCTCTATTTCCCCCTCTCACTGCCTCTATTACCTCTCACTGCCTCTATTTCCCCCTCTCACTGCCTCTATTACCTCTCACTGCCTCTATTGCCCCTCTCACTGCCTCTATTTCCCCCTCTCACTGCCTCTATTGCCCCTCTCACTGCCTCTATTGCCCCTCTCACTGCCTCTATTACCCATCTCACTGCCTCTATTGCCCCTCTCACTGCCTCTATTGCCTCTCTCACTGCCTCTATTTCCCCCTCTCACTGCCTCTATTGCCCCTCTCACTGCCTCTATTGCCCCTCTCACTGCCTCTATTGCCCCTCTCACTGCCTCTATTACCCATCTCACTGCCTCTATTGCCCCTCTCACTGCCTCTATTGCCCCTCTCACTGCCTCTATTGCCTCTCTCACTGCCTCTATTGCCCCTCTCACTGCCTCTATTGCCCCTCTCACTGCCTCTATTGCCCCTCTCACTGCCTCTATTGCCTCTCTCACTGCCTCTATTGCCCCTCTCACTGCCTCTATTGCCCCTCTCACTGCCTCTATTGCCTCTCTCACTGCCTCTATTGCCCCTCTCACCGCCTCTATTGCCCCTCTCACCGCCTCTATTGCCTCTCTCACCGCCTCTATTGCCCCTCTCACTGCCTCTATTGCCCCTCTCACTGCCTCTATTGCCTCTCTCACTGCCTCTATTGCCCCTCTCACTGCCTCTATTGCCCCTCTCACTGCCTCTATTGCCTCTCTCACTGCCTCTATTGCCCCTCTCACCGCCTCTATTGCCTCTCTCACTGCCTCTATTGCCCCTCTCACTGCCTCTATTGCCCCTCTCACTGCCTCTATTGCCCCTCTCACTGCCTCTAT
The DNA here is from genome assembly GCA_027917425.1 of Gastrophryne carolinensis. Classification (NCBI taxonomy): domain Eukaryota; kingdom Metazoa; phylum Chordata; class Amphibia; order Anura; family Microhylidae; genus Gastrophryne; species Gastrophryne carolinensis. The sequence goes on from CM051237.1 coordinate 28,377,288, forward strand.
TGCCTCTCTCACTGCCTCTATTGCCCCTCTCACTGCCTCTATTGCCCCTCTCACTGCCTCTAATGCCTCTCTCACTGCCTCTATTGCCCCTCTCACTGCCTTTATTGCCCTTCTCACTGCCTCTATTGCCTCTCTCACTGCCTCTATTGCCCCTCTCACTGCCTCTATTACCCCTCTCACTGCCTCTATTGCCCCTCTCACTGCCTCTATTACCCCTCTCACTGCCTCTATTACCCCTCTCACTGCCTCTATTGCCCCTCTCACTGCCTCTATTACCCCTCTCACTGCCTCTATTGCCCCTCTCACTGCCTCTATTGCCCCTCTCACTGCCTCTATTACCCCCTCTCACTGCCTCTATTGCCCCTCTCACTGCCTCTATTGCCCCTCTCACTGCCTCTATTGCCCCTCTCACTGCCTCTATTACCCCCTCTCACTGCCTCTATTGCCCCCTCTCACTGCCTCTATTGCCTCTCTCACTGCCTCTATTGCCCCTCTCACTGCCTCTATTGCCCCTCTCACTGCCTCTATTGCCTCTCTCACTGCCTCTATTACCCCCTCTCACTGCCTCTATTGCCTCTCTCACTGCCTCTATTACCTCTCACTGCCTCTATTGCCCCTCTCACTGCCTCTATTGCCCCTCTCACTGCCTCTATTGCCCCTCTCACTGCCTCTATTGCCCCTCTCACTGCCTCTATTGCCTCTCTCACTGCCTCTATTACCCCCTCTCACTGCCTCTATTGCCTCTCTCACTGCCTCTATTGCCTCTCTCACTGCCTCTATTACCTCTCACTGCCTCTATTGCCCCTCTCACTGCCTCTATTACCCATCTCACTGCCTCTATTACGCCTCTCACTGCCTCTATTGCCTCTCTCACTGCCTCTATTGCCTCTCTCACTGCCTCTATTGCCTCTCTCACTGCCTCTATTGCCCTTCTCACTGCCTCTATTGCCCCTCTCACTGCCTCTATTGCCCTTCTCACTGCCTCTATTGCCCTTCTCACTGCCTCTATTGCCCCTCTCACTGCCTCTATTACGCCTCTCACTGCCTCTATTACCCCTCTCACTGCCTCTATTACCCCTCTCACTGCCTCTATTGCCCCTCTCACTGCCTCTATTGCCCCTCTCACTGCCTCTATTACGCCTCTCACTGCCTCTATTGCCTCTCTCACTGCCTCTATTACCCCTCTCACTGCCTCTATTGCCCCTCTCACTGCCTCTATTGCCCCTCTCACTGCCTCTATTACGCCTCTCACTGCCTCTATTGCCTCTCTCACTGCCTCTATTGCCCCTCTCACTGCCTCTATTGCCCCTCTCACTGCCTCTATTGCCCCTCTCACTGCCTCTATTGCCCCTCTCACTGCCTCTATTGCCCCTCTCACTGCCTCTATTGCCCCTCTCACTGCCTCTATTGCCCCTCTCACTGCCTCTATTGCCCCTCTCACTGCCTCTATTGCCTCTCTCACTGCCTCTATTGCCCTTCTCACTGCCTCTATTGCCTCTCTCACTGCCTCTATTGCCCCTCTCACTGCCTCTATTACCCCTCTCACTGCCTCTATTGCCCCTCTCACTGCCTCTATTACCCCTCTCACTGCCTCTATTACCCCTCTCACTGCCTCTATTGCCCCTCTCACTGCCTCTATTACCCCTCTCACTGCCTCTATTGCCCCTCTCACTGCCTCTATTGCCTCTCTCACTGCCTCTATTGCCCTTCTCACTGCCTCTATTGCCTCTCTCACTGCCTTTATTGCCCTTCTCACTGCCTCTATTGCCTCTCTCACTGCCTCTATTGCCCCTCTCACTGCCTCTATTACCCCTCTCACTGCCTCTATTGCCCCTCTCACTGCCTCTATTACCCCTCTCACTGCCTCTATTACCCCTCTCACTGCCTCTATTGCCCCTCTCACTGCCTCTATTACCCCTCTCACTGCCTCTATTGCCCCTCTCACTGCCTCTATTACCCCCTCTCACTGCCTCTATTGCCTCTCTCACTGCCTCTATTGCCTCTCTCACTGCCTCTATTACCTCTCACTGCCTCTATTGCCTCTCACTGCCTCTATTACCCCCTCTCACTGCCTCTATTGCCCCTCTCACTGCCTCTATTGCCCCTCTCACTGCCTCTATTGCCCCTCTCACTGCCTCTATTGCCCCTCTCACTGCCTCTATTGCCCCTCTCACTGCCTCTATTACCCCCTCTCACTGCCTCTATTGCCTCTCTCACTGCCTCTATTGCCTCTCTCACTGCCTCTATTACCTCTCACTGCCTCTATTGCCTCTCACTGCCTCTATTACCCCCTCTCACTGCCTCTATTGCCCCTCTCACTGCCTCTATTGCCCCTCTCACTGCCTCTATTGCCCCTCTCACTGCCTCTATTGCCCCTCTCACTGCCTCTATTGCCTCTCTCACTGCCTCTATTACCCCCTCTCACTGCCTCTATTGCCTCTCTCACTGCCTCTATTGCCTCTCTCACTGCCTCTATTACCTCTCACTGCCTCTATTGCCCCTCTCACTGCCTCTATTACCCCTCTCACTGCCTCTATTGCCTCTCTCACTGCCTCTATTGCCTCTCTCACTGCCTCTATTACCTCTCACTGCCTCTATTGCCCCTCTCACTGCCTCTATTACCCCCTCTCACTGCCTCTATTGCCCCTCTCACTGCCTCTATTGCCCCTCTCACTGCCTCTATTGCCCCTCTCACTGCCTCTATTGCCCCTCTCACTGCCTCTATTGCCTCTCTCACTGCCTCTATTACCCCCTCTCACTGCCTCTATTGCCTCTCTCACTGCCTCTATTGCCTCTCTCACTGCCTCTATTACCTCTCACTGCCTCTATTGCCCCTCTCACTGCCTCTATTACCCCTCTCACTGCCTCTATTGCCCTTCTCACTGCCTCTATTGCCCCTCTCACTGCCTCTATTGCCCTTCTCACTGCCTCTATTGCCCTTCTCACTGCCTCTATTGCCCCTCTCACTGCCTCTATTACGCCTCTCACTGCCTCTATTACCCCTCTCACTGCCTCTATTACCCCTCTCACTGCCTCTATTGCCCCTCTCACTGCCTCTATTACGCCTCTCACTGCCTCTATTGCCTCTCTCACTGCCTCTATTACCCCTCTCACTGCCTCTATTGCCCCTCTCACTGCCTCTATTGCCCCTCTCACTGCCTCTATTACGCCTCTCACTGCCTCTATTGCCTCTCTCACTGCCTCTATTGCCTCTCTCACTGCCTCTATTGCCCCTCTCACTGCCTCTATTGCCCCTCTCACTGCCTCTATTGCCTCTCTCACTGCCTCTATTGCCCTTCTCACTGCCTCTATTGCCTCTCTCACTGCCTCTATTACCCCCTCTCACTGCCTCTATTGCCTCTCTCACTGCCTCTATTGCCCCTCTCACTGCCTCTATTGCCCCTCTCACTGCCTCTATTGCCCCTCTCACTGCCTCTATTGCCCCTCTCACTGCCTCTATTACGCCTCTCACTGCCTCTATTACCCCTCTCACTGCCTCTATTACCCCTCTCACTGCCTCTATTGCCTCTCTCACTGCCTCTATTACCCCTCTCACTGCCTCTATTGCCTCTCTCACTGCCTCTATTGCCTCTCTCACTGCCTCTATTGCCCCTCTCACTGCCTCTATTGCCCCTCTCACTGCCTCTATTGCCCCTCTCACTGCCTCTATTACCTCTCTCACTGCCTCTATTGCCTCTCTCACTGCCTCTATTACCCCCTCTCACTGCCTCTATTGCCCCTCTCACTGCCTCTATTACGCCTCTCACTGCCTCTATTGCCTCTCTCACTGCCTCTATTGCCTCTCTCACTGCCTCTATTGCCCCTCTCACTGCCTCTATTACCCCCTCTCACTGCCTCTATTGCCCCTCTCACTGCCTCTATTACGCCTCTCACTGCCTCTATTACGCCTCTCACTGCCTCTATTGCCCCTCTCACTGCCTCTATTGCCCCTCTCACTGCCTCTATTACCCCTCTCACTGCCTCTATTGCCCCTCTCACTGCCTCTATTACCCCCTCTCACTGCCTCTATTGCCCCTCTCACTGCCTCTATTACGCCTCTCACTGCCTCTATTGCCTCTCTCACTGCCTCTATTGCCTCTCTCACTGCCTCTATTGCCCCTCTCACTGCCTCTATTACCCCCTCTCACTGCCTCTATTGCCCCTCTCACTGCCTCTATTACCCCCTCTCACTGCCTCTATTGCCCCTCTCACTGCCTCTATTGCCCCTCTCACTGCCTCTATTACGCCTCTCACTGCCTCTATTGCCCCTCTCACTGCCTCTATTACCCCCTCTCACTGCCTCTATTGCCTCTCTCACTGCCTCTATTGCCTCTCTCACTGCCTCTATTGCCCCTCTCACTGCCTCTATTACCCCTCTCACTGCCTCTATTGCCCCTCTCACTGCCTCTATTGCCCCTCTCACTGCCTCTATTACCCCTCTCACTGCCTCTATTGCCCCTCTCACTGCCTCTATTACCCCTCTCACTGCCTCTATTGCCCCTCTCACTGCCTCTATTACCCCCTCTCACTGCCTCTATTGCCCCTCTCACTGCCTCTATTACGCCTCTCACTGCCTCTATTGCCTCTCTCACTGCCTCTATTGCCTCTCTCACTGCCTCTATTGCCCCTCTCACTGCCTCTATTACCCCCTCTCACTGCCTCTATTGCCCCTCTCACTGCCTCTATTACCCCCTCTCACTGCCTCTATTGCCCCTCTCACTGCCTCTATTGCCCCTCTCACTGCCTCTATTACGCCTCTCACTGCCTCTATTGCCCCTCTCACTGCCTCTATTACCCCCTCTCACTGCCTCTATTGCCTCTCTCACTGCCTCTATTGCCTCTCTCACTGCCTCTATTGCCCCTCTCACTGCCTCTATTACCCCTCTCACTGCCTCTATTGCCCCTCTCACTGCCTCTATTACGCCTCTCACTGCCTCTATTGCCCCTCTCACTGCCTCTATTGCCCCTCTCACTGCCTCTATTACCCCTCTCACTGCCTCTATTGCCCCTCTCACTGCCTCTATTACGCCTCTCACTGCCTCTATTGCCCCTCTCACTGCCTCTATTACCCCCTCTCACTGCCTCTATTGCCTCTCTCACTGCCTCTATTGCCTCTCTCACTGCCTCTATTGCCTCTCTCACTGCCTCTATTGCCCCCTCTCACTGCCTCTATTGCCCCTCTCACTGCCTCTATTACGCCTCTCACTGCCTCTATTGCCTCTCTCACTGCCTCTATTGCCCCTCTCACCGCCTCTATTGCCCCTCTCACTGCCTCTATTACCTCTCTCACTGCCTCTATTGCCTCTCTCACTGCCTCTATTACCCCTCTCACTGCCTCTATTACCCCTCTCACTGCCTCTATTGCCTCTCTCACTGCCTCTATTGCCTCTCTCACTGCCTCTATTGCCTCTCTCACTGCCTCTATTGCCCCTCTCACTGCCTCTATTGCCTCTCTCACCGCCTCTATTGCCCCTCTCACTGCCTCTATTGCCCCTCTCACTGCCTCTATTGCCTCTCTCACCGCCTCTATTACCCCCTCTCACTGCCTCTATTGCCCCTCTCACTGCCTCTATTACGCCTCTCACTGCCTCTATTGCCCCTCTCACTGCCTCTATTGCCCCTCTCACTGCCTCTATTGCCCCTCTCACTGCCTCTATTATGCCTCTCACTGCCTCTATTGCCTCTCTCACTGCCTCTATTGCCTCTCTCACTGCCTCTATTACCCCCTCTCACTGCCTCTATTGCCCCTCTCACTGCCTCTATTACGCCTCTCACTGCCTCTATTGCCCCTCTCACTGCCTCTATTACCCCCTCTCACTGCCTCTATTGCCTCTCTCACTGCCTCTATTACCCCTCTCACTGCCTCTATTGCCCCTCTCACTGCCTCTATTACGCCTCTCACTGCCTCTATTACGCCTCTCACTGCCTCTATTGCCCCTCTCACTGCCTCTATTACGCCTCTCACTGCCTCTATTGCCCCTCTCACTGCCTCTATTACCCCCTCTCACTGCCTCTATTGCCTCTCTCACTGCCTCTATTACGCCTCTCATTGCCTCTATTACCCCCTCTCACTGCCTCTATTGCCCCTCTCACTGCCTCTATTGCCTCTCTCACTGCCTCTATTACCTCTCACTGCCTCTATTGCCCCTCTCACTGCCTCTATTGCCTCTCTCACTGCCTCTATTGCCTCTCTCACTGCCTCTATTGCCCCTCTCACTGCCTCTATTGCCCCTCTCACTGCCTCTATTGCCCCTCTCACTGCCTCTATTGCCTCTCTCACCGCCTCTATTGCCCCTCTCACCGCCTCTATTGCCCCTCTCACTGCCTCTATTGCCCCTCTCACTGCCTCTATTGCCTCTCTCACTGCCTCTATTACCCCTCTCACTGCCTCTATTACCCCTCTCACTGCCTCTATTACCCCTCTCACTGCCTCTATTACCTCTCTCACTGCCTCTATTACCCCTCTCACTGCCTCTATTACCTCTCTCACTGCCTCTATTACCCCTCTCACTGCCTCTATTACCCCTCTCACTGCCTCTATTACCCCTCTCACTGCCTCTATTACCCCTCTCACTGCCTCTATTACCCCTCTCACTGCCTCTATTACCTCTCTCACTGCCTCTATTGCCTCTCTCACTGCCTCTATTACCCCTCTCACTGCCTCTATTGCCTCTCTCACCGCCTCTATTGCCCCTCTCACCGCCTCTATTGCCCCTCTCACCGCCTCTATTACCCCTCTCACTGCCTCTATTACCCCTCTCACTGCCTCTATTACCCCCTCTCACTGCCTCTATTGCCTCTCTCACTGCCTCTATTGCCTCTCTCACTGCCTCTATTGCCTCTCTCACTGCCTCTATTGCCCCTCTCACTGCCTCTATTGCCCCTCTCACCGCCTCTATTGCCCCTCTCACTGCCTCTATTGCCCCTCTCACTGCCTCTATTGCCTCTCTCACCGCCTCTATTGCCCCTCTCACCGCCTCTATTGCCCCTCTCACTGCCTCTATTACCTCTCTCACTGCCTCTATTGCCTCTCTCACTGCCTCTATTGCCCCTCTCACTGCCTCCATTACCCCTCTCACTGCCTCTATTACCCCTCTCACTGCCTCTATTGCCTCTCTCACTGCCTCTATTGCCTCTCTCACTGCCTCTATTGCCTCTCTCACTGCCTCTATTACCCCCTCTCACTGCCTCTATTGCCCCTCTCACTGCCTCTATTACGCCTCTCACTGCCTCTATTGCCTCTCTCACTGCCTCTATTACCCCTCTCATCTTTTGCCCCTCTCACTGCCTCTATTACCCCTCTCACCGCCTCTATTGCCCCTCTCACCGCCTCTATTGCCCCTCTCACCGCCTCTATTGCCCCTCTCACTGCCTCTATTACCTCTCTCACTGCCTCTATTACCTCTCTCACTGCCTCTATTACCCCTCTCACTGCCTCTATTACCCCTCTCACTGCCTCTATTACCCCTCTCACTGCCTCTATTACCCCTCTCACTGCCTCTATTACCCCTCTCACTGCCTCTATTACCTCTCTCACTGCCTCTATTGCCTCTCTCACTGCCTCTATTACCCCTCTCACTGCCTCTATTGCCTCTCTCACCGCCTCTATTGCCCCTCTCACCGCCTCTATTGCCCCTCTCACTGCCTCTATTACCCCTCTCACTGCCTCTATTACCCCTCTCACTGCCTCTATTGCCTCTCTCACTGCCTCTATTGCCTCTCTCACTGCCTCTATTGCCCCTCTCACTGCCTCTATTACCCCTCTCACTGCCTCTATTACCCCTCTCACTGCCTCTATTGCCTCTCTCACTGCCTCTATTGCCTCTCTCACTGCCTCTATTGCCTCTCTCACTGCCTCTATTACCCCCTCTCACTGCCTCTATTGCCCCTCTCACTGCCTCTATTACGCCTCTCACTGCCTCTATTGCCTCTCTCACTGCCTCTATTACCCCTCTCATCTTTTGCCCCTCTCACTGCCTCTATTACCCCTCTCACTGCCTCTATTGCCCCTCTCACCGCCTCTATTGCCCCTCTCACCGCCTCTATTGCCCCTCTCACTGCCTCTATTACCTCTCTCACTGCCTCTATTGCCTCTCTCACTGCCTCTATTGCCCCTCTCACTGCCTCTATTACCCCTCTCACTGCCTCTATTACCCCTCTCACTGCCTCTATTGCCCCTCTCACTGTCTCTATTACGCCTCTCACTGCCTCTATTGCCTCTCTCACTGCCTCTATTACCCCCTCTCACTGCCTCTATTGCCCCTCTCACTGCCTCTATTGCCCCTCTCACTGCCTCTATTACGCCTCTCACTGCCTCTATTGCCCCTCTCACTGCCTCTATTGCCCCTCTCACTGCCTCTATTACGCCTCTCACTGCCTCTATTGCCCCTCTCACTGCCTCTATTGCCCCTCTCACTGCCTCTATTGCCCCTCTCACTGCCTCTATTGCCCCTCTCACTGCCTCTATTACGCCTCTCACTGCCTCTATTGCCCCTCTCACTGCCTCTATTGCCCCTCTCACTGCCTCTATTGCCCCTCTCACTGCCTCTATTGCCCCTCTCACTGCCTCTATTGCCCCTCTCACTGCCTCTATTGCCTCTCTCACTGTCTCTATTGCCCCTCTCACTGCCTCTATTACGCCTCTCACTGCCTCTATTGCCTCTCTCACTGCCTCTATTGCCCCTCTCACTGCCTCTATTACCTCTCACTGCCTCTATTTCCCCCTCTCACTGCCTCTATTGCCCCTCTCACTGCCTCTATTGCCCCTCTCACTGCCTCTATTGCCCCTCTCACCGCCTCTATTGCCCCTCTCACTGCCTCTATTACCTCTCTCACTGCCTCTATTGCCTCTCTCACTGCCTCTATTGCCCCTCTCACTGCCTCTATTGCCTCTCTCACTGCCTCTATTGCCTCTCTCACTGCCTCTATTACCCCCTCTCACTGCCTCTATTGCCCCTCTCACTGCCTCTATTACGCCTCTCACTGCCTCTATTGCCTCTCTCACTGCCTCTATTACCCCCTCTCACTGCCTCTATTGCCCCTCTCACTGCCTCTATTGCCCCTCTCACTGCCTCTATTACGCCTCTCACTGCCTCTATTGCCCCTCTCACTGCCTCTATTGCCCCTCTCACTGCCTCTATTACCCCCTCTCACTGCCTCTATTGCCCCTCTCACTGCCTCTATTGCCTCTCTCACTGCCTCTATTGCCCCTCTCACTGTCTCTATTGCCCCTCTCACTGCCTCTATTACGCCTCTCACTGCCTCTATTGCCTCTCTCACTGCCTCTATTGCCCCTCTCACTGCCTCTATTGCCCCTCTCACTGCCTCTATTGCCCCTCTCACTGCCTCTATTGCCTCTCTCACTGCCTCTATTGCCCCTCTCACTGCCTCTATTACGCCTCTCACTGCCTCTATTACGCCTCTCACTGCCTCTATTGCCCCTCTCACTGCCTCTATTGCCCCTCTCACTGCCTCTATTGCCCCTCTCACTGCCTCTATTGCCCCTCTCACTGCCTCTATTGCCCCTCTCACTGCCTCTATTACGCCTCTCACTGCCTCTATTGCCCCTCTCACTGCCTCTATTACGCCTCTCACTGCCTCTATTACGCCTCTCACTGCCTCTATTGCCCCTCTCACTGCCTCTATTACGCCTCTCACTGCCTCTATTGCCCCTCTCACTGCCTCTATTGCCCCTCTCACTGCCTCTATTGCCCCTCTCACTGCCTCTATTACGCCTCTCACTGCCTCTATTACCCCTCTCACTGCCTCTATTACGCCTCTCACTGCCTCTATTACCCCTCTCACTGCCTCTATTGCCCCTCTCACTGCCTCTATTGCCCCTCTCACTGCCTCTATTACGCCTCTCACTGCCTCTATTACCTCTCTCACTGCCTCTATTACGCCTCTCACTGCCTCTATTACCCCTCTCACTGCCTCTATTGTCCCTCTCACTGCCTCTATTACCCCTCTCACTGCCTCTATTACCCCTCTCACTGCCTCTATTGCCCCTCTCACTGCCTCTATTGCCTCTCTCACTGCCTCTATTGCCCCTCTCACTGCCTCTATTACGCCTCTCACTGCCTCTATTGCCCCTCTCACTGCCTCTATTGCCCCTCTCACTGCCTCTATTGCCCCTCTCACTGCCTCTATTACGCCTCTCACTGCCTCTATTGCCCCTCTCACTGCCTCTATTGCCCCTCTCACTGCCTCTATTACGCCTCTCACTGCCTCTATTGCCCCTCTCACTGCCTCTATTGCCCCTCTCACTGCCTCTATTACGCCTCTCACTGCCTCTATTGCCCCTCTCACTGCCTCTATTGCCCCTCTCACTGCCTCTATTGCCCCTCTCACTGCCTCTATTACCCCTCTCACTGCCTCTATTGCCCCTCTCACTGCCTCTATTGCCCCTCTCACTGCCTCTATTACCCCCTCTCACTGCCTCTATTGCCCCTCTCACTGCCTCTATTACGCCTCTCACTGCCTCTATTGCCCCTCTCACTGCCTCTATTGCCCCTCTCACTGCCTCTATTACGCCTCTCACTGCCTCTATTGCCCCTCTCACTGCCTCTATTACCCCCTCTCACTGCCTCTATTGCCCCCTCTCACTGCCTCTATTGCCCCTCTCACTGCCTCTATTACCCCCTCTCACTGCCTCTATTGCCCCTCTCACTGCCTCTATTGCCCCTCTCACTGCCTCTATTGCCCCTCTCACTGCCTCTATTGCCTCTCTCACTGCCTCTATTACCCCTCTCACTGCCTCTATTGCCTCTCTCACTGCCTCTATTGCCTCTCTCACTGCCTCTATTACCCCTCTCACTGCCTCTATTGCCTCTCTCACTGCCTCTATTACCCCTCTCACTGCCTCTATTGCCCCTCTCACTGCCTCTATTGCCTCTCTCACTGCCTCTATTACCCCTCTCACTGCCTCTATTGCCTCTCTCACTGCCTCTATTGCCTCTCTCACTGCCTCTATTACCCCTCTCACTGCCTCTATTGCCTCTCTCACTGCCTCTATTACCCCTCTCACTGCCTCTATTGCCCCTCTCACTGCCTCTATTGCCTCTCTCACTGCCTCTATTGCCTCTCTCACTGCCTCTATTGCCTCTCTCACTGCCTCTATTGCCTCTCTCACTGCCTCTATTGCCCCTCTCACTGCCTCTATTACCCCTCTCACTGCCTCTATTGCCTCTCTCACTGCCTCTATTGCCTCTCTCACTGCCTCTATTGCCCCTCTCACTGCCTCTATTACCCCTCTCACTGCCTCTATTGCCCCTCTCACTGCCTCTATTACGCCTCTCACTGCCTCTATTGCCCCTCTCACTGCCTCTATTACCCCTCTCACTGCCTCTATTGCCCCTCTCACTGCCTCTATTACGCCTCTCACTGCCTCTATTGCCCCTCTCACTGCCTCTATTACCCCCTCTCACTGCCTCTATTGCCTCTCTCACTGCCTCTATTGCCTCTCTCACTGCCTCTATTGCCTCTCTCACTGCCTCTATTGCCCCCTCTCACTGCCTCTATTGCCCCTCTCACTGCCTCTATTACGCCTCTCACTGCCTCTATTGCCTCTCTCACTGCCTCTATTGCCCCTCTCACCGCCTCTATTGCCCCTCTCACTGCCTCTATTACCTCTCTCACTGCCTCTATTGCCTCTCTCACTGCCTCTATTACCCCTCTCACTGCCTCTATTACCCCTCTCACTGCCTCTATTGCCTCTCTCACTGCCTCTATTGCCTCTCTCACTGCCTCTATTGCCTCTCTCACTGCCTCTATTGCCCCTCTCACTGCCTCTATTGCCTCTCTCACCGCCTCTATTGCCCCTCTCACTGCCTCTATTGCCCCTCTCACTGCCTCTATTGCCTCTCTCACTGCCTCTATTACCCCTCTCACTGCCTCTATTGCCTCTCTCACTGCCTCTATTGCCCCTCTCACTGCCTCTATTGCCTCTCTCACCGCCTCTATTACCCCCTCTCACTGCCTCTATTGCCCCTCTCACTGCCTCTATTACGCCTCTCACTGCCTCTATTGCCCCTCTCACTGCCTCTATTGCCCCTCTCACTGCCTCTATTGCCCCTCTCACTGCCTCTATTACGCCTCTCACTGCCTCTATTGCCTCTCTCACTGCCTCTATTGCCTCTCTCACTGCCTCTATTACCCCCTCTCACTGCCTCTATTGCCCCTCTCACTGCCTCTATTACGCCTCTCACTGCCTCTATTGCCCCTCTCACTGCCTCTATTACCCCCTCTCACTGCCTCTATTGCCTCTCTCACTGCCTCTATTACGCCTCTCATTGCCTCTATTACCCCCTCTCACTGCCTCTATTGCCCCTCTCACTGCCTCTATTGCCTCTCTCACTGCCTCTATTACCTCTCACTGCCTCTATTGCCCCTCTCACTGCCTCTATTGCCTCTCTCACTGCCTCTATTGCCTCTCTCACTGCCTCTATTGCCCCTCTCACTGCCTCTATTGCCCCTCTCACTGCCTCTATTGCCCCTCTCACTGCCTCTATTGCCCCTCTCACTGCCTCTATTGCCTCTCTCACCGCCTCTATTGCCCCTCTCACCGCCTCTATTGCCCCTCTCACTGCCTCTATTGCCCCTCTCACTGCCTCTATTGCCTCTCTCACTGCCTCTATTACCCCTCTCACTGCCTCTATTACCCCTCTCACTGCCTCTATTACCCCTCTCACTGCCTCTATTACCTCTCTCACTGCCTCTATTACCCCTCTCACTGCCTCTATTACCTCTCTCACTGCCTCTATTACCCCTCTCACTGCCTCTATTACCCCTCTCACTGCCTCTATTACCCCTCTCACTGCCTCTATTACCCCTCTCACTGCCTCTATTACCCCTCTCACTGCCTCTATTACCTCTCTCACTGCCTCTATTGCCTCTCTCACTGCCTCTATTACCCCTCTCACTGCCTCTATTGCCTCTCTCACCGCCTCTATTGCCCCTCTCACCGCCTCTATTGCCCCTCTCACTGCCTCTATTACCTCTCTCACTGCCTCTATTGCCTCTCTCACTGCCTCTATTACCCCTCTCACTGCCTCTATTACCCCTCTCACTGCCTCTATTGCCTCTCTCACTGCCTCTATTGCCTCTCTCACTGCCTCTATTGCCTCTCTCACTGCCTCTATTGCCCCTCTCACTGCCTCTATTGCCTCTCTCACCGCCTCTATTGCCCCTCTCACTGCCTCTATTGCCCCTCTCACTGCCTCTATTGCCTCTCTCACCGCCTCTATTGCCCCTCTCACCGCCTCTATTGCCCCTCTCACTGCCTCTATTACCTCTCTCACTGCCTCTATTGCCTCTCTCACTGCCTCTATTGCCCCTCTCACTGCCTCTATTACCCCTCTCACTGCCTCTATTACCCCTCTCACTGCCTCTATTGCCTCTCTCACTGCCTCTATTGCCTCTCTCACTGCCTCTATTGCCCCTCTCACTGCCTCTATTACCCCCTCTCACTGCCTCTATTGCCCCTCTCACTGCCTCTATTACGCCTCTCACTGCCTCTATTGCCTCTCTCACTGCCTCTATTACCCCTCTCATCTTTTGCCCCTCTCACTGCCTCTATTACCCCTCTCACTGCCTCTATTGCCCCTCTCACCGCCTCTATTGCCCCTCTCACCGCCTCTATTGCCCCTCTCACTGCCTCTATTACCTCTCTCACTGCCTCTATTGCCTCTCTCACTGCCTCTATTGCCCCTCTCACTGCCTCTATTACCCCTCTCACTGCCTCTATTACCCCTCTCACTGCCTCTATTGCCTCTCTCACTGCCTCTATTGCCTCTCTCACTGCCTCTATTACCCCCTCTCACTGCCTCTATTGCCCCTCTCACTGCCTCTATTGCCCCTCTCACTGCCTCTATTACGCCTCTCACTGCCTCTATTGCCCCTCTCACTGCCTCTATTGCCCCTCTCACTGCCTCTATTACGCCTCTCACTGCCTCTATTGCCCCTCTCACTGCCTCTATTGCCCCTCTCACTGCCTCTATTGCCCCTCTCACTGCCTCTATTGCCCCTCTCACTGCCTCTATTACGCCTCTCACTGCCTCTATTGCCCCTCTCACTGCCTCTATTGCCCCTCTCACTGCCTCTATTGCCCCTCTCACTGCCTCTATTGCCCCTCTCACTGCCTCTATTGCCCCTCTCACTGCCTCTATTGCCTCTCTCACTGTCTCTATTGCCCCTCTCACTGCCTCTATTACGCCTCTCACTGCCTCTATTGCCTCTCTCACTGCCTCTATTGCCCCTCTCACTGCCTCTATTACCTCTCACTGCCTCTATTTCCCCCTCTCACTGCCTCTATTGCCCCTCTCACTGCCTCTATTGCCCCTCTCACTGCCTCTATTGCCCCTCTCACCGCCTCTATTGCCCCTCTCACTGCCTCTATTGCCTCTCTCACTGCCTCTATTGCCCCTCTCACTGCCTCTATTGCCTCTCTCACTGCCTCTATTGCCTCTCTCACTGCCTCTATTACCCCCTCTCACTGCCTCTATTGCCCCTCTCACTGCCTCTATTACGCCTCTCACTGCCTCTATTGCCTCTCTCACTGCCTCTATTACCCCCTCTCACTGCCTCTATTGCCCCTCTCACTGCCTCTATTGCCCCTCTCACTGCCTCTATTACGCCTCTCACTGCCTCTATTGCCCCTCTCACTGCCTCTATTGCCCCTCTCACTGCCTCTATTACCCCCTCTCACTGCCTCTATTGCCCCTCTCACTGCCTCTATTGCCTCTCTCACTGCCTCTATTGCCCCTCTCACTGTCTCTATTGCCCCTCTCACTGCCTCTATTACGCCTCTCACTGCCTCTATTGCCTCTCTCACTGCCTCTATTGCCCCTCTCACTGCCTCTATTGCCCCTCTCACTGCCTCTATTGCCCCTCTCACTGCCTCTATTGCCTCTCTCACTGCCTCTATTGCCCCTCTCACTGCCTCTATTACGCCTCTCACTGCCTCTATTACGCCTCTCACTGCCTCTATTGCCCCTCTCACTGCCTCTATTGCCCCTCTCACTGCCTCTATTGCCCCTCTCACTGCCTCTATTGCCCCTCTCACTGCCTCTATTGCCCCTCTCACTGCCTCTATTACGCCTCTCACTGCCTCTATTGCCCCTCTCACTGCCTCTATTACGCCTCTCACTGCCTCTATTACGCCTCTCACTGCCTCTATTGCCCCTCTCACTGCCTCTATTACGCCTCTCACTGCCTCTATTGCCCCTCTCACTGCCTCTATTGCCCCTCTCACTGCCTCTATTGCCCCTCTCACTGCCTCTATTACGCCTCTCACTGCCTCTATTACCCCTCTCACTGCCTCTATTACGCCTCTCACTGCCTCTATTACCCCTCTCACTGCCTCTATTGCCCCTCTCACTGCCTCTATTGCCCCTCTCACTGCCTCTATTACGCCTCTCACTGCCTCTATTACCTCTCTCACTGCCTCTATTACGCCTCTCACTGCCTCTATTACCCCTCTCACTGCCTCTATTGTCCCTCTCACTGCCTCTATTACCCCTCTCACTGCCTCTATTACCCCTCTCACTGCCTCTATTGCCCCTCTCACTGCCTCTATTGCCTCTCTCACTGCCTCTATTGCCCCTCTCACTGCCTCTATTACGCCTCTCACTGCCTCTATTGCCCCTCTCACTGCCTCTATTGCCCCTCTCACTGCCTCTATTGCCCCTCTCACTGCCTCTATTACGCCTCTCACTGCCTCTATTGCCCCTCTCACTGCCTCTATTGCCCCTCTCACTGCCTCTATTACGCCTCTCACTGCCTCTATTGCCCCTCTCACTGCCTCTATTGCCCCTCTCACTGCCTCTATTACGCCTCTCACTGCCTCTATTGCCCCTCTCACTGCCTCTATTGCCCCTCTCACTGCCTCTATTACCCCTCTCACTGCCTCTATTGCCCCTCTCACTGCCTCTATTGCCCCTCTCACTGCCTCTATTACCCCCTCTCACTGCCTCTATTGCCCCTCTCACTGCCTCTATTACGCCTCTCACTGCCTCTATTGCCCCTCTCACTGCCTCTATTGCCCCTCTCACTGCCTCTATTACGCCTCTCACTGCCTCTATTGCCCCTCTCACTGCCTCTATTACCCCCTCTCACTGCCTCTATTGCCCCCTCTCACTGCCTCTATTGCCCCTCTCACTGCCTCTATTACCCCCTCTCACTGCCTCTATTGCCCCTCTCACTGCCTCTATTGCCCCTCTCACTGCCTCTATTGCCCCTCTCACTGCCTCTATTGCCTCTCTCACTGCCTCTATTACCCCTCTCACTGCCTCTATTGCCTCTCTCACTGCCTCTATTGCCTCTCTCACTGCCTCTATTACCCCTCTCACTGCCTCTATTGCCTCTCTCACTGCCTCTATTACCCCTCTCACTGCCTCTATTGCCTCTCTCACTGCCTCTATTACCCCTCTCACTGCCTCTATTGCCTCTCTCACTGCCTCTATTGCCTCTCTCACTGCCTCTATTGCCCCTCTCACTGCCTCTATTACCCCTCTCACTGCCTCTATTGCCTCTCTCACTGCCTCTATTGCCTCTCTCACTGCCTCTATTGCCCCTCTCACTGCCTCTATTACCCCTCTCACTGCCTCTATTGCCCCTCTCACTGCCTCTATTACGCCTCTCACTGCCTCTATTGCCCCTCTCACTGCCTCTATTACCCCCTCTCACTGCCTCTATTGCCTCTCTCACTGCCTCTATTGCCTCTCTCACTGCCTCTATTGCCTCTCTCACTGCCTCTATTGCCCCCTCTCACTGCCTCTATTGCCCCTCTCACTGCCTCTATTACGCCTCTCACTGCCTCTATTGCCTCTCTCACTGCCTCTATTGCCCCTCTCACCGCCTCTATTGCCCCTCTCACTGCCTCTATTACCTCTCTCACTGCCTCTATTGCCTCTCTCACTGCCTCTATTACCCCTCTCACTGCCTCTATTACCCCTCTCACTGCCTCTATTGCCTCTCTCACTGCCTCTATTGCCTCTCTCACTGCCTCTATTGCCTCTCTCACTGCCTCTATTGCCCCTCTCACTGCCTCTATTGCCTCTCTCACCGCCTCTATTGCCCCTCTCACTGCCTCTATTGCCCCTCTCACTGCCTCTATTGCCTCTCTCACTGCCTCTATTACCCCTCTCACTGCCTCTATTGCCTCTCTCACTGCCTCTATTGCCCCTCTCACTGCCTCTATTGCCTCTCTCACCGCCTCTATTACCCCCTCTCACTGCCTCTATTGCCCCTCTCACTGCCTCTATTACGCCTCTCACTGCCTCTATTGCCCCTCTCACTGCCTCTATTGCCCCTCTCACTGCCTCTATTGCCCCTCTCACTGCCTCTATTACGCCTCTCACTGCCTCTATTGCCTCTCTCACTGCCTCTATTGCCTCTCTCACTGCCTCTATTACCCCCTCTCACTGCCTCTATTGCCCCTCTCACTGCCTCTATTACGCCTCTCACTGCCTCTATTGCCCCTCTCACTGCCTCTATTACCCCCTCTCACTGCCTCTATTGCCTCTCTCACTGCCTCTATTACCCCTCTCACCGCCTCTATTGCCCCTCTCACTGCCTCTATTACGCCTCTCACTGCCTCTATTACGCCTCTCACTGCCTCTATTGCCCCTCTCACTGCCTCTATTACGCCTCTCACTGCCTCTATTGCCCCTCTCACTGCCTCTATTACCCCCTCTCACTGCCTCTATTGCCTCTCTCACTGCCTCTATTACGCCTCTCATTGCCTCTATTACCCCCTCTCACTGCCTCTATTGCCCCTCTCACTGCCTCTATTGCCTCTCTCACTGCCTCTATTACCTCTCACTGCCTCTATTGCCCCTCTCACTGCCTCTATTGCCTCTCTCACTGCCTCTATTGCCTCTCTCACTGCCTCTATTGCCCCTCTCACTGCCTCTATTGCCCCTCTCACTGCCTCTATTGCCCCTCTCACTGCCTCTATTGCCCCTCTCACTGCCTCTATTGCCTCTCTCACCGCCTCTATTGCCCCTCTCACCGCCTCTATTGCCCCTCTCACTGCCTCTATTGCCCCTCTCACTGCCTCTATTGCCTCTCTCACTGCCTCTATTACCCCTCTCACTGCCTCTATTACCCCTCTCACTGCCTCTATTACCCCTCTCACTGCCTCTATTACCTCTCTCACTGCCTCTATTACCCCTCTCACTGCCTCTATTACCTCTCTCACTGCCTCTATTACCCCTCTCACTGCCTCTATTACCCCTCTCACTGCCTCTATTACCCCTCTCACTGCCTCTATTACCCCTCTCACTGCCTCTATTACCCCTCTCACTGCCTCTATTACCTCTCTCACTGCCTCTATTGCCTCTCTCACTGCCTCTATTACCCCTCTCACTGCCTCTATTGCCTCTCTCACCGCCTCTATTGCCCCTCTCACCGCCTCTATTGCCCCTCTCACTGCCTCTATTACCTCTCTCACTGCCTCTATTGCCTCTCTCACTGCCTCTATTACCCCTCTCACTGCCTCTATTACCCCTCTCACTGCCTCTATTGCCTCTCTCACTGCCTCTATTGCCTCTCTCACTGCCTCTATTGCCTCTCTCACTGCCTCTATTGCCCCTCTCACCGCCTCTATTGCCTCTCTCACCGCCTCTATTGCCCCTCTCACTGCCTCTATTGCCCCTCTCACTGCCTCTATTGCCTCTCTCACCGCCTCTATTGCCCCTCTCACCGCCTCTATTGCCCCTCTCACTGCCTCTATTACCTCTCTCACTGCCTCTATTGCCTCTCTCACTGCCTCTATTGCCCCTCTCACTGCCTCTATTACCCCTCTCACTGCCTCTATTACCCCTCTCACTGCCTCTATTGCCTCTCTCACTGCCTCTATTGCCTCTCTCACTGCCTCTATTGCCTCTCTCACTGCCTCTATTACCCCCTCTCACTGCCTCTATTGCCCCTCTCACTGCCTCTATTACGCCTCTCACTGCCTCTATTACGCCTCTCACTGCCTCTATTGCCTCTCTCACTGCCTCTATTACCCCTCTCATCTTTTGCCCCTCTCACTGCCTCTATTACCCCTCTCACTGCCTCTATTGCCCCTCTCACCGCCTCTATTGCCCCTCTCACCGCCTCTATTGCCCCTCTCACCGCCTCTATTACCTCTCTCACTGCCTCTATTGCCTCTCTCACTGCCTCTATTGCCCCTCTCACTGCCTCTATTACCCCTCTCACTGCCTCTATTACCCCTCTCACTGCCTCTATTGCCTCTCTCACTGCCTCTATTGCCTCTCTCACTGCCTCTATTACCCCCTCTCACTGCCTCTATTGCCCCTCTCACTGCCTCTATTGCCCCTCTCACTGCCTCTATTACGCCTCTCACTGCCTCTATTGCCCCTCTCACTGCCTCTATTGCCCCTCTCACTGCCTCTATTACGCCTCTCACTGCCTCTATTGCCCCTCTCACTGCCTCTATTGCCCCTCTCACTGCCTCTATTGCCCCTCTCACTGCCTCTATTGCCCCTCTCACTGCCTCTATTACGCCTCTCACTGCCTCTATTGCCCCTCTCACTGCCTCTATTGCCCCTCTCACTGCCTCTATTGCCCCTCTCACTGCCTCTATTGCCCCTCTCACTGCCTCTATTGCCCCTCTCACTGCCTCTATTGCCCCTCTCACTGCCTCTATTGCCTCTCTCACTGTCTCTATTGCCCCTCTCACTGCCTCTATTACGCCTCTCACTGCCTCTATTGCCTCTCTCACTGCCTCTATTGCCCCTCTCACTGCCTCTATTACCTCTCACTGCCTCTATTTCCCCCTCTCACTGCCTCTATTGCCCCTCTCACTGCCTCTATTGCCCCTCTCACTGCCTCTATTGCCCCTCTCACCGCCTCTATTGCCCCTCTCACTGCCTCTATTACCTCTCTCACTGCCTCTATTGCCTCTCTCACTGCCTCTATTGCCCCTCTCACTGCCTCTATTGCCTCTCTCACTGCCTCTATTGCCTCTCTCACTGCCTCTATTACCCCCTCTCACTGCCTCTATTGCCCCTCTCACTGCCTCTATTACGCCTCTCACTGCCTCTATTGCCTCTCTCACTGCCTCTATTACCCCCTCTCACTGCCTCTATTGCCCCTCTCACTGCCTCTATTGCCCCTCTCACTGCCTCTATTACGCCTCTCACTGCCTCTATTGCCCCTCTCACTGCCTCTATTGCCCCTCTCACTGCCTCTATTACCCCCTCTCACTGCCTCTATTGCCCCTCTCACTGCCTCTATTGCCTCTCTCACTGCCTCTATTGCCCCTCTCACTGTCTCTATTGCCCCTCTCACTGCCTCTATTACGCCTCTCACTGCCTCTATTGCCTCTCTCACTGCCTCTATTGCCCCTCTCACTGCCTCTATTGCCCCTCTCACTGCCTCTATTGCCCCTCTCACTGCCTCTATTGCCTCTCTCACTGCCTCTATTGCCCCTCTCACTGCCTCTATTGCCCCTCTCACTGCCTCTATTACGCCTCTCACTGCCTCTATTGCCCCTCTCACTGCCTCTATTACGCCTCTCACTGCCTCTATTGCCCCTCTCACTGCCTCTATTGCCCCTCTCACTGCCTCTATTGCCCCTCTCACTGCCTCTATTACGCCTCTCACTGCCTCTATTGCCCCTCTCACTGCCTCTATTGCCCCTCTCACTGCCTCTATTACGCCTCTCACTGCCTCTATTGCCCCTCTCACTGCCTCTATTGCCCCTCTCACTGCCTCTATTACGCCTCTCACTGCCTCTATTGCCCCTCTCACTGCCTCTATTGCCTCTCTCACTGCCTCTATTACGCCTCTCACTGCCTCTATTGCCCCTCTCACTGCCTCTATTGCCCCTCTCACTGCCTCTATTACGCCTCTCACTGCCTCTATTGCCCCTCTCACTGCCTCTATTGCCCCTCTCACTGCCTCTATTACGCCTCTCACTGCCTCTATTACCCCTCTCACTGCCTCTATTACGCCTCTCACTGCCTCTATTACCCCTCTCACTGCCTCTATTGCCCCTCTCACTGCCTCTATTGCCCCTCTCACTGCCTCTATTACGCCTCTCACTGCCTCTATTACCTCTCTCACTGCCTCTATTACGCCTCTCACTGCCTCTATTACCCCTCTCACTGCCTCTATTGTCCCTCTCACTGCCTCTATTACCCCTCTCACTGCCTCTATTGCCCCTCTCACTGCCTCTATTGCCCCTCTCACTGCCTCTATTACGCCTCTCACTGCCTCTATTGCCCCTCTCACTGCCTCTATTGCCCCTCTCACTGCCTCTATTACGCCTCTCACTGCCTCTATTGCCCCTCTCACTGCCTCTATTGCCCCTCTCACTGCCTCTATTACGCCTCTCACTGCCTCTATTGCCCCTCTCACTGCCTCTATTGCCCCTCTCACTGCCTCTATTGCCCCTCTCACTGCCTCTATTACCCCTCTCACTGCCTCTATTGCCCCTCTCACTGCCTCTATTGCCCCTCTCACTGCCTCTATTACCCCCTCTCACTGCCTCTATTGCCCCTCTCACTGCCTCTATTACGCCTCTCACTGCCTCTATTGCCCCTCTCACTGCCTCTATTGCCCCTCTCACTGCCTCTATTACGCCTCTCACTGCCTCTATTGCCCCTCTCACTGCCTCTATTACCCCTCTCACTGCCTCTATTACCCCCTCTCACTGCCTCTATTGCCCCCTCTCACTGCCTCTATTGCCCCTCTCACTGCCTCTATTACCCCCTCTCACTGCCTCTATTGCCCCTCTCACTGCCTCTATTGCCCCTCTCACTGCCTCTATTGCCCCTCTCACTGCCTCTATTGCCCCTCTCACTGCCTCTATTGCCTCTCTCACTGCCTCTATTACCCCTCTCACTGCCTCTATTGCCTCTCTCACTGCCTCTATTGCCTCTCTCACTGCCTCTATTACCCCTCTCACTGCCTCTATTGCCCCTCTCACTGCCTCTATTGCCTCTCTCACTGCCTCTATTACCCCCTCTCACTGCCTCTATTGCCCCTCTCACTGCCTCTATTACGCCTCTCACTGCCTCTATTGCCCCTCTCACTGCCTCTATTGCCCCTCTCACTGCCTCTATTACGCCTCTCACTGCCTCTATTGCCCCTCTCACTGCCTCTATTACCCCCTCTCACTGCCTCTATTGCCCCCTCTCACTGCCTCTATTGCCCCTCTCACTGCCTCTATTACCCCCTCTCACTGCCTCTATTGCCCCTCTCACTGCCTCTATTGCCCCTCTCACTGCCTCTATTGCCCCTCTCACTGCCTCTATTGCCCCTCTCACTGCCTCTATTGCCTCTCTCACTGCCTCTATTACCCCTCTCACTGCCTCTATTGCCTCTCTCACTGCCTCTATTGCCTCTCTCACTGCCTCTATTACCCCTCTCACTGCCTCTATTGCCTCTCTCACTGCCTCTATTACCCCTCTCACTGCCTCTATTGCCTCTCTCACTGCCTCTATTACCCCTCTCACTGCCTCTATTGCCTCTCTCACTGCCTCTATTACCCCTGTCACTGCCTCTATTGCCTCTCTCACTGCCTCTATTACCCCCTCTCACTGCCTCTATTACCCCTCTCACTGCCTCTATTGCCTCTCTCACTGCCTCTATTACCCCTCTCACTGCCTCTATTGCCTCTCTCACTGCCTCTATTACCCCTCTCACTGCCTCTATTGCCTCTCTCACTGCCTCTATTACCCCTCTCACTGCCTCTATTGCCCCTCTCACTGCCTCTATTGCCCCTCTCACTGCCTCTATTACGCCTCTCACTGCCTCTATTGCCCCTCTCACTGCCTCTATTACCCCCTCTCACTGCCTCTATTGCCCCTCTCACTGCCTCTATTGCCCCTCTCACTGCCTCTATTACCCCCTCTCACTGCCTCTATTGCCCCTCTCACTGCCTCTATTGCCCCTCTCACTGCCTCTATTACCCCCTCTCACTGCCTCTATTGCCCCTCTCACTGCCTCTATTGCCCCTCTCACTGCCTCTATTGCCCCTCTCACTGCCTCTATTGCCCCTCTCACTGCCTCTATTACCCCCTCTCACTGCCTCTATTGCCTCTCTCACTGCCTCTATTACCCCCTCTCACTGCCTCTATTACCCCCTCTCACTGCCTCTATTGCCCCTCTCACTGCCTCTATTGCCCCTCTCACTGCCTCTATTGCCCCTCTCACTGCCTCTATTACCTCTCTCACTGCCTCTATTACCCCCTCTCACTGCCTCTATTGCCCCTCTCACTGCCTCTATTGCCCCTCTCACTGCCTCTATTGCCTCTCTCACTGCCTCTATTACCCCCTCTCACTGCCTCTATTGCCCCTCTCACTGCCTCTATTGCCCCTCTCACTGCCTCTATTGCCTCTCTCACTGCCTCTATTACCCCCTCTCACTGCCTCTATTGCCCCTCTCACTGCCTCTATTGCCCCTCTCACTGCCTCTATTACCCCTCTCACTGCCTCTATTGCCCCTCTCACTGCCTCTATTGCCCCTCTCACTGCCTCTATTGCCCCTCTCACTGCCTCTATTGCCTCTCTCACTGCCTCTATTACCCCCTCTCACTGCCTCTATTGCCCCTCTCACTGCCTCTATTGCCTCTCTCACTGCCTCTATTACCCCCTCTCACTGCCTCTATTGCCTCTCTCACTGCCTCTATTGCCCCTCTCACTGCCTCTATTGCCCCTCTCACTGCCTCTATTGCCCCTCTCACTGCCTCTATTGCCCCTCTCACTGCCTCTATTACCCCTCTCACTGCCTCTATTGCCCCTCTCACTGCCTCTATTGCCCCTCTCACTGCCTCTATTGCCCCTCTCACTGCCTCTATTGCCCCTCTCACTGCCTCTATTGCCTCTCTCACTGCCTCTATTGCCCCTCTCACTGCCTCTATTACGCCTCTCACTGCCTCTATTGCCCCTCTCACTGCCTCTATTGCCCCTCTCACTGCCTCTATTGCCCCTCTCACTGCCTCTATTGCCCCTCTCACTGCCTCTATTACCCCTCTCACTGCCTCTATTATGCCTCTCACTGCCTCTATTACCCCTCTCACTGCCTCTATTGCCCCTCTCACTGCCTCTATTACCCCTCTCACTGCCTCTATTACGCCTCTCACTGCCTCTATTGCCCCTCTCACTGCCTCCATTACCCCTCTCACTGCCTCTATTGCCCCTCTCACTGCCTCTATTGCCCCTCTCACTGCCTCTATTACCCCTCTCACTGCCTCTATTGCCCCTCTCACTGCCTCCATTACCCCTCTCACTGCCTCTATTACGCCTCTCACTGCCTCTATTGCCTCTCTCACTGCCTCTATTGCCCCTCTCACTGCCTCTATTGCCCCTCTCACTGCCTCTATTGCCCCTCTCACTGCCTCTATTGCCCCTCTCACTGCCTCTATTGCCCCTCTCACTGCCTTTATTACGCCTCTCACTGCCTCCATTACCCCTCTCACTGCCTCTATTACCCCTCTCACTGCCTCTATTGCCTCTCTCACTGCCTCTATTGCCCCTCTCACTGCCTCTATTGCCCCTCTCACTGCCTCTATTGCCCCTCTCACTGCCTCTATTGCCCCTCTCACTGCCTCTATTACCCCTCTCACTGCCTCTATTGCCTCTCTCACTGCCTCTATTGCCCCTCTCACTGCCTCTATTGCCCCTCTCACTGCCTCTATTGCCCCTCTCACTGCCTCTATTGCCCCTCTCACTGCCTCTATTGCCCCTCTCACTGCCTCTATTGCCCCTCTCACTGCCTCTATTGCCTCTCTCACTGCCTCTATTGCCCCTCTCACTGCCTCTATTGCCTCTCTCACTGCCTCTATTGCCTCCCCTCTGCTTAAGTGGGGGTGTGGCTTTTTGGTACAGAGGAGAGCTGATCTCTGCAGAAACAGGAAGTGTCTTGTATGATACAGGTGAATGGGGATGTGGGTCCAGTTGTGATTCAGGTGTGACACATGTGATGGAGGTTGGGGGGTTCAGGCCGTGATACAGATGGAGGTGGTGGTGGACCAGATGAAGGGGGATGTGGGTCAGGTTGTGATAAGGATCATGGAGCAGGAGGATGTGGTCAGGCAGTGGGACAGATACAAGTGTTTGGCCCATTGAAGGGGATTGTGGGGCAGGTCTTGGTGCAGATGAAGAGGGTGGTGGTGCAGAGGAATGGTGCTATGGTCAGGTTGTGGGTCAGGTGAAGAGAATTGTGGGCCAAGCAGTGGTACAGATGAACAGAGCTATGGGCCAGAAGTTGTTAAATAGATGAATGGGGTTGAGTTTTAGCCCATAGTACAGATACAGAGGATACGGGTCAGGTCACAGTACAGATACAGAGGATACGGGTCAGGTCACAGTACAGATACAGAGGATACGGGTCAGGTCACTGTACAGACACAGAGGATAAGGGTCAGGTCACGGTACAGATACAGAGGATACGGGTCAGGTCACGGTACAGATACAGAGGATACGGGTCAGGTCACGGTACAGATACAGAGGATACGGGTCAGGTCACGGTACGGATACAGGGGATACGGGTCAGGTCACGGTACAGATACAGAGGATACGGGTCAGGTCACGGTACAGATACAGAGGATACGGGTCAGGTCACGGTACAGATACAGGGGATACGGGTCAGGTCACTGTACAGATACAGGGGATACGGGTCAGGTTCTGGTACAGATACAGGGGATACGGGTCAGGTCACTGTACAGACACAGAGGATACGGGTCAGGTCACAGTACAGATACAGAGGATACGGGTCAGGTCACGGTACAGATACAGGGGATACGGGTCAGGTCACGGTACAGATACAGAGGATACGGGTCAGGTCACGGTACAGATACAGGGGATACGGGTCAGGTCACGGTACAGATACAGGGGATACGGGTCAGGTCACGGTACAGATACAGGGGATACGGGTCAGGTCACGGTACAGATACAGGGGATACGGGTCAGGTCACGGTACAGATACAGGGGATACGGGTCAGGTCACTGTACAGATACAGGAGATACGGGTCAGGTCACGGTACAGATACAGAGGATACGGGTCAGGTCACGGTACAGATACAGAGGATACGGGTCAGGTCAAGGTACAGATACAGAGGATACGGGTCAGGTCACGGTACAGATACAGGGGATACGGGTCAGGTCACGGTACAGATACAGAGGATACGGGTCAGGTCAAGGTACAGATACAGAGGATACGGGTCAGGTCACGGTATAGATACAGAGGATACGGGTCAGGTCACGGTACAGATACAGAGGATACGGGTCAGGTCACGGTACAGATACAGAGGATACGGGTCAGGTCACGGTACAGATACAGAGGATACGGGTCAGGTCACGGTACAGATACAGAGGATACGGGTCAGGTCACGGTACAGATACAGAGGATACGGGTCAGGTCACGGTACAGATACAGAGGATACGGGTCAGGTCACGGTACAGATACAAAGGATACGGGTCAGGTCACGGTACAGATACAGAGGATACGGGTCAGGTCACGGTACAGATACAGAGG
The DNA here is from genome assembly GCA_027917425.1 of Gastrophryne carolinensis. NCBI lineage: Eukaryota > Metazoa > Chordata > Amphibia > Anura > Microhylidae > Gastrophryne > Gastrophryne carolinensis. The sequence continues at coordinate 28,403,779 of CM051237.1, forward strand.
ATACAGGTCAGGTCACGGTACAGGGGATACGGGTCAGGTCACGGTACAGATACAGAGGATACGGGTCAGGTCACGGTACAGATACAGAGGATACGGGTCAGGTCACGGTACAGATACAGGGGATACGGGTCAGGTCACGGTAGAGATACAGAGGATACGGGTCAGGTCACGGTACAGACACAGAGGATACGGGTCAGGTCACGGTACAGACACAGAGGATACGGGTCAGGTCACGGTACAGGGGATACGGGTCAGCTCCCGGTACAGATACAGAGGATACGGGTCAGGTCACGATACAGATACAGGGGATACGGGTCAGGTCACGGTACAGATACAGAGGATACGGGTCAGGTCACGGTACAGATACAGGGGATACGGGTCAGGTCACGGTACAGATACAGAGGATACGGGTCAGGTCACTGTACAGATACAGAGGATACGGGTCAGGTCACGGTACAGACACAGAGGATAAGGGTCAGGTCACGGTACAGATACAGGGGATACGGGTCAGGTCACGGTACAGATACAGAGGATACGGGTCAGGTCACGGTACAGATACAGGGGATACGGGTCAGGTCACGGTACAGACACAGAGGATACGGGTCAGGTCACGGTACAGATACAGAGGATACGGGTCAGGTCACGGTACAGACACAGAGGATACGGGTCAGGTCACGGTACAGATACAGAGGATACGGGTCAGGTCACGGTACAGATACAGAGGATACGGGTCAGGTCACGGTACAGATACAGAGGATACGGGTCAGGTCACGGTACAGATACAGAGGATACGGGTCAGGTCACGGTACAGATACAGAGGATACGGGTCAGCTCCCGGTACAGATACAGAGGATACGGGTCAGGTCACTGTACAGATACAGAGGATACGGGTCAGGTCACGGTACAGATACAGAGGATACGGGTCAGGTCACGGTACAGATACAGAGGATACGGGTCAGGTCACAGTACAGATACAGAGGATACGGGTCAGGTCACGGTACAGATACAGAGGATACGGGTCAGGTCACGGTACAGATACAGAGGATACGGGTCAGGTCATGGTACAGATACAGAGGATACGGGTCAGGTCATGGTACAGATACAGAGGATACGGGTCAGGTCACGGTACAGGGGATACGGGTCAGGTCACGGTACAGGGGATACGGGTCAGGTCACGGTACAGATACAGAGGATACGGGTCAGGTCACGGTACAGATACAGAGGATACGGGTCAGGTCACGGTACAGATACAGGGGATACGGGTCAGGTCACGGTAGAGATACAGAGGATACGGGTCAGGTCACGGTACAGACACAGAGGATACGGGTCAGGTCACGGTACAGACACAGAGGATACGGGTCAGGTCACGGTACAGGGGATACGGGTCAGCTCCCGGTACAGATACAGAGGATACGGGTCAGGTCACGGTACAGATACAGGGGATACGGGTCAGGTCACGGTACAGATACAGAGGATACGGGTCAGGTCACGGTACAGATACAGAGGATACGGGTCAGGTCACGGTACAGATACAAAGGATACGGGTCAGGTCACGGTACAGATACAGAGGATACGGGTCAGGTCACGGTACAGATACAGAGGATCCGGGTCAGGTCACGGTACAGATACAGGGGATACGGGTCAGGTCACGGTAGAGATACAGAGGATACGGGTCAGGTCACGGTACAGACACAGAGGATACGGGTCAGGTCACGGTACAGACACAGAGGATACGGGTCAGGTCACGGTACAGACACAGAGGATACGGGTCAGGTCACGGTACAGATACAGGGGATACGGGTCAGGTCACGGTACAGATACAGAGGATACGGGTCAGGTCACGGTACAGATACAGGGGATACGGGTCAGGTCACGGTACAGATACAGAGGATACGGGTCAGGTCACTGTACAGATACAGAGGATACGGGTCAGGTCACGGTACAGACACAGAGGATAAGGGTCAGGTCACGGTACAGATACAGGGGATACGGGTCAGGTCACGGTACAGATACAGAGGATACGGGTCAGGTCACGGTACAGATACAGGGGATACGGGTCAGGTCACGGTACAGACACAGAGGATACGGGTCAGGTCACGGTACAGATACAGAGGATACGGGTCAGGTCACGGTACAGACACAGAGGATACGGGTCAGGTCACGGTACAGATACAGAGGATACGGGTCAGGTCACGGTACAGATACAGAGGATACGGGTCAGGTCACGGTACAGATACAGAGGATACGGGTCAGGTCACGGTACAGATACAGAGGATACGGGTCAGGTCACGGTACAGATACAGAGGATACGGGTCAGGTCACGGTACAGATACAGGGGATACGGGTCAGGTCACGGTACAGATACAGAGGATACGGGTCAGGTCACGGTACAGATACAGAGGATACGGGTCAGGTCACGGTACAGATACAGAGGATACGGGTCAGGTCACGGTATAGATACAGAGGATACGGGTCAGGTCACGGTACAGATACAGGGGATACGGGTCAGGTCACGGTACAGATACAGGGGATACGGGTCAGGTCACGGTACAGATACAGAGGATACGGGTCAGGTCACTGTACAGATACAGAGGATACGGGTCAGCTCCCGGTACAGATACAGAGGATACGGGTCAGCTCCCGGTACAGATACAGAGGATACGGGTCAGGTCACGGTACAGATACAGAGGATACGGGTCAGGTCACAGTACAGATACAGAGGATACGGGTCAGGTCACGGTACAGATACAGAGGATACGGGTCAGGTCACGGTACAGATACAGAGGATACGGGTCAGGTCACGGTACAGATACAGAGGATACGGGTCAGGTCACGGTACAGATACAAAGGATACGGGTCAGGTCACGGTACAGATACAGAGGATACGGGTCAGGTCACGGTACAGATACAGAGGATACGGGTCAGGTCACGGTACAGGGGATACGGGTCAGGTCACGGTACAGGGGATACGGGTCAGGTCACGGTACAGATACAGAGGATACGGGTCAGGTCACGGTACAGATACAGAGGATACGGGTCAGGTCACGGTACAGATACAGGGGATACGGGTCAGGTCACGGTAGAGATACAGAGGATACGGGTCAGGTCACGGTACAGACACAGAGGATACGGGTCAGGTCACGGTACAGACACAGAGGATACGGGTCAGGTCACGGTACAGGGGATACGGGTCAGCTCCCGGTACAGATACAGAGGATACGGGTCAGGTCACGGTACAGATACAGGGGATACGGGTCAGGTCACGGTACAGATACAGAGGATACGGGTCAGGTCACGGTACAGATACAGGGGATACGGGTCAGGTCACGGTACAGATACAGAGGATACGGGTCAGGTCACTGTACAGATACAGAGGATACGGGTCAGGTCACGGTACAGATACAGGGGATACGGGTCAGGTCACGGTAGAGACACAGAGGATACGGGTCAGGTCACGGTACAGATACAGAGGATACGGGTCAGGTCACGGTACAGACACAGAGGATACGGGTCAGGTCACGGTACAGATACAGAGGATACGGGTCAGGTCACGGTACAGATACAGAGGATACGGGTCAGGTCACGGTACAGATACAGAGGATACGGGTCAGGTCACGGTACAGATACAGAGGATACGGGTCAGGTCACGGTACAGATACAGAGGATACGGGTCAGGTCACGGTACAGATACAGAGGATACGGGTCAGGTCACGGTACAGATACAGGGGATACGGGTCAGGTCACGGTACAGATACAGGGGATACGGGTCAGGTCACGGTACAGATACAGGGGATACGGGTCAGGTCACGGTACAGATACAGGGGATACGGGTCAGGTCACGGTACAGATACAGGGGATACGGGTCAGGTCACGGTACAGATACAGGGGATACGGGTCAGGTCACGGTACAGATACAGGGGATACGGGTCAGGTCACGGTACAGATACAGGGGATACGGGTCAGGTCACGGTACAGATACAGGGGATACGGGTCAGGTCACGGTACAGATACAGGGGATACGGGTCAGGTCACGGTACAGATACAGAGGATACGGGTCAGGTCACGGTACAGATACAGGGGATACGGGTCAGGTCACGGTACAGATACAGGGGATACGGGTCAGGTCACGGTACAGATACAGAGGATACGGGTCAGGTCACGGTACAGATACAGGGGATACGGGTCAGGTCACGGTACAGATACAGGGGATACGGGTCAGGTCACGGTACAGGGGATACGGGTCAGGTCACGGTACAGATACGGGTCACCACCAGCAGGTGGCCGCATAGTATTAATTTACGAACGTATAACCTACAGACGGTCGAATGAGCAGCAGCCCGATTCTTCATGAGCCCCACACACACAATTCAATAGTCAGGACTAATAAACTTGGCGCCTTGGAATACAAAGCGATTGGTGGGATTACCACATCGCCATCTGTTGGTGGCGCTTTGTATTGCTTCCAAAATAAAATCTGGATTAAATGTATGTTATTGGAAGCGCAACCAACAGAGGGCGCTACAAAGCTGCCAATGGCTATAGAACCAGCAGAAATCTTTACTGCATTGATAGTAAGGTCATTTAAAGTGGACCAAAAGCCAGGATTTCGACTATCCTGGGTTTTGAGTATAGTGATCAGGCTTGTGAGGGTTTCCTGCAGTGTTACACAGGACGCCTTCCAACCTAATGCCGGCCCTGGATGCCTTGGCTGAGCTGATTTGCCAGTCTTGGCTGCTGACCACCTGACTTAGCTTTATCTGACGACTGACTGATCCACTGCTTAACCCTTTCCTTGCAGCGCATCTCCCCATCATTTGTTGGGGGGCAGTGAACCCTTCCTTACCTCTAGGACACGACTGTTCCTTACAGTTTAAAGTAGAACAAAGCCCACCAGCCTGGCCTAGAATTTTAAAGATTCCAGGGCTGGTCACTGTATTTTCCATGAGGCATCCTGAAAGCCACGCAGCACACTTCCTGACACTCCCTCGCTGATGGAAACAGTAGCGGCCACATCCCCTCTTCTTCGGGCTGTACGCACCCTCCAGCCATTCAGGATTGGACGAGATCCTGCGCATGCGCCGTTGGACCAGGAAGTGGTGAGTTTGAAAGGCGATCTGGGGGGTTTCATACAAACTGGGATACCCCGGGGGGACAGAACAAATCTCAGTTCAGTTACAATCCTGGGTTTTGTTGCTTTTTAAAGTGGACCAAAACCCAGGATTTTGACTATCTTGGGTTTTGGTCCTTTCCCCCTGGGGCACCCCGATGGGGGATGCCCAGCTGTGTGATACCCCAAAGATCGCCGAGTGCAACTCACCTCTTCCCAGTCCTGCGGCGCTCGTCCAATCAGCACGCTCGGAGCCGCTGACGTCACGTCAAGCCAGTGTCTAGGACGAGCGGCTTCGAGTGCGCTGGTGGCCGCATCCCCTGCTTCCCTCTAACAGGGAGCGTGCCCGCGCCGGCCATTCACAAATGCCTGGTCGGGGACCCGTCCTGCTAAAGGGATAGCGGGGATGCGGGTCGCGCAGGTGCCATCGGACTACGAAGCAAGGTAAGTGTAGCGGGCGACCTGGGGGGTTTCACACAGAGGGGCATCCCAATGCCACGGGGGGGAGGGAATCGATCGGCCCGGGAATCTTACAGATTTCTGTGCCGATCGCGCTGTTTTGGTAAAGACGGTAGCCAGTGCTCATGTGTCGCTTAAACAGGAACATCGGAAGCCCTGGAGTCTACTACAGGGGTGTTTGAGTTCCACTTCTTGGTACATCCTAAATTGTGATGCCCCGCTGTGTAAAACCCCCCAGAACCCCAGTTTTACTTACCTGGTCCCACAGCCCTCACCGCATCTGCACAATGGCCGTATCCCGGCTCACCTCTGGCCGTGCGTCATCCTGAACGGGCGGCGCGGACATGCAATGGCTAGAGGGTGAGCGGGGGATGCTTAGCTGAGCCGAGTGACTGTGCTGATTGGCTGAAGGGGCCACTGTTGTTTACTCATGCTTGTTCCTCTTCAAAGTGGACCAAAACCCAGCACGATTGGCCCAGGAGATCAATTCCCTCCCCCCTGGGACATCCAAAATCGGGATGCCCCGCTGTGTGATACCCCCCCCCCCCGCCCACGTCAACCCATTCACTCACCTTGCTTCCTGCTCCAACGGCACATATGCGAGCCACGGCCGCATCCCCCTAGCAGGGCGTGTCTGAATGGCCGGCGCGGGCACACTTCCTGTCAGAGGGAAGCAGGGGACGCTCGGAGCCACTGGCCTTAGGGGAAGGCTTAGACGCTGTGATGTCATCTGCTCCAAACGCGCTGATGGCCGCATCCCCTGCTTTCCTCTAACACCCCGATCATGGCGCCCCAGGGGAAAAGACCAAAATCCTGAGTTCTGCTCCACTTAAACCGGACCTTCACCATGATTTATTAAAAAGCCCCAAACCTTAAAAAACAATTCCCCAGCATCTAAAATTAATATATTTTAAGTTTTTAGTCACTTACTTATTATTCTTTCCCCCACTGGGCTGCAACTCTGTTCAGGACTTTAGGATACGAGCGCCGCCATCTTGACTCAAAAGCATCACACTTACTGAGGAGAGTGGGATAAAGTACAGGGGGGCGGGGTTATAGCTGTGCTTTGCTAAGAGCAGAACTGGGTCAGGAAAAGGTCAGCAATCCGAGAATGCAGAGCAGCACAGTCAGAAGGCACTTCCTGTTTGCAGGCTGCCTGATGTCCCATAAGCCGCCATCTTGGATGTTTAAAGGATCATAACATGCATTAGACGCAGGTAGGAGGATTTTTAATGTGAGCAATCTGTATGTACAGGGCGTGGGAAACATATAAGATAGACTCTTATTCAGGGTGATGGTCCGGATTAATGTGAGCAATCTGTATGTACAGGGTGTGGGAAACATATAAGATAGGCTCTTATTCAGGGTGAAGGTCCGGATTAATGTGGGCAATCTGTATGTACAGGGTGTGGGAAACGTATAAGATAGACTCTTATTCAGGGTGAAGGTCCGGATTAATGTGAGCAATCTGTATGTACAGGGTGTGGGAAACATATAAGATAGACTCTTATTCAGGGTGATGGTCCGGATTAATGTGAGCAATCTGTATGTACAGGGTGTGGGAAACATATAAGATAGGCTCTTATTCAGAGTGATGGTCCGGATTAATGTGAGCAATCTGTATGTACAGGGTGTGGGAAACATAAGATAGGCTCTTATTCAGGGTGATGGTCCGGATTAATGTGAGCAATCTGTATGTACAGGGTGTGGGAAACATATAAGATAGGCTCTTATTCAGGGTGATGGTCCGGATTAATGTGAGCAATCTGTATGTACAGGGTGTGGGAAACATATAAGATAGGCTCTTATTCTGAGTGAAGGTCCACTTTAATAGCAGAGCAGGATTAGAATAGGGGAGCGTCATGTGACTATGAGGGGCGGAGCCAACCCCACCTCCTTTCACTAGGCTCCTCCGCACGCAGACAGTACATGCTTTGTTTTTTGGGGCAATATTTTTTTGTGTATTTTTTGGGAATATTTTTCATATTTTTTTTTACAGTATTTTTCATTTTTTTTATGTACAAGTTTTTATTACGAATCAGATTTTGGGCTCACAATGCAATTTCAGCACAAACAGTCTGAACGCGCTGCAGCTTCCTCCGTCTGATGGTGACGTCACATCCACTCTGCCGTCCTTCACTCATCCTTCTTGAACTTGCCATTCACGTAGGGCACGTAATCCAGGAACAGCCGCCAGTCTGTCGCCCAGATCAGCCCAACTCCGCCCACCGATCCCCACGTCACCAACGTTGGAACCCAGGTCTTAGCGAGCTGTTGGTAGCGAGGTCCGAGCAGCTGACCAATCATAGCGGCGGACGGTCGAACACGTCACAGAGAATGCGCACAGCGTAATAAATCACTGAAATCAACCAAAAGGCATGTGATCAATGTTAGTGACGCATATATTTCCGCTCTGCCGGTCTCTGCACTTGAAACTATGGCGAGTCACAAACATCTCGAACCTTCTTATAAGCACTTGCACAGAGACATTGAGGGACACCTACCTCTTCCTCGCACTTACCTCACACTCTCATTGCTGCTCATTTGCATCCAGGCCTGATAACTGCCAAAAATTACTCGCAGGCCCCAGATCCTTCTGGGAGCCTGCTGATTATATTTGCATAGCCCCGCCCCCTCAGCCTCACATTCACCGGAGACCGCAGCGACATGACTTGTGTGTCCTTCACTTTGCTATAGAGGTCAGTAAGTGGCTCCAGGGCCGGTCAGGCTGCTGCAAAGCGCTGATTCGCCACTAACTACAATTTCCTGCAGCGTTTAAACTAAATCACCCTGATTTATTGAAAAGCCCAAACCCTTAATAAACTATTCCCCAGCATCTAAAATGTAATATATTTTACGTTTTTGTTGGCTTATTTCTTATTCTTTCCCCCACTGGCCTGCAACTCTGTTCAGGAATTTAGGATACGGGCGCTGCCATCTTGACTCAGAAGCATCACACTTACTGAGGAGAGGAGAGTGGGATAAAGTACAAGGGGCAGTGTTATAGCTGTGCTTTGCTCATACAGAGCAGAGCTGGGGTCAGTAAAAGGTCAGCAATCCCAGAATGCAGAGCAGCACAGTCAGAAGGAACTTACTGTTTGCAGGCTGCCTGATGTTCCATGAGTTGCCATCTTGGATGTTTAAAGGCTCATAACATGCAGTAGTTGCAGGTAGAATGATTTTTAATGTGAGCAATCTGGTGTGGGAAACATATAAGATAGACTCTTATTCAGGGCGAGGGTCCGGATTAATGTGGGCAATCTGTATGTACAGGGTGGGGGAAACATATAAGATAGACTCTTATTCAGGGCGAGGGTCCGGATTAATGTGGGCAATCTGTATGTACAGGGTGTGGGAAACATATAAGATAGACTCTTATTCAGGGCGAGGGTCCGGATTAATGTGGGCAATCTGTATGTACAGGGGGGGAAACATAAGATAGGCTCTTATTCAGGGCGAGGGTCCGGATTAATGTGAGCAATCTGTATGTACAGGGTGAGGGAAACATAAAGATAGACTCTTATTCAGGGTGAAGGTCCGGATTAATGTGGGCAATCTGTATGTACAGGGTGGGGGAAACATATAAGATAGGCTCTTATTCAGGGCGAGGGTCCGGATTAATGTGGGCAATCTGTATGTACAGGGGGGGAAACATATAAGATAGGCTCTTATTCAGGGCGAGGGTCCGGATTAATGTGAGCAATCTGTATGTACAGGGTGAGGGAAACATAAAGATAGACTCTTATTCAGGGTGAAGGTCCGGATTAATGTGAGCAATCTGTATGTACAGGGTGTGGGAAACATATAAGATAGGCTCTTATTCAGGGTGAGGGTCCGGGTTAATGTGAGCAATCGGTATGTACAGGGTGTGGGAAACATATAAGATAGGCTCTTATTCAGGGCGAGGGTCCGGATTAATGTAAGCAATCTGTATGTACAGGGTGTGGGAAACATATTAGATAGACTCTTACTCAGGGTGAAGGTCCGGATTAATGTCAGCAATCTGTATGTACAGGGTGAGGGAAACATAAAGAGATAGACTCTTATTCAGGGTGAAGGTCCGGATTAATGTCAGCAATCTGTATGTACAGGGTGAGGGAAACATAAAGAGATAGACTCTTATTCAGGGTGAAGGTCCGCTTTAAAGCTGAACAAAACCCAGATTTGTTTGCTTTCCTGGGTTTCATTCTGCTTCCCTGGGGCATCCTGAATCTGCGTGAAACATCCCAAAACGCACGATCTGATTACCTCCACCCCGGGTGCAACGGAGCATGCGCAGGCTCCTGTCCAATCAGAGCCACTCGCTGCGATGATGTCATTCGGAGAGCGGCTCAAATTGGAATGAATGGGGAGCGTGCTCCTATCCCAACCATCCAGAATGAAAAGAGTGGGTCCGCACTCCTTAAAGTGGACCAGCATGCAGGATTTTTACTATCCTGGGTTTTGGTCCACTTCTGCAGGGTGCCCCGCTGTGTGAAACCCCCCAGAAAGCCCCCAAAAACTCACCTCACCCCGCTCCTACGCGGGCGCTCGTCCAATCAGAGCGCTCAGAGCCGCTGTGGTATGTACGGACAAGCGACGGACAGCCACAGCGGCTCTGAGCGCTGGAGGCCGCCTCTCGCGCTTCCTTCTAACAGGGAGCGCGCCATTCACAAACACCATGCAAAATAGACCTGTAAGGGCACCACATCAATCATAACAAGGAAATGTTACATATAGAGGTGGGTGCTCCCATGAGCCCCAAAACCAACCAAGGCCATTCCCAAACAGCGCCCTGCTAGAGGGAAACGCGAGACGCGGCCCAGACCCGCGCATGCGCCATTGGAATGGGGAAGGTAAGGTTTGTGGGCTTCCTGGGGGGCTTCACACAGCAGGACATCCCGATCTCGGATGCCCCGCGGGGAGGGAGCTGATCGGCCCGGGAATCATAGATTCTCAGGCCAATCAGCCATGGGTGTGGGTCCCGAAATAGTCCTTGTTGGGATATTAATACATGAAAAGGTTTGAAATAAACCATGGTTAAAAAAAAAAAAACTGATTAGGCTTAGACACACAAAACTATCTGTCAATCATTAATCTGGACCTTCACCCTGAATAAGAGCCTATCTTATATGTTTCCCCCACCCTGTACATACAGATTGCCCACATTAATCCGGACCTTCACCCTGAATAAGAGCCTATCTTATATGTTTCCCACACCCTGTACATACAGATTGCCCGCATTAATCCGGACCTTCACCCTGAATAAGAGCCTATCTTATATGTTTCCCACACCCTGTACATACAGATTGCTCACATTAATCCGGACTCTCACCCTGAATAAGAGCCTCACATTAAAAATCATCCTACCTGCATCTACTGCATGTTATGAGCCTTTAAACATCCAAGATGGCGGCCCATGGTACATCAGGCAGCCTGCAAACAGGAAGTGCCTTCTGACTGTGCTGCTCTGCATTCTGGGATTGCTGACCTTTACCTCACCCCAGCTCTGCTCTGTCTGAGCAAAGCACAGCTATAACCCCCCGTAGAGGTGTAAATTCCCAGGCCGATCAGCCATGGGTGTGGGTCCACTTTAAAAACTTATATCTTTAATGAAAATAGTTAAAATCATCTCCATGGAAATTGCTAAAAATGCAAAAGGTAGACCCAGAGTGGCCAAAAATGTACAAGACCTTCTGACGCGTTCTGTCAGCCCTTAGTCATAGATAAAAGGTCACATTTATATTTATATATATATATATAGATATATATATATAGTAAAAAAAAAATACAGCGAACACTCACCTTGCAAGCCTGCAGCCAGCCCACAGCGAAGGGGACGCAGCGTCTGTCCGGGCGGGTGACGTCAGGTCGTCACGGACCACACAGCCAATCACCAGCCAGGCCCTCCAACCAATGAGATTCGCATAGCTCACTCATAGGAGAGATGGGCCGGCCAATGAATGGGAGCGTGCGCACGACGACGATGACGTCAGGGCAGAGGGGTCGCCCGGCAACAAGATTAGACAAACAAACTGAAGGGAGAAGCTGGGATGATAGTGCGTCTCCCCCTCAGATATATACAACCCGGAACAGGTCACCAGCGCAGCCCAGGCTGGACAGAGAGGCAAGCAGAACGAGCAAGGATGGTTACAATGCAATTGCAAATCAACACTAATATTCCTGGGAAAGCAAGTATACCACAGCATATACTTTAGAAAAGATGTGCAAATACACATATGGGACACAACATTAATTGGCAATGTCATAGTCACGAATTCATGGTCCATAAGATTAAAATGAAAGACCCACATAAATGAAACTATATAATAGTGAAACACTGCGACAAATGAACGCTGCATCTTTGCATGCATCCGCCGCAGTGCTCCGCTATATGTAACATAAACCAAAACAAGTGGTCAAATATAGATGTATGTTATATTAGCCCAAGTGGGCCCAAACCTCAAATAAAAAGTAAGACATGATAGAAAAAATAGGTGAACTCATAATTCCTATACTGACACTGGTAATATATAATAGAAAAAAATATATATACTTATGCTCATGATCTCTATCAGGACATAAATAGTCCTTGTTGGGATATTAAAGTGGACCAACACCCAGGGGTGATCTGCCTGGGAATCTATAAGATTCTCAGGCCGATCACCTCACTCACCGCGGGGCATCCGAGATCGGGATGTCCCGCCGGGTGAAAGCCCCCAAAAAACCCTTACCTTATCAGCGTCGGATCAGCCTCCGCCACCTCCCGCGCGCCCCTCTAGCAGTGAGTGCGCCCGCGCCGGCCGTTTGTAAAAGGCTGGCGCGGGCGCGCGGCGCTGTAAGAGGGATGCGCAGGCGGCAGCGGCTTATCCGTCACTTGTCCGTCACCGAAAGGGTAGGTTTTTTGGGGGGTTTCACACAGCAGGGCATCCTGATCTCGGATGCCCCGCTGAAGTGGACCAACACCCAGGATAGTGAAAATCCTGGGTGTTGGTCCACTTTAATACATGAATAGGATGTTAATAAACCATGGTAAAAAAAACTGATTAAGCTTAGACACACAAAACTATCTGTCAATCATTAAAGCGGACCTTCACTCTGAATAAGAGTCTATCTTATATGTTTCCCACACCCTGTACATACAGATTGCTCACATTAATCCGGACCTTCACTCTGAATAAGAGTCTATCTTATATGTTTCCCACACCCTGTACATACAGATTGCTCACATTAATCCGGACCCTCACCCTGAATAAGAGCCTATCTTATATGTTTCCCACACCCTGTACATACAGATTGCCCACATTAATCCGGACCTTCACTCTGAATAAGAGTCTATCTTATATGTTTCCCACACCCTGTACATACAGATTGCCCACATTAATCCCGACCTTCACCCTGAATAAGAGCCTATCTTATATGTTTCCCACACCCTGTACATACAGATTGCCCACATTAATCCGGACCTTCACTCTGAATAAGAGTCTATCTTATATGTTTCCCACACCCTGTACATACAGATTGCTCACATTAATCCGGACCCTCACCCTGAATAAGAGCCTATCTTATATGTTTCCCACACCCTGTACATACAGATTGCTCACATTAATCCGGACCTTCACTCTGAATAAGCGTCTATCTTATATGTTTCCCACACCCTGTACATACAGATTGCCCACATTAATCCGGACCTTCACTCTGAATAAGAGCCTATCTTATATGTTTCCCACACCCTGTACATACAGATTGCTCACATTAATCCGGACCTTCACTCTGAATAAGCGTCTATCTTATATGTTTCCCACACCCTGTACATACAGATTGCCCACATTAATCCGGACCTTCACTCTGAATAAGAGCCTATCTTATATGTTTCCCACACCCTGTACATACAGATTGCTCACATTAATCCGGACCTTCACTCTGAATAAGCGTCTATCTTATATGTTTCCCCCACCCTGTACATACAGATTGCTCACATTAATCCGGACCTTCACTCTGAATAAGCGTCTATCTTATATGTTTCCCACACCCTGTACATACAGATTGCTCACATTAATCCGGACCTTCACTCTGAATAAGCGTCTATCTTATATGTTTCCCACACCCTGTACATACAGATTGCTCACATTAATCCGGACCTTCACTCTGAATAAGCGTCTATCTTATATGTTTCTCACACACTGTACATACAGATTGCTCACATTAAAAATCTTCCCAGCTGCATCTACTGCATGTTATGATCCTTTAAACATCCAAGATGGCGGTACATGGAACATCAGGCAGCCTGCAAACAGGAAGTGCCTTCTGACTGTGCTGCTCTGCATTCTGAGATTGCTGACCTTTTCCTGACCCCAGCTCTGCTCTGTCTGAGCAAGGCACAGCTATAACCCGCCCCCCTGTACTTTATCCCACTCTCCTCTCCTCAGTAAGTGTGATGCTTCTTAGTCAAGATGGCAGCGCCCGTATCCTAGAGTCCTGAACAGAGTTGCAGCCCAGTGGGGGAAAGAATAATAAGTAAGTGACTAAAAACTTACAATATATTAACTTTAGATGCCGGGGAATCGTTTTGAAGGGTTTGGGCTTTTCAATAAATCATGGTGACGGTCCGGATTAAGGAGATGTCCCACCTATGGTTCATCCCACGGGGAAACCTAGTTGCCAAAGTGAATATCCAAAATGCTTCCCTCACCAGTAGTTTTTTCTGTAAATCTCCACCTCTTGGTCCTAAGGACACTTTTCAAGTTCAAAACTGGCCGGTTGACTCCGATGTAGTTCCCAATGATGACGGGACACAGAGTTTCTTGATCTATCCCGAGTCTCTATACTCTGCATGTGCTCCGCAAATCTGATCTGGAGTTTGTGGGACGTGCACCCGACATATTGCATATCACAAAGATTACATGTGATTAAATAAATCACAGATTGGGAATTACAGTTTAAAATGGTTTTGATTGGATAACCCCTACCTGTCACTGTGGATCTGAAGGATTTGCCCTTCTCCACCTTATTACACAGGGAAAGCAACACGTGGTGGCAAGCCAGGTTGACCTCCCCAGATCACCAGACTGAATAAATTGCCCAGGCTAGATGACCTGCAACTCACCACATGCACTCCTTTATCAACAATAGGCTGTAAAAGAACATCAGCCCTTAAAGTGGACCAACACCCAGGATTTTCACCCCGATCGGCCCCGCTGTGTGAAACCCCCCAGAAAGCCCCAAAAAACTCACCTCACCGCCGACGGACAAGCGACAGACAAACTGAGGCCACTGGAGGCCGCCTCTCGTGCGTCCTTCTTACAGGGAGCGCGCCTGCGTCGGCCATTTACAAGCGGGTGCGCGCCCTGCTAGAGGGACGCACGAGAGGCGGCGACGGCCCGCGCATGCGCCACTGGAACGGGGAGAAGGTAAGGTTTGTGGGCGTCCGGGGGGGGGGGTTTCACCCCGCGGGACATCCCGATTTCGGATGCCCCGCAGGGAGGGAGCTGATCGGCCCGGGAATCGTATAGATTCCCGGGCCGATCAGCGGTGGGTGTTGGTCCACTTTAACATAGGAAGATTCTTCCTTATTATGGAGGCAGTTTGTTGAAATTCTAATGAATAGGGCGTACTGAACACTATCTTGTCCAGATCTTTACTTTTAATACGGGTGTCAGGGAACCGGGGCGTCACGAGGTCCGACTACAACCAGGGACCTCCGTGCACATCGCCGTCCCAAAAACCCTTTGTCCGATCCCTCTCCTATCGGGGATACCCGGCTCACAGCCTTCGGACACAACGATTCTTGGTTTAAGGCAAAGCAGACCGCTCAAATTAAATATAAGTTTTAATGCTAATAAGCACAATAGGCAGAGTTAACAAGCATTTAACTATTAGGTAATATGAACTGTTGCAGATGATACAAATATGCAATTCTGAGATGGTTATAGGTTATAGTGCAATACACAGAGACACAATAAGCAATAAGTTACCTTAAGCATGCAGAGTGGAGAGAAGCCCCTGCAAGGGGTATGCCAGGGCTTATGATGATGATGATGGACACGTCCAGTGTGTTTGCACACAGCCCCCCTAGAAGTGACCCTGGTCTCATCCCCTTGGCTTACTTTTAAAGTGGACCAACACCCAGGATTTTGACTATCCTGGGTCTTGGTCCACTTCGGTGGGGCACCCCGCTGTGTGAAACCCCCCCGAACCCCCCGAACTCACCTCTGTCCATGGCGACGGACAAGCTGCGGACAAGCGGCTCCTCCGCCGCCGCCTCCCGCGCGTCCCTGTTGACGCACGCGTGCCCGCGCCGGCCATTCACAGACGGCCGGCGCGGGCGCGCGCACGTCTAGAGGGGCGCGAGGGAGGCGGCGGCCGCCGAAACTAAGGTAAGGAGTTTGGGGTGTTTCACCCCGCGGGACTTCCCGATCTCGGATGTCCCGCGGGGAGGGAGGTGATCGGCCCGGGAATCTTATAGATTCCCGGGCCGATCACCGGTGGGTGTTGGTCCACTTTAAGCACGGTCTCTGCCCCTCCACCCCTTCACTTTCACAGACAGAGATCCTGGATAATCCCTTTGAAGCACCAGGCCCTCACACCTTTCCAGGGAGGAAGCAGGCAGGCTCCTCTGTGTCTCAGTAAGGTGTTGGGAAAACAGCAGGAAAGCAGCAGGGGGAGCTTTGAAGCTCAAACTGCCTTTCCTGAGTGTCCGGACCCCCTGCCCATATATGGACATCCTTTTCCTGCTGGGCTTGTAATGGCAGACATCTGCTTAAAGTGGACCAACACCCAGGGGCGATCACCTCCCTCACTGCGGGACACCCGACACCCACTGTCAAAGGGGCGCGCGGGAGGCCCTGTCTTGTCCGCGCTTGTCCGTGGCTACTTGGGAGCGTGGTGAGGTGAGTTTTGGGGGGGGTTTCTGGGGGGTTTTACACAGCGGGGCAGGTGCCCCCCTGAAGTGGACCAAAACCCAGGATAGTCAAAATCCTGGGTGTTGGTCCACTTTAAGGCGAGAGATCCAGACTTGTGCATAAAAACGGGGGAATAAAGAAGATATGTGGGGTTTCTGACTGGGAATAGGTGGGGTTCCCTAATCGTTCCTTCACAGGTGCACTATAATATTTGACCTATTCTCCACAATGGGTACTAGTGTTGCCCAAAATGGTGTCCCGGTCCCTATTTAAAGCAATGTTTTTAGCACGATTGAGCATCCAATCGGGATACCCTCTAGTGCGTAATCTTAAATGCAATAAGGAACGCTTCTTCCAAAAAAGTCTCTGTTTTGGAACAATTCCTCCTACTCCGGATCATTTCTTCTACAGGTATATAGACCTGATCGTGTGCTTTGGATGGCAACTGGAGGCTTGTAATATATTGTTGCCGGCCGTAGGTTTTCGAAATGTGCGGGGATGTATTTTGCCATCAGGGGAATTAATATAGATTTTTAAATCAAGAAAATCAATGTCCGATTGGCTAAAGTTGACCGTGAACTGTAAATTGAGATCATTATTATTACAATGCGATATGAAATGCTGTAATTCCCCAGGGGTGCCCGTCCAAATCGGTAGTAGATCGTCAATATAGCGATAATAAAAGGCTATTTTAGATCTCCACGGGTTACCATCACCATAGACATTGTGGTGACATGTACAAATTTGCAAGGGAGGGAGAAAATGGGGCTCCCATGGAGGCCCCACGCCTTTGAATATAGAAGGTATAGAAGGAATCAATCAGGAAAAATAGTTATATGTGTTAACAAGAAATCTGTTGCCATAAGAGTAAATTCCACTAAATCCTCATTATATTCAAAATTTTAGGTGGAAATGAAGGGCTTGAATAGCCAGGTTGTGGGGAATGCTGGAGTATAGAGAAGAAACATCCATTGTACAGATGCTAGAGCCTATTGATAGGTCTGGAGAGTATCAGGTGGCCTGAAAACGCAAAAAAAAACTCGGAAGGCGTAGAACCAGTGGTTGGAGTATGGAATCCAGCCACTGTCCCAAGGGTTCATTTAAACCCAGAATGGCTGGGTCTGGACCCCTCGCACAATATCGGGGATGCAGGAGCGTACGCTCCCCATTTTCGACAATGACAAATCACGTAATCTGAGCAATGTGCCGTTGGGAGAAAGGGGAAAGGCGTTTATCGTCCCTCTTGGGGGTTTTCACACTGCAAATAGGGATGACCCTGGGGGAAGCCAGTGGCCATGACCCTGGAATATTTTAGGTTCCAGTCTGGCCGCTGCTGGGTTTTGTTCCGCTTTAAAGTGGACTAAAACCCACACCCCAACGTCCCTTGAATCCAGAACCGGGATGCTCCGCTGTGTGAAACCCACCTTCCTTCCCGGTCCAACGACGCATGCACTAGCCGCGGCCGGCTCCCCGCTATCGCTTTAACAGGGCGCGTAGACCAGGCATTTGTGAATGGCCAGTACAGGCATGTTCCCTGTTAGAGAGTAGCGGGAGATGCAGCTCGGATCCGCTCCCCTTAGACGAAGGGGCGGAAGAGGATCCGAGCGCACTGATTGGACAAGAGGCATGTGTTGTAGGAACGGGGAAGGGTGAGTTAGATCGGTGACCTGGGGGGTTTCACACCAATTGAGGTGCCCCGGGGGCAAGAACCAAAGTCCTGTGTTTTGGTCCACTTTAAAGTGGACCAACACCCAGGGGTGATCGACCCGGAAATCTATAAGATTCCCGGGCCGATCACCTCCCACCCCGCGGGACATCCCGATCTCGGAAACCCCAAAAAGATCTTACCTGATCCGCCGCCGCTTCCGCCGCCTCCCGCGCGCCCTTCCAGACGTGCGCGCGCCCGCGCCGGCCCTCTGTGAATGGCCGGCGGGGGCGCGCGCGCGCCGAGAGTGACGCGTGGGAGGCAGCGGCGGCGGAAGAGGCTTGTACGTTCCTGTCCCCCGCCTGGACGTTGGGGTTTCTGGGGGGTTTCACACAGCGGGGGATCGGGGTGCCCCACCGAAGTGGACCAAAACCCAGGATAGTCAAAATCCTGGGTGTTGGTCCACTTTAAAGTGTCTCGGCGCGCCAAGAACAGACGATCCATAATCATTTAATAAGATATACAAGCCAAAACTTGACCAAAACACAGGATTTTGATTATCCTGGGTTTTGGTCCGCTGTGTGAAGCCCCCCCAGGTCACCGACACCAACTCACATCGTCCAATCAGCGCGCTCTGCGCGGTTGACCGCTTCCCCTGCTACCCTCTAATGGAGCGCGCCCATGCCGGCCATTCACAAATGCCTGGTGCGGGGACGCGCCCTGCTAGAGGGATAGCGGGGATGTGGCTGCAGCTCATGTATGCACCGTTTATGGGCGACCTGGGGGGGTTTCACACAGAGGGGCATCCCGATTTTGGATGCCCCAGGGGGAGGGAATCGCTGAGATTCCTGAGCCGATTGCCTTGGGTTTTTGGTCCACTTTAAAGCTAGTTTCACTTGAAGTTTCACCTATCATCCCAAAGTGAGATGCACCAGGAAAACGAACCTATCACCAGGATAGTGATAATTCTGGCGATACGTTCACTAATAATATCACTAATAAACAAAAATTACTCCCAAAGTGAGATGCACCAGGAAAACGAACCGATCTCCAGGATAGTGATCATTCTGGCGATACGTTCACTAATAATATCACTAATTAATCAATAATAAACAAAAATTACTCCCAAAGTGAGATGCACCAGGACATTCCTTGTGATAGGTACACTAATAATCACTTTTTAACAATAAAAAGAATCACTGTTGAGATGCACCAGGAAAACAAACCTATCAGCAGGATAGTGATAATTCTGGTGATACGTTCACTAATAATATCACTAATTAATTACTAATAAACAAAAATCACTCCCAAAGTGAGATGCACCAGGACATTCCTTGTGATAGGTACACTAATAATCACTTTTTAACAATAAAAAGAATCACTGTTGAGATGCACCAGGAAAACAGCAGCAGGATAGTGATAATCCTGGCGATAGGTTCACTAATAATATAACATAATTAAAAAAAATCCCAAAGTGAGATGCACCAGGAAAACGAACCTATCAGCAGGATAGTGATAATCCTGGCGATAGGTTCACTAATAATATCACTAATAATTAAAAAAAAATCACTCCCAAAGTGAGATGCACCAGGAAAACGAACCTATCAGCAGGATAGTGATAATCCCGGCGATAGGTTCACTAATAATATAACTAATAATTAAAAAAAATCCCAAAGTGAGATGCACCAGGATATGCCCTGTGATAGGTTCACTAATAATCACTAATTAATGGGTAATAATAAATAGAATCACTACTGAGATGCACAAGGAAAAACCTATCACCAGAATTAATCACTAATAAATAATTTAAAACAATCACTCCCAAAGTGAAATGCACCAGGAAAAGTGATAATCCTGGCGATAGGTTCACTAATAATATAACTAATAAAAAAAAAAATCCCAAAGTGAGATGCACCAGGAAAAGTGATAATCCTGGCGATAGGTTCACTAATAATATAACTAATAATTAAAAAAAATCCCAAAGTGAGATGCACCAGGATATGCCCTGTGATAGGTTCACTAATAATCACTAATTAATGAGTAATAATAAATAGAATCACTACTGAGATGCACAAGGAAAACAAACCTATCACCAGAATTAATCACTAACAAATCATTTAAAACAATCACTCCCAAAGTGAAATGCACCAGGAATAGTGATAATCCGGGCGATAGGTTCAATAATATCACTAATTAATCACTAATCATTTTAAAATATCACTCCCAAAGTGAGATGCACCAGGATAGTGACATTCCTGGCAATAGGTTCACTAATATCACTAATACATTATTTTAAAAAATCACTCCCATAGTGATCAGATGCACCAGGATATTCCTTGAGATAGGCTCGCTAATAATCACTAATTAATAATAATTAATTAGTAATAAAAATAACCACTGTTCAGATACACAAGGGAAACGAACCTATGACCAGGATACTTCTGCTGATAGGTTGACTAATAATAGCGATCACTAATAAAATAAAAATGTAAACCCTTATTTTTCAAACTAATTTCATTTATTGGCTCCATGATAATTTTCTCAAGGATTTATTGCGATTAAATCAAAATTAGGCGAATCTGCCTTTTCAGAAACGAAACATCATTTTAACACGTGATCCCCTCCCCCCCATTGTCCCCAAGCCGGTGATTCCGGCGGTTGCGCTGTTCTCCGCTCCTCTGTGACGTCACATGACAGGTCTGGGCTGCTGAGTCAGGAGCAGGCTGAAGCGCTTCTTGATGGTGATGCGATGACGCGAGAACTTGTCATCAGGCGAGAAGCGGGCGGGGTGTGCGGAGGAAGTCTGTTCCCCGGCGGGTGAGAGCTTCTTCATGGTGTACACCCGCTCACCCTGCTCGTTCAGATAATACTGAAGAAACATCGTCACAGCTCTGATAGACGGGTCACTGAGCCAATCACAAGCGCTGGGGAGTAGCCAAAAGGCCAATGATAGAAAGGGTTAAAGCGTTACACGTGGTATCACCAGCTGACACCCTGCACTTACGCCATGGGAGAGCCACAGGCACGTATAAATTTTATATACATATATGTATATTTATACGGCTGTTGCTTGTTTATCTGAGTTGTTTATTTATGGCCATTTCTTGACACACTTCTGTTCTAATGTATGTTTCACTAGCAGCTAAAATAGTTTGCTGCACTCTAAACCCGTTTACAAAGCAGACGCAATCCCACAATCCTGAGCACAGGTCATTTGCATGGCCCCGCCTCCATGACGCAGCCGCCTGTAGTGACAGCAATTTTGCTAAAGGATGTGGGATGCAGGTGGGAAAGGGAACTGGTCTTAAAGTGGACCAACACCCAGGATTTTGACTATCCTGGGTTTTGGTCCACTTCAGGGGGGCACCCCGATTAAGGGTGCCCCGCTGTTTGAAACCCCCCAGAAAGCCCCCAAAACTCACCTCACCACGCTCCCACGTGGCCGCGCTGACCAATCACTGGCGACGGACAAGCGGGTGACAGCGGCGGACAACACAGCGCGTCCGCCGCCGCCTCCCGCGCGCCCCTCTAGACGTGCGTGCGCCCGCGCCGGCCGTTTGTGAATGGCCGGCGCGGGCGCGCGCACCGATGACGTTTGTTTTTTGGGGGGGGGTCCCTCACCGCGGGACATCCCGATCTCGGATGTCCCGCGGTGAGGGAGGTGATCGGCCCGGGAATCTTATAGATTCCCGGGCCGATCACCCCTGGGTGACGGTCCACTTTAAAGTGGACCAACACCCTCCCGTGATCGGCCTGGGAATCTATAAGATTCCCGGACCGATCAGCCCCCTGACTGCGGGGCACCCCGATCGCTCTGTGAAACCCCCCAGAAACCCCTAAATCCCTACCCGATCAGCCCCCTGACTGCGGGGCACCCCGATCGCTCTGTGAAACCCCCCAGAAACCCCTAAATCCCTACCTGATCCTCGATCCAGTGGCGCCCGCCACCACCTCCCGCGCGTCCCTCTAGCAGGACGCGCACCCGCGCCGTCCGTTTTTGAATGGCAGGCGCGCGCCCTGTAAGAGTGACGCGCGGGAGGCGGCGGCGGACGCCCTCTCTTGTCCATCGCTGCCTCCCGCTTGTCCGTCGGCGGGGATTGGCAGCAGCAGTCACGTGGGAGCGGGGGGAGGTGAGTTTTTGGGGATTTCTGGGGGGTTTCACACAGCCGAAGTGGACCAAAACCCAGGATGGTCAAAATCCTGGGTGTTGGTCCACTTGAAAGAGGAACATCGCAGGCCCTGGAGTCTAAAAGAGTCTAAAAGCACTGGCACCTTGAGGAAGTGGTATGCCACGGAACGCGTGGGCTATAGAGGTCTCCAGCCACACAGCGGGGATTGGTCTCCTTACAAACAGAGGTGATATTGTTTTATGTAGTGTTATCTCACTGTATGTAGCTTATTGGATTATTTGGTCATTGTTTGATTTCTCTTTCCTTATTATGATGAATTCAAATGAATATTAGCACTATTCTCACTTTATTAGCTATTTTTTGCACATTAATTCATTAGTCAATAATTTTAAGGGATTTTTCTTGCTTCGGAATGGATTGCACATTTAAAGGAGACACCACCACTGTGGAGTGGTTTTAAAGTGGACCAACACCCAGGATTTTGACTATCCTGGATTTTGGTCCACTTCGGTGGGGCACCCCGATCGTTGGTGCGCCGCTGTGTGAAACCCTCCAGAAAGCCCCGAAAACTCACCTCACCCCGCTCCCACGTGACCGCTGCAGCCAATCCCCGTCGACAGACAAGCGAGAGGCAGCGCCGGACAAGCAGAGCGCGTCCACCACCGCCTCCCACGCGTCCCTCTTACAGGGAGCGCGCCCTTCTAGAGGGACGCGCGGGAGGCGGTGGCGGCGGACGCGTATGCGCCGCTGGAACGTGGAAAAGGTAGGATTGTGGGCTTCCTGGGGGGTTTCACCCCGCGGGACATCCCGATTTCAGATGCCCCGCGGGGAGGGATCTGATCTTCCCGGGCCGATCCCCCCTGGGTGTTGGTCCGCTTTAGATATGGGATCTTTTGTATGTCATTTGTCAAATGTAGTATTTTGTTGTGATTAGTATGTCTTTTATTTTTAATAAAACATTGAATGATGATTTAAAATAATACTCTTGATTAGTTTTTGTGCTGTCTCAGTTGTGATCCTGTGGTAACTGGAACCACACTTATAGTAGGCAATGGCCTCGATTCAATAAAGGTTGAAAAAAATTCTGATGGTAGTAAAAAATTCAATTCATGAGAAAAAAGTCTGAGAATGTCACTGTTACTGAATCACCAGCTAAGAAAACAATGAAAGTCAATGGCACTTTTTTACTCCTAAGAAAAGTAGAGAACTGTTTCCTCCTTTCTACACTGTAGTAAAAGCTGCCATTGACTTTCATTGTCTTTTTATCTGGTGATTCAGTAACAGTGAAATTCTCAGGCTTTTTTCTCATGAATTGAATTTTTTACTACCATGAGAATTTTTTTCTACCTTTATTGAAACGAGGCCATTATCTGCATTTTTTATGCATGCTTTTGGATTTATTGGGCCGGGCATAATATAATTAAACATTAATTAAGGTGGTGCGGGATTTGTTGCTCATTGTTAGAGTCTAAAAGACTCCACGACCATCTGAGTGCCGCTCCTTGGGGTATCCTGAATTGGGATGCCCCACTGTGTAAAACCCAGAAGAAGCTTCGTTTCACTCACCTTGCCGCGTCTCTGCGCTACCGCCACATCCTGACTCACCTCCAGCCATGTGTGCACCCGCACCCAACCTTTCTGGCACGCGACGACTAGGAGGCGACCCAGAGAAATTGGCTGATGCCGCCAGCGGAGCCAAGTGAAAGCAAGCGCGCTGATTGGTTGAACGGGCTGCTCAGCCAATCAGCATGCTCGTTTTTGCCCGAGTCTGCATTGTGGGAGTGACAGGAAGGTGAGTGACCTAGGGGCATACACACAGCGGGACATACCAATTCAGGATGCCACAAGGAGTGGAACTCGGATGGCCCAGGAGTCTAGTGGGGATGCCACCACTGAGAGGAACAACACCCCAAAAAGTGGAAATTGAGTGTGTTGTTCCCCTTGAAGGGTGGTCTAGTGGGGGGAGCAGTTCAGGGGATGATAGTTAAAAATGTGGGTTTTGTTCCGCTTTATTTATTTTTAGTCACATCATAGCACTTTTTCTTTGTATGTGCACGTATGTTGTGGGTGCCTCGACCCTTATGGGCCCTGTCCCCAAGAACGGGGGTGGAAGAGGTTATAAGCCTTTTGGCCTTGTCTCGGAAACCCTGCCCAGAGGCTCCCCCTTGAGGCCCGGGCTAGTACAAGGTAAGTCTTATGGCCAGCCAAGGAAAACACGATGCCGAAGCTGGCTAGTACCTACCTGGTTGGGCAACCACCAGAGAAAGCCATACGCTGAGGGAGCCAGTTAGTGTTCCACAGAGAAACCTTTGGGTAGTACCTGAAGACCAAGTCCTCTCAGGAGGGAGGGATAATACAATTCTGTGATTACTGACCTGTAGAATTGATTTTACTGTGTACAGCACGGCCTATTTCATTTCAATCATTACTCCTGGGTATTCTGCCACAAGGTGGCGCAGTTGACTGCAGAAGACTTGTGGCTCCTCCCGGCCCTATAAAAAGCCAGGAATCACCAATAGACCAACTCAGTGTTGAAAAGCAGTTATGCAAGAAGCAGGGAGATAAACCATGATAAAAAATACACAGCCTCACAAAAAATAACTTTTAAACAAATCACCATAAAGAGGCAACCAAGGGCAACGATAACACGGGAGGGATGAAACAGGCAGGCCACACAGTAAAATCAATTCTACAGGTGAGTAATCACAGAATTGTATTTTTCCAAGTGTACAGCAAGGCCTGTTTCATTTCAGTCATTACTTCTGGGACATCCAATAGCAGTGTCCTTAAAGTAGGGTGGGATCCCCAATGAGTAACGGCAGGCAGTTCAAGCCACTACCGCCTAAAGCACCTTGCGGCCAAAAACAGCATCAGCTGAGGCCCTAACATCAACCTTGTAAAACTTAGAAAAAGTATGAACAAAAGACCACGTAGCGGCCTTACAAACTTGTTCAACAGAAGCCTGGTGTTGAAAAGCCCAAGAAGCACCAATAGCCCTAGTAGAGTGAGCAGTAACGCGGAAGGTAGGTTCCTTCCCTTTGGCAGAATAAGCTCGCACCACCGCCTGTCTAATCCACTTGCTGATAGTGGATTTGGCTGGAGGCAAACCCTTCCTAGGTCCTGAAGGAAGAACAAAAAGAAAATCAGACTTCCTAAAGGGCTCAGTAGCAACCAGATAATACTTGAGCACCCTGACCACATCCAGAGAATGAAGGTTCTGTTCCTTGGAATTAGCAGGGGCAGGACAATAGGAAGGTAAGACAATGTCCTCATTGAGATGAAAGGCAGATACAACCTTGGGCAAAAATTCCGGCTTAAGACGGAACACCACCTTATCCTGATTCCGCTCAAAATAAGGAGGTGGCGACCAAAAAGGCTACCTTAAGAGTCAGAATGGACAGAGCGGCCTTACACAGAGGCTCAAAGGGAGGACCCTGTAGAGCAGAAAGCACCAAGTTTAAACCCAAACCGGCAACAGAGGCTTACGCGGCGGACGCACAAGAGTAACTCCCTTGAAAAAGGTCTTGACAAGCTTATGATTGGCAAAATATCTTTGAAAAAGATTGCCAGAGTCAAAACCTGTCCCTTGAGGGTACTAAGTTGTAGACCCGAATCCAGACCATGCTGCAAAAACTCCAGAATCCTGGGAATGGAAAATTCACGACAAGATAGAGACTTGGACTCACACCAAGCATTATAAGCATGCCAGATCCTGTAGTAAATAGTGGACGGAGATTCCGTCTGAGCCTGAATCAAAGTATCAACAACGGAGGCCGGCAAACCCTTGCCCATCAAGATGGAGGTTTCAGCAGCCAAGCCATTAAAGTGGACCAACACCCAGGATTTTGACTATCCTGGGTCTTGGTCCACTTCGGTGGGGCACCCCCGATCGGGGTGCCCCGCTGTGTGAAACCCCCCCGATCACCCGAAAAACTCACCTCTCCCCGCTCCCAGCGCCGACGGACAAGCAATCTGACAGTCCCGGACAAGCGGCTCCTCTGCCGCCACCTCCCGCGCGTCCTTCTTGACGCGCGCGCGCCCGCCATTCACAGACGGCCGGCGCCGGCGCGCACGCCTAGAGGGGAGCGAGGGAGGCGGCGGCGGCCGCCCGCCGCCGAAGATAAGGTAAGGGGGTTTGGGTTGTTTGGGGGGGGTTTCACCCCGCGGGACATCCCGATCTCGGATGTCCCGCGGGGAGGGAGGTGATCGGCCCAGGAATCTTATAGATTCCCGGGCCGATCACCCGTGGGTGTTGGTCCACTTTAAAGCCAGCGTTAGTAAATTGGGATGGAGCAGCTGCCCCTGAGTGAGAAGCTCTGGATCGCCGGGCAAGACGTACCAATCCACCGCCATCTGGACAACATCCGCAAACCATACTCTCCTCGGCCAGTGGGGGGCCACTAGAATGGCCGGTACCCCCTCCTGGGCTATCTTGCGCAGCACACGACCCAGCAGAGGAAAGGGGGGGAATACATAAAGGAGACGAAAATCCATCCAGGGAATTGCTAGCGTGTCCGTGGCAAAGGCCAGAGGATCCTTTGACAGGGAGACGAATCTTGGAAGCTTGTGATTGTGACGGGACGCAAACAGGTCCACATCCGGCTGACCCCAGCGGCGGCACAGAGCGTGAAATACCTTGTTGCTGAGAGACCATTCCCCCAGACGAGACGTCCCCCTGCTCAGGGAGTCCGCCTCCTGGTTCTCCACCCCCGGAATGTAAACCACCGAGAGGCAGGGACAGTCTCCTCCGCCCATGATAAGATCAGAGACACTTCCTTGAGGGCTCGCTTGCTTCGGGTGCCTCCTTGATGACTGATATAGGCCACTGTCGTCTGATTGTCTGAGCGGACTTGTACGGCATGACCCCGAAGGTGGGAAGTCAACTGGGAGAGCACCAACCTGATCGCCCTCAGCTCTAGGATGTTGATGGGCGCGTGGGCCTCCTGGGGACCTCACTGACCCTGGAACTTCAGTGACTGCCAAACTCCCCCCCCCCCCCAGTCGGTCAGACAGGTGTCCGTGGTGACAATCCCCATAGCGGAGGCAGAAAGGACCTGCCCACTAGAAGATTCCTTGAGTCCAACCACCACGAGAGGGACTGTCTGACCAGAGGGGACAGAGCAAACTCCTGATCCATGGACTCCTGAGTCCAATCTAAAAACGACAAGAGATGTAACTGAAGAGGTCTCATGTGGAACTGAGCAAAGGGAACCGCCTCGAAGCAGGACACCCTTAGCCCCACCAACTGCATCCCCAGGCGGATGGAGGGGTGAGGACACGACAACAGGGCCCGTGCCTGCAACTGAAGGCCCTCCACCTTCTGCTGAGGGAGAAAAACCCTGACCTGAGAAGTATCCAGCGTCATGCCCAGGAAGGACCTCACCAAAGACAGAGATAATGAAGACTTGGGATAGTTGATCACCCAGCCGAAGGACTCGAGAGTGGATGTCACCACCTGAGTATCCATCTCGGCCTGATGAAGAGACTGAGCAGCAATCAGAATGTCGTCCAGGTAAGGGAGGATGCGGATGCCCTGGTTCCTCAGGAGAGCCATAACACCGGCCAGCACCTTGGTGATAACCGGAGGAGCCGAGGTGATACCGAACGGCAAGGCCTCAAACTGGTAGTGTTGATCCCACAGAGCGAACCTCAGAAACCTCTGGTGACCTGGGAAGATCGGAACGTGAAGGTAGGCATCCTTGATGTCCACCGTGGTCATGAAATCGCCCGGCCGAAGGGAACTTACGGCCGAGGGTAAGGTCTCAATGCGAAAGTGTTTTAACTTGACGAATTTGTTGAGGCCCTTTAAGTCCAGGATGGGCCTCGTCCTTCTTGGGCACTGTGAACAGGTTTGAGTAGTACCCCCGACCCTGTTCCTGAAGAGGTACCTGACAAATGACTCCGGACGCCAGAAGACGTTGTACAGGGTTTAGAGATATCCGGGACCGGAGGAATCTTGGGGGCGGCCAGGCTGCAAACTCTATCTTGTATCCGGAGGAAACCACCTCCTGAATCCAC
Source organism: Gastrophryne carolinensis (assembly GCA_027917425.1). Lineage (NCBI taxonomy): Eukaryota > Metazoa > Chordata > Amphibia > Anura > Microhylidae > Gastrophryne > Gastrophryne carolinensis. The sequence goes on from CM051237.1 coordinate 28,432,018, forward strand.
CGGTCTGAGACACGCAGTCTCCAGAAGTGAGAGACTTCTTAGCGGCGGTGTCAGCCGGCCACTGACGCAACCAGACGGACCTACGCATAGCAACCAGCAGGGCCGAGGCCCTACCGCCAAGCCGGACTGCTATGTCATAGCAGACAGCACAAAGGCAACAAAGTCAGAGCAAAGCAAAAGGTCCTTTTAATACTCCATTTTCTTGCAGGACCGGGCGGCCTCGGCAAAACGCCTGACCTTCTTTTTAATAGCAATGACCACAATAGCCGCGATGCAGACCGGACGCAGTCCGCCCCTACAAAGGTGAAAGCATGGCAAGCTAGCTGATCCATACGCCGGTCTGCACTATCACGCAAGGTGGTACTTTCGGGGGACGACATGACCGAAGTGTTAGATAGCCCCAGGACCGGAGCGTCCACCTCAGGCGGGCACGACCAGCGCCTAACGAAATCAGCCGAGAAGGGATACCTTCTGTCCAACCCCTTGGGCGCCGAAGGTAACCTGTTAGGGCGCTCCCACTCCCTAAGGACCATATTAGAAAAATGGCCCTGTTCCGGGAACTCCAGGCGTTGTTTGCTGGAGCGGAAGGGCTCGCCCTGCTTCTTCTTCGCCGTCTTAGGGGGGGGCGATGTGTAAGGTATCAAAAACAGCCGCCAGGAGCCTGTCAGTATCATCCGGGAGCCAGGTATCCTTGTCCGAGAAAGACCCTAAATCACTGTCAAATTCGCCCTGATGATCCCCAGAGGAATCTGGGGGCTAAATGCAGGCGTGGGGGAGTAGGAGACACTGTAGGGAGGACAGGGCTGGAAAGAGATGCGCTCAGCCCAGCCTGTTCCGCAATAATGCTTTGGGTGCACGAAACACAGGCCGCGCCGCCACCACTCAAAGGGGATGCCCCGCACATGAGACACAGCCGAGCTTGCCCCGAAGGGCCCCCAAGCTCGCTATCCCCAGAAGCCTCCATATGGTGATTAGCAACAAGGCACAATAAGCCAACACGGAATAAGGCTAAGAAGGCCCACCCGGGATGCCCCAAAGGGATGGCCCGCAGAAGGGGGACCAAGGGGGGGGTATGGAACCGAGAGAAACCACAATGCTGCTATCCCGTCTGCAAGACATAAGCATGGAAAATCATGAGCATCCCACAGCACATGCACCAAACAATCAGACCCGCAGGATCAACTCACGGATCAGCTGCAATGGAATCTGCAGCACGCGCAGGAGGAAGATCAGCTAGCCAGCGATGGACACCCAGCAGCAGCGCAGAGCCAGGAGGATGGCGCTGCTGAAAGAACCTCAAGGGGCGGGCTGCGTGGAGAAGACGCAAAACGTGTCATCCCGCGATGCCACCCCCCGCAAAAAGGCGCGAGATGGGCCAGGCCAGGCCCCGCAGCTTCTCCCGGCGGCGGGGAGAGGAGGCCGCATACTAGCAGCGGCGCTCGCACGTGCCCAGCACCCGACCCCCCCCGCAACAGCCATGACGGGGAGAGGGAGAAGGTGATGAGGGGGGAGTGGGGGCGACGCAGAGCACGGAAGGCAGACCAGTGAGGGGGGGAGGGGGACAACAAAGCCCCCCAGGGAAGAATAGTCCCACACAGAAAACCCCACAATAAAGACTCACCCCAGTACAACGACACAGCACACAAGCAGCAGTGGTTCCTCCCTTCCCCCTATAGGCTCAACATATGCCTATGGCCGGCTACCCTTCAGTATATAGGGTCTGCGGCCTGGAGCAAGCTCACCGAGCACCCGACCCAGGTGATCCCCTACCATCACCAGATCCGTCAGCCAAGGCTGGGAGGCAGGAGGGTCCGGAAGCAGGTTGGAATAGGCTTACAGGGCCGCAGGCTTGGTTGCCCCGCTCGCCTGCGAATAACATAGAGAGCCATCTTCTGGTCTTCGCAGTATGACTGCAGAGAAACACTGGGGGTCTATGGGTGATTCCTGGCTCTTTATAGGGCCGGGAGGAGCCACAAGTCTTCTGCAGTCAACTGCGCCACCTTGTGGCAGAATACCCAGAAGTAATGATTGAAATGAAACAAGCCATGCTGTACACTTGGAAAATGTATCCTTGTACCAGAGGTGCAGCTCGGCCTTCTGGCACCAGGGGCAAAGTTTCAAAATGGCGTACCCCACCTGTACTCAGGCCCCCCTGACCTGCTGCACCCAGGGCACGTGCCCCCCTGCCCCCCCAGCTATGCCCCTGCCTTGTACTCTCTGCCAGGGGGTCCACCCTCCGGGAGAGTAGGGGAAAAAGGTCCGTTCTCTCTTGAGAAGGTCCTAGATTGGGCACCCCAAAGTGTTTTTCAGTGTGATTGCACTTTGGGTGGCACGTACTTTTACGTTGTGTATCACCCAGACGGCTTCAATAATAATAAGAAGAGGAAAATACAATTGTTCATAGACTCCAGGGCTGGTTTTGGTTTACTTTAAAGTTGAACTGTCAGGTCCATTTAAAGCGGACCTTCACCCTGAATAAGAGCCTATCTTATATGATTGCCCACATTAAAAATCATCCTTCCTGCATCTACTGAATGTTATGAGCCTTTAAACATCCTAGATGGCGCCTCATGGAACATCAGGCAGCCTGCAAAGAGGAAGTGCCTTCTGACTGTGCTGCTCTGCATTCTGGGACTGCTGTCTTTTCCCTGACCCCAGCTCTGCTCTATCTGTGCAAAGCACAGCTATAACCCACCTCCTGTACTTTATCCCGCTTCTGAGTCAAGATGGTGGCTCTCGTATCCTAGAGTCCAGAACAGAGTTGCAGCCCAGTAGGTGAAAGGATAATAAGTGACTAAAAATGTAAAATATATTCATTTTAGATGCTGGGGAATAGTTTTTTTAGGGGTTTGAGCTTTTCATTAAATCATGCTGAAGGTCCGGTTTAACTGGGGCATATCCATTTGGGTTGCCCCGTTATGTGAAACCCAGGGCCAAACTAGTATTGGTCCGATTGCGGTGATCGTCTCAGACGGCACTATAGTGAAGAGCAGGGGGGCGGCATAGGCGGGCCCATTTTTTATTCTACTTACCCCTAGACCCCCCCCCCCCACAGCCCTGCTATTCTGTTTTACATTGTTGCCTCCCCCACAGCGGGCCGCACTACACACTGCTAAGGGTATTCTTTCATCAACGGAGCAGCACCTCATTGGACGGAGCCCGGTAGCGGGGGCGCTGTGCCACTAATGAAGCAATATACAGAGGCGTGGCTTGCAGAGGAGCCACTACACCACCATTGAATAGAAGGCACCGCGCTCCACTGACCCACCAGTGTCCGTCTAGGTTTGTTTCTTGCATTAGGACATCCCCGATATGAGATGCCCCATTGTGTGATAACTCCAAATTGCCCATTTTCCAGGTCCTACGGCACATGTGCAGGCTCCAGTTATGGCACTAGGAAGTGAATTCGGCTGCATCACCAGCAATGGGCACGTTCCAGCCCCCAGCCTGTGTGAATGGCACAATCCACATTGGTGAGGGAGCCGCGGGGGGGTGGGGTCACACAGCAGGGCATCCTGATTTGAGGTGCCCCTGGGAAAGGCCAGTGGCCAGCGTGTTGGGTTTTGTTCCACTGTTAGGCAAATTCGCCTCATTTTGGTTTTGTCACAATAAATCCATTTGTGAATGGCCGGCGCAGGTACGTGCCCTGCTAGAGGGATAGAAGGAATATGGCTGTGGCTCACGCATGCGCTGTTGGGCCGGGAGACAAGGAAAGTGTATGGGGCGACCAATTTTGGATGCCCCAGGGCGAGGGAATTGATCGGCCAGGGAACCTTATAGATTCCAGGGCCGATCGCACTGGGTTTTGGTTACTTTAACTCCTAATTGTGATAGTAACTACTTACTTGACATATATATATATATATATATTATATATGAATTCTTTATATGTATATTGTTTGTCTAGTATGTGCTTAAGGGGGTGAAATATATACATTCATCTTGTTCCGCTTTATATCTTGATCCCGAACCCTCAGGCGCCCATGCTTTTCGGATATATTAAACATTACTGGGCTGGCTTGTGGCAGTAGATAGACCCACTAGCAGTATCTTAAACATTAGTTGGTGCCGTTATTAGGGCCTGGCAGGGCTGGGTTCACTGGTGGTAGTAAAGAGCCCTGCAGCCGCTCAGGGTCTTCAAGGCCTGCATTAGAGAAATGTACCGCCTGACCCCAGGTAACACCAGTCAAAGCCGTTAGGTACGGATTTCCTCACACATGGCATCCCTGGCTATAGAGTGTAAAAATAAAATTCTGTGAAATACTCACCTGTAGAATTGGTATTATACGTATACAGTACGCCCTGCTACAGATATAATACTTACACTTGGGTATTCTGCGCCAGGAGGCGCTGTGCACTGCAGACATGAGAAAACAGGCTCCTCCCGGACCCTTAAATACCCAGGGACCTCCCACAAATCCCCAGCATTGAAAAGCAGTGAACAAGAAGCCGGGAGAATTCAACCACCAACAAAACTGGTAACTATAACAATGATAGCAATCACCATACAGGGGATCCAGAATAATGCAAAAACCAGGGTGGGTTGGAGCAGGACGTACTGTATACGTATAATACCAAATCTACAGGTGAGTATTTCTCAGAATTGTATTATTCTAAGTGTACAGTACGTCCTGCTCCAGATATAATACTTACACTTGGGACATCCAATAGCAGTGTCCATAAAGTAGGGTGGGATCCCCAACAAAAAAGGCAACAGCAGACAGTAAAAGCACTGTCACCTGCAAACCTTGCTACCAAGAGCGACATGAGCAAAGGCTCTAACGTCAACCTCATAAAAACCTTTGAAAAGGTATGAACAGAAAACAAGTAGCGGTCTAGCAAACTTGTTCCACAGAAACCTGGTGCTGAAAGGCCCAAAGATACCAAAGCACAAGTAGAATCAGAAATAAAGTGAGAAGATTCTTCCCCTTAAAAGAATAGGGCTGAATAACAGCCTGACCAGTCCAAATGCTAACAGTAGCCTTGGCAAAACTTAGAGCTCTCCCCGTCGGGGAATTGAACCCTGGTCTCCCGCGTGACAGGCGGGAATACGGACCAGTATACTAACAAGGATCAGCTAGAAGCTGAAACCTTTCCTAGGACCAGAAGGGACAATCCATCCAAGTAAAGACCAGGCCAAAGGCCGCATAACCCCTGGAAACAGACGAGATCAGGCACATACGGATGGAGACGCCCGCAAACCCCAAGGGGCAACAGTCCCCCTAATGGACAAGAGACAATCCAGGAAAAAAACTTCCAACACCTGTTGAGGGAATGTAGACCCCCTTTCCTCAGCGTTACTAGGAATAAGGCCCAGAAGAAAGACAAATTTCTTGAATACATGAGCATAAGACACCACCTTAGCATAAGGTCCGGCGTAAAGCGGAACACCACCTCATCATGGTGTATATATCAATGAACGAGGGCTAGCTAAACAGAGCCGCCCGCTCAGGCACACGTCTGACTGAAGCAACAGCCCCCAGAAGGACAACTTTAGGGTAAGAACAGTCAGACAGCATCTGGAATAGGTCCAAAGGGAACACCCCGCAAGGCAAACAGAATAAAATTCAATCCCAACAGGGACCATAGAATTACGTGGGGGATGCACCTGAGCAATCCCCGAAAGAATGCTTAACCAAGGAAAAACTGAGCAAAGACTTCTACAGGAAGGCGGACAGGGCAGAACCTGAATCTTCAGAGAACCGAGTTGGGGAGCCAACTCCAACCCAGGCTGTAATAACTCTAGAACCCTGGGAAAAGAGAACGCCCGACAGGGGAGAGACCTAGACTCACACCAATCAATATGGGTATGCCATACCCTAAAATAGACGGAAGAAGAAGAAGCTAGCTCCTAGACTTCCAATAGTCACAGTCACCCAGAAAAAAAGCCCGTCTCCATCAAGGTGGATGAATCAACCGTCAGGCCATCTAGACCAGAGCCTGTAGGTTGAGGTGAAATAAAAAGGGGGCCCGAGTGAGCAGATCAGCACTCCTGACAGAACGTAAAGGTCCGCTGTTAACAGTACCACGTCTGCAAACCACACTCCACTGGGCCACCAGTAACACTGGTCCCCCCTTCCAGAGCAAACTTGCGCAGAACCCCGCCTAGCAGGGTGAATGAAGATAAGACATACAGAATATAATGTCCAGTCATAACGTTACTAAGCCTCCTGACCACAGTCAGAATATTCTGAGAGAGGGAACAAAGGCAGAGAACCTGTGATAGTGACGGGGCCCAAACAGATCCACACTAGATGGATCCCATAGTGACACAAGGATTAACACCATCCTGCTCCGAGTCCCACACAGATAATTAATACAGGCCACTGTCATCAGACAGACCAAGAGCCCCCAAATAGACAGGTCCTATAGATAGAGCGATAGGCGAGATAGAGCCAACCTGAAGGCTCACCGCTTCAAAAATAGAAAGGTGTATGGACCCCTAAAGGCCCCACCTCCCCCGGAACCACAGGAAATTTTAGAAGAACCCCCCCCCCCCCCCCCCCGTCAACCTGATAGCTTGGTATCCATCTACAGGAAGATGCAAGGAAGGGGGTGCCCCCTGACTGGTTCCTTGAGTTCAAACGTCTGAAGAGGAACCACCGTACCAAGGGAGAAGGTACACAGACCCAGCTCCAGGGATGCTGGAACCCTGTCCAGTATTAACAATATAAGTTGCAGAAGAGCCCAAGGGCACCGAGTATAAGGGACATTCTCTGAGCAGCCACCAACGGGCCCACCAGCTGCAATCCTGCCTGGTGAAGGGACGGGGACAGCAATGAGGGACAGAGCCCATGTAACCAGATTGTCCACTTTATTGCCAAGGAAGAAGGTTCTAGCCTGAACCGAATCCAAATTCAACCCTAGGAATGGAGATACCAAATAAGGGGACAATGAGGAATTGAGGTGATTGAGCACCCATCCAAATGACTCCCCAAAGGACACCACCAGCCGAGTAACCAACTCGGCCTGACATAGAGATTGGGAAGTAAAGAAGGACGACCAGGTAGGTCCTCGCGCGGACACCCCTTGGTCTCATCAGAGACATCACCCCCGTCAGTGCCTTGTCGAGCACTCTGGGAGCAGAAGAGAGGCCAGATAACAAGGCCACAATCAGCAGTGTTGGCCCTCCAACACTAACCTGTAAGAGCCGCGGTGTCCAGAAGACACAGGGGTATTAAAATAAGCATCTTAGATCTCCACAGACGGCAAGAGGCCCACTGGGCGCATGCCGCTGGCGGCCCAACTCAGAGATTCCATGCAGAAACTGCATGTGAATGTAAAATTGCCGAACCTATGGAAGGCCAGAATGGGCCAGACTGCCTCAACCTTTCGGGGGAATGTGGAAAGGCTGGTGTAGAGGCCCCTGCCTCTGCCTGTTAAGGGCAACCTGCAAGGGACTCCAGACCTTGCAGGCCGTGCATGGCCTGCACCAACACCTGAAGAGAGACAGGGACCAGAAGCACCCTGACAATCTCGGGAAGGGACCGCCCAGCAAACTCTATCCTGCATCCGGAGGAAACTACCTCCTGAATCCACCAGAACGAGGCATGACGCCTCCTGATAGGAGCAAGGTGCTGCGGCCATCCCCTCACCCAGACGGGCGAGGGCGTCCCATCATGCTTGGGGGGTTTTGGTGAAAGTTTTGGACTTAGTCCGGCCGGAGGGGCCAGGGCGTTGTCTGCCACTCCTGGGGCAGGAATCTACACCAAATAGCTGGAAGGACACCCCTGGTTCGTGTTTGACACTAACGTAGGGGGGGGGAGGGGTGCCCCTGCCCCGAGGAGGCCGAGACAGCCTTCTGTGTAGGGGTGTTTTGCCCATTTTTCCAAACAGGTCCAGACGGGCCCCAAATAGGCGTTGCCCTCTAAAGGGAAGCCCAGTAAGAGTCTTTTTTGTAGCATCGTCAACACCCCACTGTCGCAGCCAGACCAAGCAACGTATAGCTACCACAAGGGCAGAAGTTCTGGCACACATCCTAATGGTGTCATCCAGCGCTAAAAGGATAAACCTTACAAATACATCACAACTGGAGAGTGCATTAAACACCTCCCAGGGGAGATCCTCAGGTTGATGATCAAGCATCTTTCTGATGAGGGTTCTAGCGGCCACTGCAGTGATGGCCGCGGCACAGACCGGGCGCAGTGCCATCCCTGCAGAAGAAAAGGCGTGTGAAGCCAGCCTATCAATGCGCCGGTCCTCAGCATCCCGAAGGGTACGATAAGTAGGGGCTGCAATAATGGGGGGGTTAAGAACCCCTATGATCGGTGAATCCACCACGGGAGGTGATGACCAACAGTTAACCACATCAGGGGGAAAAGGGTATTTCCAATCTCAATCCCCTGGAAGTTTACTAGGGGATTCCCATTCTTTGAGTACAAGAGCCTGAAAGTGATCCTGCTCCAGAAATTCCAAGCGCGGTGTCGCTGTATGGAAACTCTCCCCTCTAGGCTTGGGAGCCTCACCAGGGAGAGAGATAGACAAGACCTCAAAGATCTTTATCAGTAATTCATCAACGTCAAACAGGCCCCAGGAACCAGGGCCAGTATCATCATGACTCCTCGGCCTCTCATCAGATGAGCCTGAGTCAGAGCACAGCTCACCTTCATCAGAAGGAGCAAAAACCCGGGGAGTAGTGACTCCTCAGTTCCAGGAAAAGGTGAAACCTGAGGCGTCAGGGACCGCTTCTTACCAGGGCCCAAGCGCTCTGCCAACCTCGAAATAATCTGATCAGCCGTAGGCAGTCTGCGCTGCACGACTTGCTGGTCATCCCCGCTCGAGTGCGACTCATCAGGAGTGAGATTTAAGCACGGGGAAACAGGTGTATTGAAATGAGGTGTAGCCACTGGCAACCCTGATTGCAGGGCCAGTACTTGTTCAGCACAGGGTCCGCAGACCCGTGCTCTGTCAGCATCAGCATGGGGCTGTCCACACGCTGTACACAGCCGGTCTTGTCCCCGAGGGACCCCGGTCACATAATTCTGAGATGCCTCCATATGGTGATTATCTAGGCAAATATGCCAGCAGGGATTTACGCTATATGCAACCCTGGATGCCCCAAAGACCCGCTGTTTAATGTGGGAGAATTGTTTGTAAGCCCGCTAAATTTATGTCAGGCCGGGAGAGGCCACCGGAGTCTTCGACGCCTGAAAGACAAAGGGAACCAGAGGTGTCCGGGCCATGCGCAGCAGAAAAAAATACCATTTTGTGAATACTCACCTGTAAAATGGGTATTATAAGTATGTCACACACCCCACTTCAAACATTAATTATTACACTTGGGTTATACCACCAGCAGGTGGCGACGTTGCAGAGAAGTCATGAAAAATGAGCCCCTCCTGGTCTATACATACCTGGTACCTCCCACTCATTCCTCAGTATTCAAAACAGCAGTAAAGACAAGGTACCAGGAAAAAACGCATTGGTAACCCTCAAACTGAAAACGAAACTTCACCTATAAAAAATCCGGGATACCAAAAAAGGGCGGGTGAAGTGGGGTGTGTGACATACTTATAATACCCATTTTACAGGTGAGTATTCACAAAATGGTATTATTCTAAGTATGTCACACACCCCACTTCAAACAATTATTACACTTGGGACATCCAAAAGCAGTGTCCAGAAAAGGGCGGGTATCCAACAAGGCCATAAAGCAAAACTCAAACCACTGCAGCTTGCAGAACCTTGCGGCCAAACACAGCATCCGCTGAAGCCCGCACATCAACCTTGTAAAAACTTGGAAAAGGTGAACAGAAGACCAAGTAGCAGCCTTACAAACTTGTTCCACAGAAGCCTGGTGCTGAAAAGCCCAAGACGCTCCAACAGCACGAATAGAATGAGCAGTGATACGAAAAGGGGGAACCTTCCCCTTGGCAGAATAGTCCCCAACAACAGCCCGACGAATCCATTTGCTAATGGAAGACTTAGCGGGAGCCAAAACCTTACCTAGGCCCACAGGGCACCACGAAAAAGACATCAGTCTTGCAAAAAGGAGATGTAGTAAACACACAACACTACACACAGCGTACCACATCCAAACAGTGCAAACCCTCTCCTTGTCATTCCTAGGCTTAGGACCCAAGGAAGGAAAAACAATGTCCTGGTTAAGAAGAAAAGCAGAGACCACCTAAGGAAAAAAGTCCGGTTTGAAGCGGAAAAACCACTTTGTCCTGATGTCTCTCAAAGTGAGTAGCCTGAACCGACAAGGCAACCTTCTGAGTCAGAGTAGAAAGAGCAATAACCTGCAAAGGCTCAAAGGAGGAGCCTGAAGAGCAGAGATAACCAAATTCAAAACCCAAAAAGGGAGAAAAGGCCTCCTAGGAGGCCGCAATGCGAGACCCCCTGGAAGAAGTCTTGACCAAAGGAGGAAACGCAAAGGACTACTGAAAAACAGTCAGACAAGGCAGCAACCTGCCCCATTAAAATACTCAGCTGAAGACCAGAGTCCAGCCCCGATTGAAGAAATTCCAAAATCCTGAAAACACAAAAGACCCGACAAGGCAAAGAACTAGCCTCACTCCAATCAAAATAAGATCTCAAAATCCTATAATAGATGGTAGAAGAGGACCTCCTCCTGGCACTAATAAAAGTCCGAATAACAGATCCAAAAACCTTCCTCCCCTAAGATGGAGGTTCCAGCAGCCAGACCGTCACAGCCAACGTTGATGAATTGGGACAAACGAAGTCTGCGAAACACACCCTCCTTGGCCACCTTGGAGCCATGAGAATGGCTTGAACCCCGTCCAGGGCCAGCTTTCGCAACACCTTGCCTAGCATGGGGATCGGAGGAAAACAGATAAAGAACCCCAGGTCCCCCCAGCTCAAGGACATGGCATCCACCGCCAGAGGATCCTGAGAGAGCGACACGAATGTCGGAAGCTTGTAATTGTGACGCGAGGCAAACAGATCCACCTCCAGCGTTCCCCACTAGAGACAAAACGACCGAAAAACCTGAAGGTGGAAAAAATACCATTTTGTGAATACTCACCTGTAAAATGGGTATTATAAGTATGTCACACACCCCACTTCAAACATTAATAATTACACTAGGGTTAACGCACCGCTAGGTGGCAGCATTGCAGAGAACTTCTCCAAAAACTTCAACAGGCCCCTCCCGGTCTATACATACCTGGTACCTCCCAAGAACCTCCCAGTATTAGAACAGCAGTAAGACAAGGTACCAGAACCAAACAATGTAACCCTCAACGTAAAGAACCAAACTTCACCAAATAGAGAGCCAGGATACCAAAAAGGGCGGGTGAAGTGGGGTGTGTGACATACTTATAATACCCATTTTACAGGTGAGTATTCACAAAATGGTATTATTCTAAGTATGTCACACACCCCACTTCAAACATTAATAATTACACTAGGGACATCCAACAGCAGTGTCCAGAAAAGGGTGGGTATCCGAATCAGGCAATAACGCAGAAAAAACTCAGACCACTGCAGCCTGCAAAACCTTGCGGCCAAAAACAGCATCCGCTGAAGCCCGCACATCAACCTTATAGAACTTAGAAAAAGTATGAACAGAAGACCAAGTTGCAGCCTTACACACTTGTTCAACCGAAGCCTGGTGCTGAAAAGCCCAGGAAGCACCAACCGCACGAGTAGAATGAGCAGTAACTCGGAAAGGAGGAGCCTTCCCCTTAGCCGAATAAGCACCAACAATGGCCTGACGAATCCATTTGCTAATGGAGGACTTGGCCGGAGCCAAACCCTTCCTAGGCCCACAGGGCACAACGAAAAAGGCATCAGTCTTGCGAAAAGAAGACGTAGAACGTAGATAGTACCTGACACAACGTACAACATCCAGGCAGTGCAAGGCACTCTCCTTGGCATTCTTAGGCTTAGGACACAAAGAAGGAAGAACAATGTCCTGGTTAAGATGAAACGCAGATACCACTTTAGGGAGAAAATCTGACTTGTAACGAAAAACCACTTTGTCCTGATGATCCTCAAAATAAGGAGCCTGAATAGACAAAGCTGCCAGCTCTGAAACACGCCGAACCGAAGTGATGGCCACCAAAAAAGCAACCTTCTGAGTAAGAACGGACAAAGCGACATCCCGCAAAGGCTCAAAAGGAGGAGCCTTAAGAGCGGAAAGAACCAAATTCAAATCCCAGACTGGGAGCAAAGGCTTCCTGGGAGGCCGCACATGCGAAACCCCCTGGAAAAAAGTCTTGACCAAGGAATGACTAGCAAAAGATTTCTGGAAAAAAATTGACAAAGCAGAAACCTGCCCCTTCAAGGTACTCAGCTGAAGACCGGAGTCCAGCCCCGACTGAAGAAACTCCAAAATCCTAGACACAGAAAAGACCCGGCAGGGCAAAGACCTAGCCTCACACCAATCAATATAAGATCTCCAATACCTGTAATAGATGGAAGAAGAAGATCTCTTCCTGGCACTAATAAGAGTCTGAATGACCGCATCCGAAAGACCCTCCTCCTTTAAGATGGAGGTTTCAGCAGCCAAGCCGTCAAAGCCAGCGTTTGTAAACTGGGGTAACAGAGTTGACCCTGAGTGAGAAGATCTGGCCGAAGAGGCAGATCGAACTGATCCACGGCCAGACGAACGATGTCCGCGAACCACACCCGCCTTGGCCACCTTGGAGCCACGAGAATGGCGGGAACTCCCTCCAGAACCAACTTTCGCAGAACCCTGCCTAGCATGGGAATCGGAGGAAACAGATAAAGAAACCCCAGGTCCCTCCAGCTCAGGGTCATGGCATCCACCGCCAGAGCCAGAGGGTCCCGGGACAGAGACACAAAGGACGGAAGCTTGTGATTGTGACGAGAGGCAAACAGATCCACCTCCGGCGTCCCCCACCGGAGACAAAGTGACCGAAACACCTGGGGATGGAGAGACCACTCCCCCCGACGGGACGCACACCGGCTCAGAAAATCCGCCTCTGTGTTTTCCACTCCCGGAATGTAAACTGCCGAGATGCAAGGGACATGAGTCTCCGCCCAGACCAAAATCAGAGACACTTCCCTGTGGGCACCCAGACTGCGAGTCCCTCCTTGGTGATTGATGTAAGCAACCGCCGTCTGATTGTCTGTGCGAACCTGAACCGGCAGACCTTGTAAATGATGCGTCAAGTGAGACAGAACCAACCTGATGGCTCGCAATTCCAGAACATTGATGGGCAAGTGGGCCTCCTGAGGGTCCCACTGCCCCTGAAACCGAAGATCCTTCCAATAACCTCCCCAGCCTGACAAACTGGCATTCGTGGTGACAGTTTCCCAAAGTGGAGTCAGAAACGACCTGCCCTTCAGAAGGTTGTCCGAGACCAACCACCACAGAAGGGACTGCCGAACCCGAGGGGACAACTGGAAGGACCGATCCAACGACCCCGGACACCGGTTCCAAGACGCCAAAAGATGAAGTTGAAGAGTCCTCGTATGAAACTGAGCAAAGGGAACTGCCTCGAACGAGGCCACCATCAACCCCACCAGTCTCATCCCCAGACGAATGGACGGATGAGGATGGGAGAGGAGCAGCTGGACCAATTCCTGAATCATCAGAACCTTGGCATGAGGAAGAAACACTCTGTGCTGGCAGGAGTCCAACGACATCCCCAGAAAAGTCACCACCCTGGCCGGAACCAGCGAGGACTTGGGGTAATTGATCACCCAGCCGAACCTCTCCAACATAGACACCACAGTGCTGGTGTCCCCCTCTGCTTGACTGAAGGAAGGAGCCATGATGAGAAGATCGTCCAGGTAAGGCACAATGCGAATCCCCTGAGCTCTGAGCAGGGCCATCACCCCCGCCAACACCTTGGTGAACACTCTCGGAGCAGAGGTGAGACCGAATGGAAGAGCCACAAACTGAAAATGCCGATCCCCCACCACGAAACGGAGGAACCGCTGATGAGCAGGAAAGACCGGCACGTGCAGGTACGCATCCTTGATGTCTATGGACGTCATAAAGTCCCCCTGCCGAAGCGAACCGATCGCAGACCGCAGGGTTTCCATGCGAAACTTCCGAGGACGAATAAACCTGTTGAGAAACTTCAAATCCAGAATAGGACGGAAGGACCCGTCCTTTTTGGGGACCGTGAAGAGATTGGAGTAAAACCCGCGCCCCACCTCTGAAGGAGGAACCGGGCAAATGACAGCTAAATCTAGAAGATTCCTTGGCCCCTGCGCGGCCAAAGGATCCAAAGACACCCGAGACCTGAAGAACCTTGGAGGAGGACGGGACTCGAACTCCAACTTGTAACCGGCCGAAACCACCTCCCGGATCCATCTGTCCGGGACCTCCTGGTCCCACACCCGGGAGAAAAGTTGCAACCGTCCCCCCACCCGAACGGGTGAGGGCGCCCCCTCATTGCTGGGTGGGCTTGGCAGCCGGCTTGGGCTAGGCACCCCAGACGCGAGTGGGGCGGCCACGGCCTCTGCCCCTATTCCAACTGGCGCCCCTGGGGGCCGAGGAGCCCGCACCTCTACCGGCGCCGACTCCCCGAAAGGACGGATTGAACGAGACCATCCCCCGAAAGGAACGGCGAAATTTCTTGCGCTGAGGTAATTTACCTCCCTTGGCAACAGAATCCAGCCTCTCACCAAAAAGCCTCAAACCCAAAAAGGGGAGAGCCGTGAGCGATCTCTTAGAATTAAAATCGGCCGTCCACTGTCTCAACCACACACAGCGCCGGATAGCCACCAGCAAGGCAGTAGCCCTGCCACACATCAACATGGCATCCTCCTGAGCGGCCAGGATAAAAGACAAAAAAGCATCGCAGCGCTTAAGCCCAAGATGCTTCCGCTTAGCTGAAACCTTCTGAGCGGCTATAACAGAAAACCGCTTCTCAAGGCTGGTCAAGCGGGCACATACATCAGACTGCGAATCCCCGCCCAGGACAACGTCACACGGAGTCCGGAATAAGCGAGGGGGAGAGGGAGATGGCGCGGCCGAAGAAGTGCTAGGCACCGGAGTACTGGACTGCCGTGCAATGTTCTGCTGTGCACAAGGAATACACAAAATGGCATCATCTCCCTGGAGCGGAGTCCCACAACCCCCGCACACCTTGGATTGTCCCGAAGAACCATTCCCGGTATCTGTGGCAACCTCCATGTGGTGAAATTTATGGTATTCGCAGAACCCAGGGATTTATGCGGTACGCGACCCAGGATGCCCCTTAATAACCTAACACTTGTCTAAGGATAGTCACAAGATCCTGACCCAGGGGAATAGCATAAGACCCTTATAAAAATATATATAACTATATATACATGTGTTATATATATATTGCAAAGAAAAAACACCCCCCACGAGCCAGGTATATATGACCGGGAGAGCCCTGCCAGACGGGATCCCAGGATCTGAAAAACACAAAGGGAGAGGGACAGGCGTCAATCCAGCACCATAACCAAAATCCACATAACATACAAAACCCCCCTCACACCACCCCCCCCCCTCATTAACCAGAGCAAAGGAAATGGTTAATGCCAACCAGCACCATAAAGATGCGCCGGAGCGAGGAGGAAGGAGAAGGAGGAAAGGATCCGAGGGGTCATCGCAAGAAAAACCAAGAACGCCTACCTTGAGAGGGAGAGGAAAACCGCGCAGCCTGCAGAAGATGGCGGCCCGCACACAGCGCAGTGAGGGAGGAAGAGACAAGCTCCGGGAGCGCGGGAGCCGAGAAGGCCCCGCCCCTCCGGGACATCCAATCCGTGCGCGGCCCCGCCCCCAGGCAGCGTCTGCCGGCGGGGACCGCGAGCAGACCTCAATGACGGGACCGGCGTAGCCACCCGCCGGCTCCCAGTGCGCAATACACAGACCCACACACTGATAACAGGTCCCCCCTGAGCAGCCGGACAAGCAGGCTGCAAGCGCCGGGTACGGCGCTCAGCCACCGGCAGGACCGCGGCGCAGCGCGCCGCGAGGCCCCGCCCCCCCGGCTCCTGAGGGGAGAAAGACACAGAGACATGGGGAAAAAGGCAGGCAAACTTACAGTGAAGTTAGTCAATGTAAAATCACAAAGGGACTCACAATGTAGAGCGCAGCAGCACACTCACACAGTATGTCGCAAAATCCGGGCAGAAATAGACCACGGGGGGGGGGGGGGCGGGGGGATACCCCAGCTACCTGCAAGCAGGAGACTTCTTTCTTCTGTCTTGTCGCCACCTTGCAGAGAACAACACTGGGAGGTTCTTGGGAGGTACCAGGTATGTATAGACCGGGAGGGGCCTGTTGAAGTTTTTGGAGAAGTTCTCTGCAATGCTGCCACCTAGCGGTGCGTTAACCCTAGTGTAATTATTAATGTTTGAAGTGGGGTGTGTGACATACTTAGAATACCATTCCCCCCGGCGGAAAGAGCACCTGCTCAGGAAGTCCGTCTCCGTGTATTCCAATCCTGAAAGGTACACAGCCGAGATGCAAGGAACACGAGTCCCCGCCCAGGCTAGAATCAGAAACACCTCTCTGAGGACACGCAGACTGCGAGTCCCTCCCAGACGATCGAATGTAAGCAACCGCCGACCGATCGACCGACTGAAACAGAAAAACCGGCAGACCCTGTAAATGCTACGTCAAGTGAGACAGAATCAACCTGATGGCTCTCAACTCCAGAACGTTGATGGGCAAGTGGGCCTCCAGAGGACCCCACCTCCCCCAGAACCGAACGTCCTTCCAGAAAACTCCCCATCCCGACAAACTGGCGTCCGTGGTGACAGTTTCCCAAAGAGGCAACAGAAAAAACCTGCCCCTCAAAAGAATGTCCGAGACCATCCACCACAGGAGAAACTGCCGAACCCGGGAAGAAATCTGGAAAGACCGATCCAACGACCACGGTCGCCGGTCCCAAGACGCCAACAGAAGAAACTGAAGCGTCCTCGTATGAAAGAGAACAAAGGGAACTGCCTCAAAGTAAGCTACCATCAACCCCACCAGTCTCATCCCTAGCCGGATAGACGGGCAAGGAGTTGAAAGAAGAAGCTGCACCAATCCCTGAACCAATAGAACTTTGGCCAGAGACCGAACACTCTGTGTTGACAGTAAACCAAGGTCATCCCCAAAAAAGGGCACCACCCTGGCCAGAACGAGAGAGAGGACTTGGGATAGTTGATCACCCAGTCAAACCTCTCCAAAGTGGACACTCTTGGAGCCGAAGGAAGGCCGAACAGAAGAGCCACAATTGAAAATGCCGAACTTCCACCACGAAACGAAGAAACCTATGGTGAGCCGGAATACATGAATATGAAAATAGGCATCCTTGATGTCTATAAACGTCATGAAATCCCCCTGCCACAAAGAATTGATGGCAGAAACGCAGAGGTTCCAAGCTAAACCTCCGGGGAAGAATAAAACACATTGAGGAACTTCAGATCCAGGATGGGACGAACCAATCCGTCCAACTTGGGCACAGTGAAAAGATTGGAATAATACCCGCGGCCCACCTCCGAAGGAGGGACCGGGCAGATGACTGCCATATCCAGAAAAAAATCTTAGAAGGACGACGGAACTCAAACTCCAGCTTGTAAACCGGCCGACCTCCACCTCCCGGATCCAACTGTCCAAGACCGCCAGATCCCATACCCGGGAGAGGAGTCGCAACCGCCCCCCCCCCCCCCCCCGCCCGCAAGGGTGAGGGCGCCCCCTCATTGCTGAGCTAGCTTTGCAGCTGGTTTGGATTTTGGCGCCCCAGGCGTGAACGGGACGGCCACGGCCTCTACCCCCGTTCCAGCTAGCACCCCTGGGGGCCAAATCTAATCTCTCACCAAACAGGCGCAAACCCAAAAAGGGAAGAGCCGTAAGCGACCTTTTGGAATTAAAACCAGCAGTCCATTGCCGCAACCACACCGACCGCCGGATAGCTACCAACAGAGCCGTAGCCCTGTCACACATCAACATAGCGCCATCCTGAGCGGCCAGGACAAACGAAACGAAGGACTCGCAACGCTTGATGGCAAGAAATTCAACACAAGCAGAATCAAGATCCGCACATAAATCACCGACAACGGACCTAACGGCCAACAACAAAAGTGCCGAAGCACAAACAGGTCTCAAAACCGAACCCGCACAAACAAAACCATGGCGGGTCAACTGGCCAATCCGGCGATCCTCGCCATAATTAAGAGTAGTCGTGAAAAGAGAAAGCAATACTGCCACATTGCATAGCCCCAAACCCGGAGCCTCAACCTCGGGAGGGGCAGACCAGCGCTTCACCAAGTCCGCCAGAAAAGGATATTTCCTATCCCAACTATGCGGAACACCAACGAGACGCGTAGGTTGCTCCCATTACTTAAGGACACCAGTCACAAAATGTCGTTGACTGGGAAGCCCCAAGCACAGCTTGGTCACCACAAACAACTCGCCCTTTGGCGGAGGAACCGCCTCAGGAGGATCCAAATCCAAAACCTCAAACATTTGAGCCAAAATGGAAGGGGTGTCCAAAACAGTCCCCATGGCCTGGTCACCCTCAGCACCAAACAGCTGCTGGACCTCAGGATCGTCCAAATCCTCAATCAGCTCCTCTTCTTCGACCAGGGGGCAATCAGACCAATCCAATGCCTCAACATCCGAGTCCGGCGAAGGCGGGGACAAGTGTTTCCGCTTAGCCAGAGCCTTCTGAGCAACCACAGCGGAAAACATCTTCGCGAGGCTAGCCAATTGGGCGCAAACCTCGGATTGCGAATCCCCACCCATGACGTCACACGGGGTCCGGAACAGGCGAGGAGGAGACTGGGACGACACGGGCGGTGAAGAGCCAGACACCGGGGTGCCGGACTGGCGCTCAATGTTCCACTGCACACATGGAATGCATATAAGAACATCATCCCCTGGGAGCGGAGCCCACAACGCCTGAGCAGCCCCGAAGGGCCGTTTCCGGTATCCTTGGTAGCCTCCATATGGTGAATTTATGGTCTTCGCAATGACCCAGGGATTTACGCATTAAGCGACCCGGGATGCCCCTTAAATTTTTTTTTTTTTAATGGCCCTAAAGTGGGAGAATTTGCAAAATAACCAATATAGGGATAAAATTGGAATGGACAACCCCACTAGCCAGGTTGCTAAGACTGGGAGAACCCTGCAGCGTGGAATCCCAGAATCTGAAAAGGGAAAAACAACAGTCATTCCAAACACAAAACAGATCACATGAATACACATGCAAAAACAATACTATAACACCAAAAGGGTCAGCACAAACCCACATGGATCAGTATACCAGAGCATTACCATACATAAGTAAATATACACAAATAACATATGGAAGGCTAGAGATGCCCCAAGGTATCCAGCAAAAAACGCAGCCCACATGAGAGGGCTCACAGTACAGCTGTCTCCAGCAGACAATGCGAACCAAACCACACCGGGCCACTCATGGTCCCCAGCGCAACAGTTCACCCTTGCCACAGCAAGCCTGTGCAGAACCCCACCTAGCAGGGTGTAAGAAGGGTCAGACAAAGGGTAGAATACCCGGACAAAAGGCCAGACTAGGTCACCGTGACCAAGGCCAGAAAGTCCTGGGACAATCACCCAGGGCAACGAATTAGGACCTTAACCAGGACAGAGTCTCTGTAACAGTCACAGGGCCACGGCCCCAACCAGTAGGCTCATTGAAACACAAGGGAAGGCCCTCCCAGCACAGTAGGACAGCTAACGTGCCAATACCAATGAAGCGCAAGGAGTGTAAACCTCCACTGGATCAGAACCAGATCCTACAAGAAGGGTCAACCTGTTCCGAGACCTTCTCGGATAAAAGCTGGGACAGGCCACTGACCAGACAGACCAAGAGTCCCCAAGAGACAAGGCCTAAGGGAACAGACCAGCAAGCTAGGGCCCAACAAGGCACAATGTGATGACCTACCCATGGTATGAAAATGAGCCCCCCTAAAGGGGCCCCCTTTAGGTACCTCAGGGAATTTCATAAGAAATAGAACCCCTTTAGTGACCCTGCCAGACCTGGTCCCCATGGCGACCATCTACAGGGATAGCAGGAAGGAAGTGATGTCCATCAACAACTTCCATGAGTAGACCAACCAGAAGGGAACCCCCATAAAAACAGGGGGAACGTACTGATCTATTTCCAGGGGTGTTGGAACCCCATCCAGGATAAGTAACCCAAGGTGCCGCAGGCCCCAGGGGCATCCGGGAAAAGGAACAGCCTCGGGCCGCCAGCAATAGGCCCACCAGCCGCAAGGTGAATGTAATGAGATTACACAGAGGGCAAGGCCCCTTCCATACCAAGGCACCCCAATCAGAAGGGAGGGTTGAACCTGGACCCATCTAAATGCCACCCCGTAGGGAGAGTATGAATCAGATTACACCAAGTAATAGATGTGCCTAAGCACCAATCCAAAAGACACCAAGAGAATCCCAAGTCAAAGTAGAAACTAGTGCGGACAGCACCGGTGAATGAGCATGAAAGCGCTCCCATACTCGCCTTGGCGAGCCATCTGGGAACAGGGGGAGGGACCCCAGACAAGACCCTAATATAAAGAATGGTCCTGGAAAACCGGCTGGAAAAAAGGACTAGGTGTCCAGATGGGACAAGGGACCGAAGGAGAAAAGGATCCTTGCAGGCATCAAGAGGTTCACATGACAAGGGCGTCTGCGGCCCAACAGATGGATACCAAGTAGGCAGAGCCCGTGGAACCTAGAAGCCCGGTCTAGACCGCCGAATCTGGGCAGACTGCGTCATCCCGGTGGAAGGGCAAAGTGAATGCAATTATCAGCCAAGGCCAACCTAAAAGAAGGCCCAGACCCTCCAGGCCAAACTCAACCTGTGTCCAATCACTAAAGGATACAAACGGGGACTAGAGTACCCCTGGCTAATTTTGAAGGGAACTGCATTCTTTCAAAAACCACGTCCAGGAAGGCCATCACCTGCCATCGCCCGAACGAAGCATGGCATCCTGCCATAAGAGCCAAGTGCTGTGGCAGTTCTCTCGCCCAGAGGGCGAGGGCGTCCCTTCATGCTTGTGAGGTTTTTGCAGACTTTGGTTTTGACCTGCCAGAAGTCCCAGGGCGATGCCTGCCTCCCCTGGAACGAGCTTCCACTCCAAAAAGTTGGAAGCACACTTCTGGTTCTCTTTTAACAGAAACATAAGGAGGGGGTGAGGGGTCCCTGCCCCTGGGCTGCCTGGCTGACCGTCTGCACAAGGGCGCCTTACCCTTTTTGCCAAAAAGGTCCAGCCTGGCCCCGAATAAGCGACGTCCTCGAAAGGGAATAGCAGTAAGAACATTTTTAGTGTCATTGTCAGCCCTCCACTGTCGCAGCCAAAGCAGGCGACGAATGGCCACCACAAGGGCCGAGGTTCTAGCACACATTTTAATGGTGTCATCGATAGCTGAGAGGATAAACCTCACAAAAACGTCACAATCTGACAGTGCGTTGAAGACCTCACAAGGGAGATCCTCCGGCTGTTGGTCAATTATCTTCCTGAGTAGCATCCTGGTGGCCACGGAGGTAACAGCCGCAGCACAGACCGGGCGCAGAGCCGTCCCTACACTAGAGAAGGCATGGGAGGCCAATCTGTCCATGCGCCGGTCCTCGGCATCCTGAAGGGTGCGAGAGGGGGCGGCCGCCATGAAGGGAGGGTTAACAACCCCGATAATTGGAGCGTCCACCTCTGGAGGAACTGACCATCGTTCAACCAAATCCTGGGGAAAGGGGTACTTCCAGTCCCAAACCCCCGGAACCCCTGTGAGTTTACAAGGGGATTCCCATTCCTTAGATATAAGATACTGGAAATGATCCTGATCCAAGAATTCCAGGCGCGGCGTCGCCGTGAAGAAACTCTCCCTCTTGGGTTTGGGAGACTCTCCCGGGGGAGAGATAGACAGCACTTCAAAAATCTTAATGAGTAACTCATCAGTTTCACACAGGCCCCAGGACTCCGGGCCAGAACCGTCGCGGTTCCAAGACAACTCATCCGAAGAACTAGACCCTGAGAACAGATCACCATCCTCGGACTGATCAAGATCCTGCATAGCGGCAGGTTCTTCGGTTTCAGTGGAAAACCTATAGTTAGGTTGCGTCAGGGATCGTTTCTTCCCAGCGCCCAAGCGCTCTGCCAAGCCTGACATAATATGCTCCGTGGTGGGAAGCTTGCGCGGCACTACCTGCTGGTCATCCCCGCTCAAGTGCGACTCATCAGGAGTGAGATTCAAGTCCGGGGAGACAGGTGTATTGAAGCGAGGTGCAGCTACTGGTAAGCCTGATTGCTGGGCCAGCGCTTGTTCAGCACACGGTACACAGCCGGTCTTGTCCCCGCGGGACCCCGGACACCAAATTCTGAGATGCCTCCATATGGTGATTAATCTGGGTAATATGCTGGAAGGGATTTATGCAGTAAGCAACCCTGGATGCCCCAATACCCGCTGGGAATGTGGGAGATTCTAATATAACCCCGTGAGATAGATAGATAGATAGATAGATATATAGATATATATATATATATATATATATATATATATATCAGGCCGGGAGAAGCCACTGGAAGCTTGGCGTCTGAAAGACATAAGGGGAAAAGGGGGTGTCAGAGCCCTGCGCAGCACAAAAAGAAAATTAAACGAACGCCCGTGAGGGCACTTACAGCAACCAAGGGAGGAGGATCGTGACCACGCGCGCGCGGGAGATCGACAAAATGGCGCCCGCGAACCTCGAAGGGCGGGCCACAGCTATAGGTGACGTGGAACGCGCCAAACCAGACCACGCCCACCCGAAGAGCGCAAAGCTCCGCGGAACAAGACAGGCAAAGAACAGAATAAACGCCATGGCGTCGCGAGACAGAGCCGCCTTACGCACCAAGTCACATATTTTAAAGGCGCTGCGGCCAACATAAAAATAAAGTTTAAAGCGCGGCTCTGACCCCCGGAACCGATAGGGCTAAGGCAAGGCGTGTGATATGGCAAGATTAGGCCAACGTACACAACCCCCCCCTCTTCCCCCCCCCTCACTAACGGGGGGAACTAAGGAAGAAGGTGACCCAGCACTAGGGGTTCACCGCTACATGGGGCGTGGGGCAAGGTGCGGGAGGGGCATCCACTATGAGGCTCACTATTAGCCTAAACCGCCTACCCCATGGATGGGGATTGCAGTGGAGCATGGCTCCGTAAGCACCCTAGGTGCTGCCTACCTTCACCCGACCAACGCAGCCCAGGCTGGGAGGCATGTTACTCACAATGAGGACGGGTGGAAATAGTCCCGCAGGGCCTCGGGCTGTCAAGCCCCGCTCGCCTGCGAGAGCGTGATACTTCATGTCTTCGCAGTTTCAGCACTGCAGAGGAATCTGGGGATTTGTGGGAGGTCCCTGGGTATATGTAGGGCCGGGAGGAGCTTGTTTTCTTCATGATTCTGCAGTGCACAGCGCTGAAGGCGGAGGTATACCCACATGTAAGGACTATGTCTGGAGCAGGACGTGCTGTCTGCTTAGAATATAAACAGTAAGTGAATGTGAACCGACCTGGGATAAGCCTCTATCTATAAAGAGAACATACAATATACACTAAAGAGAACATACAATATACACATAAGGGCAGACTAGATGGACCATGTGGTTTCCTGCCGTCACCCTTTTTTGAGGTTTTTCAGGTTTGAACAATGTTTCTGTGATTTTCAGATTACAATGAAGAATTCTGCACTTGTATAGGTTTTTTTTATTCCTAGAAAACTCCAAACAAGAGGGCATCATTTATGCAAACACAGCTCTTCCTCCATTACATAGACACCCCCCCCCCCCCCCAGGAAGCACAGATATTTCACCAATGAGAAGTTTCTCTTTCGATGCTGTGAACAGTTTTATTGCAAAAACAAAAAACATACATCGGATTAACCTTTCATAATAACTAACAAAACCTGTACAAAAAAAATAATAATTTGTCTGGTCATCCTGATTATCTTCTCGGTCCCCCTCGGCCTCTGCCGCGCCCTCTTCCCCGGCCGCGCCCTCTGCCTCTTCCCCGGCCCGCCACGGCCTCCCGCTTCTTGGACTTCACTTTGGGCTCCACGTCTACCAGCAGGGTGTCGAGGGGCAAGCTGTCTGGCAGGATGAAGTATCGGATGTTGTTGCCGCGGATACTCAGGGTCTCCAGCTGGACGGGCTCCCTGTTCTTCACGGTCATCTTGACGGCCTTCAGGTGAGTGTTCATGCTCACGTCCACGCCGGTGATGGTGCCGTGCACCTGCGTGCCGTTCTTCAGCTCCACCGTCACCGTCTCGTGGCTGAGTTTCATCAAGAACCGTACGAGCTTCATGGCTGCTTAAAGCTTAGGCAAGTCTCTGTTAAAGAAACAGGAAACTTCTGCGGCACTAACCCGGCCCTTCCTCCCAGGAGACAATATGGGATATCTATGGGACACAAAGATACAGATCGGGTCACAAACACAATAACAGAATGACAGAGCCATTAGATCTGAACCCCACCATAAATTGAGAAGATGCCCTGGATATTAGGAAAAACTAAGGAAAAGGCATGACATGCTTCTGTACACACAGAACTCCTGCCCATTAAATATTGTGTTCTCTACATGGACATCTCTTATACATTTACTTCCATCGTGGTCAGTGTTGTCTATATCCCAAAGGCAAATACAGATTGGCGTTGCATGAAGCACTTAACCTAAATCAATGCTAACTGCTGCCAAATGTACCAAGAACTTGAGCATTGTTATACACCATCCAAAGATAAAATTCTAAAGATCTAAAATATAAACAAAGATAAAAACAGGAACCGCGGACCTACAGGGAGCTACTGCACTGCGAAATGTGCTCACCCTAAAAGATGCACTGCATACCAGATTTTACACAAAAGGCCAGCAAGACATGTCCTCCATGGCCAGCAGCACTATAAGGTGAGCATTATATCATGTGACCTCCATGCCTCCACCCCAGATTCTGCACATTTGCTCCCATCGAGGCCTAATTATTTATTTATTATATATATAAAATCACTGAGCACTTTATTTAGTAAATATTAACTTTGGAGACAATTTGTGAGCATATAGTGCTACTGGATTCTGATTATACAAATTGGAGATAAAAGTGGATGTATATATATATAAAAAAAAAAAAAATGTATTTAACCATTAAAGCACACCGTGGTCTAGGCAGTATCATCCCTATTGGTTTATTGTTTGCATGGTCTGTCTGATTTTTGTAACTATATGTAGAAGAATGATAGTATGGAATATAGACTGTTAATAAAATAATCTTTTTACTTTTTAACAATTGTGTGCGCACCTTAAACCGGACCAACACCCGTTTTTACTTTGACGGGTGTTGGTCCCTCTGTCTGCTGATAAGAAGCTGGGGGGGGGGGGGGGGGGGGCATCTAGAGCGCTGGAGCCCCCCCAGCTTCTTGTTCTCAGCAGACAGAGGGACCAACACCCGTCAAAGTAAAAACGGGTGTTGGTCCGGTTTAAACCGGATTAAAATAAGTCTATATAAAGGGTTCATTATGAACACCCTTTGATAAGGATACAGCACCTGGCTTCATTATCTAATAACACTGAAGGTTTTTCTCTGAGTGCTGAACCATTATTAACTCAGTGAAAAGGGGTGACCCCGGGGCAGTACAAACATCGGGGCACAGCAAATCAGAATGCCGCAGAGAGGAGCAACACACAGGACATTCTTGTGTGTTGTTCCTCTTTAAGGAGGAGCCTATAAGACAAAGGAGGGAGGCATCACAAATGCACCACTTTATGAAAGCCCCGGATCTCCTAATGGCCTCACCCCTTCCACAAGCCCTTGTGGCATCTCTAAGCCACAGCATACATCTAGCTGGACATAGACCCGCACTGCGCACACAGCTAGAGGCAAGCTGGGATGTGGCCGGTGACTCTGGCTCCATTCATATTTCCTTGCCTCTCTAAATGGAACACAGGCTGCTGATTACCTGAGCGCCCAGCGCATGCAGGAAAGGGGACAGGGAAGTTAGGCAGGCAGAAGACGGGTACGTTAAACCTGCCAAACGCAAAATCAGGAGTTTAAAGGGAAAAGAGGGCGAAGTTTGGGAAGTTTCTGAGAACTCCCCTGATAGGCCAATTTCCTCTTTAACCCCCTTAGCGGTGATCCCGAGCGTGACTCGGGGTTAAAGTGGACCAACACCCAGGATTTTGACTATCCTGGGTGTTGGTCCACTTAGGTGGGGCACCCCGATCGGGGGTGCCCCGCTGTCTGAAACCCCCCCGATCGCAAAAACTCACCTCTCCCCGCTCCCACGTGACCTCGTCCGGCCAATGACAGCGCTCAGAGCAGCTCTGGTATGCGCGTCCAAAGCCGCTTGGACGCGCATACCAGAGCGCTGTCATTGGCTGCGTCTCTCGCTTCCCTCTAACAGGAAGCGCGCCTGCGCCGGCCATTCACAAAACGGCCGGCGCGGGAGCGCGCCCTGCTAGAGGGAAGCGAGAGACGCGGCCGTGTCTCGCGCATGCGCCGTTGGATCGCCGGTAAGGTGAGGATTGTGGGCTTCCTGGGGGGTTCCTCCCCGCGGGACATCCCGATTTCGGATGCCCCGCGGGGAGGGATCTGATCGGTCCGGGAATCTTATAGATTTCCGGGCCGATCCCCCCTGGGTGTTGGTCCACTTTAATTTGCACTGTAAGTAGCGGTAACCCTGAGTCACGCTCGGGATCGATTTGGGAGCAAGAGCAAGCGGCGCAGCCTCCTTACCTTCTCCCTGCGATCCAGCGATGTCCCCGCTGCGATCGCAGGTGAGAGCCGCGGCTGCGGCGTCCGTCTCACTTCCGGGTTCCGTCTCTGTGAGCCGTAGAGGCTCATGGGGGAGTAGCCGTGCGTCAGAGACAAATGCAATGGTAACGCTTTCGTTACCATTACATTTGTCTATTTAAAAACGCCAGGGAGGTTAAAGCCAACTATAACGCACTGTCCCCAGCACTAATGACCCAGGGGTGTGTGAAAGCACTCCCTGCGGCATCACAACTTAATATGTGTGAACCCTCTGGTTTTGCCAAAACCAACCTTCTGGATTCAGTTCCCCACAACACATGCGCTGTCATCTATGCCACTCCCAGCACTCCCCAATCTAACGTGTGCACCCAGTCAGCATAAGCAAATGGCTTGTGGGGGTGTGCATCACTTCAAGGAAGTGACTAGCAGTCAATATTGAGCTTTGTTTTCTGGACCAAAACCCAGGATTTGGTCCCCGCTGTATGAAACCCCCCAGATCGCCCGAAGAAACTCACCTCTTCCCGGTCCTACGGTGCATGTGCGGCTGCTCGTCCAATCAGCGCGCCAAGAGCCACTGAAGTCACGCGATTTAAGACAGCGTCTAAGTCCAGCAGCTCTGAGCACCCCGATGCCCGCATCCCCCGCTTCCCTATAACACGCCCTGCTAGGGAATAACGGGGATGCGGCTGCAAGCACCGTTGGATTGGGAACAGAGGTGACTGAACTGGGCAACTTGGGGGTTTCACACAGTGGGGTATCCCGATTTCAGGAAGCCCCGGGGGAGGGAATTGATCAAAGGATTCCCGGGCTGATCGAGGTGGGTTTTGAGCCACTCCAGCCCATTAAGCCCATTTTCTAAATCCGTCCCGTACTGCCATCCTCCTCTAGCACTGAAACAGAATGAGGGGTTGCATAAATAAAGACATTTACCTGCCTGGAATCCAGCAGCGAAGGTCAGGCGATGGTGGCGCAGCTTGACGCCATTTTTCCTCTACTGTGGACTGCCAATGGTTGCCACAGGGAGTGTGCAGTCTCCGCACGCTCTTTCCCGCATATCCATTTAGTTGAAAAGTCAAATTCCTGGGGATCTTTCCATTTTAAAGTGGACCAAACCAAGTTTTTGAGTATTCTTTGTTTTGGCCCTTGCCCCCGGGGCACCTCAATCAGGTATGAAAACTGTGAAAACCCCCAGGTCATCCCAATAACTCACCTCTTCCCGGTCCAACGACACATGCGTGGCTGCTCGTCCAATCAGCGTGCTTCGTCCAGAAGCCCGTCTAATGCGATCCAAGCGTGCTGGCAGCTGCATCCCCCACTACCCTCTAACAGGGAGTGTGCTCGCGATGGCCATTCACAAGTGCCTAATGCGGGCACAAGCACTGCTAATGGGATAGCGGGGATGCGGCCGCTCAGACACCAGGGCAGGTTTGGGTCCTCTTTAAAGTCCTGCCCCTGTGCCAGCTGAGGGGGACTCAAGCTTATTCACCCAGAGCTATGCCTTACCATTCAGATATGCAGGGCACGGGATCACCATTACCTAGATGAGCACCCCAAATCAAAACACCCCTGGGGAAAATATTAAAGGGGGCTTAAACACAGGAATTGATGGTAATCAGTAAGGCTTGCTTTTGCAGCGATACAGGAGAAGTCCCGGGGGAACAAAAGACTCCCAGGCTGTCCAGCAAAGGATCGGATTTGCTTTAAAGTGGACCAAAACCAGACACCTACAAGTCATTCACTCCCTAGGGCCATGCTAATCTTCTCTGTATCGTTCCAATTTTAGTATATGTGCTGCCGAAGCAAACACTCCCTGGGGCATCCCGGTTGGGGATGCTCAGCTTTGTGAAACCCCACCAGTAGATGGTAATCATCACCTCAATAACGAGCCCACTGTTCCTGGGCTTGTTAGTGAGAACCTTCAAGACCACGGTATTTACAGTGGGGCATCCTAAATCAACATATTCCAGGGACAAGGACCAATAACCAGGAGAGCAAACCACAGATCGCCTGTTTCACTCACCTTTCCTCAGAGCCGTGGTCACACTCCCTCGCTTACCTTTAGCATTGCACGCCCCTGCACCCAACCTTTCTGGATGGGCAGTGCGGCCGTGCTGAGCAGGAGATGCAGCAGGCAGCTTAGCCATTCAGATGGCTTAGCCACTGGCAGAGCTAAAGGGAGCTCAGTGAAAGTGAGCGCAGACACTCAGCCAATCAGCGCGCTCAGTTTCGACTTGGGTCGTTCTCTGTGGGTTTTGGTCTACTTTAAGTTATCTTGACTGTTAAAGTGGACACCCAGGATTTTCACTATCCTGGGTTTTGGTCCACTTTGGTGGGGCACCCCGATCGGGGGTGCCCCGCTGTGGGGAACGCCCGGAAACACCTCACTTCTACGCGGGCGCTCGTCCAATCAGAGCTCTCAGAGCTGCTGTGGTATGCACGTACAAGCGGCGTCCAACCACAGCGGCTCTGAGCGCTGGAGGCCGCGCATCGCGCTTCCCTCTAACAGGGAGCACGCCCACCATTCACAAATGGGTGCGAGACGCAGCCCGCACATGCGCCGTTGGAACGGGGTTAAGGTAAGGTTTCTGGGCTTCCTGGGGGGGGGGGGGGGGGGGTTTCACCCCACGGGACATCCCGATTTCGGATGCCCTGCGGGGAGGGATCTGATATGATCTATAAGATTCCCGGGCAGATCTCCCCTGGGTGTTGGTCCACCTTAATCTGATTTAAAGCGGATCAAAACCCACACAGATTGGCCCGGGAATCGTGGATTGATTGCCTCCCCCAGGGCATCCAAAATCAGGATGCCCTGTGTGTGAAAACCCCCAGGTTGCCCCATACACTTACCTTGTATCCCAGTCCAACGGCGCAAGCCGTATCCCCGCTATCCTTCTAGCAGGGTGCACACCTGCGTCAAGCTTTTGCGAATGGCCGGCGCGGGCACGCTCCCTGTTAGATGGCAGCAGGGGATGGTTCCGGCAGCGCACTAAGGGCCGCTGGCCTTAGACAAAGTGACATCGGCTGTTTCGAGCGCACAGATTGGACAAGCGGTTGCGCATGTGCCGTAGGACCGGGAAACAAGGTAAGTGTATCAGGGTGCCCCAGGGGAAAGGACCAAAACCCAGGATAGTCAAAATAAGCCCTATTGCACTCGCTCCCACTTCAGCAGCAGAGGATGATTCGTCTATGCACAGCCTCTGTCCAATCAGAAGTGAACTTCGTTATGGGACTGACAAAGAGAAGGAAGCGAGTTCAATTATCAGAGCTTATCCCAAATTGGGATGCCTCATGGGGTTGGGTATTTCTCGTCTTATACAGGTTTTGGTCCACTTTAAACGGAAGAGGCATCCAAAATCAGGATGGCCTTTAGGCCCCCCACAATCCTCTCTATTCCCGCCAGCTACAAGCCAATAGCGACCATTTCCCCCATTTCTATGCGGCCCTCAGGCCTCATAACGCCGCCATTTTCTATATCACCCCTCCCCCCGCCATTGTGTCCCGTAACCCTCCCGAATCCTCCTCAGCATTACCCTCGGGCCCGGCCCAGACATACAGGCTCCGGTAACGGTAATAACGAGCCCTAATGGAGTCACAACTCACCTCCTCGGCGGCTCTGGCTGTTGTCTGCGCCCGGCGACACGTTCCCGTCACGCCGCTCTCCTCGCTGCTACAATGGCCCCGCCTCTTCCTGTGAGGAGAATTCCCGCCCTCTCGCTGATTGGCTGAGCCGCGTTGCTGGGTAAGAGCCGCCATTGTTTCCCCATCGTTCAGAATGCGCACGCAAGAGGCGGCGGAGGTGGGAGGGGTTTCGGATAATACGTTCCTGTGCCCGCAGGGGCTGATGGGAAAAGCCTATTGCCAATTGAATAATGCTATTATATATTTTATAGACGATGAAAGGGAACAAATGAGCAGCGAAACTAACGCGCAATCTGGAGCGTAACAACCAATAAGTTATATGGGCAACACGTGTGTAGCATTATAATTACTCCTATTAATTGCATGGCAAGCGCAATGAATAGAAGGGACGACGCATGCGTCATAGCGCCATCTATCGGTTACTTGTTATATTGCAGCTAAAGTCAGCGAACATACAGCACAGCGCCATCTATCGGTTATATATATATATATATATATTTATTTACAGCCGACAGTGAACTTCCTGCACAGCGCCACCTATCGGTTATTTATTGTATTTATTTACAGCTGACAGCAGGGAACATACAGCACAGCGCCATCTATCGGTTATATATATATATATATATATATATATATATATATAATATTTATTTACAGCCGACAGCAGCGAAAATACAGCACAGCGCCATCTATCGGTTACACATTGTATTACAGCCCACACCAGCGACCATACAAGCACAGCGCCATCTATCGGTTATATATATATATATTATATTTAATTACAACCGACAGTGAACTTGCTGCACAGCGCCACCTATCGGTTATTTATTGTATTTATTTACAGCCGACATCAGCGAACATACAGCACAGCGCCATCTACCGGTTATATATATATATATTATATTTATTTACAGTGACAGCAGCGAACATACAGCACAGCGCCATCTATCGGTTATATATATATATATTATATTTATTTACAGTGACAGCAGCGAACATACAGCACGGCGGCGCCATCTATCGGATATATATATATATATTTATTTACAAGGCGACAGTGAACTTGCTGCACAGCGCCACCTATCGGTTATTTATTGTATTTATTTACAGCCGATATCAGCGCACATACAGCACAGCGCCATTTATCTGTCACATAGTATATTACATGCATCGGTCTACTATTGTACATTACTATTACAAAAAAGTTGCCATCAGGTATCAGCGCAGCGCAGCGCCTCCTGTTGGCCGCACACAGTCTTATAGTCATATAGTCGGACATCTCCGGTTATTTCAGACTTGTGCGAGCGCCCTCTGCTGGTTGTTGAGGAGATCAACTACACTCCTTCCATTGCGGGCTATTGGGAAGCTGCGGGGCGCCTCTCGTGACCGTTATATACTGTGCAGCGCCATCTGTTGGTTGTATAATAACAAACTGTAATCTAAGTTAAACCGGACCTTCACCATGATTTAATGAAAAGCCCAAACCCTTGAAAAACGATTCCCCAGCATCTAAAATTAATCTATTTTAAGTTTTTAGTCGCTTATTATTCTTTCCCCCACTGGGCTGCAACTCCGCCATCTTGACTCAGAAGCATCACACTTACTGAGGAGAGGAGAGCGGGATAAAGTGCAAGGGGCGGGGTTATAGCTGTGCTTTGCTCAGACAGAGCAGAGCTGGGGCAGTTAAAGAACAGCAATCCCAACATGCAGAGCAGCACAGTCAGAAGACACTTCCTGTTTGCAGGCAGCCTGATGCTCCATGAGCCACCATCTTGGTCGTTTAAAGGCTCATAACATGCAGTAGATGCAGGTAGGATGATTTTTAAAGTGGACCAACACGGAGAGGTGATCGGCCCGGAAATCTATAAGATTCCCGGGCCGATCACCTCCCACCCCGCGGGACATCCGAGATCGGGAGGTCCCGCGGGGTGAAACCCCCCCAAACACCCCAAATCACCTACCTTATCTTCCGCTGCCGCCGCCGCCTCCCTCGCGCCCCTCTAGGTGTGCGCGCCCCCGCGCCGGCCGTCTGTGAACGGCCGGCACGGGCGCGCCGAAAGCGACGCGAGGGAGGCGGCGGAAGCCGCTTGGACGTTCCTGTTCCCCGCCTGGACGTTGGCGGGGATTGGACCGGGCAGTCACGTGGGAGCGGGGAGAGGTGAGTTTATTGGGGTTTCTGGGGGGTTTCACACAGCGGGGCACCCCCAATCGGGGTGCCCCGCCGAAGTGGACCAAAACCCAGGATAGTCAAAATCCTGGGTGTTGGTCCACTTTAATGCAAGCAATCTGTATGTACAGGGTGTGGGAAACATATAAGATAGGCTCTTATTCAGGGTGAAGGTCCGGATTAATGTGAGCAATCTGTATGTACAGGGTGTGGAAAAAATATAAGATAGGCTCATATTCAGGGTGAGGGTCCGGATTAATGTGAGCAATCTGTATGTGGGGGGGGGACATATAAGATAGGCTCTTATTCAGGGCGAGGGTCCGGATTAATGTGAGCAATCCGTATGTGCAGGGGGGAAACATACAAGATAGGCTCTTATTCAGGCTGAAGGTCCGGATTAATGTGGGCAATCTGTATGTACAGGGTGTGGGAAACATGTAAGATAGGCTCTTATTCAGGGTGAAGGTCCGGATTAATGTGGGCAATCTGTATGTACAGGGTGTGGAAAAAATATAAGATAGGCTCATATTCAGGGTGAGGGTCCGGATTAATGTGAGCAATCTGTATGTGGGGGGGGGGCATATAAGATAGGCTCTTATTCAGGGCGAGGGTCCGGATTAATGTGAGCAATCCGTATGTACAGGGTGTGGGAAACATGTAAGATAGACTCTTACTCAGAGTGAAGGTCCAGATTAATGTGAGCAATCCGTATGTACGGGGGGGGGGGGGGGGGGGGGAATATAAGATAGGCCCTAATTCAGGGTGAAGGTCCGGATTAATGTGAGCAATCTGTATGTACGGGGGGGGCGGACATATAAGATACAGATTTTATATATATATATATATATATATTAAGATTATTATAGATTATCATTATATATATTATATATATATATATATATATATATATATATATATATATATATATATATATATATTATAATATATATATATATATATATATATATATATATTTATATATAATATATTTATATTTTATTATCATATTTTGTTCTCCTTCTCTCCACCTCTGTTTGTGTATTTTTGGGCATTGATATTATATATGTTTTTTTAATGATTTTTCTTGTGGTTTGTGATACTGAATAAAGATGTAATAGAATTGTCTTAGAAGGCTGGTGCCTCCCTTGGTTTCATTTTGTGGTGCGATTCTTAGGTTCACCCGGGAGTGGCCCCCTTTAATTTGTTAGTGCAGACGTATATTATTGTGGTTTATCTCTTCGGGCCGAGAGCACGCATACGCGCAGTTGGAGCGTGGAAAGAGAAAACAGCAAAGGCCAGAGCGCCATTAATAATTCCAAGTGATATATTGGCAAAGAAGCATAATATTCCAAAAGTGCGTTGTTCATACAATCCAACGTTTCGGGGCAGCCTGTGCCCCTTCATCAGGGATATAACAAGCAAGAAGAATAGGCCATCCAGCAAGGCTTAAAGTGGAACAACACCCTCCCCTGATTGGCTCGGGAATCTATAAGGCCGCCGCCGCCTCCCACGTGTCCCTCTAGCAGGGCACGCACCCGCGCCAGCCGTTTGTGAATGGCCTTTGCGGGCGCGCTCCCTGTAAGAGGGACGCACGGGAGCTTCTCAGCTCCCGAGCTCAGCTTGTCCGTCGCTGCCTCTCCTTGTCCGTCGGCGGCGATTGGACGAGCGAGTCACATGGGAGCGGGGTCAGGTGAGTTTTCGGGGCTTTCTGGGGGGTTTCACACGATCGGGGTACCCCACGGAAGTGGACCAATACCCAGGATAGTCAAAATCCTGGGTGTTGGTCCACTTTAAATACCCACAAGTCTCCAGAAATTCCCGCCTGATTACATCAATGACATCAGAGGGTCAAACGTGAACATAAAATTCTACACAAAAATAAACAATAATTGAGTACAAAGTCCCAAAAAGGTGGTAACTGTGTCCCCCATGGTTGCTTAGCAACCCACACACCGTAATAGATGGCAGCGACATGGTAAGTGCTACCATGGGGGACATAGTTATCAGCTTTTTGGGACTTTGTACTCAATTATCGTTTATTTTTGTGTAGAGTTTTATGTTCGCCTTTGACCCTCTGATGTCATAGATGTCATCAGGCGGGATTTTCTTGAGACTTTATTTAACCCTTGCTGGATGGCCTATTCTTCTTGCTTGTTATATCCCTGATGAAGGGGCACAGGCTGCCCCGAAACGTTGGATTGTATGAACAACGCAATTTTGCAATATTATGCTTCTTTGCCAATTTTTTCATTGTGAGTGCAAAGCACCGTAACACGTGGACCTAATGTGAAAAAGTGCGGGTGCACTAAAAAACACACTAGGTGCCCAGCCTGGTTCCTTCCTGGCCCCTTTCCCCGGGGGACGAACCCCCCAATGGGATTGGGTTGTTAAAAAAACCCTCAGTTCAGAGAACCTTGGGGCCACTTTCGCCCTCGGGTACTAGCCGAAGCTTTTCCCATGGACTTAGGCGTCAACTCCCTCAGCCTACCCTTCCCCAGCAGTAGCCCGATCAGGTACCAGGATCCTTGGCTTTCGGCCTCCCGATTTCAGACGCAGCTGGCCCACCGGTACAGCCCGCCTTTCCCTGGATTCGAATGCAGGTACTAGTACGGGCTTTGGATGCTGCTTTCGCAGGGGCTCACCGGCATCTTACTCACAGGGAGCCTCAGGGGGGAGCACTGGGCAGGGGATGGAAGAGAGTCCAAAAGGCCTATAACTTCCAACCCCAGGTCTTAGGGACAGGGCCCATGGGGAGCCGCTGGCACCTAAACGTGAAACGCACAAACAAAAAAGGACAGACTAAGTGGCAAAAACTCGGTGAGAAAAATAGTGAGTGCGCCTGTGTAAGTACGAGGCGGGCCCTTTGGCCTTATAAAATTCTCCGGGCGATGCCGCAAGGCCGCGCCACAAAGAGCGCGCAAAACATAAGCTTTTGTGTATAGTGCACTAAAACCGAAATGTGCTACCAATGGTGACCACCAATGGTGACATTAAGGTACCCTGGGCGTCACCCCAGGGGTACACACCACGATGGCTTCAAATGCCTTCCTG
Organism: Gastrophryne carolinensis; assembly: GCA_027917425.1. Lineage (NCBI taxonomy): Eukaryota > Metazoa > Chordata > Amphibia > Anura > Microhylidae > Gastrophryne > Gastrophryne carolinensis. The sequence continues at coordinate 28,467,517 of CM051237.1, forward strand.
GGCCGAGGCCAGATGCTGGTAGCACTGCCTCACCATGACGGGGTTGCCACTCTCCTCAGATCCATTACTAGGCAAGAGGCATACTAGACGCGCCAGGTGGGTGGAGCAGGTTTACCGGCCGCCGTTCCCCTCCTAATGCCTTTCATGGATCAGCATGATAAAAACAGATACTACACTTGATCTTAGCCAAAAGGCAGAGAATGTTTCTTTGCCAATATATATCGTTTGGAATTATTATGAGTACAGGCCTTTTCTGGATTCTGCGGTGCCACCGCTGGCTATTGCACCCACTGGAGCTAAGGCTTGGTAACAGGGATCCTGTGACCACTAATTGAAGCGTGGAAAGGTCAGTTTCGATGTGCAAACTGGGGGTTTCACACAGCTGGGCATCCCAATTCAGGATGCTCCAAGGGGCACGAAACAAAACCCGGGAAAGTCAAATTCCACATTTAAGGTGTGTGACTGAAGCTTGCCCTCAAACCCACGATTTCTTTAGAAACTCTCCATGCTTCCAATCAGGGCTGCCATCAGGACCCACATCCTGCCCCACCCATCGCTGCTCCAGAGCAATTCTGGATTCGGAGAATCAGGAGAAAACCCAACTTTTGGTTGTGATCCTCCTCCAATATCTGTGGCAGTAAGGCACTTTTCCAAGTTAGAGTTGGACCTACCTTGATCCTGGAGTCAGCAAATCACAGGAGATCAAAGGGACTGGAGGGGGAGCAGCCAGGGTGGCTAGGAAAGACAAAAGGTTGATACCTGCCTTCCAACTGGCTCGATCCAGGATGCCGCAGCCGGGGCATTATCACTTTTGTCTGGTGTGCCTCCCAGCCTCCTGCAGCCAGGCCGGGAATGTGTATGAGAACGGGGGCTGATGGCACCATGGACAATGTTGGATCAAGGCAGCGGCAGGACAGATATATACTGACCAACATTTTTTAACTTTAATTAAATCATAGCCCTAACAGCATTTAAAAGATCATTCTCCACCAGCAGTAAAAAAATTCTTTTAACTATATACCTCCATCACATTTCTTGCTCAGGAAGGGTCATCCAGGATTGCCGAGATGCTTGGCTCAGGTCCACAGCGACTGGTCATCCAAAGTGGGGCCTGGTTGCTGGCAGCTAGGCCCCAGTTGGTGTCAACAGGTCCCAATAAGCAGCGGCAGAGCTTGGTTACTGGCAGCTTGGCTGTGGTAGGGCAACAGCAGGACCTGGTTGCTGGTGGCCTGGCCCTGGTTAGCATCAGCAGACTCTGGTTGCTATTAACCTGGCCCAGGTTGGGGTCAGCAGACCCTGGTTGCAGGCAGTTAGATGCTGGGCAGTGGGGCAGCCTGGTTGTTAGCAACTTAGTGCTGGGCGGCATTAGCAGGCCCTGATTTATGTGGTCTTAACCCTGGTTATCAATGATGGGGGAATGGTTGCTGCCATTTTGGTCCTGGCTGATGTTGGACACATGTTGTGGATGCTTGGCCTGGTCGGTGGGTAGGGCCTGGTTGCTGGCGGATTGGCCCTGGTCGGTGGTGGGGCCTGGTTGCTGGCGGCTTGGCCCTGGTCAGTTGTGAGGCCTGGTTGTTGGATGCTTGGCACTGGTCAGTGGTGAAAACTTGTAGCTGGAGTCAGCAGACCCTGGTTGCTGATGGTTTGGCTCTCACCTGCATTGGGGCCAGGTTGCTGACTGCCAGGCCATGGTTGGTGGTGGGACCTGGTTGGCATCAGCAGACCCTGGTTGCTTGGTCCTAGAGGTGTGGGACCGCATTAAAAGTTTGATGCTGGGCCGTGGGGCAGCCTGGTTGTTAGCATCGTAGTCCTGGGTGGCATTAGCAGGCCCTGATTAATGTGGTCTTCGCCCTGCTTATCAGGGCCTGCTTGCTGGCATTTTGGTCCTGGCTGATATTGGACACTTGTTGTGTATGCTTGGCCCTGGTTGGTGGTGGGGTCTGGTTGCTGGCTGCTTAGCCCTAGTCACTGGTGGGAACTTGTAGCTGGTGTCAGCAGACCCTGGTTGCTGATGGTTTGGACCTCACCTGCATTGGGGCCAGGTTGCTGGCTGCCAGGCCATGGTTGGTGATGGAACCTGGTTGGCATCAGCAGACACTGGTTGCTGATGGTTTGGCACTCACCTGCATTGGGGAAAGGTTGCTGGCTGCCAGGCTATGGTCAGTGGTAGGAACTGGTTGGCGTCAGTGGTGGGAACTTGTAGCTGGTGTCAGCAGACCCTGGTTGCTAATGGTTTGGCCCTCACCTGCATTGGGGCCAGGCCATGGTTGGTGGTGGGACCTGGTTGGCGTCAGCAGACCCTGGTTGTTGATGGTTTTGCCCTCATCTACAATGGGGCCAGGTTGTTGGCTGCCAGGCCACGGTCGGTGGTGGGACCTGGTTGGCATCAGCAGACCCTGGCTGGTGATAGTTTGGCCCTCATCTGCACTGAGGACACTTTGCTGGCTGCCAGACCATGGTCGGTGGTGGAACCTAGTTGGCATCAGCAGACTCTGGTTGCTTGGTACTGGACGGTTCGAAGCCTGGTTGATGGTGGCTTGGCCATGATCGGCGGTGGGGTCTGTTTTCTTGGTGGTTTTGTTCTGGGTTGTGATGGAGCCTGGTTTCTGGTGGATTGGTCCTGGCTGGTTGCTAGCAGCTTGGCCCCATCCAGCGTTAGGCTGGGGTGCCCCAGGAAAGTGTACCAAAACTCGGATGGTCAAAATTGGATTTGGTCTACTTTGCATCTCTTACCCACAGTGGATGAGTAGCTGGAGCAGCAGGTGGGCGTGGCCTCAGTTTGGTGCACTCCCATTGAGATCAATAGGTGCCTATGTACACAGGGAACTTTGCGTACAGTTGTGCCCAGTGATCTCAATTGAATCCTGCCATATGGAGGAAAGGTCCACCCACCACAAGGGATCTCCACAGAGATGTGCGGTGAACAGTAAGCGGGGTGTCTCCTGCCTGAGGGCACCCCCGATCTGAGGTCTGCGGTATAAGTCTAAAAAAGGCAGGGCACTTTCACGTTTGGGTGTCACAATAACTAAAGCAGCATATGCAGCTGCTTTGGGGCCCAGAAGCAGAGGGGTCAAGTCATATGTTAAAGGATTGGTGAAGAGGTTCACTGGACCCTTTAGTAGTTCACAGAAGATCAGTAAGCAGGGCCACCATCAAGGCTATGCAGGCAACACATCTGCAGGGGCCTGGGCCAAACAACTGTCCTCAGGGGTTTATTTCATTCAAAGTTTAGGTACAGTGTTTAGGCCTTTGCAGATGTGTCTGGACAGGAAGTAGCTGGATGGACCATGTGTGTTCTCCCAAGATCTCCACAAACCTCAGTGAACATCACTCCATTCCTTCAGACAGAGGCCATGCTGTGGAGGGAGACCTGGCTCTATTCTGAAGGTCTATCTCCCCCTCCCCCAAAATGGTCTTTATTAAAGGCCCCCCCCCCCCTCCCACTCCATGCCTTGTTGGCCCAGCCTGGCCGCTGATCCTTAGACCAGTAGGCTACAAAGGACGCCATGGATGGAGGATAGGGGTGGGGGGTGCAATTTATGGCCATAGAGGTGGCTACTAGTCAGGTCTTCTTCATACCACCTCCAAAACCAAAAGTTTTCCTGTGCTATCCCCCCTTCCTGGAAAATACTTAAAGTTGACCAAAACCCAACTGGATCGGCCTACAAATCTATAAGATTCCCGGACCGATCCATTCCCTCCCCACGGGGCATCCAAAATCAGGATGCCCCGCTGTGTGAAACAACCAGGTCACCCACTACACTTAACTTAATCCCGGTCCAACGGCGCATGCATGGGCCGCATCCCCGCTATCCTTCTAGCAGGACGCAGGGTGAGTGTGAGACGCGGCCGCCAGCGTGCTCACTAAGACGTCAGGTTAGACATCCGTAGCTCAGCGGCTCTGAGTGCGCTGATTGGATGAGCGGCAGCACATGCACGGTAGGACTGGGATGAGGCGAGTTAATGCGCAATCTCTGGGGGGGGTTCACTGATCTGGGTGAACCGGTGATGTGGACCAAGACCCAGGATTTTGACTGTCTTTAATATCTCTTTAAAGTGGATAAATGTAATTGTTACACTATTGTGTTGGGTTACAGCGCTGTCCTAAACGGTTTTACATTTTTAAAGTGGACCAAAACTCACAGTGATTGGCCGGGAATCTATAACATTAGAAATCGAATAGAAAGAAATAAAGAATAGAAGGACTGACAGAAAGAAAAAGAGGATCTCCCAATGGCCAATCTGCCCCTGGCTGACAGCACTTAGTCCTGGTTACTGCACGGCCCTGCATCCTGCATAGGGGCTGCCCAGGGTACAGGGAATGAGGTGGGGCCCTCCCGAGGTGCAGGGGCCCTGGTACCTGCCCCGGTAAAGCCCAGTGCTGACGCCTGCCCCGGGGCATCCTATGCCGGATACCTGGCTGTGTGAACCCCCCCCCCCCCGGGACACAGGTAATCTTACCTGACCCCGGCGGCTCCCTCCAATGTGATCTTCTCTGACAGCCGCGTTCCCTGGCTTCTCTACAGCCGTACGCGCTCCCGCACCCACCCATTCAGATAGGCCGGGAGCATGGGTACGAGCGCTCCACAGGGGAACCGGGGATGCATGCAATTCAGCTTTATTCCGCATAAAGTGTTAATTGAATGAGCGCCCCCACATGCGCCGTGGGGACGGGAAAAGGTGAAACTGGAAGATCTTGGGGAGTTTCAAAAAACATGGATGCCCCCGAGGCAGGAACCAGTCACCACATTAGTGGAAATCCTGGGGATTGGGCCACTATGAAGTGGAACAAAACCCAAGGTGACTATCCCTAGAATCTAAAAGATTCCGGGGATAGTCACCTTGGGTTTTGTTCCACTTCAATCTAAAAGATTCCAGGGCTGGCTGCTGGCCTTCCCCGGGGTATCCACAACAAGGATGTCTCGTTGTGCGATACCTGCCCAAGTCCCAGAAAAACTCACCTTTTCCGGCGGCTCCATCAGCAATGTAAACAATGGAAAGCAAGAGCGGACGCATCCCCAGCATCTTCGGAGCTGGGGCGTGCTCCAGCGGGCAACCGTTCAGATAGGCTGGGAGTGGGAGCGTGCCTGCAGCCGCTCTCACTCCTGATTACCAAGCCGTTTGCTGAACATTAAAGTGTATCAAAACCATCCCTGGAGTCTATGATAATCCAGGTCCAGCTGATTCCCCCTCTGATGCAAAACCCCGCCTTTCGCCCGGGATTCTTACCTGATGAGCCCACGGCACGTGTGCGGCCAGTGGTGGGATCACTCATAGCCTCTTGTGGCCCCATACCGCCTGTATGAGGCTCAGATTCCACTCAGCTTCTTGAGCCACACATTAATATGCACAGCCGGAGAAGCTGATTGGATGAGAGGATGTGCATGTATCGTTGGACCGAGAGGCATGTTTACTGGGCAAGCAACAGGGGCAATAAATCCTTATCTAGAAACAGAAAACCCCACTGGGGAAGGGGGGGAGCAACTTGGAGCACAAAAGTACTAAAAGGGTGACTACAAATAATTTGCTCCCAGGCTAATAAACATCAGCCTGCCCCCAGCACCCACCCCGGGTGGGGGGCGGCATCTGTCTTCCAGCCCCTTGGAATCTAGGATAAATCCAGGGAGAGAAACTGTTTTCGGGGTCACATACAGAGGGTCCGATCCATGATCGTGGTGTGTCTGACCCACTGCTCCTCTAACCCTCAGAAGCTGAAGACTTTGTATCCCTTTATGAGGTATAGGATTTTCAGCGTTTCCTCTCCTTTTATTTTCTAACTGTTTTTTCTGCAAGTCTGTATATTGTCTTTTTTTTGTTTATTATTTGTATTTTTGTCTTATTAAAATTTTAACATTTCCATTTTGCACGGGCCAAGCTTTTTGGCAATTAGAATTCCTCTAACCTGGTTTACTTGGAAGTTCTAAACACGACCCTGGTTTCTGAAGATTGTATGACCGCTCGTAAATGTGTATTAACCCCATAGACTGTAAGATCGATTGTAACTAATCCATTGTATGATTGGGAAAGCGTAACTAATCATGTAGTGTTACAAGGTTGAATGACTCACAGTTAACTTGGAGTGCTGCATGGTGACTGTGTGTGAGCCAGCAGATTGCAAGCTGATTGTATCTGATCGTTCGAAGCAGAACTGATCAGACTCCACAGGATAAATGTGGGACGGAATTAGTGTGTATTGCCTGTGCCCTGCTTGTATGTGGGGAGGGGTGTGTAGGTGTGTGTGGTGACTGTCTCGATTACTCGCCAGCAGAGTTTGATTGGATGGTGATTGAGGAGGGTTCCACCGGCCTGATTTAATAGTTTAAAGTGTAGTTACGGTGGTGGTGGCAGCGTGTTGTAATTGGTGTGCGGGTGTTTCTGGTGTGATTGCTCTCTGTGCTGGAAGCAGCCCACACACACATCTCGATCAAATAGACGTTGAACGATCAATTTGTGACACAGGGTACCCCAAAATGATGGGACAGCATAGCGAAAACCCTGGGTTTGATGCACTTTAATGTGTTATTTAGAAAGCTGCTCTGACAGCAGAACCCGCGCATGCAGCATAGAAGCAGAGAAAGGGGATTTTTTTATTGGATAATCTTGGGGGGAGGCGGGTCATACAACGGGGCGTCCTAAATTGGCATGCCCCCAAGGCAGGTAAAACCAGGGAAAGTCTAAATCCACCATTTTGTTCTGCTTTAAAGTGGATTTTCACTATCCCACGTTTTGGTTGATGCCCTGATGGGGGCAGGTAATTAACCTGACCTAGCATCTAATAAGTCTAGTTGAGGTCCACTTTAAAAGCACTCTAATACAAGCCATATAAAACAATGGATGGACATGTAATTAAATTGCACCAAATCCTGGGATTTTCCCTATCCTTGGGTTTCATCCGTCCCCCCTGAGACACCTCGGTTTGGAATGCCCAGCTGTGTAAAAAACGACCCAGTAAACTTGCCTCGCCAAGGTTGAGCAGAGCATGTGCGGCTTCTGGTCCAATCAGCATTAAAGTGGACCAACACCCAGGATTTTGACTATCCTGGGTTTCGGTCCACTTCGGTGGGGCACCCCGATCGGCCCCGCTGTGTGAAACCCCCCAGAAAGCCCCAAAAACTCACCTCTCCCCACTCCCACGTGACCGCTGCTGCCAATCCCCGCAGACGGACAAGCGGGAGGCAGCGACGGACAAGAGAGCGCGCCCACCGCCGCCTCCTGCGCGTCACTCTTACAGGGCGCGCGCCCACGCCAGCCATTCACAAACGGCCGGTGCGGGTGCGCGTCCTGCTAGAGGGACGCGCGGGAGGGGGCATCGAGGATCAGGTAGGGATTTAGGGGTTTCTGGGGGGTTTCAGTAAGGGGGCTGATCAGTCCGGGAATCTTATCGATTCCCGGGCCGATCACCGGTGGGTGTTGGTCCACTTTAAAGAGGAAAATCAGATCTGAAATAAAAAGGGTTCTCTCCCCCCCCCCCCCAAAATCAGCCAATACTAACCTTTTCAATGTCGCTGTTGCCAGCTGCGGCAACATCCAAAAGGTAAGTAGGGGACAATGATGGCCGGGGAGGGGGGGGGGGGGGCAATTTAAAGTGGACCAACACCCAGGATTTTGACTATCCTGGGTCTTGGTCCACTTCGGTGGGGCACCCCGCTGTGTGAAACCCCTCCGAAAAACTCACCTCTCCCCGCTCCCAGCGCCGACGGACAAGCGGCTCCTCCGCCGCCTCCTCCCGCGCGTCACTCTTGACGCGCGCGTGCCCGCGCCGGCCATTCACAGACGGCCGGCGCGGGCACGTCTAGAGGGGCGCGAGGGAGGCGGTGGCGGCCGGCCGCCGCCGAAGATAAGGTAAGGAGTTTGGGGTGTTTGGGGGGGGGGGGGGGTTTCACCCCGCGGGACATCCCGATCTCGGATGTCCCGCGGGGAGGGAGGTGATCGGCCCGGGAATCTTATAGATTCCCGGGCTGATCACCCGTGGGTGTTGGTCGACTTTAACGCCGATTGGACCAGAGGACGCACATGCTCTGTTCAACCTGGGAGGGGGGAGTTTACTGGGCCGGTTTATACACAGCTGGGCATCCCAAACTGGCTCCATTGCATCTCATTCATGGGCCCTGTGCAGGCACGAGATCAGGGGCCACACGCAGTGTCCGATGGGATGCAAGATGGCGCTGCCCGTCGGGAGGTTGCCCGGAATCCGAGGGACCCAGAAGATGGATGCCCTGGCAAGGTGAGTAAATAGTGTCCACATGTGAAACCGGAGGAGGTGGGAACTGTCTGGTGAGGTTTGGGGGAGGTTTTAACATCCCCTCCCCACCCTTTTCCAAATTCGGGATGCCCCGCTTTGTGAAACCCCCCAGGTCACCCCATACACTTACCTTCTTTCCCGCTCTAACAGCGCATGCACAAGCCCCAGCCATCCCTCTAGCAGGGAGCATGCCCACGCCAGGTATTTGTGAATGGCCGACATGGGCATGTTCCCTGTTAGAGGGTAGCGAGGGATGTGCCACCCGCATGCTCAGATCCGCTCTCTTAGACAAGCTGACATGAGCAGACCCGAGCGCGCTGATTGGACGAGTGGCTGCGCATGCGCCATAGGACCGGGGAGAGGTGAGTTCGGGCGATCTGGGGGGTTTCACACAGCGGGGCATCCCCAATCAGGGCGCCCTGAGGTCAAGGACCAAAACCCAGGATAGTCAAAATCCTAGGTTTTGGTCCACTTTAAAGAGAAGCTGAAAGGTATGCCAGCCGCACACATAGGCGGAGCACGGCATCACTCGCACCCTTCGGCTGTGCGCGCCCACGTGGGAACAGCCATAGTTACGGCAGGCGTGGCCACACACAGCCACAGAGGGATGCAAGTGATGCGCATGCACCATGGGGTACACAGCAGAGCATCCCTGCTCAGGATGAGAGGGAATCAGCCAGTTTTGGTTCGCTTTAATATAAACTATTAGAGGGTTTTAGCATTTATATTTTCAGGGTAATAGTTATTTTATACCTTTATTAAAGTGGACCAAAAACACAGGCTCTTGACTATCCTGGGTTTTGGTCCTTTCCCCCAGATCAACCAATCTAACTCACCTCTTCCCAGTCCTATGGCGCACAAGCGGCCAATCAGCATGCTCAGACCCACTTACATCACGTTGTCTAAGGCGAGCGGCTCCGAATGCGCTGGCGGGCGCATACCCCGCTTCCCTCATACAGGGAGCGTGCCCGCGCTGGCCATTCACAAATGCCTGGTGTGGGCACGCACCCTGCTAGAGGGATAGTGGGGATGCGGCCACGGCTCACACATGCACCGTTGGACTGGGAAGCAAGGTAAGTGCATGGGGCAACCTGGGGCGCTTCGCACAGCGGGGCATCCAGATTTTGGATTTTCAGGGTCTAATAATAGTGGCCGTTCTATTTTCAGGGTCTAATAATAGTGGCCGTTCTATTTTCAGGGTCTAATAATAGTGGCCGTTCTATTTTCAGGGTCTAATAATAGTGGCCGTTCTATTTTCAGGGTCTAATAATAGTGGCCGTTCTATTTTCAGGGTCTAATAATAGTGGCCGTTCTATTTTCAGGGTCTAATAATAGTGGCCGTTCTATTTTCAGGGTCTAATAATAGTGGCCGTTCTATTTTCAGGGTCTAATAATAGTGGCCGTTCTATTTTCAGGGTCTAATAATAGTGGCCGTTCTATTTTCAGGGTCTAATAATAGTGGCCGTTCTATTTTCAGGGTCTAATAATAGTGGCCGTGGTCTAATAATAGTGGCGATTCTATTTTCAGGGTCTAATAATAGTGGCCGTTCTATTTTCAGGGTCTAATAATAGTGGCCGTTCTATTTTCAGGGTCTAATAATAGTGGCCGTTCTATTTTCAGGGTCTAATAATAGTGGCCGTTCTATTTTCAGGGTCTAATAATAGTGGCCGTTCTATTTTCAGGGTCTAATAATAGTGGCCGTTCTATTTTCAGGGTCTAATAATAGTGGCCGTTCTATTTTCAGGGTCTAATAATAGTGGCCGTTCTATTTTCAGGGTCTAATAATAGTGGCCGTTCTATTTTCAGGGTCTAATAATAGTGGCCGTTCTATTTTCAGGGTCTAATAATAGTGGCCGTTCTATTTTCAGGGTCTAATAATAGTGGCCGTGGTCTAATAATAGTGGCGATTCTATTTTCAGGGTCTAATAATAGTGGCCGTTCTATTTTCAGGGTCTAATAATAGTGGCCGTGGTCTAATAATAGTGGCGATTCTATTTTCAGGGTCTAATAGTGGCGATTCTATCTTCAGGGTCTAATAGTGGCGATTCTATTTTCAGGGTCTAATAGTAGTGATTCTATTTTCAGGGTCTAATAGTGGCCGTTCTATTTTCAGGGTCTAATAGTGGCCGTTCTATTTTCAGGGTCTAATAGTGGCCGTTCTATTTTCAGGGTCTAATAGTGGCCGTTCTATCTTCAGGGTCTAATAGTGGCCGTTCTATCTTCAGGGTCTAATAGTGGCGATTCTATTTTCAGGGTCTAATAGTGGCCGTTCTATTTTCAGGGTCTAATAGTGGCCGTTCTATCTTCAGGGTCTAATAGTGGCGATTCTATTTTCAGGGTCTAATAGTGGCGATTCTATCTTCAGGGTCTAATAGTGGCCGTTCTATTTTCAGGGTCTAATAGTGGCCGTTCTATTTTCAGGGTCTAATAGTGGCCGTTCTATTTTCAGGGTCTAATAGTGGCCGTTCTATTTTCAGGGTCTAATAGTGGCCGTTCTATTTTCAGGGTCTAATAGTGGCCGTTCTATTTTCAGGGTCTAATAGTGGCCGTTCTATTTTCAGGGTCTAATAGTGGCCGTTCTATTTTCAGGGTCTAATAGTGGCCGTTCTATTTTCAGGGTCTAATAGTGGCCGTTCTATTTTCAGGGTCTAATAGTGGCCGTTCTATTTTCAGGGTCTAATAGTGGCCGTTCTATTTTCAGGGTCTAATAGTGGCCGTTCTATTTTCAGGGTCTAATAGTGGCCGTTCTATTTTCAGGGTCTAATAGTGGCCGTTCTATTTTCAGGGTCTAATAGTGGCCGTTCTATTTTCAGGGTCTAATAGTGGCCGTTCTATTTTCAGGGTCTAATAGTGGCCGTTCTATTTGCAGGGTCTAATAGTGGCCGTTCTATTTTCAGGGTCTAATAGTGGCCGTTCTATTTTCAGGGTCTAATAGTGGCCGTTCTATTTTCAGGGTCTAATAGTGGCCGTTCTATTTTCAGGGTCTAATAGTGGCCGTTCTATTTTCAGGGTCTAATAGTGGCCGTTCTATTTTCAGGGTCTAATAGTGGCCGTTCTATTTTCAGGGTCTAATAGTGGCGATTCTATCTTCAGGGTCTAATAGTGGCCGTTCTATTTTCAGGGTCTAATAGTGGCCGTTCTATTTTCAGGGTCTAATAGTGGCGATTCTATCTTCAGGGTCTAATAGTGGCCGTTCTATTTTCAGGGTCTAATAGTGGCGATTCTATCTTCAGGGTCTAATAGTGGCGATTCTATCTTCAGGGTCTAATAGTGGCGATTCTATTTTCAGGGTCTAATAGTGGCGATTCTATTTTCAGGGTCTAATAGTGGCCGTTCTATTTTCAGGGTCTAATAGTGGCGATTCTATCTTCAGGGTCTAATAGTGGCGATTCTATCTTCAGGGTCTAATAGTGGCGATTCTATTTTCAGGGTCTAATAGTGGCGATTCTATTTTCAGGGTCTAATAGTGGCGATTCTATTTTCAGGGTCTAATAGTGGCGATTCTATTTTCAGGGTCTAATAGTGGCGATTCTATTTTCAGGGTCTAATAGTGGCGATTCTATTTTCAGGGTCTAATAGTGGCGATTCTATTTTCAGGGCATAATAGTATTGATATTTTTAAAGGTAATAATATTTATATTTTCAGGATAATAGTATTTATATTACAGGGTAATAGTATTTCTTTTATACCTTTATTAAACAGCACTATAGGCCCTATGATAAGAGCCAATGTTTGACGTCCATCAGAGACAACGTTGAGTCCTTGGGGGTGGGGCTTGTCGGGCCGCAGCCAATCACATCAATCCAAGGCTCCCTCCAGGAAAGCGAACTCGTCGCAGGCGTCCACGGCGTTGTCGATGTCTCTGCGCTGCAGCGTCTTCCTCTTGCCGCGCTGGGCGAACACATAGGCGTCCCTGGCGATGGTCTCTATGAAGAGCTCGGCGGCCTTGCTGAGCAGCAGCGCAGACTCCTGACTGGCCAATGACACGTCAGGATCGCACTTCATCAGCGTCTTCACGCGAGACAGCGGCAGCCGGACCAGCTTCTGTGACGTCACAGAGGTAGCGGCGGCCTCTTCAGTCACTGCGGTTGCATCCGCTTCCGCAGACATGGCAGCCAATCACAAGGCCCGGGTGGAGTTAACCCCTTCCTCGCCTCGTAAAGACGATTTTTTTTTTCCCGCCAGGTCTGAGGACGCGCCTCCTGCGAGCAAGAAAACGATAAACACTCATAAAATTACACAGAACTCACCCTCCACACAATCTGCGCATGCGCGTCACTAATTCGCTATGTGCCGAAACTGCTTACACACGCAGAACCCCGTTATTAATGCCACCGATAACATTTGCATAACCACACCCCCTGGCTCTACCTAACAACTATCTGTCATATGTGCGGCGAGGCCCCGGCTCACTTACTAATGGAAGGCGACGGCCATGGGGCTCCGAAGCTGCTCACCCGCCAAACAACTGCAAGATGGTCGCCGGTCACTCTCACGCTTAAGGGGGAGGAGCCTCACCGCGGAAATAGGCGGCTTAGGCGCGTGTGGCGGGGAATTGAATAATTGACCCTTCAGGTGACCGAGTTCTGTCTCTGTATGAGTGAGGCATGCTGGGATTGGAGGCATTAACCCTTCATGTGACTGAGCTCTCTCTCTGTATGAGTGAGGCATGCTGGGATTGGGGGCATTAACCCTTCATGTGACTGAGCTCTCTCTCTGTATGAGTGAGGCATGCTGGGATTGGAGGCATTAACCCTTCATGTGACTGAGCTCTCTCTCTGTATGAGTGAGGCATGCTGGGATTGGAGGCAGTAACCCTTCATGTGACTGAGCTCTCTCTCTGTATGAGTGAGGCATGCTGGGATTGGAGGCAGTAACCCTTCATGTGACTGAGCTCTCTCTCTGTATGAGTGAGGCATGCTGGGATTGGAGGCATTAACCCTTCATGTGACTGAGCTCTCTCTCTGTATGAGTGAGGTATGCTGGGATTGGAGGCATTAACCCATCATGTGACGAGCTCTCTCTGTATGAGTGAGGCATGCTGGGATTGGAGGCATTAACCCTTCATGTGACTGAGCTCTCTCTCTGTATGAGTGAGGCATGCTGGGATTGGAGGCATTAACCCTTCATGTGACTGAGCTCTCTCTCTGTATGAGTGAGGCATGCTGGGATTGGAGGCATTAACCCTTCATGTGACTGAGCTCTCTCTGTATGAGTGGCACCCAGGATTTCTCCCTATTACAGACAGTGTGCAGAATCCCCCCCATAACAGACCCCACATTACAGGCAGTGTGGGGCATCCCAATTACAGGCAGTGTGGGGGTATCCCAAATACAGGCAGTGTGGGGGCATCCCAATTACAGGCAGTGTGGGGGCATCCCAAATACAGGCAGTGTGAGGCATCCCAAATACGTTCAGTATGGAGCATCCCAAATACAGGCAGTGTGAGGCATCCAAAATACAGGCAGTGCGAGGCATCCAAAATACAGGCAGTGTGCGGGCATCCCAAATACAGGCAGTGTGCGGGCATCCCAAATACAGGCAGTATGGAGCATCTCAAATACTGGCAGTGTGAGATATCCCAAATACAGGCAGTATGAGGCATCCCAAATACAGGCAGTATGAGGCATCCCAAATACAGGCAGTATGAGGCATCCCAAATACAGGCAGTGTGAGGCATCCCAAATACAGGCAGTGTGAGGCATCCCAAATACAGGCAGTGTGCGGGCATCCCAAATACAGGCAGTGTGAGGCATCCCAAATACAGGCAGTGTGCGGGCATCCCAAATACAGGCAGTGTGAGGCATCCCAAATACAGGCAGTGTGAGGCATCCCAAATACAGGCAGTGTGAGGCATCCCAAATACAGGCAGTGTGAGGCATCCCAAATTCAGGCAGTGTGCGGGCATCCCAAATATAGGCAGTGCGAGGCATCCCAAATACAGGCAGTGTGCGGGCATCCCAAATACAGGCAGTGTGCGGGCATCCCAAATACAGGCAGTGTGCGGGCATCCCAAATACAGGCAGTGTGCGGGCATCCCAAATTCAGGCAGTGTGCGGGCATCCCAAATATAGGCAGTGCGAGGCATCCCAAATACAGGCAGTGTGCGGGCATCCCAAATACAGGCAGTGTGCGGGCATCCCAAATACAGGCAGTGTGCGGGCATCCCAAATACAGGCAGTGTGCGGGCATCCCAAATACAGGCAGTGTGCGGGCATCCCAAATATAGGCAGTGTGCGGGCATCCCAAATACAGACAGTGTGCGGACATCCCAAATACAGGCAGTGTGTGGGCATCCCAATTACAGGCAGCGTGCGGACATCCCAAATACAGGCAGTGTGCGGGCATCCCAAATACGGGCTGTGTGCATGGAATTCCATTTAAAGGCAGTGTGAGACATAGCAAATACCGGCAGTGTGCAGCATGGCCCAAAAACAAAAAACTTAAGTTAGGTACCTCGTAACTTTTTTTCTAAACATCCGAAAGGGCAGCATATGCCTGAGACCTCTGGGCTCCTCCCACCAAGGGGAACACATGACCACCAGCCAAAATAAATTCTTGACTCCTCTCTCTCTTCCCCAGTTGTTGTAGAGATCTGAAAGAGAGAAAAGAAACAGACCCACAACTCCACATAACCTAATACATAATGCGGCCCTTTCGGAAGTTTAGAAAAAAAGTTACCAGGTACCTAACTTAAGTTTTCTCAAAACATCCTTCGGGCAGCATACGCCTGAGAGATAGGCGAGGACTACCTCATTGGGTAGGAAGAACTGCACGAAGCACACTTCTGCCAAAAGACTGATCCTTCTGAGACAGGAGATTAAAGCGATAATGCCTTGTGAAGGTTTTAGCTGAAGACCAGGTGGCTGCCTTACAGATCTGTTCCATGGAGACCCCAGCTTGCTCTGCCCAAGATGTAGATACACTTTTTGAAGAATGAGCAGTGACTCCACCTGGCACGTTGATATCTTGATAAGCCATCTTAATGGTACCCTTCATCCATCTTGCCAACGTGGTCTTCCTAAGGCCTGAAAAGGAGATAAATAAGCTGTCAGCTTTCCTGAAATCCTTGGTCTGTTGAAGATATTGCAACAGCTGAGATCTGACATCCAAGGCAATAAGGTCAGGATCCTCCTGAGTGATAGAAGGAATAATTATTTCCTGGGATCTGTGAAAATCTGAAGCAACCTTAGGGAGGTTAACAAGGATCCACTTTCATCACTATGCGATCCAAGAAAAACCTGAAGGAAAGGATGACGACACGATAAGGCCTGTATATCACTAATTCTGCGAGCCAAAGTAATGGCTACCAAAAACAAGACCTTCCAGGAGAGTAATTTAATGTCCAAATTCTTGTTGGGGGAAAAAAAGGAGGAGAACTTAGCATAGATAAAGCTTTAGCCAGGTCCCATTGCGGAACTACCTTGGATGGCGCTGGCTTAGAGTGCTTAACTGTCAGCAGGAACCGCTTGATGACACAGAAATTGAAGATAACTTTCTATCCGGAAAAACTGATAAAGCTGCCAATTGAACTTTCAAAGTCCCATATCGACTCCATGCTGTAAAAAATACAATTCTGCGAGTACTCACCTGTAGAATTGTTTCTGTAGTATACAGCACGTCCTGTTTCACTAATTCCTTACGTCTGGGTTATCCGCCACAAGGTGGCGCAGAGGACTGCAGAAAAGACTTGTGGCATCTCCCGGCCCTATAAAAAGCCAGGAACCTCCCACAAATTCCCAGTGTTACAAAGCAGACAAGAAGCCGGGAGAACAATAACGAAAGAAATCCCAAAAGGAGCATTTGAACGAATCACCATACAGAGGAAACCAAAAATAATGAAAACAAGGGAGGGATGAAACAGGACGTGCTGTATACTACAAAAACAATTCTACAGGTGAGTACTCACAGAATTATATTTTTCCAAGTATACAGCACGTCCTGTTTCACTAATTCCTTACGTCTGGGACATTCAAAAACAGTGTCCGTGAGGTAGGGTGGGATCCCCAAAAGCAACGGCGAGCAGTTCAAACCACTGCTGCCTGAAGAACCTTGCAGCCAAAAGCAGCATCAGCTGAGGCCCTAACATCAACCTTGTAAAACTTGGAAACAGTATGAACAGAAGACCAAGTTGCGGCCTTACAAACTTGTTCAACAGAAGCTTGGTGCTGAAAGGCCCAAGAGGCACCAATAGCATGATTGCAATGAGCAGTAAGGCGGAAGGGAGGCTCCTTCCCCTTAGCAGAATAGGCTTGCACCACTGCCTGACGGATCCACTTGCTGATAGTGGATTTAGCCAGAGGCAAACCCTTCCTAGGTCCAGAAGTGAGAACAAAAAGAGCATCAGTCTTCCTAAAGGATTCAGTAGCTACCAAATAAAACTTCAGAACCCTGACCACATCCAAGGAATGCAAAGTCCGCTCCTTAGGATTATTAGGATTAGGGCACAAAGAAGGCAAAACAATGTCCTGATTGAGATGAAAAGCAGACACAACCTTAGGCAAGAAATTTGGCTTAAACCAAAACACCACCTTGTCCTGGTGTCGCTCAAAAAAGGGAGGTTTGATGGAAAGCGCAGCCAACTCAGAAACACGCCTGACAGAAGTGATAGCCACCAGAAAGGCTACCTTAAGAGTCAGAATGGGCAAAGCGGCCTCAAGAAGAGGCTCAAAGGGACGACCCTGCAGAGCAGATAATACCAGATTCAGATCCCAAACTGGTAACATAGGCTTACGTGGCGGACGCATGTGAGAAACCCCTTGGAAAAAGGTCTTACCCAAACGGTGATTGGCAAAAGATCTTTGGGAAAAAATTGCCAGAGCTGAAACATGACCTTTGAGGGTAAAGTTGAAGGTCCAAATCCAACACATGTTGCAAGAATTCCAGAAACCTGGGAATAGAAAACACCCGACAGGGAAGAGATTTGGACTCACAGCAGGCAATGTAAGCATGCCAGACGCTGTAGTAGATAAAGAACGAGGACTTCTTCCTAACCCTAATCATGGTATCAACAACAGAGGCAGGCAACCCCTTTTCCATCAAGATGGAAGTTTCAGCAGCCAAGCTGTCAAAGCCAGCGTTTGTAAATTGGGATGGCGCAGCAAACAGGTCCACATCCGGCAGACCCCAGCGGCGGCACAGGGAGCGAAACACTCTGTTGCTGAGGGACCACCCTCCACTCCCGGGATGTAAACTGCCAAGATGAAGGGGACATTCTCTTCTGCCCAGGACAGTATCAGGGACACTTCCTTGAGGGCTCACTTGCTCCAAGTCCCTCCCTGATGATTGATGTAGGCAACCGCTGTCTGGTTGTCCGAGCGGATCTAAACAGCTTGACCCCGAAGGTGTGGGGTCAACTGGGAGAGAACCAACCTTATCGCCCGCAGTTCTAGAATGTTGATGGGAGCATGGGCCTCCTGAGGGCCCCACTGACCCTGGAACTTCAGAGACTTCCAAAAGCCCCCCCCAACCTGTCAGACTGGCATCTGTGGTGACAGTCTCCCAGCACGGGGGCAGAAAGGTCCTGCCCACTAGAGGATTCCTTGAGTCCAGCCACCACGAGAGGGACTGACTGACCAGAGGGGAAAGAGCAAATTCCTGATCCAGGGACACAGGGTGTAGCTGAAGAGGTCTCATGTGAAACTGAGCATAGGGGAGCGCCTCGAAGCATGACACCATCAGGCCCACCAACTGCATCCCCTGCCGAATGGAGGGATGAGGACAAGAAAGTAGAAACCGTGCCTGCATCTGCAGGCTCTCCACCTTCTGCTGAGGCAGAAAAACTTTGACCTGAGATGTATCCAGAGTCATGCCCAGAAAGGACCTCACCAAGGACAGAGACAGTGAAGACTTGGGATGGTTAATCACCCAGCCGAAGGACTTGAGTGTGGAGACCACCATCTGGGTATCCAGCTCGGCTTGATGAAAGGACTGAGACGCAGTCATAATGTCGTCCAGATAAGGAAGGATGCGTATGCCCTGAGATCTCAACAGAGCCATCACCCCCGCCAGCACCTTGGTGAAAACCAGAGGAGCCGAGGTAAGACAGAACGGTAAGGCCACAAATTGGTAGTGCTGATCCTCCAGAGCGAACCTGAGAAATCTCTGATGACCTGGAAAGATTGGAACATGAAGGTAGGCATCTTTGGTCAGGGTACTGACCGCCGAGCGTCGAGTCTCCATGCAAAAATGCTTGAACCTGACAAATTTGTTGAGGCGCTTCAAATCCAGGATGGGCCTCAGGGACCCATCCTTTTTTGGGGAACCGTGAACAGATTGGAGTAGAAGCCTCTGCCCCTTTCCCAGAAGGGCAGCGGGCAGATGACACCCAATTCCAAAAGGCTTTGGACCGCAAACCCTGAGCTGACAGGGAGTTTTGAGCCATCTGGGATCTGATGAATCTTGGGGGTGGCCAGGCTGCAAACTATCTTGTACCTGGAGGACACCACCTCCTGAATCCACCAGTCTGAGACGCACATTCCCCAGACGTGAGCAAAGAGCCACAACCATCCCCCCACCCGGATGGGTGAGGGCGCCTCCTCATGCCTGAGGGGGCTTGGGGGAAGATTTGGACTTGGGACCCCATGAGAGACCGGGACGTCCACGGCCTCTACCCCGGGCCCAAGGGTCTCTACCTGTCCCCGCAAATGGTGCACCCCGGCCAGTCCTGGGAGCACGAAAGGAGGGGAGGGAAGAACCAGCCCCCGAAAGGGCCACGGCTGCCTCCTGCGTTAAGGCAGCCTACCATCCTTGGCAAACAGATCCAGGCGCTCACCAAAGAGCCGTAGCCCCGTAAAGGGGAATCCAGTGAGAGCCTTCTTAGCAGCATTATCAGCCGCCCACTGACGCAGCCAAACAGAATGGCGTATAGCCACCAAAAGGGCAGAAGTCTTACCACACATCCTGAACACATCATCCATAGCAGAAAGAATAAATGCAACAAATTCATGGCAAAACAGGAGGGATCTATAATCCTCCCCCTATTGCCCTATTGACATCCAAGGCATTATCCAGAAGGCACTTGAGCAACCCTTTAATAGCAAGAGCCATGATGGCAGAAGCGCACACAGGGCGCAGCGCAGTCCCCGCACAAGCAAAAGCGTGACAGGCCAGCTGATCCACACGCCGGTCCTCACCATCCCTCAGAGTAGAAGTGTCAGGGGAATGCATGACTGAGGTATTGGACAACCCAAGCACGGGAGCATCCACCTCGGGGGGACACGACCAGTGCTTAACCACAGCAGCAGGGAAGGGATACCTTCTGTCCCAACTCTTGGGCACCGCGGGCAATCTGCTAGGACGTTCCCACTCCTTGAGCACCAGATTATTAAAGTGGTTCTGCTCAGAGAACTCCAAGCGTTGTTTAACAGTGTGAAAAAGCTCACCCTGCTGCTTTTTAGCAGCCACAGGAGGGATAATACATAGTACTTCAAAAATGTGAGCCAACAGCCTACCAGTATCCTCGGGAGACCATGGATCTTCTCTAAAAGGAGACCCAGTACCGCCATAAACCTCCTGCTGTTCCCCAGAGGAATCAGAATCAGAGAAAAGTTCCCCCTCTTCTAGGTCCCTCATCCTCCTCAGGAAAAAGGGAAACAGCGGGAGATAAATGCCGCTTCTTGCCAAAAGCCTTACGGTGGCAGGCCCAGTAATATGCCTTTCCAGGCTGCCCACCCGCATAGCCAATTAATAATTCCCTGCTAGCATGTCCCTCACTAGGGGTCAAATGCAGGCGCGGGGGTAGGTGATGTAGAAGGGGGCGCAGAGCTGGGCAGAGTAGCAGGCAACCCAGACTGCAGCGCAAGTACCTTCTGGGCGCAGGGCACACATACCCTGACACCATCACTCACAGGGGATACCCCACACGCGGCACACAGCTGGGCTTGTCCCGAAGGAACCCCAAGCACATTATGCCCGGAAGCCTCCATATGGTGATTAGTATAGGTGCCAACAGCCAGTATAGGGTCACGGCTAACCAGAGCCACCTGGGATGCCCCCCCCAGGGATGCCCAGAAGCCCGCTAGGGAAGGTGGGAGATGAAAAGGGCAGGGCGGGGGAGAAACCACAGTCACGGTTGTCCCGCCTGAAAGACACAATAAGGACATATAAAAATCCCGCAGCGCAGCAATTTATACATTAAAACAACCGCACAGGGGACTCACGGACCAAGAGGATAAGATGCACCGACCGCACCACAGGGAAAGCACGACGCAGCTCCAGAAGAAATGAGGGCCCCAGAGCATAGTGAACGCAAAATGGCGCCGGAGAGGTCCTTGAGGGGCGGGCCGCAGTGGTATGACGCGGAACACGTCATCCCCAGGTCCCGCCCCCCCGAAGAGCGCAAAAACGGGGTCACATGACACACCAGCACCATGACAGAACTGAAGAAAAGACACCTCAGATATAGTGCCGCCCGCACACCAGCAGTTCCTCTGGGCACCCCCGCCAGCTACCAGAGAAGCAAGGGGGCAACAGGGCAGCGGCAAGGGCCCAACCAGGGAAAATGAAGGAGGGGGGGTGGTGGACCCCTTACCCAAAGGGGGCTAACGGCGAGGTTCCCAGCATCCCACAACAGGCTCACCAAAGGCCTGAACCGGCTACCCTTGTGGTACAGGGTTTTGCGGTCTGGAGCAGCGCTCCTCAAGCACCCGACCCTGGTGCTGTCCTACCTTCACCCGAACCGTCAGCCGCGGCTGGGAGGCAGTGGGTCCAGAACGGGTGGAAATAGTCCTGCAGGGCCACAGGCTGGTAGGCCCCGCTCACCTGCGCAGTATAGAGAGCCATCTTCTATCTTCGCAGTCTGCAGAAGGAAACTGGGAATTTGTGGGAGGTTCCTGGCTTTTTATAGGGCCGGGAGATCAAGTCTTTTCTGCAGTCCTCTGCACCACCTTGTGGCGGATAACCCAGACGTAAGGAATTAGTGAAACAGGACGTGCTTTATACTTGGAAAAATCCAGTATCACCGGTATCTTGAATGAAAATTTCCCATTTTCAATTCTCCAAGATTTAAATGTCTTCCAAACTTTAAGATAAATCTTCCTGGTTACAATCTTCCTGCTTGAAAGTAGAGTGTCTATGAGACGTCCGGAATATCCTTTCTTCTGAAGTAAGGAGACCTCAGGGTCCATACTGTCAATTTCCACCATTGCAGGTTCAGACAAAACACTGGACCTTGGGATAACAGTCGAGCATTCACAGGGATCACCCAAGGATCCTGAACCGATAGCTCCACAAGAGCCGAGAATCAAGGCCTCTTGGGCCACCTTGGAGCCAGCAGGAGAATTGTAGCTGGTTCCCTGATGAGCTTCTTTAATACCATCTGAATCAAACGAACCGGAAGAAAGGCATAGGCTAGATCGAATTTCCATGTCTGTACCAAGGCATCCACTCCCAGCGCCAATTCAATGAGAAATAATTGTCCACCTTGTGGTTCTTCACTGAAGCAAACAGATTCACTTCTGGGATGCCCCTCAGATCTGGATCTAGAGACCAATCCAATTCTCTGATCTGCGACCGACTCAGCCACCTGATTTAAGGTCCCTTTTAGGTGAACCGCTGTCAGGGATTTCAAGTTCTCTTCTGACCACAGCAAGATCTCTGCTGCTACGGTCATCAATCTTGAGGATCTTGTCCCTCCTTGATGATTTATGTAGGTTACTGACGTAGCATTGTCTGACCTGATCTGCACATGCTTCTCCTGTAGGTGTGACTTCAGAGCCAATGCTTCTTTTATTGCAATTAATTCTCTTCCCCTGAGCCGTCCAAGTCTCACAATGGGCTCCCCAGCCCCAGGCTGAAGCATCCGTAGTTACTATCACTTCTTTGGGATCCCCCCAAGGCAATCCTTCCGAGAACAGACTCTCTTCCAGCCACCAACTCAGAGAATTTTTCACTTCTTCTGGAATAGGCAGATGTTGTTCCAACCCGTCTTGGGTTCCGTCCCAGTTCCTCAGAATATGCCCCTGGAGGAATCTGGAGTGAAGCTGTCCCCATCTTACTGCCGGGAATGACAAGGTCAACAGACCGAGAACTCTCATGGCTGAAGGGACTGGGCAGAGCAGATATTCCGAACTGCTTCCTGGAGAGTCAAAATCTTCTGAAGAGGCAGAATCAGGACCTGGCGGACCGAACTGATCTCGAACCCCAAGTATGTCATAATTTGTGAGGGCAGCAGGGTTGACTTGTTGAAATTCACAATCCAACCTAGGCGGGATAATAGATTCAGAATGTAATGAAGATTTTCCAACAACCTGTTCCTTGTCTAAATAGGCGACCACTCCTATCCCCTGCGCCTCAAATATGCCAGAGGTTCCGCCAGAACCTTGTTAAAAATCTTTGGAGCCGAGGCTAGGCCGAAGGGAAGACAGACAAACTGGAAATGCAAAATCTGGTCCCCATCTTTTATTGCAAATCTCATAAAAGATTGAGCCAGAGGACTCATTGGTACTTGCCAATAAGCGTCCTTCAAATCTATTGATGCCATGAAGGCACCCCTGAGAAGCATGTTCTTGACTGAAAAAAATTGCTTCCATCCGGAAATGCCTGTACTGGACATACAAATTGAGATTCTTTAAGTTGAGAATAAACCAGGAAAATGCTGGAGTAGAACCCTGTCCCTTGCAGATGCCGGGGCACTGGAACAATAACTCCCCTTGACCTTATGTCCGTAAGACTCAAAAAAAATGCTTCTCTTTCTTCCTCGCCCTTGGGCAGAAAAATCTTGAAGGAGGGCTTTGAGAAAAATCTATGTGGAAGCCTTCCGTAACTCCTTTTACAATGAAAGGACATTTCAACAGGTCTTACCAGGTCGCGCAAAAAACCCTTAGCCTCGCGCCAATCAAGGTATTGGCGTCATTGCTTCTTGGGCTTTGCCTGGTAGGTTCCAAAGTGGAACCTCTAGTTTCCTTTCCCTGAACCAGCGGAAGAGGAAGAACCACCTCTGGATCTTTTAGGAGCGTCCTTGTTAAGAAAGGGGGCGCCTAAAAGAATTCCTGGGAAAAAATCTTTTATTAGTCGGATCTTTAGGACGAGGCGGAAAACATTTATTCCTATCCGCTGTCATATCCAAAACCAAACCCATATCCAAAGGACCTGGTCCCCAGACCAGGTCCTCAACCAAAGAGTCCTGCGCACGGAATTGGTCATATTTTGTGCCGAAAATCTGAAACCTAAATTTCTGATCACACAATTGGATGCCAAAATTGGCCTTAAGACATTAGATTCCACCTGCCAGGCCTTTTTGAGAAGTGAATTCATCTTTTTATCCAAAGGATCACTAAGAACCCCAACATCCTCAAAAGCTAATCCTGCTGCTTTAGAGATCTTGGCAAAAGGGGCATCCAACTTGGGACACTTTTCCCACAGATAATAATCCTCCGAAAAAGGATATCTGCGCTTAAGACCCCGTGACCTAAACACAATTTTTGATGGATCCTTCCACTCCTCCAAAATCATGTCCTTCAAATAATCATGAAAAGGATATGAATAGTAAGAATCAGGAGCCAAATAAATAAAAGCCATCATGCCTCGATTTGGGGCCTGCAACCTTTTCCTCTATACCCATAGATAGGTAAATCATGTGTAAGAGGAAAGGTAAGTCTCCCGGAGGAAACAAGTACCTAGTCTCTGCTCGACCCAGCCCAGTCTCTCTGCTCCATCCATCCCCGTCCTCCCAGTTATGCCTCATCAATTCCTGTCCCCTCAGCTCTGCTCGACCCAGCCCAGTCTCTGCTCCATCCATCCCCATCCTCCCAGCTATGCCTCATCCATCCCTGTCCCCTCAGCTCTGCTCGACCCAACCCAGTCTCTCTGCTCCATCCATTCCTGTCCTTCCAGCTATGCCTCATCCATACCCGTCCCCTCAGCTCTGCTCGACCCAGCCCAGTCTCTCTGCTCCATCCATCCCCGTCCTCCCAGCTATGCCTCATCCATCCCTGTCCCCTCAGCTCTGCTTGACCCAGCCCAGTCTCTCTGCTCCATCCATTCCTGTCTTCCCAGTTATGCCTCATCCATCCCCGTACCCTCAGCTCTGCTCGACCCAACCCAGTCTCTTTGCTCCATCCATCCCCATCCTCCCAGCTATGCCACATCCATCCCCGTACCCTCAGCTCTGCTCAACCCAACCCAATCTCTCTGCTCGATCCATTCCTGTCTTCCAAGTTATGCCTCATCCATCCCCGTACCCTCAGCTCTGCTCAACCCAACTCAGTCTCTCTGCTCCATCCACTACTGTCCTCCCAGTTTTGCCAATACATTCCTGTCCTTCTAGTTGTGCCCATCCATCCCTTCTACATCCCTCCCAGCCCTTCCTGTTCTGTCTATCCATCCCTCTTCCTTATCTTCTCTCCTATTCATCCCTCTCCCCTGAGCCCTATCTATCCATCCTTGTTACCAGACCATATTGCCAGTAACATTTTAGGCCCTAGTCCAGCCCTGTACATAACCCTGTATAAAGCAGTGTGCCGTGGGCCAGAGCTGTAGGTTCTGTGGGGCCAAAAGAAAAAAATACAATTCTGTGAGATACTCACCTGTAGAATTGATATTATACACATACAGCACGTCCTGCTCCCGATATAGTCATAACATGTGGGTAATCCTCTGCCTCCGGCACCGTGCACTGCAGACATGTAGAAAACAAGCTCCTCCCGGCCCTACATATACCGAAGGACCTCCCACAAATCCCCAGCATTGAAAAGCAGTGAGAAAGAGAAGCCGGGAGAAACCAACCACCCAGAAAATGGCAATAATATCAATGATAACAATCACCATACAGGGGATCCAGAACAAGGTGAAACCAGGGTGGGGTGGAGCAGGACGTGCTGTATGCGTATAATATCAATTCTACAGGTGAGTATCTCACAGAATTGTATTATTCTAAGCATACAGCACGTCTTGCTCCCGATATAGTCATAACATGTGGGACATCCAATAGCAGTGTCCATAAAGTAGGGTGGGATCCCCGTGAAAAAGGCACAGCCAACATTAAAGCACTGTCACCCTCAACCATGCTACCAAGAGCAACGAGAGCAATGCTCTAACCTCAACCTTTGAGTTCTTGTAAAGGAAGAACTGAACACAAGCAGCGGACTAGCCAGCTTGCTCAACAGAACCTAGTGCTGAAAGGCCCAAGCCAAGCACAAGTAGTAAGAGAGCAAAACCAAGAGAGAAAAAGAATCTGCCCCTAAACGAGTAGGCCAGAGTAACAGCCTAACCATGCTACTGGAAAAAAAGGGTAGCCATGGCAACCTAAGAACTCTCCCCATCGGGGAATATGAACCCAGGTCTCGGGCGAGACCAGCAGGAATACTGAAAAACAACGCTAACAAGGCTCAGCAAGAGCCGAAACGTTTACTTTAGGCTCAGAAGGACAAAACCAACCGAGCAGGACCAAGCCAAAGGGCACCTACACCCGTGGTAGCAATCAGATCTGGTACATAAGGATGGAGAAACCTATAAGCCCCAAGGGACATAATCCCTACCAGGGACAAGAGACAGACCAGGAATCTCCAACACCTGATGAGGGATACAGATCCCTTTCGCTCAGAGTAATCAAGACAACAGCCCAGAGACCAGAGGATCTGGACTAAAGGAGAATAAAAACACCGCCTGGACCCAATTCAGCATAAGGCGGAACACCCTCACCTCATGGTGTACAGATATATAACATATTATATATATATATAATGACTAGGACCGCTAACACAGCCATCCTTAATGGCACACTTCTGACTGAAGCAACCGCCCCAGAAGAGCAATATAAGGGAAAGAACAGTTCAGACAAGAACCTGAATAAAACCCAAGGGAACTCTTAGCAGGGCATCCGGATAAGTAACCCCCCCAAAAGGGAGCATAAAATTCCCTGGGGAACGCACCTGAGCAACCCCTGAGGAATGCGCAACACAGAAGATTGACTAGACTTCTGCAGTAGGTGAACAGGGCGAGCCCTGAAACCTTCAGAGCACTGAGTCGGGGAGCCAACTTTAACCGTGCTATAATAATCCTAGGACCCAGGGATAGGGAACATCCCGCAGGAGAGAGAGCTAGTCCAAGCAAAGCAGACTAGAACAACATACTCCATCATAGCCGTCAGAAAAGGGAGAAGAAGAGGAGGGAGCTAGGCCTAGCCCTCCAATAGAGAAAAGACACCCAGGGATACCCATCTCCAATAGGGTGAAAAACAAACCGACCAATCGCCTAAAAGGCCTGTAGGTAGGGGTGACGTAGTAAGGAGCCGGAATAGGCAGAACAGCCCTTCTTGATAGGACATACAGTACGACTGTCTTCGGCAGAGAATCTGCGAACACGCCCCGCTGGGCCACCCAGGGCCCCCAGCATAATGGTTCTCCCTGTCTACATCAACCTCATGCAGAACCCCGCCTAGCAGGGTGGAAGAAGTTAAGACATATAGAATATAATGTCCTGACAGAAGCAATACTAGGCCCTCAGGACCAAGGCCAGAGAGTTCTGGGACAATAACCCATGACAGAGTCCCTGTAATAGCAAAGGGCCCCACAGGGCCACACCAGTAGGGACTCAGTGAGACACTAGTATAGAACCTCCTGCCATGTTAGGGCAGCCAGCAAGCTAATACCAATGAAGTGCAAGGAATGTAAACCCCCACTTAGATCAGAACCAGAACCTTCATGAAGGGTCAACCTGTTCCGAGACTTTCACAGATAAAAAAGGGACGAGCCACTGTCCTCAGACTGACCGATAGTCCCCAAAAAAGACAAGTCCTGAAGAGGAGTAGTCCAGCAAATTAGAGCCCACCAAAGGCTCAATGTGTCAACCGAAAACCATATGAAGATGGATCCCCTAAGGGGCCCCCCTTAGGAACCACGGGGGATATCAGAAGAAATAAGACCCCCCAGTCAACCTGCAAAACTTGGTACCCATGATGACCATCTACAGGGAGAAGCGAGAAGGAAGGAATGGTCCCAGACATCTTCCTTGAATTTACAACCTCAAAAGGAACTCCCGTAACAAGGGGGAGCGTACTGAACCTAGTTCCAGGGGTGCTGGAACCCTGTCCAGGATAAGTAACCTAAGGTGACGCAGGGCCCAAGGGCTTCTGAGAATAATGGACAGCATCTGGGCTGCCAGCAACAGGCCCACCAGCTGCAAGGTGAAGGTAGTGTGAAATCAAAGAGGGCAAGGCCCTTTCCATAATAAGTCCACATATAGCAGAAGGAAGGTTCTAACATGAACCAATCTAAATGCCACCCCGTAGGGAGATACCGAAACGGGGGACACTAAGTAAGTGATGTGCCTGAGCACCAATACACAGGACTCCCAAAGGAGCCACAAGTCAATAGCCAACACGGCCTGATGCAAAAATAGAAAGCAAAGAAGGACCATAAAGTAGAACCTAGCGGGGACGCCACACGGGCACGTCCAAGACACCACTCCCATACTCGCCTTAGTGAGTCATCTGGGAGCAGGAGAGGAACCAAAAACAATACCCCAATGCACAGAGTTGGACCTTCAACACTGGCTGGAAGTGGCCTAGGTGTCCTGAAGGCACAGGGGACTAAAAGTTATTATAAACCCTCACATGCATCAAGAGGTCCACTGGACAAGAGCGCCTGCGGCCCAACAGGTAGATACCATGTAGGAACTGCCTGTGAAGGTATAAATGCTAGGCCCAGAATGCCAACCCGGGTCAGACTGTTTCATCCCGGAGGTGAAAGGTAATGTGGATGCAATCACAGGTCAAGGGCCAACCTGTAAGAGAGCCCAGACCCTACACGCCAAACTCGGCCTGCCTCAATTCCCGAAGGGAAAACAGGGACTAGAAGAACCCTGACAACTTTAGAAAAAGGACCACCCAGCAGACCCCATTCTGCATCCGGGGGGGACTACCTCCTGTAACAACCAGAAAGAAGCATGGCGCCCTGCGATAGGAGCCTGGTGCTGCGGCAGTCCCCTCGCCCAACAAGGCGAGGGCATCCCTACATGCTTGTGCAGTTTCGGCAGATTTGGACTTCGCCCTGTCTGAGGTCCCAGGGCGTTGCCTGCCCCCCTGGGGCGGGTCTCTACTCCAAAAAGTTGGAAGCACACTTCTGGTTTGCGCTTGACACTAACCTAGGGAGGGGGAGGGGTGTCCCTGCCCCTGGGAGGCCGAGACGGCCTTCTGCTCAAGGGTGCCTTACCCCTTTTTTCCAAAAAGGTCCAACCGGGCCCCAAATAAGCGTCGTCCTCTAAAAGGAAGGCCAGTAAGAGCCTTTTTAGTATCATTGTCAGCCCCCCACTGTCGCAGCCAAACAGGCGGCGAATAGCCACCACAAGAACCGAAGTTCTAGCGCACATTTTAACAGTGTCATCCATCGCTGAGAGAGTAAACTCACAAAAACATCACAATCAGACAGCGCATTAAAGACCTCCCAAGGGAGATCCTCCAGCTGGTGGTCAAGTATCTTCCTAAGAAGGGTCCTGGCGGCCACCGCAGTGACGGCCGCGGCACAGACCGGGCGCAGAGCCGTCCCTGCACACGAAAAGGCGTGGGAAGCCAGTCTGTCAATGCTCCGGTCCTCAGCATCCCGAAGGGTATGATGAGTAGAGGCTGTCATGAAGGGAGGGTTAGCAACCCCAATAATAGGTGCATCCACCTCGGGAGGGACTGACTAGCAGCCAACCACATCAGGGGGAAAAGGGTACTTCCAATCCCAGACCCCCAGAACTCCTGAGAGTTCACAAGGTGATTCCCATTCCTTAGATATAAGAGCCTGGAATGATCCTGCTCCAGAAATTTCAAGCGCGGCGTCGCCGTGTGGAAGCTCTCCCTCTTGGGCTTGGGAGACTCTCCCGGAGGAGAGATGGATAGTACTTCAAAGATCTTTATAAGTAATTCATCAGTGTCACACAGGCCCCAGGAACCAGGGCCAGAATTATCACAGCTCCAAGGTATCTCGTCTGAGGAACTGGAACCTGAGAACAGTTCACCTTCATCAGAGGGATCAAGGACCTACATAGCAGCAGACTCTTCAGTTTCAGTGGGAACACAGAACCAGGAAGCGCCAGGGACCTCTTCTTTCCAGCGCCCAAACGCCCCGCCAAACCAGGCATCACCTGCTCAGCCGTAGGTAGCCTGCGCGGCACCACCTGCTGGTCATCCCCGCTCAAGTGCGACTCATCAGGAGTGAGATTTAAACACGGAGAGACAGGTGTATTGAAGCAAGGTGCAGCCACTGGTAAACCTGATTGCAGGGCCAGTGCTAGTTCAGCACACGGTTCGCAGACCCGTGCTATGTCAGCATCAGCATGGGGTGGTCCCCATGCAGTACACAGCCGGTCTTGTCCCCGCGGGACCCCGGACACATAATTCTGAGATGCCTCCATATGGTGATTATCAAAGCAATATGCCAGCAGGGAATTATGCTGTAAGCAACCCTGGATGCCCCAAGACCCGCTAGGAATGTGGGAGAATTTAAATGTGAACCCGTTTAAGATATATATCAGGCCGGGGGATGCCACCGGAATCTTAGCGTCTGAAAGACATAAGGAGAAGAATGGGTGTCAGAGCCAAGCGCAGCTGGAAAAACATATGAAAGGAGTCACCCGCGAGGGCACTTACAGACCAAGGGAGGAGGGGAACCGCCACCACGCGCGCAAAGATCAGCAAAATGGCGCCCAGCGAACCTCGAAGGGCGGGCTCGATGCTCGGCCGTGACGCGGAGCGCGCCAATTCAAGTCCCCACCCACTCCGAAGAGCGCGAAGCTCTGAGGTAAAGGCAAGGCAAGGATACAATCACACGCTTAAGGATTCGTGGAAAAACCGTTGCATCTAGTAAGGAAAAGGCACCACAGCATCTAGACAACGCAGCAGACTGTGTATAAGACGTACGGAGGCAGCCGAAAACCTGATAACGAACAAGCAGCACGGCTCTGACATGTTAATGAAGACCAGAAATAAGGCCATAAGCGTGACACTGGGACTGCCACACACATACCCCCCCCTTTCTTTTCCCCCTAACTAGATGGGGAAATGAGGGAGGATGGCGACCCTTTACACAGGGTCCAGCACTACCCGGGGTACGGGCCAATAATGCGGGAGGGGCATCCACTAGAGGCTCACCATCAGCCTAAACCGCCTACCCTATGGTGGGGGATTGCGGTGGAGCATGGCTCCGTTAAGCACACACGGTGCTGCCTACCTTCACCCGACCAACGCAGCCCAGGCTGGGAGGCATATTCTTCTACAAAGAGGACGGGTGGAAATAGTCCCGCAGGGTCTCGGGCTGTAAAGCCCCGCTCGCCTGCGAGAGCGTGATACTTCATGTCTTCGCAGTTCCAGCACTGCAGAGAAATCTGGGGATTTGTGGGAGGTCCTTCGGTATATGTAGGGCCGGGAGGAGCTTGTTTTCTACATGTCTGCAGTGCACGGCGCCGGATTACCCACATGTTATGACTATATCGGGAGCAGGACAAGCTGTATGCTTAGAATAAGAGCTCCTGTTTTTTTTGCAGTGTCCAATATGATTATTGGGGTGGGGGGCAAGCAGCCTTTTTTATTTTTGCCTGTGGAATCTAACCCCCTCACACTGGCTTCTAACTATCCACCCCCGCATGACAGCCCTCCCGTCCGGACCTTCACCTCTCACCGGATGCCTGTAAATGTACCTTTACCAGAAGTGGTTGAGTACCCCTGCTCTAATCCCATATAATGGCCCTTGTTTTAGCTGTAAAGCCCCACCTACTCCATTCACCGTCATTGTTGTGTGTGGCAATGTGGCAATGACTGATCACCTGCCATCTTACAGAGAAGGACAGCAAAAAAAAAAAAAGTTTTCCAGGACAAAAAGGAAAAAATCGAAAATATCTATTTCTAGTTCTACACCCTAAGAAGGGAGTGTTGGCATGGGTTTTGGCCAAATGTTTAAAGTGGCACGAAACCCTTACCATAAAAATGTACACAAAGTACTGTTTGGTGTAGCTGGCAGAGACTTCCTGACTCTGGCATGCTAGTCATATTATTGGTAAAGCCAATGAGTTCACAGTTTTAACCCCTACTGTTTAAATTCAAGCACTTCAGATAGAGGGATCACAATCGTGTGTTCCAGTAGCTAAAGGGTTACTGACGTTCTCAACTGGGGAGGTCATTAGTGACTTAGTTAATGCTTGAAGTTGCTGATGAGCTCACCTGTTACCGTTGAAGGAATCTGGAATTTGTAGTCAGAAACTATACTCAAAGCACTCCCTTTTTAGCAACAAAGAACAAGGAAAACAAGAAACTTGGAAACAGCATACTGATAAAGAAAACACAAATGTTTATTTTACATTCCAAAAGAAACAATAAGGCAGAACATCAAAAACCTGACAAAAAGGGAGTTTTATTTAAGCTGCTGCCCTCCACTCTTCTTCCACTCCCAGCCCTTTTAACCTCTCTGATCGAGCTGTGGGCCACTCATAATGAGCTCTCCCCACTGCTTAAAGCTCAACCTCTGATGTTGGTAAGTTGTAGTGCAGTGGGTCCTGGGCCTCAAAATGTGAGTAGCACCGGTTTGTTGCTTTTAGGTGACCAATCTCTTTAAATATACACAATCAAATAAATCAATGCAGATATTCTCTCGCTCCGTTTAGGCTGGGCTCATACTGGGGCATTTGATCGCTCCGAAAATCGCTGCCCATAGCACGAACGCGCAACTACCCAGCCCCCAGTGACTTTGTTGATGCTGCACTTGCGATCCCACTCTATTGAGTGGCAATTGCAAGTGCTAGAATTTCTATTGAAGGAGGCATAGCTGTCAAATGTGTGTGCATTTGTTTTGTGTCCACATTTGTTGGCGAATAGTCCTGGATCAGATTACCACATTTTTTGCCCTATAAAAGACGCACCTGCCCATAGGACGCACCTAGGATTTGGAGGAAATAAATACTCTGAAGAAAATGTTGTGGTAAAACACCGTCCCCCAAAGAACCAACTAATAGGCAAGGTGCAGAATCACCCCCTTACAGGCACAGTGGCATTCTCGTCCTCCCCCCATGGCCAGTGTGGAATTCCCCTCACTTTCCCCATAGGCAGTGTGGCATTCCCCCCTCACTTTCCTTATAGGCAGTGTGGCACCCCCATCCCATTCCTAGAGGCAGTGTGGCATCCCCCCTCCCCTTCCCATAGGCAGTGTGGCATCCCCATCCTATTCCCATAGGCAGTGTGGCATCCCCCCCTCACTTTCCTCATAGACAATGTGGCATTCCCCTCTCACTTTCTTCATAGACAGTGTGGCATCCCCCCCTCACTTTCCTCTTAGACAGTGTGGCATTCCCCCCCTCACTTTCCCTGTAGGCAGAGTGGCATTTCACTCATCCCATTCCCTATAGGCAGTGTGGCATCCCCCCATCCCATTCCCATATAGGCAGTGTGGCATTCCCCCCATCCCATTCACATATAGGCAGTGTGGCATTTCCCCCCTCACTTTCCCTATAGGCGGAGTGGCATTCCCCCATCCCATTCCCATAGACAGTGTGGCATTCCCCCCTCCGATTCCCATAGGCAGTGCGGCATTCCCCCCTCCCATTCCCATAGGCAGTGCGGCATTCCCCCCTCCCATTCCCATAGGCAGTGCAGCATTCCCCCCTCCCATTCCCATAGGCAGTGCGGCATTCCCCCCTCCCATAGGCAGTGCGGCATTCCTGCTCGAGCATCGGCCACGCCCACCGCCGTACCGAGCCCGGTGTTCACTCTGTGTGTGCTGGTACCGTGGAGAAGCAGCGGAGGCAGCTATATCTGCCGCTCCTTCTTCGCGACGCCTACATAATCTGACACCCCGCTTCATACACAGCGATATGCGTGGCCAACGCTCGAGCATCGGCCACACCTCTTGTACGAAGCGGATGTCTGTGTGTGCAGGTGCCCGGAGAAGGCAGATACAGTGCACACGGCGGTGACAGATCGAGCGAAAGGTGAATTCACTTTTTTTTTCCACATTCGTCCAATAGGACGCACTGACATTTTCCCCCCACCCCACTTTTGGGGAAAAAATCTGAGCGTCTTATAGGACGCAAAAATAAGATAGCTTGTCATGATTAAGGACCCCGTGTCTGAAACGCATTGACAGAGGATTTTCCACACGGTTCTTTTATTGGGATCGCTTGTACTCGGATTGGATTTTAACCCTGAATCATTAAAGATTGAAATTTTATTGCAAACGCTGGCCGGCTTTTGTATCTATTGTATGGAGTATGCAAGAGGAGCACCTGCAGCCGTTGCCACCTTGCTATTAGGCTTGGACTCTGGCCTCCAACATTTCAAGGTAGAGCTGATAATTTCTCTTTTGCACATTTGATCTAGCTTGTATACTAAGCAGCCTGTCTATATTCACCTAGTACAGCACCAAGCCGATAACAGAAGATAGCCCCTTCTCTTTAAGCTGCCAGCAGATCCTCCAGGCTGAAGGCAGGTCCACCATCAAGGTTATACTGGCCTCTGGTGGCCTGGCAAAAATCTTCATCTTCATGGGTCCCAGAAAGAGATAGAGCTGATTAGAGAAGAAAATAATACAATTCTGTGAAATACTCACCTGTAGAATTGGTATTATACGCATACAGTACGTCCTGCTCCATATATAATAATTACACGTGGGTAATCCTCCGCCAGATGGCGCTGTTCACTGCAGACATGCAAAAACAGGCTCCTCCCGGCCCCTCATATACCCAGGGACCTCCCACAAATCCCCAGCATTGAAAAGCAGTGAGAAAAAGAAGCCGGGAGAAACCAACCACCAAAACTGGTAATAATAACTATGATAACAATCACCATACAGGGGATCCAGAATAATGTAAAACCAGGGTGGGGTGGAGCAGGACGTACTGTATGCGTATAATACCAATTCTACAGGTGAGTATTTCACAGAATTGTATTATTCTAAGCATACAGTACGCCCTGCTCCATATATAATAATTACACGTGGGACATCCAATAGCAGTGTCCATAAAGTAGGGTGGGATCCCCATCAAAAAGGGTACAGCAGGCAGTCAAAGCGCTGTCACCTGCAAACCTTGCTACCAAGAGCAACATGAGCAAAGCTCTAACGTCAACCTCATAAAAACCTTTGAAAGGTATGAACAGAAAACAAGCAGCGGTCTAGCAAGACTTGTTCAACAGAAAACCTGGTGCCGAAAGGCCCAAAGGTATCCAAGCACAAGTAGAAACAGAATAAAGAGAGAAGATGATTCTTCCCCTAAAAGAAAAAGGCCAGAGTAAAAACCTGACCAGTCCAATGCAAAAAGCAGTCATGGTAAAACTTAGAACTCTCCCCATCGGGGAACTTGAACCCTGGTCTCCCACGAGACAGGCGGGAACATTGACCACTACACTAACAAGGATCAGCAAGAAGCCGAAACCTTTACTTAGGATCAGAAAGGACAATCCATCCAAATAAGACCGGTCCAAAGGGCACATAAACCCCTGGAAGCAGACGAGATCAGGCACATACGGATGGAGACACCCGCAAACCCCAAAGGGCATCAGTCCCTCTAAGGGACAAGAGACAATCCAGGAAAAGACTTCTACACCTGCTGAGGGAATGTAGACCCCCCTTACTACAGCGTTACTAAGAATAAGGCCCAGAGGCAGACAAAGGTCTTGAATAAAAGAGCATAAGACACCACCTTAGGCATAAGGTCCGGCGTAAGGCAGAACACCACCACATCATGGTGTATAAATATATAAGATGAACGAGGGCTAACTAAACAGAGCCGCCCTCTCAGGCACACGTCTGACTGAAGCCACAGCCCCTAGAAGGGCAACATGAGGGAAGGAACAGATCAGACAACATCTGGAATAGGTCCAAATGGAACACCCCGCAAGGCAAACAGAATAAAGTTAACCCCAACAGGGAACATAGAATCTCCTGGGGAATGCACCTGAGCAACCCCTGAAGAATGGCAACAAGGAAAGACTGAACACAGACTTCTACAGGAAGGCAGACAGGGCAAAACCTGAAACCTCCAGAGTAGCGAGTTGGGGAGCCAACTCCAACCCATGCTGTAATAACTCTAGAACCCTGGGAACAGAGATCGTCCAACAGGGGAGAGACTTAGACTCAACCAATCAATACGGGTACACCATACCCTAACATAGACGGCAGAAGAAGAAGAGGGAGAAGCTAACTCTTAGCCTTCCAATAGACAAAAAACACCCAGAAGATAAACCCGTCTCCAACAGGGGGAATGAATCGACCGTCAGGCCGTCAGACTAGAGCCTGTAGATTGGGGCGACATAGGAAGGGGCCTGAATGGGCAGAACAGCACTCCTGAGAGAGTGAACATGTCCATTCTAATGAAGTGCAAGGAATGTTGACCCCCACCTAGATCAGGATCAGAAACCTTCCTGTAGGATCATCCTGTACCGAGACTGACACAGATAAAAAGTACAGGCCGCTGTCCTCAGACGGATAAAGAGTCCCCAAACGGACAGGTCATGAAGAGGAGTAGTCCAGCAAGATAGAGCCCACCGAAGGCTCACTGTTTCAACAAAATCAGTAGATAAGAGGACCCCCTAAGGGCCCCACCTAGGAACCACGGGGGATTTCAGAAGAGACAAACCCCCCCGTCAACCTGCAAAGCTTGGTACCCATGGTGACCATCAACAGGAAGATGCAAGAAGGGAGGGAATGCCCCCTGATAGATTCCTTGAATTTAACCATCTCAAGAGGAACCACTGTAACTAGGGGGAATGTGCACAGACCTAGTTCCAGGGGTGCTGGAACCCTGTCCAGAATTGATAACATAAGGTGCCGCAGAGCCCAAGAGCTCTGAGTATAAGGGACAGCATCTGAGCCGCCACCAACGGGGCCACCAGCTGCAATCCTGTCAGCAAAGAGGGACCGAGCCCATGTAATCAGAAGTCCACTTATTGCCAAGGAAGAAGGTTCTAGCCTGAACCGAATCCAAACGCAACCCAGGAGGGGGATACCGAACAAGGGGACAATGAGTAATTGAGGTGCCTGAGCACCAATCCAAGAGACTCCCAAAGGAAACCACCAGCCGAATAACCAACTCGGCCTGACGTAGAGATTGGAAAGTAAGGAAGGACGACCAAGTAGGTCCTAGCGCGGACGCCACACGTACACGTCCAAGATATCACCCCCGTCCTCGGCCTTGGTGAGCAATCTGGGAACAGAAGAGAGACCAAAAACAAGGCCACAATCCGTAGAGATGGTCCTTAAACACTGACCAGTAATGTCCTAGGTGTCCGAAAGACACAGGGAAACTAAAAAAAAAAAAAGGATCTTAGATCTTCACAGGCATCAAGAGGCCCACTGGGCACAGAGCACCTGCGGCCCAACACAGGGATACCATGCAGGAACTGCCTGTGAAAGTATATATGCCAGGCCTTCAAAATGCCAGTCTGGGTCAGACTGCCTCATCCCTTTGAGGAAAAAGTAATGTAGAGGCAAACGCCTGTTAAGGGCAACCTACAAGTGAGCCCAGACCCTGCAGGCCAGGCGCGGCCTGCATCAACTCCTGAAGAGAGACAGGGACTAGAAGAACCCTGACAGCCTCAGAAAGGGACTGCCCAGCTAACTCTATCCTGCATCCAGGGGAACTACCTCCTGGATCCACCAGAAGGAGGCATGACGCCCCCAGATAGGGGCCAGGTGCTGCGGCAGTCCCCTCACCCAGAAGGGCGAGGGCGTCCCTTCATGCTTGGGCAGTTTTGGCAGATTTGGACTTAGCCCTGCCAGAGGGCCCAGGACATTGTCTGCCCACCCTGGGGCGGGTATCTACGCCGAAAAGTTGGAAGCACACCTCTGGTTCGCGCTTGACACTAACGTAGGGAGGGGGAGGGGTGTCCCTGCCCCGAGGAGGCCGAGACGGCCTTCTGCACAGGGGTGCTTTACCCTTTTTTCCAAAAAGGTCCAAACGGGCCCCAAATAGACATCGTCCTCTGAAGGGAAGGCCAGTAAGAGCCTTTTTAGTATCATCATCAGCACCCCACTGTCGCAGCCAAACCAGGCGGCGAATAGCTACCACAAGGGCAGAGGTTCTAGCACACATCTTAATGGTGTCGTCCATCGCTGAGAGGATAAACCTCACAAACACATCACAATTGGAGAGTGCATTAAAGACCTCCCAAGGGAGATCCTCGGGGTGATCAAGGATCTTTCTAAGAAGGGTCCTGGCGGCCACCGCAGTGATGGCCGCGGCCCAGACCGGACGCAGAGCCGTCCCTGCACATGAAAAGGCATGGGAAGCCAGTCTGTCAATGCGCCGGTCCTCAGCATCCCGAAGGGTACGATAAGTAGGAGCTGTCATGAAGGGGGGGTTAGCAACCCCTATGATCGGTGCATCCACCTCGGGAGGTGCTGACCAACAGTCAACCACATCAGGGGGAAAAGGGTACTTCCAATCCCAGACCCCTGGAACCCCTGTAAGTTTACAAGGTGATTCCCATTCTTTGGATATAAGAGCCTGGAAATGATCCTGCTCCAGAAATTCCGAGCGCGGTGTCGCTGTGTGGAAACTCTCCCTTTTGGGCTTGGGAGTCTCTCCCGGAGGAGAGATAGACAGAACTTCAAAGATCTTTATAAGTAATTCGTCAGTGTCACAAAGGCCCCAGGAACCTGGGCCAGAATTATCACGGCTCCAAGGCATCTCGTCCGAAGAGCCCGAATCGGAGAACAGCTTACCTTCATCAGAAGGATCAATGTCCTGCATAGCAGCAGACTCCTCAGTTTCAGTGGGAAACAGAGAACCAGGAGGCGTCAGGGACCGCTTCTTTCCAGAGCCCAAGCGCTCCGCCAAACTAGACATCACCTGCTCAGCCGTAGGTAGCCTGCGCGGCACCACTTGCTGGTCATCCTCGCTCGAGTGCGAATCATCAGGAGCGAGATTTAAGCACGGGGAGACAGGTGTATTGAAGCGAGGTGCAGCCACTGGTAAACCTGATTGCAGGGCCAGTACTTGTTCAGCACACGGTTCGCAGACCCGTGCTCTGTCAGCATCAGCATGGGGCTGTCCACATGCTGTACACAGCCGGTCTTGTCCCCGCGGGACCCCGGATACATAATTCTGAGATGCCTCCATATGGTGATTTATCTAAGCAATCTGCCAGCAGGGATTTATGCTATAAGCAACCCTGGATGCCCCAAGACCGGCTAGGAATGTGGGAGAATTTAAATGTGGACCCGTTATGATATATATCAGGCCGGGAGAAGAAAGACATAAGGAGAAGAATGGGTGTCAGAGCCATGCGCAGCAAAACGAAGGATCATAAGAAAACCACCCGCGAGGGCACTTACATGACCAAGGGAGGAGGAGGATCGCAACCACGCACGCGCGAAGACCATCAAAATGGCGCCAAGCGAACCTCGAAGGGCGGGCCCAATCTGGCCGTGACGCGGAGCGCGCCAAACCAGGTCCCCGCCTCCCCCAAAGAGTGCGAAGCTCTGGCCCGCGTAATGTACATGACAACGAACAAAGGTAGAACTTTAGCTACGGAAAAACCGCCGTAACTTCTGAAAGACACTGCCGCCAGGGGCGGCAGACCTCCTCGCGCAACCCGCAAGGATTATGTGGCACAAGCATCACGGCTCTGACACCCAGTTGCCGGTCAATACAAAAGCAACGACCATAAGCGTGTACAACACTACACTGAGACCGCCACACACATACCCCCCCCTTTCTTTTCCCCCGAACTACGGGGGGAAGCGAGGGAAGAAGGCGACCCTTCACACAGGGTCCACCGCTACACGGGGCAATAATGCGGGAGGGGCATCTACTAGAGGCTCACCATCAGCCTAAACTGCCTACCCTATGGTGGGGTATTGCGGTGGAGCATAGCTCCTTGAGCACACATTGTGCTGCCTACCTTCACCCGACCAGCGCAGCCCAGGCTGGGAGGCACATCATTGAAGAGGACAGGTGGGAATAGTCCTGCAGGGCCACAGGCTATAAAAGCCCCGCTCACCTGCGAGAGAGTGATACTTCATGTCTTCGCAGTTCAGCACTGCAGAGAAATCTGGGGATTTGTAGGAGGTCCCTGGGTATATGAGGGGCCGGGAGGAGCCTGTTTTTGCATGTCTGCAGTGAACAGCGCCATCTGGCGGAGGATTACCCACGTGTAATTATTATATATGGAGCAGGACGTACTGTATGCTTAGAATATATATTTTGCTATTAGCTCAGCGCTGGATCAGCTAACGCATGAGTTATGTGTATATGGACTGGCTGTTTACTATCCAAAATAACCTGGTCCCGGCTTATTTGCCTAGAGGTGGACATGAAACAGATGCACACATATTTGACAGACGTTCCTCCCCCAAAGCTATTGCAGCTTTTTCCTGTCCTCAGGCATACATAGCGATAGTCTCATGCTCATTAATTATACAAATGGGTATGGGAAGGTGAGATTCCTTTCTCCTACCCCCGATGTAGCTATACTAAGAAAAGCTAAGTGTATCTCCAATGTAGTATGGGGGACAAGAATAAGCTGTACACTGCAGGGAAGCCTGTTGCTTGCTGAATTGTGTCCAATTGTCTTTGGACCCCTATTTGTTGAAGCTTTTGTAACAGGATGGTCTCCTGGCTAGGGGTGCGCCAGTACACCCAGGAATTTCACTTTCCCGTGTGTTGTTCCTCTGTGCGGCAGCATTTCGAATGGGGATGCCCCACTGTGTGTACCCCCCATGTCGCCCCTTTTCATTCACCCTCCTTCTGCTCCCACTCAGACGAGAGCAAGTGCACTGAGCATCATGCTCAGCCAATCAGTGCGCTCGCAGTCACTCTGCTCCCTTCTGCGCTGCTGGTGACTAAGTAGCCGATCGCCGCCGCATCCCCTGTCCACCTTGCAGCCATGGTGCACATTCAGAAAGGCCGGGCACACGCGGGGATGCTGCCGGAGTGCATAGGAGTATGAGCTCCAGGAGTATGTTAATGAAGCTGGCAATCGGGGGGAAGGGGTTCACACAGCAGGGCATCCCAATTGGGGCTGCCCCAAGGAGTGGAACTCGGACTTGGCCTCCCTTTAAGCAATTCAGAAACTGGTCGCAGGCCACAATGAGTAGATTCCGAATTTGTTTCATTTTTAACCAGACCTTCAGCATCATTTAATGAAAAGCTCAGACCTTTAAAAATTAATATACATTTTTAGTTGCTTACTGATTATTCTTTCCCCCACTGGGCTGCAACTTTGTTCAGAACTCTAGGATACGGGCGCCACCATCTTGCCTCAGAAGCATCACTTACTGAGAGGAGTGAAAAGTGCAGGGGGTGGGGTTATAGCTGTGCTTTGCACAGAGAAAGCAGAGCTGGGGTCAGGAAAAGGACAGCAATCCAAGAATGCAGAGCGGCACAGTCAGAAGACACTTCCTGCTTGCAGACTCCATGCCATCTTGGATGTTTAAAGGCTGAGAAAATGCAGTAGATGTAGGTAGGATGATTTTTAACTATATCCACACCACCCTGCTACTGAGCCAGGATGGCGGCACCCATATCCTAGAGTCCTGAACAGAGTTGCAGCCCGATGGGGGAAAGAATAATAAGTGACAAAAAACTTTAAATATAATAATTTTATATGCTGGGGAATAGTTTTTTAAGGTTTTGAGCTTTTCATTAAATCATGCTGAAGGTCCGATTTAACTATCTCTACACATCTGTTTATTCACCCCTCCCACTTTCCCCACAGCAGGTCAGGGGCCACATCAGATGACTTTGAGGGCCACTGGTTGAGCATATGTAGTATAGAATGTCTAGTATTAAAACTGACCAAAACCCACATTTTTAACTAGCATCCCCTGAGTTGCTTCCCCCAAGAACAGTCATTTTTGCATATTTTTACTGCTCTTGCTTCATTCGAATTCCAGATAATGGCGTCTGTTTTAGCTGTAAAGCTCCGCCTCCTTCATTCATTGCCACTGCTGAGTGTGGCATGATGATGTCATTGCAACACTTATGCAATGACTAATCACCTGCAATCCTACAGAGAGGGCCAAAAAAAAAGTCTTCAAGGGCGATTTGATAAGCAAAAATATCCAGTTCTAGTTCTACACCCTAAGAAGAGTATCAGCAGGGGCTTTGGTCAAAATTACTTCACAAATTTGGTGGGTTTTGGTCCTCTTTAAGATTAAATGTATCTAAATAATATTTTTTTGCAAGAAAATGGAGTTTTATATTAATGAATAAGTAACAAACCCAGTACTACTCTAATGTGGGTTGGCATTAATGCGAGTGTGCATTAAATAGGGCTAAATCGTAAAAATACGCTATACTGTCCACAGCCTCAACTTAAAGCGGATGGAAAGCCATCCCTTGGATCTGTAATGCTGCATAAACATCAGCAAAATGGATGGGCTCTATGCTGTCAGCAATGTGATGAATCTGGAGGGGGAGGAGGAGGGAGGGACCAGCAGTCCTGTCCCGCTCTGCTGAGTTGATATGGGGGACGGGATGAAAAAGAGAATGTCATTGGCTGAACCTATAAACCCCAATATCTCAGCTATTTCTGCTTCATTTTAAAAACAAATAACTGTTTAGGACAGTGCCAAATGTAGCCCAATTCAATAGTGAAACAATTACCTTTGCCTGCAGTATCAATTTAAACTCTAGTGTGGGCCCCAAACATTTACCAGGTGGGTCCATGACCTCCCAGTCCATCACTGTCACTGCACATCTGATATCTTTATACAACCTCTCTCTACACCTAATACAGCATGGAGGGGTTCGGTGAAGGTGGTCGTGAAGGAGTGTAAATGTCGGATTGGTGCACACAGATCATAAAAGGAGATGAGCCCGGCCTCATAATCCAGCTCTACCCTGACCCTGTTACTGGAGATACCACCACCTACATCCGACCAATTCCTGTCATGTCCCACTATACACTTATTATTATACCTGTACAATGCCCAGGACTTGTTATTATTTCCAATGAGTGACTGACGCCCCTTCCTGTCTATACTGGGGTAACACATCCCAACTATCCAGCTATTTGCCCCCCCGACATCCACTTCCCAGTAATGTCGCCCTGAGGAGAAACTCCGGCTGCTTAACATTTGAGAATCCTGAAACCTCTCTGGGGTGTCTGGGCGATTCTGCTCTATATCTGACCAGGATACAGTTTTCCTGTCATCTGATATATGGAGATTATTATTAGCTGTGTTTACATCCAGTAATATGTCTGCAGGGGGCGCTACACAGACACCTGTGGTTACTCCTCTTATTATATCAGATAAACCTGTGCAGAGTGTGTGTGATATTCCCGCCACATCCAGCCCCCCTCCATCATGGAGCTGCTCATCATGTCTCTGTCTGTCCTCATTACCCCCCTCCTCAGTGTCACACAGGTCACCGGTGTCTGATTGCTGTAATACAGTCAGTGGGTCAGTCATGTGACACAGCTCCTCCATGTCACCCATCTTCCAGGACAGCTCCACCTTCTTTATTTCCAGCTGCCGGATCCATTCAGAGAGAGACTTGCACCCTGCCTGCCTGGAGATGTCACTCAGAACTCTCTTCTCCAAGTCTTCCAGCTGTCTCCTGAGGTCTCTAAACATGGCCGTGACTCTCGCTGTCTCTCCGGCTGCTTCTTCTTTTACTTTTCTCTGACGTTCCTCTAGACTCTGCTCTCTTTTCTCAGTCTCCTCTCTCTTTGTCTTCAGTTTCTGCAGAGTGTCTCTTAGTCTCTCCTTCTTCTTCTTAGAGGCCTCTTCCAGTGTCTCCACCTGGTGTCCCTGATGTTCTCCATCCAGCCTGCAGGACACACAGATACATTTCGCATCCTCATTGCAGTAAAACTCCAGGATCTTCTTATGGACAGAGCATTTCCTGTTCTCCAGGGAAGTGGTGGGGTCCAGTAAGACGTGTTCTGGGGCCTTGCTGTGGACTCTCAGGTGATCCTCACACAGAGAAGCCTCACAATGCAAACAAGATTTAACAGCGGGTACAGGAGCATGAAGACAGTGAGTACAGAGGACCCCGGTGACCTTCTGATCTAGATGAATAGACTGGAGATTCTCCACTATGTTACGCAAGGTTCTGTTCATATGCAGTGCTGGACGCTGTGGAAACAATGTTCTGCACTCAGGACAGGAATAACGTCCAGGTCCCCTCTGCATATCCAACGCACGAGCAATACACGCCCGGCAGAAGTTGTGTCCACATTTCAGCGTTACAGGGTCGACATAAAAGCTGAGACAGATGGAACATTCCAGCTCCTTTGTCAGTGTAGCAGAGGCCATCGCTAGCAGCAGAGAGGGGAGGGGGGAGTGAGCAATACGGTGCGAGCGCCTCCTCGTGTTTCTACACAGACTGAGACGGGGGAGGGAATCTGCGAGTCACATCCTGTTTACAGCAGAAAAGTGAAAAATAAGGTTTTGTAAGCTAAATGAATATATATTATAATCCAAAAGAGCTATGTAAAACAGAGAAAACTCTGCGGGAGAATAAAGGGTTAATTAATCCTTCTTTTAAATCAAACCATATTACTTCACCACCAGTGCTTCAATAATATTACCATACCTCCCAACTTTTTAGAATGGGAAATCAGGACAGTATGTAAATTAAGCCACGCCCCTATTTGATTGATTGGTTAGGAGATAGGGTGTAACAGTTACAGGCTTCCAGGGAACGCTGCTTACCACCCGAGGCAGCAGACTTGCTAAGCGGACGACTGCCCCGCCCCCTGCTCGCAGATTGACAGCAGCGATGTCGGCTGCCTTCACCCCTGCACGCCAGCTGTAAGTTTTTCCATCCCCCCCCCCGCTCACCCGCACGCCAGGAAGTCTCTTCGCGCCCGCAGGCACCGGGAACTATTAATTCAGAAGACACCGGCCTCACGGGGCGGCGCACAGCAAGTCCCTTGCCCAGTGTCGTGGCCGCCCAGGGAACATCTCCACGGCGCAGGGTGTCCCGTGACAGCTTTTGACAGTCCGGGACCACGGGATTTAGGGAAAAAATCGGGACAATCCCGCGAAAATCGGGACAGTTGGGAGGCATGAATATTACTGTGTAGCCCAGCCACCAACAACAAATTGAACGTACCAGAGAAACTCTTTAAAGAAAGCTAATCAAAGTGTCTTAAAGCGGACCTTCACTCTGAATAAGAGTCTATCTTATGTTTCCCACACCCTGTACATACAGATTGTCCACATTAAAAACCAT
Organism: Gastrophryne carolinensis; assembly: GCA_027917425.1. Taxonomy (NCBI): domain Eukaryota; kingdom Metazoa; phylum Chordata; class Amphibia; order Anura; family Microhylidae; genus Gastrophryne; species Gastrophryne carolinensis. The sequence continues at coordinate 28,511,854 of CM051237.1, forward strand.
CCTACCTGCATCCACTGCGTGTTATGAGCCTTTAAACATCCAAGATGGTGGCTTATGGAAGCCGCCATCTTATCAGGCAGCCTGCAAACAGGAAGTGCCTCCTGACTGTGCTGCTCTGCATTCTGGGACTGCTGACCGTTACCTGACCCCCAACTCTGCTCTGTCTGAGCAAAGCACAGCTATAACCCCCTATAACCCTATGCCTTATCCCACTCTCCTCTCCTCAGTAAGTGTGATGCTTCTGAGTCAAGATGGCGGCGCCCCTATCCTAAATTCCTGAACAGAGTTGCAGCCCAGTGGGGGAAAGAATAATAAGTTAGTGACTAAAAAAGGAAAATATAATAATTTTAGATGCTGGGGAACAGTTTTTTAAGAGTTTGGGCTTTTCATTAAATCACGCTGAAGGTCCGGTTTAATTCCAAGTTATAGAGTGGTCCTTAATCATATTCCGTCATTCAGATCTCCTCAGCGTGTTTGCAAAAACGTTATCACAGGAAAAGAGTAAACAAAGCGGACATAGCGTAATACCGTTTTTTAGAAGGATTTCAAAGTAGTTTTATTTGCGCTTACCATATGAAGAATAAAAAAAATGCGTATCATGTATTCAGCCTGATCCTTAAATATCTGCCTTGTGTCTCTTCTACTCACATAAGGAAAGCAGGCTGCAGCAAACCAATATCTCACCCCCCGGCCATGGGCTATAGAGATACAAAGAGAAACGAGCAACCACATCTGCCAGATAGAGCATAGTGACGTCGTGGAGGGTCCCGCCCAACGCGTTTCGTCTATTCTGACTTTTTCATTAGACACCCCCAATGAAATTAAGTCCCCTCCTTAAATTCCAGTTACCTTGGTGGGGGGGACTGGGAAGGCAGCCCATGGCCACTCCTCTCATGACTGGAGGGTCTCCTGCTATCAGTCTTATTATATATCACTCAGTGTCTTTAAATGTGTGCCGGACCCTGGATCTAAGTTCTGGAGTCAAAGTATTAATAAAGCTTTCCCCAAGATTTCAACTCTCGACTCTTTCAGGACATACATTTTAGATTGGTCAGCCTTGAGTTCTCATTAAACCTTGATGGTTTCTGTTTCTTGTTAAGGAAAAAAAACACAAAAACAATAATGGACACCACACTTAAACCGGACCAACAGCCTGGCATTGTTAAAAATAAAGGTAGCAGCCATTTTGGAGCTTCCTCTTCCAACTGACAATGCACAGTAGCAGGAAGCCCAGTAGTACTTCCCGTTTGCAGGTGGCCTGCAAGTCCATGAGCGGCCATCTTGTTTTTAAAATTGACCCCAGCAGAAGTTAAACATTCATTTGCCTTTTTCTATGTGCAGCAATCTAAATTGTCCTGGGGATAGGTGCACATGAGCACTGTTTGTTGTGTTGGTCTGGTTTAAGTCATTTTTGACTGGTGGTCTGCTTAAATTGTTCACATGTAGTGAGACATAAAGCAGTCGTGAATGTACAGTTCGATTTGCGCGGTATGAAACATTCTCCTAAGTTTGAATTCCCATATATTCCTCTCTGTGTTTTAAAATGCCTCCCTAAAAATTGACACCTTATAGCACTGGTCTCCAACCTGTAGCTCGGAAGCCACATGTGGCTTGCGGACCCTTGCTTTGTGGCTTACGGACTGCCTGGGATCAATGAGCTGGGCAGGCAGAGAGTTGCGCTTCCTCTTGAAAAAGATCTTCATAGATCGAAACGTCGAGGTTTTTTTTTCCTGCGGTCAGCCTGTAAGCTCTCTTTTTGTGCTAAATGCTCGCTCTTAGCTACGATTGCTATGCCTATTCAAGTATATGGGAAAAGGGGCCATGCCATTCTCAATGTCTCTCTCTCCATGAAATTTTGAACATATGCACTGTATATATCTTGTACTTGATTTGCTCGTATGACCCTCTTTTCCTGAAATACAATATTTTTGTGTCCAACTATAGGCCAATTCTGCTGTGCTATAGAACCCTTTATCCTGTACACTGTATATATTATGCACTATACATTCACTTCTATGTGCATTAAAAAAACATATTCTTGTTGGCATATGCTTTCTATGGTGTTCATTCTCCCCATGATTGGTTCTTGTGTATTGTATAGGTACCTGTATAGGCAGGGGTACCGGGGAATATAGAACCCACACTCTTATGTCTTCTGTTGCTACCAGGTTATGCTCTTTGAGATAAATTATTTAAATGATTTCACACAGCGGGGGCATCCCGATTCTGCATGCTCCAGGGGAAGGGAATCTAGCGGCCCTGGAATTTTGGACGCTGGGCGTGAAAACCCACGCCCAGTCCTCTTTAAAGCCGAACAAAACCCTGCATGGCAGCTCCTGAATTCTAAGATTCCAGGGCCGGCCGCTAACTTTCCCACTGGAGTATCCTAAATTGGGATGCCCCGCTTTGTGTAACTATTCTGGTCGCCGGTATTCACTCACCTTTCCTCAGTCCAATAGCGCATGAGCAGGATATCATCCATTGCCGTGCCTATGTCATTCAGCAAATGGCTCTGATGTTCTGCAGTGGGGGAGCGCCCGCATCCCCTGCATCTTCCGGTGGGAATGCGCCCGCTCGCGTTCCCCATTGAAGCCTATCAGAGCCATTAGCGAATGACCACGTCTCTGAATGGAAGAAAGCCTGCACATGCGCCGCCGAGTTATCATGGGCGATCTGGGGGAGTTTCACACAGCGGGACCCTGGGGACACAGAACAAAACCCGGGATAGTCAAAATCCCTTTATGATGAGGAACTGAAAATAGCTGCACAGTCCAGTGAAACATGTTTCTTATTGGAGGAGCTGTAGATTCCACCATCTGCAGCTATTTCCTGTCCACCACAGGAAGGTAAATATCTCCAGGACACAGGGCTCCCTGATTGCATGAGGGATTAGGTGAGTTAGGGTTCCCTGTGAACCAGAAGTCTCCATGGCTCACCGGGGGAAGCTTTAGCATGCCTCCCAACCGCCCCAATGGCATAGAGAATGCATCAATATTTGTTGATTGTTATTAGTAAGCTGTTATTTCCCATTAGTATGATGCCATGAAAGAGACAGGAAAACGGAACATTCTATACTTACCTTGCCTGTAAATTTCCTTTCCTTGCGCCATATGCCCCAACCATGCATGACGAATTACAGGAATACCAGGAAGGGGAGGGATGTAAAATTCATAGAGAGCTATAGTCCTAGCAGGGTTAAAGTGGACCAAAACCCCAGACTTTGACTATCCTGGGTTTTGGTCCTTTCCCCGGGTGCACCCCGATTGGGGATGCCCTGCTATGTGAAACTCCCCCAGATAACCAATGCCAACTCACCTACTCCTGGCCCTTTGGCACATGCGTGGCCGCTGGGAGCCGCTGACGTCACATCGTCTAAGGCCAGCGGCCGCATCCCCCTCTTCCCTCTAACAGGGAGAGTGCCCGCGTCGGCCATCCATAAATGCCTGGTGCAGACACACTCCCTGCTAGAGGGATAGCAGAGACTGGCCCCCGCATGGACTGGGAACAAAGGCGACCTGGGGGTTTCACACAGCGGAGTATCCCGAATTTGGACACCCTGGGGGGGAGGGAATCGATCGGCCCAAGAATCTTATAGAATCTAGCTGGGTTTTGGTCCACTTTAACGCAGACTTAAAGTCACACATGATCAATCTTTCCTGCGCCATCCTAATTTCCAATAAACGTAGAGTTGCCTCAGACCCTTGAAAACTCGAAATCGGGCATCGGATGCTAGAAAAAACAGAAAGTGAGTAAAAATGTGGTGTTTTGGAACGCTTTAAAGTGTACCAAAACCCACGGAGATCGGCCCAGGAATCTCTAAAAACGGAAAAGTTGGTAGGTACGTGATTGGCATAGATACCCGGGCCGATCAATTCCCTCCCCCCAGGGCATCCAAAATTGGGATGACCCCCTGTGTGAACCCCCCCCAGATCGCCGAGCGCAACTCACCTCATCTCGGGCCTACAGCGCATGTGCAGCAGCTCATCCAGTCAGCGCGCTCTGAGCCACTGACGTCACATCGTTTAAGACCAGCGGCTCCGAGCGTGCCATCGGCCACAGGAAGCATGCCCGCGTCGGCCATTCACAGACGCCTGGTGACGGCACGCACCCTGCTAGAGGGATAACAGAGATACAGCCGCGGCTCGCGCATGTGCCGTTGGACTGGGAAGCTAGTTAAGTGTGGGGCGACCTGGGGGTGTTTCACACAGTGGGGCATCCTGATTTTGGACGCCCTGGGGGGGAGGGAATCGATCGATCCACCCGATCTGGGTTTTGGTCCACTTTAAAGCAGACCTAAAGTCAAACACGATCCTTCTACCCTGCGCCATCCTAATATCCAATAAACGTAGAGTTACCGGAGTCCCTTGAAAGCCCAAAATCGGCATGCTGTAGAATGTTTAAAAAAAACCCTAAAGTGAGGTGTTTTGTAACGCTCTTAAAGTGGACCAACACCCAGGGGGGATCGGCCCAGATGCCTCCCCGCGGGGCATCCGAAATCGGGATGCCCCGCTGTGTAAAACCCCCAGGAAGCCCAGAAAATACCATTTTGTGAATACTCACCTGTAAAATGGGTATTATAAGTATGTCACACACCCCACTTCAGACATTAATTCATTAACATGGGTACTCACCGCTAGGTGGCGCTGCTTTGCAGAGAAGTCCAGAAAAAGCAAGCCCCTCCCGGTCTATACATACCTGGTATCTCCTAACAATTCCCCAGTATTCAAACAGCAATAAAGGCAAGATACCAGGAGACCAAACACAAAAGTAACCCTCAACTGTGAATAAACACAACTTCACCATATAAAGAACCAGGATACCAAAAAAGGGCGGGTGAAGTGGGGTGTGTGACATACTTATAATACCCATTTTACAGGTGAGTATTCACAAAATGGTATTATTCTAAGTATGTCACACACCCCACTTCAGACATTAATTCATTAACATGGGACATCCAACAGCAGTGTCCAAAATGGGGAGGGTATCCAACCAGGCAATAATGCAGAAACACTCAAACCACTGCAGCCTGCAGAACCTTGCGGCCAAAAACAGCCTCCGCTGAGGCCCGCACATTAACCTTATAAAACTTTGAAAAGGTGTGAACCGAAGACCAGGTAGCAGCCTTACAAACCTGCTCAACCGAAGCCTGGTGCTGAAAAGCCCAGGACGCACCAACAGAGTAGAATGAGCAGTAACACGAAAAGGGGGAGCCTTCCCCTTGGCAGAATAGGCTCCAACAATGGCCTGACGAATCCATTTACTAATAGAAGACTTGGCCGGAGCCAAACCCTTCCTAGGCCCACAGGGCACCACGAAGAAGGCACCCGTCCTACGAAAAGGAGCCGTAGTACGCAGATAGAACTTGACACAATGTACCACATCCAAGCAGTGCAACGCACTCTCCTTGTCATTCCTAGGCTTAGGACACAAAGAAGGAAGAACAATGTCCTGATTAAGATGGAAAGCAGAGACCACTTTAGGAAGAAAGTCCGGCTTGAATCTGAAAACCACCTTGTCCTGATGTTTCTCAAAATAAGGGGCCTGAATCGACAGGGCCGCCAGCTCTGAAACACGCCGAACAGAAGTGATGGCCACCAGAAAGGCAACCTTCTGAGTCAGAGTAGACAAGGCAATATCCCGCAAAGGCTCAAAGGGAGGAGCCTGAAAGGCAGAAAGAACCAAATTCAAATCCCAAACAGGGAGCAACGGCTTCCTAGGAGGCCGCAAATGCGAAACCCCCTGGAAAAAAGTTTTGACCAAAGAATGGCTTGCAAAAGACCTCTGAAAAAAGATAGATAAGGCAGAAACCTGCCCCTTCAAAGTACTCAGCTGAGTCCAGCCCTGACTGAAGAAAATCCAAAATCCTGGAAACGGAAAAGACCCGGCAGGGCAAAGATCTAGATTCACACCAATCAATATACGATCTCCAAGCCCTATAATAGATGGAAGAAGAGGATCTCTTCCTAGCACTAATAAGAGTCCGAATGACCGAATCCGAAAGACCTTCCTCCATCAAGATGGAGGTTTCAGCAGCCAAGCTGTCAAAGCCAGCGTTGGTAAACTGGGGTAACACAACTGACCCTGAGTGAGAAGATCTGGCCGAAGAGGCAGATCGAGCTGATCCACTGCCAGACGAACGATGTCCGCGAACCACACCCGCCTTGGCCACCTTGGAGCCACGAGAATGGCGGGAACTCCTTCCTGAACCAGCTTTCGCAGAACCCTGCCCAGCATGGGAATCGGAGGAAACAGATAAAGAAACCCCAGATCCCTCCAGCTCAGGGCCATGGCGTCCGCCGCCAGAGCCAGAGGGTCCTGGGACAGTGACACGAACGTCGGAAGCTTGTGATTGTGACGAGAGGCAAACAGATCCACCTCCGGCGTCCCCCACCGAAGACACAGTGACCGAAACACCTAGGGATGGAGAGACCATTTTCCCCAGCGGGACGAACACCGGCTCAGAAAGTCCGCCTCCGTGTTCTCCACTCCTGGAATGTAAACTGCCGAGATGCAAGGGACATGAGTCTCTGCCCAAACAAGAATCAGAGACACCTCTCTGTGGGCACCCAGACTGCGAGTCCCTCCCTGGTGATTGATGTAAGCAACCGCCGTCCGATTGTCCGACCGCACCTGCACCGGCAGGCCCTGCAAATGATGTGTCAATTGAGACAGAACCAACCTGATGGCTCGCAACTCCAGAACATTGATGGGCAAGTGAGCTTCCAGAGGGTCCCACTGCCCCTGAAACTGAAGATCCTTCCAGAAACCTCCCCATCCTGACAAACTGGCATCCGTGGTGACAGTCTCCCAAAGCGGGGTCAGAAACCACCTGCCCTTCAGAAGATTGTCCGAGACTATCCACCACAGAAGAGACTGCCGAACCCGAGGGGACATCCGGAAGGACCAATCCAACGACCGCGGTCGCCGGTCCCAAGACTCCAAAAGATGAAGCTGAAGCGTCCGCGTGTGAAACTGCGCGAAGGGAACTGCCTCGAACGAGGCCACCATCAACCCCACCAGTCTCATTCCTAGCCGAATGGACGGGCGAGGATTGGAAAGAAGAAGCTGAGCCAATTCCTGAATCAAAAGGACCTTGGCCTGAGGGAGAAAAACTCTGTGCTGGCAAGAGTCCAATGACATCCCCAGAAAAGTCACCACCCTGGCCGGGACCAGAGAGGACTTGGGGTAATTGATCACCCAGCCGAACCTCTCCAACATAGACACCACCAAACTGGTGTTCCCTTCCGCTTGACTGAAGGAAGGCGCCATGATGAGGAGATCGTCCAGGTAAGGTACAATGCGAATCCCCTGAGCTCTGAGCAGGGCCATCACTCCCGCCAACACCTTGGTGAACACTCTCGGAGCAGATGTGAGGCCGAACGGAAGAGCTACAAACTGAAAATGCCGATCCTCCACCACAAAGCGAAGGAACCTCTGATGAGCCGGAAAGATCGGAATGTGAAGGTAAGCATCCTTGATGTCTATGGACGTCAAAAAGTCCCCCTGCCGAAGCGCACCGATCGCAGATCGCAGGGTTTCCATGCGGAACTTCCGGGGACGAATAAACCTCTGGCTCTGGCTCTGGCGGCGGACGCCATGGCCCTGAGCTGGAGGGATCTGGGGTTTCTTTATCTGTTTCCTCCGATTCCCATGCTGGGCAGGGTTCTGCGAAAGCTGGTTCAGGAAGGAGTTCCCGCCATTCTCGTGGCTCCAAGGTGCTTCAAATCCAGGATCGGACGGAACGAACCATCCTTTTTGGGTACAGTGAAGAGATTGGAATAAAACCCGCGCCCCACCTCCGAAGGAGGGACCGGGCAGATGACTGCCAATTCCATAAGATACCTTACCGCCGCCAGGAGCCCCTGTGCGGCCAAAGGATCCGAGGGCACCCGAGACCTGAAAAACCTTAGAGGAGGGCGGGACTCGAACTCCAGCTTGTAACCGGCCGACACCACCTCCCGGATCCACCTGTCCGAGACCTCCTGGTCCCATACCCGGGAGAAGGGTCGCAACCGTCCCCCCACCCGTACGGGTGAGGGCGCCCCCTCATTGCTGAGCGGGCTTGGCCGCAGGCTTGGGCTTGGCGCCCCAGACGTGAACGGAACGGCCACGGCCTCTACCTTTAGGCCAACTGGCGCCCCTGGAGGCCGAGAAGCCCGCACCCCTGCCGGCTCTGGCCTCCCGAAAGGACGGATTAAAGGAGACCGCCCCCCGAAAGGAACGGCGAAATTTCTTGCGCTGAGGCAACTTGCCTCCCTTGGCAACAGAATCCAGCTTTTCACCAAAAAGCCTCAAACCCAAAAAGGGGAGAGCCGTAAGCGATCTTTTAGAATTAAAATCAGCCGTCCACTGTCTCAGCCAAACTGAACGACGAATAGCCACCAACAGAGCAGTAGCCCTGCCACACATCAACATAGCATCCTCCTGGGCGGCCAGAATAAACGACAAAAAGGATTCACAACGCTTAAGAACTAGAAACTCGTCACCGGTAGGATCAAGATCCACACATAAGTCCCTGACCATAGACCTAACCGCCAATGACAGAAAGGCAGAAGCACAAGCAGGCCTCAAAACCGAACCCGCACAGACAAACCCATGACGGGCCAACTGATCAATCCGGCGATCCTCGCCGTCCTTGAGAAAAGTAGTGTCAGGGAGATGAACAGCTGCCGTATTAGACAGCCCCAAAACAGGAGCATCCACCTCGGGAGAGACAGACCAACGCTTCAACAGATCCAATGGAAAAGGATACTTCTTGTCCCAACTAGGCGGAACCCCGACAAGACGCGTAGGCTGCTCCCACTGCTTAAGGACAATGTCCTCAAAATGCTGTTGACTGGGAAACTCCAAGCGCTGCTTGGACCCCCCAAAAAGCTGACCCTTAGGCCGAGGAGTAACTTCCGGCGGATCCAAATCCAAAACCTCAAACATTTGGGCCAGGATAGTGGGCGTATCAAGGGGGGGCCCCTCATCCAGGTCCCCCTCAGCGCCCGACAACTGCTGAACCTCGGCATCCTCTGACTCCTCAACAAGCTCACCCTCTTCAAGGGGACGAACCGACCAGTCCAGTACCTCAACTTCCTCATCTGAGTCCCGCGGAGGCGGAGACAGATGTTTCCGCTTGGCTGGAGCCTTCTGAGCGACCATTGCGGAAAACATTTTCACGAGGCTGGCCAAACGGGCGCATACCTCAGATTGCGAATCACCCCCAACGACCACGTCACGCGGGGTCCGGAACAGGCGAGGAGGGGAGGGAGAAGGCGCGGTAGAAGAAGTCCCAGGCACCGAGGTGTCGGACTGGCGCTCAATGTTCCGCTGCGCACATGGAATACAAATGATAACATCATCCCCTGGGAGCGGAGTCCCACATCCCCCACACAGCCTGGACTGCCCCGAAGGACTAGTTCCGGTATCTCTGGTAGCCTCCATATGGTGAATTTATGGTATTCGCAGACCCCAGGGATTTACGCAGTAAGCGACCCGGGATGCCCCTCTAGAATTTTAATAGAATTAAATATATATATATAAATATATAGCCCTAAAAATATGGGTAAATATACTAACTCGTATAGCCCTGACCAGGGAAATTAGCAAAAAAGGGGAACAATAAGCCCAAACCCAACTAGCCAGATATATATAAGACCGGGAGAGCCCTGAATGATGGAATCCCGGGACCTGAAAAACAAAGACTACAGTCAGTACAATCACACAGCACAAACTACTATAGCACAAGTATATAGAAGAAAAAACACACCCCCAGCCAGCAAGCCCAAGGCCTGACCGAAGCCCCCTGCCATCACCTCCAAAAAGGGGGGGGGAGAGAGCGAGAGAGCGCAGACCCGAACAGCAGCCGGAACTAAAACCGACGGCTATATGAGGCAATAACCAGCGTCTGCCCTCCCCTCCATTAACAAGCCCCCACTAATAAGGGTGAACCGCAAGGGGACCCCTATCCTACCTGCGTCCAGTAACGAAGACGCGCCAGGCGGGAACGACAGAGAGAGACGGGGGGCGGGCCCGTCAGCAAGCGCGGGACCGCTGTAGCCCCGCCCCTCCCTAACCCGCCAGAAACGGCGCGGGCCGCGCCTGATGCGGCCCGCCCACGTCATAGTCCTGAGCCTCAGCCCAGAGCAGCGGACGCCACACCGTAATGGCACCCGCAGAGGCCGACGGGGCGGACCGGCGGCCTCACATGCTGCCCGGTCCCGCCCGCAGTGACCGACAAACCGGCAGTGCGCCAACACACACACAGGCGGGCCGGCGGCGCAGCGCACCGCCCGGCCCCCAGTAAAACACGCCCATGAGGTAGCAGACAGGCGCCCGCCATTGAAACAAGGAAGGCACAGTAGCGGTCCGCATAACCACCACCCGACCCGTCCCCCATCAGTAATAAACGCAGGGGCTGGGGAGCCCCCCAAATACACACAACAAGGACGGGCCTGTGCTGTCCACAAAACGCACACACACACACCATGTAGTGGAAGGATGAAAAACCCTAACAGGGACCTAAGGGCTGGGGCATCCCACCTCCGGATCACCAAACCGGAGCACCGCTATGCCCCATAATATGGGGACGAGCGGAGGAGCTAATCTCCTAGGCACCTAAAGTGCCATCTACCCTTGCCCGGCCTACAGCCTAAGCTGGGAGGCTACCATTAACCAGGGACTACATCAAAAAGAAGCCGGGCAGAAATAGACCATGGGGGGGGGGGGGGCGGGGTGATACCCCGGCTACCTGCAAGCAGGAGACTTCTTTCTTCTGTCTTGTCGCCACGTTGCAGAGAAGAACACTGGGGAATTGTTAGGAGATACCAGGTATGTATAGACCGGGAGGGGCTTGCTTTTTCTGGACTTCTCTGCAAAGCAGCGCCACCTAGCGGTGAGTACCCATGTTAATGAATTAATGTCTGAAGTGGGGTGTGTGACATACTTAGAATACATTACCTTAACCCCGTTCCAATGGCGCATGCGCGGGTCGCGTCTCGCGCTTCCCTCTAGCAGGGCAGGCGTTTGTGAATGGCCGGCGCGGGCGCGCTCCCTGTTAGAGGGAAGCGCGAGACGTGGCCTCCAGCGCTCAGAGCCGCTGTGGTTGGACGCCGCTTGTACGTGCATACCACAGCAGCTCTGATTGGACGAGCGCCCGCGTAGGAGCGTGGTGAGGTGAGTGTTTCCGGGCGTTCTGGGGGGTTTCACACAGCGAGGCCCCCTCGATCGGGGTGCCCCACCGAAGTGGACCAAAACCCACGGAGATCAGCCCAGAAATCTGTAACAATCTCGGGACGATAGAATCCCTCCCGCCTGGGGCATCCAAAATTAGGAAGCCCTGCTGTGTGAAACCCCCCAGATCGGGGAGATCAACTCACCTCTTCCCGGTCCTATGACACACACGCGATCGCTCGTCCAATCAGTACGCTTGGAGCCGCTGACGCCACGTCTTTTAAGGCCAGCGGCTCCGAGCGTGCTGACGCCTGCATCCCTCGCTAACTTCTTACAGGAAGTAAGTAACTTGCCCTGAAGAAGTGACGCGGTGACGTCAAGCAACGCGTCGGCAGTGAGGTGTGTGTGGTGTTGAGTGGGGGGGGGGGTGGGTGACACTGCTGCGGCTCTGCTCCTAAAACGTGAGATCTTTATGTTATATGGTGTATGTCTGTATTGTTTTCCACCCTGGCTGGTCCTCTTTAACAATGCTCATTTATATATGTTTAATATTGTAAGGCACATTGCACTTTATTAGGGTTGTTATAAGGTAGATTAATCTATATATAGTTAGGATAGATATTTATGATATATGGTTTTGAGATATTGAGGGTCATATATATTTTACATTGCACTGTTGGGTCATTAGTAATGCATTGTATTGCCAGCCATAAACTGTTAAGAGCCCTTATTAGATTTGATTACTTGAAGCAGATGTTACATCTCAGTGTCCCCCGTTTTTTGCCTCTCCCCCGCCTCCTCCATAATCATTGTTATGTGTTTTTTTAGTGATTTTAACGTGTCTTAATGGTGTAATATAAATGAATTTATCAATAAAGTTTGTACATATTTTTGGATATATATAGTGGTGCCGCTGAATTTGTGGGGGTGGTTTTGTGGGGATTGTGGGATCCCCTTTTTGAAATAAACTTCTTACAGGAAGCGTGACCCGAGCCGGATATTCACAAATGCCTTGCGCGGACACGCATCCTCGTAGACGGATAGCGCGGATGCAGCCACGGCTCGCGCATACGCCGTTAGCCCTGGAAACAAGGTAAGTGAATGGGGCGACCTGGTGGGTTTTACACAGTGGGGCATCCAAATTTTGGATGCCCCGGGGGGGGGGGGGGTAAACCTTAGATTCCCAGGCCGATCACATACCTACCAACTTTTCAGGGCGGGAAAGAGGGACATTAGTTAAATTAGGCTACGCCCCCTCATTGAGGGATGGATAGAAGATAGGATGACAGGTAAAACAATATAAGCACTTTAAAGTGGACCGTCACCCAGGGGTGATCGGCCCGGGAATCTATAAGACTCCCGGGCCGATCACCTCCCTCACCAAATGGCCAACGCGGGCACGTCTGGAGGGTCACGCGGGAGGCGGCCGCTGCCGCCGATGAGGTATGTTTTTTGGGGGTTCCCTCACCGCGGGACATCCCGATCTCGCATGTCCTGCGGTGAGGGACCCCCCCAAAACAACTTACCTCATCGGCGTCAGCCGCCTCCTGCGCGCCCCTCTAGACGTGCCCGCGCTGGCCATTTGTGAATGGCCAGCGCGGGCGCGCGCCCTGTCAGAGTGACGTGCGGGAGGCGGCGGCAGACGCTGTCTCCCGCTTGTCCGTCGGCGGGGATTGGACAGCGCGGCCACGTGGTGAGGTGATTTTGGGGGCTTTCACACAGCGGGGCACCCTTAATCGGGGTGCCCCCCTGAAGTGGACCAAAATCCTGGGTGTTGGTCCACTTTAAATGGGCAAATTAATAATTTATTGATGCAAATCTGAATGCTACACCTCATAGAAGGACACATGAGAACGATGGATAGAGGCATGGACTCAAAAGAGGGACAGTCCCTCCAAATCAGGGACACTTGGAAGGTATGCAATCGGTGTGTGGATTTTAGTCCACTTTAATCCTTATTATGACATAAAGGAGAATGCGCCATGATAGGAAAATGACAGGCAAGGTAAGTATAGAATTTTCCCTTTTTTGCGGCCCATTTCCAGGTCATCCTTCACCCGGGCAACGATCCCGTATTGTCAGCAACATCCTCACCTCACAACCGAAGAGACCCACTGTCGACTCTGAGGGGATTTTCCCGCCTTCACGCTGATTGGCTGTCCGCTGCTAGAGCTGTTGCTAGGTAACCATAACGTGTGAGTGCGTGTGTGTGTGAGATCGGCGTATACACAGCGCCATCTATCAGCCTTACAGGATATTATAGCAGAGCAGCTGGCCGATATACAGCGATGTAACACAGCGCCACCTGCTGGCTGTACATTGCCTTACAGTTCTATGTACGTTGCTAGTTATTGTAAACTATAAAAGCTGATTCAGCAGGACGAAATCTGTTTCGTCACTTATTTTTATGAGAAAAAAAAAAATTCTGCATTTTTTTCCCCGCAGCAATTCAGCACCACATCTAGCTATTTTTTTTTAAAATATTTGCCCACCCAAATATGAGAAAATAGTTTTCTCAAAAAAAACTTGAGAAAAAGATGCAGCCATGAAATATATTTTGATCACCATAAAGCTGATTCAGCACGTTCTGTTTAGTCACTTTTTTGTGAGAAAATATTTTTTCTCTGCATTTTTTTTCCTCGCAACAATTCAGCACCATATCTAGCTGTGTTTTTTTTAAATATTTTTTTAATTTTTTTTTAATATTTCCACACCCAAATATGAGAAAATAGTTTTCTAAAAAAAAACGTAAAATTGCAGCGGTGAAATATATTTTGATCACCATAAAGCTGATTCAGCACGTTCTGTTTAGTCACTTTTTTGTGAGAAAACTATTTTTTTCTAGGCATTTTTTTCCTCACAACAATTCAGCACCATATCTAGCTGTGTATTTTTTAATATTTTTTAAATATTTTTTTTAATATTTCCACACCCAAATATGAGAAAATAGTTTTCTAACAAAAAACTTAAAATTGCAGCGGTGAAATATATTTTAATCACCATAAAGCTGATTCAGCACGTTCTGTTTATTCACTTTTTTGTGAGAAAACTATTTTTTCTAGGCATTTTTTTCCTCGCAACAATTCAGCACCATATCTAGCTGTGTATTTTTTAATATTTTTTTAAATATTTTTTTAATATTTCCACACCCAAATATGAGAAAATAGTTTTCTAAAAAATAAACGTAAAATTGCAGCGGTGAAATATATTTTGATCACCATAAAGCTGTTCACAGCAATTCAGCACTTTTTAAATATTTTTTTTAATATTTGCCCACCCAAATATGAGAAAATAGTTTTCTCCCAAAAAACTTGAGAAAAAAATTGCAGCCATGAAATATATTTTGATCACCATAAAGCTGATTCAGCACGTTCTGTTTAGTCACTTTTTTGTGAGAAAACAATTTTTCTAGGCATTTTTTTTCCTCGCAGCAATCCAGAACCATATCTAGCTGTGTATTTTTTTTTAAATATTTGCCCATCCAAATATGAGAAAATAGTTTTCTCAAAAAAAAACTTGAGAAAAAAAAAATCTCACGCTGCTGAAGGAGCCGGTAGGTACCATTTGGTCACAGCGCTGTCAGTTGGTTGTAGCTTATCTGTTAGCTGACTGGCCCACAGGGCTACCAGGAAATCCCACAATGGGCCCCTGGTCCCAAGTGGCCATCACCGAAACCAAAGGATTTTGACTATACTGGGTTTTGGTCCTTTCCCCCGATCTGGGGTGCCCCGCTGTGTGACACCCCCCAGATTGCCGATGCCAACTCACTTCTTCCCAGTCTTACGGCGCATTCGTGGCCGTTCGTCCAATCAGCGTGCTCCAAGCCGCTGACGTCATGTCGTCTAAGCCTCCGTCTAAGGTCAACGGTTCTGAGTGCGCTGGTGGCCGAATCCCGCCGCTTCCCTCTAACAGGGAGCGTGCCCGCGCCGGCCATTCACAAAAGTAGGGATGCGGCTCGCACATGCTCCGTTGGATAGCGGGGATGCAGCCGCGGCCTGCGCATGTGGCATTGGCCCGGGAAGTAAGGTAAGTGTATGGGGCAACCTGGGGGGTTTCACACAACGGCGCATCTCCCTGATGAGAAGGGAATCGATCGGCTCCAGGAATATAATAATAGATTCTCTGGCCGATTGGAGTGGGTTTTGGTCCACTTTAGGGTCCTTCATGACCAAAACCCTATGCTATGTATGACATACATGCAGCATCCCACGTGCTCACTTGCAGACAATGCAGTTTAGCATCATGGGCCTTGAATATAAGCTATTGATACTTGCAGGGCCGGATTAAAGTGGACTGAAACCGTGCGGCATCCATTCCCTCCCCCCGGGGCATCCAAAATCAGGATACCCCGTTGTGTGAAACCCTCCAGGTCGGCCTATACACTTACCTTACTTCCCGGGCCAACAATGCATCCGCAGGCCGCGACCTCTAGAAGGCCTATTAGAGGGAAGCGGGAAATGTGGCCACCAGCGCGCTCGGAGCTCCTGAGCTAAGACGTCCATAGCTCAGCAGCTTCGAGCGCACTGACTGGATGTGCATGTGCGGTAGGACCAGGATGAGGTGAGTTAATGCGCGATCTCTGGGGGTTTCACATAGCGGGGTATGCCCGATCGGGGTGCCCCGGGGGACCAAAACTCAAAATAGTCAAAATCCTGGGTTTTGGTCCACTTTAAGGTCCTTCATGACCAAAACCTGAGCTATGTATGGCTTACATGCGGCATCCCAAGTGCACACTGACAGACTATGCAGTTTTGCATCATGTTTCTGTGCCCTGAATATAAGCGGAACAGCTGATCGGGGGTGCGGGCGGGCGGCGGAACAGCTGATCGGGGGTGCGGGCGGCGGAACAGCTGATCGGGGGTGCGGGCGGCGGAACAGCTGATCGGGGGTGCGGGCGGCGGAACAGCTGATCGGGGGTGCGGGCGGCGGAACAGCTGATCGGTGGGACGGGGAGGATAATGCGCCTCCCGGGACAATTAGTAATCATCCGGGACCGCGGGATAATGTGGGAAAATCGGGACAGTCCCGGGAAAATCGGGACGGTTGGGAGGTATGGCTATTGATACTTGCAGGGCCACAGTAAATGTGGTGGAGGCCCCTGTGCACAAAATCTGGTGGAGGCCCAAGATACAGGATTTTTTTTCCTTTAAAATAATAGCCCAGCCAAGTAACTTATTGGTGGTTGTCACCCGCCTACTTACTGGAACTGGAGATGAGGTTTCTGCTCATGTCTTTGCTTTACTTTAATAAATACTTTCAAGCAATCTCAGGTTTCCAGCAACATCTCTCTGGGCCAATCCCTGTTCGTGACACCAGCCGCCGCCGCCGCCGCTCGCGCATCCCTCTAGCAGGGCGCGCACCCGCGCCGGCCGTTTGTGAATGGCCGGCGCGGGCGCGCGCCCTGTTAGAAGGAAGCGCGAGCGGCGGCGGCGGCCGCTCTTGCTTGTCCGTCGACGGACGTCACTTGTCCGTCGGCGGGCATTGGCTGCTGCGGTCACGTGGGAGCGGGGACAGGTAAGAATTTGGGGCTTTCTGGGGGGTTTCACACAGCGGGGCACCCCCTATCGGGGTGCCCCGGGGAAGTGGACCAATACCCAGGATAGTCAAAATCCTGGGTGTTGGTCCACTTTAAGGTCGAAGAGAGCGTGAACCAGTCGCTAGAGCAATACTTGCCGCAGCTTTGTGTCTGATTACCAAGATCAATGGTCCGAATTTATCGAATTAGCTGAATGGTTTCGAGATTATCTGGTCCAGGGTCCAGGAGAATCCAAAAGTACCTATTGTTAAAGAATTATTTAATCTGATTTAAAAGCTTGACTTCTGAAATCTATATTCTGTATAAATTGAGAGATGGAGGTCTCTTTTACATGTACCAAGCTGTTGTAAAAATAACCGCTTGCTATAGAAAGATCATATAGCCATCAACCATCTATCAGATAAGCCAACACTATGAGCTCATGTATACTGACTTTGACTGTTCACTTGTGATTGGATGTCATCTGAGAAATCCCAATAGTAGTAATGACCATTTTCAGACTGAGAGACAGAGGCGGATATGCGGCAAACCGTGTTTAATAATAACAAACAGTGAGTACACACCAACCAAGTTGCTATATACATATATACACATAGATAAACCAGGAATTATGAAACACATTCAGATTGCTGTGAAGTCAGAAAACATACGTGCTTAGGAGTCCAAAGTCCAACAATGGCTGAGGCTGAGGTAAAAGTCCTGAGTAAAGAGTTCCAGGGTTCAGGTTCAAAAGACAGATTAAAGTGGACCAACACCCAGGATTTTCACTATCCTGGGTTTTGGTCCACTTCTGCGGGGCACCCTGATCTGATTTGCCCTGCTGTGTGAAACCCCCCAGAACGCCCCAAAAAACTCACCTCACCCCGCTTCTACGCGAGTGCTCGTCCAGTCAGAGCGCTCAGAGCCGCTGTGGTATGTACGGACAAGCGACGGACAACCACAGCGGCTCTGAGCGCACTGGAGGCTGCCTCTCGCGCTTTCTTCTAACAGGGAGTGCGCCCACGCTGGCCATTCACAAACGGCCGGCGCGGGTGCGCGCCCTGCTAGAGGGAAGCCAGCGAGGCGGCCACGGCCCGCGCATGCGCTGTTGGAACGGGGGGAAGGAATGGTTTGTGGGCGTCCTGGGGGGTTTCACACAGCGGGGCATCCCAATTTCGGATGCCCTGCGGGGATCTTATAGATTCCCGGGCCGATCAGCCATGGGTGTTGGTCCACTTTAATGATGATCCGCTGAGGCCATGTGTTGATCAGCTTATATAGGCCAGGAAGTCCCACAGGTGCTGGATGATTAAAGTGGACCAACACCCAGGATTTTGACTATCCTGGGTTTTGGTCCACTTCAGGGGGGCACCCCGATTAGGGGTGCCCCGCTGTGTATAACCCCCTAGAAACACCCCAATACTCACCTCACAACGCTCCCACGTGGCCGGGTGACAGCGACGGACAAGCGCTGACAGCGACGGACAAGCCAGCGCGTCCGCCGCCGCCTCCCGCACGTCCCTCTGACAGCGCGCGGGCCCGGGCCAGCCATTCACAAACGGCCGACGCGCGCGCGCGCACGACTAGAGGGGCGCGCGGGAGGCCGCCGCCGCCGAGGATGTAAGTTTTTGGGGGGTTTTCGGGGGGGTCCCTCACCGCGGGACATCCCGATCTCGGATGTCCCGCGGTGAGGGAGGTGATCGGTCCGGGAATCTTATAGATTCCCAGGCCGATCACCCCAGGGTGACGGTCCACTTTAACACACCTCAGCAGGACAGAGCCATCTGCTGGTGGAGCAGCATAATCAGGCTGTGGAGGAACTCCAGACCTGACAATATGTTTTGCCCAAATATGTTCTAAAACGCCCATTAATTTCACTGTATTAAAAGCCAATGGGAGGTAATTTTGTCAGTGACCTTTCTGGGGGGTATACGGAACTACACCGTGTCCGTGTGTCTTTGGACGACAAAAAGGTTTCAGGCTCCATTCAAGCCCTTTCTTGACGCAGTCTGCTAAACTCTACCCAACACTATCAAGAGCTACAAGTGTGCTGTTCTCCTCACGTTTATTTAACTGTCCTATTCATTATCAGTTATTTTCCCCATATTGTTTTTATGCAGTGTTGTTTTTGCCGCCATCTGCTGGCCAGAATCGTATGCTGCATGCCTCGCTATTTCCTGATTAGTTTTGTATGCTGGGTGTGGTTTTATACAGCTCAGGGCCATGTGACCTCCTGCAGCCATTTTAGTTTTACTCTGCATAGCTGTGTGACTGGACCTCATCTCTTGGGCTTGTGAAGGCATCAGTTTTTGACCAGCAGTAGCCTCAGGAAAGACTTTTACAGGACAGCATCAATATCACTACTGCCTCTACAGTATTATATCACTGCTTGTTGCTGTATTTGGATGGAATAAACCCTCACTGGTTGAAATCTACTTCTGTCTACTTGTGACTCCATCAGCCTGAGCTCCTGCCGGTCCGGTCTGCTCCACTGCTTGGATACGAAGGTAGGAGAGTCACACAGTCACATCAGTTACACCTTCAATCGCCTTCATGTGGGGACAGAACAGTCAAAAACTGCCTTAAAGTCCAATAACCCGGCTAGAGACCCCCCCCAGAGCCCAGCACCTCACTCAGGGTTCTCCATAGCACAGCGTATGTCCAGACAAGCCTGAGGGGAAGCACTGCACATCCTATATGAACCTCTGTCAACATACCAAAGGACTGTTTATGCATACAGGGTTTTCCTCAATCCATACCCTTAATAGAGACTTGCTGCATATCACCTTACATAACAGAGGACACCCCGACCCCCAAAAGTCCGCAATTCACTTAAAACACCTTAGGAATCATATCAACGTGCTGCGAGTTTCAACCCCTATTCAAAAGTTTATTTACTGAAAGTGACAGCGCACCTTATATCAAAATAGCCGAAAAAGACCTTGCACAGTTCCCCAGTGATGAAACAGAGCAAATGCAATCTAATACTGATCATCATGAACAGCAGGAAGCAGAAACCATGCTTCCAGCAGACCAAGATGTCCGACCAAAACGCTCTCTTAAACCAACCATAAAGATAATTGAAAACTATCATACCATGAAAGATGAGCTATATAATAACCTGGAAGAGCAATGGAAACGTGTTTCCTCCCTCATGTCAGGACTTAAATCCTCCTCAGGAGATGCTACAAGCTTACAAGTTGTTATTGAACGGCTAAACACAGCTTATGAAAGATACAAGGGGCTGACCACAAGGTATATAACCTTTCTAAGAGACTCTAATGTTGATGAAGCCCAATCAGAACTGAGCAAGGCAGAATCAGAACACAGAGAAAGAGACGCCATGGTGCAGGATGTTAAAGATAAAGTGGAACTCCGTATCACTCAATTGCAAGAAACCAGATCACATAGATCAAGTTCATCTAAACATTCCTCTAGGTCTTATAGATCATCTTGCTCAAGATGCTCCGCCCTGAGCGACAGATTACTAGAGGCCCGCATAAGTGCAGAGCAATCCAAAGTGAGACGTTCCTACATTGAAAAAGAAGCTCTAGCGAGGGCAGAGATGGACGAGGAAGTTGCATTAGCTAAAGTAAGACTACTTGAGCAAGCATTAAGCCAAAGTCTTGATCCAGTCTGCTTGCCACCACAGGAAATAGACGATCCATTTGATTGCACAAGCGACTATGTGCGGAAAGAGTTATTCTCACCACCTCCTGTTTCCAGTAATGTCCAAGCCGAAAACACTAAAACCTCTAAGTCAGTTCCACCTGCGGTTCCAGCACCACCCACAGCACCCGAGCAAGCTAATAACCATCACCCAGATACACCCTCTCAAGGACAGTTATTACAGCAATTTGACTATCAGGTGTTTTCTGGCCGACCTCCACAGCTCAAGCAGCAGTCATCAGAATCTACAGAGGCTAAAACACAGCTTAACCCTGCAGCAACATCATTTTACCCGGGAGCATCTCACCCTTTCACGCCAAGCAACCCATACGCCCCAGGGGCACCACGAGTCGTCATGGCAACAAGCAGTGAGAAATCAGATATGTCTGAGTTTGCCAGGTTTATGGTGAGCAGAGAGCTTATCAACACCAGCCTCTCAAAATTTGATGACTGTGCAGAAAGCTGCAGAGAGCCTGGAAGGCGACCTTCAAAGCCGCCATTGCCAACCTCAACCTAACTGCAGAGCAGGAGCTTGACCTCATGGTCAAATGGCTGGGCCCAGGCTCTACAAATCGTATCAAGAGCCTCAGAACTGTCTATGTGGGACAAGCAGAAGCAGGTCTCGCTGCCGCCTGGCACAGACTTGAACGTACTTTCGGCAGTGCAGAAGCAATAGAGAAGGCCCTGTTCAAGAGACTACAAAACATCCCAAAAATCAATCTCAAGGAAGTCCATAAGCTTCAGGACTTGTGTGATCTGCTCATGGAAGTAGAGCTTGCTAAAAGAGACCCTCATCTGTCTGGGCTGTGCTACCTGGATACGGCCCATGGAGTAAATCCAATTGTTGTGAAGTTACCATACAGTCTGCAAGAGAAGTGGGCAACATCAGTCTCAAGGTACAAAAGAGCGCATGACGTTACCTTTCCCCCATTTATTCGTTTCTGCAGGTTCATTGATGAACAGGCCCAGATGAGGAATGACCCTAGTTCGACTTCCTGGAGTTCAACACTACAGCCTCAGCGACATCATCATCAAGGTATGAAAACACCATGCATTAACAGAGACTTTTAGACCAGTGTTAGCGTTAGAAAGACTAACCTACCTTCACCTACAGTGCCCACAGGAAAACAATACACTATTTCATCAGGTGACAAGACTTTTAATCGTGAGTGCCCCATTCATAAAAAACCACACTCACTTAACAAATGCAGAGGGTTTCGATCCAAAACCATACAGGAGAGCAAGAAGGACCTCACCGAGCTTGGGGTATGTTTCAGATGCTGCGCTTCATTAGAGCACATGGGAAAGGACTGTAAATCTGCCATCAGGTGTGAGGTGTGTCAGAGCAAAAAACATGCCTCAGCTATGCACCCAACCCCACTTGCCAGAGATTCACCAGCTGCAGTCACCGCTAGTCCTGCTCCAAGTCATGGCGGGGAGCCTCAGGATAAAGCTAATACCACCACAGCTATTTCCTGCTCATGCTTGGATGTATGTGATGAGGGCTAAAGCGAGAAATGTTGTGCCCGAATATGCCTAATCAAGGTCTACCCAGAAGGGCAACCAGAAAAGGCGGTAAAAATGTATGCAATCATCGACGACCAAAGTAACCGGTCCCTAGCAGGACCTAAATTCGTTGAAGCCTTTGGAATCAAAGGACCATCACAACCCTATACCTTAAACACCTGCTCTGGCCGCATAGAGACTAGTGGCAGAAGAGCACAAGGATTCATTGCTTCTCCTATCAATGGGGATACAGAAATACCCCTACCGACGCTGATTGAATGCGACCAAATACCCAACCATAGGAATGAGATTCCTACCCCAGAGTCGGCATTTCACCAACCACACCTAAGGCACCTAGCCAGTGTTATCCCACCTATAGACAACAACGCCGAGATTCTACTCCTGCTTGGCAGAGACAATCTAAGGGTACACAAGATGCGTCAACAGTGTAATGGTCCCGACTATGCATCATATGCACAGAGGCTGGATGGGTAGTCATAGGAAACGTATGCCTGGATCAACCAGGAATTGACTCATTCAAGACATACGTGCGTGGAGATAGACGCACAACTTGCATTAAGCCATGTCCTCATCACTATGAGGTGAAAGAGAAATCTCCAGACCTAATACAGCCACCTGACGTAACTTCTCCCCTCTTCACCAATAACTTGGGAAGATCAGTCTTTCACACAACCAAGAATGATGACAAGGTAGCCTTGTCGATAGAGGATAGAGGATGTGTTTCTCCATTACCCTTCCGAGCTACCAGGCCAAGACTGCCAAACAATCTTGAACATGCTCTGTCTAGATTTAACTCTCTACAGCATACCATCAACAACAAGCCTGAAATGAGAGAACACATTGTTGCCTTTATGGATAACGTATTACACAAAATTGCTTCAAATAGCCTGGCTGTAATGAGAGCCTTTGAGTCAGGTGATCATGCACCTGGATTTAAAGACATTAATCGAGGACTAGACTGTCCTCCTGTACAAAGAAGTTTGGGATGGGATGGGATCTCTCAACCGACTCCTTTGGCTTTCAAATAAGTGCAGACAAACCATTTACAAAACGTGATATATTATCAGTGGTGAACAGCCTATTTGATCCGCTGGGATTTGTAGCACCCATCACTATACAAGGTAAATCCCTACTGAGACAGCTTTCTGAAACCGTCAAGGATTGGGATACCCCACTTCCTTCTGATAAGGAGCACAAATGGGAAGCTTGGAAATGATGCTTATGTGCTTTGGATGGGATCCACATCACAAGATTCTTTGTCAAAACCTCATTTACTTCTTGTGTGAAGAAGGAGCTCCATGTGTTCTCAGACGCCTCTACAGAAGCCATAGCAGCGGTTGCCTATCTGAAGGTGACGGAACCCAACAATCAAAATCACGTTGGATTTGTCTTTGGTAAGGCTAAGTTAGCCCCCAAGCCTGATCATACTATCCCTAGACTTGAACTCTGTGGGTCTGTGTTAGCGGTGGATTGCAGACGTCATACAACAAGAATTGGGTATCGACATAGAAATGGTCCAGTATTACACGGACAGTAAAGTCATTTTAGGTTACATCTACAATTGGACTAAACGATTTTATGTGTATGTTAGTAACCGCATAGAGAGAATAAGGTCTTCCAAACCTGAACAGTGGCACTATGTACCATCCAAACTTAATCCAGCAGATCACGCCACCAGGCCTATTTCTGTAGGTTCCTTTATTAACTCTTCTTGGCTTACAGGCCCAGAGTTTCTGCTAAGACAGACGGACGAATGTGAATGGGAGGATTTCATCATCCAGGATCGAGATAATGATCCAGAAATCCGTGCTAAAGTTAGTGCACTAGTCACCGAAACTAAACAAACCTCCAGCCTCGGTTGTCAATGCCTTGAGCGTTTCTCCAGTTGGATGAGACTTGTCAAGACAATCGCAAGGTTAGTGCACATTGCAAGGTGTTATAACGGGATGCGAAAAGATAAAGATTGTCATGGTTGGCATGTCTGCCATAAACCCTTCTCTGCTGAAGACATCTCTCATAGTGAGTCTCTCATAATACGTCACCTCCAGCAGGAAGAATTCAACGTAGAATGGAAGTGCTTGTACAACAAACAGCAGATTTCAATAAAAGGCCCTCTTACCCATTTAAATCCAGTTATGGACAGTTCTGGCTTGCTGAGAGTTGGTGGTTGTTTGAATCAAGCCCAACTAGGAGTCGCAGAACAAAATCCTCTCATCATTCCCAGCAAACATCTTATCACTTGCTAATCCGATACCACCAGGAAAAGGCTGAACAAACCAGACGGATCAACTGGCCTATGGGACTAGTTACAAAGGTCTTCCCTAGCAAAGATGGCAGGGTCCGGAAGGTGGAGTTGAAGATTTTCAGGAAGGGTCAGCCTAAAACGTTCACAAGGCCGATTAACAAACTTATTCTGATACTACCCATTGAAAACGTCCCTGAAGGATGAACAGGAATGTGTTGTAACATTAACTGTCATATTCTAATATGTCTTTTTTTACAGGTTGTTATATATATTTGTTTTTGGACATTAGCCATAGTGAAATCACCAAAGGCAATTTCAGACGGGGAGTGTGCTGTTCTCCTCAGGTTTATTTAACTGTCCTATTCATTATCACTTATTTTCCTCATATTGTTTTTATGCAGTGTTGTTTTTGCTGCCATCTGCTGGCCAGAATCGTATGCTGCATGCCTCGCTATTTCCTGATTAGTTTTGTATGCTGGGTGTGGTTTTATACAGCCCAGGTCCATGTGACTTGCTGCAGCCATTTTAGTTTTACTCTGCATAGCTGCGTGACTGGACCTCATCGCTTGGGCTTGTGAAGGCATCAGTTTTTGACCAGCAGTAGCCTCAGGAAAGACTCTTACAGGACAGCATCAATATCACTACTGCCTCTACAGTATTATATCACTGCTTGTTGCTGTATTTGGATGGAATAAACCCTCACTGGTTGAAATCTACTTCTGTCTACTTGTGACTCCATCAGCCTGAGCTCCTGCCGGTCCGGTCTGCTCCACTGCTTGGATACGAAGGTAGGAGAGTCACACAGTCACATTAGTTACACCTTCAATCGCCTTCATGTGGGGACAGAACAACAAGACCTTTGCTGAGTGACATAGTTCTATGTGCCACCGTTTCAAGTGGGTGATTTGACCTGAGTATGCACCCAAGACATTGCCTTGCGCCAACCCTCATCTAAATTGAGACCTAAATACATCAGTTCCTTCCCGAACGTACAAAAACTGATGTTACCTTCCATAAAAATTCCTAATGCGTTTCACATATCCTTACTGAAATCTCATGGTAGCATTCAGATGTCTTCTCCACCTCCTGTAATTGTGGAAAATGAACCTGAATATGAAATCGATAAGATTCTTGACTCTAAAATGTTGCATAACTCACTACAATATTTGATTGGATTTGGTCCTGAGGAGAAATGTTGAGTGGCAGACAGGGATGTCCACGCCGATGCTCTGGTCAAGTAATTTCATTGTGACAAGCCAGATAAGTCAAATAACAGGCCGATTCATTAATAGCGCCAGGTAGCGACAGATGAGCGACTGTAGCGTGATTTTCTCAGCGCCAGCCAGTATTCGCTGTGCTTGGCCGGCGTTAGCTTGATGATAGCGACTCAGTCGGTGTGCGGTAATGTTGAATACGGGCTTAGGGGTCGCTGTTTCACAGGTTCAGTGTTGTATGTGAGCGCCTGACAACGAATGGCCAGAGCGAACAGATAGCTGCATATTCATTAACAAATCACGCTCCGAATTTGCTGGCGCTGTCCATTCCTTGTTTTCACCCCAGAGCGATTGCGGCGATGGGTGTAAAACAGTTTTTAACCCCTAAACAACCATATTTTTTGATTGTAAAATTATACATGTGTTTTGAATCATTTTGTAATATGAATACATTAATATCAGACCTGTAATATCAATTCTGCACAAATTTATTTATTTTTTTTTTTTTACTTTAAAAAAATACATAACATTGCAGAAGTGGTCTCAGAATTTTTGACATTAAAAAAAACAAAAAAAAAATTAATATCCATTAATTATGATTAATTAAAGATTGCTCCATTGAAATGCATTGGACAACGCCAGGGAGCGACAGGTCATACCTGTCGCTGTGATGGAATTTGCTGAGGCGCTGTTCGTTCCAGGCGGCTTCATGATGAATTCCGCGCTTGCTGTTGCTATCGCCGGCGCTAGCCTCATTTAGCTTGATAAATGCGTCATTGTGAGCGCCGCCGGGCGTACTTGAGTCGGTAGCCGCCGCTACCTGGCGCTCACCACTCGCTACCTGGCACTAGCCCTTGATAAATAAGGGCCTTAGTGTCCTGAGCCCCCTCCTAACGGTAGTGTCATAATTATCTCTTACCTGCTCCCTGGTTCCATGAAGTGCCATGCTTGGCTGCCGTATCAGCTTCGGGCACCGGCTTGTGCAGTGCCCAATCAGTAACGCCGAGCTGATGGTAGATGGGCAGCCATGTGTGGACCTTGCTACTGTGTCTCCTGGAGTTGGGGGGCCTGTGGCTCAGTGACAGGCACCAGGCTGAAGATGTGACCACAGGAGAAGAATACCCCTCATGGCTGCAGAACCTGGCATTATGCTCCTGGTGTTCCCTTGCTGGCCGGGCTGGGAATGTCAGCGGCAGGTCAGACTGTGAGCTGCATGTGCCTGGTGCGAACCTGCTGCCTGATGTCGACCCACTGCCCCACATTTTTCCCCTGTACTGCCCCTAATTCTCTTTGGTGCCCCCTGTACTACCCCTCATTCCCTTTGGTGCCCCTGTTCTACCCCTCAGTCCTTCGTTACCCACCCTGTCCTGCCACTCAGTCCTTCTGTGCCCCCCTGTACTGCCCCTCAGTCCTTCTGTGCCCCCTGTGCTGCCACTGTCTTTCTGTGCCTCCTGTACTGCCCCTCAGTCCTTCTGTGCCTCCTGTACTGCCCCTCAGTCCTTTTGTGCCCCCTGTACTGCCACTGTCTTTCTGTGCCTCCTGTACTGCCCCTCAGTCCTTCTATGCCCCCTGTACTACCACTGTCTTTCTGTGCCCCCTGTACTGCCCCTCAGTCCTTCTGTGCCCCCTGTTTTTCCACTTTCTGTGCCCCCTGTACTGCCCTCAGTCCTTCTGTGCCCCCTGTACTGCCACTTTCTGTGCCCCCTGTACTGCCCCTCAGTCCTTCTGTGCCCCCTGTACTGCCACTGCCTTTCTGTGCCCCCTGCACTGCCCCTCAGTCCTTCTATGCCCCCTGTACTGCCACTACCTTTCTGTGACCCCTGTACTGCCACTGCCTTTCTGTGCCCCCTGTACTTCCCCTCAGTCCTTCTGTGCCCCCTGTACTGCCCCTCAGTCCTTCTGTGCCCCCTGTACTGCCCCTCAGTCTTTCTGTGCCCCCTGTACTGCCCCTCAGTCTTTCGTTCCCCCTGTACAGCCCCTCATTCCCTCAGTACACCCTTTACAGCCCATCAGTCCTACTGTATACCCGGTACTGCCCCTCATTACCCTAGGGGCACCTAGTCAGCCGTCCATGGAGTACTTTAAACATAAAGCGTTCAACATCCTGAAGAGTGTAATTCTTAGGTGGTGTTCCTCTTTGAGGTCATGGCTGGGGTGTGGCTTAATTGCAAAAAAAAAATCCTGTTGTGCAACACGCAGCATTGACGGTTCTGCTTCAAATTTTAAAAAGTTGGGAGGTAGGACAATATGAGTCACCCCTCCCCCCTCCCACCTCAGCCTGTGATCACACCGCATTCTTCCTGTTTCCTCTCACTCTGCTGCTGGCTGCGATGGCGTCTGCTGATCTGAGGAAGGAGCTGGAATGTTCCGTCTGTCTGACCGTTTATACCGATCCCGTAACCCTGAGATGTGGACACAACTTCTGCCGGGCGTGTATTGCTCGTGTGCTGGATACACAGGAGGGGACTGGATTTTATTCCTGTCCCGAGTGCAGAGAAGAGTATCAGGAGCGTCCAGCACTGCAGAGGAACAGACCCCTGCGTAACATAGCGGAGAATCTCCTGACTACTCCCCCAGATCTGGTGACCACCATCCTCTGTACTTACTGTATTCACTCTCCTGTACCTGCTGTTAAATCCTGTCTGCATTGTGAGGCTTCTCTGTGTGAGGATCACCTGAAAGTCCACAGAAAGTCCCCAGAACACGTCTTACTGGACCCCACCACTTCCCTGGAGAACAGGAAATGCTCTGTCCATAAGAAGATCCTGGAGTATTACTGCACTGAGGACGCCAAATGTATCTGTGTATCTTGCTGTCTGATTGGACAACATAAAGGGCATCAAATTGACTCCATTGATGAGGCCTCTAGGAAGAAGAAGGAGAGAATGAGAGACGCTCTGCAGAAACTGATGACAGAGAGAGAGAAGACTGAGAAAAGAGCGCAGAGTCTGCAGGAACGCCGGAGAGAAGTACAAGAAGAAGCAGCCGGAGAGACAGCGAGAGTCACGGCCATGTTTAGAGACCTCAGGAGACGGCTGGAAGACCTGGAGAATAGAGTCCTGAGTGACATCTCCAGGCAGGCGGAGTGCAGGGCTCTCTCCAATTGGATCCAGCAGCTGGAAATAAAGAAGGCGGAGCTATCCAGGAAGATGGGTGACATGGAGGAGCTGTGTCACATGACTGACCCACTGACTGTCTTACAGCAATCAGACACCGGTGACCTGTGTGACACTGAGGAGAGGGGTAATGAGGACAGACAGAGACATGATGAGCAGCTCCATGATGGAGGGGGGCTGGATGTGGCGGGAATATCACACACACTCCACACAGGTTTATCTGATATAATAAGAGGGGTAACTGGAGGGGTCTATATAGCGCCTGCAGACATATTACTGGATGTAAACACAGCTAATAGTTATCTCCATATATCAGATGACAGGAAAACTGTATCCCTGTCATATATAATGCAGAATCGCCCAGAAACACCAAAGAGGTTTCAGAATTATTCTCAGGTGTTAAGCAGCCGGAGTTTCTCCTCAGGGCGACATTACTGGGAAGTGGATGTCGGGAGGTCAGATTGGTGGATAGTCGGGATGTGTTACCCCAGTATGGACAGGGGAGGAGGTCAGTCACTGATTGGAGATAATAACAAGTCCTGGGGGTTGGAGAGGTATAATAATCAGTATAAAGTGAGACATGACAGGAAATGGACAGATGTAGGTGGTGGTATCTCCAGTAACAGAGTCAGGGTAGAGCTGGATTATGAGGCCGGGCTCATCTCCTTTTATGATCTGTGTGACCCGATCCGACACTTACACAACTTCACCACCACCTTCACTGAGCCCCTCCATGCTGTATTATGTGTAAGGACAGGATGTATAAAGATATCAGATGTGCCCAGAGTGTGATGACATCACAGGGAGGGGGAGGATTCAGCCAATAGGATGAGGCGATGTTGGGCTGGAATATTCTCATCACAGAAATGGCTGCAGAGTTTCATGTAAGTGCTAAGCAATAAACTCGCTGCTTACTAATCTAGTGTCTGTCAGTCAGATGCCAGGAATTTCTTTCTGTCCTATGTTTCTTACTTTTTTGTCTTCCTTCACTTGTTACTTCTTTCTTTCCATTTTTCTGGCTTTCATTTCTTCTCTTGCCTCTTTTATTTCCTTACCACCTTCCTTCTCCTTTATTCCTCCCTCCCTTTTTTCTTTTCCTTTATTTCATCATTTTTTCCTTTATTAATTCCTTCCTTTTATTCTTTTTTGCTTCCCTTTCTTCCTTCTTTCTTTCCTCCCTCCTTTCTTCTTTTCCTCCCTTCTTTCTTAATTTCTTCCCTCCCTTTCTTTTTTCCTCTCTGTCTCTCCTTTCTCTGCTTGCTTCCTTCTTTTTTTTATCTCTTTTTTATCTCTCCGGGCCTCTTTGTTTCTTTCTTGTCTTTCTTCTATTGTTACTTCATTCTTTCCTTTCCTACTTCCTTTTTTCTGGTTTTCATTTCCTTTTTTTACCTCTTTTATTTCCCTACCACCTTCCTTCTCCTTGATTTCCTCCTCCCCTTTATTTCATTCTTTCCTTTTTTAATTCTATAATTTCTCTCACTTCCCTCCCTTTCTTTTTTCCTCTCTGTCTCTCCTTTCTTTGCTTGCTTCCTTCTTTTTTTTATCTCTCCAGCCTCTTTGTTTCTTTCTTGGCTTTCTGCCATTCCTTTCCTTTCTCCATTTCCTTATGTTTGCAGTATCACGGGTGGGCCAATACTGTAAAGAGAGACAGTAATGAATAAACCATCCATTTTCCTATGATATGATCTGGATATGGGCCCCAAGAGTCAGTTCTTTTTTTTTTATATATATATATATTCTTTATTTTCCATTTTCAGTTTACAACAGTAAGCAACCTGACTCTCATTAAAGTGGACCAATACCCAGGATTTTCACTATCCTGGGTGCTGGTCCACTTTGGTGGGGCACCCCGATCCCCCGCTGTGTGAAACCCCCCAGAAAGCCCCGAAAACTCACCTCACCCCGCTCCCACGTGACTCGCTCGTCCAATCACCGGCGACGGACAAGCGAGAGGCAGCGACGGAGAAGCAGAGCTCGTCCGCCAACGCCGCCTCTAGCGCGTCCCTCATACAGGGAGCGCGCCAGCGCCGGCCATTCACAAGCGGCCAGCGCGGGAGCGCGCGGTGCTAGAGGGACGCGTGGGAGGTGGAAAAGGTAGGATTTGTGGGCTTCCTGGGGGGTTTCACATCCTGATTTCGGATTCCCCGCGGGGAGGGATCTGACCAGGGGATTCCCCCTGGGTGTTGGTCCGCTTTAATGACAAATATCATCTAATCTATTAATATCCAGGGTCACGATTGTTTCCTCTCGGTTGGCACTGGTGACATCTGTAACAGATGCAAAAGAGTCCAATAGGAACACAACTGTTTACACTGCCGTCACTGGTTACATACCTTCCAACTATTCAGGGTGGGAAAGAGGGACGATTGTAAAATTAGGCCACGCCCCCTCATTAAGGTATAGATGAAGCCACGCCCCCTCATTGAGGTCTAGATGAAGCCACCCCCCTCAGTGAGGTCTAGATAAAGCCACGCCCCCTCATTGAGGGTTAGATGAAGCCACGCCCCCTCATTGAGGTCTAGATGAAGCCACGTCCCCTCATTAAGGTCTAGATGAAGCCACCCCCCTCATTGAGGTCTAGATGAAGCCACGCCCCCTCATTGAGGTCTAGATGAAGCCACGCCCCCTCATTGAGGGATGGATAGAAGATAGAGTGTAACAGTTACAACAATAAAAACACTTGGAACAGGCAAATGAATCATTTATTGCTGCGAATAGGCTGAACTGAATGGACTAAAGTTTTTAATTAGCCGCACATACTATGGGGTTTATTCATCAAGGGATAGCGGGGGCCTGGTAGCGTCAAGCAGCGAACTGTAACCGCCGGGCGCTGTGCGCAATACCACATTTATCAAAGCGATTTTGATGAGTGACTCTAACAGCGCCATGTAGCGTCCAATTCATCATTATAGACGGCTCAGCGGATCCCGGCGGCGCTCTAGCTTCCAGAGCGCCTGGTATTGCCTGTCGCTCTCCAATACATTTCATTGGACGTTACATTTCTTCTCTTTAAATAGGGTTTTCTTTTCATTTTTTTTCTCTCTCAAATCATTGTGTGACCTCTCCCGGCCTATAAAAAAAAAGTCATTTTTGAAAAGTTAAAATTTTTATGCATTGAATTGTCATTACAGGTCTGGTATTAAAGTGTTATTGTCACAGTGTAATAACAATGTCATTCCATGTGTTTTCGCTTTGTTACTAGTTGATATGTATTCAAAAAAAAGGCTTTAATCACACAGCGTCTGGCGCTCTGGGCTACAGCGACACAATTTTGAGCGCCGGCGCCGTGTGAGGCAGTTTTTTTTTGATGAATATGGTGTGAGTTGCTCACACTGATCAGTCGCTACCGTTCGCTCCCATATAGCGCTGTACTGGTGTTATAGCGACTCACACAATATATTCATCAACGCCGGCCAGCGACTAACAGGCCGATTCAATACAAGCGTCAGGCAGCGACGGATAAGCGTCTGTAGCACGGATTTCAGAGCGACCGCTAGTAGTCGCTGTGCTCGCCCGTGGTTCGCTGTTGCAGAGCGTCTCAGTCGCTGGCCAGCATTGATGAATATGATGTGTGAGTTGCTACAACACCACTACAGCGCTGTATGGGAGCGAACAGTAGCGACTGGTCAGTGTGAGCGACTCACACCACATTCATCAAAATAACAGCCACAAACATCGCCGGCGCTCAAAATCAGGTCATTGTAGCCCACAGAGCCAAAGGCTGTGTGATTAAAGTCTGTTTGAGAACATGTATCCACTAGTAACAAAGCGAAAACATATGGAATGACATTGTTATCACATTGTAACATGAACACATTAATACCAGACATGTCAGGACAATTCTGCATAAAAATATTATTTATCAAAAAAGTCATTTTTTAGCCCAGAATATATGTCCGCGATTTGCATTTTTCTTTCAATGATTTTTATTGAAGTACATAGAAGTAACAAAAAAATGGCACTTGCAAGACATGTAAATATACAACGAGGAAATAAAACATTCCTGGATATTACCATAAAAGGAACTATAACAGAAATTAGCAGATAAATCAGAACGATTACTCTTGCTTAAAGTAATTATCGCAACGAAATTGGCATTCAGGGGGCGATCCGGCCCGCTCTACAAGACTTGCGCTAAGTCGTAAGCTACTCTCTAGCCAGGGCGCCTCCTGAGTGTGTCAGCGTAAATTCAACATAGATAAATCTAGACCGTTCCAAAGAGCCAAAGGAAGAGCTCAGTAGAAAGTAAGGGAGGGGAGAGGGAAGGATAGTAGGAAAGGAGGGACGGGTAGGAATCCAATGTCTATTATAATTTTTTTAAAAATATACCGGTGCCTAAATGCTTAATAGGTCCCAGTCAAATGTACTAGGGAATACCTCCCTGATCCAAGGAGCCCACACCTCTCGGAACTCCTCCAGTCTGTCTTCATGGATAGCTGATAGTTTTTCCATAGCTAGTGTATTATTAACCCTGTTTTTAAATTCTATGAAACTTAGTGAGGGGGTCTTCCATGCCTTAGCGATGACTAACTTAGCACAGGTAAGGACATGGTACAACAATTGTCTTTGTCTGATCGAGGTTCCTGCTAGGGGTTCATTTAACAAAGCTATCCAGGGGTCTAAAACAATATTTGTATCAAAGATCTTACATAGCAAGGTTTGAATCTTATCCCAGAAATTTCTAGTTACCCCACAACTCCACCAAATGTGGCCGTTCGAGCCTGGCTCGTTGCAGCCGCGAAAGCATTTATCCTGTGCCCCCGCAACCACATGTGTCAGTTGCGTGGGGACTAGATACCAACGCAAAGCTACCTTCAGGTTAACTTCTATCGCCTGCACTGAGGCTTGTTTGCCAAATGATGTCTTCCACATCCTATCCCAGACTTCAGGATCTCTATCCTCTCCCAGATCTAGTTCCCACTTTTTCCTATATGTTGGAGTGGCGCCATCTAAGTTCTTGCAAAGTGAGCGGTATAAACTAGCAATAGCACCTTTGTCTCTTGGACTGCGCAGACACCGATGTTCAAAACAAGTGTAATCATCGAGTTTTGGGGCATTTTTCACAATGGACTTTATAAAGTGATGTACCTGGAGGTATCCAAAGAAGTCTTTTGGCAGGAGACCGAACTTATCTCTGAGGTATGTGAAGGAGGCTATATCAGATCCATGGCAGCAATTATACATGTGTAGGATCCCCGAATTACGCCATCTGCTAAACCTGTGTGGGTCAGTAAGTCCTGGGGGAAATAATGAATTACCCCACAATGGCATTAGAGGCATATGTGGAGAGGCCAACCCGCCTGAAAATTTAATGTCGTCCCACAACCGAAGAGAATGAGCCATAATCATATTGTTTCCCAAGTGTCTAGCCTTCGGTGTGAGCCATAGAAGTGAGTCACTAATCGGTGTAAGCAGGGACATAGCCGACTCAATACGGACCCAGCCTGGTATGTCAACGGTGGCGTGATAGGAAAGAAGCTGTGCGGCTTGCGCAGCTTGATAGTATTTCTCAAGTCTTGGTACCCCCATGCCTCCAGCCGATTTTGACCGCAGCATAACTTTCCGTGCTATCCTTTGTCGTTTCCCGCCCCAGATAAACCTTAGGACAAGTCCTTGAATATCCTTAAGAAAGTTAGATGGGAGCTTTACTGGAAGAGTTCTGGCTAAGTACAAAAATTTGGGTAGCAAGGACATCTTGACCGCCGCCATTCTGCCCAGCCATGACAAATTGCACTCCTGCCACCTCGTCATTAAAGTACTACATTTTCTACGTAGTGGTATGTAATTTGCTGCGTAAAGAGAGTCGTATGTGTTAGTCAGGGCTATACCTAGATATTTAATTGCCTGGACTTCCCAGCTAAAGTCATAACTGGCCTGCATTTGACGCCAGGCTCCGTCCGGGAGGTTAACATTTAATGCCTTGGATTTTGAAGTATTAACCCGAAGACCAGATATTGCCGCAAATTGACCCAGAATGTGCAGTAGGTTAGGTATGGATATGAGGGGGTTGGAGATACTTAACAGAACATCGTCCGCGAATAGGCTAAGTTTATGTTGCTCCTTCCCAATTTCCACTCCTAGGGCATCTGGGGAGTCTCTTATCGTCTGAGCTAATGGCTCCATCGCCAGGGCGAATAGCAGAGGGGACAACGGGCAGCCCAGTCTCGTTCCTCTGGCCAGCGGAAAAGGGTCTGATCTATAACCGCAGTATTTTACAAAGGCTATCGGAGTTTTATAGACTGCTTTTAGTATATTCAAAAAATAGGGACCAAAACCCCACTTCTCTAGTAGATGGAAGAGATACTCCCAGGATACCGAATCAAAAGCTTTTTTGATGTCCAGTGAGAGCATCATAATGGGCAGATCTCTTTCCCTGGCCACGTTCAAGATCTGAAGCATTCTCCTGATATTGTCCCCTGCTTGCCTCCCCGGTATAAAGCCTGTCTGGTCGTTATGAATCAGGAGTGGCATGTATCTAGATAATCTATCTGCAAGTACTTTAGTAAAAATCTTAACATCTAGGTTAATTAGGGAGATTGGTCTGTAATTAGTCCAGGTCGTATGGTCTGTATCTGGCTTCGGGATCATACTTATCGAGGCGGTGAGTGACTCCCGTGAGAAGGACTCACCTCCGCGAACCGCATTAAATGCCACCGTCAGCTTTAGAGCTAATATAGAAATAAAACATTTGTAATAAGCGGCAGGGAATCCATCGGGGCCTGGCCTTTTATTGGGTTGTAGCCCTGCTATCACTTTTTGAACCTCTGCGACCTCAATGTCCGAGTCCATAAGGGTTCTCAATTCCTCTGGAATATCGGGCAGAGAGATTCTCTCCAGAAATGCCGAGATCTCTTCCACTCTCGGCGGGCAAGGGTTAGAGTATAACTTAGAGAGTTGGTCTCTGAAAATGTTTACAATTTTAATCGGGTTACTTGAAGCTATCCCTCTGTCGCTTTTCAACTTAATAGGTCGATAAGTCTGGTCTGGAGTTTTCAACTTTTTTGCCAGTAAAGCGTCCGGTTTATTGGCTTTGCAGTAGTATTTGTGTTTAAGGTGCCTTAAAACATTCTCTGCTTTACCGGCTAGAGCTAGGTTTAGTTCGCCTGTCACTCTGTTTAATTTAGCCCTGATGTCTGCTGTCATTTGTCGTTTGGCTTTCTCTGCCAATTCTAGGTATTCTTTTTCCAACCGGTCTATATGGGCGTTTCTCTCCTTTTTTTTCCGGGAGGCTAACTGGATTAACTTACCCCTTATAGTCGGTTTATGTGCTTCCCAACAAATCGTGGAAGAGACCTCTCCCGTTTCATTCAACGTAAAGTAATCAGTCAGTGCGTCAGAGATGGATTGGGATAAAACCGGGTCTGAAAGAAGAGATACGTTAAGGGACCAGGATGAGCCTAGCGGTCTGCTTAGCAGGGAGTGCAATTTGAGTAGCTGTCCGTCGTGGTCGGACCAAGAAATCGGGATTATGTCCACAGCTGACAATTGAGCCAGAGTAGGTACGGGTAGAAAAATGTGGTCAATTCTAGTGTATACTGAGTGTGGATGGGAGTAGTGCGTAAAGTTCTGGGTCCCAGGATGAGTATCTCTCCAACAATCGACTACTGAACAAGAATCTAGTAAATTTCTAAAGGCTTTTGAGGTCGCAATCAGTTGGGCTCCCGCCAAAGAGCCCTTCACGGATTGTCTATCTAGGAGGGGGTTTAGTACCAAATTTGAGTCTCCACATATAATTGTAGTCCCTTTGGCTACAGCCATAACTTCTTTCAGAAAGCTTGACAAAAAGGGTACCTGGTTGGCGTTGGGGGCATAGTAGGTGGCAAACGTTACCTCAATGTCATGCATTTCACCAATTAGAATAAGAAATCTTCCTCCTTGATCTGAGATTTCCTTGGAGCAATGAAATTGGGTTCCCCGTTTAAAACCAATAAGGACTCCTTTCTGTTTAGTGTCTGCACAGGACATAAAGATTTGTGGGTATTTAGCGTTAAGGAATTTGGGCCTGGAGGAGCCCGAGAAGTGTGTCTCCTGGAGGCATATGACATCCGGATGTAGGGAATTAATTTTACGGAAGGCCATACTTCTCTTGTGGGGAGAGTTAAACCCCTGGACATTCAATGAGAATACTGTAGCCATGTTGTTCGCCTATGAATGGGGGGGGGGGGGTGAGAGGATGGGGTAGGAAAAGGGGATCTAGGTAGAGGTAAAAGAGCAAAGATCCTCGTTCGGATGATCACGTAATGAAACAGCCACTAATAATAATAAACAAAATTTACCAGTTAGGAGTAGTAAAAGAGGTCGCCTGCTCGGTTCTGCGCTAGGGGGGCGTCTTAAGGATCAGCGTTACAATTGGCAACTAAGGATAGACACAAACGGGCCGCCTCCCCGCTCCGGACCGATCAGGCGAGGTGTGCGCCTTTGGACCCTTCCTAGTTGTAGGCCGGGGGCGCGCTAGGTCTAGAGCAAGATATAAAGCAAAAAAAAATAAAAAATAAAAAAAAATAAAAAAATAAATACGTTTTAACTATAGCAATAGTAACGATCACCAGACTTTGAGGTAGGGACCTCAGAGAGAAAAACAAAAAATCAAGAGGTATGTTACCCCTGATTCAACTGGAGTGCGGCATGGAAATGCCACCAAGCGCGTGGGACTGCGCAAAACAAAAACCGCATAACTAGGGCAGGCTGCGTCATTAAACCTAGTAACAGAAATAACCAACAAATTATCAAAACTTAATGCTTTGAGGAAGCGAGTAGATGGGAAGAAGTATATCAAGAAAATGACAATACATTGGCGTTGAAATCTGGTAGCAGAGTCATTCAGTATTGTATCGGGGTGTCAAGTATAAAGGTTAACAACTTTAAGAACAACTAAGTTGTCCTGCACTAAGCTTGGTTATATGGGGGCATGGGTGCTTACTAGCCTATGGGTTGGTCCCGAGAAAAAACTGTGAAGCTTTCAAACATTCAGGCATCGTCGTATATTAGGCGAGTCCCCCGCCCAGTAGCAGAAGACCAGCGGTTCTGCCTCTTTCCAGCGCGTTGCGATCTAGGGGAGTCTTCCACGAATCTGGACGATTTAGACCCTATGATTTTCGGGAGTTGCATAGCTGCGATATGTTGCTGTAGCTCTTCTGAAGATGTCGCTGTATAAGATTCGCCTTTATACGTAAATAACACACGGAATGGGAAGCCCCATTTATATTTAATGCCATGTTCCCGTAGGGTAATTAGTAATGGCCTAAGCTCTTTCCTTCTGGCCATGGTAGCGGCAGAGAGATCAGAAAAAACCTGGAAAGCACACCCTTGATAGCTGAGGTTTGTTGCTTCCCGGGCTGCCTTTTGAATTATTTCTTTGCTTGTGTAATAGTGAAATTTGGCAATAATATCACGAGGCGGTTCCTCGGGTGCTCGTCTTGGGCCCAGGGCTCTATGAACCCTATCCAACTCTAGCCGTTCAAATGACAGATCCGGGGCTAATTCCTGGCATAGCCCTATTACAACAGCTTTTGCATCTTCCATATGCTCAGGGAAGCCTCTAAAGCGTAAATTCGCCCTGCGATCTCTGTTCTCAATGTCCTCCATCTTAGTGCTCAAGGTATAGTTATCTCTCTTCAGCTGTGTAATTTCTGCTTCCAGGGCTCCCTGTGCTGTGGAGATGTCACTTATTTTCTTATTGAGTGTAACTAAGCCACAGGAGACCTTGTCAATTTCTTTTGTCAAATGTTCCATTATAAGTTGTGTATTTGAGGCTAAGGCTGTTTGGAGTAGGGTATCTATTTTAGGGAGTAATTCCTTGGTCATATTATCCCTGACTGCCCTCTGAACCTCTTCTGATTCACTGGCCAGAAAGGAGGCTTCACTACCTTCCACCTCTTCCATCTCAGCTATAGATAGGTCCTTCAATATAACCCTAGCTTTTGCCATGGCAGGAATTCCTATATGGCTTAGGATTGTATGTGTGGCTATAGTTGCAGCTGACTCAGGCCACCAATCTATATATCAATAGAGACTATGGTTTGTCGCTGTGTAGCCTATGGTATGAGGGCTTTCAGAGGTCAGCAGTCTGGGGCTGTGAGGATGTTTCTCTCTTTAGCTTGTATGGGCACCTCAGCTACTGTCCCTGGGTTTCACCCCTTATTGGAGGGAACACACTTTAGGCTGCAGCAGCAGTTATACAGACATCAGCGTCTCCTTCCCCATGCTGTAGTGGGCTGGCAGTGATCTCATCAGCACGTGCTGCTGGCTCATTCACTCCCCTTACCTCTAGCTGGGGGGTCTCTTGAGTGCTGCGATGGCGGCCGCTGCGCTGGGATAGGCTGCTGACACTGACCTGCCTTGTCGTCACCGTTTCCGCAGGTTACACTCTGCTGTATTGAGGTTAGTGTGGTGGGGCTGTCTTGCTGGGCTTGCTGGTCTCACGTCCAGGCACAGGCTTCAGACCGCAGTTCCCGCCTCCCGCTCTGCGCTGTGAGTGACGCCTTGTTACAGGCCTGGCCACGATCTCCGGTTCTTGTCGGCGGCTTCAGCGGGCTCAGACACCCCCGCCGCCGCTCCAGTGATCACCCGCCGCCTCAGGTCTCTTATCTCTGGCTGCTCGCACGGTAGGTGACGCGCCTGCCGTTTCCCAGTCCCCTCGAATCGCTCGGTGGGCACGGAGCTCACTTACGGCGCCGCCATACGAGATCCGCGCGCATGCGCACTCCCGCGATTTGCATTTTTATTGAAAAAAAAAATTGGGATCAGGGATCGTTCGTGGAAATGTATGGGAGAGCGCCAGGTAGCGACAGGTAAGACGTGGCGCTCTGCAAGGCTGAACGCCGGCGCTGTACACTGAGCCTGGGATAATGATGAATCGTACGCTACATGGCGTTGTTCTAGTCGCTCACCAGATTCGGCTTTATAAATGTGTAATTGCTGCCGTGCCTGGCGCTCACCTGCCGCTACCTGGCTTCATGAATAAGGCCTTGAGGCGCTCGGTAACAGTGACACATAGCCGATCACAGCGACTTCTAGCGGTCGCTCTAAGCACCCCACTACAGACGCTCATCCGCCGCTACCTGGTGCTAGTAATGAATCATCCTCCCCGTTACTATGTTACTAGATCTGCATGTTACACCTCAAAAAGGAGGGACAAATGGGAACAACGAGGGACATGGACTCAAAAGAGGGAAAGTCGTGAGTTATCAAACCGGACCAACAGCCTGGCACAGTTGGAATAGAAAGGTAGCGGCCATTTTGGAGCTTCCTCTCCCAGCAACTCAGCCATGCTGCTGCCTGGATTCAACTGACAATGTACAGTAACAGGAAGCCCAGTAGCACTTCCTGTTTGCAGGCGGCCTGCAAATGCATGAGCCACCATTTTGTTTCTAAACTTCACTACGGCAGGAGTTAGAAAAAGGTAAATGAATTTATATGTGCAGCAATGTAAATTGCCCCGGGGAGGGGGCATATGAGCACTGTTTGTTGTGTTGGTCGGGTTTAAGTCATTTTTGACTGTTGGTCCGCTTTAAGTTGACTTGGAGGGGGGTGCAACCATAACAAGGCAGTGATTGGGAGCGTGGAGCCAGGCTGTCTGAGCATTTTTTAATTTGAATTATGAATATGAGCATAACCTTGGAATGATGAGAGAGATGGGACAAATAGAATATCACATCAGGGGTGGCTTCTCTAAGCTTCCGTCTCACAGCAGGTACTTACCTTCACCAGGGGTAAAGGATCTCCTGTTTATTTCTCCTTATTATTTTATAAGCATGTTTCTGTATGTCTGCTTTATTTGTCTGTCATTTTTCTTATGGTATATACTCTACATGCACTGCCCCTTTATGGGTGAATTAAAGTGGACCAAAAGCCAGGGACTCCAGGGCAGGCATACTCGCTCCCCCCCGGGGCATCCAGATTTAGGATGCCCTGCTGTGTAACACCACTCAGGTCGCCCAGTAAACTCATCTTCTCCCCGATCCAGCAGGGGGCGCACTTGCACCAGGCATTTGTGAATGGCCGTCGCAGGTACGCTCCCTGTTAGATGGCACCGGGGAAGTGGCCGCCGACGCACTGGGGTCTGCTTGACAGGTGGGAGTGGATCCAAGCACACTATCCCTTGCTTTAGACTGCATAATAATTAGCATAATGGGAGGGGCATATGCACACTACCAAACATACATATGCATGTCGGGGAAATGATCCATCTTAATGATGGCATATATAAAGACAGACACACAGAGACACACACATATGCTTTATTACTTATCCACGGCCATGATGTCCTTCGTGGGCGCGTGTGTGGGGGGTGTGCCCCCAGCTTTATTTTATAGCTTTACAGAGAAGACTTACAAGGAAACGTTCTATTATAACCAATCACAGAATGAGTCTTAAACTATGTACATCAGCATATCATATCAGCCTATACATGTAACTGTGTTACAGTCCATATATAGAGAAATGCATATCACAAGTGAACAACCAATCAGCATAGTTTAACCAAATTTCATCATACATTGATTGATAGGGACAACTGTTCATCTCTCCTTGCTGGTCTGTATGTAAGATGATACGAGACAAACTATATATAGGCACTGGCTGGATTTTACATGGAGCTGACCTAAACTATATATCTATATAATCCAATTGAATTGAAACTAGATCAGATCAGATATGAGTTTTTAGTGGATTTGGTCAAACTTGTAAATTCCTTTACATACTCCTCCTTTTTATAATTTTGACCAAATCTAATAATCTAAAATCCAATAATCGATTAGTTTAGTCAATAATGTAATCAAAAAGTCTTCCAATGAATATTCATCTAGTACAACCTACTTATAAGACCAAATGTCTTTTCCCCAAAGTATAAAACTAAAATGTTAAATTATCCACTGCCCATAAGTTATTTTACTAATACGATCTTATCTTGTCATATGTAAACAGCAAAGATTATTTCTAACCACTACAGTTAACACACCTTTAAATCACTTTTAAGAGTGATTTTAAGTCAGAGCAGGACCAAGTATCTTGCTTTGACGGGAGTGAAATACTTCACAGGCCTTACATTTCGTTAGCCCAAATTCCTAAGAACTTGAGGTAAGGAGACAATAGTCATTCCGCAAAGGCATGGAGTACTGGTACGATTCAGAAGAACTCTAGCATCAATACTTAGATTAGGCCTATAGCCTTAATCACCATGCACACCTGCAGCATGTGGAAAATACACTTAGATGCCATTATAGGTGTCTTAAAAATGTTTACAAACATTTTGCATCATTAATAACTTCAGATAAAAAGAGAAATATACAATTTCTTGAAGATTTTCAAAGTAACCAATCACTTATGTACAAAAGCCTTGATTCAGAGAGACAAAAAAAACTTCAGTTTTAGTGCTGATCTGTTTTTTTTGTGAAATGTTTCCGTTCTCGTATGAGTGTACGAACGATTCTATGCATGCATTGAAAACCTTCTGTAAAGTTTCCGTCCGTTCGTACGGCAGATTATCCCCTCGATTCAAAGAGCAAAAGTTAATTGATTTCGTATCGCAAATCGTAAGTTTGGGTGGGTGTTAGTCATTTTTTCCTGTTTTTTTGGCCATTTCCGACTCGCACGAGCCTACGTACGAATGCGTATCTGCTCTTACGATCAGCGGAAGTTCGTTCCTAAATTTTAGGATCAAAACGTAAAACTTAGGATCAAATCCTAAAACTTAACGATGAAAACGTAAAACTTAGGATAGTCGGATGTGTTTAGGTGTGATTCAGAGAACAGTTTTCAAACCTCTAAACGCATTTTAAAAGAAAGCCACTGCCGACACCTTTTAGCAGCCGGATTGCTGTTCGTGAACAGGTTTTTTGGCTATGTGGAGGAGTCTTCGCGTCTTGTGCTCCAATGAACTGCATGTATCAGCATGGCCGAGGCCATAAATTGTATGGCAATGCATACCTGATTCATGTATGCCTTATAAAAGCATTTTAATGTGGACCTTAATTAGTCCTTTGCATGTAAACCTTTATTTTGCAATATTTTTGCGTTAATTAAAGAAACTTATGTCCTTTGTTATTTATTTTTAAATTGATGTACTAGAATAATATTTTTAGATTGCATTTATTGGTGTAGTTGTTTACCTTTGCTTTGTTTAATTATTTAAGCACATCTTTGGTCAGATGCATCACACTTACTGAGGAGAGGAGAGCGGGATAAAGTGCAGGATGTGGGTTACTGCTGTATTTTGCACAGACACAGCAGAGCTGGGGGCACGGACAGTCACAAGGCCCTTTCTGTTTGCAGGCTGCCCGAGAATACCTGAGCCGCCATATTGCCTGTTTCTAGACTCATAACATGCAGAAGTTGCTGGGTGTTTTTTAATATTTGAGAGCAATCTGTATGTAGAGGGTGTGGGTAACCACACACAAAATTTTAAGTTGTACCATTTGAAGCCAAAATATTAAAATTAAATCCACAAGTAAAAAATGCAAGTTAACTAAAAATTAAACAAAGTAAGATTTACTTATGCAAATGCATTCATTAATGGTTGGTTTCTACAAAATAAATGAAATAAAGAAAAATAAGACCAAATATTTAGAATGCACTTTAATGAGGTAAGTTTGTAGTGCGCAGCCGCAAGATCAGAAGGATTTACGTCCAGACAAAAAAGGAAAAAGGGCAAAACCAATGTTGCAACCTGACAAATGAAACGGAAAATTCAGGATGGAAACTGACATAGGTCTGATTCCCGAACTGCCATACGAACGGACGTAAATTTTAGGATAGAAACGTATTTGCTTATAGAATCACTCGCAAGTTCATACGAACGCACGAGCGTTCGTGAAAAATAGGATGATCGGCACCAAAATCAAAGCTTTAACATGTTGCTTTGAATCGACCCTTATGACTACGAGGATGTCATTTTCCATTCAGACTTTTCCGTTTCATTTTCATATGATACAACGTAGGCTTTTGTTTTTTTTTCTCCATACTTGTTTTTATTGTTCCAAAACAGCAAAGTAAAAATTACAGACATTAAAGCTCATAAAAGTAGAGCCATCAAATAGGTGCATTACAACCAGATTTAAGGGAATATAAAGACAAAGACAATGTGAGATTAACAACAATGTGCGTCAAGGACAATACCTGATCATCAGCCGATTATCCCGTGCAGGGGGGAGGGAGCCCACAGGCGCGTAAGCCACCCGTACAACCCGGACTCCCACCAGTCTCTGTGGCCCACACCGTTTCCTCTAGCGCCTCGCACACTGCACGTGCCCATGTGTGCTCACCCTGTCCACAAGGCCTCCCTACATCCTACCAGTGGTGGAGACCCGGGCCCCGGCCAGAACGGCCAATGTACCCTGCCACCTTCAAAGAGCACCCCTATGCCTCCCCCCCCCGCACTTTGCATTCCATAGCAGAGAATTTCACCCACACACACACACTCGAACAGACACAGTAGGGAAGGGAGGGGAGAGAGGAGGAGAGAACCACAGGAAAAAGATCAAATAAATAAACAGAGACATGAACAAGGGGAGAAGGAAAAAGCATCTACAAGAAAGCGAAATAGGATAGAGCTGGGAAGTTACAGAAGAAGTAGAGCTCGAAATTATTGCACTATTGAGAGGAGCAGGGGTGGGGACAAAGGCAAGGACCGCACCCAGGGGCGCCCCCCTCCAACCTGTTAGCTGGGGTAACCGCATCAGCATCAGAATCCCAGGAGGAAGACATCCCCCTACAA
This sequence comes from Gastrophryne carolinensis, assembly GCA_027917425.1. Lineage (NCBI taxonomy): Eukaryota > Metazoa > Chordata > Amphibia > Anura > Microhylidae > Gastrophryne > Gastrophryne carolinensis. The sequence goes on from CM051237.1 coordinate 28,556,009, forward strand.
GAGTGTAGAGGACTGCCCAGATGTTCAGCAACCGCATCCTTTGACGACATCCTCCCCCCTGTCAGCGCACTCTTATAATGCAGCAGTCACTCTGCGAGCTTCTCAGGAGTCCCACGCCATTTTATATGGAGGCATGTCTTTAAATATAGCCCAAGTGGTCCAGATTTTACGATGTGCCTCCAATCTATCCTGTTTAGCATAACAGATTTCTTCCATCACCTCTACGTGGTTAATCTGCTTGAACCAGTCTCTGAGTGTGGGCGACCCCCTTGATCTCCATTGCCTAGGAATAAGAGTTCTGGCCGCATTCAGCAGGTGACGGCCCAGGGGGGCACCGGCTGCAGCCCCCTTTCCATCCTCCGACCATCCCAGGAGAACGGACTCCACCCTCCAATCCAAGGGTTCTCCTAGTATAATCTCACAGATGCCTTTCACTTTATCCCAAAACTCCCTTACCCCTGGGCAAGACCACCAGATATGTAATAGCGGAGCCCCGCTTTGACCACATCTCCAGCACACGTCAGGGACTGTGGGGAAAAAGGAATGCAAGACTTCGGGGGTCCGGTACCATCGTGTGATTAATTTATAGTTCGTCTCTTGCATTGAGCTACTAATCAATCCTTTGTGCGCATTCTTATAGATATCATTCCATTCGTCTGCTGAGAGGGATCGGCCAATGTCGGCTTCCCATTTCTTCTCCCAAGGCTTAACCCCCCCCCTCGTCTCTTCGTTGCAGCAGTCTGTAAGCCCAGGACAGCAGATGAGTGTTAGGGCCCATACCTAGGCACGCCCTGTCGAACTCTGTCAATTCTCTCTTCAATCCTTCTTTTACTCCCTTAGAACACAGGAAATGTCTAAGCTGAAGATAGGTGAACATAGGAATTTCCTTCCCCAACGTCTGCTGCAGGCTTTGTTTATCTTTCAAGATCCCCTTGTCTTGCATATGATACAATCTCAGAGGCCTAGGTCCCCCACATCCCCTGAACAAGGAGAAGTCCCTTCCTGGAGGGAACGCAGGATTCCCCGCGATCGGTGTTAATGGACCTGGGAACGTGGTAAGGGCCCGCCCCCCTCTACATAGGTCTCCTAGTATAGACAGGGAAGTTCCAATCAGTGGGTGAGACTTAGCAGTCATGGGGATCTCGTCCCGCCTTAGAGTACAGACTGTATCTAAACCTCCACCCGTAGCCACTATTCCTTCTATGCGCACCCAGTCTTTCTGCGCTGCATTCACTTGCCAGTCGACCACTCTACCTACATGGACCGCCCGGTAGTATGACTTGATGCAGGGCATCCCCGTCCCCCCTCTATCCTTAGGGAGTAGAAGAAGGCTCCGCCGGATTCTCGATGGCTTGCCTGCCCAGATGAATCCCCTGAACATCCTCATCAGGTCCTTAAAAAAGGACTCCGGTAGTCTAATGGGAACGCATTGTAACAGGTATAGGATCCGCGGCAATACATTCATCTTCAAAACTGACATGCGTCCGAACCAAGAAAGCCGCAACCGTTTCCACCCCTCCAGGTCCCTTTTTACACCGTCCCTAATAGGAGCAAAGTTAAGCTGGAACAGGTCAGCGAATGTAGCCGGGAGTCGAACCCCCAGACTTTTGTTTTTGCCCTTTTCCCATCGTATCCTCCAAGGAATCTTTTACGTTTCCCATTAGATTCTGCTTCCCTTTTTCAATAAATATTTGTCCAGATGGAAATCCTTACGATCTTGCGCCTGCGCACTACAAACTTAACTTAACTTAAAGTGCTCGTCTACATATTTGCCACCCTCACTTCTACTACAATGTTTAGCTAAATCACTTAGCACTATCCTGCAGCTTCCTTTTTGGACCCTTAAAGCTCACCCAAACCACTTCTCGGTCATGTGAATATTCATCTTTAAATATTTCTGGGCCCATTAGTTTTGTGTTAATGTATTTTGTAAATAAAATGACAATGTAACATTTTTTTTTATTCCATCATAAAATATACAATTTTTAAAAATTTTGAAAATTTCAAATGTTTACAACTATAAAAAAACAAAATACATAGCAATGGCAGGCCACAGAACATTATTCTTCATCTGTGGTCCCCAGCGAGTTGCGCAGCTCCTGCATCTCGCCCACCAACTGAAAGACCCTGACAGTCAGTTGTGCCACTCTGGCACGTGTGGTCCCTGTTAAAAAACTTAAATTATAAATTTGGTATAACCTTGCTGGGGTAATACTGCAGTGCCCCCCCCCCCCCCCCCCCCCGTATGGTCCAAACACCTAAATCTGGACTTCAAAAGCCAGAGTGCCCTCACCACCACGGCCCGGGTTTTGCATAGTGCTCGATTAGAGAACCCCTGGCCCGCATTCTGCAGGCAAAGAACGGGCATCAGGAGCAAGGACGAGTGGCACATCTTGCAGTTCCTGCAACCAAATATAAAATAATTACACAAAGCAAAGGTAACCAACTAAAACAAGAACTCCTACAACAAATTAAGATTCAAGTTCAACAATACAAATATAATTCACAAAGGACATAAGTCTAAAAATTATATGGATGTGTGGGAAAATAAATGTTTACATGCTAAGGACTAATTAAGGTCAGCATTAAAATGCTTCTATAAGGCATACATGAAATGTAGTGATTCAGGTATGCATTGCTATATAATTTATGGCCTCGGCTATGCTGATACATGCAATGCCTTGGTGCTAAAGGCGCGCAGACTCCTCCTCATAGCCGCAAAACATGTTCAACAATAGCAATCCGAGCCCTCAGAGGTCTCGGAAGTGGATCGGAAATGAAACAGATTTATAGGGTGGTGATCCGTCGGAAATCAGCTCTCTGAATCAGACAGATCAGTTTTCTGAACAAACGGAATATTTCCGATTTTGTTTGGAAAATGATCCAAACTAACGGAAATGTTCCTATTTGCTTCCGTTCATCGGAAGCGCATTCCCGAACGTTCGTACGAATGCAAAATGAACGAAAAAAAGCAAAAAAATTACAGACACCCACCAAAACTTTCACAGACAGCTACGGAAGTCCGGACGAATGTGTCTCTGAATCGAGGCTAAAGTACATATACATAACAGCAGCACAATTAACAATAATCCAAATAAACAACGATGCTCTTTTGCCGCTGAAGCCAACTTCTGTCTTTTGATTGGTACTCAGGCTCTTTTCTCTTTCTTTAACATTTGACTGATGCAATTAATAACTCATCTGCACTTAGTATCTTATGACTGTATCCAGAGATTTCTGCAATGGCAAACACATCCAATAAGAAAACTAAACCATGCAAAATTCATAACAAAGCCTTTGAATACTTTCTTTCCAGTGGTCTTTTCATCTGCCACATACTTACCGTATTTTTCGCCCTATAAGACGCACTTATTTTTCCCCAAAAGTGGGGGAAAAATGTCCGTGCGTCTTATCGGGCGAATGTAAAAAAAAAAAAAATTATTAAAAAAAAAAAACTCACCCGTTCCCGGCGCTCCCACGTTGCTCGTGACACTGAGAAAGGCCAGAGGAGCGGCAGGCTGTGTCCCGGCCTGAAAAGGCAGCGATCGCAGCGGCGGGGCCGGGACACCGCTCCTCCATCTGCTGCCTCTTCCTGTCAGGTCACACGCGAGCACCCAGGTCAGCGCAGCAGGTGGGCGTGGCCTGCATTGACTCGGTGCAGGCCACGCCCACCCGCTGCTCTGACCTGGGTGTTCGCGTGTGGCAAGGAAGGGGCAGCAGATGGAGGAGCGGGCGGGCTGTGTCCCGGCCCCGCCGCTGCTATTGCTGCCTGAAAAGACAGCGATCGCAGTGGCGGGGCCGGGACACAGCCCGCCGCTGCTTCTTACGGCTGGCTCCGTAAATCGGGTGGGCGTGGCCTGCGCCGACGCTGATGCGGCGCAGGCCACGCCCACCCGATTCACGGAGCCAGCCCCTTGTCACCGGAGAGGTGAGTTATACTTTTTTTTTAAATTATACCAACTATGGGGAAACGGTGGACAGGGGACAGGGGACAGGGGACGGGGGATGCCGACTGCCAATGGGGGGAGGGAGGATGCCGACTGCCAATGGGGGGAGGGGGGATGCCATACTGATAATGGGGGGAGAGGGGGATGCCATACTGACAATGGGGGGAGAGGGGGATGCCACACTGACAATGGGGGGAGAGGGGGATGCCACACTGACAATGGGGGGAGAGGGGGATGCCACACTGACAATGGGGGGAGAGGGGGATGCCATACTGATAATAGGGGGAGAGGGGGATGCCATACTGACAATGGGGGGAGAGGGGGATGTCACACTGACAATGGGGGGAGAGGGGGATGCCACACTGACAATGGGGGGAGAGGGGGATGCCACACTGACAATGGGGGGAGAGGGGGATGCCATACTGATAATGGGAGGGAGAGGGGGATGCCATACTGACAATGGGGGGAGAGGGGGATGCCACACTGACAATGGGGGGAGAGGTGGATGCCACACTGACAATGGGGGGAGAGGGGGATGCCACACTGACAATGGGGGGAGAGGGGGATGCCATACTGACAATGGGGGGAGAGGGGGATGCCGCACTGACAATGGGGGGAGAGGGGGATGCCACACTGACAATGGGGGGAGAGGGGGATGCCACACTGACAATGGGGGGAGAGGGGGATGCCACACTGCCAATGGGGGGAGAGGGGGATGCCACACTGCCAATGGGGGGAGAGGGGGATGCCACACTGCCAATGGGGGGAGAGGGGGATGCCACACTGACAATGGGGGGAGAGGGGGATGCCACACTGACAATAGGGGGAGAGGGGGATGCCACACTGCCAGTAGGGGGAGAGGGGGATGCCACACTGCCAATGGGGGGAGGGGGGATGCCACACTGCCAATGGGGGGAGAGGGGGATGCCACACTGCCAATGGGGGGAGGGGGGATGCCACAGTGTCTGTAATGGTGCGTTTTTGGTTTAAAATATTTTTTTTCAAATTTTCCTACCCCAAATCCTAGGTGCGTCTTATAGGCGGGTGCATCTTATAGGGCGAAAAATACAGTATCTTAAAAGATCTTTTCATCTTTCATTTTAACTTAAATATAAGAATGACACATGGGCATAAACAATTTAATCATCTTATAATTTTTTCTTAGTGGCCTTCTATAGTTTTAAAAATCAAATATAATTCCAATAACACAAACAAGACTGAAGTGGACGTGTCCAATTACACACCTTTCTTCAAAAAGGAGCACCAATATCAATATGGATACAAAATTCTTTATTATGAAAAAGGAGATATTAAAATACACAAAAACACACTGGACAATTAAAATCACATGGATGACCCCATGGTCACAATAATATTAATGAAAAAACCCCCTAAGGGGAACAATGCATCAAAAGACCCTATGTGCACTTATTAGATCCTATTATAACAGTTATTTTATGCCGGCATAAAAATTGTATGTGTAAACCCTCAAAGTGTAAAACCTCTAATAAATATCAATAAAGATTTTGTATCCATATTGATATTGGTGCTCCTTTTTGAAGAAAGGTGTGTAATTGGACACGTCCACTTCAGTCTTGTTTGGTTCATATGAGTGAGCACATGTTTATATTCAGTGGTATTGTCTGGTGCACCCCTGTTACTAGAAATAATTCCAATAACACCTTGTTCACCAGGACATACTAATAGAGTCACACTTCAGATAGTTGGATGTAGTTCTGCAATCTCTGAAATGGATGGTAAGGCCTAAGTATGCACTGAGTAAACACTTACACTATATTTCCTGGACAACAGGTCTTCATATAAACTAAATTAAATATCAATATTGCTTATATCTGAAACAATGTAATGCACTGTACTGGGCTGAATAAGTTGGACAGTGACACCTACTGGGCTATGGGCTATTGCCCTGATGCAGAGCCTCCCCCGATCTGAGCTTATTTTGTTCCGTTTTTCCTATGGCCCGTTTTGCATACATTTGTCCCGGGGTTAAAATGTGATGCAGAGCCGCCGTCGGGGGAGCTCCGTTAATGCTCCGTTTCTGTGTCTTCAATCAGGAAGGGTTTTTTCCCCCTCTCGGGGGCATGCTATTTCGTCGTGGCTTCCGTTCCCGTTCACACGGACTATCTGTTTTTGCCTCCTTTTTAATGGGTTTCCAAACGTACCTTCTTGGCATCCGTTTCCGTTTTCACCCCTATTTTGATGTTTTGGACAAGTATACTTACATTTTTCTTCTTCTTCCTTGTCTTTAATGCTTACCTGAAACTCTGTTTCTTCTTCTTCCTTGTCTTTAATGCTTACCTGAATCTCTTTTTCTTCTTCTTCCTTGTCTTTCATGCTTACCTGAATCTCTTTTTCTTCTTCTTCCTTGTCTTTGATGCTTACCTGAATCTCTTTTTCTTCCTTTTCTTCTTCTTCCTATTCCTTGTCCCATATACTTACCTTTTGGGACATATAACTTTATGTTTATGTTGTGAGAACGTACAGTGCCAGGAAAGAGAACACACCACAATATTTTTTGTTATTTTTGTTTTTAATGTTTTTTTTTGTTAAAATGTTTAAAACTTTTTAAAAAATATAAAATTTGTTAGAGCAACCCAGGAGGCTCTTGCTTTCTTTATTGTTGGCCTTTTCTTTGATCTGTGAATGAAAAACAACATCACTTTTGCCTTGTAATTATCTTGGGTTTTTTTGGTGTGCATATTTGTTTTCAATTTTCTTTGGCTAATTTTGTAACTTTATTTTGGGGGGGCATTTTTTATTTTTGGACATGAGTTGCAAATACATTTTTTAGATAGATCATAAACTTACAAGGCTTGTGGCCAACATGGCGTCTGGGGCGCAGTCTCATCCCCTCTTCCCCCATCTGTTGCTGCTGTGAAGCTGTTGTGATCAAAAACACAAGTATATTATTGACTGTTTGTGGCTCATGAATGTCAGATTAGGTTAGGCTTCTATGCATCAAATCACTCACCTTCCGCTGGCAGCTTTTCTGCTTGTCCAGCTTCCTGGACCCCTTGGGATGTGCCTGTGACGTCAGAATCTAAAAAGAACAATAGTACACATGAGTATATGTCTTTCTTGCATGTATCAGGACATATGTAATTTTGAGAGTCTTAGCGGAGTCAGGTTGCTGCTCGGTGTTGCTCGACTCCCTGCCGTGCGATTCCCCCCCTGCATACTGAGGTCAAGAGGTTCCTCATACTCACTGGCAGAGGAGGGGGTGGGCGTTGGCACTGGCGGTGGACCACCTATCCCTTCACCAGATTCATCCAACACTGGGCTCTTCTGCGGGTGGGGCAGAACCGCATATTCCATTCATGCGCTGAAATATAAACACAATCATAAAAACACGCCCAGGCAAGGCCAGTGTGATTATTGCATGTCAAGTATCCCGACTTACCTGGAAACTGTTTTGCGAAGTACCGCCTCACCCGGGGCCTATGCCTCCTCTTTAAATCAGACCAGTGTTGGGCGATCTGGGTGAATGTATAGGTGGTTCCCGAAATGCGGGCTATCGCGTCCACCACCGCCAGCGCCAACGTCCTCTTCTCATAATCGCACGGCAGGAAATCGTAGCGATTCCTCAGCATCATCTGTTTTGAAAAAACACAATGGTACCCCATTAGTCACACAAAAACATGTCCAAGTCTCATGCCCTACCTAAAGTCACTTTCTGCCCCTCATTCCTACTTACATACTTACTTACTTATCTGCATGTAGGCTAGTTTGATGTTGCGCACATGTTTAAAAGTAAGGTGGTCTAGTAGTTTACTTTAACAAGTCAGTTGATCCTCATTAATCTTGCCCTGCCATAGCTATTTTTTTAAAGCGGCTTGTGCGCGCACATAAACGCACGCTCGCCTACTCACATCCATGATAAGGTCGTCCTGCTCCGCAGTGTAAATTGCTGGCGACATTTTTTTTGGGGTTCCGGGTATGGCTATGACGTTCCCCCCGCGGTGACGTGCGTGCGTGCGCGCACGCAGGCACACACGCTGGTGAACATGCCCATACGGTAAAAATATTTAAAGGTCAATGCACTCAGCTCTGTGTTGGATACCATATCACTATGGCCAGACCAAAAGGGAGCCGTAAGACCCACAAAAGCCCAGAGGCACATACTAGCCGCTCAGATCCAGCACACAAAAAACATCACAAGAACAGCCACAAGAGCCAGGATGGACATGCACCTAATAAAAGGGTGGATAAGCCACACACACAGGTAGCTCACCCAAAACGCAGGAGCAAGGAGCCCTTGCCACATTCGCCAGCACCTGCTAAATCAGCCAGGCCTCACAAGGGACTCAAATCTGTTAAAAGCCTGCAGCCTGCACCTCCTCCACACACAAAGCATGCCCAAAAAACAAGACACACCAGCAAGGGGAAGCGTAGGTCCAAAACCTCCACCCCACCCAGGCCACCCACCCCTCCTCCGCAACACTCTGTGTCACAAAGTACCACAACCACAGATTCACTAACAGGTGAAAGTTCCACAGGCACCCAGCCATTAACACAGAGCAGCACCCACACTCCATCACACTCACCCATAAGCCCAAGAACCCAACACGAATCCCCAGACAGCCAGCCAACTATTTCATCTGATGCAGGGGACACCACACACCCATGTGGCCATCAGCTACGCCATGGCTCACTTACAGCCCGTTTTTGTGATGCCCAAAGCATGGCTGTAGCCACTGGTGTCTGTGAGCACTATGATGCCCTATTTGGCATTCATATTTAAAAAGCACCACAAAGCAGGCAAAGCAGGAGATCTGGGCTAATATTTGCATCTAAGTTAATAGTGTTGGCTCTGTCAGGAGAGATCTGCAGCAAATTAAGTGCAAATTTGGTGATCTCAAATATTATGGGAAAAAAAAAATGGACATGCGCCGCCAGCAGAGGTAAAGTCCATTTAGAGTGTAAATGCATGTCTAGCCTGCTTTGTAACAGGATGTAACACTTAATAGGTGTGATTTAATCTACCCCAGCCAGCAGACAGGGGATGGTCTCCCGACTAAAATCACACTAACCCCAGCAGAAGAACATGTCTACAAATATATTCACCCTGCAACCCTTCAGGGCCTGCCAGAAGGCCTAGACACAGACAGGAATGTCAGGTCGAAAGGTGAGTTTGTTTTTACAGAGGGACTTATCAATGTGCACCCAAAAACTTGGGTAACCGTTAATACACACTGTGTTTGTTGTTAAAAATGACATTTCATTCTCTCTTCCAAGAACAAACTCAAAACACGTCACAAGGCCAAGCAACCTCTGGCTTATAACAGAGGCCTATGCAACACCAGGTTTCTTCCCACACAAACCAAATTGAGTGTTTGGATGAGGTAAGTCAATGGTCCACTGTGTAGACTTTGGAAATTGCACTTGCATCCATTAGTGGGAAAAGAGTGAACTCAATAAATGCTACATTTCTTTACAGAACATACCAAGTCCCCCAATTATTGAAGACATTCGAGATTTGGAGGAGGACACCAATCAGATGCCACAATTGCCTACACAACCAGTGTGTGAACATCAGAACCAACAGGCACAGCAACTTCATCACCTGGTGTCCACTACCACAACCTCTGTGCCAACAACCTCATCTGCCGTCCGCACCACACACTAGGTGGCAACCCAACCACCAGCACCAACTCAATCTGGTGCAGAACCACCCACCCGTGCCAGTGCAAGAACACAGCCAAGGCGACATATAAGCCAGAGGAGACAGCTTCAGATTATGGAGGAAGCGTGGCACCAGGAGAATATAGCATTTTCACAAACCACACAACAATATAATGACATGGTGTGCACCCAAATAACATTGATGAATAACCAATTAGAGGTTTTAAACTCAAATGTGTCTGGCCTACTGGCAGAAACAAGAAGCCTAAACAGGCATATGGGTGAAATGGTCCAACAATGGCAGCACATTAACCAAAGCCTGGCACATATTGCTGCACACATTCACCCGCCCCAACCATCAGCTGCAACATCAGACTATACCTACCACTAAATGGCTGTGTTAATGTAAATGACCCCACGTTTCAGTTTAAAAAAAATCCAAAAAAAGGATTTCAAAAAAATTTTTGTTAATTCACAAATAAATTTAACAGAAAAACTTGAAAGGCGTGTGTTTTATGCAAAAACATTGTCCACTAGTTAAGCACGTATTGCCTGTGCTGTGCCACTTGGTGATCCGGAGTATGGAGGGGTTTGATCTTCAGAAATCTCTAAAGTGTCCTCAGGCAGGTCAGTGTATCTGGATATCGGGCTCGAATGGCAAGGTTGTGCAGGACACCACAAGCCATAATGATTTTGATGTCCTTGGCAGGCTGATACTGTAGTGCACCCCCAGTCTGATCCAGACATCGGAAGCGCATCTTGAGCAAGCCAAAGGCCATGGTAGCAAAGGATAGCCAGAATCACCTGCAAAAAAACAAACCAAAAATAAGCACTAACAATAACACAAACACACATGACAAATGTGGCTATTGCAAACATATGTAGTGTCTGGCACCCTAACTAGTCAACACATAACTATAAGGCCATCCAAAAACGTTCTGGTTATATCCTCCAGCGGCGCTGCTCTCAGCGCGCCCGCCGGGGGAAAGTTAATTAAAGGGCCAGGTGGGGTGGTGGGAGTGCCCTGCAGGGACAGGGCCAATGAGCCCTAAGGGATGTGAGGGCTTTGCCCTCCTCAGGTGTCCAATCTGTGTCAGGATCATAGTATGCACCAATCATTACACCTTCCCCTTGGTGTCTATAAAGGTGTTTCCCCCTCACTTGTTTGTTGCCTGTGATAACGCTCAGAACCTTGTGTACTGTTCCTGTGAAGTTTAGCCTGTTGCCGACTCGATTGTACAGACCATTCTCGATCCTGAATCCTTGTTGCCGACCTCTGCCTGTATTGACGCCTCTTGATCCTGAACCCTTGTTGCTGACCTTGCCTGTACTGACGCCATCAGATCCTGAACCCCTGTTGCCAACCTCAGCCTGTACCCAGACTACGTCTTGCCTGATCCTTGGTGCCTCTACCATCTCTGCCTTCCTGTTATCGACCTATTGCCTGTCTCTGGACTTTCGTTACTCACGCTCCAGTCATTGGTTCTCCAGATCTCTCCATATAAGCTAGCATCCTTTGAGCCAATAAGTCCTGGGGGCAACCGATCCCGGGTAGGCGTACTTGCGTCTCGGCAAGCGGGGGCTCCTATAGGTGAAGTTGGCTGTGGAGATTGGGGGTTGCGAGCTCATAAGAGGTCTGGAGTTACCCCCTAGCGTGACATTATCACAGGCCCACAAGATGGATGACCTGGTACAGCAGGTGCAAGCTATGGCCACAGCGATCAACCAACTCGCTCAAAGGGTGGCCACTCAGGAGTCTCGCCAGGTTCCAGCCACCTCTGTATCACCTCATATCACTGAACCCAAGATTCCACTGCCTGAAAAATTTTTGGGAGAGCGAGCAAAATTTTCCAATTTCAAGAATGCCTGTGAACTATATTTCAAGCTGAGACCTATCTCCTCTGGCACTGAGACCCAACGAGTAGGCCTAGTCATTTCTCTGCTTCAAGGAGACCCGCAGTCCTGGGCCTTTAGTTTGCCGAGTCATGATATTGCCTTACAATCAGTAACTGCATTCTTCAACGCTATGGGCGTTCTATACGCCGATCCTGATTTACAGTCTACAGCAGAGAATAGGCTTCGGGCCTTAAAACAAGGGCGGAATTCTGCTGAAGATTACAGTGTTGAATTCCGCCGCTGGGCTATCGAAGCTAGGTGGAACGCTCCCTCTCTGTGTAGTCAGTTCAGGGTGGGGCTGTCGGAAAGCATCAAGGATGCCTTAGTCAATTTTCCTCCGCCAGCGGACCTAGATCAATTAATGCAGGTCTCCATTAAAATAGACCGACATCTTAGAGAAAGGGCCAGGGAGAGAGTCAGGGCTCCCACGTCCTTCAGACCAGTCCAAAGTCATAGATCCCCGGTTCCCCGTGGAGAAAATACCTCATCATCTTCCCAGGAAGAGCCTATGCAATTAGGGAGAACCCACTTATCCCAAGAAGAGAAGCAGCGTAGGCGATCCGAGGGGTTATGCCTTTATTGCGGGAATTCTGGACATTTTGCAGGGTCCTGTCCCAACAAGGGGAAACCGGCGGAAAACTTCCGCACCCAGACCAGGTAGAGAGTACTGATCTGGGTGAGTCAGTTTGTTACTCTCGCCAGAATAAGATGCTTGTACCTATCGATTTGTCTTGGGGGTCCTCTAAGCAGACAGTTTCCGCCTTTATAGACAGTGGTGCGGCTGGAAACTTTTTGGACAGGAGCATGATCTCCACCTTAGGGATCCTTGTAGTTCCTCTTGAAAGATCCCTACAAGTTTTAGCTATCAATGGGAAGGCAATCCAGGGAGGTCCTATAAATACCAAGACCCCACCTTTTAGACTAATTGTCGGCTCTTCCCACTCTGAATTCTTAGAATTCTTTATTTTTGATTGTCCGGAAGCTCAGGTGGTTTTGGGATACCCCTGGTTGCAACTCCATAACCCGGTATTAGTTTGGCGGGCTGGGGAGTTGGTCAAGTGGAGTGACCATTGTAAAGGTCACTGTTTTAATACAGGCCTCAGAAGCGTTCAAGTCTTACCACAGGAATTACCTCAGCCATATGCTGATTGGATCGATGTATTCTCTGAACGCTCTGCTGATACTCTTCTTCCACATCGGTCCTATGACTGCCCCATTGACTTGCTGCCTGGCACTATTCCCCCGAGGGGAAAGATCTATAACCTTACCCTGCCTGAGGAGCAAACAATGAGGGAGTATATTACTGAAAATCTTAGGAAAGGATTTATCCGTCCCTCTACCTCGCCTGCTGGGGCCGGGTTCTTTTTTGTAGAGAAAAAAGATGGTGGCTTGAGACCGTGCATAGATTATCGAGCCTTAAATAAGATCACCGTAAAAAAAACGATACCCCTTACCCTTGATTGGGGATCTGTTCAATCAAGTCACAGGAGCTCGAATTTTCTCCAAATTGGATTTGAGAGGAGCTTACAATCTGATTCGCATCCGACAGGGGGACGAGTGGAAAACTGCATTTAATGTGAAGGATGGGCACTATGAGTACCTGGTCATGCCCTTCGGTCTTTGTAATGCGCCAGCCGTTTTACAAGATTTTGTTAATGATATATTCAGGGAATATCTCGGTAGATTTGTAGTCATCTACTTCTAATTATTTACCGGAGCACAGGCACCATGTTAAGTTGGTGCTACAAAAATTAAGAGAGAACAACTTATTTGCTAAACTGTCTAAGTGTGTGTTTGAAGTCACTACAGTTCCCTTCCTAGGGTATGTTATTACCAACCAGGGTTTGGAGATGGACGCGGGGAAGGTTTCAGCAGTTCAGGATTGGGTCCAACCCAAAACTTTAAAGGAATTGCAACTTTTCTAGGTTTTGCAAATTTTTATCGGCGTTTCATAAAAGGGTTTTCCCATGTTGTTGCACCCCTTACCAACCTTACCCACAAGGGGGCTTTTACTGCTAACTGGTCCCCCTCTGCCTGTGAGGCCTTTATAACCTTGAAACGGGCCTTTACTTCGGCACCTCTGTTAATTCATCCAGATATTCATAAGGCCTTCGTTATAGAAGTAGATGCTTCGGAGCTGGGGGTGGGTGCAATTTTGTCACAATATTCTGGTAACCCTGAGTGTCTCCATCCATGCGCTTATTTTTCGCGTAAATTCAGTACCGCGGAACAAAATTATGATGTTGGCAATAGGGAACTATTAGCTATTAAACTGGCATTTGATGAATGGCGACACTGGTTGGAGGGTTCATTACATCCTATAACTGTGTATACCGATCATAAAAATCTCGAATACATAGGTTCTCGTCAGGCACGTTGGGCATTATTCTTCTCGCGCTTTAATTTTATTATTACTTTCAAGCCGGGTGTAAAAAATACTAAAGCTGATGCTCTATCTCGCATGTTCGGTGAATGTAAGGATCGGGGTGATTCTGGTGAACCAATTGTACCTACGGGTTGTGTGGTCGGGGCGTTACTTCCTGATCTCTCCAATACCTTGGCGCCATTTCAAGATGAATCTCCTAGTGATGTACCCTTGGGGTGCCAGTTTGTTCCGCCGCACCTGCGTTCAGATGTAATTCGCGAATTTCACGATGCCAAAACTGCTGGTCATTTGGGTAACCGTAAGACGTTTATGCTGGCCCGTCGTCATGTATGGTGGCCTATCATGAGACGCGATGTTACTGCCTTTATCGACGCTTGTACTATTTGTGCTCGAAGTAAAGGAGTTCACAAGGCTCCTAGTGGCGGTTTGGTTCCTCTTGAAATCCCTGCTAAACCATGGACCCATATTTCTATGGATTTTATTGTAGATTTGCCTCTCTCACATGGTAATACTGTAATTTAGGTGGTCTTAGATCGTTTCAGTAAGATGGCACATTTCGTTCCTTTGGCCAAACTTCCTTCTGCAACTAAGCTTTCGCGGCTGTTTACGTCGCATATTTTTCGTATTCATGGTATTCCGTCCAATATAGTCTTTGATCGGGGTGTTCAATTTACTTCCTGTTTTTGGAAACACTTCTGTTCGCGGTTGGGAATACAGATCTCTCTTTCTTCTGCCTACCATCCCCAGACTAATGGGCCGACGGAAAGAACTAATCAAACTTTGGAACAATACTTAAGGTGTTATGTTTCTGATGCCCAAGAACAATGGGCGGAATTTATTGATTTCGCAGAATTTGCTTACAATAACGCGCCTAGTGAGAGTACCAAGGTATCTCCTTTTTATTGTAACTTAGGGAAAAATCCTAGAGCTTCTTCCCTTTCAGGGTCACCTTCCAATCTGCCGGCGTTGGAGGAGTGGCTTCAAGAACGGAAGAATATCTGGACATATGTTCAGGAGATTCTTAAGACCACTGGTTTGAGGTATAAGAAATTTGCCAACCGTCGCAGATCACAGGAACCTACTCTTCGAGTAGGCGATCTAGTTTGGGTCATAGCGGGGCTTGTCCCGAAGGAACCCCAGGCCCATTATCCCCAGAAGTCTCCATATGGTGATTAGAATTGCACAACAGGCCAGTAATGGTTAACGCTAATAGTAGCTACCCGGGATGCCCCAGTGACCCACTAGGGAAGTGGGAGTTGCGAGGGGAGAAGGCCGGGAGAAACCACAGAGCTGAAGTTTTAACCCGCCTGAAAGACATAAAACACATTCCCATCAGCATATAAGATAATTAAGATAAATAAGATAACAAAGAGACTACCCCGCAGGTACAGACCGCAGACAGCCAACAGCACACGCAGCGCAGCAGCAGGGAATAAATGGCGCCCGCAGAGACCTAGAGGGGTGGGGCGTGGAGACGTGATGCAAAAGGCGTCATCCACAGAGCCCGCCCCTGAAGAGTGCGAATCGCGCCCCATGTGATGCGGCCGGCCAATCGAGTCAATGTCGCCGCCGCCCGCGGTACAAGCGCGAGGCAGCGGCGTACACGGTGAACAAAGTAAAAAGCACAAAGCTAAAACATGCACATCAGTCTGAGGGACCACTGCCCACCCTTCCCAGAGATCTCCCAGAGAAAGAGTGAGGCAGGGAAAAGGAGGCACACAAAGTAACCGCAGAGACCTTAAGAGGGAAGAGGGGGGAGGGCAAGATGAAGGGAACACCAAGGGGAGAAGGGTCAAGGCACAGGAGCCTGGCAACCCATAGTGCAGGGGGGCATCCCAAAGGCTCATCATCAGCCTGAACCGCCTACCCTGTCAGAGCAGGGACTGGTGCTACTAACCTACCTTCACCCGAACCTGAGTCAGCCGAAGCTGGGAGGCAGTGGAATTTATAGGAACGGGTGGGAATAGTCTTGCAGGGCCGCAGGCAGATAAGCCCCGCTCACCTGCGCCACATAGAGAGCTATCTTCTTCTCAGCGCAGGACTGCAGAAAGAACTTAGGGAATTTGTGGGAGGTCCCTGACTTATATAGGGCCGGGAGGAGCCACAAGCTGTTTCTGCAGTCCAGCGCCATCTTGTGGATGTATAACCCATGTGTAAGGAATCTTCTGGAACAGGACGTGCTGTATACTTGGGATATATATCAATTTTAGATGCTGGGGAATAATTTTTTAAGGGTTTGGGCTTTTCATTAAATCACGCTGTAGTTCCACTTTAAGTAGGAAGTCACGTGTGCTGACAACACAGGTGCTGGAATCTATAAATTGGAAGTCTCAAACTCAAAATTGCTGCTGGTAGATCTTTCAAGGACCCTGTGCTGCCATGTATTGGTTACAGTTTTGGTTACAGTTGCCAAGAAACCTGTGACCCGTTGACCAGCTATCTGGTGTTTTGCTTAGGCACAAATATGGCAGATTTTACAGCAAAACGTGTAAAATCTTTGTCTAGTGTCTTCAAAATCACAGTAAATCAAAGAACGTTGCACTTAAATTAGTTAGGTATACCTTTACTAGACAAACAATAAAGATTTTCTCTTCTAGAAAAACTAGGCCTTAACACGGTGCAAAAGGTAAAGCTTTAATGGTCAGTCTCAATCAACAGGTACCAGCCACGGCCATAGCTTCATTTGCATGTCAATACATGCTCAGTCCTTATTCATACAATGGAGGGTCATGCTAAAGATTTGGTGAAGAAGGTTCAACTTCAAGTGCAAGTGTTCAAGGCTGCACCTTGGAGAGCTTTTTTTTAATATTAACACACATAAATGCAATAAAAATATATTTGTACAATTTGTAGTGCGTGTAAAAGCCACATTTCTTCTGGTTACAACAGTAACACATATGTATTGCTAGACACCATCTCCTGCCCAGTAGACTCCACCAAACTGAAATAGGGCTTTATGAGATTTAAGATAAAATACTACTGCTATGCGCACCTTGCAGTTTTTCAAGAAAAAAAAACCCTTACATTTGAATTACCCTCCCCCCCCCCACACACACACAAATTATATATTCTCTGAAAGTGCACACCTCAAGCTTTCTAGGTGTACCAGGCTTGTTGACATGGGCGCAGTTTTCTGGAAGTAATCTGGAATAATTCTTTGGTTGCACATGGTTTTCCCAATAATATCAATATGCATACAAGAAAAAACAAGCTAAATATGAAAGTGCAGGGTCCCCAGAATAGAACAATACCCAACATACATAGCTACTTTTAACTGAAAGCCTACTTGAGAGATTGTCACCCTCTGTTGACAGGTACTTTTTTACCATTTTGCACTGTTTACCTGTGATTTTTGCAGGAATTTCTAGGAAGATTAGAATTTCTTTTTTTTTTCGACAGAGTTTAGGCTTTCACATGAAATGTCTTGTTTGTACTTTTTACAGGGCTTTTTTAAAAAAAAAATTTAGTTAAAAAAAGAAAAAAACATTTATTTTATATAAGAAAACCATATTGCCTGTGAAAGCCCCATTTCTCCCAATTACAACGGTACCACATATGTATCGGTAGCCCAGCCCAGGAGACCCCCAAACTGAAAAAAAAGCACTTTAAAACATTTACAAATAAAATGCAACTACAATCCACACTATAAAAGGTAACATTTTTTAAAAATAGCATTTGGTCCCCCAAGGGCCAGCCTCAGTGGTCTACAAGCTCGCATATCTGTCCTGGCCCCTGTGCTCTTCTGCCAACCCCCCCCCCCCGGGTTTCGAGGGAGGCAGGTAAAAGGGGGGGCTGGTGGCTAATGACAAGTAACCCGCTAGCCTCAAGTGACTTGACAGACTCCGAAGCCTTGTGAACTGGTATAGGGGTCCCATGGTATAGGGGACTCATGGATCCCTTACCGATTCACAAAAGGGATAACTAACAAAACACCACAGAGTTTAATCCTGTGTCCCGTGGTGGTCCAATGACAGGTGTCAGATGCCGATGATGATCAGTGCAGGGCAGTGGGGGGGGGGGGGCAGTGGATCAGAGTCCCCCTGCCCTCTCACCATTGTGCACCGGTACCACCAGCATGTGACAGGATGGCGAGCCAGGCCGGAAACTACGAGGAGCAGAATAACCTCATCCCACCTCTACCAAAAGAAGGCGGGCAGGAGCAGATGGTCATTGCCATCGAAAACGGAGGTCGGGCCCTAGTCCAGACCCTTTCCTAAAGGCCAAGGTGCCCCAGGGGGGAGATCAAAGGCACCCCGGGTGCAGACGAGACACAGCACAAGGGATTGCGGATGCAAGCTTGTAAATGTCATTTCTTTTATTTTTGTTTTCTTAAAGCGATGGGGGGCGTTTCCAGGCAATCTCCTGAAGCCGGTAGAGCCCCAAGGGAGGGGATCGGATGCTCCTCGGGTGAAGAGAAGACCTGCCTAGATCAAACAAGGGATCAGGTGAGTTTTTAAAGTAGCCCAAAACCCAGGATTTTGACTATCCTGGGTTTTGGTCTTTTCTCCCGGGGCACCCCAATCGAGGGTGTCCCACTGCGTGAAACCCCCATCTCCGAAGGTAACTCACTTTTCTCAGTCCTATGGTGCATCCACGGCCAGTCGTCCAATCAGAGCGCTTGGAACCTTTGTCTAAGGCCAGCGTCTCCAAACCTGCTGGTGGCCGCATCCCTTAAACAGGGAGCGTGGCAGTGCCGACCATTCACAAATGCATGGTGTGCGCACTCGCCCTGCTAGAGGGATAGTGGGGATGCGCCCTCCCAGCACGTTCAGAGATGCTGGCCTTAGACGAAGGCTTAGACAATGTGACATTGGCAGGTGGCAATTCACACCCAAACGTGCAGCCAGTTTTAATTTGCTTCATTTAATCTTTAGAATGAACCCCAATGTATAAAAAAAGAACCCCTCAGAAAAGCATCATGGTCTGGTCTGCTGGTGCTAGCAGGGTTTTATGTTTGTTGGATTTTTTTTTAATTTTAAATAAAGCACCTATCTCACAAATCAGCTTTGTATCTGTTATTTTCTATTAAAAAATAAGACTGTATTCTGCTTTATTGCTTTATGTCACAGCTTTGTAAATGGGAATGAAATTCTTGGACTATTACATGCATCCTGACTCCTCCTGGCTTTGGCACCTACATGCCCCAGGTAACATGGCCTTGGAGAAATGTGATGGCTCTGTTCCAGATCATCAGAGGGAGACGCCAGGGGCATGTGCAGCTCAAGCTGGAAAGGATTAGTGTGACACAAGCTAGATAAACAATTTCTATGAACCACGTGATTTATCAGCAACAGAAACTCAAACAAGAAACGAAACTTTAAGAAATGCTAATGCCAGGAAGCGACACATAGTGGGAGGTGTTTTAACGACGCTCATGCTGAAAGTCATATTTATGACAGGCAAAATATCTAGCACCTCTAATAGCGTCAGACACTGTTCCACTTATCAATAGTGCCCGGTGACATCGCATGGCAGGCGCTGTCTGTCCTGTAGCGTCACATACTATCAGACGCTCAGTGGCGTTCTCCCATACACTTCTATTGATTTTTATAGTGATGTTATCTGTACAACTTCTGCATTGTGTTTTTTCATTTTGTTAATGAATCAACTGACAAGGTATCCTTGGGCTGCCTGGGAACTGCTATGGGTGGCATAGGGTCCACATCCAGGGGGTCCATTTTTTTATTTTTAAGGGATACCTTAAAAATCTCCCCCAAAAATGATGTGGGGTCCCAGCAAAATCTAGCACGGGGACCAGCTGTGCAGGGCTTGTAGAACAGGGTGCAAAGGCCAGCCTCAGTTGTGCCCCCCCCACCCTGAAGAGCCCGGGGGCTCTGCATGGCCCCGGGCTCTGGGGAGGCAGGTAATGGGGGGCTGGGGGTTAATGGCAGGTCACCCAATAGCTGCAGGTGACTTCCCAGATCCCAAGCAGACGGTCATCACCATCGAAATCAGAGGTCGGGCTCTAGTCCAGGCCCTCTCCTGAAGACCGAGGTGCCCCAGGGGGAGATGCAAAGGAGACCAGTCAGGAGGGATCAAGTAAATGTTATCTTATTCTAAGTATAGAGTACAGTATACAGTACGTCCTGCTCCAAACATAATACTTACACTTGGGATTATCCTCCGCCAGATGGCGCTGCACTGCAGACATGAAAAAAACAGGCTCCTCCCGGCCCCTCAAATACCCGGGACCTCCCACAAATCCCCAGATTTCTCTGCAGTGACGACTGCGAAGACATGAAGTATCACTCTCTCGCAGGTGAGCGGGGCTATTAAAGCCTGCGTCCCTGTTGGACTATTCCCACCCGTCCTCTTGTGATGTGCCTCCCAGCCTGGGCTGCGCTGGTCGGGTGAAGGTAGGCAGCACCATGCATGCTTATGGAGCCATGCTCCGCTGCGGTCCCCCACCAAAGGGTAGGCGATTTAGGCTGATGGTGAGCCTCTATGGGATGCCCCTCCCGCATTATTGTGCATGCCCTATGTAACGGTGGACCCTGTACAAAGGGTCGCCATCCTCCCTCGTTTCCCCCGTAGCTGGGGGAAAAGAAAGGGGGGGGGGTGTGGCGGTCTCAGTGTACTGTGATTACACTCTTATGGCCTTAGTATTGCCCTTGATTTGTAACCGGGTGTCAGAGCAGCGCTATTTGCTTTCAATTGTGTATCGGCCGCCGCCGCACGAGTTTCGTTCCTTTATTGGATGTGCTGCGCCGGGCAGCGGCGGCGTCCCAGGCGCTGCGGTGTCTCCGTTGGCAAATCATTTCTAAGTGTGTCATATTCGTTTGGCAAATTGACTGCTGCCTTAGAGCTTCGCGCTCTTCGGGGACGCGGGGACATGGCTTGACGCGCTCCGCGTCACGGCCCGCTCTGGTCCACCCTTCGAGGTTCGCTTGGCGCTCCTCCCTTGGTCTGTAAGTGCCCTCGCGGGCGATTTTTCATGATTCCTTGTTGTTGCGCATGGCTCTGACACCCTTTATTCCCATTATGTCTTTCAGACGGTTGAATCCGGTGGCCTCTCCCGGCCTGGCGTAGTTCCCAGTTGGGCCTAGTATAATTACTCCCACTTCCCCGCGGGTTATTGGGGCATCCAGGGTAGCTTACAGCGTCAATCTCTACTGGCGTATTGTGCCTATTAATCACCATATGGAGGCATCTCAGGATATTGTGACTGGGGTTCCTTCGGGACAAGCCCGGCTGTGTGTAGCTTGTGGGGTCTCACCTATCAGCGCTGACAATGCACGGGTCTGTGTTCCTTGTGCACAGCAGGCGCTATCGGTACTTCCCACCTCTTCTGTGGCTGGGCCTGCGCCTCGCCTCGCTTCATCTACTCCCCCAAGCCTGAGTCGAACCCCCAATACAAGCGGGGATTCTCATCCTGATATGGCTACTAGACTGGCCAGTGTTGAAAAATTGCTTGCTAATACATTAGCGCGTAAGGCCACCGCAAAGAAGCAGCATTTAACCCCTGACTCTGCTCTTTTCCCTACGGAACCTGATGAGTTTTTGCATCTATATGGCCATACCCCCTCGGATGAAGGGGAGCTGTTCTCTGACTCAGGGTCATCTGACGAGAGGTCAAGGGGTCATGACGATTCTGGTTCTGATCACTGGACCCCGGATGTTACTGACAAACTGCTGGTCCAGATTTTTGAGGTCTTGTCCATATCTCCCCCTGTTGCGGCTCCAAGGCAAAGGGGTGAGCTATTTCATACTGCTAAGGCTCGTTTGGAATTTCCTGAGCAAACCCATTTCAATAGCCTCGTGCTTAAGGAGTGGGAACATCCCAGTAGACTTCCAGGGATTCCTAAGAGTTTGGACAGGAAGTATCCCTTTCCTGCTGATATGGTCAAGTGCTGGTCATCGCCCCCCCGAGGTCGATTCTCCTATTCTAGGGCTGTCTAACACCTCTATTATGCACTCCCCTGACACTACTACGCTGCGGGATTCTGAGGACCGGCGTATTGACCAATTGGCATGCCATGCCTTTGCATTTGGGGGGGCGTCTCTGCGGCCGGTTTGCGCTTTGGCCATTACTGCTGTGGCGCTCAGGGCCATGGTCAGGAATGCACTTGATGGCCCAGATGAGTTGCCACCTGATACTATTAATGCACTGTCTAACTGTGATATGTTTGTGAACTTTATCCTGTCTGCATCGGATGATGCTATTAGGATGTGTGCCAGATCTTCCGCCTTGGCGGTAGCTATATGCCGTGCGGTATGGTTGCGCCTGTGGGCTGCTGACAATGCTGCTAAGAAAGCCCTTACTGGGCTTCCGTTTAAGGGGCTACGCCTGTTCGGGGACCGTCTAGACCTCTTTGCTAAAGGTGGTAAGTTACCCCAGCGCAGGCGGCAGTCTCGTCCCTTTCGGGGCCAGGGCTCCCTTTCAATGCCCTACCGAGGGGCTAAACAGGGGAAAGGGGTGTCCTTCGCTGGGTCTCGTGCCGATTCCTGGCACAGGAACAGAGGACGCCGTCCTGGTTCCTCTTGGGGGTCCAAGCCCAAAGCCCCTACCAAGACCCCTCAGGCATGATGGGGCGCCCTCGCCCGCCAGGGTGGGGGGACGACTGCAGCACTTCGAGCATGTCTGGAGGCACCACGTCTCAGACCGGTGGATTCAGGAGATTGTGTCCTCTGGCTACAACATAGAGTTTGCTGTGCGGCAACCCCACCAGATTCATTGGGTCCCGGATCCCTTAGGACCCTGCTTCAGCTCAGGTCTTGATGCTGGCCGTGCAAGGTCTCCTGGATCTAGGGGTCATTTGCAAGGTCCCCTTAAGAGACAGGGGCAAGGGGTTCTATTCAAACCTTTTCACAGTACCCAAGAAGGATGGGTCAGTCAGGCCCATTCTGGATTTAAAAATCCTCAACAAATTTGTCAAGAACAGGCATTTTCGTATGGAAACTCTGCGCTCGGCCATTGGCTCTCTGCGCCCAGGGGACTTTATGAAGTCCGTAGACATCAAAGATGCTTACCTTCACGTCCCGGTGTTTCCAGGACACCAAAGGTTTCTCATATTTGCGCTTAAAGATCAGCATTACCAATTTGTGGCCTTGCCATTTGGCCCCACTTCGGCTCCCAGAGTGTTCACCAAGGTGATGGCGGGGGTGATGTCCCTGATAAGGTCAAGGGGTATACGCGTGTTACCTTACCTGGACGATATACTCATCACCTCTCGGTCTCTGCAGCAGGCAGAGTTGGACACTCAGCTGGTGGTGTCCCTGTGTCCCTGTGTCACCGCTGGGGCCTACCGGATGTGGATCTGTTTGCATCCCGTCAAAATCACAAGCTCCCGACCTTTGTCTCCCTGTCTCAGAATCCTCTGGCCTTGGCCATGGATGCCCTGTCCATGTCATGGAAGGAGTTTCGGCTCCTGTATGTCTTTCTGCCATTCGCCCTCCTGCGCAGGGTTCTGCGCAAGATTACTCTGGAAGGGGTACCTGTGATTCTAGTGGCCCCCAGGTGGCCAAGAAGAGTGTGGTTCGCAGACGTGGTACAAATGGCAGTAGACCAGTACGCCCTCCCAAGGGCACCAGATCTGCTCACTCAAGGCTCCTTACGCCATCCCAATTTACAAACCTTGGCTTTGATGGCCTGGCTGCTGAAACCTCCATCTTGATGAAGAGAGGCTTGTCTACCTCGGTGGTAGGTACCATGGTGCAGGCTAGGAAGAAAACTTCTTCTGCCATCTATTATAGAGTATGGCATACCTAGATTGATTGGTGTGAGTCTAGGTCTCTTCCCTGTAGGGAGTTTTCAGTCCCTAGGGTCCTGGAGTTTTTACAGCATGGTTTGGAGTTAGGTCTAAAACTCAGTACTCTGAAGGGTCAGGTTTCTGCCCTGTCCGCCTTCTTTCAGAAGTCTTTTGCTCAGCATCACTTGGTTAAGACCTTCTTTCAGGGGGTCACTCATGTGCGTCCCCCGCGTAAACCTGTGGTCCCCGTTTGGGATTTAAACTTGGTTTTGTCTGCCTTGCAGGGTGCTCCCTTTGAGCCTATTCATGATGCTGCTCTGGCGGTTCTTACTCTCAAGGTTGTCTTTTTGGTGGCTATTACTTCGGTCAGGCGTGTGTCTGAGCTGGCGGCTCTGTCTATTCAGCCTCTGTACTATGAAAGACACCAGGACGGGGGGGCGTGGCTTGACATGGCCGGGTAGAGTCGCACGGAGACGGAGCTCCGCACCAGACATCTGATTTGAGGAGGCAAGAGAGCTCAGACCCACCTGTAGCCCACATGCCCAGGAAGGGGAAGCAGCGGGGACCGAGCGGACGAGGTAGACCGGGCACCATTCCAGCCCTGTTCCAGCCCGGAGGCTCTGGATCTCGAGGGACGGCCGCTGAGAAGATGGCGGCGATGGCGGGAGAGGAGCGCGCACGTGGGTGCGAGATCGCGATGCGGCAGGGGACCGCCGCCTCCAGCGTTCTAGCCCCGGCTGGGGCTTCCCCGGACCTGCGGGAGGAAGAAGTGGGGGCTCAGCGCTCAGCTCAGAGTGATCCGGGCTGGGAGTGCCACAGCGTCGGAGGCCGCATGCTGACAGTGTCAGCTGAAGTACATGGCGGGGCGGACTGGCCAGACGGAACGACCGGCGGGTGTAAGGTTGGTCACTCGCCCCAAATCTCCCCCCCCCCCGCTTACCCAGCCTGATGCCATCCCCCATGAAGGGAAACGCGCTCCTGAGGGAGAGGGAGGTGCCGCCTCGCCCAATGTCACCAGGGCCCCTGCCCTGAGGGCCACCGGGCCCAGCTCGACAGCCCCATCACCGGGTCAGTTTAGCCCCGACTCCCCACCAAGAGGCCTCTTGCTGGGCATCCCGACCCCACAGACACGGGTGCCCACCTCCCCACATGCTAGTGAACTGCAGCCTGCTCCCAGCTACTTATCGGGTTCACCATCCCCCCCCTTGAGCCCGCAGTCGCCGTGGCAAACACTCGCGGGGCCCCCACATGCTCCACATGCCGGATATCCGCAGCCCCTGGGGAGTGACCCCGCCGCAAACCACCTGTGGGATGAAATGCCGCCGCTGTCACCAGGGAGCTCCCACACGGGACGCGGGAAGATGACCACTCCGCTGCAGATGGGTTCAGCCACCCGGGAGGAGAGGCTTTATGAGGCCGCAGCTTTTAGCCCACCACAACCACTATCTTGTTGCCCGGGGGCACCTCCTTCACAGGGCACTCTTTCCCCACTGCCGCTTGCTCAGCTCTCCCAATCTATTGCGGAGGCGGTGAAGGTCAATATCGCTGAGGCCCTGCGTGGACTTCCAACGTGTGGTGATTTTGACGGATACGTGTCCAGGATGGAGGGCACCATCAAGAGAGAGCTGGCTGCACTTCAGGGTTCAGTTGCGGAGGTCACGGAGAGGATGGATGGGGCGGAGGCCTCACACAGAGCCCTAGAGCAGCGTGTGGCGGTCCTAGAACAACAACAGGATCGCAACAAACGTCTCCTGTCAGATATCTTCCTGGCGCATGACGACGCGGAGAACAGGAGCCGCAGAAATAATTTGCGTCTTCGGGGAGTACCTGAGTCAGTGGAGCCCCGAGACCTGCTGGAGACGGTTACTACCATTTTCAACGAGCTTCTGAACCTTCCCGACTCCAATCGCATAGAGATGGACCGGGTTCACAGGACGCTGGGTCCTCGGCCGCAAGACCCGAACCGTCCTCGGGACATTATTTGCCGCATCCATTTTTTCAAGATAAAAGAGGAGATCCTACGCCGCGCGTGGGACAAGGGCCCAGTTGCATTCAAGGGCGCACAGGTGATCATTTTGCAAGACCTCTCGCGGAGAACTCTCCAGATGAGAAAGCTTCTGAGACCGTTACTGGAGGCTGTCCAAAGGCGGGGGGCTTCCTACAGATGGGGTCACCCTTTCCAGCTGCTGGTGCGCAGGGGAGAAGATTTGTTTGTTCTCAAGAGACCCAGCCAGCTACCGGACCTATTTCATTTTCTGGAGGTGGAGAGTGTGGACGTTCCAGACTGGACAGTTCCTGACCTGGCGGTGTACAATGGCCGGCTGCCACAGCGTCCGGAAGGTGGTCCCAGAGGAAACTGAGGAGGCAGGAGAGGCCGCAGAAGATAAGCTTCCATACTATCATTTTAAGAATTTTTCCGTTCTATCTTTTGATTGATGCTTGAGCAGCTCCCTGGCGGGCCGGATTGTCCTACTTGGACCTCTGTCCTGCCCTCCATGGAAGCTCTTTCTTGAAAATCGGTCGTGTTGTGCTGCTGTGCGTGGTGTCATTCCACTTCGGACTGTCTGCATTTTGCCGGACGAGCCATAGCGTCTTAGTGGCGTGACGTGCCTCGCTGAGTAGCTGCAACACTGGATTGATGCCATACTGCCATGTTCAGAACTTACTGTCCTATATGTTGATGATTGATGTTTAAGCAGCTTCCTGACGGGCCGGATCGATCTGTTTGGAAGCGCCCTAGGGCCATGATGTGCCTCGCCGAGTAGCTACAATACTGGTTTGACAACTTATTGGCATGTTCAGAATTTACTGTTCTATCTGTTGACGTTTGCTGCCTATGCAGCTTGTGTTGTACTGCTATGCGTGGTGCCATTCCACTGCGACATGCCTGCACTTTGTCTGGCAGGACGATAGTGCCTTAGGGCTATGACATGCCTCGCTGAGTAGCTACAATACTGGCGTGATGACGTATAGCCATATTCTGAGCTAACTGTCCTACATCTAGATGTTTGATGACTGGGCTGCTTCCTGGCGGGCCGGACCAATCTGCGTGGATTCTTGTCTCGCCCCTCATGGAAGCCCTTCCTTGATATACAGTCGTGTTGCGCTGCTGTGCGTGGTGTCGGTCTGCTACGGACTGTCTGCATTCTGCTTGACAGGGCGTTGGCGCCTCAGGGACATGACCCGCCTCGCTGGGTATCTACAATACTGGCTTGATGCCATATTGCCATGTTCGGATTTTGCTGTTCTACCTCTTGTGGAGTGATGTCTCACCTGCTTCCTGGCGGGCCGGACTGTTCTGCTTGGATCCTTGTCCTGCCCCCCATGGAAACCCCCCCTTCTTAAAATACGATTGTGTTGTGCTGCTGTGCGTGGCGTCCCACTGCTTCGGACTGTCTGCATCTTGTTTGACAGGGCGATAGCGCCTTAGGGTCATGACTTGCCTCGCAGAGTAGCTACAATACTGGTGCGACTCCCTATTCGATGTTTGCTTAGGCTTAGTCTTCCGCTCCCCCACCATTTGGTGCACCCCTCAGGAGAAGTCCTAGGCCTTCTCCTGTCGGGAATAGACCGTGCACTGGGCTTACCAGCCCGTGGTCTGGAGTTTTCCCCCACTTAGTGCGTCTTTAAAAGGCACCGGCCTTCTGTTGGACTACTAGCTAGTCCCTACCCTTACCATTGTAATTGTTCGTCCATCTCTTGAGTTTCCTTGCCTTTGTCCCATATCCCTGATACCCATCTCCTTTCCTTCTGCTCTGCTCCTTTTGCTGCCCCCCCCCCCCCGGTCATAACTCTTCTTTTTCCCTTGGCGTGCGGGACCGGACGAGCGGCGAGGGGTACCACTGCCTGACGGTCTCTGGCTCTCCCCACCCCCCCTTATCTCCTTTTTGCAGGAATGGCCCCTGTAAAGGTAGTTACCCTGAATGTGAAGGGGCTTAACACCCCGGAAAAGAGAACTATCCTGGGACAGGAGTTAAAGAGATGTAAAGCACAACTCATTTTTCTACAAGAGACACATTTCAAGCGAGATTCCGTGCCCAGACTCTGTAGCAAACTGTTCCCCCAGGCTTTCACCAGCTGTGCGGCAGATGCTAAAAAAAAGGGGGTGGCAATCCTGATCTCCAGGGATGTCCCCTTCTTACTGAGGGAGGTCTGGAGAGACGAGTCGGGACGGGTGGTGTTGGCTAAGGGACTGATCAATCAGAAAATGTATACTTTGGCCTCTGTATACACTCCCAATCAGGGGCAGATACCATTCCTGAAGCACACTCTGGACAAAATTGAGAAATTTAGGGAAGGGGAGGTCATTCTAGGGGGTGACTTTAACCTGACTCTGGAACCACTATTGGACTCCTCGGTGGGGAGGTCAGCGCTCTCGCACCTAGCCTTGCGTTCTTTGAAGAAGGCATTGCATGGGATGCAGCTGGTGGACGCCTGGCGGGTCAGGAACCCCGGGACGAAAGATTATTCTTTTTACTCACATGTTCACGGGACATATTCTAGATTAGACTACATATGGGTGTCACATAGCCTGCTGGGCCTGGCCACGGGAGACGGGATATACCCCACCTCCTTCTCAGACCACGCCCCGGTGTTTCTTGACCTCGAGCTTGTGGACAGGCCACCCCCCTCCTCCACGTGGAGATTGAATGAGTCCCTCCTTAAGGACGCGGTGGTGGCTCAGGCTGTGAAGGAGGGCCTAGAGTCCTACTTTAGGGCCAATAATTATGGGGAGGTCTCGTTGCTCACACTATGGGAGGCGCACAAGAGTGTGATCAGGGGCATCCTAATTAGCCATGGGGCGAGGCTCAAGAGAGAAAGGCTGGCCCAAATTGTGAAGCTTACAGATAAGGTCCGGGGCCTGGAACTATCTCACAAGCAAGCTGAGGCGGCACAGGTGCTTGGGAGCTGACCCAGACTAGGGAGGCACTTAACACCCTCCTACGGCAGAAAGCAAAACATGTCATTAAGAGATGCAGACGCACCTACTATGAGTATGGTAATAAGAGCAGCGCGCTGCTAGGTAGGGCCCTCAGGCAACAACAATCCCGGAATTTCATCTCTGCAATTCTCGATAGTGAACAGCAAACACGGCATACCACGGAGGGAATAGCGGACGCTTTCAGGGCATACTACTCAGGCCTGTACAATCTCAGTGGAGGGGCCCCGACGCGGTCACACCTAGATAGAATTGAAGACTATATTAAGGAATCAGGCATGCCTTCAGTAGCGGATGAGGTTTCGGCCTCCTTGGAGGACCCGATCGAGATGGGGGAGTTGCTAGGGGCGCTTAAGCAGACCCCGACAGGGAAAGCCCCAGGGCCCGACGGTTACTCAGTCCACTACTATAAAGCTTTCATTTCGATCCTTGGCCCTCACATGGTTGGGGCCTGGAACACCATTACAGACCCGGATGCGCCGGGTGCCTTTTCCGGCAGGGACCTTGAGGCTCACATCTCAGTCTTGCATAAAGCGGGGAAGGACCCTCTGTCGTGCAGGAGCTACCGCCCTGTCTCCCTTCTCAACACTAACCTGAAGCTGTACGCAAAGATCTTGGCCAATAGATTGGCCCCGGTAGTGGCCCAGGTTGTCCACTTGGACCAAACGGGTTTTGTGTTGGGAAGGGAGGCCAGGGATAACGTGGTCCGGGCGCTTAGCGTCATATACTCCGCGCAGTCCTCGGGGGTGCCAATGATGGTCTTGTCCACAGATGCGGAAAAGGCCTTTGACAGGGTGGGTGGCCTTTCTTGCAAGAAACCCTTAGATGTATGGGCTTAGGGGAGAACATCAGGAAACGCATTGAAGCCCTGTATACGGTACCTTGCGCGAGAGTTAAGGTGAATGGCCATCTCTCCGCTTCATTGCCGATCAGTAACGGAACCCGCCAAGGCTGCCCTCTGTCGCCTCTGTTGTTCGCCTTGACTTTGGAGCCTTTTCTATGTAAAATTAGGAAGAATGTAGACGTGAGGGGCCTGAGTGTTGGTGGCGGTATTTATAAGGTTGCC
The DNA here is from genome assembly GCA_027917425.1 of Gastrophryne carolinensis. Classification (NCBI taxonomy): domain Eukaryota; kingdom Metazoa; phylum Chordata; class Amphibia; order Anura; family Microhylidae; genus Gastrophryne; species Gastrophryne carolinensis. The sequence continues at coordinate 28,585,575 of CM051237.1, forward strand.
GCTTACGCGGATGACCTTTTGTTCTTCATCACAAATCCCGCGGTCTCCGTTCCTGTGTTAATGAAGGAGTTTGAAGCCTTCGGGAGGCTATCCTTTTTTAAAATTAACTTTGAGAAGTCGGAGGCGTTGAACATCTCCCTCCCTGGAGAGGTGGCTGGGACGGTTCAACAGGCATTTTCTTTTAAATGGGCCAAGGGTTCAATAGCGTATCTTGGTACGCGGTTGACAAATCGTCTGACGAACATTTTTGCCTTGAACTTCCTGCCCCTATCTCAGAGAATAAAGGCTGACTTGGAAAAATGGGATTCCCCTACCTTTTCATGGATGGGTAGGGTGAATATAATTAAAATGTCGATCCTGCCAAAGCTATTGTTCCTATTCCAAGCTCTCCCGATCAGGATACCTACTCGTTTCTTCAGGGACCTGGAGAAAGTTCTAATGGGATTTGTGTGGCAGAAGAAGAGGGCTAGGCTCCGCCGACAGGTGTTATTCAAGCCCAAACACTTGGGTGGTATGGCTATGCCGGATGTCCAGTCGTATTGGGTGGCTTCCCATTTACAAAGAATATGCGAGTGGCACACGTGCAGGGAGACGAAGAGATGGGTACGGCTCGAACACTCCCTGGCCCCTGCCCCCCTGGATGTCGTTGCTTGGAACAGAGAGAATCGGGTGCCAGCTCTGAGATCCCACCCCACTGTAGCAGCCACTCTGGACGTCCTACGGAGTTCTAGGGAACGTTCAGATATCTCCCCCTGGCCCTCCCCCATGGTGGCTTTATTGGATAATCCGCAGCTCATGCCTGATTGTACCAGGAGAGACCTCAGGGAGCGGGGGAGGGTAAGCCAACTAAGGGGATGTGACTTGTTATCGGAAGGAGGCTGGGCCGCGTTGGGGGAGCTGAGGGCAAAATTTGAGAGAGGGAACTTGGATCCCTGGACTCTCCTGCGGTTTCAGTCGGTTCTGTCCAAGATAGGCTATCGCAGGGAGAACTTCAGGGACCATACCGATTTTGAGAGGCTTTGTTTGACTGGGCAACCACAGCCCCATCTGATTTCCCTGTTGTACTCGCTCCTCATCCGAGAGGTAGAGTCCCCACCTGCTTATTGGGGGGAGTGGGAGCGGGACCTGGGTCGGCCCTTGGGTGAGAAGGAGAGAACCAAGATAGCTACCTTGATACATAAATCCTCGGTGGCCACGAGAACCCAAGAAGTTAATTATAAATTGCTGACTCGTTGGTACTACACCCCTGACAGGCTAGGCAAGATGTATGACTCGGCGGATGCGAGCTGCTGGAGATGCGGAGGGGAACGCGGGACTCTATTCCATCTGTTCTGGCAGTGCACCAGAATACAGGAGTATTGGGGGGCGGTACTGAGCATTGTGGCACAGCTGACAGGGACACAATTGCTGGGAGATCCGGCGCAGGTTCTGCTTCATTCCACGAAGTCCCCAATAGGAAAATATAAGAAGACATTGCTGAGCCACTTGTTGAACGCAGCCAAACAGGTTATACCCAGACTCTGGAAGCAGAAGAGGGCTCCCTCCGTTAAAGTGGACCAACACCCAGGATTTTGACTATCCTGGGTCTTGGTCCACTTCGGTGGGGCACCCCCGATCGGGGTGCCCCGCTGTGTGAAACCCCCCCGAACCCCCCGAACAACTCACCTCTCCCCGCTCCCAGCGCCGACGTACAAGGTAAGATCTTGAACGTCTAAGCGGCGGCGGCCGCCGCCGCCTCCCTCGCGTCACTTTGAACGCCGGCGCGCACGCCTACAGGGGCGCGAGGGAGGCGGCGGCGGCCGGCCGCCGCCGAAGATAAGGTAGGTGAGTTGGGGTGTTTGGGGGGGTTTCACCCCGCGGGACATCCCGATCTCGGATGTCCCGCGGGGTGGGGGGTGATCGGCCCGGGAATCTTATAGATTCCCGGGCCGATCACCCGTGGGTGTTGGTCCACTTTAAGGATTGGGTGAAAGAGGTTGTCATCGTTAAGGAAATGGAGGACTTAACTTCAACTCTTCATGACAGGGACGAGCAATATAGAGTTACCTGGCTACCCTGGCTGATTTTTGAAGAATCAGCAGAGTTCCGTGATTTGTTCACGTGATTGACGGGATGCTACATCGGCTGTGGTGACACCCACGGTCATGCTCTATTTGAGTGGGATATGTCTTGCCCCCGCCTGCGAAGGGCCTGATTTGAACAGCTGCTGGGCGGCGCTTGGCCTGGAGCCCTGTCCCGCACGCCATACCTACACCTATACCGGCCCCTCCCCCTTGCCTCCCATCTTGTCCCCCTCCCCTCTTTTTCCTCCTTCCCCCCCCTACCCCCCCTTTACCCTCTGCCTTTTCACCCCCCCTACGCCCCCCCTTATACGTTTAGTTTCTGTATCCTGGGGAGGGCTTAAGGTCCCACTCGACGGGAGGGAGTTGAAACCATTTCTATCTGAATGCCCAGTGGCTGAAGGTGCCTGCTGAGGCGGAGAGGTGACGGGGTGGACTGACCAGAGGGTCGCTAGGCGGCTTTCGTCGCGTGGTGTTTCCCCGCCTTGTGACCTCCCGTAGCTGGTACCCGCATTATACTGCATTATGTACTGTTGTCTGATATCATTACTCAACTGCGATTTGTCACCTCCGTTATGATAGTGATCTACATGAGCTCCCCTATTCCTTTTACGTTTCCTGTATTGTTGACCCTACTGTATGCATGTATGTTATAAACCTGAAAAATCTATAAATAAAGAATTAAAAAAAAAAAAAAGAAAGACACCAGGACAAGGTGGTGTTCCGCTTTAAACCAGATTTTCTGCCTAAGGTGGTGTCTGCCTTTCATTTGAACCAGGATATCGTTCTTCCTTCATTGTGTCCCAATCCTAGCAACGATAAGGAAAGGGTTTTGCATTCCTTGGATGTAGTCAGGTGTCTCAAGTATAACCTGGTGGTCACTGCGGCCTTCAGGAAGACTGATGCTCTTTTTGTGGTCCCTTCTGGGCCTAGGAAGGGTTTGGCTCCTGCCAAGTCTACTTTTAGCAAATGGATTTGTCAGGTTGTGATTCAGGCCTATTCTGCCAAGGGGAAGAGTCCTCCCTTCCGACTTACGGCTCATTCTACTCGTGCTATTGGGGCCTCTTGGGCCTTCCAGCACCAGGCTTCTGTTGAACAAGTTTGCAAGCCCGCTACTTGGTCTTCTGTTCATACCTTTTCAAAGTTTTACAAGGCCTCAGCTGATGCTGTCTTTGGCCGCAAGGTTTTGCAGGCGACAGTGGTTTAAACTGCTTGCTGTTACCTTTTTTGAAGGGGATCCCACCCTACCTTATGGACACTGCTATTGGATGTTCCAAGTGTAAGTATTATGTTTGGAGCAGGACGTACTGTATACTTAGAATAATACAATTCTGTGAAGTACTCACCTGTAGAATTAGTATTAGACGTGTACAATACGTCCTGCTCCACCCCACCCTGGTTTTTGCATTATTCTGGATCCCCTGTATGGTGATTGTTATCATTGTTATGGTTACCAGTTTTGGTGGTTAAATTCTCCCGGCTTCCTGTTAACTGCTTTTCAATGCTGGGGATTTGTGGGAGGTCCCGGGTATTTGAGGGGCCGGGAGGAGGCTGTTTTTTTCATGTCTGCAGAGCAGCGCCATCTGGCGGAGGATAATCCCAAGTGTAAGTATTATGTTTGGAGCAGGACGTACTGTATACGTATAATACCAATTCTACAGGTGGACATCCCAGAGGAGTCGACCGCCCACCCCTCCATGAGAATGCAGTAGGGGGGTAGAGGAGTCTGGCCCCGGCAGACGAAATTGGGGGAGCAAACCTCACATTTCCCCCCCTCGGCACCCATATTCCCTTCCACCCCTTCAAGCACAAGAGCTGCACTACCGCAACCGGAAAAAGCTTCCATTCCATTATGTGATGGTGGTGTGTGATCATAAGTTGCAGCTGCGTGCTGTGAGGTCAGGCTTCCCGGGGTCCTGCCATGACTCCTAGGTGTTGCATCAATCTGCCCTGTGCAAAAAACTTGAGAACGAAATGCCGGGAAGGTGGCTATTAGTTAAGTACCTGCTCACATTGTAAGAACTCTAAACAGTGTAGCTGCTGAACTCGGTGGGGGGGGGGGAGGTGAAGGGAGAATGCAGCAAACCAGGCAGAGGTGTGCATTTGTGTTGCAAACAACAATAACCCATCTGTTTGTATTTAGTTGATAAGGGATACGAGCAGAAGATGTGGCTCTTGACCCCAGTGAGGAACCACATACCACAGCTGAAGTGCGCAACAATGCAGCTCACTGCCAGATCAGCCTGCTGAAAGCATGCTTCCTATGTTTGGCCCAGCCAAGATGGCGCCGAGCATGGCAGCCTTGGAAGGAGCTGCGCCAGAGAGCTGTTAGTTTTTTCTTACTTGTTTACCGTTTTACCGGGTTCCCGTTCTTTCCTGGCTGTTCTAGTATGTCCTCATGCTACCTTAGATCTCGCCTACTGGATTGGGGTGCTAAAGGTGTGTGCGTTACCTGGATCTGTGAGTTGGTTCTGTGAGCTGCAATGGCGGCCGAGTGCACGTGGCGACCCGACTCGACCCCCGGCGCTGAGTAACTGAGGGGACCGAACATCCTTCTCTTCGTTTCACCGCGGTGGTGGCTGGCTAGCTCGGCGGGCTGTGCGGTCTGAGAGGAGCGGCGGTGGTATGTAGTGTAGTGGCGGATCTCTATCCCCTGTCGCCGTACGGAGGGGCCGGCGGGTCTCCCGTTCTTCCTGGCTGATCCTCTCTGCATTGATACGCCGTCGCGTACGGAGGGGCTGGCGGGTCTCCTGTTCTTCCTGGCTGATCCTCTGCATTGATCGCTTGCAGCCTACAGCCTCCCTCATCTCCAGCAGTCTGTATGGCGGATCGGTGTAAGTGATCGTGGTGTCTCTGGTCGGGCTGATCGGCGGATGGGGGCTGCTGCTTCAGCGACGGAAGGTCAGGCTGGTGAGTTACTCTGTGCTCGACGGGACAAGTCTGGTGAGCTGTGCTGGATGTTACAATTTCTCCCTTGCCTGACTCATTCACATTTGCTACTGGATGTAACAATCTCACCCAAAGGCCTCACTCATTCACAGTTTTCACTCACTCAAAGGGTTGTCTGCTAGTATATTGTTAACCATCCTAGAGCACACAACAGTTAGAGGTGACTCATTCGTCCATTTAAAGGTGACTCACCTATCCATTTAAATGGTGACTCACTCATTCATTGTTGTGTGTTCAGGAGGAAATTGCTGTACCAGGATTTCCTAGTCTACTACTCTGGAATTTGTTCCCTTCTCCAACCCATTCTTGTTCACCATGTGCCCTAAATACGCAAGAGAAACCCTCCTGGAAATTAAAGATCCCAAACTGCCTTCTTTTTCTATGCTGTGGGACTTGGTTATGGACCACATTGCGGCTATAAGTCACAGGCGATGCAAAAAATGGCGTAGAAGAGGTAAAAGAGCGGGTGTGTTGGTGCGGCTAAAAAGGAGAGGTCAACGTCTGGCTCTACCTTCTGTTCATCTAGCCAACCTGCGCTCTCTCCCGAACAAAATGGAGGAATTACATCTACTGTGTAAATATCGCTCTGAGTTCTCCAACTCAGCGGTTCTTTGCTTCACTGAAACCTGGCTCAGCGCCAACATTCCAGATGAGGCACTTGAGCTCCCCAACTTTAATATCATCAGGGCAGACAGGGACTGTCACGCAGCGCAAAAACTACGGGGAGGCGGCATCTGCTTCTATGTGAACTCCAATTGGTGCAGAGACTCAAAAATCCTTGTCACAAGCTGCTCTCCCTGTTTAGAATTATTGGCAGTCAACTGTAGACCGTTTTACGCTCCGAGAGAATTTACCTCTTTTGTTCTTATTGGGGTCTATATTCCTCCTCAGTCTGTCGTAAACTCTGCTTTGGATGGTTTGGTTGACTGTATTACGGAATGCGAAAGGAAATTTCCACAGGCCCTCATCATCGTTATGGGTGACTTCAATCAAGCTAAACTCAATCTGGAAATGCCGAAGTTCTTTCAGCATATTACCTGTCCTACCAGGGGCGGTAACTCCCTTGACCACTGCTACACTACTATAAAAGGCGCTTACAAACCTATTGTCAAAGCGGCACTTGGTTATTCTGACCACGCCCTTATCCACCTGGTACCTGCATACAAACAGCGTCTGAAAAACTGCAGGCCTTCCTACATTACTACTAAGAAGTGGACGGAGCAGGCAAAATCCGATTTACAGGCGTGCCTCGAATCCACTAACTGGGATATCTTCAAAGATCCAAATGACATCAATGACTGGACAGACAAGGCAACGTCCTACATCAAGTTCTGCGAGGACATGTTGATTCAGTTAATACATTGATGGTTGAAGCACACCTATTTATAATTATGCAGAACAAGGAAAATAGTAATAAGCTGATGGTGTTCAGTCCTCTCACCTGTGTACCAAGCACAGAGGAACAATACAATAGGAAATGGATTGAGAAAGACGAACAACCACAAATTGAATTGCAAAAAGTGAAGGGATTTTAATTGAGGAAAAAAGGGGGATCACATGTGCTGTACAAGCATGCAGGACAGTATCTTTACACAGTATACAAGCATATTGCAATAAGGGGTAACAGCCCCTAAGTGTGACCGCTATATGGCGCTCCTGTATATAGCTACATAACATACAAAGTATATTAGATATAAATACAGCATAGAAGGCAAGTGTTCAATCAAAATTGTAGTGGAAGGAGTGCAATAAAACTCCCCAACCTCCGAACACTCTATAAAGAAGCAATTCAAGGAAACAACAGTTCTAACATGCACAAAAGACAAATCTTACAGGCAGGCGCGGGTGGAAGTAATACCCTCGACGTTTCGGCCGCTCTGGCCTTTCTCAAGAGGGAGCGGTACCAGTACAATCAAATCACATCTTTTAAATACCTTGAGATGGTCTCCAATCAGTGCGGGATGCAGCGTGCAGAGAGCGCGCATACTGGCGCTTCTTGTCCGCGTCATCGGCGGCGCCGGGGGTCCGTCCCGGCCAGCAGCCAATGGGTGAACAAATGGTGGTACCCAATCAGTGCTGGCGCAGGGGGCGGGCCCGGGCGCCGCTTGGCCATTAGAAAAACAGTAACCAACACAATGGCGACGACGCTATCAGGCGTCCTATTGTACAGCAACAAGGGTCTAAGATTACAGGCAAGGCCTACATTTTGCCAACAAAACAAAGATTTTGTAGCTGATTGGCAGCGTATACTGAATAAATGCAGCCTTGACCTCATTGCCCTCACTATAAAAGGTATACAATCAGAATTGATTGGCATCAATGATACAGTACAGTCATTGAAATCCCAACTAGAGTCCAATATCCCAAGTGAATCTTTTTCATCATATCTAGATACCTGTAAAACAATCCTAGAGCAATACAGAAACGATACTATTCAGTTTAAACTAAACAAGTACCGTAGGGACGTATTGGACTATCAAGAGGGGAGGGTATACACCTGGCGAGAATATAGGAGACCCAGACCAACCCAGTCTACACGTCCAGCCTCTGATACTGACACTAGCTCGGGTTCCTCCGACAATACTTTTTTAGATCAGGGCCCTACTCAGGGCGTAATAAGAAAAAACACAAAAAAACAAGGAGGGGCATCAAGAAGACCTCACCGAGATCATCGGCAACGTCCGGAGACACAGAGACAATACAACACCCGCAGCAGGACTGCTCAACAGTAATTAATATCTCGGACTATACCCTAACACCAGAGGAATCTAAGGTACTTTCCAAGGGCTTATCATTTGTTCCTACATATAGGGGCAATAACTTTGATCTAAATATACAACTACAAAGGTTTTATCGCTCTCTTAGAATTAAATCTTTCTTTACTTATCACCCTACTGTAGAGAGTACCACCGCCTCCCCAACACAAGGGGTGGACTTAACCATGTGTAAACCTAAAAGCCAGTGGAACCCCCCTCCAACTTCACATGCTTTGGAGACATTCATCAGCTTGGTACAAAACGATATAGACTCAATGGGTAAACTTTCTGGTAGATTCCAACATAACCTTAATCTCAGTGAGAAAAGGGCACTCAATAATTTGGAGAAAAATTGCCATATTACGGTCAAACCAGCCGATAAAGGGGGTGCGATTGTGGTAATGAATACCTCTGACTATGTCAATGAAATACTTTCACAACTTCAAGACACACAGGTCTATATTCCTATTCAGAACAATCCCACGACTGAGATTAAAAATTCTATAGACAAAGTTATACAGACTGCTCTTGGTAATGGTGTCATCAATGAGAAATTAGCCAAATTCCTTACTACCCAATTTCCTCTTATTCCTTTGTTCTATTGTCTCCCCAAGATTCACAAGAGGCTTAACAATCCACCCGGTAGACCTATAGTAGCGGGTACAGATTCAATCTTTCAATCTCCGGCTATTTTTATAGATCGCCTTCTTCAGCCGCTTGTCGTAGCAATGCCATCCTACTTACAGGATACTACAGACTTTCTTAATAGATTGACACACTTTGGTACACTCACTACAGATTGCTTACTAGTGACAATGGATGTCACTAGTCTGTATACCTCTATTCCCCACTCGGATGGCATCCAGGTAATTTCCCGGGCACTGAGCTCTCATAACATTAATTCTGATTTACAGAAATTTGCCTTAGACATGTTGGAAATTATCTTACGCAAGAATTATTTTTCTTTTGATAATCAGTTCTATTTACAAGCTCAGGGGACTGCTATGGGCTCTAACATGGCACCTAGCTACGCTAACCTTTTCATGGCAGACTTCGAGAAGAATTTTGTGTACCCTAATGAACAATACACCACCCATGTATTGACTTGGTTGAGATACATCGATGATGTGTTTTTATTGTGGCAGGGCGATGTTGACACACTTTTGCAATTTCACCATTACCTCAATAACTGTCTCCCCACCATTTCTTTCTCCATTGAACACAGTTCACACACTATTCATTTTCTTGACGTTGCTGTGTCCCTCAATAATGGTTCCTTGTCTACTGATCTTTTTAGAAAACCCACTGACCGAAACACAATCTTACACGCAAACAGTTTCCATCCACCTTCTCTGATTAAGGCACTCCCATATAGTCAATTTGTAAGGATCCGCAGAATAACCTCTTCTGATGAATTGTATCTACAGAGATCTAACGAATTGATAACTAATTTGGGAGCACGGGATTATGACATGGAACAACTGAGAATCGCTCAGGCGAAGGCTTTCTCCTTGGATAGAAGGGAATTGCGGAAGTTCAAAGGTAAAGAGACCAGCAAGAGGGTGCCCTTAGTTCTTACGTATTCACACCTGTCCCAAAAAGCTCAACGCATTGTTAGAAAACATTGGCATGTACTTCACAGTGATGCCAAGTTAGCTATGACCTTTGGGGACCCTCCCATGACTGCGTATAGAAGGGCTGCCAACCTTCGGGACTCCCTGGTAAAGGCCCATTATACCACTACCAAAACCACTACATCGTCCAATTGGCTCACTGAACTTCAGGCACCAGCGGGCATGTTCCCTTGTGGACATTGTGCGCAATGCAGTTATATGACCAAAGGTACTATTTTCACTCATCCTCTGAATGGCAGGAGTTATACTCTCAAGTCTTTTGCCAACTGCGCCAGTACTGGCGTGATCTACTTACTGAAGTGCCCATGCGGCATGGGCTATGTAGGCAAGACTAAGAGAGCTCTACGGCAGAGGATTAGTGAACACCGATCAGACATCAGGAATCAGAGACTAGACTCTTCCGTTGCTAGACACTTCTTGGAGAAACTTCACCATATGACACAGCTGAGGTGTATGGTTATAGAAGTGGTCAAACACTCTATTCGGGGTGGTGACTTTAACAAAAGATTGTTACAACGAGAACTCTTTTGGATATACCAGCTACAAACAAGGAGCCCGTTTGGTCTGAATGAGGAAATAGACTATTCCCCTTTTTTCTAATGTGCCCATTCATCACTTAGCCACTGTACTTAGTTAGGGTTGACAGTTGCTGTAGATACTATTCATTTACACCATTTTTCCTTATTCACTGGACACTTATTAGGTCCTCATAGGACTATTGGCTGATTTGTGTCCGGCTGTATTAATAAGATGCGTATGTCTGGTAGTACTACCACTCCTGTTGTGATGTGGTTGATTTGGTATCTGTAGCCTGCCTTTTACTCTTTCTCTTACTCTTTCACTTACCTGTAGATTATAGGGGGGTCATCTCATTAGACCGCCTCCCACATAGATTTTTGATTCCTTGAAAATACTTTTACAAATATTCATGTAAACGTTTCAAATAATAGTTCTAAAACAGTTTTTTTAAAAAACTCTTTCACTAAGTATGCCCTGTTGTAGGTCCACATTAAATGTACTTCCCACGGTTGGAGATGTGCCTTTTCCTTCTCTTATGATCTTCATTATGGTCTTATTTTCCCTGAGTACTGTGCTATTATAGGTATAGCTGTCTCCATTATATTTATATTGGTTTCAGCTTTTTTAACCAGTTTTTAATTCACATTAATCACGTTTTTATTTTTATTTTTTTCTCTTATGTATAGATATAACTACGCCATTCAAACATCAAGCCTTTATGGTCTCCAAAGTGCCCATGTTCTCCATTGTGCGTTTCCATGGCCTGTCTCTACATCGATTGTGCTGAACCTGTACAATGCTATTCCACTTGTGTTACTGCAATGTCAACAGGAACGATCTGACAGCAGCGACGCGCCTTTAGCAAACCCAGCTTGTTGTTCCCGCCCACTGTCAGCCACTATTGGCTGTGATATGCTGCCACTCTCAGGCAGCCATCTTGTTGCTGTACAATAGGACGCCTGATAGCGTCGTCGCCATTGTGTTGGTTACTGTTTTTCTAATGGCCAAGCGGCGCCCGGGCCCGCCCCCTGCGCCAGCACTGATTGGGTACCACCATTTGTTCACCCATTGGCTGCTGGCCGGGACGGACCCCCGGCGCCGCCGATGACGCGGACAAGAAGCGCCAGTATGCGCGCTCTCTGCACGCTGCATCCCGCACTGATTGGAGACCATCTCAAGGTATTTAAAAGATGTGATTTGATTGTACTGGTACCGCTCCCTCTTGAGAAAGGCCAGAGCGGCCGAAACGTCGAGGGTATTACTTCCACCCGCGCCTGCCTGTAAGATTTGTCTTTTGTGCATGTTAGAACTGTTGTTTCCTTGAATTGCTTCTTTATAGAGTGTTCGGAGGTTGGGGAGTTTTATTGCACTCCTTCCACTACAATTTTGATTGAACACTTGCCTTCTATGCTGTATTTATATCTAATATACTTTGTATGTTATGTAGCTATATACAGGAGCGCCATATAGCGGTCACACTTAGGGGCTGTTACCCCTTATTGCAATATGCTTGTATACTGTGTAAAGATACTGTCCTGCATGCTTGTACAGCACATGTGATCCCCCTTTTTTCCTCAATTAAAATCCCTTCACTTTTTGCAATTCAATTTGTGGTTGTTCGTCTTTCTCAATCCATTTCCTATTGACATGTTGATTCAGACCAGGACTTACAGGAAGAAAGAGAACAACAAACCGTGGTTTAAAAGGTCGATCAAGGCCCTTAGAGCAAAAAAGGAGGAAGCCCACAAAAATGGAAATCTTCCAGAATTCAGACGACTCCGGAACAAGCTCTCGAAAGAGATAAAAGCTGCCAAAAGGTTATACTCATCTAGGTTGGAGGAGGAATTCTCTTCTGCTAATCCCAAGGCGCTTTGGAATGGCTTAAGACACATCACCAACTTCAAGGGCTCCTCCGCTTCCATTACTCCAAACAAAGAGCTCGCTGAGGAACTGAACAACTTCTACTGTCGGTTCGAATCAGCCACTAGTGGCACTCTCCCTACCAATCCCCTTCCATGTGTTGGCAGCACACCTCGCCCTGAGTGCCCTGAGTATCCGTCCAAGCTCGCCTTTGGTGTATCAGACATCAGGAAACTCCTGATGTCCCTCAACCCCAGGAAGGCATCAGGTCCTGATGGCATCTCCACTACATGCCTCAAGGTTTGCGCAGAGCAGATTGCTCCAGTCCTTACAGACATCTTCAGAAGGTCGCTAGAGGCTGGCATAGTCCCTAGCTGCCTGAAGAGCTCTCTCATCATTCCGGTACCAAAATCCTCTTCCGCCTCGGACCTGAATGACTACAGACCAATTGCTCTTACCCCTGTGGTCATGAAGGTATTCGAACAGCTTATCATGTCTTTCCTTAAGGAGGCCACAGGTTCTTCTTGGGATCCTCTACAGTTCGCTTACAGAGCAAACAGATCAGCTGAGGATGCGGTCAATCTGGCGATCAAGTTCACGCTGGATCACGTTGATCGTCCCAAGTCCTATGCTAGGCTGCTATTCGTGGACTTCTCTTCGGCATTCAACACCATCGACCCACAAATTCTCCAAGAGAAGCTGCTATCCTTGGGCATTCCTCTAAATATATCAAACTGGGTTTTCAGTTTTCTAACAGGCAGGTCCCAAAAGGTCAAACTAGGACCCTTCATTTCGTCATCCAGGATTACAAACATGGGTGCACCTCAGGGTTGCGTCTTGTCTCCGCTACTCTTCTCACTCTACACTAATGACTTCATCTCCTCGGATCCGTCGGTAAAGATCATCAAATATGCTGACGACACCACCTTAGTCGGCCTCATCAGTGACAATGATGAGTCTAGCTATAGGGCCCAAGTTGATGCTCTTGACTGTTGGAGCAAAGCTAACAATCTTATTCTGAACACACAAAAAACAGTTGAACTTATTATTGACTTTAGGCGATCCCACCAATCTCACCACCCCATTCTGATTGGTGAGGAGGCCGTCAAGATTGTCACCAGTGCCAAATTTCTTGGTACCCACATCACGCAGGACCTGAAGTGGAGCTTGCAAGCGTCTGCCATCCTAAAGAAGGCCCAACAGAGGTTATTCTTCCTCAGGCAGCTGATAAAATTTGGATTGTCCAAAAAGATCTTGAAGGCATTTTACAACGGGGCCATTGGATCAATCCTGACCAGCTCTTGCACAGTGTGGTACAGTGGAGTGTCTACAAAAGACAAGCAAAGGCTGAGAAGAATTACCAAGATAGCGGAAAGGTTGATTGGATCCCCCCTACCTTCCTTGGACGATCAACACATGTGTAGAATCTCCTCAAGGGCAAAGAAGATCTATGGCGACGTGACGCATCCGGGTCATCACTTCTTCAGGCTCCTACCATCAGGCCGCAGATTTATGGCTCATGCTACCAAAACCTCTAGACACAGGAACAGTTTTTTTCCACTCGCAGTCATGGCGATGAATAATCTCAAAGCATGAGAGTCACTTTATTAAATCCTGTCCTGCATCACTGACTTGTTAGTCGATTCCGATACCTGAACTGTTTCAGTATTCCTTTACTTGTTTTTATGCAATTGTTATAGCTCTCATGGAGTTTCTCCTCACCAAAAAGCATTCCTTGTCTGTACACTGTACTTACTTGGCGGTTCAATAAAGTATTGAAGTATTGAAGTATTGAAGTATTGAGATGCAATACAGCCCAGAGAAGGTGTCCAAGATAATCCTCACTTTGCTGTGTGATACACAATATCTGCATACTGCATCGAATGGAAGAGCCAGGGGAAACACTACTGGTGCCTGAAATCCCAGACATGGCCACAGACATGCCAGAACTGACCTTTGCTTTGTCTGACCTCGAACCTGCCTGCCCTTTTCGGATACCTCATTACCTCTGACCTCCCGAGTGCAGAAGACACACAGACTGGCTTTGCCCGGCGGGTACAAATGTTTAATTGCTTTCTTCTGTTAACCCAGCTAAAACAGACCTAAAATTATGCTAATATACTGTAGTTTAAAGACATACTTGTAACTATCAAAAGGTGGATAACATCTAAAGCTAAGAGAACCCCTAGAGAGTTAATGACGCTAGAGACAGGTGAAATTAACGAAAATTAAAGTGATTGTTGTGTTTTATTATTGTGATTTAGTTGTTGATATTTGATAAATGTTATGTTTCAAAGCATGGTTAATAAAAGAATAGACCTAATCAATGTGTGATATCTGTATTGCGTGTTTTAGAGGAGAGAACACTGCTGTGAAATGACTATAAGCAACCAGCAGCATTGAATGGTAGAAACAGGATTTAACGTAGGGAGTCCGCATCATGAATGCCCAGAGTTCATGACTTTTATTAAAATCGGACAGAAAAACAGAGCGCCACTTAGCAAAAAAACGCTAACCGGTAATAGCGCCGTTGGCCTTTCTGCAGCACTCCACCGCTCTCCAGCTCATTTCCTTAGCAGCACTATTTTTACACAGTGGCGCTAGCAATAAATTACCTTCATAACATCTTAAAGGAGAATCTTCTATGTATTATGAAGAATTTAGAGCCTTATTTAAGAAGCATCGGCGCCACACAGCAACACTTTTTTGCCATCAGCGGCACTCGGCGTCGGTTTTAACAACCCAAAAAACATAAGCACTGATTATAGTGCCAAAAATGTTGTAGTGCCGGGATCTCTGGTTGAAGCAGCGCCAGATGAAACCAAGTGCTGTAGGTCGAAATCCCCTAGAGTACAATGGGCCAAATTAGTTTGAAGTGGTAGATACTTAAAGCAGTCCTTCACTCTGAATAAGAGTCTATCTTATATGTTTCCCTGCACATACAGATTGTTCACATTTAAAATTATCCTACCTACATCTACTGCATGTTATGAACATTTAAACATCCAAGATGGTGGCTCATGGAACATCAGGCAAACAGGAAGTGCCTTCTGACTGTGCTGCTCTGCATTCTGGGACTGCTGACCTTTTCCTGACCCCAGCTCTGCTCTGTCTGAGCAAAGCACAGCTATAAACCGCCCCCCTTTAATTTATCCCACTCTCCTCTCCTCAGTAAGTGTGATGCTTCTGAGTCTAGATGGCGGCGCCCGTATCCTAAAGTCCTGAACAGAGTTGCAGCCCAGTGGGGGAAAGAAATGTATATTAAACACATTAATTTGTACAGAACAAGGATATATACATGTATAACAATACAGTGCGCTATTTACACAGTAGAGACCACTATGTAACGATTTACAAGATATGGTAACCAGCATATAAATCACAAGGCTGCTGCGGAGATAGAGGGACTGGAAGTCCAGTACTGAAGCATATCTGATGCGTAACAGAGGGAGAGATCAGGTATATGCAGCCAGTGAGACAATAATGCAGTACAGAGAAATAACACGAATCGTGACTTACACAACAAAGCAAGGCAACAAAGCTGGAATACCGTGTGGACAATAAGAAAACCTCGACGTTTCGGCCGGGAAGGCCTTTATCAAGAGGGCGGTCACTCTCTTTAAAACATGAGACATATGTACATTATACTTGGAAACAACATTTGTACAAAGTTTATAAGATTGACTGTACAGAAAGAAAAATAATTTCTGTTCTGTTATCTCAAAGTAACATACTTCATTTTATATATATTGTTTTTATTTTTCCTTCTAAGGTGCCGAAACGGTCATGTATCATTCCGTTAGTATTAAAATAAACATGTACAAAACAACTTTATTTCTGCAAAAAACAAACTTATCTATACAGCATAACATTTATCAATAAATGAGGAGGGTTACACTTGGGCTTTGTCTTTGGTGCATTTCAGTGACTGGATGGCTGATCAAGGAAGAAGGGGGTAATTGTGAGTTGTGTGTGTGTGTGGCATGAGGATGGCTAGAAGAGGTTATTTTGTACAGTATGGCCCTTATTTAACAAGGGATAGCGCCAGGTAGCGAATGGTGAGCGAACGGTAATGACAGGCACCGCCACGAGAACGCCGGCTCCCCTACGCAATCACACATTTATCAAGCTGATCCTGCTTAGCGAACGACAGAGCGCCAGATAGCGAATCATTCATCATTATTCCAGCCTCACCACACAGCGCCAGCGAGCGAACCTGAACAGCGACAGGTGTGACCTTTCGCTACCTGGCGCTCTTTAATGCATTTCAATGGGACAATCTTTAATTATTCATAATTAATTGTTAATAATTTTTTTGTTTGTTTTTTTAAATGTCAAAAATTGTGTGACCACTTCTGCAATGTTAGATATTTTTTTTAAGGTAAAAAAAAAAATAAAAAAATTTTTGTGCAGAATTGATATTACAGGTCTGATATTAATGTATTCATATTACAAAATATTTTGAAAAACAGTTTTTTTATTTTTTCCAAAAATATGGTTGTTTGGGGGTTAAATAACTACTTTTAACCCATCGCCGCCAGTGCTCTGGGGTTTAAACAAGCATTTCACAGCGCGAGAATTTTTTGAGCGTGATTTGTTAATGAATATGCTGGGAGCCGTTCGCTATGGCCATTCGCTGTCATGCGCTCCCATACAGCGCGGAACCTGTCAAACAGCGACTCCTAACCCCGTATTCAACATTACCGCACATCGACTGAGTCGCTATCAACAAGCGAACAACGGCCAAGCACAGCGAATACTAACGGGCGCAGTGAAAATAACACTACAGTCGCTCATCTGTCGCTACCTGGTGCTATTACTGAATCGGCCTCTATGTGGTGTTAGTGGCTGAGGGGATGTGGAGGCATCAGTGAGGGTTATAATTATAGCAGCCAGTCCCCACATCATGAAAGGACACCTCCATTCCATGGCCAGACTCCTTCCCTGGGGAAATCCTCCCCTAGTCTGCCACCTTCAAGCTGTATAACTGGTGTCACACAGGAATCCTCCAGCAGAATGCAGTTCCATGCTGCACCACTGCCGTTCACAGCACTGGCGGCACCACATTGTATTGAGGAATGCCTGATAAGCGAATGGGAGAAATCTCTGGATAGGAACCGAGACTGAGGTGCTGCTTCATCATTCAGAAGGTTGAGACAAAGGACCAACACCCGTTTGTTTCTTTTTCAGGTGTTGGTCCGGCAGCTAACCAAAACAAGCTCGGGGGGATCCAGAATGATAGATTCCCCTCCACACACAAAATCCCCCAGACCGCCCATAATACTCACCTTCACTACGAGCTAGCGTCAGGAAAGGAGTCCCACGATTGGTCAGTGGGTCGTTCCGGTGCCGGCGCCGAGGAAGTGGCCATTGCCCACGTGTGCTGGTGGCCAACCATGGGACTCTCTTCACAGCCCTGGCTCATAGTGAAGGTGAGGATTATGTGCTCCTGGGGGGTTATTTGTGGGGGACTCCAGCATTTTCGATGCCCACCAAGCTTGTTTTGATTAGCTGTCTGCAGGACCAACACCCGTTAAAGCGGACCTTCACCCTGAATAAGAGCATATCTTCTATGTTTCCCACACCCTGTACATACAGATTGCTCACATTAAAAATCATCCTACCTGCATCTACTGCGTGTTATGAGCCTTTAAACATCCAAGATGGCTGCTCATGGAGCATCAGGCATCCTGCAAACAGGAAGTGTCTTCTGACTGTGCTGCTCTGCATTCTGGGATTTCTGTCCTTTCCCTGACCCCAGCTCTGCTCTGCCTGTGCAAAGCACAGCTATAACCCCACCCCCTGTACTTTATCCTGCTCTCCTCTCCTCAGTATGTGGGATGCTTCTTAGTCAAGATGGTGGCACCCGTATCCTAGAGTCTTGAACAGAGTTGCAGCCCAGTGGGGGGAAAGAATAATAAGTTAGTGACTAAAAACTTAAAATATATTAATTTTAGATGCTGGGGAATAGTTTTTTTAAGGGTTTGGGCTTTTCAATAAATCATGGTGAAGGTCTGGTTTAAAGAAAATACGGGTGTTGGTCTGGTTTAAGTATAGAACCATTGCAATGGCAGCTGACGTTGCATTATGTCCCTTCATTGTGCTGTCTGCATAATGAGTTATATTATTTGTAATAATATTCACTTTACTGTGTGAATTTATTTTGCTGAACTATGTATATCTCTGCATTGATGCCAGTGCTCCACGTATCAAACTGCAAAATATCTATGTGGAGAGCTGTAGCAACATCCATATTTATCTAAGCACATAGCTAGACATAGCTGGAAGAGGTGGAGGACTTAGGGACCCCAATTAGCAATTTTTGGGCCTCGTACATCTGACCAGCTATTTTTATTTTTAATACAACCTGATGGGGGCAATTGAGCACTATATGAAAAAATGTAGACTGCAGGTGAAAAGTAAAATAGAACTGCATCCCTTTGAATCAGCACCAGGTGTATAAATAGTACACTTCTATTGTATTGTTCACCTTTGCCTTGCCCTGCAGAAGTGACGCGGGACATCACGCAACGCGTCGGTTTGGGAGACTAGGGGGTGTGCATGGCTGGTCATTGGAATTATGTAAGTTACTGTGTAATGTTATATACGTGTCTGCTCTTATCTCCCTATGGCTGTCCTTAGGATAGATGCGGTTAGGTTGTCTTGATACATGGCACATAGCACTTTATGTATATATAATATATTTGTTTTTTGCACGTTTTTTGTACATTAAGAATCAACTGTTTTATGAATTAGTCACTTGTGATATAGGCAGTATTGGGACTTAGAGCAGTAGCAGACTAATACATACCACAGTTTTATTAATATAGCCATCAAGCACTTTCCATCTGGACACTGTGGTTAGTGCTGTCCTGCCCCCCCCCCCCCCTCCGTCCATTCTGTTCCTCCCCCCTCTTCGGGGAATTGTGTGTAAATATATGTATTTTAACCCAGTTTTTTAAAATGTATGTACATAGTAAAAAATGATTTGAATAAAGAAGTACTAATTTGTAATCATAATTTGAGTGGTGCCATTCACTATAGGGGGTGGATTTAGGGAGTTTGGGACTCTCTGTTTTGGTGTTGTTATGTAGCAGTGCACATATGTGCCTCCACCCCTTGATTGTGCACACTCTTTATATAGATTAGCGGGTGCGGTCTCCCTTTGTTTCTGGTTCATGTTCACCTAAAGTACACATTTAAAAGCGGCGCTGAATCAAGCCCATAGTGTGGTTATGGCGATTGCAGAGTTAGGTTGGTTGATGACTAATCTGTGTACACAGTCACAGGTGATATAACAATATGTTATACACAATTGTAACGGGGAGGCTGATTTATTAATAACGCCAGGTAGCGACAGTTGAGCGACTGTAGCGGTATTTTCACAGCGCCCGCTAGTAGTCGCTGTGCTTGGCCGTTGTTCGGTTGTTGATAGCAACTCAGTCGGTGTGCAGTAATGTTGAATACAAGGTGACGAGTCGCTATTTGACAGGTTCCGCGATGTATGGGAGCGCATGATAGCGACTGGTCAGAGCGACCGGCTCCCACCATATTCATCAAAAAATCAGGCTCAAAAAATTCAAGCGCTGTGAAATGCATGTTTAAACCCCAGAGCGCTGGAGGCGATGTGTTAAAAGTAGTTTTTTAACCCCCAAACCACCATATTTTTGGAAACAAAAAAAAAGAAAGTTTTTTAAATAATATAGTAATATGAATACATTAATATCAGACCTGTAATATCAATTCTGCACAATTTTATTTTTTTTTCCCTTAAAAAAAAAAAATCTAAAATGGCAGAAGTGGTCACAGAATTTTTCAAATTAAAAAAAAAAAAAACATTAATAACAATTAATTATTAATATTTAAAGATTGTCCCATTGAAATGCATTGGAGAGCGCCAGGTAGCGAGAGGTCATACCTGTCGCTGTTCAAGGTCGGATGCTACGCTGGCGCTGTGGGCTGAGGCTGGAATAATGATGAATGAGTCGCTATATGGCGCAATCTCAGTCGCTAAGCAGGATCGGCTTGATAAATGTGGGATTGTGGTGGGGAGCCGGCGTTCTCGTGGCGGTGACCATCATTACCGGTCGCTCACCAGTCGCTACCTGTCGCTATTCCTTCATAAATAAGGGCCATAGACTGCTCCCAACACCTGTTGTACCTTTTGCAATGCATATTACATAATCAATAATCTTAAGATAGGCAGCAGTGATCTAGTCAGCATGAATACACAGAGAGGCAATACGTTTCAGAACCAGAGGTTTCATATCTGCCCTGTCTGCAAAAAACAGACTTATCCGGAATTCATAGGCAAACATTAAAAACCCCAGAACCGCCATTATTGCTCACCTGTGCAATTGTCCTGACTGCTGCAATCGCCACCAATTAATGTCGGGGAAATTGTCCATCTTAATGATGTCATATTTAAAGACAGACACACAGAGACACACACATGCTTTCTTATCCATAGGCCATCTTGTCCTCCGTTTGGGGGGGGGGGCGTCAGACTAGGCCTGCAGCTTTATTTTATAGCGTTACAGAGAAATTATATAAGGACATCGTGTGTTGGGGCCAATCACTGGGCGAGTCTTACATTTCGTTCATCAGCCTATACATGTAATTGTATTACAGTCCATATTGGGAAATGCATGTCTTTATCCAATCAGCAGAGTTTAACCAAATGCGAACATTACATCATACATTGATTGATAGGGACAACTGTTCATCTCTCCTTGCTGGTCTGTATGTAAGATGATACGAGATGAACTATACATAGGCACTGCCTCGCAAGGAGCTGACCTAAAATATATATCTATATAATCCAATTGAATTGAAACTAGATCAGATCAGATCTAATGAGTTTTTAGTCGATTTGGTCAAACTTGTAAATTCCTTAACAGAGACAGGCTGTATAAAGATATCAGATGTGTCCAGAGTGTGATGACATCACAGGGAGGGGGAGAATTCAGCCAATAGGATGAGGCGATGTTGGGGATGAAATATTCTCATCACAGAAATGGCTGCAGAGTTTCATCTAAGTGCTAAGCAATAAACTCGCTGCTTATTAATCTAGTGTCTGTCAGTCAGATGCTTTTCCCGCCATTTTCCTGGTCATTACTGCAGTGTCAGTGAGGATGGTGGAGCTGAGGCCTCCCTGGTTATGACACAGCACTGGTTGCTATGGGGACACTGAGGGAGGGGAGAGGGGTCATGTGACAGCAGCAGTCAGGGATGTTACAAGCAGAAGGTTCTCTCAGGGTCTCTAAGCATCTGTTTCGTGATACCCCTTGTTGGAGGAGTAGCTGGGCTTTCTGGCACCTGGGGCAAAGATTCAAAATAGTGCCCCCCACCTGTGCTCAGGCCCCTCTTTGGCAGCCCATGACCTTCTGCACCCGATGCAAGTGCCCCCTGCTCCCACCCTAGCTACGCCCCTGCCGTCCCTGTATACTCAATTCCATGATTTCATGGCCACTGTACTGTCCCTCATTCCCTTTGGTGCCCTCTGTACTGCCCCTCTTTCCCTTTGGTGCCCTCTGTACTGCCACTCAGTCCTTCTGTGCCCCCTGTACTGCCACTGTCTTTCTTTGCCCCCTGTACTGCCACTGTCTTTCTGTGCCCCCTGTACTGCCACTGTCTTTCTGTGCCCCCTGTACTGCACCTCTTTCCCATTGGTGCACTCTGTACTGCCCCTCAGTCCTTCGTTTCCCCCCCCCCCCCATACTGCCACTCAGTTCTTTTATGCCCCCTGTACTGCCACTGTTTTTCTGTGCCCCCTGTACTGCCACTGTTTTTCTGTGCCCCCTGTACTGCCACTTTCTTTCTGTGCTCCCTCAGTCCTTTGTTTCCCCCCCCCCCCGTACTGCCACTCAGTCCTTTTGTGACCCCTGTACTGCCACTGTCTTTCTGTGCCCCCTGTACTGCCCCATTTGCCTTTGGTGCCCTCTGTACTGCCCCTCAGTCCTTCTGTATCCCTTGTACTGCCACTGTCTTTCTGTGCCCCCTTTACTGCCACTTTCTTTCTGTGCCTCCTGTACTGCCCCTCAGTCCTTCATTACCCCCCTGTATGCCCCTCAGTCCTTCTGTGCCCCCTGTACTGCCCCTTAGTCCTTATGTGCCCCCTGTACTGCCTATCGGTCCTTCTGTATCCCTTGTACTGCCACTGTCTTTCTGTGCCCCCTGTACTGCCCCTCAGCCCTTCCTTACCCCCTTGTACTGCCCCTCTTTGCCTTTGGTGCCCCCTGTACTGCCACTGTCTCTCTGTGCACCCTGAACTGCCCCTCAGTCCTTCTGTATCCCTTGTACTGCCACTGTCCTTCTGTGCAACCGGTACTGCCCCTCATTACCCTAGGGGAACCTAGTCAGCCGTCCATGGAGTATTTTAAACATAGAGCGTTCATCATCCTGAAGAGTGTAATTCTTAGGTGGTGTTCATGGCTGGGGTGTGGCTTAAATGCAAAAAAAAATCCTGTTGTGCAACACGCACCATCGACGGTTCAAATTTTAAAAAGTTGGGAGATACGACAATATGAGTCACCCCTCCCCCCTCCCACCTCAGCCTGTGATCACACCGCATTCTTCCTGTTTCCTCTCACTCTGCTGCTGTCAGCGATGGCGTCTGCTGATCTGAGGAAGGAGCTGGAATGTTCCGTCTGTCTGACCGTTTATACCGATCCCGTAACCCTGAGATGTGGACACAACTTCTGCCGGGCGTGTATTGATCGTGTGCTGGATACACAGGAGGAGACTGGATGTTATTCCTGTCCTGAGTGCAGAGAAGAGTATCAGGAGCGTCCAGCACTGCAGAGGAACAGAACCCTGCGTAACATAACGGAGAATCTCCTGACTACTCCCCCAGATCAGGTGACCACCATCCTCTGTACTCACTGTATTCACTCTCCTGTACCTGCTGTTAAATTCTGTCTGCATTGTGAGGCTTCTCTGTGTGAGGATCACCTGAGAGTCCACAGCAAGTCCCCAGAACACGTCTTACTGGACCCCACCACTTCCCTGGAGAACAGGAAATGCTCTGTCCACAAGAAGATCCTGGAGTATTACTGCACTGAGGACACCAAATGTATCTGTGTGTCCTGCTGTCTGATTGGACAACACAAAGGGCATCAAATTGACTCCATTGATGAGGCCTCTAGGAAGAAGAAGGAGAGAATGAGAGACGCTCTGCAGAAACTGATGACAGAGAGACAGGAGACTGAGAAAAGAGCGCAGAGTCTGCAGGAACGCCGGAGAGAAGTACAAGAAGAAGCAGCCGGAGAGACAGCGAGAGTCACGGCCATGTTTAGAGACCTCAGGAGACGGCTGGAGGACCTGGAGAAGAGAGTCCTGAGTGACATCTCCAGGCAGGCGGAGTGCAGGGCTCTCTCTGATTGGATCCAGCAGCTGGAAATAAAGAAGGCGGAGCTATCCAGGAAGATGGGTGACATGGAGGAGCTGTGTCACATGACTGACCCACTGACTGTCTTACAGCAATCAGACACCGGTGACCTGTGTGACACTGAGGAGGGGGGTAATGAGGACAGACAGAGACATGATGAGCAGCTCCATGATGGAGGGGGGCTGGATGTGGCGGGAATATCACACACACTCCACACAGGTTTATCTGATATAATAAGAGGGGTAACTGGAGGGGTCTATATAGCGCCTGCAGACATATTACTGGATGTAAACACAGCTCATAATAATCTCCATATATCAGATGACAGGAAAACTGTATCCTGGTCAGATATAAAGCAGAATCGCCCAGAAACACCAGAGAGGTTTCAGTATAATTATCAGGTGTTAAGCAGCCGGAGTTTCTCCTCAGGGCGACATTACTGGGAAGTGGATGTCGGGGGGTCACATAGCTGGACAGTCGGGATGTGTTACCCCAGTATGGGCAGAATATATCAGTCACTGATTGGAGATAATAACAAGTCCTGGGGGTTGTACAGGTATTATAATCAGTATAAAGTGGGACATGACAGTAAATGGACAGATGTAGGTGGTGGTATCTCCAGTAACAGAGTCAGGGTAAAGCTGGATTATGAGGCCGGGCTCATCTCCTTTTATGATCTGTGTGACCCGATCCGACACTTACACACCTTCACCACCACCTTCACTGAGCCCCTCCATGCTGCATTAGGTGTAGGGAGAGGATGTATAAAGATATCAGATGTGCCCAGAGTGTGATGACATCACAGGGAGGGGGAGGATTCAGCCAATAGGATGAGGCGATGTTGGGCTGGAATATTCTCATCACAGAAATGGCTGCAGAGCTTCATGTAAGTGCTAAGCAATAAACTCGCTGCTTATTAATCTGGTGTCTGTCAGTCAGATGCCAGGAATTTCTTTCTTTCCTCTCTTTCTTACTTTCTTGTCTTCCTTCCCTTGTTACTTCTTTCTTTCCATTTTTCTGGCTTTCATTTCTTCTCTTGCCTCTTTTATTTCCTTACCACCTTCCGTCTCCTTTATTCCTCCCTCCCCTTTTTCTTTTCCTTTATTTCATCATTCTTTCCTTTATTAATTCTATCATTTCTCTCAGTCTCCTTCCTTTTATTCTTTCTTGCTTCTTTTTCTTCATTCTTTCTTCCCCCCCCCCCTTACTTCTTTTCCTCCCTGTCTCTCCTTCTTTCTTTCTTTGCTTGCTTCCTCCTTTTTTTTATGTCTCCGGCCTCTTTGTTTCTTTCTTCCTTTATTACTTCTTTCTTTCCTTCCCCACATCCTTTCTTTCCATTTTCCTGGCTTTCATTTCTTCTCTTGCCTGTTTTATTTCCTTACCATCTCCTTCTCTTTTATTCCTCCCTCCCTTTTTTTCCCTTAATTTCATCATTCTTTCCTTTATTAATTCTTTAATTTCTCCCAGTTTCCTTCCTTTTATTTTTTCTTTCCTTCCTCCTTTCCTTTCTTTTTTTTTTCCTCTCTGTCTCTCCTTCTTTCTTTCCTTGCTTGCTTCCTTGTTTTTTTCTATCTCTCCGGTCCTCTTTGTTTCTTTCTCGTCTCTCTTCCATTGTTACTTCATTCTTTCCTTTCCTACTTCCTTTTTTCTGGTTTTCATTTCTCCTTTTACCTCTTTTATTTCCCTACCACTCTCCTTCTCCTTGATTTCCTCCTCCCCTTTATTTCATTCTTTCCTTTTTTAATTCTATAATTTCTCTCAGTCTCCTTCCTTTTATTTTTTCTTGCTTCCCTTTCTTCCTTCTTTCTTTCCTCCCTCCTTTCTTCTTTTCCTCCCTTCTTTATTACTTTCTTCCCTCCCTTTCTTTTTTCCTCTCTGTCTCTCCGTTCTTTGCTTGCTTCCTTCTTTTTTTTATCTCTACAGCCTCTTTGTTTCTTTCTCGTCTTTCTTCCATTGTTTCTTCATTCTTTCCTTTCCTACTTCCTTTTTTCTGGTTTTCATTTCTTCTTTTTACCTCTTTTATTTCCCTACCACCTTCCTTCTCCTTTATTTCCCCCTCCCTTTATTTCATACTTTCCTTTTTTAATTCTATAATTTCTTTCAGACTCCTTCCTTTTATTCTTTCTTGCTTTCCTTTCTTCCTACTTTCTTTCCTCCCTCCTTTCTTCTTTTCCTCCCTGCTTTCTTACTTTCTTCCCTCCCTTTCTTTTTTCCCCTCTGTCTCTCCGTTCTTTGCTTGCTTCCTTCTTTTTTTTTATCTCTACAGCCTCTTTGTTTCTTTCTCATCTTTCTTCCATTGTTTCTTCATTCTTTCCTTTCCTACTTCCTTTTTTCTGGTTTTCATTTCTTCTTTTTACCTCTTTTATTTCCCTACCACCTTCCTTCTTCTTGATTTCCTCCTCCCCTTTATTTCATTCTTTGCTTTTTTAATACTATAATTTCTCTCAGTCTCCTTCCTTTTATTCTTTCTTGTTTCCCTTTCTTCCTTCTTTCTTTCCTCCCTCCTTTCTTCTTTTCCTCCCTTCTTTCTTAATTTCTTCCCTCCCTTTCTTTTTTCCTCTCTGTCTCTGCTTTCTTTGATTGCTTCCTTCTTTTTTTTATCTCTACAGCCTCTTTGTTTCTTTCTCGTCTCTCTTCCATTGTTACTTCATTCTTTCCTTTCCTACTTCCTTTTTTCTGGTTTTCATTTCTTCTTTTTACCTCTTTTATTTCCCTACCACCTTTCTTCTCCTTGATTTCCTCCTCCCTTTATTTCATTTTTCCTTTTTTTATTCTATAATTTCTCTCAGTCTCCTTCCTTTTATTCTTTCTTGCTTCCCTTTCTTCCTTCTTTCTTTCCTCCCTCCTTTCTTTCTTACTTTCTTCCCTCCCTTTCTTTTTTCCTCTCTGTCTCTCCTTTCTTTGCTTGCTTCCTTCTTTTTTTTATGCCTCTTTGTTTCTTTCTTGTCTTTCTGCCATTCCTTTCCTTTCTCCATTCTCTTATGTTTGCAGTATCACGGGTGGGCCAATACTGTAAAGAGAGACAGTAATGAATAAACCTTCCATTTTCCTATGATAGGAGCTGGATATGGGCCCCAAGAGTCAGTTCTTCTTTTCTTTTTTTATATATATATATTCTTTATTTTCCATTTTCAGTTTACAACAGTAAGCAGTAAAACATTAATAGAGAAAAGAAAAAAAATCCAGCCTATGGCTCATAGTATAGCAAGTGTTAAGCAGTGTCACGTACATGTGACTCAGAAATGGGCAGCAGGTTATAGGGCTGGTGCACTTACATCAAGGGGATGATTTGTGTTCCATGGAGTGGGAGGGGCTTCCTATTCCTCCAGGAGCCGCCCACATAGGGACAGCCCCTCATTTCTCCCCCAGGTCAAAGCAAGACCCTCAGTGCTCAGCGCAGGCTCCACAAGAGTCAGTTACTAGCGCTGGGCCCCGCACACCCCAACCTGACTCTCATTAAAGTGGACCAATACCCAGGATTTTCACTATCCTGGGTGCTGGTCCACTTTGGTGGGGCACCCCGATCCCCCGCTGTGTGAAACCCCCCAGAAAGCCCCGAAAACTCACCTCACCCCGCTCCCACGTGACTCGCTCGTCCAATCACCGGCGACGGACAAGCGAGAGGCAGCGACGGAGAAGCAGAGCTCGTCCGCCAACGCCGCCTCTAGCGCGTCCCCCATACAGGGAGCGCGCCAGCGCCGGCCATTCACAAGCGGCCAGCGCGGGAGCGCGCGGTGCTAGAGGGACGCGTGGGAGGTGGAAAAGGTAGGATTTGTGGGCTTCCTGGGGGGTTTCACATCCTGATTTCGGATTCCCCGCGGGGAGGGATCTGACCAGGGGATTCCCCCTGGGTGTTGGTCCGCTTTAATGACAAATATCATCTAATCTATTAATATCCAGGGTCACGATTGTTTCCTCTCGGTTGGCACTGGTGACATCTGTAACAGATGCAAAAGAGTCCAATAGGAACACAACTGTTTACACTGCCGTCACTGGTTACATACCTTCCAACTATTCAGGGTGGGAAAGAGGGACGATTGTAAAATTAGGCCACGCCCCCTCATTAAGGTATAGATGAAGCCACGCCCCCTCATTGAGGTCTAGATGAAGCCACCCCCCCTCAGTGAGGTCTAGATAAAGCCACGCCCCCTCATTGAGGGTTAGATGAAGCCACGCCCCCTCATTGAGGTCTAGATGAAGCCACGTCCCCTCATTAAGGTCTAGATGAAGCCACCCCCCTCATTGAGGTCTAGATGAAGCCACGCCCCCTCATTGAGGTCTAGATGAAGCCACGCCCCCTCATTGAGGGATGGATAGAAGATAGAGTGTAACAGTTACAACAATAAAAACACTTGGAACAGGCAAATGAATCATTTATTGCTGCGAATAGGCTGAACTGAATGGACTAAAGTTTTTAATTAGCCGCACATACTATGGGGTTTATTCATCAAGGGATAGCGGGGGCCTGGTAGCGTCAAGCAGCGAACTGTAACCGCCGGGCGCTGTGCGCAATACCACATTTATCAAAGCGATTTTGATGAGTGACTCTAACAGTGCCATGTAGCGTCCAATTCATCATTATAGACGGCTCAGCGGATCCCGGCGGCGCTCTAGCTTCCAGAGCGCCTGGTATTGCCTGTCGCTCTCCAATACATTTCATTGGACGTTACATTTCTTCTCTTTAAATAGGGTTTTCTTTTCATTTTTTTTCTCTCTCAAATCATTGTGTGACCTCTCCCGGCCTATAAAAAAAAAGTCATTTTTGAAAAGTTAAAATTTTTATGCATTGAATTGTCATTACAGGTCTGGTATTAAAGTGTTATTGTCACAGTGTAATAACAATGTCATTCCATGTGTTTTCGCTTTGTTACTAGTTGATATGTATTCAAAAAAAAGGCTTTAATCACACAGCGTCTGGCGCTCTGGGCTACAGCGACACAATTTTGAGCGCCGGCGCCGTGTGAGGCAGTTTTTTTTTGATGAATATGGTGTGAGTTGCTCACACTGATCAGTCGCTACCGTTCGCTCCCATATAGCGCTGTACTGGTGTTATAGCGACTCACACAATATATTCATCAACGCCGGCCAGCGACTAACAGGCCGATTCAATACAAGCGTCAGGCAGCGACGGATAAGCGTCTGTAGCACGGATTTCAGAGCGACCGCTAGTAGTCGCTGTGCTCGCCCGTGGTTCGCTGTTGCAGAGCGTCTCAGTCGCTGGCCAGCATTGATGAATATGATGTGTGAGTTGCTACAACACCACTACAGCGCTGTATGGGAGCGAACAGTAGCGACTGGTCAGTGTGAGCGACTCACACCACATTCATCAAAATAACAGCCACAAACATCGCCGGCGCTCAAAATCAGGTCATTGTAGCCCACAGAGCCAAAGGCTGTGTGATTAAAGTCTGTTTGAGAACATGTATCCACTAGTAACAAAGCGAAAACATATGGAATGACATTGTTATCACATTGTAACATGAACACATTAATACCAGACATGTCAGGACAATTCTGCATAAAAATATTATTTATCAAAAAAGTCATTTTTTAGCCCAGAATATATGTCCGCGATTTGCATTTTTCTTTCAATGATTTTTATTGAAGTACATAGAAGTAACAAAAAAATGGCACTTGCAAGACATGTAAATATACAACGAGGAAATAAAACATTCCTGGATATTACCATAAAAGGAACTATAACAGAAATTAGCAGATAAATCAGAACGATTACTCTTGCTTAAAGTAATTATCGCAACGAAATTGGCATTCAGGGGGCGATCCGGCCAGCTCTACAAGACTTGCGCTAAGTCGTAAGCTACTCTCTAGCCAGGGCGCCTCCTGAGTGTGTCAGCGTAAATTCAACATAGATAAATCTAGACCGTTCCAAAGAGCCAAAGGAAGAGCTCAGTAGAAAGTAAGGGAGGGGAGAGGGAAGGATAGTAGGAAAGGAGGGACGGGTAGGAATCCAATGTCTATTATAATTTTTTTAAAAATATACCGGTGCCTAAATGCTTAATAGGTCCCAGTCAAATGTACTAGGGAATACCTCCCTGATCCAAGGAGCCCACACCTCTCGGAACTCCTCCAGTCTGTCTTCATGGATAGCTGATAGTTTTTCCATAGCTAGTGTATTATTAACCCTGTTTTTAAATTCTATGAAACTTAGTGAGGGGGTCTTCCATGCCTTAGCGATGACTAACTTAGCACAGGTAAGGACATGGTACAACAATTGTCTTTGTCTGATCGAGGTTCCTGCTAGGGGTTCATTTAACAAAGCTATCCAGGGGTCTAAAACAATATTTGTATCAAAGATCTTACATAGCAAGGTTTGAATCTTATCCCAGAAATTTCTAGTTACCCCACAACTCCAGCAAATGTGGCCGTTCGAGCCTGGCTCGTTGCAGCCGCGAAAGCATTTATCCTGTGCCCCCGCAACCACATGTGTCAGTTGCGTGGGGACTAGATACCAACGCAAAGCTACCTTCAGGTTAACTTCTATCGCCTGCACTGAGGCTTGTTTGCCAAATGATGTCTTCCACATCCTATCCCAGACTTCAGGGTCTCTATCCTCTCCCAGATCTAGTTCCCACTTTTTCCTATATGTTGGAGTGGCGCCATCTAAGTTCTTGCAAAGTGAGCGGTATAAACTAGCAATAGCACCTTTGTCTCTTGGACTGCGCAGACACCGATGTTCAAAACAAGTGTAATCATCGAGTTTTGGGGCATTTTTCACAATGGACTTTATAAAGTGATGTACCTGGAGGTATCCAAAGAAGTCTTTTGGCAGGAGACCGAACTTATCTCTGAGGTATGTGAAGGAGGCTATATCAGATCCGTGTCAGCAATTATACATGTGTAGGATCCCCGAATTACGCCATCTGCTAAACCTGTGTGGGTCAGTAAGTCCTGGGGGAAATAATGAATTACCCCACAATGGCATTAGAGGCATATGTGGAGAGGCCAACCCGCCTGAAAATTTAATGTCGTCCCACAACCGAAGAGAATGAGCCATAATCATATTGTTTCCCAAGTGTCTAGCCTTCGGTGTGAGCCATAGAAGTGAGTCACTAATCGGTGTAAGCAGGGACATAGCCGACTCAATACGGACCCAGCCTGGTATGTCAACGGTGGCGTGATAGGAAAGAAGCTGTGCGGCTTGCGCAGCTTGATTGTATTTCTCGAGTCTTGGTACCCCCATGCCTCCAGCCGATTTTGACCGCAGCATAACTTTCCGTGCTATCCTTTGTCGTTTCCCGCCCCAGATAAACCTTAGGACAAGTCCTTGAATATCCTTAAGAAAGTTAGATGGGAGCTTTACTGGAAGAGTTCTGGCTAAGTACAAAAATTTGGGTAGCAAGGACATCTTGACCGCCGCCATTCTGCCCAGCCATGACAAATTGCACTCCTGCCACCTCGTACTACATTTTCTACGTAGTGGTATGTAATTTGCTGCGTAAAGAGAGTCGTATGTGTTAGTCAGGGCTATACCTAGATATTTAATTGCCTGGACTTCCCAGCTAAAGTCATAACTGGCCTGCATTTGACGCCAGGCTCCGTCCGGGAGGTTAACATTTAATGCCTTGGATTTTGAAGTATTAACCCGAAGACCAGATATTGCCGCAAATTGACCCAGAATGTGCAGTAGGTTAGGTATGGATATGAGGGGGTTGGAGATACTTAACAGAACATCGTCCGCGAATAGGCTAAGTTTATGTTGCTCCTTCCCAATTTCCACTCCTAGGACATCTGGGGACAACGGGCAGCCCTGTCTCGTTCCTCTGGCCAGCGGAAAAGGGTCTGATCTATAACCGCAGTATTTTACAAAGGCTATCGGAGTTTTATAGACTGCTTTTAGTATATTCAAAAAATAGGGACCAAAACCCCACTTCTCTAGTAGATGGAAGAGATACTCCCAGGATACCGAATCAAAAGCTTTTTTGATGTCCAGTGAGAGCATCATAATGGGCAGATCTCTTTCCCTGGCCACGTTCAAGATCTGAAGCATTCTCCTGATATTGTCCCCTGCTTGCCTCCCCGGTATAAAGCCTGTCTGGTCGTTATGAATCAGGAGTGGCATGTATCTAGATAATCTATCTGCAAGTACTTTAGTAAAAATCTTAACATCTAGGTTAATTAGGGAGATTGGTCTGTAATTAGTCCAGGTCGTATGGTCTGTATCTGGCTTCGGGATCATACTTATCGAGGCGGTGAGTGACTCCTGTGAGAAGGACTCACCTCCGCGAACCGCATTAAATGCCACCGTCAGCTTTGGAGCTAATATAGAAATAAAACATTTGTAATAAGCGGCAGGGAATCCATCGGGGCCTGGCCTTTTATTGGGTTGTAGCCCTGCTATCACTTTTTGAACCTCTGCGACCTCAATGTCCGAGTCCATAAGGGTTCTCAATTCCTCTGGAATATCGGGCAGAGAGATTCTCTCCAGAAATGCCGAGATCTCTTCCACTCTCGGCGGGCAAGGGTTAGAGTATAACTTAGAGAGTTGGTCTCTGAAAATGTTTACAATTTTAATCGGGTTACTTGAAGCTATCCCTCTGTCGCTTTTCAACTTAATAGGTCGATAAGTCTGGTCTGGAGTTTTCAACTTTTTTGCCAGTAAAGCATCCGGTTTATTGGCTTTGCAGTAGTATTTGTGTTTAAGGTGCCTTAAAACATTCTCTGCTTTACCGGTTAGAGCTAGGTTTAGTTCGCCTGTCACTCTGTTTAATTTAGCCCTGATGTCTGCTGTCATTTGTCGTTTGGCTTTCTCTGCCAATTCTAGGTATTCTTTTTCCAACCGGTCTATATGGGCGTTTCTCTCCTTTTTTTTCCGGGAGGCTAACTGGATTAACTTACCCCTTATAGTCGGTTTATGTGCTTCCCAACAAATCGTGGAAGAGACCTCTCCCGTTTCATTCAACGTAAAGTAATCAGTCAGTGCGTCAGAGATGGATTGGGATAAAACCGGGTCTGAAAGAAGAGATACGTTAAGGGACCAGGATGAGCCTAGCGGTCTGCTTAGCAGGGAGTGCAATTTGAGTAGCTGTCCGTCGTGGTCGGACCAAGAAATCGGGATTATGTCCACAGCTGACAATTGAGCCAGAGTAGGTATGGGTAGAAAAATGTGGTCAATTCTAGTGTATACTGAGTGTGGATGGGAGTAGTGCGTAAAGTTCTGGGTCCCAGGATGAGCATCTCTCCAACAATCGACTACTGAACAAGAATCTAGTAAATTTCTAAAGGCTTTTGAGGTCGCAATCAGTTGGGCTCCCGCCAAAGAGCCCTTCGCGGATTGTCTATCTAGGAGGGGGTTTAGTACTAAATTTGCGTCTCCACATATAATTGT
This sequence comes from Gastrophryne carolinensis, assembly GCA_027917425.1. NCBI lineage: Eukaryota > Metazoa > Chordata > Amphibia > Anura > Microhylidae > Gastrophryne > Gastrophryne carolinensis. The sequence goes on from CM051237.1 coordinate 28,618,088, forward strand.
AGTCCCTTTGGCTACAGCCATAACTTCTTTCAGAAAGCTTGACAAAAAGGGTACCTGGTTGGCGTTGGGGGCATAGTAGGTGGCAAACGTTACCTCAATGTCATGCATTTCACCATTTAGAATAAGAAATCTTCCTCCTTGATCTGAGATTTCCTTGGAGCAATGAAATTGGGTTCCCCGTTTAAAACCAATAAGGACTCCTTTCTGTTTAGTGTCTGCACAGGACATAAAGATTTGTGGGTATTTAGCGTTAAGGAATTTGGGCCTGGAGGAGCCCGAGAAGTGTGTCTCCTGGAGGCATATGACATCCGGATGTAGGGAATTAATTTTACGGAAGGCCATACTTCTCTTGTGGGGAGAGTTAAACCCCTGGACATTCAATGAGAATACTGTAGCCATGTTGTTCGCCTATGAATGGGGGGGGGGGGGTGAGAGGATGGGGTAGGAAAAGGGGATCTAGGTAGAGGTAAAAGAGCAAAGATCCTCGTTCGGATGATCACGTAATGAAACAGCCACTAATAATAATAAACAAAATTTAGGAGTAGTAAATGTAAGGAATTTAGCTCTGCCAGGGGGCCAGCGGCGAGCGTCCGCGGGGCGACGCAGCACTCCTGCTGCTGGGAGCGCGGCGCGTCACTCTGGCAACCTCCCTTGCCCCTCTCTAGCTGTGCAGGTGCGCGTCCCGCAGTCTGTAAATTTTGCCACTAGGAGGCGCTGTGCTGTGAGTGGCAGGCAACGCAGAGTGCTCCACACCTGATGGGAATCAGGGGCTGATCAGCCTTGCAGCCAAGACTGACCAGCCCCTGGATAGTTGTCCAATCACTCACAGTGTTGTAAGTTACACCAATCAGCACATACACTCCCCCCCAGGGTGGTCATTGGTCGATTCCCAAATAAATATGGAGTCAGCCCAGCACTCAGTGCCCGTGATAGTCTCTTGTGATTAGGGTGTGATTCTGTTAGCTGTTATCTGATCCTGACCCGGCTTGATCGACCATCCCTGTCTGCTGCCTGTACCGACCTCTGCTTTGTCTGACTGCGAACCTGCCTGCCCCTCTGGATACCCTGCGATCTCTGACCTCCTGGCTTGACCCATTGGCTACCCCTGACTACGCACCTGTCTCATCCCTGTACTCTGACGCACCCTCCGGATTGACTACCTGTGAACGACCTCGGCTTCGGGATACCCTCGTGGTTCATCGGCCTTCACCGTAAGCAGCCATCCTTTGCGCCTATTAAGACCTGGGGGCAACCGTGTCCGGTGAGGCGTGCCTAGCGTCCCGGCAAGCGGGGGCTTGACTATAGGCAGAAGCGGCGGTGGAGATTGGGGGTTGCCTGCTTACAGAAGGCTGGTGTCCCGCTGGGCATCACATTATCACGGGCCCCATAAATGGACCAAATTTTGGAACAGGTGCAGGCCCTGACCGCGGCCGTGGAGCACCTGGCACTTCGAGTGGCGGCTCAGGAGAACCGTCCAGCTCCTGCACCCTCTGTGCCCCAGGGGGCAATAGCCGCCTTTCCAGTTGAACCCAAGATTCCCCTTCCAGAGAAGTTTTCAGGGGACCGGAGTAAATTTGCCAACTTCCGGGATGCCTGTAAGCTCTATTTTCAGCTTCGCCCTCATGCTTCCGGCTCCCAGGAGCAACGGGTGGGACTTATCATCTCCCTTTTGCATGGGGATCCCCAATCCTGGGCTTTTAGCCTCTCCCCTCAGGATTACGCCCGCCAATCTGTTGAGGAATTCTTCAAGGCCATGGAGATCCTGTATGATGACCCAGACCGAGGGGCAACTGCTGATGCCAAGCTACGATCTCTTAGACAGGGGCGAAGACCGGCAGAAGAATATTGCTCGGAATTCCGACGCTGGGCAGTGGATTCTCGCTGGAATGACCCAGCATTGTGTGGGCAGTTCAGGCTAGGTCTGTCAGAGGTCATAAAAGATGTCATGGTAAATCACCCAGTACCTAACACCTTGGATGAAACCATGCAATTGGCTATCCGCATCGACCGACGCATACGAGAAAGACGCCTGGAAAAAGGGGCCCAGTCTGAAGTCAGTATGAAGCCTGAGGCCTTAGTCCCTTCTTCTTCTGAAGAACCCATGCAGCTTGGGGCCACCAAGCTTTCTGAAGCTGAGAGGCGTCGGCGTCTGTCGCAAGGTCTATGCCTTTATTGCGGAGAAGTCGGTCACCTGGTCCGCTCCTGCCCTCGGAAACAGGCATCGGAAAACTTCAGAGCCTAGGTGGGGTCGAGGAAACCCACCTAGGCTGCAAGGTATTTCCTCTGTGTTGCACACAAATTACATTGCCTGTCGAGATTACTCATGATTTTGAGTCCAGGTCTGTGGAGGCTCTTTTGGATTGTGGGGCCGCCGGGAATTTTATTGATTGGGGCCTGGCTCAAGCATTAAAGATTCCCCTGCAATCTTTAGTAAATCCAATTAGAGTCAAAGCCATTGATAATACCCCCCTTGTGGGGGGCCTGATTCAGTACCGTACTCCTCCAGTGTTTGTTAGAGTGGGGGCGGGACATACCGAGCTAATGAGCTTCCTGCTCCTTAAGATGCCACTTACCCCTTTGGTTCTGGGACTCCCCTGGCTGTCTAAACACAATCCCCAAATTGACTGGGTCTCTGGGCAGGTTATCAAGTGGGGGCCACAATGTTTCCAGTCTTGTCTTGAGCTCCCTGTACGTGCCACTCGCTTGACTGCTGAGGGCATCCCTACCCCCTATGCAGATTTCGCAGACGTGTTTTCTGAAAAAGCCGCTGATGAACTCCCTCCTCATAGGCCTTTTTACTGCCCGATTGATCTTCTCCCAGGAACTATGCCGCCTCGGGGAAAGATTTATAATTTAACCCAAGCTGAGAATAAGGCCATGAAAGAATACATTGCTGAGAATCTGCAGAAAGGTTTTATTCGGCCGTCTACCTCACCAGCGGGCGCCGGATTTTTCTTTGTGGAAAAGAAAGATGGCGGCTTGCGCCCCTGTATTGATTATAGGGGCCTGAATAAAATTACAGTTAAAAATAAATACCCCCTTCCCTTAATAGAGGGACTCTTTAACCAGGTCATTGGGGCCCAGGTTTTTTCTAAGCTTGACCTGAGGGGGGCCTACAACTTAATCAGGATCCGTCAGGGAGACGAGTGGAAGACTGCCTTCAATACTCAGGATGGGCACTATGAATATCTTGTTATGCCATTCGGCCTATGTAACGCCCCAGCAGTCTTCCAGGACTTTGTTAACGAAGTTTTTAGAGAATACTTGGGCCGTTTTGTGGTCATCTACTTAGATGACATCCTAATATTCTCCCCAACCTTAACCGAGCATAGAGAGCATGTGCGGATGGTTCTACAGAAATTGAGAGAAAATCACCTCTACGCCAAGCTAAAAAAGTGCGTTTTTGAGGTTTCTGAGGTTCCGTTCCTGGGATACATTGTTGCCGATACTGGGTTAACTATGGATCAGGCCAAAGTGTCTGCAGTCCTCCAGTGGGAACAACCTAAAGATTTGAAGGGTTTACAAAGGTTTCTGGGGTTTGCTAATTTTTATAGGCGCTTTATAAAAAACTTTTCCACCTTGGTAGCCCCACTCACCGACCTCACTAAGAAGGGGGCGTTTACCCCTACTTGGTCGGGCCGACCCATCCAAGCCTTTGAGAACCTTAAGTCTGCCTTTAGTTCGGCACCTGTGTTGACCCACCCTGATATCCACCGAGCCTTCATAGTCGAAGTAGATGCATCTGAGCTCGGGGTAGATGCAGTTCTCTCACAGTACAGTGGGTCTCCTGAACGGCTACATCCCTGTGCCTTTTTCTCGAGAAAATTTAATTCCGCTGTGCGGAACTATGATATTGGCAATCGAGAACTTCTAGCTGTGAAATTAGCCTTTCAGGAATGGAGACATTGGTTAGAGGGGGCCCAGTTCCCAATTATGGTATTCACAGATCACAAGAATTTAGAATACATCGAATCAGCTAAAAGGTTAACCCCCCGTCAGGCCCGATGGTCTCTTTTCTTCTCCCGTTTTAATTTCACCATAACATACAAACCAGGAACAAAGAATGTTAAAGCTGACGCTCTCTCCAGAAGTTTCAGAGTTGATAAAGTCCCTGTAGAGGAGATCCTTCCCATAATCCCACAACACAAGGTCATAGCTGTCATTCAACCTGACCTGTCAAGTGAACTAAGTCGGTTTCAATCAGATTCTCCTCCGGGCAAACCCGATCACCTCCTCTTTGTACCCCTGTCCCACCGTCCGGCAGTACTTCAGCAGTTTCATGACTCCAAGACGGTGGGTCATCCAGGGGTTAAAAAGACTTTGGCCCTTCTAGCCCGTCATGTCTGGTGGCCATCTTACAGGAGAGATACGCAGGCCTTTATTCAGGCCTGTAAGATCTGTGCCCGTAGCAAAACCCCCAGGTCAGCTCCTGCCGGACCTCTGGTGCCCCTGTCCACTCCTTCAAAGCCTTGGACGCACTTGGCAATGGATTTTATTACTGATTTACCACAGTCCCAGGGATATACCGTTATCTGGGTTGTGGTAGATCGATTTAGCAAAATGGCGCATTTTGTCCCCCTAAGAAAGCTGCCCACAGCCCAAGAATTGGCTCAATATTTCTTAGATTATATTTTTCGACTTCACGGAATTCCAGAAGATGTGGTCTCAGATAGGGGGGTCCAATTTGTGTCACGCTTCTGGAGGACATTCTGCACCCGGCTAGGGTTCACTGTTTCTCTGTCTTCAGCTTTTCACCCTCAGTCCAATGGGCAGACAGAAAGGACCAACCAGTCATTAGAACAATATCTCCGTTGCTTCACCTCTGATATTCAGTCAGAGTGGTCCCAATTTCTTCCCTTTGCTGAATTTGCCTTCAATAATGCAGTTAACTCCTCCACGGGGGTATCGCCCTTCCGATGTGTATATGGGAGGGATCTTAAGTTCTCAGCACTTTCAGGCTCGTCCTCTGGTTTGCCTTCTTTAGACGATTGGTTGTCCCAGTGGCCAGATTTATGGGACAAGATTCAGCGGCATTTGGTCCAGGCATCGAGTCAGCAGAAGGTCTTTGCGGATCTTCGCCGATCCAAGAATCCAGATTATAAAGTGGGGGATTTGGTCTGGCTCTCTACCAAAAATTTAGCGCTACGCCAACTCTCTGTAAAATTGGGACCACGATATATCGGCCCTTATCCCATTTTACAGAAAATTAGCCAAGTCACATACAGACTCAAACTTCCACCATCTCTGAGGATTTGTAATTCCTTTCACGTTTCCCTCCTTAAGCCTGCCAGGGGAGTGGAGGAGGATTCCTCTCCTTCTCCTATCCTAGTTGATGGTGAGCAGGAGTTTGAAGTCGCACGAATTCTGGATTCCCGTTTCCTCCGGAATTCCTTGCAATATTTAGTTGACTGGAAGGGATATGGGCCAGAAGAGAGGAGTTGGGTTCCAGCTAGAGATGTGCATGCAGACCGTTTAATTAAAAGATTTCATAAAGAAAATCCTCTTAAACCCAGGGTGGAGGGTCCTGGGGCCCCTCCTCAAGGGGGGGTAATGTAAGGAATTTAGCTCTGCCAGGGGGCCAGCGGCGAGCGTCCGCGGGGCGACGCAGCACTCCTGCTGCTGGGAGCGCGGCGCGTCACTCTGGCAACCTCCCTTGCCCCTCTCTAGCTGTGCAGGTGCGCGTCCCGCAGTCTGTAAATTTTGCCACTAGGAGGCGCTGTGCTGTGAGTGGCAGGCAGCGCAGAGTGCTCCACACCTGATGGGAATCAGGGGCTGATCAGCCTTGCAGCCAAGACTGACCAGCCCCTGGATAGTTGTCCAATCACTCACAGTGTTGTAAGTTACACCAATCAGCACATACACTCCCCCCCAGGGTGGTCATTGGTCGATTCCCAAATAAATATGGAGTCAGCCCAGCACTCAGTGCCCGTGATAGTCTCTTGTGATTAGGGTGTGATTCTGTTAGCTGTTATCTGATCCTGACCCGGCTTGATCGACCATCCCTGTCTGCTGCCTGTACCGACCTCTGCTTTGTCTGACTACGAACCTGCCTGCCCCTCTGGATACCCTGCGATCTCTGACCTCCTGGCTTGACCCATTGGCTACCCCTGACTACGCACCTGTCTCATCCCTGTACTCTGACGCACCCTCCGGATTGACTACCTGTGAACGACCTCGGCTTCGGGATACCCTCGTGGTTCATCGGCCTTCACCGTAAGCAGCCATCCTTTGCGCCTATTAAGACCTGGGGGCAACCGTGTCCGGTGACGCGTGCCTAGCGTCCCGGCAAGCGGGGGCTTGACTATAGGCAGAAGCGGCGGTGGAGATTGGGGGTTGCCTGCTTACAGAAGGCTGGTGTCCCGCTGGGCATCACAGTAAAAGAGGTCGCCTGCTCGGTTCTGCGCTAGGGGGGCGTCTTAAGGATCAGCGTTACAATTGGCAACTAAGGATAGACACAAACGGGCCGCCTCCCCGCTCCGGACCGATCAGGCGAGGTGTGCGCCTTTGGACCCTTCCTAGTTGTAGGCCGGGGGCGCGCTAGGTCTAGAGCAAGATATAAAGCAAAAAAAAATAAAAAATAAAAAAAAATAAAAAAATAAATAAGTTTTAACTATAGCAATAGTAACGATCACCAGACTTTGAGGTAGGGACCTCAGAGAGAAAAACAAAAAATCAAGAGGTATGTTACCCCTGATTCAACTGGAGTGCGGCATGGAAATGCCACCAAGCGCGTGGGACTGCGCAAAACAAAAACCGCATAACTAGGGCAGGCTGCGTCATTAAACCTAGTAACAGAAATAACCAACAAATTATCAAAACTTAATGCTTTGAGGAAGCGAGTAGATGGGAAGAAGTATATCAAGAAAATGACAATACATTGGCGTTGAAATCTGGTAGCAGAGTCATTCAGTATTGTATCGGGGTGTCAAGTATAAAGGTTAACAACTTTAAGAACAACTAAGTTGTCCTGCACTAAGCTTGGTTATATGGGGGCATGGGTGCTTACTAGCCTATGGGTTGGTCCCGAGAAAAAACTGTGAAGCTTTCAAACATTCAGGCATCGTCGTATATTAGGCGAGTCCCCCACCCAGTAGCAGAAGACCAGCGTTTCTGCCTCTTTCCAGCGCGTTGCGATCTAGGGGAGTCTTCCACGAATCTGGACGATTTAGACCCTATGATTTTCGGGAGTTGCATAGCTGCGATATGTTGCTGTAGCTCTTCTGAAGATGTCACTGTATAAGATTCGCCTTTATACGTAAATAACACACGGAATGGGAAGCCCCATTTATATTTAATGCCATGTTCCCGTAGGGTAATTAGTAATGGCCTAAGCTCTTTCCTTCTGGCCATGGTAGCGGCAGAGAGATCAGAAAAAACCTGGAAAGCACACCCTTGATAGCTGAGGTTTGTTGCTTCCCGGGCTGCCTTTTGAATTATTTCTTTGCTTGTGTAATAGTGAAATTTGGCAATAATATCACGAGGCGGTTCCTCGGGTGCTCGTCTTGGGCCCAGGGCTCTATGAACCCTATCCAACTCTAGCCGTTCAACTGACAGATCCGGGGCTAATTCCTGGCATAGCCCTATTACAACAGCTTTTGCATCTTCCATATGCTCAGGGAAGCCTCTAAAGCGTAAATTCGCCCTGCGATCTCTGTTCTCAATGTCCTCCATCTTAGTGCTCAAGGTATAGTTATCTCTCTTCAGCTGTGTAATTTCTGCTTCCAGGGCTCCCTGTGCTGTGGAGATGTCACTTATTTTCTTATTGAGTGTAACTAAGCCACAGGAGACCTTGTCAATTTCTTTTGTCAATTGTTCCATTATAAGTTGTGTATTTGAGGCTAAGGCTGTTTGGAGTAGGGTATCTATTTTAGGGAGTAATTCCTTGGTCATATTATCCCTGACTGCCCTCTGAACCTCTTCTGATTCACTGGCCAGAAAGGAGGCTTCACTACCTTCCACCTCTTCCATCTCAGCTATAGATAGGTCCTTCAATATAACCCTAGCTTTTGCCATGGCAGGAATTCCTATATGGCTTAGGATTGTATGTGTGGCTATAGTTGCAGCTGACTCAGGCCACCAATCTATATATCAATAGAGACTATGGTTTGTCGCTGTGTAGCCTATGGTATGAGGGCTTTCAGAGGTCAGCAGTCTGGGGCTGTGAGGATGTTTCTCTCTTTAGCTTGTATGGGCACCTCAGCTACTGTCCCTGGGTTTCACCCCTTATTGGAGGGAACACACTTTAGGCTGCAGCAGCAGTTATACAGACATCAGCGTCTCCTTCCCCATGCTGTAGTGGGCTGGCAGTGATCTCATCAGCACGTGCTGCTGGCTCATTCACTCCCCTTACCTCTAGCTGGGGGGTCTCTTGAGTGCTGCGATGGCGGCCGCTGCGCTGGGATAGGCTGCTGACACTGACCTGCCTTGTCGTCACCGTTTCCGCAGGTTACACTCTGCTGTATTGAGGTTAGTGTGGTGGGGCTGTTTTGCGGGGCTTGCTGGTCTCATGTCCAGGCACAGGCTTCAGACCGCAGTTCCCGCCTCCCGCTCTGCGCTGTGAGTGACGCCTTGTTACAGGCCTGGCCACGATCTCCGGTTCTTGTCGGCGGCTTCAGCGGGCTCAGACACCCCCGCCGCCGCTCCAGTGATCACCCGCCGCCTCAGGTCTCTTATCTCTGGCTGCTCGCACGGTAGGTGACGCGCCTGCCGTTTCCCAGTCCCCTCGAATCGCTCGGTGGGCACGGAGCTCACTTACGGCGCCGCCATACGAGATCCGCGCGCATGCGCACTCCCGCGATTTGCATTTTTATTGAAAAAAAAAATTGGGATCAGGGATCGTTCGTGGAAATGTATGGGAGAGCGCCAGGTAGCGACAGGTAAGACGTGGCGCTCTGCAAGGCTGAACGCCGGCGCTGTACACTGAGCCTGGGATAATGATGAATCGTACGCTACATGGCGTTGTTCTAGTCGCTCACCAGATTCGGCTTTATAAATGTGTAATTGCTGCCGTGCCTGGCGCTCACCTGCCGCTACCTGGCTTCATGAATAAGGCCTTGAGGCGCTCGGTAACAGTGACACATAGCCGATCACAGCGACTTCTAGCGGTCGCTCTAAGCACCCCACTACAGACGCTCATCCGCCGCTACCTGGTGCTAGTAATGAATCATCCTCCCCGTTACTATGTTACTAGATCTGCATGTTACACCTCAAAAAGGAGGGACAAATGGGAACAACGAGGGACATGGACTCAAAAGAGGGAAAGTCGTGAGTTATAAAACCGGACCAACAGCCTGGCACAGTTGGAATAGAAAGGTAGCGGCCATTTTGGAGCTTCCTCTCCCAGCAACTCAGCCATGCTGCTGCCTGGATTCAACTGACAATGTACAGTAACAGGAAGCCCAGTAGCACTTCCTGTTTGCAGGCGGCCTGCAAATGCATGAGCCACCATTTTGTTTCTAAACTTCACTACGGCAGGAGTTAGAAAAAGGTAAATGAATTTATATGTGCAGCAATGTAAATTGCCCCGGGGAGGGGGCATATGAGCACTGTTTGTTGTGTTGGTCGGGTTTAAGTCATTTTTGACTGTTGGTCCGCTTTAAGTTGACTTGGAGGGGGGTGCAACCATAACAAGGCAGTGATTGGGAGCGTGGAGCCAGGCTGTCTGAGCATTTTTGAATTTGAATTATGAATATGAGCATAACCTTGGAATGATGAGAGAGATGGGACAAATAGAATATCACATCAGGGGTGGCTTCTCTAAGCTTCCGTCTCACAGCAGGTACTTACCTTCACCAGGGGTAAAGGATCTCCTGTTTATTTCTCCTTATTATTTTATAAGCATGTTTCTGTATGTCTGCTTTATTTGTCTGTCATTTTTCTTATGGTATATACTCTACATGCACTGCCCCTTTATGGGTGAATTAAAGTGGACCAAAAGCCAGGGACTCCAGGGCAGGCATACTCGCTCCCCCCCGGGGCATCCAGATTTAGGATGCCCTGCTGTGTAACACCACTCAGGTCGCCCAGTAAACTCATCTTCTCCCCGATCCAGCAGGGGGCGCACTTGCACCAGGCATTTGTGAATGGCCGTCGCAGGTACGCTCCCTGTTAGATGGCACCGGGGAAGTGGCCGCCGACGCACTGGGGTCTGCTTGACAGGTGGGAGTGGATCCAAGCACACTGATTGGACAGGAGGCTCCACATGTGCAGGAGGAGCGGGGAGATGTGAGTTAGCTTGAGCGACCTGGGGGGTTTCACTCAGTGAGGCATCCCTGATCGGGGTGCCCCAGGGACAAGGAGCGAAACCTAGGATACTCAAAATCCTGGGGTTTGGTCCACTTTAAATACTAAACAATTACATTAGAGGATTGCTGCCAACACCTGCTTTTTGGAGGAATTATTGTCCTACCTCCTATCCCTTGCTTTAGACTGCATAATAATTAGCATAATGGGAGGGGCGTATGCACACTACCAAACATACATATGCATGTCGGGGAAATGATCCATCTTAATGATGGCATATATAAAGACAGACACACAGAGACACACACATATGCTTTATTACTTATCCACGGCCATGATGTCCTTCGTGGGCGCGTGTGTGGGGGGTGTGCCCCCAGCTTTATTTTATAGCTTTACAGAGAAGACTTACAAGGAAACGTTCTATTATACCAATCACAGAATGAGTCTTAAACTATGTACATCAGCATATCATATCAGCCTATACATGTAACTGTGTTACAGTCCATATATAGAGAAATGCATATCACAAGTGAACAACCAATCAGCATAGTTTAACCAAATTTCATCATACATTGATTGATAGGGACAACTGTTCATCTCTCCTTGCTGGTCTGTATGTAAGATGATACGAGACAAACTATATATAGGCACTGGCTGGATTTTACATGGAGCTGACCTAAACTATATATCTATATAATCCAATTGAATTGAAACTAGATCAGATCAGATATGAGTTTTTAGTGGATTTGGTCAAACTTGTAAATTCCTTTACATACTCCTCCTTTTTATAATTTTGACCAAATCTAATAATCTAAAATCCAATAATCGATTAGTTTAGTCAATAATGTAATCAAAAAGTCTTCCAATGAATATTCATCTAGTACAACCTACTTATAAGACCAAATGTCTTTTCCCCAAAGTATAAAACTAAAATGTTAAATTATCCACTGCCCATAAGTTATTTTACTAATACGATCTTATCTTGTCATATGTAAACAGCAAAGATTATTTCTAACCACTACAGTTAACACACCTTTAAATCACTTTTAAGAAAGTCAGAGCAGGACCAAGTATCTTGCTTTGACGGGAGTGAAATACTTCACAGGCCTTACATTTCGTTAGCCCAAATTCCTAAGAACTTGAGGTAAGGAGACAATAGTCATTCCGCAAAGGCATGGAGTACTGGTACGATTCAGAAGAACTCTAGCATCAATACTTAGATTAGGCCTATAGCCTTAATCACCATGCACACCTGCAGCATTTCCCTCCATGTGGAAAATACACTTAGATGCCATTATAGGTGTCTTAAAAATGTTTACAAACATTTTGCATCATTAATAACTTCAGATAAAAAGAGAAATATACAATTTCTTGAAGATTTTCAAAGTAACCAATCACTTATGTACAAAAGCCTTGATTCAGAGAGACAAAAAAAACTTCAGTTTTAGTGCTGATCTGTTTTTTTTGTGAAATGTTTCCGTTCTCGTATGAGTGTACGAACGATTCTATGCATGCATTGAAAACCTTCTGTAAAGTTTCCGTCCGTTCGTACGGCAGATTATCCCCTCGATTCAAAGAGCAAAAGTTAATTGATTTCGTATCGCAAATCGTAAGTTTGGGTGGGTGTTAGTAATTTTTTCCTGTTTTTTTGGCCATTTCCGACTCGCACGAGCCTACGTACGAATGCGTATCTGCTCTTACGATCAGCGGAAGTTCGTTCCTAAATTTTAGGATCAAAACGTAAAACTTAGGATCAAATCCTAAAACTTACGATGAAAACGTAAAACTTAGGATAGTCGGATGTGTTTAGGTGTGATTCAGAGAACAGTTTTCAAACCTCTAAACGCATTTTAAAAGAAAGCCACTGCCGACACCTTTTAGCAGCCGGATTGCTGTTCGTGAACAGGTTTTTTGGCTATGTGGAGGAGTCTTCGCGTCTTGTGCTCCAATGAACTGCATGTATCAGCATGGCCGAGGCCATAAATTGTATGGCAATGCATACCTGATTCATGTATGCCTTATAAAAGCATTTTAATGTGGACCTTAATTAGTCCTTTGCATGTAAACCTTTATTTTGCAATATTTTTGCGTTAATTAAAGAAACTTATGTCCTTTGTTATTTATTTTTAAATTGATGTACTAGAATAATATTTTTAGATTGCATTTATTGGTGTAGTTGTTTACCTTTGCTTTGTTTAATTATTTAAGCACATCTTTGGTCAGATGCATCACACTTACTGAGGAGAGGAGAGCGGGATAAAGTGCAGGATGTGGGTTACTGCTGTATTTTGCACAGACACAGCAGAGCTGGGGGCACGGACAGTCACAAGGCCCTTTCTGTTTGCAGGCTGCCCGAGAATACCTGAGCCGCCATATTGCCTGTTTCTAGACTCATAACATGCAGAAGTTGCTGGGTGTTTTTTAATATTTGAGAGCAATCTGTATGTAGAGGGTGTGGGTAACCACACACAAAATTTTAAGTTGTACCATTTGAAGCCAAAATATTAAAATTAAATCCACAAGTAAAAAATGCAAGTTAACTAAAAATTAAACAAAGTAAGATTTACTCATGCAAATGCATTCATTAATGGTTGGTTTCTACAAAATAAATGAAATAAAGAAAAATAAGACCAAATATTTAGAATGCACTTTAATGAGGTAAGTTTGTAGTGCGCAGCCGCAAGATCAGAAGGATTTACGTCCAGACAAAAAAGGAAAAAGGGCAAAACCAATGTTGCAACCTGACAAATGAAACGGAAAATTCAGGATGGAAACTGACATAGGTCTGATTCCCGAACTGCCATACGAACGGACGTAAATTTTAGGATAGAAACGTATTTGCTTATAGAATCACTCGCAAGTTCATACGAACGCACGAGCGTTCGTGAAAAATAGGATGATCGGCACCAAAATCAAAGCTTTAACATGTTGCTTTGAATCGACCCTTATGACTACGAGGATGTCATTTTCCATTCAGACTTTTCCGTTTCATTTTCATATGATACAACGTAGGCTTTTGTTTTTTTTTCTCCATACTTGTTTTTATTGTTCCAAAACAGCAAAGTAAAAATTACAGACATTAAAGCTCATAAAAGTAGAGCCATCAAATAGGTGCATTACAACCAGATTTAAGGGAATATAAAGACAAAGACAATGTGAGATTAACAACAATGTGCGTCAAGGACAATACCTGATCATCAGCCGATTATCCCGTGCAGGGGGGAGGGAGCCCACAGGCGCGTAAGCCACCCGTACAACCCGGACTCCCACCAGTCTCTGTGGCCCACACCGTTTCCTCTAGCGCCTCGCACACTGCACGTGCCCATGTGTGCTCACCCTGTCCACAAGGCCTCCCTACATCCTACCAGTGGTGGAGACCCAGGCCCCGGCCAGAACGGCCAATGTACCCTGCCACCTTCAAAGAGCACCCCTATGCCTCCCCCCCCCCGCACTTTGCATTCCATAGCAGAGAATTTCACCCACACACACACACTCGAACAGACACAGTAGGGAAGGGAGGGGAGAGAGGAGGAGAGAACCACAGGAAAAAGATCAAATAAATAAACAGAGACATGAACAAGGGGAGAAGGAAAAAGCATCTACAAGAAAGCGAAATAGGATAGAGCTGGGAAGTTACAGAAGAAGTAGAGCTCGAAATGATTGCACTATTGAGAGGAGCAGGGGTGGGGACAAAGGCAAGGACCGCACCCAGGGGCGCCCCCCTCCAACCTGTTAGCTGGGGTAACCGCATCAGCATCAGAATCCCAGGAGGAAGACATCCCCCTACAAGAGTGTAGAGGACTGCCCAGATGTTCAGCAACCGCATCCTTTGACGACATCCTCCCCCCTGTCAGCGCACTCTTATAATGCAGCAGTCACTCTGCGAGCTTCTCAGGAGTCCCACGCCATTTTATATGGAGGCGTGTCTTTAAATATAGCCCAAGTGGTCCAGATTTTACGATGTGCCTCCAATCTATCCTGTTTAGCATAACAGATTTCTTCCATCACCTCTACGTGGTTAATCTGCTTGAACCAGTCTCTGAGTGTGGGCGACCCCCTTGATCTCCATTGCCTAGGAATAAGAGTTCTGGCCGCATTCAGCAGGTGACGGCCCAGGGGGGCACCGGCTGCAGCCCCCTTTCCATCCTCCGACCATCCCAGGAGAACGGACTCCACCCTCCAATCCAAGGGTTCTCCTAGTATAATCTCACAGATGCCTTTCACTTTATCCCAAAACTCCCTTACCCCTGGGCAAGACCACCAGATATGTAATAGCGGAGCCCCGCTTTGACCACATCTCCAGCACACGTCAGGGACTGTGGGGAAAAAGGAATGCAAGACTTCGGGGGTCCGGTACCATCGTGTGATTAATTTATAGTTCGTCTCTTGCATTGAGCTACTAATCAATCCTTTGTGCGCATTCTTATAGATATCATTCCATTCGTCTGCTGAGAGGGATCGGCCAATATCGGCTTCCCATTTCTTCTCCCAAGGCTTAACCCCCCCCTCGTCTCTTCGTTGCAGCAGTCTGTAAGCCCAGGACAGCAGATGAGTGTTAGGGCCCATACCTAGGCACGCCCTGTCGAACTCTGTCAATTCTCTCTTCAATCCCTCTTTTACTCCCTTAGAACACAGGAAATGTCTAAGCTGAAGATAGGTGAACATAGGAATTTCCTTCCCCAACGTCTGCTGCAGGCTTTGTTTATCTTTCAAGATCCCCTTGTCTTGCATATGATACAATCTCAGAGGCCTAGGTCCCCCACATCCCCTGAACAAGGAGAAGTCCCTTCCTGGAGGGAACGCAGGGTTCCCCGCGATCGGTGTTAATGGACCTGGGAACGTGGTAAGGACCCGCCCCCCTCTACATAGGTCTCCTAGTATAGACAGGGAAGTTCCAATCAGTGGGTGAGACTTAGCAGTCATGGGGATCTCGTCCCGCCTTAGAGTACAGACTGTATCTAAACCTCCACCCATAGCCACTATTCCTTCTATGCGCACCCAGTCTTTATGCGCTGCATTCACTTGCCAGTCGACCACTCTACCTACATGGACCGCCCGGTAGTATGACTTGATGCAGGGCATCCCCGTCCCCCCTCTATCCTTAGGGAGTAGAAGAAGGCTCCGCCGGATTCTCGATGGCTTGCCTGCCCAGATGAATCCCCTGAACATCCTCATCAGGTCCTTAAAAAAGGACTCCGGTAGTCTAATGGGAATGCATTGTAACAGGTATAGGATCCGCGACAATACATTCATCTTCAAAACTGACATGCGTCCGAACCAAGAAAGCCGCAACCGTTTCCACCCCTCCAGGTCCCTTTTTACACCGTCCCTAATAGGAGCAAAGTTAAGCTGGAACAGGTCAGCGAATGTAGCCGGGAGTCGAACCCCCAGACTTTTGTTTTTGCCCTTTTCCCATCGTATCCTCCAAGGAATCTTTTACGTTTCCCATTAGATTCTGCTTCCCTTTTTCAATAAATATTTGTCCAGATGGAAATCCCTACGATCTTGCGCCTGCGCACTACAAACTTAACTTAACTTAAAGTGCTCGTCTACATATTTGCCACCCTCACTTCTACTACAATGTTTAGCTAAATCACTTAGCACTATCCTGCAGCTTCCTTTTTGGACCCTTAAAGCTCACCCAAACCACTTCTCGGTTAGGTTCTTCTTCAATTTTAGCCCCTTAAAACTTACCCAAACTACTTCTCGGTCATGTGAATATTCATCTTTAAATATTTCTGGGCCCATTAGTTTTGTGTTAATGTATTTTGTAAATAAAATGACAATGTAACATTTTTTTTTATTCCATCATAAAATATACAATTTTTAAAAATTTTGAAAATTTCAAATGTTTACCACTATAAAAAAACAAAATACATAGCAATGGCAGGCCACAGAACATTATTCTTCATCTGTGGTCCCCAGCGAGTTGCGCAGCTCCTGCATCTCGCCCACCAACTGAAAGACCCTGACAGTCAGTTGTGCCACTCTGGCACGTGTGGTCCCTGTTAAAAAACTTAAATTATAAATTTGGTATAACCTTGCTGGGGTAATACTGCAGTGCCCCCCCCCCCCCCCCCCCCCCCCGTATGGTCCAAACACCTAAATCTGGACTTCAAAAGCCAGAGTGCCCTCACCACCACGGCCCGGGTTTTGCATAGTGCTCGATTAGAGAACCCCTGGCCCGCATTCTGCAGGCAAAGAACGGGCATCAGGAGCAAGGACGAGTGGCACATCTTGCAGTTCCTGCAACCAAATATAAAATAATTACACAAAGCAAAGGTAACCAACTAAAACAAGAACTCCTACAACAAATTAAGATTCAAGTTCAACAATACAAATATAATTCACAAAGGACATAAGTCTAAAAATTATATGGATGTGTGGGAAAATAAATGTTTACATGCTAAGGACTAATTAAGGTCAGCATTAAAATGCTTCTATAACGTATAAATGAAATGTAGTGATTCAGGTATGCATTGCTATATAATTTATGGCCTCGGCTATGCTGATACATGCAATGCCTTGGTGCTAAAGGCGCGCAGACTCCTCCTCATAGCCGCAAAATGTTCAACAATAGCAATCCGAGCCCTCAGAGGTCTCGGAAGTGGATCGGAAATGAAACAGATTTATAGGGTGGTGATCCGTCGGAAATCAGCTCTCTGAATCAGACAGATCAGTTTTCTGAACAAACGGAATATTTCCGATTTTGTTTGGAAAATGATCCGAACTAACGGAAATGTTCCTATTTGCTTCCGTTCATCGGAAGCGCATTCCCGAACGTTCGTACGAATGAAAAATGAACGAAAAAAAGCAAAAAAATTACAAACACCCACCAAAACTTTCACAGACAGCTACGGAAGTCCGGACGAATGTGTCTCTGAATCGAGGCTAAAGTACAAATACATAACAGCAGCACAATTAACAATAATCCAAATAAACAACGATGCTCTTTTGCCGCTGAAGCCAACTTCTGTCTTTTGATTGGTACTCAGGCTCTTTTCTCTTTCTTTAACATTTGACTGATGCAATTAATAACTCATCTGCACTTAGTATCTTATGACTGTATCCAGAGATTTCTGCAATGGCAAACACATCCAATAAGAAAACTAAACCATGCAAAATTCATAACAAAGCCTTTGAATACTTTCTTTCCAGTGGTCTTTTCATCTGCCACATACTTACCGTATTTTTCGCCCTATAAGACGCACTTATTTTTCCCCAAAAGTGGGGGAAAAATGTCCGTGCGTCTTATCGGGCGAATGTAAAAAAAAAAAAAATGATTACAAAAAAAAACCTCACCCGTTCCCGGCGCTCCCGCGTTGCTGCCTGAAAAGACAGCGATCGCAGCGGCGGGGCCGGGACACAGCCCGCCGCTGCTTCTTACGGCCGGCTCCGTAAATCGGGTGGGCGTGGCCTGCGCCGACGCTGATGCGGGGCAGGCCACGCCCACCCGATTCACGGAGCCAGCCCCTTGTCACCGGAGAGGTGAGTTATACTTTTTTTTTAAATTATACCAACTATGGGGAAACGGTGGACAGGGGACAGGGGACAGGGGACGGGGGATGCCGACTGCCAATGGGGGGAGGGAGGATGCCGACTGCCAATGGGGGGAGGGGGGATGCCATACTGATAATGGGGGGAGAGGGGGATGCCATACTGACAATGGGGGGAGAGGGGGATGCCACACTGACAATGGGGGGAGAGGGGGATGCCACACTGACAATGGGGGGAGAGGGGGATGCCACACTGACAATGGGGGGAGAGGGGGATGCCATACTGATAATAGGGGGAGAGGGGGATGCCATACTGACAATGGGGGGAGAGGGGGATGTCACACTGACAATGGGGGGAGAGGGGGATGCCACACTGCCAATGGGGGGAGAGGGGGATGCCACACTGACAATGGGGGGAGAGGGGGATGCCATACTGATAATGGGAGGGAGAGGGGGATGCCATACTGACAATGGGGGGAGAGGGGGATGCCACACTGACAATGGGGGGAGAGGGGGATGCCACACTGACAATGGGGGGAGAGGGGGATGCCACACTGACAATGGGGGGAGAGGGGGATGCCATACTGACAATGGGGGGAGAGGGGGATGCCGCACTGACAATGGGGGGAGAGGGGGATGCCACACTGACAATGGGGGGAGAGGGGGATGCCACACTGACAATGGGGGGAGAGGGGGATGCCACACTGCCAATGGGGGGAGAGGGGGATGCCACACTGCCAATGGGGGGAGAGGGGGATGCCACACTGCCAATGGGGGGAGAGGGGGATGCCACACTGACAATGGGGGGAGAGGGGGATGCCACACTGACAATAGGGGGAGAGGGGGATGCCACACTGCCAGTAGGGGGAGAGGGGGATGCCACACTGCCAATGGGGGGAGGGGGATGCCACACTGTCAATGGGGGGAGAGGGGGATGCCACACTGCCAATGGGGGGAGAGGGGGATGCCACACTGTCTGTAATGGTGCGTTTTTGGTTTAAAATATTTTTTTTCAAATTTTCCTACCCCAAATCCTAGGTGCGTCTTATAGGCGGGTGCATCTTATAGGGCGAAAAATACAGTATCTTAAAAGATCTTTTCATCTTTCATTTTAACTTAAATATAAGAATGACACATGGGCATAAACAATTTAATCATCTTATAATTTTTTCTTAGTGGCCTTCTATAGTTTTAAAAATCAAATATAATTCCAATAACACCTTGTTCACCAGGACATACTAATAGAGTCACACTTCAGATAGTTGGATGTAGTTCTGCAATCTCTGAAATGGATGGTAAGGCCTAAGTATGCACTGAGTAAACACTTACACTATATTTCCTGGACAACAGGTATTCATATAAACAAAATTAAATATCAATATTGCTTATATCTGAAACAATGTAATGCACTGTACTGGGCTGAATAAGTTGGACAGTGACACCTACTGGGCTATGGGCTATTGCCCTGATGCAGAGCCTCCCCCGATCTGAGCTTATTTTGTTCCGTTTTTCCTATGGCCCGTTTTGCATACATTTGTCCCGGGGTTAAAATGTGATGCAGAGCCGCCGTCGGGGGAGCTCCGTTAATGCTCCGTTTCTGTGTCTTCAATCAGGAAGGGTTTTTTCCCCCTCTTGGGGGCATGCTATTTCGTCGTGGCTTCCGTTCCCGTTCACACGGACTATCTGTTTTTGCCTCCTTTTTAATGGGTTTCCAAACGTACCTTCTTGGCATCCGTTTCCGTTTTCACCCCTATTTTGATGTTTTGGACAAGTATACTTACATTTTTCTTCTTCTTCCTTGTCTTTAATGCTTACCTGAAACTCTGTTTCTTCTTCTTCCTTGTCTTTCATGCTTACCTGAATCTCTTTTTCTTCTTCTTCCTTGTCTTTGATGCTTACCTGAATCTCTTTTTCTTCCTTTTCTTCTTCTCCTTCTTCTTCCTATTCCTTGTCCCATATACTTACCTTTTGGGACATATAACTTTATGTTTATGTTGTGAGAACGTACAGTGCCAGGAAAGAGAACACACCACAATATTTTTTGTTATTTTTGTTTTTAATGTTTTTTTTTGTTAAAATGTTTAAAACTTTTTAAAAAATATAAAATTTGTTAGAGCAACCCAGGAGGCTCTTGCTTTCTTTATTGTTGGCCTTTTCTTTGATCTGTGAATGAAAAACAACATCACTTTTGCCTTGTAATTATCTTGGGTTTTTTTGGTGTGCATATTTGTTTTCAATTTTCTTTGGCTAATTTTGTAACTTTATTTTGGGGGGGCATTTTTTATTTTTGGACATGAGTTGCAAATAAATTTTTTAGATAGATCATAAACTTACAAGGCTTGTGGCCAACATGGCGTCTGGGGCGCAGTCTCATCCCCTCTTCCCCCATCTGTTGCTGCTGTGAAGCTGTTGTGATCAAAAACACAAGTATATTATTGACTGTTTGTGGCTCATGAATGTCAGATTAGGTTAGGCTTCTATGCATCAAATCACTCACCTTCCGCTGGCAGCTTTTCTGCTTGTCCAGCTTCCTGGACCCCTTGGGATGTGCCTGTGACGTCAGAATCTAAAAAGAACAATAGTACACATGAGTATATGTCTTTCTTGCATGTATCAGGACATATGTAATTTTGAGAGTCTTAGCGGAGTCAGGTTGCTGCTCGGTGTTGCTCGACTCCCTGCCGTGCGATTCCCCCCCTGCATACTGAGGTCAAGAGGTTCCTCATACTCACTGGCAGAGGAGGGGGTGGGCGTTGGCACTGGCGGTGGACCACCTATCCCTTCACCAGATTCATCCAACACTGGGCTCTTCTGCGGGTGGGGCAGAACCGCATATTCCATTCATGCGCTGAAATATAAACACAATCATAAAAACACGCCCAGGCAAGGCCAGTGTGATTATTGCATGTCAAGTATCCCGACTTACCTGGAAACTGTTTTGCGAAGTACCGCCTCACCCGGGGCCTATGCCTCCTCTTTAAATCAGACCAGTGTTGGGCGATCTGGGTGAATGTATAGGTGGTTCCCGAAATGCGGGCTATCGCGTCCACCACCGCCAGCGCCAACGTCCTCTTCTCATAATCGCACGGCAGGAAATCGTAGCGATTCCTCAGCATCATCTGTTTTGAAAAAACATGGGGTACCCCATTAGTCACACAAAAACATGTCCAAGTCTCATGCCCTACCTAAAGTCACTTTCTGCCCCTCATTCCTACTTACATACTTACTTACTTATCTGCATGTAGACTAGTTTGATGTTGCGCACATGTTTAAAAGTAAGGTGGTCTAGTAGTTTACTTCAACAAGTCAGTTGATCCTCATTAATCTTGCCCTGCCATAGCTATTTTTTTAAAGCGGCTTGTGCGCGCACATAAACGCACGCTCGCCTACTCACATCCATGATAAGGTCGTCCTGCTCCGCAGTGTAAATTGCTGGCGACATTTTTTTTGGGTTCCGGGTATGGCTATGACGTTCCCCCCGCGGTGACGTGCGTGCGTGCGCGCACGCAGGCACACACGCTGGTGAACATGCCCACACGGTAAAAATATTTAAAGGTCAATGCACTCAGCTCTGTGTTGGATACCATATCACTATGGCCAGACCAAAAGGGAGCCGTAAGACCCACAAAAGCCCAGAGGCACATACTAGCCGCTCAGATCCAGCACACAAAAAACATCACAAGAACAGCCACAAGAGCCAGGATGGACATGCACCTAATAAAAGGGTGGATAAGCCACACACACAGGTAGCTCACCCAAAACGCAGGAGCAAGGAGCCCTTGCCACATTCGCCAGCACCTGCTAAATCAGCCAGGCCTCACAAGGGACTCAAATCTGTTAAAAGCCTGCAGCCTGCACCTCCTCCACACACAAAGCATGCCCAAAAAACAAGACACACCAGCAAGGGGAAGCGTAGGTCCAAAACCTCCACCCCACCCAGGCCACCCACCCCTCCTCCGCAACACTCTGTGTCACAAAGTACCACAACCACAGATTCACTAACAGGTGAAAGTTCCACAGGCACCCAGCCATTAACACAGAGCAGCACCCACACTCCATCACACTCACCCATAAGCCCAAGAACCCAACACGAATCCCCAGACAGCCAGCCAACTATTTCATCTGATGCAGGGGACACCACACACCCATGTGGCCATCAGCTACGCCATGGCTCACTTACAGCCCGTTTTTGTGATGCCCAAAGCATGGCTGTAGCCACTGGTGTCTGTGAGCACTATGATGCCCTATTTGGCATTCATATTTAAAAAGCACCACAAAGCAGGCAAAGCAGGAGATCTGGGCTAATATTTGCATCTAAGTTAATAGTGTTGGCTCTGTCAGGAGAGATCTGCAGCAAATTAAGTGCAAATTTGGTGATCTCAAATATTATGGGAAAAAAAAAATGGACATGCGCCGCCAGCAGAGGTAAAGTCCATTTAGAGTGTAAATGCATGTCTAGCCTGCTTTGTAACAGGATGTAACACTTAATAGGTGTGATTTAATCTACCCCAGCCAGCAGACAGGGGGTGGTCTCCCGACTAAAATCACACTAACCCCAGCAGAAGAACATGTCTACAAATATATTCACCCTGCAACCCTTCAGGGCCTGCCAGAAGGCCTAGACACAGACAGGAATGTCAGGTCGAAAGGTGAGTTTGTTTTTACAGAGGGACTTATCAATGTGCACCCAAAAACTTGGGTAACCGTTAATACACACTGTGTTTGTTGTTAAAAATGACATTTCATTCTCTCTTCCAAGAACAAACTCAAAACACGTCACAAGGCCAAGCAACCCCTGGCTTATAACAGAGGCCCATGCAACACCAGGTTTCTTCCCACACAAACCAAATTGAGTGTTTGGATGAGGTAAGTCAATGGTCCACTGTGTAGACTTTGGAAATTGCACTTGCATCCATTAGTGGGAAAAGAGTGAACTCAATAAATGCTACATTTCTTTACAGAACATACCAAGTCCCCCAATTATTGAAGACATTCGAGATTTGGAGGAGGACACCAATCAGATGCCACAATTGCCTACACAACCAGTGTGTGAACATCAGAACCAACAGGCACAGCAACTTCATCACCTGGTGTCCACTACCACAACCTCTGTGCCAACAACCTCATCTGCCGTCCGCACCACACACAAGGTGGCAACCCAACCACCAGCACCAACTCAATCTGGTGCAGAACCACCCACCCGTGCCAGTGCAAGAACACAGCCAAGGCGACATATAAGCCAGAGGAGACAGCTTCAGATTATGGAGGAAGCGTGGCACCAGGAAAATATAGCATTTTCACAAACCACACAACAATATAATGACATGGTGTGCACCCAAATAACATTGATGAATAACCAATTAGAGGTTTTAAACTCAAATGTGTCTGGCCTACTGGCAGAAACAAGAAGCCTAAACAGGCATATGGGTGAAATGGTCCAACAATGGCAGCACATTAACCAAAGCCTGGCACATATTGCTGCACACATTCACCCGCCCCAACCATCAGCTGCAACATCAGACTATACCTACCACTAAATGGCTGTGTTAATGTAAATGACCCCACGTTTCAGTTTAAAAAAAATCCAAAAAAAGGATTTCAAAAAAATTTTTGTTAATTCACAAATAAATTTAACAGAAAAACTTGAAAGGCGTGTGTTTTATGCAAAAACATTGTCCACTAGTTAAGCACGTATTGCCTGTGCTGTGCCACTTGGTGATCCGGAGTATGGAGGGGTTTGATCTTCAGAAATCTCTAAAGTGTCCTCAGGCAGGTCAGTGTATCTGGATATCGGGCTCGAATGGCAAGGTTGTGCAGGACACCACAAGCCATAATGATTTTGATGTCCTTGGCAGGCTGATACTGTAGTGCACCCCCAGTCTGATCCAGACATCGGAAGCGCATCTTGAGCAAGCCAAAGGCCATGGTAGCAAAGGATAGCCAGAATCACCTGCAAAAAAACAAACCAAAAATAAGCACTAACAATAACACAAACACACATGACAAATGTGGCTATTGCAAACATATGTAGTGTCTGGCACCCTAACTAGTCAACACATAACTATAAGGCCATCCAAAAACGTTCTGGTTATATCCTCCAGCGGCGCTGCTCTCAGCGCGCCCGCCGGGGGAAAGTTAATTAAAGGGCCAGGTGGGGTGGTGGGAGTGCCCTGCAGGGACAGGGCCAATGAGCCCTAAGGGATGTGAGGGCTTTGCCCTCCTCAGGTGTCCAATCTGTGTCAGGATCATAGTATGCACCAATCATTACACCTTCCCCTTGGTGTCTATAAAGGTGTTTCCCCCTCACTTGTTTGTTGCCTGTGATAACGCTCAGAACCTTGTGTACTGTTCCTGTGAAGTTTAGCCTGTTGCCGACTCGATTGTACAGACCATTCTCGATCCTGAATCCTTGTTGCCGACCTCTGCCTGTATTGACGCCTCTTGATCCTGAACCCTTGTTGCTGACCTTGCCTGTACTGACGCCATCAGATCCTGAACCCCTGTTGCCAACCTCAGCCTGTACCCAGACTACGTCTTGCCTGATCCTTGGTGCCGCTACCATCTCTGCCTTCCTGTTATCGACCTATTGCCTGTCTCTGGACTTTCGTTACTCACGCTCCAGTCATTGGTTCTCCAGATCTCTCCATATAAGCTAGCATCCTTTGAGCCAATAAGTCCTGGGGGCAACCGATCCCGGGTAGGTGTACTTGCGTCTCGGCAAGCGGGGGCTCCTATAGGTGAAGTTGGCTGTGGAGATTGGGGGTTGCGAGCTCATAAGAGGTCTGGAGTTACCCCCTAGCGTGACATTATCACAGGCCCACAAGATGGATGACCTGGTACAGCAGGTGCAAGCTATGGCCACAGCGATCAACCAACTCGCTCAAAGGGTGGCCACTCAGGAGTCTCGCCAGGGTCCAGCCACCTCTGTATCACCTCATATCACTGAACCCAAGATTCCACTGCCTGAAAAATTTTTGGGAGAGCGAGCAAAATTTTCCAATTTCAAGAATGCCTGTGAACTATATTTCAAGCTGAGACCTATCTCCTCAACGAGTAGGCCTAGTCATTTCTCTGCTTCAAGGAGACCCGCAGTCCTGGGCCTTTAGTTTGCCGAGTCATGATATTGCCTTACAATCAGTAACTGCATTCTTCAACGCTATGGGCGTTCTATACGCCGATCCTGATTTACAGTATACAGCAGAGAATAGGCTTCGGGCCTTAAAACAAGGGCGGAATTCTGCTGAAGATTACAGTGTTGAATTCCGCCGCTGGGCTATCGAAGCTAGGTGGAACGTTCCCTCTCTGTGTAGTCAGTTCAGGGTGGGGCTGTCGGAAAGCATCAAGGATGCCTTAGTCAATTTTCCTCCGCCAGCGGACCTAGATCAATTAATGCAGGTCTCCATTAAAATAGACCGACATCTTAGAGAAAGGGCCAGGGAGAGAGTCAGGGTTTCCACGTCCTTCAGACCAGTCCAAAGTCATAGATCCCCGGTTCCCCGTGGAGAAAATACCTCATCATCTTCCCAGGAAGAGCCTATGCAATTAGGGAGAACCCACTTATCCCAAGAAGAGAAGCAGCGTAGGCGATCCGAGGGGTTATGCCTTTATTGCGGGAATTCTGGACATTTTGCAGGGTCCTGTCCCAACAAGGGGAAACCGGCGGAAAACTTCCGCACCCAGACCAGGTAGAGAGTACTGATCTGGGTGAGTCAGTTTGTTACTCTCGCCAGAATAAGATGCTTGTACCTATCGATTTGTCTTGGGGGTCAGTTTCCGCCTTTATAGACAGTGGTGCGGCTGGAAACTTTTTGGACAGGAGCATGATCTCCACCTTAGGGATCCTTGTAGTTCCTCTTGAAAGATCCCTACAAGTTTTAGCTATCAATGGGAAGGCAATCCAGGGAGGTCCTATAAATACCAAGACCCCACCTCTCAGACTAATTGTCGGCTCTTCCCACTCTGAATTCTTAGAATTCTTTATTTTTGATTGTCCGGAAACTCCGGTGGTTTTGGGATACCCCTGGTTGCAACTCCATAACCCGGTATTAGTTTGGCGGGCTGGGGAGTTGGTCAAGTGGAGTGACCATTGTAAAGGTCACTGTTTTAATACAGGCCTCAGAAGCGTTCAAGTCTTACCACAGGAATTACCTCAGCCATATGCTGATTGGATCGATGTATTCTCTGAACGCTCTGCTGATACTCTTCTTCCACATCGGTCCTATGACTGCCCCATTGACTTGCTGCCTGGCACTATTCCCCCGAGGGGAAAGATCTATAACCTTACCCTGCCTGAGGAGCAAACAATGAGGGAGTATATTACTGAATATCTTAGGAAAGGATTTATCCGTCCCTCTACCTCGCCTGCTGGGGCCGGGTTCTTTTTTGTAGAGAAAAAAGATGGTGGCTTGAGACCGTGCATAGATTATCGAGCCTTAAATAAGATCACCGTAAAAAAACCGATACCCCTTACCCTTGATTGGGGATCTGTTCAATCAAGTCACAGGAGCTCGAATTTTCTCCAAATTGGATTTGAGAAGAGCTTACAATCTGATTCGCATCCGACAGGGGGACGAGTGGAAAACTGCATTTAATGTGAAGGATGGGCACTATGAGTACCTGGTCATGCCCTTCGGTCTTTGTAATGCGCCAGCCGTTTTACAAGATTTTGTTAATGATATATTCAGGGAATATCTCGGTAGATTTGTAGTCATCTACTTCTAATTATTTACCGGAGCACAGGCACCATGTTAAGTTGGTGCTACAAAAATTAAGAGAGAACAACTTATTTGCTAAACTGTCTAAGTGTGTGTTTGAAGTCACTACAGTTCCCTTCCTAGGGTATGTTATTACCAACCAGGGTTTGGAGATGGACGCGGGGAAGGTTTCAGCAGTTCAGGATTGGGTCCAACCCAAAACTTTAAAGGAATTGCAACTTTTCTAGGTTTTGCAAATTTTTATCGGCGTTTCATAAAAGGGTTTTCCCATGTTGTTGCACCCCTTACCAACCTTACCCACAAGGGGGCTTTTACTGCTAACTGGTCCCCCTCTGCCTGTGAGGCCTTTCTAACCTTGAAACGGGCCTTTACTTCGGCACCTCTGTTAATTCATCCAGATATTCATAAGGCCTTCGTTATAGAAGTAGATGCTTCGGAGCTGGGGGTGGGTGCAATTTTGTCACAATATTCTGGTAACCCTGAGTGTCTCCATCCATGCGCTTATTTTTCGCGTAAATTCAGTACCGCGGAACAAAATTATGATGTTGGCAATAGGGAACTATTAGCTATTAAACTGGCATTTGATGAATGGCGACACTGGTTGGAGGGTTCATTACATCCTATAACTGTGTATACCGATCATAAAAATCTCGAATACATAGGTTCTCGTCAGGCACGTTGGGCATTATTCTTCTCGCGCTTTAATTTTATTATTACTTTCAAGCCGGGTGTAAAAAATACTAAAGCTGATGCTCTATCTCGCATGTTCGGTGAATGTAAGGATCGGGGTGATTCTGGTGAACCAATTGTACCTACGGGTTGTGTGGTCGGGGCGTTACTTCCTGATCTCTCCAATACCTTGGCGCCGTTTCAAGATGAATCTCCTAGTGATGTACCCTTGGGGTGCCAGTTTGTTCCGCCGCACCTGCGTTCAGATGTAATTCGCGAATTTCACGATGCCAAAACTGCTGGTCATTTGGGTAACCGTAAGACGTTTATGCTGGCCCGTCGTCATGTATGGTGGCCTATCATGAGACGCGATGTTACTGCCTTTATCGACGCTTGTGCTATTTGTGCTCGAAGTAAAGGAGTTCACAAGGCTCCTAGTGGCGGTTTGGTTCCTCTTGAAATCCCTGCTAAACCATGGACCCATATTTATATGGATTTTATTGTAGATTTGCCTCTCTCACATGGTAATACTGTAATTTAGGTGGTCTTAGATCGTTTCAGTAAGATGGCACATTTCGTTCCTTTGGCCAAACTTCCTTCTGCAACTAAGCTTTCGCGGCTGTTTACGTCGCATATTTTTCGTATTCATGGTATTCCGTCCAATATAGTCTTTGATCGGGGTGTTCAATTTACTTCCTGTTTTTGGAAACACTTCTGTTCGCGGTTGGGAATACAGATCTCTCTTTCTTCTGCCTACCATCCCCAGACTAATGGGCCGACGGAAAGAACTAATCAAACTTTGGAACAATACTTAAGGTGTTATGTTTCTGATGCCCAAGAACAATGGGCGGAATTTATTGATTTCGCAGAATTTGCTTACAATAACGCGCCTAGTGAGAGTACCAAGGTATCTCCTTTTTATTGTAACTTAGGGAAAAATCCTAGAGCTTCTTCCCTTTCAGGGTCACCTTCCAATCTGCCGGCGTTGGAGGAGTGGCTTCAAGAACGGAAGAATATCTGGACATATGTTCAGGAGATTCTTAAGACCACTGGTTTGAGGTATAAGAAATTTGCCAACCGTCGCAGATCACAGGAACCTACTCTTCGAGTAGGCGATCTAGTTTGGGTCATAGCGGGGCTTGTCCCGAAGGAACCCCAGGCCCATTATCCCCAGAAGTCTCCATATGGTGATTAGAATTGCACAACAGGCCAGTAAGGGTTAACGCTAATAGTAGCTACCCGGGATGCCCCAGTGACCCACTAGGGAAGTGGGAGTTGCGAGGGGAGAAGGCCGGGAGAAACCACAGAGCTGAAGTTTTAACCCGCCTGAAAGACATAAAACACATTCCCATCAGCATATAAGATAATTAAGATAAATAAGATAACAAAGAGACTACCCCGCAGGTACAGACCGCAGACAGCCAACAGCACACGCAGCGCAGCAGCAGGGAATAAATGGCGCCCGCAGAGACCTAGAGGGGTGGGGCATGGAGACGTGATGCAAAAGGCGTCATCCACAGAGCCCGCCCCTGAAGAGTGCGAATCGCGCCCCATGTGATGCGGCCGGCCAATCGAGTCAATGTCGCCGCCGCCCGCGGTACAAGCGCGAGGCAGCGGCGTACACGGTGAACAAAGTAAAAAGCACAAAGCTAAAACATGCACATCAGTCTGAGGGACCACTGCCCACCCTTCCCAGAGATCTCCCAGAGAAAGAGTGAGGCAGGGAAAAGGAGGCACACGAAGTAACCGCAGAGACCTTAAGAGGGAAGAGGGGGGAGGGCAAGATGAAGGGAACACCAAGGGGAGAAGGGTCAAGGCACAGGAGCCTGGCAACCCATAGTGCAGGGGGCATCCCAAAGGCTCATCATCAGCCTGAACCGCCTACCCTGTCAGAGCAGGGACTGGTGCTACTAACCTACCTTCACCCGAACCTGAGTCAGCCGAAGCTGGGAGGCAGTGGAATTTATAGGAACGGGTGGGAATAGTCTTGCAGGGCCGCAGGCAGATAAGCCCCGCTCACCTGCGCCACATAGAGAGCTATCTTCTTCTCAGCGCAGGACTGCAGAAAGAACTTAGGGAATTTGTGGGAGGTCCCTGACTTATATAGGGCCGGGAGGAGCCACAAGCTGTTTCTGCAGTCCAGCGCCATCTTGTGGATGTATAACCCATGTGTAAGGAATCTTCTGGAACAGGACGTGCTGTATACTTGGGATATATATCAATTTTAGATGCTGGGGAATAATTTTTTAAGGGTTTGGGCTTTTCATTAAATCACGCTGTAGTTCCACTTTAAGTAGGAAGTCACGTGTGCTGACAACACAGGTGCTGGAATCTATAAATTGGAAGTCTCAAACTCAAAATTGCTGCTGGTAGATCTTTCAAGGACCCTGTGCTGCCATGTATTGGTTACAGTTTTGGTTACAGTTGCCAAGAAACCTGTGACCCGTTGACCAGCTATCTGGTGTTTTGCTTAGGCACAAATATGGCAGATTTTACAGCAAAACGTGTAAAATCTTTGTCTAGTGTCTTCAAAATCACAATAAATCAAAGAACATTGCACTTAAATTAGTTAGGTATACCTTTACTAGACAAACAATAAAGATTTTCTCTTCTAGAAAAACTAGGCCTTAACACGGTGCAAAAGGTAAAGCTTTAATGGTCAGTCTCAATCAACAGGTACCAGCCACGGCCATAGCTTCATTTGCATGTCAATACATGCTCAGTCCTTATTCATACAATGGAGGGTCATGCTAAAGATTTGGTGAAGAAGGTTCAACTTCAAGTGCAAGTGTTCAAGGCTGCACCTTGGAGAGCTTTTTTTTAATATTAACACACATAAATGCAATAAAAATATATTTGTACAATTTGTAGTGCGTGTAAAAGCCACATTTCTTCTGGTTACAACAGTAACACATATGTATTGGTAGACACCATCTCCTGCCCAGTAGACTCCACCAAACTGAAATAGGGCTTTATGAGATTTAAGATAAAATACTACTGCTATGCGCACCTTGCAGTTTTTCAAGAAAAAAAAACCCTTACATTTGAATTACCCTCCCCCCCCCACACACACACAAATTATATATTCTCTGAAAGTGCACACCTCAAGCTTTCTAGGTGTACCAGGCTTGTTGACATGGGCGCAGTTTTCTGGAAGTAATCTGGAATAATTCTTTGGTTGCACATGGTTTTCCCAATAATATCAATATGCATACAAGAAAAAACAAGCTAAATATGAAAGTGCAGGGTCCCCAGAATAGAACAATACCCAACATACATAGCTACTTTTAACTGAAAGCCTACTTGAGAGATTGTCACCCTCTGTTGACAGGTACTTTTTTACCATTTTGCACTGTTTACCTGTGATTTTTGCAGGAATT
Organism: Gastrophryne carolinensis; assembly: GCA_027917425.1. Taxonomy (NCBI): domain Eukaryota; kingdom Metazoa; phylum Chordata; class Amphibia; order Anura; family Microhylidae; genus Gastrophryne; species Gastrophryne carolinensis. The sequence continues at coordinate 28,648,589 of CM051237.1, forward strand.
TCTAGGAAGATTAGAATTTCTTTTTTTTTTCGACAGAGTTTAGGCTTTCACATGAAATGTCTTGTTTGTACTTTTTACAGGGCTTTTTTAAAAAAAAATTTAGTTAAAAAAAGAAAAAAACATTTATTTTATATAAGAAAACCATATTGCCTGTGAAAGCCCCATTTCTCCCAATTACAACGGTACCACATATGTATCGGTAGCCCAGCCCAGGAGACCCCCAAACTGAAAAAAAAGCACTTTAAAACATTTACAAATAAAATGCAACTACAATCCACACTATAAAAGGTAACATTTTTTAAAAATAGCATTTGGTCCCCCAAGGGCCAGCCTCAGTGGTCTACAAGCTCGCATATCTGTCCTGGCCCCTGTGCTCTTCTGCCAACCCCCCCCCCGGGTTTCGAGGGAGGCAGGTAAAAGGGGGGGCTGGTGGCTAATGACAAGTCACCCGCTAGCCTCAAGTGACTTGACAGACTCCGAAGCCTTGTGAACTGGTATAGGGGTCCCATGGTATAGGGGACTCATGGATCCCTTACCGATTCACAAAAGGGATAACTAACAAAACACCACAGAGTTTAATCCTGTGTCCCGTGGTGGTCCAATGACAGGTGTCAGATGCCGATGATGATCAGTGCAGGGCAGTGGTGGGGGGGGGGGGGCAGTGGATCAGAGTCCCCCTGCCCTCTCACCATTGTGCACCGGTATCACCAGCATGTGACAGGATGGCGAGCCAGGCCGGAAACTACGAGGAGCAGAATAACCTCATCCCACCTCTACCAAAAGAAGGCGGGGCAGGAGCAGATGGTCATTGCCATCGAAAACGGAGGTCGGGCCCTAGTCCAGACCCTTTCCTAAAGGCCAAGGTGCCCCAGGGGGGAGATCAAAGGCACCCCGGGTGCAGACGAGACACAGCACAAGGGATTGCGGATGCAAGCTTGTAAATGTCATTTCTTTTATTTTTGTTTTCTTAAAGCGATGGGGGGCGTTTCCAGGCAATCTCCTGAAGCCGGTAGAGCCCCAAGGGAGGGGATCGGATGCTCCTCGGGTGAAGAGAAGACCTGCCTAGATCAAACAAGGGATCAGGTGAGTTTTTAAAGTAGCCCAAAACCCAGGATTTTGACTATCCTGGGTTTTGGTCTTTTCTCCCGGGGCACCCCAATCGAGGGTGTCCCACTGCGTGAAACCCCCATCTCCGAAGGTAACTCACTTTTCTCAGTCCTATGGTGCATCCACGGCCAGTCGTCCAATCAGAGCGCTTGGAACCTTTGTCTAAGGCCAGCGTCTCCAAACCTGCTGGTGGCCGCATCCCTTAAACAGGGAGCGTGGCAGTGCCGACCATTCACAAATGCATGGTGTGCGCACTCGCCCTGCTAGAGGGATAGTGGGGATGCGCCCTCCCAGCACGTTCAGAGATGCTGGCCTTAGACGAAGGCTTAGACAATGTGACATTGGCAGGTGGCAATTCACACCCAAACGTGCAGCCAGTTTTAATTTGCTTCATTTAATCTTTAGAATGAACCCCAATGTATAAAAAAAGAACCCCTCAGAAAAGCATCATGGTCTGGTCTGCTGGTGCTAGCAGGGTTTTATGTTTGTTGGATTTTTTTTTAATTTTAAATAAAGCATCTATCTCACAAATCAGCTTTGTATCTGTTATTTTCTATTAAAAAATAAGACTGTATTCTGCTTTATTGCTTTATGTCACAGCTTTGTAAATGGGAATGAAATTCTTGGACTATTACATGCATCCTGACTCCTCCTGGCTTTGGCACCTACATGCCCCAGGTAACATGGCCTTGGAGAAATGTGATGGCTCTGTTCCAGATCATCAGAGGGAGACGCCAGGGGCATGTGCAGCTCAAGCTGGAAAGGATTAGTGTGACACAAGCTAGATAAACAATTTCTATGAACCACGTGATTTATCAGCAACACAAACTCAAACAAGAAACGAAACTTTAAGAAATGCTAATGCCAGGAAGCGACACATAGTGGGAGGTGTTTTAACGACGCTCATGCTGAAAGTCATATTTATGACAGGCAAAATATCTAGCACCTCTAATAGCGTCAGACACTGTTCCACTTATCAATAGTGCCCGGTGACATCGCATGGCAGGCGCTGTCTGTCCTGTAGCGTCACATACTATCAGACGCTCAGTGGCGTTCTCCCATACACTTCTATTGATTTTTATAGTGATGTTATCTGTACAACTTCTGCATTGTGTTTTTTCATTTTGTTAATGAATCAACTGACAAGGTATCCTTGGGCTGCCTGGGAACTGCTATGGGTGGCATAGGGTCCACATCCAGGGGGTCCATTTTTTTATTTTTAAGGGATACCTTAAAAATCTCCCCCAAAAATGATGTGGGGTCCCAGCAAAATCTAGCACGGGGACCAGCTGTGCAGGGCTTGTAGAACAGGGTGCAAAGGCCAGCCTCAGTTGTGCCCCCCCCCACCCTGAAGAGCCCGGGGGCCCTGCATGGTCCTGGGCTCTGGGGAGGCAGGTAATGGGGGGCTGGGGGTTAATGGCAGGTCACCCAATAGCTGCAGGTGACTTCCCAGATCCCAAGCAGACGGTCATCACCATCGAAATCAGAGGTCGGGCTCTAGTCCAGGCCCTCTCCTGAAGACCGAGGTGCCCCAGGGGGAGATGCAAAGGAGACCAGTCAGGAGGGATCAAGTAAATGTTATCTTATTCTAAGTATAGAGTACAGTATACAGTACGTCCTGCTCCAAACATAATACTTACACTTGGGATTATCCTCCGCCAGATGGCGCTGCACTGCAGACATGAAAAAAACAGGCTCCTCCCGGCCCCTCAAATACCCGGGACCTCCCACAAATCCCCAGATTTCTCTGCAGTGACGACTGCGAAGACATGAAGTATCACTCTCTCGCAGGTGAGCGGGGCTATTAAAGCCTGCGTCCCTGTTGGACTATTCCCACCCGTCCTCTTGTGATGTGCCTCCCAGCCTGGGCTGCGCTGGTCGGGTGAAGGTAGGCAGCACCATGCATGCTTATGGAGCCATGCTCCGCTGCAGTCCCCCACCAAAGGGTAGGCGATTTAGGCTGATGGTGAGCCTCTATGGGATGCCCCTCCCGCATTATTGTGCATGCCCTATGTAACGGTGGACCCTGTACAAAGGGTCGCCATCCTCCCTCGTTTCCCCCGTAGCTGGGGGAAAAGAAAGGGGGGGGGGGGTGTGGCGGTCTCAGTGTACTGTGATTACACTCTTATGGCCTTAGTATTGCCCTTGATTTGTAACCGGGTGTCAGAGCAGCGCTATTTGCTTTCAATTGTGTATCGGCCGCCGCCGCACGAGTTTCGTTCCTTTATTGGATGTGCTGCGCCGGGCAGCGGCGGCGTCCCAGGCGCTGCGGTGTCTCCGTTGGCAAATCATTTCTAAGTGTGTCATATTCGTTTGGCAAATTGACTGCTGCCTTAGAGCTTTGCGCTCTTCGGGGACGCGGGGACATGGCTTGACGCGCTCCGCGTCACGGCCCGCTCTGGTCCACCCTTCGAGGTTCGCTTGGCGCTCCTCCCTTGGTCTGTAAGTGCCCTTGCGGGCGATTTTTCATGATTCCTTGTTGTTGCGCATGGCTCTGACACCCTTTATTCCCATTATGTCTTTCAGACGGTTGAATCCGGTGGCCTCTCCCGGCCTGGCGTAGTTCCCAGTTGGGCCTAGTATAATTACTCCCACTTCCCCGCGGGTTATTGGGGCATCCAGGGTAGCTTACAGCGTCAATCTCTACTGGCGTATTGTGCCTATTAATCACCATATGGAGGCATCTCAGGATATTGTGACTGGGGTTCCTTCGGGACAAGCCCGGCTGTGTGTAGCTTGTGGGGTCTCACCTATCAGCGCTGACAATGCACGGGTCTGTGTTCCTTGTGCACAGCAGGCGCTATCGGTACTTCCCACCTCTTCTGTGGCTGGGCCTGCGCCTCGCCTCGCTTCATCTACTCCCCCAAGCCTGAGTCGAACCCCCAATACAAGCGGGGATTCTCATCCTGATATGGCTACTAGACTGGCCAGTGTTGAAAAATTGCTTGCTAATACATTAGCGCGTAAGGCCACCGCAAAGAAGCAGCATTTAACCCCTGACTCTGCTCTTTTCCCTACGGAACCTGATGAGTTTTTGCATCTATATGGCCATACCCCCTCGGATGAAGGGGAGCTGTTCTCTGACTCAGGGTCATCTGACGAGAGGTCAAGGGGTCATGACGATTCTGGTTCTGATCACTGGACCCCGGATGTTACTGACAAACTGCTGGTCCAGATTTTTGAGGTCTTGTCCATATCTCCCCCTGTTGCGGCTCCAAGGCAAAGGGGTGAGCTATTTCATACTGCTAAGGCTCGTTTGGAATTTCCTGAGCAAACCCATTTCAATAGCCTCGTGCTTAAGGAGTGGGAACATCCCAGTAGACTTCCAGGGATTCCTAAGAGTTTGGACAGGAAGTATCCCTTTCCTGCTGATATGGTCAAGTGCTGGTCATCGCCCCCCCGAGGTCGATTCTCCTATTCTAGGGCTGTCTAACACCTCTATTATGCACTCCCCTGACACTACTACGCTGCGGGATTCTGAGGACCGGCGTATTGACCAATTGGCATGCCATGCCTTTGCATTTGGGGGGGCGTCTCTGCGGCCGGTTTGCGCTTTGGCCATTACTGCTGTGGCGCTCAGGGCCATGGTCAGGAATGCACTTGATGGCCCAGATGAGTTGCCACCTGATACTATTAATGCACTGTCTAACTGTGATATGTTTGTGAACTTTATCCTGTCTGCATCGGATGATGCTATTAGGATGTGTGCCAGATCTTCCGCCTTGGCGGTAGCTATATGCCGTGCGGTATGGTTGCGCCTGTGGGCTGCTGACAATGCTGCTAAGAAAGCCCTTACTGGGCTTCTGTTTAAGGGGCTACGCCTGTTCGGGGACCGTCTAGACCTCTTTGCTAAAGGTGGTAAGTTACCCCAGCGCAGGCGGCAGTCTCGTCCCTTTCGGGGCCAGGGCTCCCTTTCAATGCCCTACTGAGGGGCTAAACAGGGGAAAGGGGTGTCCTTCGCTGGGTCTCGTGCCGATTCCTGGCACAGGAACAGAGGACGCCGTCCTGGTTCCTCTTGGGGGTCCAAGCCCAAAGCCCCTACCAAGACCCCTCAGGCATGATGGGGCGCCCTCGCCCGCCAGGGTGGGGGGACGACTGCAGCACTTCGAGCATGTCTGGAGGCACCACGTCTCAGACCGGTGGATTCAGGAGATTGTGTCCTCTGGCTACAACATAGAGTTTGCTGTGCGGCAACCCCACCAGATTCATTGGGTCCCGGATCCCTTAGGACCCTGCTTCAGCTCAGGTCTTGATGCTGGCCGTGCAAGGTCTCCTGGATCTAGGGGTCATTTGCAAGGTCCCCTTAAGAGACAGGGGCAAGGGGTTCTATTCAAACCTTTTCACAGTACCCAAGAAGGATGGGTCAGTCAGGCCCATTCTGGATTTAAAAATCCTCAACAAATTTGTCAAGAACAGGCATTTTCGTATGGAAACTCTGCGCTCGGCCATTGGCTCTCTGCGCCCAGGGGACTTTATGAAGTCCGTAGACATCAAAGATGCTTACCTTCACGTCCCGGTGTTTCCAGGACACCAAAGGTTTCTCATATTTGCGCTTAAAGATCAGCATTACCAATTTGTGGCCTTGCCATTTGGCCCCACTTCGGCTCCCAGAGTGTTCACCAAGGTGATGGCGGGGGTGATGTCCCTGATAAGGTCAAGGGGTATACGCGTGTTACCTTACCTGGACGATATACTCATCACCTCTCGGTCTCTGCAGCAGGCAGAGTTGGACACTCAGCTGGTGGTGTCCCTGTGTCCCTGTGTCACCGCTGGGGCCTACCGGATGTGGATCTGTTTGCATCCCGTCAAAATCACAAGCTCCCGACCTTTGTCTCCCTGTCTCAGAATCCTCTGGCCTTGGCCATGGATGCCCTGTCCATGTCATGGAAGGAGTTTCGGCTCCTGTATGTCTTTCTGCCATTCGCCCTCCTGCGCAGGGTTCTGCGCAAGATTACTCTGGAAGGGGTACCTGTGATTCTAGTGGCCCCCAGGTGGCCAAGAAGAGTGTGGTTCGCAGACGTGGTACAAATGGCAGTAGACCAGTACGACCTCCCAAGGGCACCAGATCTGCTCACTCAAGGCTCCTTACGCCATCCCAATTTACAAACCTTGGCTTTGATGGCCTGGCTGCTGAAACCTCCATCTTGATGAAGAGAGGCTTGTCTACCTCGGTGGTAGGTACCATGGTGCAGGCTAGGAAGAAAACTTCTTCTGCCATCTATTATAGAGTATGGCATACCTAGATTGATTGGTGTGAGTCTAGGTCTCTTCCCTGTAGGGAGTTTTCATTCCCTAGTGTCCTGGAGTTTTTACAGCATGGTTTGGAGTTAGGTCTAAAACTCAGTACTCTGAAGGGTCAGGTTTCTGCCCTGTCCGCCTTCTTTCAGAAGTCTTTTGCTCAGCATCACTTGGTTAAGACCTTCATTCAGGGGGTCACTCATGTGCGTCCCCCGCGTAAACCTGTGGTCCCCGTTTGGGATTTAAACTTGGTTTTGTCTGCCTTGCAGGGTGCTCCCTTTGAGCCTATTCATGATGCTGCTCTGGCGGTTCTTACTCTCAAGGTTGTCTTTTTGGTGGCTATTACTTCGGTCAGGCGTGTGTCTGAGCTGGCGGCTCTGTCTATTCAGCCTCTGTACTATGAAAGACACCAGGACGGGGGGGCGTGGCTTGACATGGCCGGGTAGAGTCGCACGGAGACGGAGCTCCGCACCAGACATCTGATTTGAGGAGGCAAGAGAGCTCAGACCCACCTGTAGCCCACATGCCCAGGAAGGGGAAGCAGCGGGGACCAAGCGGACGAGGTAGACTGGGCACCATTCCAGCCCTGTTCCAGCCCGGAGGCTCTGGATCTCGAGGGACGGCCGCTGAGAAGATGGCGGCGATGGCGGGAGAGGAGCGCACACGTGGGTGCGAGATCGCGATGCGGCAGGGGACCGCCGCCTCCAGCGTTCTAGCCCCGGCTGGGGCTTCCCCGGACCTGCGGGAGGAAGAAGTGGGGGCTCAGCGCTCAGCTCAGAGTGATCCGGGCCGGGAGTGCCACAGCGTCGGAGGCCGCATGCTGACAGTGTCAGCTGAAGTACATGGCGGGGCGGACTGGCCAGACGGAACGACCGGCGGGTGTAAGGTTGGTCACTCGCCCCAAATCTCCCCCCCCCCCCCGCTTACCCAGCCTGATGCCATCCCCCATGAAGGGAAACGCGCTCCTGAGGGAGAGGGAGGTGCCGCCTCGCCCAATGTCACCAGGCCCCCGGCCCTGAGGGCCACCGGGCCCAGCTCGACAGCCCCATCACCGGGTCAGTTTAGCCCCAACTCCCCACCAAGAGGCCTCTTGCTGGGCATCCCGACCCCACAGACACGGGTGCCCACCTCCCCACATGCTAGTGAACTGCAGCCTGCTCCCAGCTACCTATCGGGTTCACCATCCCCCCCCTTGAGCCCGCAGTCGCCGTGGCAAACACTCGCGGGGCCCCCACATGCTCCACATGCCGGATATCCGCAGCCCCTGGGGAGTGACCCCGCCGCAAACCACCTGTGGGATGAAATGCCGCCGCTGTCACCAGGGAGCTCCCACACGGGACGCGGGAAGATGACCACTCCGCTGCAGATGGGTTCAGCCACCCGGGAGGAGAGGCTTTATGAGGCCGCAGCTTTTAGCCCACCACAACCACTATCTTGTTGCCCGGGGGCACCTCCTTCACAGGGCACTCTTTCCCCACTGCCGCTTGCTCAGCTCTCGCAATCTATTGCGGAGGCGGTGAAGGTCAATTTCGCTGAGGCCCTGCGTGGACTTCCAACGTGTGGTGATTTTGACGGATACGTGTCCAGGATGGAGGGCACCATCAAGAGAGAGCTGGCTGCACTTCAGGGTTCAGTTGCGGAGGTCACGGAGAGGATGGATGGGGCGGAGGCCTCACACAGAGCCCTAGAGCAGCGTGTGGCGGTCCTAGAACAACAACAGGATCGCAACAAACGTCTCCTGTCAGATATCTTCCTGGCGCATGACGACGCGGAGAACAGGAGCCGCAGAAATAATTTGCGTCTTCGGGGAGTACCTGAGTCAGTGGAGCCCCGAGACCTGCTGGAGACGGTTACTACCATTTTCAACGAGCTTCTGAACCTTCCCGACTCCAATCGCATAGAGATGGACCGGGTTCACAGGACGCTGGGTCCTCGGCCGCAAGACCCGAACCGTCCTCGGGACATTATTTGCCGCATCCATTTTTTCAAGATAAAAGAGGAGATCCTACGCCGCGCGTGGGACAAGGGCCCAGTTGCATTCAAGGGCGCAGAGGTGATCATTTTGCAAGACCTCTCGCGGAGAACTCTCCAGATGAGAAAGCTTCTGAGACCGTTACTGGAGGCTGTCCAAAGGCGGGGGGCTTCCTACAGATGGGGTCACCCTTTCCAGCTGCTGGTACGCAGGGGAGAAGATTTGTTTGTTCTCAAGAGACCCAGCCAGCTACCGGACCTATTTCATTTTCTGGAGGTGGAGAGTGTGGACGTTCCAGACTGGACAGTTCCTGACCTGGCGGTGTACAATGGCCGGCTGCCACAGCGTCCGGAAGGTGGTCCCAGAGGAAACTGAGGAGGCAGGAGAGGCCGCAGAAGATAAGCTTCCATACTATCATTTTAAGAATTTTTCCGTTCTATCTTTTGATTGATGCTTGAGCAGCTCCCTGGCGGGCCGGATTGTCCTACTTGGACCTCTGTCCTGCCCTCCATGGAAGCTCTTTCTTGAAAATCGGTCGTGTTGTGCTGCTGTGCGTGGTGTCATTCCACTTCGGACTGTCTGCATTTTGCCGGACGAGCCATAGCGTCTTAGTGGCGTGACGTGCCTCGCTGAGTAGCTGCAACACTGGATTGATGCCATACTGCCATGTTCAGAACTTACTGTCCTATATGTTGATGATTGATGTTTAAGCAGCTTCCTGACGGGCCGGATCGATCTGTTTGGAAGCGCCCTAGGGCCATGATGTGCCTCGCCGAGTAGCTACAATACTGGTTTGACAACTTATTGGCATGTTAAGAATTTACTGTTCTATCTGTTGACGTTTGCTGCCTATGCAGCTTGTGTTGTACTGCTATGCGTGGTGCCATTCCACTGCGACATGCCTGCACTTTGTCTGGCAGGACGATAGTGCCTTAGGGCTATGACATGCCTCGCTGAGTAGCTACAATACTGGCTTGATGACGTATTGCCATATTCAGAGCTAACTGTCCTACATCTAGATGTTTGATGACTGGGCTGCTTCCTGGCGGGCCGGACCAATCTGCGTGGATTCTTGTCTCGCCCCTCATGGAAGCCCTTCCTTGATATACAGTCGTGTTGCGCTGCTGTGCGTGGTGTCGGTCTGCTACGGACTGTCTGCATTCTGCTTGACAGGGCGTTGGCGCCTCAGGGACATGACCCGCCTCGCTGGGTATCTACAATACTGGCTTGATGCCATATTGCCATGTTCGGATTTTGCTGTTCTACCTCTTGTGGAGTGATGTCTCACCTGCTTCCTGGCGGGCCGGACTGTTCTGCTTGGATCCTTGTCCTGCCCCCCATGGAAACCCCCCCTTCTTAAAATACGATTGTGTTGTGCTGCTGTGCGTGGCGTCCCACTGCTTCGGACTGTCTGCATCTTGTTTGACAGGGCGATAGCGCCTTAGGGTCATGACTTGCCTCGCAGAGTAGCTACAATACTGGTGCGACTCCCTATTCGATGTTTGCTTAGGCTTAGTCTTCCGCTCCCCCACCATTTGGTGCACCCCTCAGGAGAAGTCCTAGGCCTTCTCCTGTCGGGAATAGACCGTGCACTGGGCTTACCAGCCCGTGGTCTGGAGTTTTCCCCCACTTAGTGCGTCTATAAAAGGCACCGGCCTTCTGTTGGACTACTAGCTAGTCCCTACCCTTACCATTGTAATTGTTCGTCCATCTCTTGAGTTTCCTTGCCTTTGTCCCATATCCCTGATACCCATCTCCTTTTCTTTCTGCTCTGCTCCTTTTGCTGTCCCCCCCCCCCCCCCGGTCATAACTCTTCTTTTTCCCTTGGCGTGCGGGACCGGACGAGCGGCGAGGGGTACCACTGCCTGACGGTCTCTGGCTCTCCCCACCCCCCCTTATCTCCTTTTTGCAGGAATGGCCCCTGTAAAGGTAGTTACCCTGAATGTGAAGGGGCTTAACACCCCGGAAAAGAGAACTATCCTGGGACAGGAGTTAAAGAGATGTAAAGCACAAATCATTTTTCTACAAGAGACACATTTCAAGCGAGATTCCGTGCCCAGACTCTGTAGCAAACTGTTCCCCCAGGCTTTCACCAGCTGTGCGGCAGATGCTAAAAAAAAGGGGGTGGCAATCCTGATCTCCAGGGATGTCCCCTTCTTACTGAGGGAGGTCTGGAGAGATGAGTCGGGACGGGTGGTGTTGGCTAAGGGACTGATCAATCAGAAAATGTATACTTTGGCCTCTGTATACACTCCCAATCAGGGGCAGATACCATTCCTGAAGCACACTCTGGACAAAATTGAGAAATTTAGGGAAGGGGAGGTCATTCTAGGGGGTGACTTTAACCTGACTCTGGAACCACTATTGGACTCCTCGGTGGGGAGGTCAGCGCTCTCGCACCTAGCCTTGCGTTCTTTGAAGAAGGCATTGCATGGGATGCAGCTGGTGGACGCCTGGCGGGTCAGGAACCCCGGGACGAAAGATTATTCTTTTTACTCACATGTTCACGGGACATATTCTAGATTAGACTACATATGGGTGTCACATAGCCTGCTGGGCCTGGCCACGGGAGACGGGATATACCCCACCTCCTTCTCAGACCACGCCCCGGTGTTTCTTGACCTCGAGCTTGTGGACAGGCCACCCCCCTCCTCCACGTGGAGATTGAATGAGTCCCTCCTTAAGGACACGGTGGTGGCTCAGGCCTACTTTAGGGCCAATAATAATGGGGAGGTCTCGTTGCTCACACTATGGGAGGCGCACAAGAGTGTGATCAGGGGCATCCTAATTAGCCATGGGGCGAGGCTCAAGAGAGAAAGGCTGGCCCAAATTGTGAAGCTTACAGATAAGGTCCGGGGCCTGGAACTATCTCACAAGCAAGCTGAGGCGGCACAGGTGCTTGGGGAGCTGACCCAGACTAGGGAGGCACTTAACGCCCTCCTACGGCAGAAAGCAAAACATGTCATTAAGAGATGCAGACGCACCTACTATGAGTATGGTAATAAGAGCAGCGCGCTGCTAGGTAGGGCCCTCAGGCAACAACAATCCCGGAATTTCATCTCTGCAATTCTCGATAGTGAACAGCAAACACGGCATACCACGGAGGGAATAGCGGACGCTTTCAGGGCATACTACTTAGGCCTGTACAATCTCAGTGGAGGGGCCCCAACGCGGTCGCACCTAGATAGAATTGAGGACTATATTCAGGAATCAGGCATGCCTTCGGTAGGTTTCGGCCTCCTTGGAGGACCCGATCGAGATGGGGGAGTTGCTAGAGGCGCTTAAGCAGACTCCGACAGAGAAAGCCCCAGGGCCCGACGGTTACTCGGTCCACTACTATAAAGCTTTCATTTCGATCCTTGGCCCTCACATGGTTGGGGCCTGGAACACCATTACAGACCCGGATGCGCCGGGTGCCTTTTCCGGCAGGGACCTTGAGGCTCACATCTCAGTCTTGCATAAAGCGGGGAAGGACCCTCTGTCGTGCAGGAGCTACCGCCCTGTCTCCCTTCTCAACACTGACCTGAAGCTGTACGCAAAGATCTTGGCCAATAGATTGGCCCCGGTAGTGGCCGAGGTGGTCCACTTGGACCAAACGGGTTTTGTGTTGGGAAGGGAGGCCAGGGATAACGTGGTCCGGGCGCTTAGTGTCATATACTCCGCGCAGTCCTCGGGGGTGCCAATGATGGTATTGTCCACAGATGCGGAAAAGGCCTTTGACAGGGTGGGTGGCCTTTCTTGCAAGAAACCCTTAGATGTATGGGCTTAGGGGAGAACATCAGGAAACGCATTGAAGCCCTGTATACGGTACCTTGCGCGAGAGTTAAGGTGAATGGCCATCTCTCCGCTTCATTGCCGATCAGTAACGGAACCCGCCAAAGGCTGCCCTCTGTCGCCTCTGTTGTTCGCCTTGACTTTGGAGCCTTTTCTATGTAAAATTAGGAAGAATGTAGACGTGAGGGGCCTGAGTGTTGGTGGCGGTATTCATAAGGTTGCCGCTTACGCGGATGACCTTTTGTTCTTCATCACAAATCCCGCGGTCTCCGTTCCTGTGTTAATGAAGGAGTTTGAAGCCTTTGGGAGGCTATCCTTTTTTAAAATTAACTTTGAGAAGTTGGAGGCGTTGAACATCTCCCTCCCTGGAGAGGTGGCTGGGACGGTTCAACAGGCATTTTCTTTTAAATGGGCCAAGGGTTCAATAGCGTATCTTGGTACGCGGTTGCCAAATCGTCTGACGAACATTTTTGCCTTGAACTTCCTGCCCCTATCTCAGAGAATAAAGGCTGACTTGGAAAAATGGGATTCCCCTACCTTTTCATGGATGGGTAGGGTGAATATAATTAAAATGTCGATCCTGCCAAAGCTATTGTTCCTATTCCAAGCTCTCCCGATCAGGATACCTACTCGGTTCTTCAGGGACCTGGAGAAAGTTCTAATGGGATTTGTGTGGCAGAAGAAGAGGGCTAGGCTCCGCCGACAGGTGTTATTCAAGCCCAAACACTTGGGTGGTATGGCTATGCCGGATGTCCAGTCGTATTGGGTGGCTTCCCATTTACAAAGAATATGCGAGTGGCACACGTGCAGGGAGACTGCCCCCCTGGATGTCGTTGTTTGGAACAGAGAGAATCAGGTGCCAGCTCTGAGATCCCACCCCACTGTAGCAGCCACTCTGGACGTCCTACGGAGTTCTAGGGAACGTTCAGATATCTCCCCCTGGCCCTCCCCCATGGTGGCTTTATTGGATAATCCGCAGCTCATGCCTGATTGTACCAGGAGAGACCTCAGGGAGTGGGGGAAGGTAAGCCAACTAAGGGGATGTGACTTGTTATCGAAAGGAGGCTGGGCCGCGTTGGGGGAGCTGAGGGCAAAATTTGAGAGAGGGAACTTGGATCCCTGGACTCTCCTGCGGTTTCAGTCGGTTCTGTCCAAGATAGGCTATCGCAGGGAGAACTTCAGGGACCATACCGATTTTGAGAGGCTTTGTTTGACTGGGCAACCACAGCCCCATCTGATTTCCCTGTTGTACTCGCTCCTCATCCGAGAGGTAGAGTCCTCACCTGCTTATTGGGGGGAGTGGGAGCGGGACCTGGGTCGGCCCTTGGGTGAGAAGGAGAGAACCAAGATAGCTACCTTGATACATAAATCCTCGGTGGCCACGAGAACCCAAGAAGTAAATTATAAATTGCTGACTCGTTGGTACTACACCCCTGACAGGCTAGGCAAGATGTATGACTCGGCGGATGCGAGCTGCTGGAGATGCGGAGGGGAACGCGGGACTCTATTCCATCTGTTCTGGCAGTGCACCAGAATACAGGAGTATTGGGGGGCGGTACTGAGCAATATGGCACAGCTGACAGGGACACAATTGCTGGGAGATCCGGCGTAGGTTCTGCTTCATTCCACGAAGTCCCCGATAGGAAAATATAAGAAGACATTGCTGAGCCACTTGTTGAACTTGTTGTTATACCCAGATTCTGAAAGCAGAAGAGAGCTCCCTCCGTTAAGGATTGGGTGAAAGAGGTTGTCATCGTTAAGGAAATGGAGGACTTAACTTCAACTCTTCATGACAGGGACGAGCAATATAGAGTTACCTGGCTACCCTGGCTGATTTTTGAAGAATCAGCAGAGTTCCGTGATTTGTTCACGTGATTGACGGGATGCTACATCGGCTGTGGTGACACCCACGGTCATGCTCTATTTGAGTGGGATATGTCTTGCCCCCGCCTGCGAAGGGCCTGATTTGAACAGCTGCTGGGCGGCGCTCGGCCTCGAGCCCTGTCCCGCACGCCATACCTACACCTATACCGGCCCCTCCCCCTTGCCTCCCGTCTTGTCCCCCTCCCCTCTTTTTCCTCCTTCCCCCCCCTACCCCCCCTTTACCCTCTGCCTTTTCACCCCCCCTACGCCCCCCCTTATACGTCTAGTTTCTGTATCCTGGGGAGGGCTTGAGGTCCCACTCGACGGGAGGGAGTTGAAACCATTTCTATCTGAATGCCCAGTGGCTGAAGGTGCCTGCTGAGGCGGAGAGGTGACGGGGTGGACTGACCAGAGGGTCGCTAGGCGGCTTTCGTCGCGTGGTGTTCCCCCGCCTCGTGACCTCCCGTAGCTGGTACCCGCATTATACTGCATTATGTACTGTTGTCTGATATCATTACTCAACTGCGATTTGTCACCTCCGTTATGATAGTGATCTACATGAGCTCCCCTATTCCTTTTACGTTTCCTGTATTGTTGACCCTACTGTATGCATGTATGTTATAAACCTGAAAAATCTATAAATAAAGAATTAAAAAAAAAAAAAGAAAGACACCAGAACAAGGTGGTGTTCCGCTTTAAACCGGATTTTCTGCCTAAGGTGGTGTCTGCCTTTCATTTGAACCAGGATATCGTTCTTCCTTCATTGTGTCCCAATCCTAGCAACGATAAGGAAAGGGTTTTGCATTCCTTGGATGTAGTCAGGTGTCTCAAGTATTACCTGGTGGTCACTGCGGCCTTCAGGAAGACTGATGCTCTTTTTGTGGTCCCTTCTGGGCCTAGGAAGGGTTTGGCTCCTGCCAAGTCTACTTTTAGCAAATGGATTTGTCAGGTTGTGATTCAGGCCTATTCTGCCAAGGGGAAGAGTCCTCCCTTCCGACTTACGGCTCATTCTACTCGTGCTATTGGGGCCTCTTGGGCCTTCCAGCACCAGGCTTCTGTTGAACAAGTTTGCAAGGCCGCTACTTGGTCTTCTGTTCATACCTTTTCAAAGTTTTACAAGGCCTCAGCTGATGCTGTCTTTGGCCGCAAGGTTTTGCAGGCGACAGTGGTTTAAACTGCTTGCTGTTACCTTTTTTGAAGGGGATCCCACCCTACCTTATGGACACTGCTATTGGATGTCCCAAGTGTAAGTATTATGTTTGGAGCAGGACGTACTGTATACTTAGAATAATACAATTCTGTGAAGTACTCACCTGTAGAATTAGTATTAGACGTGTACAATATGTCCTGCTCCACCCCACCCTGGTTTTTGCATTATTCTGGATCCCCTGTATGGTGATTGTTATCATTGTTATGGTTACCAGTTTTGGTGGTTAAATTCTCCTGGCTTCCTGTTAACTGCTTTTCAATGCTGGGGATTTGTGGGAGGTCCCGGGTATTTGAGGGGCCGGGAGGAGCCTGTTTTTTTCATGTCTGCAGTGCAGCGCCATCTGGCGGAGGATAATCCCAAGTGTAAGTATTATGTTTGGAGCAGGACGTACTGTATACGTATAATACCAATTCTACAGGTGGACATCCCAGAGGAGTCGACCACCCACCCCTCCATGAGAATGCAGTAGGGGGGTAGAGGAGTCTGGCCCCGGCAGACGAAATTGGGGGAGAAAACCTCACATTTCCTCCCCTCGGCACCCATATTCCCTTCCACCCCTTCAAGCACAAGAGCTGCACTACCGCAACCGGAAAAAGCTTCCATTCCATTATGTGATGGTGGTGTGTGATCATAAGTTGCAGCTGCGTGCTGTGAGGTCAGGCTTCCCGGGATCCTGCCATGACTCCTAGGTGTTGCATCAATCTGCCCTGTGCAAAAAACTTGAGAACGAAATGCCGGGAAGGTGGCTATTAGTTAAGTACCTGCTCACATTGTAAGAACTCTAAACAGTGTAGCTGCTGAACTCGGTGGGGGGGGGGAGGTGAAGGGAGAATGCAGCAAACCAGGCAGAGGTGTGCATTTGTGTTGCAAACAACAATAACCCATCTGTTTGTATTTAGCTGATAAGGGATACGAGCAGAAGACGTGGCTCTTGACCCCAGTGAGGAACCACATACCACAGCTGAAGTGCGCAACAATGCAGCTCACTGCCAGATCAGCCTACTGAAAGCATGCTTCCTATGTTTGGCCCAGCCAGGAGGGGAGATGCAATACAGCCCAGAGAAGGTGTCCAAGATAATCCTCACTTTGCTGTGTGATACACAATATCTGCATACTGCATCGAATGGAAGAGCCAGGGGAAACACTACTGGTGCCTGAAATCCCAGACATGGCCACAGACATGCCAGAACTGACCTTTGCTTTGTCTGACCTCGAACCTGCCTGCCCTTTTCGGATACCTCATTACCTCTGACCTCCCGAGTGCAGAAGACACACAGACTGGCTTTGCCCGGCGGGTACAAATGTTTAATTGCTTTCTTCTGTTAACCCAGCTAAAACAGACCTAAAATTATGCTAATATACTGTAGTTTAAAAACATACTTGTAACTATCAAAAGGTGGATAACATCTAAAGCTAAGAGAACCCCTAGAGAGTTAATGACGCTAGAGACAGGTGAAATTAACGAAAATTAAAGTGATTGTTGTGTTTTATTATTGTGATTTAGTTGTTGATATTTGATAAATGTTATGTTTCAAAGCATGGTTAATAAAAGAATAGACCTAATCAATGTGTGATATCTGTATTGCGTGTTTTAGAGGAGAGAACACTGCTGTGAAATGACTATAAGCAACCAGCAGCATTGAATGGTAGAAACAGGATTTAACGTAGGGAGTCCGCATCATGAATGCCCAGAGTTCATGACTTTTATTAAAATCGGACAGAAAAACACAGCGCCACTTAGCAAAAAAACGCTAACTGGTAATAGCGCCGTTGGCCTTTCTGCAGCACTCCACCGCTCTCCAGCTCATTTCCTTAGCAGCACTATTTTTACACAGTGGCGCTAGCAATAAATTACCTTCATAACATCTTAAAGGAGAATCTTCTATGTATTATGAAGAATTTAGAGCCTTATTTAAGAAGCATCGGCGCCACACAGCAACACTTTTTTGCCATCAGCGGCACTCGGCGTCGGTTTTAACAACCAAAAAAACATAAGCACTGATTATAGTGCCAAAAATGTTGTAGTGCCGGGATCTCTGGTTGAAGCAGCGCCAGATGAAACCAAGTGCTGTAGGTCGAAATCCCCTAGAGTACAATGGGCCAAATTAGTTTGAAGTGGTAGATACTTAAAGCAGTCCTTCACTCTGAATAAGAGTCTATCTTATATGTTTCCCTGCACATACAGATTGTTTACATTTAAAATTAGCCTACCTGCATCTACTGCATGTTATGAACATTTAAACATCCAAGATGGTGGCTCATGGAACATCAGGCAAACAGGAAGTGCCTTCTGACTGTGCTGCTCTGCATTCTGGGACTGCTGACATTTTCCTGACCCCAGCTCTGCTCTGTCTGAGCAAAGCACAGCTATAAACCGCCCCCCTTTAATTTATCCCACTCTCCTCTCCTCAGTAAGTGTGATGCTTCTGAGTCTAGATGGCGGCGCCCGTATCCTAAAGTCCTGAACAGAGTTGCAGCCCAGTGGGGGAAAGAAATGTATATTAAACACATTAATTTGTACAGAACTTGCATTGGGGCTTTTCAGGTTTTCATATGCAGGACCTAGATGGGCCAAAATGTTGTTTTTTTTTTTGGGGGGGGGGGTTATTAACATTTCTTATTAAGGCTTCTTTTGCTTAACAATGTGTAATTTGGAGAACAACTAAAATGTAGGCAAAACGTACTGTAAAGTTTGTCCCCATTGTCCCCAGTAGTGATTTCTTGTAACTGTAATAAAGAAACGCTGACCAACGATTAGATTTCAAGGAGGAGAAAATCAGAAACATCCTGTGGAGCGCCAGCAAAACGGCAGTACAAAGTGTCACTAACCAGGTGATGGGATAATTGGATGCCTGGCCTAACAGGCGCGGACATTGACCAGCCAACACCCAGTGCAATAAAAGCTAACTCGTTAGCGTTCTGTGTAACCACAGAACAGCACCGATAAGATAAAAATGCTGGCACTATGGATGCTAATTGGTTCACATAAAAAATAAGGCCTTGATGGCCTTGACTGGGGTCCTACAGTGAAGACGCAGTTAGATTTGATGGTTAGAGGGTTCTTTTTCCTGGTGTGGGAGCCACCCTGGGGGGCCCGGGGGAACGCACTTGGCGCACACCCCCCTCTTCTCTCCTCTCCCTCTTTTCCTCCCCTCCTCTCCCCTTTTCTTTCCGTCGCCTTTCCCCCTCTTTCTTACATACCTATATTTGGAGTGCAGCGAAAGGTGAAATAAAGTCGACTGTAATATGATAGAGGGCTTGAGTTGCGGTCTGGAGATGTTAGCCGGGTTGCTGGGGGGTGGCCTGATAGTTTTGCTGCCCTTTGGGGCGATGGGGTCGGAAGGCGACTGCAAGTCATCCCTGAGGGCAATTTGGGTAGGCAAGGATGCATATCTGTAACCTGAAATTTTCTGTTAATGATCCCTTGTTACATTTTAACTTCCCTCTCCATGTGTATTATTGTAACTTTGTGACTGTTCATTTCCGCCTTGCAAGGCGGACTATTATGTAATGCTGCTACTCCTTGATAAATAAAGAATTTCCCCCCCAAAAAATAAGGCCCATAGTTTCTACCATTCTACCACTATGGTGAAGGCTCCAGTTTTGATACGACAGCAGCGTGTCTGTTTAACTGGTAACTGCATGTTACTCAGCTCATGTGTTCCAACCTCAGGAAAAGTTCTATTGTTAAATCTTGTGTGAGAGGATTTAGCAGCAGGACAAGGTGTGGCGAATCGTGGGAAAGATTCCTGGGCCACTTTTGGTTCTCTTTAAAACATGATGCAATATTAGTTGTAGGTTGAAGCACACTTAAACAAGTTCATTAAAAGATATATTAGATCAAAAAGAAGGGGTTCTGAAAATCCCGTGTGCATCCACTCTATGCACATCAAGCACATCAAAAATGACAAAAAGTGGAAAATCGAACACCCAAAGAGAGTACTTGCATTTGAATAAAGGTTTTTAATTCTGGTGAAAATATATACGTGAACAAGGATATATACATGTATAACAATACAGTGCGCTATTTACACAGTAGAGACCACTATGTAACGATTTACAAGATATGGTAACCAGCATATAAATCACAAGGCTGCTGCGGAGATAGAGGGACTGGAAGTCCAGTACTGAAGCATATCTGATGCGTAACAGAGGGAGAGATCAGGTATATGCAGCCAGTGAGACAATAATACAGTACAGAGAAATAACACGAATCGTGACTTACACAACAAAGCAAGGCAACAAAGCTGGAATACCGTGTGGACAATATGAAAACCTCGACGTTTCGGCCGGGAAGGCCTTTATCAAGAGAGTGGTCACTCTCTTTAAAACATGAGACATCTGTACATTATACTTGGAAACAACATTTGTACAAAGTTTATAAGATTGACTGTACAGAAAGAAAAATAATTTCTGTTCTGTTATCTCAAAGTAACATACTTCATTTTTTATATATTGTTTTTATTTTTCCTTCTAAGGTGCCGAAACGGTCATGTATCATTCCGTTAGTATTAAAATAAACATGTACAAAACAACTTTATTTCTGCAAAAAAACAAACTTATCTATACAGCATAACATTTATCAATAAATGAGGAGGGTTACACTTGGGCTTTGTCTTTGGTGCATTTCAGTGACTGGATGGCTGATCAAGGAAGAAGGGAGTAATTGTGAGTTGTGTGTGAGGATGGCTAGAAGAGGTTATTCTGTACAGTATGGCCCTTATTTAACAAGGGATAGCGCCAGGTAGCGAATGGTGAGCGAACGGTAATGACAGGCACCGCCACGAGAACGCCGGCTCCCCTACGCAATCACACATTTATCAAGCCGACCCTGCTTAGCGAACGACAGAGCGCCAGATAGCGAATCATTCATCATTATTCCAGCCTCACCACACAGCGCCAGCGAGCGAACTTGAACAGCGACAGTTGTGACCTCTCGCTACCTGGTGCTCGCCAATGCATTTCAATGGGACAATCTTTAATTATTCATAATTAATTGTTAATATTTTTTTTTTGTTTTTTTAAATGTCAAAAATTGTGTGACCACTTCTGCAATGTTAGATATTTTTTTTAAGGTAAAAAAAAAAATAAAAAATTTTTTGTGAAGAATTGATATTACAGGTCTGATATTTATGTATTCATATTACAAAATATTTTGAAAAACTGTTTTTTTAATTTTTTCCAAAAATATGGTTGTTTGGGGGTTAAATAACTACTTTTAACCCATCGCCGCCAGCGCTCTGGGGTTTAAACATGCATTTCACAGCGCGAGAATTTTTGAGCTTGATTTGTTAATGAATATGCTGGGAGCCGTTCGCTATGGCCATTCGCTGTCATGCGCTCCCATACAGCGCGGAACCTGTCAAACAGCGACTCCTAACCCCGTATTCAACATTACCGCACATCGACTGAGTCGCTATCAACAAGCGAACAACGGCCAAGCACAGCGAATACTAGCGGGCGCAGTGAAAATAACGCTACAGTCGCTCATCAGTCGCTACCTGGCGCTATTACTGAATTGGCCTTTATGTGGTGCTAGTGGCTGAGGGGATGTGGAGGCATCAGTGAGGGTTATAATTATAGCAGCCAGGCCCCACTTATCTAAATTAGTAAGGCTCCAGGGTTAGCCCTACATGCTATCCTCACAATTCAGGCTGCACACCTTTATAAAATGTACTTCATATGTTTATTTCATCAAAAATTTATCAAAAATTTAATACATCAATTTCTTATATATACAGCAAGACAACACATCCACATTAAACATTAAAAAAACATATAAATTAAAAACCCAAGTGGGGAGGAACTCCAGGGCTCTAATATAATGACACTCTGAACTCATGTGTCACAGTAATCAATGATCCACTAAATTTAATTATTTCATATACATATCAACCAGTATATACACGCCGATGTTTTTCTGGACAAGTTGCTCTGTGCTTTGTGCTAAAAATTCTCAATGCTATAAAAAATGTTATCTATAATCTACTATCATCTCCAATGCTGTTCCCTCTACTTTAACAGCATATATCTCTTTGTGCAATTACTATAATAAAGTGCCCTCAAAAGTGCAAGGTGCTAAAGTGCCTAAGTGCAGACATGCATTAACCTATAAAGTGCCCCTACTTATCTCCAAAACATCAGCGATATACTTTGGGAAATGAGTATACTACATACAATCAGACAATCAATAATCCTCAATTTAACAACCAGCCCAATTCCTTCCCACTTACCTCCTCACCTACGTGCTTCGTGGACCTGAACCACTTCACAAGGGTGACCTTGTGCCAGTCAGTCCTCACATCATGAAAGGACACCTCCATTCCATGGCCAGGCTCCTTCCCTGGGGAAATCCTCCCCTAGTCTGCCACCTTCAAGCTGTATAACTGGTGTCACACAGGAATCCTCCAGCAGAATGCAGTTTCATGCTGCACCACTGCCGTTCACAGCACTGGCGGCACCACATTGTAGTGAGGAATGCCTGATAAGCGAATGGGGGAAATCTCTGGATAGGAGCCGAGACTGAGGTGCTGCTTCATCATTCAGAAGGTTGAGACAAAGGACCAACACCCGTTTGTTTCTTTTACAGGTGTTGGTCCGGCAGCTAACCAAAACAAGCTCGGGGGGATCCAGAATGATAGATTCCCCTCCACACACAAAATCCCCCAGACCGCCCATAATACTCACCTTCACTACGAGCTAGCATCGGGAAAGGAGTCCCACGATTGGTCAGTGGGTCATTCCGGTGCTGGCGCCGAGGAAGTGGCCATTGCCCACGTGTGCTGGTGGCCAACCGCGGGACTCTCTTCACAGCCCTGGCTCATAGTGAAAGTGAGGATTATTGGCTTGATGCAGAGCCTCCCCGTTCAGCTATCCTGTGCATTTTCCCGTTGGTTTTGGGCTTTGATCGGGTCAGGAAAGGGTGCTACGTTGATTTTAGTGTGCGTTTATGCGCTCAGGTGTGCGCTCAGCCGCCTTTCCGATTGTCGGCTAGCACGAGGCTGTTTCCCGGGAAAACGGACGCCTCGTTCATTGGTCCGTTTTTTTCAGTGATGCAGAGCCTTGATTTCCCATTGAAATCACCCTAATAAAACGGGGCCGCCGAGCCTTCACTTACGGCAAGTCAGAGCAGCCGTATTTGCACTTGGGCAATAATATGCAGTCCTCTGTTGGAGCACATCAGCGGCGCCAGCTCCGCGGTCTTGTCCTGCTGAGTATGGCAGAAACCAGGCTGCACCGCACGCCTTTGGACATCGATGGCATGAGTATTTGATATTTTTTATGGTTTTTTTTGGGGATCCTTTTTACAGGGTCTCCATCATTTTTATTTTATTGTTTGTGTGCAGGCATTTGAAGATGGGACATAGGATAAATGTGCAGGCACTGGCTGGTCCTGATTTGGTTTTTGGGAGTCGTTTTTCTGGCTTTCCCTGCCTAGGAATTCCTGCCTACCTGAGCGATTCAAATCTGCCGATCTATTTGGTGGCTGGCTACTGGGTATGTGTCTGAAACTTGTATTGGTTGCCCACCCTCTCTGACTGTGTTTGTTCCCGTAACACACTATTTGGTAACTTTTGGCTTAGTATTCTCATTACAAATGTCCTTTCCTCCCACCCTACCCCGCTCACCTATTTGTCCCTCTTTTCTATTGTTGCAATGCACACCTTTTTAAAATTTTTTTTGTTTTTTGGTTTTAGGGCAGGAGACTCTGCCTATCCTTTGGTCCCCTGGATGAAGACCCCCATCCTGCACCGATCTTCACAGGCAGAGGAGCGCTACAATACTGCCCCCAGGAGGACTCGCTCTGTGTTGGAGCGAGGCTTTGTTCTCTTGAAGATGAGGTTCCGTTGTCTTGATGAGACTGGGGGGGGGCACTACAATAGACGCCTGCAACGGTCCTAAACCTAATCATGGCTTGTGGGCTACTCCACCACCTTTAGTTTCGGCCCTCCCCACCCCTCCTTTTTCTTGCACCCAAAGTGGCACCGCGCAAACCATACGTGCACAACTAGTGTTTAGTGTTTTTTCAGAGACCACATTTTTTTTGTATTTTTTTTTTTTTCAAACAAATTTGGTTTTGTCATTTGTGTTTTGGGTCCCAAAAGAAAAATTACACGTGGGGTCAGAAAATGTATTCCCCACAAATTAGTGGTATGCTGGGTTGTATGGTGACGAAGAATGATGTTGTGCCTGCAAATTGGCTGCAATGTGGGCCAGGCTTTGATTAATCTCACCCATATGGCTGGTTAGGGCAGAGATATTTCTGTTTAATACCTCTACTTGGGCGTTGAGGTTTGTGAGTTGGGCGCACACAGTCTCATTGAATTGCTGTGTTGTCGCAGCAAAGGCAATATTTTCCTGCCTCCATGTTTCCTCCAAAATTTGAAGTTGCCTTCTTTGGGAAATATGGCGTCTAGACTGGGTAGGAGCAGTGGGACGGGTGGTTGGTTCTGGTTCCGAAGGTGGTTGTGGATGTGGTGGCTGTGCCGGGGTTGCCTGCGTTGCTGCCACTGGTGCAGTAGTGGTTAGTGACATATGTGGGGTGTCCTCCTCCAAATCTCGTATATGGTCGATGATGGGTGGGCTTCCTGTGGTCTGTTAAGAAATATAGCATCCTTTTAGTTTATTTCTGTCCACACAAGCTCGCAAATATCAATGTTAAAAGTACACATCAAGGCCCATTGACTTACCTCATCGCAATCCACAATTTGGGTTTGTGGTGTAGAAGCCTGGTGTGCCTCGGTGCTAACGCAGGGGTTTGGGGGCCTGGTGTGTCCTGTTGACTTGGTCCTTAGTATGTAGATAGGAAGATTAGGTAAATGGCCAAGTACAGTGTGTTGTGTAGCATAACACTGCCTTCTTGGACTTTTTGTACTAGGTCATGGCAAAATCAGACTCACCTTGGGACCTTACATTCCGGTCTGTGTCTTGTGCCTCTGCCAGTCCCTGGATGCTGGCCGGGTGTATGAATGTATATACATGTTCCTCGGCGGGCGTAAGGATAATTTTAGTGGGTAAGCCACCCCCTGTCTGTTGGCTGGGGAAGATTAAATCACACCTAATAAGTGTTACATCCTTTTAACAATGTGACTAAAAATTGTCCATTACCTCTGCTGACGGCGCATGTCCATTTTTTTTTTGCTGTAGTATTTCAGGTCCCCAAATTTCCTTTTTATTTGCTGAATATCTCTCCGGACTGATCCCACACTATTGACCTGCCTGCAAATATTAGTCCAGATCTCCATCTTAGCCTGCTTAGTGGTTGTTTTGGAGGTGCGGCCAAATAGGGCATCATAATGCTCGCAAACTGCATTTGCCACAGCCATGCTTTGAGCATCGCAAAATCGGGCAGTTAGTGAGCCACGCCGTAGTTGTCTGCCACATGGGTGTGTGGTCTCCCCTGCCTCTGAGGAAATTGATGGTTGGGTATCTGGGGAGTCGTGTGTGCTTCTTTGTCTTATGGGGGAGGGGGATGTTGTGTGTGTGCTTCTCTGGCTTAATGTCTGGGTTCCTGTTGAGCTATCAGATGTGGAGCTGCATGTGGAATGTGAGGTACTGGAATTGGGGGAACCAGAGGGTGGAGGTGGAGGGGTGGGTGACCTGGGTGGAGGTGGAGGGGTGGGTGACCTGGGTGGGGTGGTGGTTTTTGCAATGCGCTTACCCTTGCTTATGTGTTTGGATTTGTGGGTATGCTTGGTGTGTGGAGCTGGAGGATGCTGCATGGTCTGACTAGATGGGGCACCCTTGTGTGTGCGAGGTTTTTTTGCAGGTGGTGGTGAATGGGTTAATGTCTCCTTGGTCCTGCGTTTTTTGGAATGTGCCTGTTTGTGTGGAGTATCCACCGTTTTAGTGGGGGCATGTTCGGCATGTGTCTGGTGCCTGCTCTTCTGTCTTGTGGAGGATGAGGCATGTGTGCGGCTGCTATGTGCCTCGGCCCTTGGTTGGCTCTTTTTGCTCCCTTTAGGTCTGCCCATATTGATATGGTATCCAACACAGAGCTGAGTGCCTTGTGCTTTAAATATGTTTTCCGCGTGGGCGTGGTCAACAGCGGGTGCGCGCCCGCAATCTTTACCCCGGAGCAGGACGACATCATCATGGATGTGAGTATGCGTGCGTGCGTTTATGTGCGCGCACACATTCCTTGTAATAAAAAAAAACAAAAGCACCAGAATAGTCTGAAACAACTTAGTTTGTCACGTTACATACAAGCCCACCTTAGTTTAACACATGTACACAGCTCCAAACTAGGCTACATGCAGATAGCAGAACTAGGGCAATGTGAGGCAGCAAGAGGTTCAAAAAGTGACTTTAGTTAGGCCAGCAAACTTGTTAATGCTTTTTGTGTACATGAGACAACAACAGTCTCTAATATCTGTGTCTTTGTCATGCAAATAGATTCACAGCAGCAAGCAAGGGAGCAAGAATGGAGCCTCCGCCCCTGACGCAATATGCGCCTAAAACATGGTAAGTGGCGTTTTTGGGGACCAAAGTAAATGAACCAACAATTCCATTGGCCACAAAATGTAAAAACCAAAAAAAACAACCAAAGACTTTGTCTAAAAAGCCCTTAAAGCGGACCTTCACTCAGAATAAGTCTATCTTATATGTTTCCCACACCCTGTACATAAAGTTTGCCCACCTTCAAAATCATCCTACCTGCACCTATGTTATGAGGCTTTCAACATCCAAGATGGCGGATTATGGAAGCCGCCATCTTATCAGGCAGCCTGCAAACAGGAAGTGCCTTTTAACTGTGCTGCTCTGCATTCTGGGATTGCTGAGCTTTTCAAGAGGTCTCTGTTCTGTGTGAGCAAAGCACAGCTATAACCCACCCCCTGTACCTTATCCCACTCTCCTCTCCTCAGTAAGTGTGATGCTTCAGAGTCAACATGGCGGCGGCCATATACTAAATTCCTGAACTGAGTTGCAGCCCAGTGGTGGACAGAATAATTATTGATTGACTAAAAAATTACTATCTATTATTTTGAGATGCTGCGGAATCTTTGGTTAAGAGTTTGGCCTTTTCAGTAAAAAACGCAGAAGGTCCGGTTTAAAAAGGGCCCCAAAAAAAACACGCACAACCAAACCAAATAAACAATGCTAAACGAATGTTGTTTTTCATTCACAGATACAAGAAAATCACAGGCACAAGACACCGAGGCCTCAAGAATTTTAATTTGGCTTAACCCTTTCGCTGCCAGCCTACCTGCAGCATTTGCCACTCCCTGTTGCCAGACTGAGTTTGACTGTTTTGCGCTACACATGTTCAACTGTCATTTTCGAAGGGATTTCCAGGGATTTCCCAGGAAAATTATATATTGTTTTTTTCAACAGAGTCTGGGCTTTAACATGAAATGTCTTGTTTGTGTTTTTTAGGTGTATTCTCAACATTTTTGGGTGAAATGTGTGAAAAAAAATAAAAAAAATATATTTTTTTACAATTTGTAGAGTTTTTTTGTAATAAAAAATGTAAGTTTGTCAATAAAATCTTATTGCGTGAGAAACCCCAATTTCTCCCGCTTACAGCGATACCACATATGTATAGGTAGACACCCTTTCCTGCCCAGAAGCCTTTTATAGCTGCTGGATGACAAATGGTTAATTAAAAAAAAAAATGACATAGGGTCCCCCTTCCCGGGGAGGGGGACCCCATTTTTTTTTGGATTTTTAAGGGTTAAAAACCCTTAAAAATCCAAAAAAAAAAATGACGTGGGGTCCCCCTTACCCAAAGTAACCAGCCCGGGACCAGCTATGGGGGCTTGTAGGCACAGAGTGGGGGGGCCAGCTTTGGTGGCCCCCCCACCCTGCAGCCTACGAGCCCACATAGCCTATGTGGGCCCGGGCTCTTCTGCCCCCCCCTGGCCTTTGGGGAGGCAGGTAATGGGGGTGCGGGGGTCAATGGCAAGCCACCCGCTAGGGCAGGTGACTTGCCACCCCCCCAGCCTTGTGAACTGGTATAAGGGGTCTCATGGACCCCTTACCAGCTCACAAAGGGTTAACTGTAAAAAAAAAAACACCACACAATAAAAAAAAGTATTTTATTAAAAAAAAATAATTTTTTTTTACTGTACTTACCTTCGATTGCAAGCTCTTGTCCCTCGCCGCTCAGCTGACAGATGCCTGTGATCGGCATCCAGAGAAGGAGAAGGCAGGAGATCAGAGGATCTCCTGTCACCTCCTTCCAGGGCACCGATCACCGGCATCTGAGAAGCTGAGAAAGCTGAAGCCGGTGATCGGGACCGGGATGACGTCATAAGCCCCGCCCCCAAGGGGGCGGGGCTTAGAGGCAAGATGGCGGTCGCCATCTTGAAGAAGAGAGGAGAGAGCCTCCCAGGCTCCCTCCTGAAGATCGGTAAGTCCTGGGGGGGGATCGGAGGCCCCCCAGGTGAAGAGGAGGGACAGCGGGAGCCAGCGCACATGGAGGTAAGTGAATGTCATTTTTATTTTTTTTTTTTTTTTACAGTTAGCAGCTGCTGCTGCAGAAGCGGGGGGGGGGGGCGGCCTATTCCGGGGGCTCTCCTGGAGCCATCCGACCCCCCACGGGGGATCGGATGGCACCAAATTAAAGGGGAGACCCGGCCGGATCCAACAAGGGGTCAGGTGAGTATTTTTTATTTTTATTTTTTAAACTAGAAGCGATCAAAGTCAAGCACGTAACACCTACGGGCTTGGCACTTAAGGCCCAGCCAAGCCAGCACGTAGGTGTTACGTGCTTGGCAACAAAAGGGTTAAAATGAAAATAGTTTATTTGTTAAAACATTTAGATTCAATTATTTGATATATGTATCAAACTGCAAAATATCTTTGTGGAGAGCTGTAGCAACATCCATATTTATCTAAGCACATAGCTAGACATAGCTGGAAGAGGTGGAGGACTTAGGGACCCCAATTAGCAATTTTTGGGCCCCGTACATCTGACCAGCTATTTTTATTTTTAATACAACCTGATGGGGGCAATTGAGCACTATATGAAAAAATGTAGACTGCAGGTGAAAAGTAAAATAGAACTGCATCCCTTTGAATCAGCACCAGGTGTATAAACAGTACACTTCTATTGTATTGTTCACCTTTGCCTTGCCCTGGAGAAGTGACGCGGGACGTCACGCAACGCGTCGGTTTGGGAGAGGAGGGGGTGTGCATGGCTGGTCATTGGAATTATGTAAGTTACTGTGTAATGTTATATACGTGTCTGCTCTTATCTCCCTATGGCTGTCCTTAGGATAGATGCGGTTAGGTTGTCTTGATACATGGCACATAGCACTTTATGTATATATAATATATTCGTTTTTTGCACGTTTTTTGTACATTAAGAATCAACTGTTTTATGAATTAGTCACTTGTGATATAGGCAGTATTGGAACTTAGAGCAGTAGCAGACTAATACATACCACTGTTTTATAACCCCACCCCCTGTACTTTATAACCCCCCCCCTCCGTCCATTCTGTTCCTCCCCCCCTCATCGGGGAATTGTGTGTAAATATATGTATTTTAACCCATTTTTTTTAAATCTATGTACATAGTAAAAAATGATTTGAATAAAGAAGTACTAATTTGTAATCATAATTTGAGTGGTGCCATTCACTATAGGGGGTGGATTTAGGGAGTTTGGGACTCTCTGTTTTGGTGTTGTTATGTAGCAGTGCACATATGTGCCTCCACCCCTTGATTGTGCACACTCTTTATATAGATTAGCGGGTGCGGTCTCCCTTTGTTTCTGGTTCATGTTCACCTAAAGTACACATTTAAAAGCGGTGCTGAATCAAGCCCATAGTGTGGTTATGGCGATTGCAGAGTTAGGTTGGTTGATGACTAATCTGTGTACACAGTCACAGGTGATATAACAATATGTTATACACAATTGTAACGGGGAGGCTGATTTATTAATAGCGACATGTAGCGACAGTTGAGCAACTGTAGCGGTATTTTCACAGCGCCCGCTAGTAGTCGCTGTGCTTGGCCGTTGTTCGGTTGTTGACAGCGACTCAGTCGGTGTGCCGTAATGTTGAATACAAGGTGACGAGTCGCTATTTGACAGGTTCCGCGATGTAGGGGTGCGCATGATAGCGACTGGTCAGAGCGACTGGCTCCCACCATATTCATCAAAAAATGTTTAAACCCCAGAGCACTGGAGGCGATGTGTTAAAAGTAGTTTAACCCCCAAACCACCATATTTTTGGAAACAAAAAAAAAAAAGTTTTTTAAATAATATAGTAATATGAATACAATAATATCAGACCTGTAATATCAATTCTGCACAATTTTTTTTTCCCTTAAAAAAATTATCTAAAATGGCAGAAGTGAGGTCACAGAATTTTTCACATTAAAAAAAAAACATTAATAACGATTAATTATTAATATTTAAAGATTGTTCCATTGAAATGCATTGGAGAGCGCCAGGTAGCGAGAGGTCAGACCTGTCGCTGTTCAAGGTCGGACGCTGGCGCTGTGGGCTGAGGCTGGAATAATGATGAATGAGTCGCTATATGGCGCTATCTCAGTCGCTAAGCAGGATCGGCTTGATAAATGTGTGATTGTGGTGGGGAGCCGGCGTTCTCGTGGCGGTGACCGTCATTACCGGCCGCTCACCAGTCGCTACCTGGCGCTATTCCTTCATAAATAAGGGCCCAAGATTAGGCCTATAGCCTTAATCACCATGCACGCCTGCAGCGTTTCCCTCCATGTGGAAAATACACTTAGATGCCATTATAAGTGTCTTAAAAATGTTTACAAACATTTTGCATCATGAATAACTTCAGATAAAAAGGGAAATATACAATTTCTAGAAGATTTTCAAAGTAACCGATCACTTATGTACAAAGTACAAATACATAACAGCAGCACAATTAACAATAAGGCAAAGTAAACAACGATGATCTTTTGCCGCTGAAGCCAACTTCTGTCTTTTGATTGGTACTCAGACTCTTTTCTCTTTCCTTAACATCTGACTGATGCAATTAATAACTCATCTGCACTTAGGGCCTTATTTATCAAGGAATAGCGACAGGTAGCGAATGGTGAGCGGCCGGTAATGACGCTCACCGCCACAAGAACGCCGGCTCCCCTACGCAATCACACATTTATCAAGCCGATCTCTGCTTAGCGAATGACAGAGCGCCAGATAGCGAATCATTCATCATTATTCCAGCCTCACCACACAGCGCCAGTGAGCGAACTTGAACAGGTCTGACCTGTCGCTACCTGGCGCTCTCCAATGCATTTCAATGGGACAATCTTTAATTATTCATAATTAAATGTTAATAATGTTGTTTTTTTTTTTTTTTTTAATGTCAAAAATTCTGTGACCACTTCTGCAATTGTAGATATTTTTTTTTAAGGTTTAACAAAAAAAAAAAAAAAAATTGTGCAGAATTGATATTACAGGTCTGATATTAATGTATTCATATTACAAAATGTTTGTAAAACATTTTAAAAATATGGTTGTTTGGGGGTTAAAAAACTACTTTAAACCCATCGCCGCCAGCGCTCTGGGGTTTAAACAAGCATTTCACAGCGCAAGAATTTTTGGAGCGTGATTTGTTAATGAATATGCTGGGAGCCGTTCGCTATGGCCATTCGCTGTCATGCGCTGCCATACAGCGCAGAACCTGTCAAACAGCAACTCCTAACCCCGTATTCCACATTACCGCACATCGACTGAGTCGCTGTCAACAAGCGAACAACGGCCAAGCACAGCGAATACTAGCGGGCGCTGTGAAAATAACGCTACTGCCGCTCATCTGTCGCTACCTGGCGCTATTAATGAATCGACCTCTTATTATCTCATGACTGTAGTTAGAGATTTCTGCAATGGCAAACACATCCAATAAGAAAACTGTAAACCATGCAAAATTCACTATAACAAAGACTTTGAATACTTTCTTCCCAGTGGTTTATTCATCTGCTACATACTTATCTTAAAATATCTTTTCATCTTTCATCTTAACTTAAATATAAGAATGAGAAATGGGCATAAACAATTTAATCATCTTATAAATTTTTCTTAGTGGACTTCTATAGTTTTTAAAAATCCAATATAATTCCAATAACGCCTCGTTCACCAGGACATACTAATAGGGTCACACTTCAGATAGTTGGATGTAGTTCTGCAATCTCTGAAATGGATGGTTAGGCCTAAGTATGCACTGAGTAAACACTTATTTACCTGCACAACAGGCATTCATATAAACTATTTGTGTATTAAGGTACAGAGCAAAAACTTTGTGAAAGGCTAACACCTACAACAATTCAAAAGTGATTAAATCATTAACATAAAACCAGACATATAATTCAGAATCGGTTACATAAGTCCATAATAAGTGTCCCAAAACACATGCACAATTCTTGAAGTGATGCAAAGGAAGAATTTTTTATATTGATGAATCCAGTGAGTATCCCAAGCACATGCACCAATTGATAGTGATCACCCTTCACTCGTGTGCGCTTACCAGAAACTCATAAAAGACAACTCCTTAAAACAATAATAAACGTGCTCCTTGAAGTAATTCCACGTTCAGTGAGGTTTCATATATCACTCCATATATTCAATGAGCGCATAGAAAAAGAACAAAGAAATAATAGTGCAACCCCATCTAATTGAGTACCACACGTTTAATGATAAATATTGCACTTACAAAACATCCAACGCATATACACATAGAATAAAAACGGAGAGTAGTTCGCCTTCCCCCAGTCCACTATGGCCAGTAATGGATATAGGTATATTCAGGACTGAACTTGCACCTCAGACATAAAATTCCTTAGAAATATAAAAACAGGACTCTGCCGCTGCCCCGCCTAACGCGTTTCACTGTCAATACAGCTTTCTCAAAGGCTTTTAAGATGACATGCTTCCTCGCCAAATGTGATAATGGCGTTTCTAAGTTCGCAGCGGCAGAGTCCTGTTTTTATATTTCTAAGGAATTTTATGTCTGAGGTGCAAGTTCAGTCCTGAATATACCTATATCCATTACTGGCCATAGTGGACTGGGGGAAGGCGAACTACTCTCCGTTTTTATTCTATGTGTATATGCGTTGGATGTTTTGTAAGTGCAATATTTATCATTAAACGTGTGGTACTCAATTAGATGGGGTTGCACTATTATTTCTTTGTTCTTTTTCTATGCGCTCATTGAATATATGGAGTGATATATGAAACCTCACTGAACGTGGAATTACTTCAAGGAGCACGTTTATTATTGTTTTAAGGAGTTGTCTTTTATGAGTTTCTGGTAAGCGCACACGAGTGAAGGGTGATCACTATCAATTGGTGCATGTGCTTGGGATACTCACTGGATTCATCAATATAAAAAATTCTTCCTTTGCATCACTTCAAGAATTGTGCATGTGTTTTGGGACACTTATTATGGACTTATGTAACCGATTCTGAATTATATGTCTGGTTTTATGTTAATGATTTAATCACTTTTGAATTGTTGTAGGTGTTAGCCTTTCACAGTTTTTGCTCTGTACCTTAATACACAAATAATTTTTCTGAGGCTGATTAGGGATAAATGGTCTGGTACGTTGTAGCATATAATCCTAACTTTCTTTAAGGATCTAGGAGCGCGGTGTTCACTTATTTCACTTTATTCATATAAACTAAATTAAATATTAACATTGCTGATATATGAAACAATGTAATGTACTGTACTGGGCTGAATAAGTTACACAGTGAAACATACTGGGCTATGGGCTATGTCTTCTTCTTGAGGCAACATCGAGAGGCAATAAGTCCAGCGGCGCTTCTCCCTGAAGCAGACTTACGCTTTGACACTTATCATCACCCACAGTTCCTTCAACCTAAGTACTGCGACAGTGCTTGAGCTCAAGACTTACTCCTTTCGCAGTCTAATCTTGGCAGCAAGTGGCACTAAGGGCCTTATTTCTCAAGGGCTAGCGCCAGGTAGCGAATGGTGAGCGAACGGTAATGACAGGCACCGCCACGAGAACGCCGGCTCCCCTACGCTATCACACATTTATCAAGCCGATCCTGCTTAGCGAACGACAGAGCGCCAGATAGCCAATCATTCATCATTATTTCAGCCTCACCACACAGCACCAGTGAGCGAACTTGAACAGGTCTGACCTGTCGCTACCTGGCGCTCTCCAATGCATTTCAATGGGACAATCTTTAATTATTCATAATTAAATGTTAATAATGTTTTTTTTTTTTTTTTTTAAATGTCAAAAATTCTGACCACTTCTGCAATTGTAGATATTTTTTTTTAAGGTTTAACAAAAAAAAAAAAAAAAAATTGTGCAGAATTGATATTACAGGTCTGATATTAATGTATTCATATTACAAAATGTTAAAAATATGGTTGTTTGGGGGTTAAAAAACTACTTTTAACCCATCGCCGCCAGCGCTCTGGGGTTTAAACAAGCATTTCACAGCGCGAGAAATTTTTGAGCTTGATTTGTTAATGAATATGCTGGGAGCTGTTCACTATGGCCATTCGCTGTCATGCGCTCCCATACAGCGCGGAACCTGTCAAACAGCGACTCCTAACCCTGTATTCAACATTAGCGCACATCGACCAAGGCCCTTATTTATCAAGGGCTAGCGCCAGGTAGCGAGTGGTGAGCGCCAGGTAGCGCCAGCTATCGGCGGCTACCGTCTCAAGTACGCCCGGCGGCGCTCACAATGACGCATTTATCAAGCTAAATGAGGCTAACGCCGGCGAGAGCGACAGCAAGCGCGGAATTCATCATGAAGCCGCCTGGAACGAACAGCGCCGCTGCAAATTCCATCACAGTGCCAGGTATGACCTGTCGCTCCCTGGCGTTGTCCAATGCATTTCAATGGAGCAATCTTTAATTAATCATAATTAATTGATAATAATTTTTTTTTTTTTTTTTTTAATGTCAAAAATTCTGAGACCACTTCTGCAATGTTATTTTTTTTTTTAAAGTAAAAAAAAAAAAAAAAATTTGTGCAGAATTGATATTACAGGTCTGATATTAATGTATTCATATTACAAAATGATTCAAAAAACATGTATAATTTTACAATAAAAAAAAAAGGTTGTTTAGGGGTTAAAAGCTCTTTTACACCCATCGCCGCCAGCGCTCTGGGGTTAAAACAAGGAATGGAAAGCGCCAGCAAATTCGTAGCGTGATTTGTTAATGAATATGCAGCTAGCCGTTCGCTCTGGCCATTCGTTGTCAGGCGCTCACATACAACGCTGAACCTGTGAAACAGCGACCCCTAAGCCCGTATTCAACATTACCGCACACCGACTGAGTCGCTATCATCAAGCTAACGCCGGCCAAGCACAGCGAATACTGGCTGGCGCTGAGAAAATCACGCTACAGTCGCTCATCTGTCGCTACCTGGCGCTATTAATGAATCGGCCTGCAAGTCGTTATCAACAAGCGATCAACGGCCAAGCACAGCGAATACTAGCGGGCGCAGTGAAAATTACGCTACAGTCGCTCATCTGTCGCTACCTGGCGCTATTACTGAATTGGCCTCCTAGTCTCTCAGGTTAGATTTGTATTGGGTAGGAACCTTTTCCAGAAGTGCCAGCGAGTGTGAGGGCCTCATAGGAATTCATGATCAGGATTCATTGCTGTCACTGTAACTCTCAATAATTTGTTTCAGTTATACAACAACCCAACATAAAAATATTCCATTTATACTTTTCTCATAAGCTAATCTATCGTCAGTGCACACCTTCCACCTAAAGCCATTTCATACATTTCAGTGATGTGTTCTCAATTCAGCCATTTATGCTGAAAGCAAAATTTTTCACCTTTATCATCCACTATGACAAAAACCTCATCACGTATGATCCTTCATGGTGATAAATTACTATCTTTAATTAAAAAAAAAATAAATGTGTATTTCTAAAACTAGAAAACACAGAAGAGAGAGAGGGGGACGTCTCTATCTACATCACCTATGCAAAAACCTAAAAATAGATACGCACAGCCCAATAGCATAAGTAATGGGGGTGCTGGACCCGTCTGTGCCCGTCTAAACAGCAAGCCAACACAATTTGGGGGGGGGGGGGCTCTGGAAACCCCCCACAGGCCCTCAGATGGTCCGCACTCAACCCACAAAAGCATTCAAAAAAACTATGTACTGGGATAAAATCTAATTTTATTTATATGCAAATGACTCATAAGAAGGATTAAACACAAATTGACAAAACAAGTGACATTTTAAAATACATCAACACAATAACAAAGAAGGGGGAATTCCCACAAAAAGGGCTTTAAATA
The DNA here is from genome assembly GCA_027917425.1 of Gastrophryne carolinensis. Classification (NCBI taxonomy): domain Eukaryota; kingdom Metazoa; phylum Chordata; class Amphibia; order Anura; family Microhylidae; genus Gastrophryne; species Gastrophryne carolinensis. Next base: position 28,683,980 of record CM051237.1, read on the forward strand.
TATGTATATACAAGTAGACACCTTCCTGATCCTAAAAGTCCATAATGTAAATAGTTAAATAATGCTAAATGCCAGTGGGGATAAAGGGCAGGAAGGTATTGTTACATCTGCCTGCCATTGATACACATACGGATAAAAAACACTTGACAATGTTTAGCACAGCAGACCCCATTTGCTGGAGGTGCGGGTTGGAACGTGGGATCCTTTTCCACATATTTTGGACGTGCCCTAGGATACAGGCATTCTGGGATAAGGTTCTGCCCATAGCCTCGCAGTTTACGGGGACCCATTTACAAAAAGACCCTGCCCAAATTCTACTCCACTCGACGAAAACCCCGACAGGGAAATATAGGAAAACTCTGCTGGTTCACTTGCTAAATGCGGCCAAACAGTCCATACCCAGGTTCTGGAAACAGAGAAAAGCCCCCTCGGTAGGGGGACTGGGTGTCGGAGGTCATAAACATTAGGGAAATGGAAGACCTGACGCTCTCATTGCACGATAGGGGCGAGCAATATAGGATCACCTGGTTGCCCTGGTTGAGCTACGAGGAATCCGAAGACTTTAGAGGCCTATTTGAATAGTGAGCATCGGGCCGTCTCCAAATGCTGTAGGTGGGCAGGACAAGAACAATTTCTCCCAGAATTTTGGGTACGTGCTTGGGGGCTGAGGAGAGGGCCCCGCCTGGAATAGCATCCCACACGCCACACCCTTTTTCCTGCCCCCACTTTCCACCTACGCTCAATCTCACTCTCCATCTCCCCTCTGCCTTCCCCCCCCCCTTTCCTTTTTTGGGTTAAGCTCCTGGACCCGCCTAAGCATCAAAGACCCCTACCCCTCCCTGGAACCTATGGAGCAGTTTAGCGGGAAGTCACGGGGCATGTAGCCATCTGGGGAGAGGGTACGTGGACCGCCTGGGGTAAATTGAACCTAAGTGACCTTCTCCTGCAGAGACTAGGACCCGAAGAAGGGAGTCTTCCCGCCTCTGCGTGAATGCTGGGGCCGGGACTGACCCATTATGTAATGAATGTTATCGGTCACACTTACCCTGTCATTGTATTGTATTGTATTGTATCTATGCTTATTGCAAAATACCTAAATAAAGAATATTAAAAAAAAAAAAAACACTTGACAAAGAAAGAAAGTGCAATGTGCAATATACTAACAAGGAAGAAAGAGATACTGTGCAAATATAGAATGTATCAAAGAACATGTACACATGTATAGACACTGTATATGAGTGTCTGCTCTAAGGCAGACCAAAAGCCAATCCTATAGATTCCCGGGCCGATCACCCCGGGTGTTGGTCCATTTTAAAATAGCTTATCAAGTTGACGACAGCTGCATCTGATCTTTGCAACGACAGGCAGGGCAGAGCTCTGTAAAGGATCGCTGATTATCTCGTTTCACTATTTTTCCTATTCTATTTTTTTTTTTTTTTTTGTGTACGTCACCTGTGTTCTTAAGATCACCTTTTATATGCATTTGTATCGTTTCTCACACAGCCTAAATTGATGCTTTCTCTAGGGAAAAATCCCACTTTATGGGCTAATCTACAAACTGACCTTATGTTATACGTCTGACTACCAAATGATCTTTACACAGAAAGGGATACAGTCGACCGATTTTCCTTTTCAATTTCATCCTAAACTGTCAGATTTCCGTCAAAGTAATAAAAGCCAAGTGCCCCTGGCAAACTCTGCTTTTAGAACCCAATTTTCAATATTGTCCTTATTGACAATTTAGAAATCTGTTAAAAATCCTGCATTATAGCATCTCTCGTGATTGCCAGATCACCTATTCGCACGCACGTTCCCAGAACTTGAGCGTACCTCTGATCATTGGCGACAAACAACTTACATGCTACATTGTTAGTATCAAAATCAGTATCGTTACAGCATGCATCATTAATGATATCACACTTAGCATCATATCACTTAGAGGCTGATTTATTAATAGCGACATGTAGCGACAGTTGAGTGTCTGTAGCAGTATTTTCACAGCGCCCGCTAGTAGTCGCTGTGCTTGGCCGTTGTTCTGTTGTTGATAGCGACTCAGTCGGTGTGCCGTAATGTTGAATACAAGGTGACGAGTTGCTATTTGACAGGTTCCGCGATGTATGGGTGCGCATGATAGCGACTGGTCAGAGCGACCGGCTCCCACCATATTCATCAAAAAATCAGGCACAAAAAATTCAAGCGCTGTGAAATGCTTGTTTAAATCCCAGAGCGCTGGAGGCGATGTGTTAAAAGTAGTTTTTTAACCCCCAAACCACCATATTTTTGGAAACAAAAAAAAAAAAGTTTTTTAAATAATATAGTAATATGAATACATTAATATCAGACCTGTAATATCAATTCTGCACAATTTTATTTTTTTTTCCCCTTAAAAAAAAAAAAATCTAAAATGGCAGAAGTGGTCACAGAATTTTTCACATTTAAAAAAAAAAAAAAACATTAATAACAATTAATTATATTTAAAGATTGTCCCATTGAAATGCATTGGAGAGCGGCAGGTAGCGAGAGGTCACACCTGTTGCTGTTCAAAGTCGGACGCTGGCGCTGTGGGCTGAGGCTGGAATAATGATGAATGAGTCGCTATATGGCGCTATCTCAGTCGCTAAGCAGGATCGGCTTGATAAATGTGTGATTGTGGTGGGGAGCCGGCGTTCTCGTGGCGGGGCCCGTCATTACCGGTCGCTCACCAGTCGCTACCTGTCGCTATTCCTTCATAAATAAGGGCCATAGACTACTCCCAACACCTGTTGTACCTTTTGCAATGCATATTACATAATCAATAATCTTAAGATAGGCAGCAGTGATCTAGTCAGCATGAATACACAGAGAGGCAATACGTTTCAGAACCAGAGGTTTCATATCTGCCCTGTCTGCAAAAAACAGACTTATCTGGAATTCATAGGCAAACATGAAAAACCCCAGAACCGCCATTATTGCTCACCTGTGCAATTGTCCTGACAGCTGCATTCGCCACCAATTAATGTCGGGGAAATTGTCCATCTTAATGATGTCATATTTAAAGACAGACACACAGAGACACACACATGCTTTCTTATCCATAGGCCATCTTGTCCCCTGTGGGGAAGGGGGGGGGGGTCCGTCAGACTAGGCCTGCAGCTTTATTTTATAGCTTTACAGAGAAAATATATAAGGACATCGTGTGTTGGGGCCAATCACTGGGCGAGTCTTAAATTTCGTTCATCAGCCTATACATGTAATTGTATTACAGTCCATATTGGGAAATGCATGTCTTTATCCAATCAGCATAGTTTAACCAAATGCGCACATTACATCATACATTGATTGATAGGGACAACTGTTCATCTCTCCTTGCTGGTCTGTATGTAAGATGATACGAGATGAACAGGCCCGTATTTACCACAAGGCAAACATAGGCACGTGCCTAGGGCGGAGCTATGGCAGGGGCGGGGACAGGGGCAGCAGGCAGCAACGTTTTACTTAAAAAAAAAAAAAAATCCGCTACCAGCCCAATGGAACCCATGTCCTAGGGTACGTTCCCAGTTTGCCCAGTACTGCCAGCATGATTTATAGCATGCGATGTGCACAAAACGCACTGCTGACAGACAGACAGACATCCACTCCGGCTGCTCATTGTTTCTGTGCCGAGAGGGGTGACGTCACACACCCTCGCTCCTCGCAGGCAGGCTGGAAAGCCTGGCAGTCTGTCTCTCCTAGTGCTCTCTATGGTGTGGGCGGGGCCAAGTCTCCATGGACTATAGAGCAGGTCACTGAAGCTAGAAATGGAGGTAAGCTTGTCGGGCTGCGGGGCACAGAGCTGCAACCCTCATAGCAGTGAAGGAAAGTGTTCATTAGCACAGCTTCGCTCGGTAGGGCCATGTAGATGCAGGTTGGGGGAGAAGTGCTGAGAGCAATCAGTGACTTTCTATTGGCATGGCTGGGGGGGGGGGTCTGGCAGAGATTTAGGAGAGGCAAGGTAAGGAATAGAAAGAGGTGACAGCTCATACGCTCTCACTGGGAGCAGTAGTTCCTCGATGGGGGCGGAGCTTAGCCACGAGTCTTCTGCTTCCTGCTAGTGAAGGCCTCTGATGTGTGGCAGGTGTGTTTTGCCTTTGATGGCTGGAGTTTGCCTTTGTACAGCTTTGCTGACTTGTCAGGTTGTTGGGGTGAGTGATTCAGCTCACTGGATGCTGCAGGGACAGCTGTGTGATGAGCCCCCTCTTCATAACTTACCCCGCCTCACCTTTATGTTTTCATATACCTCCTTGTGCCCCTTCTATACTCCCCTCTGCCTTCTCTGTGTCCTCTTTATGCTTCTGTATGTCTGTCACGTATTTCCACGGTTTCTCTCTCTTTTTTCTAATTTTATGCTTATTTTTTGGTTTAAATCGGGCAAAGCTGGCCTGCACTCTAAAGGATTCCAAGGCCAGTCACTGGCTTTCTCTGTAGCATCCTGAATAGGAATGCCCCCCCCCCTGTGTAAATCCCCCAGGACACCCATAAAAATGTAACTCTGCCTGCTTCAACGGCATGTGCGTGGGCTGTGTTATGTCATTCAGCAGGCAGCTCTCATTCAGATAAGCTGGGGCATTCAAGTCAATGACAGCTGCCACCTGAATGACGTGGTCACAACAAGAGGCTCTGATTGGACGAGAGCCCGCGCATGCATCATTGGAGCCTGAGAATGTACATTTTTAAGAGCAAACTGGGAGTTTCACACAGCGGGGCATCCCAATTCGAGATGCCCTGTGGCCAAGAAACAAAACCCAGGAAAATCAAGCTCTTAGGTTTTGTTCCACTTAAAGCTGTTTCCTTTACATTCTATTTTCTTACTCTTGAGAAATAGTAATCCATGAATAACTTTTAGATCACTTCTATGTATATAGCAAGGCATGCAAGAATGTATGTTGATTGGCCATGCCCCACTTTTAAAAACATAACCGCTGTTTTCGAGGCTATGCACTTGCCGGGGAGGCCGATTCAGTAATAGCGCCAGGTAGCGACAGATGAGCGACTGTAGCGTGATTTTCTCAGCGCCAGCCAGTATTCGCTGTGCTTGGCCGGCGTTAGCTTGATGACAGCGACTCAGTCGGTGTGCGGTAATGTTGAATACGGGCTTAGGGGTCGCTGTTTCACAGGTTCAGCGTTGTATGTGAGCGCCTGACAACGAATGGCCAGAGCGAACGGCTAGCTGCATATTCATTAACAAATCACGCTCCGAATTTGCTGGCGCTGTCCATTCCTTGTTTAAACCCCAGAGCGCTGGCGGCGATGGGTGTAAAAGAGCTTTTAACCCCTAAACAACCATATTTTTTGATTGTAAAATTATACATGTTTTTTGAATCATTTTGTAATATGAATACATTAATATCAGACCTGTAATATCAATTCTGCACAAATTTTTTTTTTTTTTCACTTAAAAAAAAAACATAACATTGCAGAAGTGGTCTTAGAATTTTTGACATTAAAAAAAAAAAAAAAAAATTAATATCAATTAATTATGATTAATTAAAGATTGCTCCATTGAAATGCATTGGACAACGCCAGGGAGCGACAGGTCATACCTGGCGCTGTGATGGAATTTGCAGCGGCGCTGTTCGTTCCAGGCGTCTTCATGATGAATCCCGCGCTTGCCGTCGCTCTCGCCGGCGCTAGCCTCATTTAGCTTGATGAATGCGTCATTGTGAGCGCCGCCGGGCGTACTTGAGTCGGTAGCCACCGATAGCTGGCGCTACCTGGCGCTCACCATTCGCTTCCTGGTGCTAGCCCTTGATAAATAAGGCCCTAACTCTCACATTCCCCCAGTGGCGGGATACGTGGAATCATCACTCCCTCTGCTGTGTGCACCAAGCCGAGCAGAGCTTTAGGTTTGTGGAGGGAGCTGGGGATGCCACATTTGGCTTCTACCTTTATCCCTTGTTTCCAGAAGTAAGGTAGGAGCATGTTTCTAGTTGAAGGGCATCCCAAATTGGCATTCACCCTTGCTTGCCATGTTATACATACAAGCAACTAAAAATGAAGTTTGGATCTCTTTAACCTTTTGGCCTGGTGCGTGGCCTTCATCACTTTATTTACCCCACTTAATGTTGTGTGTTTGTGTGTGGGAGACTTTATGTGTGTAGGGGGCTTGCATCTATGCGTGTGTGGGGGGGGGGACTTGCATGTGTAGGGGGCTTGTGCGTGTGTGGGGGGGGTTGACAAATTGATGAACATGCACGGCTAAAGGGGTGTCTAACGTGGATGAGCGGAATTACAGATGTGTGTATGTGGCCTGGGGTGCTAAATTGGCGTGTGGTGTCCATTATATTATTTCTTCTAATGTACTGGGGGGTCAGTGGACTCGAGCTACACCACTATCCCCTCGATTCAAAATGCAAAAGTTAATTGATTTCGGATCGAGAATCGTAAGTTTGGGTGGGTGTTAGTCATTTTTTCCTGTTTTTTTGGCCATTTCCGACTCGCACGTGCCTACGCACGATTTCGTATATGCTCTTACGATCATCGGAAGTTCGTTCCTAAATTTTAGGATCAAAACCTAAAACTTAGGATCAAAACCTAAAACTTAGGATCAAAACCTAAAACTTAGGATAATCGGATGTGTTTACGTGTGATTCAGAGAGCTGTTTTCCCACCTCTAAATACGTTTTAAAAGCAAGCCACTGCCGACACCTTTTAGCAGTCGGATTGCTGTTCTTGAACAGGTTTTTTGGCTATGTGGAGGAGTCTGCGCGTCTTGAGCTCCAATGAACTGCATGTATCAGCATGGCCGAGGCCATAAATTGTATGGCAATGCATACCTGATTCATGTATGCCTTATAAAAGCATTTTAATGTGGACCTTAATTAGTCCTTTGCATGTAAACCTTTATTTTGCAACACATCCATATATTTGCGTTATTTAAAGAAACTTATGTCCTTTGTTATTTATTTTTAAATTGATGTACTAGAATAATATTTTTAATTTGAATTTATTGGTGTAGTTGTTTACCTTTGCTTTGTTTAATTAGTTTAGCTCATCTTTGGTCAGATGCATCACACTTACTGAGGAGAGGAGAGCGGGATAAAGTGCAGGATGTGGGTTACTGCTGTATTTTGCACAGACACAGCAGAGCTGGGGGCACGGAAAGGTCAGAAATCAAAGAATGCAACACAGTCACAAGGCCCTTTCTGTTTGCAGGCTGCCTGATAATACCTGAGCCGCCATCTTGGCTGTTTCTAGGCTCATAACATGCAGACGTTGCTGGGTGTTTTTTAATTTTTGAGAGCAATCTGTATGTAGAGGGTGTGGGTAACCACACAAAAAATTTTAAGTTGTACCATTTGAAGCCAAAATATTAAAATTAAATCCACAAGTAAAAAATGCAAGTTAACTAAAAATTAAACAAAGTAAGATTTACTTATGCAAATGCATTCATTAATGGTTGGTTGCTACAAAATGAATGAAATAAAGAAAAATAAAAGACCAAATATTTAGAATGCACTTTAATGAGGTAAGTTTGTAGTGCGCAGCCACAAGATCAGAAGGATTTACGTCCAGACAAAAAAGGAAAAAGGGCAAAACCAATGTTGCAACCTGAGAAATGAAACGGAAAATTCAGGATGGAAACTGACATAGGTCTGATTCCCGAACTGCCATACGAACGGACGGACATTTTAGGATAGAAACGGATTCGCTTATAGAATCACTCGCAAGTTCATACGAGCGCACGAGCGTTCGGGAAAAATAGGATGATCGGCACCAAAATCAAAGCTGTAACATGTTTCTTTGAATCGACTCTTATAGGTAGATTTCATGAACCTGCCCCCAGGGAAGTTAGACCTAGACCTGGCTGCAAGGTCCAGGTAAGTTAAAGTGGACCTATCACCATAATTTTCATTACCCGGCAGAGCAGAAAAAAATACAGCTTGTAATGGTGCACGAAGATGTGTCCTGCTGAGATTTGAACCTGCATATCCTGTGGCGAGATAGTACCTGAAAGGGAACTGATAATATATAGATTGCAGCAATTGTCGACATACATTGAAGCTATATCTGATTGTGTAGTCGGTAAGCATTTGCACTTTGGTGGAGGATTGGATTTTATCATGCTTCACTGTGAAGTGCATGAGCTGTGGGATTCTGACTTCAGCCACGTTTTGTTCTGGTGCTCTGTATATTCATTACTTTGTATTGATATTATCCTTGTTGGAATAAGGACGCTTTTACGTTGAGCCCCACGAAAAATTCTTTATTGGAAAAACATTTTTTTATCTTTGAAAGTTGTAAATTTATTAGCGCGGTGTGATGTATTAATATTTGCGATTGTAATTATTTTTACTTCTTTTTACCCTGGTATTTGTTTTTTGTCCCTGGGGGCGGGGCATGCTTATTTGGGATGCCCCACTATATGAAACCCCCAGATCACCCACTCTGCTCACCTTTCCACCGTTCCCACGGTGCATGCGCAGGGACTCATCCAATCAGCTCTTTATGTTGTGCATACTAATACACGGAATAAAGCCATCATTTTGGACAGAGCATCAGCATTGGCAGCAGGAATGGCCGCATCCTGATTTCCCTGCAGAAGCGGGCATGCTCCCGCGTCCAGCATAGCTGAATGACTGGGTGAAGAAAACATGTCACTCCAGCCCATGATCATGGCGAGGTACCAGCAGAAGGGTGATGGATTTGCAGGCCACAGCAAGGGGTTCACACAGTGGGCCATCCTAAATCGGGATGCTCTAGGGGCACTTAGTCTCCTGGCCCTGGAGTCTTTTACACGGAAAGGGTGCTGGGGGTTCCATCTGGATACACACAGTGAGACACACTAAATTGGGATGCCCCATTTGAGAGAAACAATACCCTAGAGAGTGTAATTCTTAGGTGGTGTTTCTCTTTAAGGGTGTGGTTGGGGCGTGACTCCACAGGGCGCTACGCGCACTGCCACTCATGTCCCTCTTTACAATTTTCAAAAGTTGGGAGGTATGGTTAATGTCCCATCTCTCGCTCTCTCCGAGCTTCCTGCAGACAGCACGTGACTGATGTGTCGCCCAATCGCCACCCACTTCCTCAATAACAGGGTCTGAGGAGGCTGGGAAACAATGACGTCACCCTCAGCAGGGGGACCATCAAAGCTGAGGGGCCATTTATTATCTGTGATCAGGTACATGTCTGCAGGGGGGGGGGGGGGGCAGGGAGAGAGGGGCCATTAACCATTGAGCCACCAATGATTTACTAAGCAAACAAACAGGAGAAGGTGAATGTTTTGATTGCTTTTCATCTATTGTTGTCTTAGAACACTCCCAATAGCTGTAAACAGAAATTGTCATGGCAGTCCTGGCTGCACAGTATAGTTTTATCCCTCACAAAGAGGTAAACTCATGTTGTCCTGGTCTCTTTAAAGTGGACCAAAACTCATGGGGATCGGCCCAGGAATCTTATAGTCCAATTGATTTCCTCCCCCTGGTGCTTCAAGAATCAGGATGCCCCGCTGTGTGATAACCCCCAGGTCATCCCATACACTTACCTTCTTTCCCTCCAGCAGGGCGCATGCCCGCACCAGGCATTTGTGAATGGCCCGCACACTCCGTTATAGGTAGTGGGGGATGCGGCCATCAGCACGTTCGGATCCGCTATTAGACGAGCGCCTGGACAAAGTGGCTCAAACGGATTTAAGCACGCTGATTGGACAAGAAGGCTGCACATGTGTCATAGGACCGAGAAAAGGTGAGTTTGTTCAGGTGATCTGGGGGGTTTCATACAGCGGGGGGCAGGGACCAAAACCCAGGATAGTCAAAATCCACTTTAACCAAGTAGACTGAAAGGTAAAGCACACATTGCAGAGGACATTGTGTGTGCTGTCATTTCCGGTCCCCCCTGAGGACTGGTCAAGCATTATGTTAAATGGCCAGTGCCAGGGCTGGGAAGATAATAAGGGTGCATATCTCTCAGCCAGCAGGCTTGATCACATAACTGCAAAGCTCCAGTTTCTGACCAGTCAGAGGGACACATTTGGGACACATGACAGCAAATCGCTAGGTCAATTTTCAAGTGACAACATTGGTCACACATCATCAGCAAGCCTAAATAGTGCCTAGGGCAGCATGAGCCTTAAATACGGCCCTGGAGATGAACTATACATAGGCACTGCCTCGCAAGGAGCTGACCTAAAATATATATCTATATAATCCAATTGAATTGAAACTAGATCAGATCAGATATAATGAGTTTTTAGTGGATTTGGTCAAACTTGTAAATTCCTTAACAGAGACAGGCTGTATAAAGATATCAGATGTGTCCAGAGTGTGATGACATCACAGGGAGGGGGAAGATTAAGCCAATAGGATGAGGCGATGTTGGGGATGAAATATTCTCATCACAGAAATGGCTGCAGAGTTTCATGTAAGTGCTAAGCAATAAACTCGCTGCTTATTAATCTAGTGTCTGTCAGTCAGATGCTTTTCCCGCCATTTTCCTGCCCATTACTGCAGTGTCAGTGAGGATGGTGGAGCTGAGGCCTCCCTGGTTATGACACAGCACTGGTTGCTATGGGGACACTGAGGGAGGGGAGAGGGGTCATGTGACAGCAGCAGTCAGGGATGTTACAAGCAGAAGGTTCTCTCAGGGTCTCTAAGCATCTGTTTCGTGATACCCCTTGTTGGAGGAGTAGCTGGGCTTTCTGGCACCTGGGGAAAAGATTCAAAATAGTGCCCCCCACCTGTGCTCAGGCCCCTCTTTGGCAGCCCATGACCTTCTGCACCCGATGCAAGTGCCCCCTGCTCCCACCCTAGCTACGCCCCTGCCGTCCCTGTATACTCAATTCCATGATTCCATGGCCACTGTACTGCCCCTCATTCCCTTTGGTGCCCTCTGTACTGCCCCTCAGTCCTTCTGTGCCCCCTGTACTGCCCCTCAGTCCTTCTGTGCCCCCTGTACTGCCCCTCAGTCCTTCTGTGCCCCCTGTACTGCCACTGTCTTTCTGTGCCCCCTGTACTGCCCCTCAGTCCTTCTGTGCCCCCTGTACTGCCCCTCAGTCCTTCTGTGCCCCCTGTACTGCCACTGCCTTTCTGTGCCCCCTGTACTGCCCCTCAGTCCTTCTGTATCCCTTGTACTGCCACTTTCCTTCTGTGCCCCCTGTACTGCCCCTCTTTCCCATTGGTGCCCTCTGTACTGCCCCTCAGTCCTTTGTTTCCCCCCCCCCCATACTGCCCCTCAGTCCTTTGTTTCCCCCCCCATACTGCCCCTCAGTCCTTTGTTTCCCCCTCCATACTGCCCCTCAGTCCTTTGTTTCCCCCCCCCATACTGCCCCTCAGTCCTTTGTTTCCCCCCCATACTGCCACTCAGTTCTTTTATGCCCCCTGTACTGCCACTGTCTTTCTGTGCCCCCTGTACTGCCCCTCTTTGCCTTTGGTGCCCTCTGTACTGCCCCTCAGTCCTTCTGTGCCCCCTGTACTGCCACTTTCTATCTGTGCCCCCTGTACTGCCCCTCTTTCCCATTGGTGCCCTCTGTATTGCCCCTCAGTCCTTCGTTCCCCCCCCCCATACTGCCACTCAGTTCTTTTATGCCCCCTGTACTGCCACTGTCTTTCTGTGCCCCCTGTACTGCCACTGTCTTTCTGTGTACCCTGAACTGCCCCTCAGTCCTTCTGTATCCCTTGTACTGCCACTGTCTTTCTGTGCCCCCTGTACTGCCCCTTTTTCCCTTTGGTGCCCTCTGTACTGCCCCTCAGTCCTTTGTTTCCCCCCCCCCCCCGTACTGCCACTGTCTTTCTGTGCCCCCTGTACTGCCCCTTTTTCCCTTTGGTGCCCTCTGTACTGCCCCTCAGTCCTTTGTTCCCCCCCCCCGTACTGCCACTTAGTCCTTCTGTGCCCCTGTACTGCCACTTTCTTTCTGTGCCCCCTGTACTGCCCCTCTTTCCCATTGGTGCCCTCTGTACTGCCCTTCAGTCCTTCTGTGCCCCCTGTACTGCCCCTCTTTCCCTTTGGTGCCCTCTGTGCTTCCCCCTCAGTCCTTCGTTTCCCCCCCCATACTGCCACTCAGTTCTTTTATGCCCCCTGTACTGCCACTTTCTTTCTGTGCTCCCTGTACTGCCCCTCTTTGGCTTTGGTGCCCTCTGTACTGCCCCTCAGTCCTTCTGTGCCCCTGTACTGCCACTTTCTTTCTGTGCCCTCTGTACTGCCCCTCAGTCCTTTGTTTCCCCCCCCCCCATACTGCCACTCAGTCCTTCTCTGCCCCCTGTACTGCCCTTCTGTCCTTCTGTATCCCTTGTACTGCCACTGTCTTTCTGTGCCCCCTTAACTGCCACTGTCTTTCTGTGCCCCCTGTACTGCCCCTCAGTCCTTCTGTGCCCCCTGTACTGCCCCTCTTTCCCTTTGGTGCCCCCTGTACTGCCCCTCAGTCCTTCTGTGCCCCCTGTACTGCCCTTCTGTCCTTATGTATCCCTTGTACTGCCACTGTCTTTCTGTGCCCCCTTAACTGCCACTGTCTTTCTGTGCCCCCTGTACTGCCCCTCTTTGCCTTTGGTGCCCTCTGTACTGCCCCTCAGTCCTTCTGTGCCCCCTGTACTGCCACTGTATTTCTGTGCACCCTGAACTGCCCCTCAGTCCTTCTGTATCCCTTGTACTGCCACTTTCTTTCTGTGCCCCCTGTACTGCCCCTCAGTCCTTCTGTGCCCCTGTACTGCCACTGTCTTTCTGTGCCCCCTGTACTGCCCCTCTTTCCCTTTGGTGCCCTCTGTACTGCCCCTCAGTCCTTCTGTGCCCCCTGTACTGCCACTGTCTTTCTGTGCCCTCTGTACTGCCCCTCAGTCCTTCGTTCCCCCCCCGTACTGCCACTCAGTTCTTTTATGCCCCCTGTACTGCCACTGTCTTTCTGTGCCCCCTGTACTGCCCCTCTTTCCATTTGGTGCCCTCTGTACTGCCCCTCAGTCCTTCGTTCCCCCCCCATACTGCCACTCAGTTCTTTTATGCCCCCTGTACTGCCACTGTCTTTCTGTGCCTCCTGTACTGCCCCTCAGTCCTTCATTACCCCCCTGTATGCCCCTTAGTCCTTCTGTGCCCCCTGTACTGCCCATCAGTCCTTCTGTATCCCTTTACTGCCACTTTCTTTCTGTGCCTCCTGTACTGCCCCTCAGTCCTTCATTACCCCCCTGTATGCCCCTCAGTCCTTCATTACCCCCCTGTATGCCCCTCAGTCCTTCTGTGCCCCCTGTACTGCCTCTTAGTCCTTATGTGCCCCCTGTACTGCCCATCAGTCCTTCTGTATCCCTTGTACTGCCACTGTCTTTCTGTGCCCCCTGTACTGCCCCTCAGCCCTTCCTTACCCCCTTGTACTGCCACTGTCTTTCTGTGCCCCCTGTACTGCCCCTTTTTCCCTTTGGTGCCCTCTGTACTGCCCCTCAGTCCTTTGTTTCCCCCCCCCCGTACTGCCACTTAGTCCTTCTGTGCCCCCTGTACTGCCCCTTTTTCCCTTTGGTGCCCTCTGTACTGCCCCTCAGTCCTTTGTTTCCCCCCCCCGTACTACCACTTAGTCCTTCTGTGCCCCTGTACTGCCACTTTCTTTCTGTGCCCCCTGTACTGCCCCTCTTTCCCATTGGTGCCCTCTGTACTGCCCCTCAGTCCTTCTGTGCCCCTGTACTGCCACTTTCTTTCTGTGCCCCCTGTACTGCCCCTCTTTCCCATTGGTGCCCTCTGTACTGCCCCTCAGTCCTTCTGTGCCCCCTGTACTGCCACTGTCTTTCTGTGCCCCCTATACTGACCTTCTTTCCCTTTGATGCCCTCTGTACTGCCCCTCAGTCCTTCGTTCCCCCCCCCATACTGCCACTCAGTTCTTTTATGCCCCCTGTACTGCCACTGTCTTTCTGTGCCCCCTGTACTGCCCCTCTTTCCCATTGGTGCCCTCTGTACTGCCCCTCAGTCCTTCTGTGCCCCCTGTACTGCCACTGTCTTTCTGTGCCCCCTATACTGACCTTCTTTCCCTTTGATGCCCTCTGTACTGCCCCTCAGTCCTTCGTTCCCCCCCCCCATACTGCCACTCAGTTCTTTTATGCCCCCTGTACTGCCACTGTCTTTCTGTGCCCCCTGTACTGCCCTTCAGTCCTTCTGTGCCCCCTGTACTGCCCCTCTTTCCCTTTGGTGCCCTCTGTGCTTCCCCTCAGTCCTTCGTTCCCCCCCCCATACTGCCACTCAGTTCTTTTATGCCCCCTGTACTGCCACTGTCTTTCTGTGCCCCCTGTACTGCCACTTTCTTTCTGTGCTCCCTGTACTGCCCCTCTTTGGCTTTGGTGCCCTCTGTACTCCCCCTCAGTCCTTCTGTGCCCCCTGTACTGCCCCTCTTTCCCTTTGGTGTCCTCTGTACTGCCCCTCAGTCCTTTGTTTCCCCCCCCCCATACTGCCACTCAGTCCTTCTCTGCCCCCTGTACTGCCCTTCTGTCCTTCTGTATCCCTTGTACTGCCACTGTCTTTCTGTGCCCCCTTAACTGCCACTGTCTTTCTGTGCCCCCTGTACTGCCCCTCAGTCCTTCTGTGCCCCCTGTACTGCCCCTCTTTCCCTTTGGTGCCCCCTGTACTGCCCCTCAGTCCTTCTCTGCCCCCTGTACTGCCACTTTCTTTCTGTGCCCCCTGTACTGCCCCTCAGTCCTTCTGTGCTCCTGTACTGCCACTGTCTTTCTGTGCCCCCTGTACTGCCCCTCTTTCCCTTTGGTGCCCTCTGTACTGCCCCTCAGTCCTTCGTTCCCCCCCCCATACTGCCACTCAGTTCTTTTATGCCCCCTGTACTGCCACTGTCTTTCTGTGCCCTCTGTACTGCCACTGTCTTTCTGTGCCCTCTGTACTGCCCCTCAGTCCTTCATTCCCCCCCCCCCATACTGCCCCTCAGTCCTTCTGTATCCCTTTACTGCCACTTTCTTTCTGTGCCTCCTGTACTGCCCCTTAGTCCTTCATTACCCCCCTGTATGCCCCTCAGTCCTTCATTACCCCCCTGTATGCCCCTCAGTCCTTCTGTGCCCCCTGTACTGCCCCTCAGCCCTTCCTTACCCCCTTGTACTGCCACTGTCTTTCTGTGCCCCCTGTACTGCCCCTCTTTCCCTTTGGTGCCCTCTGTACTGCCCCTCAGTCCTTCGTCCCCCCCCATACTGCCACTCAGTTCTTTTATGCCCCCTGTACTGCCACTTTCTTTCTGTGCCTCCTGTAGTGTCCCTCAGTCCTTCATTACCCCCCTGTATGCCCCTCAGTCCTTCTGTGCCCCCTGTACTGCCCCTTAGTGCTTATGTGCCCCCTGTACTGCCCCTCAGCCCTTCCTTACCTCCTTGTACTGCCCCTCGGTCCTTCTGTGCCCCCTGTACTGCCCCTTAGTCCTTATGTGCCCCCTGTATGCCCCTCAGTCCTTCTGTGCCCCCTGTACTGCCCCTCATTACCCTAGGGGAACCTAGTCAGCCGTCCATGGAGTATTTTAAACATAGAGCGTTCATCATCCTGCAGAGTGTAATTCTTAGGTGGTGTTCATGGCTGGGGTGTGGCTTAAATGCAAAAAAAATTCCTGTTGTGCAACACGCACCATCGACAGTTCAAATTTCAAAAAGTTGGGCGATACGACAATATGAGTCACCCCTCCCCCCTCCCACCTCAGCCTGTGACCACACCGCATTCTTCCTGTTTCCTCTCACTCTGCTGCTGGCTGCGATGGCGTCTGCTGATCTGAAGAAGGAGCTGGAATGTTCCGTCTGTCTGACCGTTTATACTGATCCCGTAACCCTGAGATGTGGACACAACTTCTGCCGGGCGTGTATTGATCGTGTGCTGGATACACAGGAGGAGACTGGATGTTATTCCTGTCCTGAGTGCAGAGAAGAGTATCAGGAGCGTCCAGCACTGCAGAGGAACAGAACCCTGCGTAACATAGCGGAGAATCTCCTGACTACTCCCCCAGATCAGGTGACCACCATCCTCTGTACTCACTGTATTCACTCTCCTGTACCCGCTGTTAAATCCTGTCTGATGTGTGAGGCTTCTCTGTGTGAGGATCATCTGAGAGTCCACAGCAAGTCCCCAGAACACGTCTTACTGGACCCCACCACTTCCCTGGAGAACAGGAAATGCTCTGTCCATAAGGAAATACTAAAATATTACTGCACTGAGGACGCCAAATGTATCTGCGTATCTTGCTATCTGATTGGACAACACAAAGGGCATCAAATTGACTCCATTGATGAGGCCTCTAGGAAGAAGAAGGAGAGACTGAGAGACGCTCTGCAGAAACTGATGACAGAGAGACAGGAGACTGAGAAAAGAGCGCAGAGTCTGCAGGAACGCCGGAGAGAAGTACAACAAGAAGCAGCCGGAGAGACAGCGAGAGTCACGGCCATGTTTAGAGACCTCAGGAGACGGCTGGACGACCTGGAGAAGAGAGTCCTGAGTGACATCTCCAGGCAGGCGGAGTGCAGGGCTCTCTCTGATTGGATCCAGCAGCTGGAAATAAAGAAGGCGGAGCTATCCAGGAAGATGGGTGACATGGAGGAGCTGTGTCACATGACTGACCCACTGACTGTCTTACAGCAATCAGACACCGGTGACCTGTGTGACACTGAGGAGGGGGGTAATGAGGACAGACAGAGACATGATGAGCAGCTCCATGATGGAGGGGGGCTGGATGTGGCGGGAATATCACACACACTCCACACAGGTTTATCTGATATAATAAGAGGGGTAACTGGAAGGGTCTGTATAGCGCCTGCAGACATATTACTGGATGTAAACACAGCTCATAATAATCTCCATATATCAGATGACAGGAAAACTGTATCCGGGTCAGATATAAAGCAGAATCGCCCAGAAACACCAGAGAGGTTTCAGTATTGTTATCAGGTGTTAAGCAGCCGGAGTTTCTCCTCAGGGCGACATTACTGGGAAGTGGATGTCGGGGGGGGCAAATAGGTGGAGAGTCGGGATGTGTTACCCCAGTATAGACAGGAGAGGATTATGGGATCAGTCACTGATTGGAAATAATAACAAGTCCTGGGGGTTGGACAGGTATAATAATCAGTATGAAGTGGGACATGACAGTGAATGGACAGATGTAGGTGGTGGTATCTCCAGTAACAGAGTCAGGGTAGAGCTGGATTATGAGGCCGGGCTCATCTCCTTTTATGATCTGTGTGACCCGATCCGACACTTACACACCTTCACCACCACCTTCACCGAGCCCCTCCATGCTGTATTATGGGTATGGAGAGGATGTATAAAGATATCAGATGTGCCCAGAGTGTGATGACATCACAGGGAGGGGGAGGATTCAGCCAATAGGATGAGGCGATGTTGGGCTGGAATATTCTCATCACAGAAATGGCTGCAGAGCTTCATGTAAGTGCTAAGCAATAAACTCGCTGCTTATTAATCTGGTGTCTGTCAGTCAGATGCCAGGAATTTCTTTCTTTCCTCTCTTTCTTACTTTCTTGTCTTCCTTCCCTTGTTACTTCTTTCTTTCCATTTTTCTGGCTTTCATTTCTTCTCTTGCCTCTTTTATTTCCTTACCACCTTCCTTCTCCTTTATTCCTCCCTCCCTTTTTTCTTTTCCTTTATTTCATCATTCTTTCCTTAATTAATTCTATCATTTCTCTCAGTCTCCTTCCTTTTATTCTTTCTTGCTTCCTTTTCTTCATTCTTTCTCCCCCCCCCTTTCTTCTTTTCCTCCCTGTCTCTCCTTCTTTCTTTCTTTGCTTGCTACCTTCTTTTTTTTATGTCTCCGGCCTCTTTGTTTCTTTCTTCCCTTATTACTTCTTTCTTTCCTTTCCCACATCCTTTCTTTCCATTTTCCTGGCTTTCATTTCTTCTCTTGCCTGTTTTATTTCCTTACCATCTCCTTCTCTTTTATTCCTCCCTCCCTTTTTTCCCTTTATTTCATCATTCTTTCCTTTATTAATTCTTTAATTTCTCCCAGTTTCCTTCCTTTTATTTTTTCTTTCCTTCCTCCTTTCCTTTCTTTTTTTTTCCTCTCTGTCTCTCCTTCTTTCTTTCCTTGCTTGCTTCCTTGTTTTTTTCTATCTCTCCGGGCCTCTTTGTTTCTTTCTCGTCTCTCTTCCATTGTTACTTCATTCTTTCCTTTCCTACTTCCTTTTTTCTGGTTTTCATTTCTCCTTTTACCTCTTTTATTTCCCTACCACTCTCCTTCTCCTTGATTTCCTCCTCCCTTTTATTTCATTCTTTCCTTTTTTAATTCTATAATTTCACTCAGTCTCCTTCCTTTTATTCTTTCTTGCTTCCCTTTCTTCCTTCTTTCTTTCCTCCCTCCTTTCTTCTTTTCCTCCCTTCTTTCTTACTTTCTTCCCTCCCTTTCTTTTTTCCTCTCTGTCTCTCCTTTCTTTGCTTGCTTCCTTCTTTTTTTTTATCTCTACAGCCTCTTTGTTTCTTTCTTGTCTTTCTTCCATTGTTACTTCATTCTTTCCTTTCCTACTTCCTTTTTTCTGGTTTTAATTTCTCCTTTTACCTGTTTTATTTCCCTACCACCTTCCTTCTCCTTTATTTCCCCCTCCCTTTATTTCATTCTTTCCTTTTTTAATTTTATAATTTCTTTCAGTCTCCTTCCTTTTATTCTTTCTTGCTTCTTTTTCTTCCTTCTTTCTTTCCTCCCTCCTTTATTCACTTCCTCCCTTCTTTCTTACCTCCCTTTCTTTTTTCCTCTCTGTCTCTCCTTTCTTTGCTTGCTTCCTCCTTTTTTTTTATCTCTCCAGCCTCTTTGTTTCTTTCTTGGCTTTCTGCCATTCCTTTCCTTTCTCCATTCTCTTATGTTTGCAGTATCACGGGTGGGCCAATACTGTAAAGAGAGACAGTAATGAATAAACCTTCCATTTTCCTATGATAGGAGCTGGATATGGGCCCCAAGAGTCAGTTCTTCTTTTCTTTTTTTATATATATATATTCTTTATTTTCCATTTCAGTTTACAACAGTAAGCAGTAAAACATTAATAGAGAAAAGAAAAAAAATCCAGCCTATGGCTCATAGTATAGCAAGTGTTAAGCAGTGTCACGTACATGTGACTCAGAAATGGGCAGCAGGTTATAGGGCTGGTGCACTTACATCAAGGGGATGATTTGTGTTCCATGGAGTGGGAGGGGCTTCCTATTCCTCCAGGAGCCGCCCACATAGGGACAGCCCCTCATTTCTCCCCCAGGTCAAAGCAAGACCCTCAGTGCTCAGCGCAGGCTCCACAAGAGTCAGTTACTAGCGCTGGCCCCGCACACCCCAACCTGACTCTCATTAAAGTGGACCAACACCCAGGATTTTCACTATCCTGGGTGCTGGTCCACTTCGGGGGGGCGCCCCGATCCCCCGCTGTGTGAAACCCCCCAGAAAGCCCCGAAAACTCACCTCACCCCGCTCCCACGTGACTCGCTCGTCCAATCACCGGCGACGGACAAGCGGGTGACAGCGACGGAGAAGCAGAGGAGGGATCTGATCGATTCCTGGGCTGATCCCCCCTGGGTGTTGGTCCACTTTAATGACAAATATCATCTAATCTATTAATATCCAGGGTCACGATTGTTTCCTCTCGGTCGGCACCGGTGACATCTGTAACAGATGCAAAAGAGTCCAATAGGAACACAACTGTTTACACTGCCCTCACTGGTTACATACCTTCCAACTATTCAGGGTGGGAAAGAGGGATAATTGGTAAATTAGGCCACGCCCCCTCCTTGAGGTCTAGTTGAAGCCACACCCCCTCATTGTGGTCTAGATGAAGCCAAGCCCCCTCATTGAGGTCTAGATGAAGCCACGCCCTCTCATTGAGGTCTAGATGAAGCCACGCCCCCTCATTGAGGTCTAGATGAAGCCAAGCCCCCTCATCGAGGTCTAGATGAAGCCACGCCCCCTTATTGAGGTCTAAATGAAGCCACGCCCCCTCATTGAGGTCTAGATGAAGCCACGCCCCCTCATTGAGGGCTAGATGAAGCCACGCCCCCTCGTTGAGGTCTAGATGAAGCCACGTCCCCTCATTGAGGTCTAGATTAAGCCACGCCCCCTCATTGAGGTCTAGATGAAGCCACGCCCCCTCATTGAGGTCTAGATGAAGCCACGCCCCCTCATTGAGGGATGGATAGAAGATAGAGTGTAACAGTTACAACAATAAAAACACTTGGAGCAGGCAAATGAATCATTTATTGCTGCGAATAGGCCGAACTGAATGGACTAAAGTTTTTAATTAGCCGCACATACTATGGGGTTTATTCATCAAGGGATAGCGGGGGCCTGGTAGCGTCAAGCAGCGAACTGTAACCGCCGGGCGCTGTGCGCAATACCACATTTATCAAAGCGATTTTGATGAGTGACTCTAACAGCGCCATGTAGCGTCCAATTCATCATTATAGACGGCTCAGCGGATCCCGGCGGCGCTCTAGCTTCCAGAGTGCCTGGTATTGCCTGTCACTCTCCAATACATTTCATTGGACGTTACATTTCTTCTCTTTAAATAGGGTTTTCTTTTCATTTTTTTTCTCTCTCAAATCATTGTGTGACCTCTCCCGGCCTATAAAAAAAAAGTCATTTTTGAAAAGTTTAAATTTTTATGCATTGAATTGTCATTACAGGTCTGGTATTAAAGTGTTATTGTCACAGTGTAATAACAATGTCATTCCATGTGTTTTCGCTTTGTTACTAGTTGATATGTATTCAAAAAAAGGCTTTAATCACACAGCGTCTGGCGCTCTGGGCTACAGCGACACAATTTTGAGCGCCGGCGCTGTGTGAGGCAGTTTTTTTTTTATGAATATGGTGTGAGTTGCTCACACTGATCAGTCGCTACCGTTCGCTCCCATATAGCGCTGTACTGGTGTTATAGCGACTCACATAATATATTCATCAACGCCGGCCAGCAACTAACAGGCCGATTCAATACAAGCGTCAGGCAGCGACGGATAAGCGTCTGTAGCACGGATTTCAGAGCGACCGCTAGTAGTCGCTGTGCTCGGCCGTGGTTCGCTGTTGCAGAGCGTCTCAGTCGCTGGCCAGCATTGATGAATATGATGTGTGAGTTGCTACAACACCACTACAGCGCTGTATGGGAGCGAACAGTAGCGACTGGTCAGTGTGAGCGACTCACACCACATTCATCAAAATAACAGCCACAAACATCGCCGGCGCTCAAAATCAGGTCATTGTAGCCCACAGAGCCAAAGGCTGTGTGATTAAAGTCTGTTTGAGAACATGTATCCACTAGTAACAAATCGAAAACATATGGAATGACATTGTTATCACATTGTAACATGAACACATTAATACCAGACATGTCAGGACAATTCTGCATAAAAATATTATTAATCAAAAAAGTCATTTTTTAGCCCAGAATATATGTCCGCGATTTGCATTTTTATTGAAAAAAAAATTGGGATCAGGGATCGTTCGTGGAAATGTATGGGAGAGCGCCAGGTAGCGACAGGTAAGACGTGGCGCTCTGCAAGGCTGAACGCCGGCGCTGTACACTGAGCCTGGGATAATGATGAATCGTACGCTACATGGCTTTGTTCTAGTCGCTCACCAGATTCGGCTTTATAAATGTGTAATTGCTGCCGTGCCTGGCGCTCACCTGCCGCTACCTGGCTTCATGAATAAGGCCTTGAGGCGCTCGGTAACAGTGACACATAGCCGATCACAGCGACTTCTAGCGGTCGCTGTAAGCGCCCCACTACAGACGCTCATCCGCCGCTACCTGGTGCTAGTAATGAATCATCCTCCCCGTTACTATGTTACTAGATCTGCATGTTACACCTCAAAAAGGAGGGACAAATGGGAACAACGAGGGACATGGACTCAAGTCGTGAGTTATCAAACCGGACCAACAGCCTGGCACAGTTGGAATAGAAAGGTAGCGGCCATTTTGGAGCTTCCTCTCCCAGCAACTCAGCCATGCTGCTGCCTGGATTCAACTGACAATGTACAGTAACAGGAAGCCCAGTAGCACTTCCTGTTTGCAGGCGGCCTGCAAATGCATGAGCCACCATTTTGTTTCTAAACTTCACTACGGCAGGAGTTAGAAAAAGGTAAATGAATTTATATGTGCAGCAATGTAAATTGCCCCGGGGAGGGGGCATATGAGCACTGTTTGTTGTGTTGGTCGGGTTTAAGTCATTTTTGACTGTTGGTCCGCTTTAAGTTGACTTGGAGGGGGGTGCAACCATAACAAGGCAGTAATTGGGAGCGTGGAGCCAGGCTGTCTGAGCATTTTTGAATTTGAATTATGAATATGAGCATAACCTTGGAATGATGAGAGAGATGGGACAAATAGAATATCACATCAGGGGTGGCTTCTCTAAGCTTCCGTCTCACAGCAGGTACTTACCTTCACCAGGGGTAAAGGATCTCCTGTTTATTTCTCCTTATTATTTTATAAGCATGTTTCTGTATGTCTGCTTTATTTGTCTGTCATTTTTCTTATGGTATATACTCTACATGCACTGCCCCTTTATGGGTGAATTAAAGTGGACCAAAAGCCAGGGACTCCAGGGCAGGCATACTCGCTCCCCCCCGGGGCATCCAGATTTAGGATGCCCTGCTGTGTAACACCACTCAGGTCGCCCAGTAAACTCATCTTCTCCCCGATCCAGCAGGGGGCGCACTTGCACCAGGCATTTGTGAATGGCCGTCGCAGGTACGCTCCCTGTTAGATGGCACCGGGGAAGTGGCCGCCGACGCACTGGGGTCTGCTTGACAGGTGGGAGTGGATCCAAGCACACTGATTGGACAGGAGGCTCCACATGTGCCGGAGGAGCGGGGAGATGTGAGTTAGCTTGAGCGACCTGGGGGGTTTCACTCAGTGAGGCATCCCTGATCGGGGTGCCCCAGGGACAAGGAGCGAAACCTAGGATACTCAAAATCCTGGGGTTTGGTCCACTTTAAATACTAAACAATTACATTAGAGGATTGCTGCCAACACCTGCTTTTTGGAGGAATTATTGTCCTACCTCCTATCCCTTGCTTTAGACTGCATAATAATTAGCATAATGGGAGGGGCATATGCACCCTACCAAACATACATATGCATGTCGGGGAAATGATCCATCTTAATGATGTCATATATAAAGACAGACACACAGAGACACACACATATGCTTTATTACTTATCCACGGCCATGATGTCCTTCGTGGGCGCGTGTGTGGGGGGTGTGCCCCCAGCTTTATTTTATAGCTTTACAGAGAAGACTTACAAGGAAACGTTCTATTATAACCAATCACAGAATGAGTCTTAAACTACGTACATCAGCATATCATATCAGCCTATACATGTAACTGTGTTACAGTCCATATATAGAGAAATGCATATCACAAGTGAACAACCAATCAGCATAGTTTAACCAAATTTCATCATACATTGATTGATAGGGACAACTGTTCATCTCTCCTTGCTGGTCTGTATGTAAGATGATACGAGACAAACTATATATAGGCACTGGCTGGATTTTACATGGAGCTGACCTAAACTATATATCTATATAATCCAATTGAATTGAAACTAGATCAGATCAGATATGAGTTTTTAGTGGATTTGGTCAAACTTGTAAATTCCTTTACATACTCCTCCTTTTTAAAATTTTGACCAAATCTAATAATCTAAAATCCAATAATCGATTAGTTTAGTCAATAATGTAATCAAAAAGTCTTCCAATGAATATTCATCTAGTACAACCTACTTATAAGACCAAATGTCTTTTCCCCAAAGTATAAAACTAAAATGTTAAATTATCCACTGCCCATAAGTTATTTTACTAATACGATCTTATCTTGTCATATGTAAACAGCAAAGATTATTTCTAACCACTACAGTTAATACACCTTTAAATCACTTTGAAGAAAGTCAGAGCAGGACCAAGTATCTTGCTTTGACGGGAGTGAAATACTTCACAGGCCTTACATTTCGTTAGCCCAAATTCCTAAGAACTTGAGGTAAGGAGACAATAGTCATTCCGCAAAGGCATGGAGTACTGGTACGATTCAGAAGAACTCTAGCATCAATACTTAGATTAGGCCTATAGCCTTAATCACCATGCACACCTGCAGCATTTCCCTCCATGTGGAAAATACACTTAGATGCCATTATAGGTGTCTTAAAAATGTTTACAAACATTTTGCATCATTAATAACTTCAGATAAAAAGAGAAATATACAATTTCTTGAAGATTTTCAAAGTAACCAATCACTTATGTACAAAAGCCTTGATTCAGAGAGACAAAAAAAACTTCAGTTTTAGTGCTGATCTGTTTTTTTTGTGAAATGTTTCCGTTCTCGTATGAGTGTACGAACGATTCTATGCATGCATTGAAAACCTTCTGTAAAGTTTCCGTCCGTTCGTACGGCAGATTACGACTACGAGGATGTCATTTTCCATTCAGACTTTTCCGTTTCATTTTCATATTATACAACGTAGGCTTTCGTTTTTGCCCTTTTCCCATCGTATCCTCCAAGGAATCTTTTACGTTTCCCATTAGATTCTGCTTCCCTTTTTCAATAAATATTTGTCCAGATGGAAATCGTTACGATCTTGCGCCTGTGCACTACAAACTTAACTTAACTTAAAGTGCTCGCCTACATATTTGCCACCCTCACTTCTACTACAATGTTTAGCTAAATCACTTAGCACTATCCTGCAGCTTCCTTTTTGGACCCTTAAAGCTCACCCAAACCACTTCTCGGTTAGGTTCTTCTTCAATTTTAGCCCCCTAAAACTTACCCAAACTACTTCTCGGTCATGTGAATATTCATCTTTAAATATTTCTGGGCCCATTAGTTTTGTGTTAATGTATTTTGTAAATAAAATGACAATGTAACATTTTTTTTTATTCCATCATAAAATATACAATTTTTAAAAATTTTGAAAATTTCAAATGTTTACAACTATAAAAAACAAAATACATAGCAATGGCAGGCCACAGAACATTATTCTTCATCTGTGGTCCCCAGCGAGTTGCGCAGCTCCTGCATCTCGCCCACCAACTGAAAGACCCTGACAGTCAGTTGTGCCACTCTGGCATGTGTGGTGCACGCTGTTAAAAAACTTAAATTAAAAATTTGGTATAACCTTGCTGGGGTAATACTGCAGTGCCCCCCCCCCCCCCCCCCGTATGGTCCAAACACCTAAATCTGGACTTCAAAAGCCAGAGGGCCCTCACCACCACGGCCCGGGTTTTGCATAGTGCCTGATTAGAGAACCCCTGGCCCGCATTCTGCAGGCAAAGAACAGGCATCAGGAGCAAGGACGAGTGGCACATCTTGCAGTTCCTGCAACCAAATATAAAATAATTACACAAAGCAAAGGTAACCAACTAAAACAAGAACTCCTACAACAAATTAAGATTCAAGTTCAACAATCCAAATATAATTCACAAAGGACATAAGTCTAAAAATTATATGGATGTGTGGGAAAATAAATGTTTACATGCTAAGGACTAATTAAGGTCAGCATTAAAATGCTTCTATAAGGCATACATGAAATGTATTGATTCAGGTATGCATTGCTATATAATTTATGGCCTCGGCTATGCTGATACATGCAATGCCTTGGTGCTAAAGGCGCGCAGACTCCTCCTCATAGCCGCAAAACATGTTCAACAATAGCAATCCGAGCCCTCAGAGGTCTCGGAAGTGGATCGGAAATGAAACAGATTTATAGGGTGGTGATCCGTCGGAAATCAGCTCTCTGAATCAGACAGATCAGTTTTCTGAACAAACGGAATATTTCCGATTTTGTTTGGAAAATGATCCGAACTAACGGAAATGTTCCTATTTGCTTCCGTTCATCGGAAGCGCATTCCCGAACGTTCGTACGAATGAAAAATGAACTAAAAAAAGCAAAAAAATTACAAACACCCACCAAAACTTTCACAGACAGCTACGGAAGTCCGGACGAATGTGTCTCTGAATCGAGGCTAAAGTACAAATACATAACAGCAGCACAATTAACAATAATCCAAATAAACAACGATGCTCTTTTGCCGCCGAAGCCAACTTCTGTCTTTTGATTGGTACTCAGGCTCTTTTCTCTTTCTTTAACATTTGACTGATGCAATTAATAACTCATCTGCACTTAGTATCTCATGACTGTATCCAGAGATTTCTGCAATGGCAAACACATCCAATAAGAAAACTAAACCATGCAAAATTCATAACAAAGCCATTGAATACTTTCTTTCCAGTGGTCTTTTCATCTGCCACATACTTACCGTATTTTTCGCCCTATAAGACGCACTTATTTTTCCCCAAAAGTGGGGGAAAAATGTCCGTGCGTCTTATCGGGCGAATGTAAAAAAAAAAAAATTATTACAAAAAAAAAACTCACCCGTTCCCGGCGCTCCCGCGTTGCTCGTGACACTGAGAAAGGCCAGAGGAGCGGCAGGCTGTGTCCCGGCCTGAAAAGGCAGCGATCGCAGCGGCGGGGCCGGGACACAGCCCGCCCGCTCCTCCATCTGCTGCCTCTTCCTTGCCACACGCGAACACCCAGGTCAGAGCAGCGGGTGGGCGTGGCCTGCACCGAGTCAACGCCAGCCGCTTGTCAGCGGAGAGGTGAGTTATGCTTTTTTTTAAAATTATACCAACTATGGGGAAACGGTGGACAGGGGACAGTGGACGGGGGATGCCGACTGCCAATGGGGGGAGGGAGGATGCCGACTGCCAATGGGGGGAGGGGGGATGCCATACTGACAATGGGGGGGGAGGGGGATGCCACACTGACAATGGGGGGAGAGGGGGAAGCCACACTCACAATGGGGGGAGAGGGGGATGCCACACTGACAATGGGGGGAGAGGGGGATGCCACGCTGACAATGGGGGGAGAGGGGGATGCCACACTGACAATGGGGGGAGAGGTGGATGCCACACTGACAATGGGGGGAGAGGGGGATGCCATACTGATAATGGGGGGAGAGGGGGATGCCATACTGACAATGGGGGGAGAGGGGGATGCCACACTGACAATGGGGGGAGAGGGGGATGCCACACTGACAATGGGGGGAGAGGGGGATGCCACACTGACAATGGGGGGAGAGGGGGATGCCATACTGATAATGGGGGGAGAGGGGGATGCCATACTGACAATGGGGGGAGAGGGGGATGCTACACTGACAATGGGGGGAGAGGGGGATGCCACACTGACAATGGGGGGAGAGGGGGATGCGACACTGACAATGGGGGGAGAGGGGGATGCCACACTGCCAATGGGGGGAGAGGGGGATGCCACACTGCCAATGGGGGGAGAGGGGGATGCCACACTGCCAATGGGGGGAGAGGGGGATGCCACACTGACAATAGGGGGAGAGGGGGATGCCACACTGCCAGTAGGGGGAGAGGGGGATGCCACACTGCCAATGGGGGGAGGGGGGATGCCACACTGCCAATGGGGGGAGAGGGGGATGCCACACTGCCAATGGGGGGAGGGGGGATGCCACACTGCCAATGGGGGGAGGGGGGATGCCACACTGTCTGTAATGGTGCGTTTTTGGTTTAAAATATTTTTTTTCAAATTTTCCTACCCCAAATCCTAGGTGCGTCTTATAGGCAGGTGCGTCTTATAGGGCGAAAAATACGGTATCTTAAACGATCTTTTCATCTTTCATTTTAACTTAAATATAAGAATGACACATGGGCATAAACAATTTAATCATCTTATAATTTTTTCTTAGTGGCCTTCTATAGTTTTAAAAATCAAATATAATTCCAATAACACCTTGTTCACCAGGACATACTAATAGAGTCACACTTCAGATAGTTGGATGTAGTTCTGCAATCTCTGAAATGGATGGTAAGGCCTAAGTATGCACTGAGTAAACACTTACACTATATTTCCTGGACAACAGGTATTCATATAAACAAAATTAAATATCAATATTGCTTATATCTGAAACAATGTAATGCACTGTACTGGGCTGAATAAGTTGGACAGTGACACCTACTGGGCTATGGGCTATTGCCCTGATGCAGAGCCTCCCCCGATCTGAGCTTATTTTGTTCCGTTTTTCCTATGGCCCGTTTTTGCATACATTTGTCCCGGGGTTAAAATGTGATGCAGAGCCACCGTCGGGGGAGCTCCGTTAATGCTCCGTTTCTGTGTCTTCAATCAGGAAGGGTTTTTTCCCCCTCTCGGGGGCATGCTATTTCGTCGTGGCTTCCGTTCCTGTTCACACGGACTATCTGTTTTTGCCTCCTTTTTAATGGGTTTCCAAACGTACCTTCTTGGCATCCGTTTCCGTTTTCACCCCTATTTTGATGTTTTGGACAAGTATACTTACATTTTTCTTCTTCTTCCTTGTCTTTAATGCTTACCTGAATCTCTGTTTCTTCTTCTTCCTTGTCTTTAATGCTTACCTGAATCTCTTTTTCTTCTTCTTCCTTGTCTTTCATGCTTACATGAATCTCTTTTTCTTCTTCTTCCTTGTCTTTCATGCTTACCTGAATCTCTTTTTCTTCCTTTTCTTCTTCTCCTTCTTCTTCCTATTCCTTGTCCCATATACTTACCTTTTGGGACATATAACTGTATGTTTATGTTGTGAGAACGTACAGTGCCAGGAAAGAGAACACACCACAATATTTTTTGTTATTTTTGTTTTTAATGTTTTTTTTTGTTAAAATGTTTAAAACTTTTTAAAAAATATAAAATTTGTTAGAGCAACCCAGGAGGCTCTTGCTTTCTTTATTGTTGGCCTTTTCTTTGATCTGTGAATGAAAAACAACATCACTTTTGCCTTGTAATTATCTTGTTCTTATCTTGGGTTTTTTTGGTGTGCATATTTGTTTTCAATTTTCTTTGGCTAATTTTGTAACTTTATTTTGGGGGGCATTTTTTATTTTTGGACATGAGTTGCAAATACATTTTTTAGATAGATCATAAACTTACAAGGCTTGTGGCCAACATGGCGTCTGGGGCGCAGTCTCATCCCCTCTTCCCCCATCTGTTGCTGCTGTGAAGCTGTTGTGATCAAAAACACAAGTATATTATTGACTGTTTGTGGCTCATGAATGTCAGATTAGGTTAGGCTTCTATGCATCAAATCACTCACCTTCCACTGGCAGCTTTTCTGCTTGTCCAGCTTCCTGGACCCCTTGGGATGTGCCTGTGACGTCAGAATCTAAAAAGAACAATAGTACACATGAGTATATGTCTTTCTTGCATGTATCAGGACATATGTAATTTTGAGAGTCTTAGCGGAGTCAGGTTGCTGCTCGGTGTTGCTCGACTCCCTGCCGTGCGATTCCCCCCCTGCATACTGAGGTCAAGAGGTTCCTCATACTCACTGGCAGAGGAGGGGGTGGGCGTTGGCACTGGCGGTGGACCACCTATCCCTTCACCAGATTCATCCAACACTGGGCTGCGGGCTCTTCTCCGGGTGGGGCAGAACCACATATTCCATTCATGCGCTGAAATATAAACACAATCATAAAAACACGCCCAGGCAAGGCCAGTGTGATTATTGCATGTCAAGTATCCCGACTTACCTGGAAACTGTTTTGCGAAGTACCGCCTCACCCGGGGCCTATGCCTCCTCTTTAAATCAGACCAGTGTTGGGCGATCTGGGTGAATGTATAGGTGGTTCCCGAAATGCGGGCTATCGCGTCCACCACCGCCAGCGCCAACGTCCTCTTCTCATAATCGCACGGCAGGAAATCGTAGCGATTCCTCAGCATCATCTGTTTTGAAAAAACACAATGGTACCCCATTAGTCACACAAAAACATGTCCAAGTCTCATGCCCTACCTAAAGTCACTTTCTGCCCCTCATTCCTACTTACATACTTACTTACTTATCTGCATGTAGGCTAGTTTGATGTTGCGCACATGTTTAAAAGTAAGGTGGTCTAGTAGTTTACTTTAACAAGTCAGTTGATCCTCATTAATCTTGCCCTGCCATAGCTATTATTTTAAAGCGGCTTGTGCGCGCACATAAACGCACGCTCGCCTACTCACATCCATGATAAGGTCGTCCTGCTCCGCAGTGTAAATTGCTGGCGACATTTTTTGGGGGGTTCTGGGTATGGCTATGACGTTCCCCCCGCGGTGACGTGCGTGCGTGCGCGCACGCAGGCACACACGCTGGTGAACATGCCCACACGGTAAAACTATTTAAAGGTCAATGCACTCAGCTCTGTGTTGGATACCATATCACTATGGCCAGACCAAAAGGGAGCCGTAAGACCCACAAAAGCCCAGAGGCACATACTAGCCGCTCAGATCCAGCACACAAAAAACATCACAAGAACAGCCACAAGAGCCAGGATGGACATGCACCTAATAAAAAGGTGGATAAGCCACACACACAGGTAGCTCACCCAAAACGCAGGAGCAAGGAGCCCTTGCCACATTCGCCAGCACCTGCTAAATCAGCCAGGCCTCACAAGGGACTCAAATCTGTTAAAAGCCTGCAGCCTGCACCTCCTCCACACACAAAGCATGCCCAAAAAACAAGACACACCAGCAAGGGGAAGCGTAGGTCCAAAACCTCCACCCCACCCAGGCCACCCACCCCTCCTCCGCAACACTCTGTGTCACAAAGTACCACAACCACAGATTCACTAGAGAGCTCAACAGGTGAAAGTTCCACAGGCACCCAGCCATTAACACAGAGCAGCACCCACACTCCATCACACTCACCCATAAGCCCAAGAACCCAACACGAATCCCCAGACAGCCAGCCAACTATTTCATCTGATGCAGGGGACACCACACACCCATGTGGCCGTCAGCTACGCCATGGCTCACAGCCGTTTTTGTGATGCCCAAAGCATGGCTGTAGCCACTGGTGTCTGTGAGCACTACGATGCCCTATTTGGCCGTTATTTAAAAAGCACCACAAAGCAGGCAAAGCAGGAGATCTGGGCTAATATTTGCATCTAAGTTAATAGTGTTGGCTCTGTCAGGAGAGATCTGCAGCAAATTAAGTGCAAATTTGGTGATCTCAAATATTATGGGAAAAAAAAATGGACATGCACCGCCAGCAGAGGTAAAGTCCATTTAGAGTGTAAATGCATGTCTAGCCTGCTTTGTAACAGGATGTAACACTTAATAGGTGTGATTTAATCTACCCCAGCCAGCAGACAGGGGGTGGTCTCCCGACTAAAATCACACTAACCCCAGCAGAAGAACATGTCTACAAATATATTCACCCTGCAACCCTTCAGGGCCTGCCAGAAGGCCTAGACACAGACAGGAATGTCAGGTCGAAAGGTGAGTTTGTTTTTACAGAGGGACTTATCAATGTGCACCCAAAAACTTGGGTAACCGTTAATACACACTGTGTTTGTTGTTAAAAATGACATTTCATTCTCTCTTCCAAGAACAAACTCAAAACACGTCACAAGGCCAAGCAACCCCTGGCTTATAACAGAGGCCCATGCAACACCAGGTTTCTTCCCACACAAACCAAATTGAGTGTTTGGATGAGGTAAGTCAATGGTCCACTGTGTAGACTTTGGAAATTGCACTTGCATCCATTAGTGGGAAAAGAGTGAACTCAATAAATGCTACATTTCTTTACAGAACATACAAAGTCCCCCAATTATTGAAGACATTCGAGATTTGGAGGAGGACACCAATCAGATGCCACAATTGCCTACACAACCAGTGTGTGAACATCAGAACCAACAGGCACAGCAACTTCATCACCTGGTGTCCACTACCACAACCTCTGTGCCAACAACCTCATCTGCCGTCCGCACCACACACTAGGTGGCAACCCAACCACCAGCACCAACTCAATCTGGTGCAGAACCACCCACCCGTGCCAGTGCAAGAACACAGCCAAGGCGACATATAAGCCAGAGGAGACAGCTTCAGATTATGGAGGAAGCGTGGCACCAGGAGAATATAGCATTTTCACAAACCACACAACAATATGATGACATGGTGTGCACCCAAATAACATTGATGAATAACCAATTAGAGGTTTTAAACTCAAATGTGTCTGGCCTACTGGCAGAAACAAGAAGCCTAAACAGGCATATGGGTGAAATGGTCCAACAATGGCAGCACATTAACCAAAGCCTGGCACATATTGCTGCACACATTCACCCGCCCCAACCATCAGCTGCAACATCAGACTATACCTACCACTAAATGGCTGTGTTAATGTAAATGACCCCGCGTTTCAGTTTAAAAAAAATCCAAAAAAAGGATTTCAAAAAAATTTTTGTTAATTCACAAATAAATTTAACAGAAAAACTTGAAAGGCGTGTGTTTTATGCAAAAACATTGTCCACTAGTTAAGCACGTATTGCCTGTGCTGTGCCACTTGGTGATCCGGAGTATGGAGGGGTTTGATCTTCAGAAATCTCTAAAGTGTCCTCAGGCAGGTCAGTGTATCTGGATATCGGGCTCGAATGGCAAGGTTGTGCAGGACACCACAAGCCATAATGATTTTGATGTCCTTGGCAGGCTGATACTGTAGTGCACCCCCAGTCTGATCCAGACATCGGAAGCGCATCTTGAGCAAGCCAAAGGCCATGGTAGCAAAGGATAGCCAGAATCACCTGCAAAAAAACAAACCAAAAATAAGCACTAACAATAACACAAACACACATGACAAATGTGGCTATTGCAAACATATGTAGTGTCTGGCACCCTAACTAGTCAACACATAACTATAAGGCCATCCAAAAACGTTCTGGTTATATCCTCCAGCGGCGCTGCTCTCAGCGCGCCCGCTGGGGGAAAGTTAATTAAAGGGCCAGGTGGGGTGGTGGGAGTGCCCTGCAGGGACAGGGCCAATGAGCCCTAAGGGATGTGAGGTCTTCGCCCTCCTCAGGTGTCCAATCTGTGTCAGGATCATAGTGTGCACCAATCATTACACCTTCCCCTTGGTGTCTATAAAGGTGTTTCCCCCTCACTTGTTTGTTGCCTGTGATAACGCTCAGAACCTTGTGTACTGTTCCTGTGAAGTTTAGCCTGTTGCCGACTCGATTGTACAGACCATTCTCGATCCTGAATCCTTGTTGCCGACCTCTGCCTGTATTGACGCCTCTTGATCCTGAACCCTTGTTGCTGACCTTGCCTGTACTGACGCCTCCAGATCCTGAACCCCTGTTGCCGACCTCAGCCTGTACCCCGACTACGTCTTGCCTGATCCTTGGTGCCGCTACGATCTCTGCCTTCCTGTTATCGACCTATTGCCTGTCTCTGGATTTTCGTTACTCACGCTCCAGTCATTGGTTCTCCAGATCTCTCCATATAAGCTAGCATCCTTTGAGCCAATAAGTCCTGGGGGCAACCGATCCCGGGTAGGCGTACTTGCGTCTCGGCAAGCGGGGGCTCCTATAGGTGAAGTTGGCTGTGGAGATTGGGGGTTGCGAGCTCATAAGAGGTCTAGAGTTACCCCCTAGCGTGACATTATCACAGGCCCACAAGATGGATGACCTGGTACAGCAGGTGCAAGCTATGGCCACAGCGATCAACCAACTCGCTCAAAGGGTGGCCACTCAGGAGTCTCGCCAGGTTCCGGCCACCTCTGTATCACCTCATATCACTGAACCCAAGATTCCACTGCCTGAAAAATTTTTGGGAGAGCGAGCCAAATTTTCCAATTTCAAGAATGCCTGTGAACTATATTTCAAGCTGAGACCTATCTCCTCTGGCACTGAGACCCAACGAGTAGGCCTAGTCATTTCTCTGCTTCAAGGAGACCCGCAGTCCTGGGCCTTTAGTTTGCCGAGTCATGATATTGCCTTACAATCAGTAACTGCATTCTTCAACGCTATGGGCGTTCTATACGCCGATCCTGATTTACAGTCTACAGCAGAGAATAGGCTTCGTGCCTTAAAACAAGGGCGGAATTCTGCTGAAGATTACAGTGTTGAATTCCGCCGCTGGGCTATCGAAGCTAGGTGGAACGCTCCCTCTCTGTGTAGTCAGTTCAGGGTGGGGCTGTCGGAAAGCATCAAGGATGCCTTAGTCAATTTTCCTCCGCCAGCGGACCTAGATCAATTAATGCAGGTCTCCATTAAAATAGACCGACGTCTTAGAGAAAGGGCCAGGGAGAGAGTCAGGGCTCCCACGTCCTTCAGACCAGTCCAAAGTCATAGATCCCCGGTTCCCCGTGGAGAAAATACCTCATCATCTTCCCAGGAAGAGCCTATGCAATTAGGGAGAACCCGCTTATCCCAAGAAGAGAAGCAGCGTAGGCGATCCGAGGGGTTATGCCTTTATTGCGGGAATTCTGGACATTTTGCAGGGTCCTGTCCCAACAAGGGGAAACCGGCGGAAAACTTCCGCACCCAGACCAGGTAGAGAGTACTGATCTGGGTGAGTCAGTTTGTTACTCTCGCCAGAATAAGATGCTTGTACCTATCGATTTGTCTTGGGGGTCCTCTAAGCAGACAGTTTCCGCCTTTATAGACAGTGGTGCGGCTGGAAACTTTTTGGACAGGAGCATGATCTCCACCTTAGGGATCCTTGTAGTTCCTCTTGAAAGATCCCTACAAGTTTTAGCTATCAATGGGAAGGCAATCCAGGGAGGTCCTATAAATACCAAGACCCCATCTCTCAGACTAATTGTCGGCTCTTCCCACTCTGAATTCTTAGAATTCTTTATTTTTGATTGTCCGGAAACTCCGGTGGTTTTGGGATACCCCTGGTTGCAACTCCATAACCCGGTATTAGTTTGGCGGGCTGGGGAGTTGGTCAAGTGGAGTGACCATTGTAAAGGTCACTGTTTTAATACAGGCCTCAGAAGCGTTCAAGTCTTACCACAGGAATTACCTCAGCCATATGCTGATTGGATCGATGTATTCTCTGAACGCTCTGCTGATACTCTTCCTCCACATCGGTCCTATGACTGCCCCATTGACTTGCTGCCTGGCACTATTCCCCCGAGGGGAAAGATCTATAACCTTACCCTGCCTGAGGAGCAAACAATGAGGGAGTATATTACCGAAAATCTTAGGAAAGGATTTATCCGTCCCTCTACCTCGCCTGCTGGGGCCGGGTTCTTTTTTGTAGAGAAAAAAGATGGTGGCTTGAGACAGTGCATAGATTATCGAGCCTTAAATAAGATCACCGTAAAAAAAACAATACCCCTTACCCTTGATTGGGGATCTGTTCAATCAAGTCACAGGAGCTCGAATTTTCTCCAAATTGGATTTGAGAGGAGCTTACAATCTGATTCGCATCCGACAGGGGGACAAGTGGAAAACTGCATTTAATGTGAAGGATGGGCACTATGAGTACCTGGTCATGCCCTTCGGTCTTTGTAATGCGCCAGCCGTTTTACAAGATTTTGTTAATGATATATTCAGGGAATATCTCGGTAGATTTGTAGTCATCTACTTCTAATTATTTACCGGAGCACAGGCACCATGTTAAGTTGGTGCTACAAAAATTAAGAGAGAACAACTTATTTGCTAAACTGTCTAAGTGTGTGTTTGAAGTCACTACAGTTCCCTTCCTAGGGTATGTTATTACCAACCAGGGTTTGGAGATGGACGCGGGGAAGGTTTCAGCAGTTCAGGATTGGGTCCAACCCAAAACTTTAAAGGAATTGCAACTTTTCTAGGTTTTGCAAATTTTTATCGGCGTTTCATAAAAGGGTTTTCCCATGTTGTTGCACCCCTTACCAACCTTACCCACAAGGGGGCTTTTACTGCTAACTGGTCCCCCTCTGCCTGTGAGGCCTTTCTAACCTTGAAACGGGCCTTTACTTCGGCACCTGTGTTAATTCATCCAGATATTCATAAGGCCTTCGTTATAGAAGTAGATGCTTCGGAGCTGGGGGTGGGTGCAGTTTTGTCACAATATTCTGGTAACCCTGAGTGTCTCCATCCATGCGCTTATTTTTCGCGTAAATTCAGTACCGCGGAACAAAATTATGATGTTGGCAATAGGGAACTATTAGCTATTAAACTGGCATTTGAGGAATGGCGACACTGGTTGGAGGGTTCATTACATCCTATAACTGTGTATACCGATCATAGAATACATAGGTTCTCGTCAGGCACATTGGGCATTATTCTTCTCGCGCTTTAATTTTATTATTACTTTCAAGCCGGGTGTAAAAAATACTAAAGCTGATGCTCTATCTCGCATGTTCGGTGAATGTAAGGATCGGGGTGATTCTGGTGAACCAATTGTACCTACGGGTTGTGTGGTCGGGGCGTTACTTCCTGATCTCTCCAATACCTTGGCGCCTTTTCAAGATGAATCTCCTAGTGATGTACCCTTGGGGTGCCAGTTTGTTCCGCCGCACCTGCGTTCAGATGTAATTCGCGAATTTCACGATGCCAAAACTGCTGGTCATTTGGGTAACCGTAAGACGTTTATGCTTGCCCGTCGTCATGTATGGTGGCCTATCATGAGACGCGATGTTACTGCCTTTATCGACGCTTGTGCTATTTGTGCTCGAAGTAAAGGAGTTCACAAGGCTCCTAGTGGCGGTTTGGTTCCTCTTGAAATCCCTGCTAAACCATGGACCCATATTTCTATGGATTTTATTGTAGATTTGCCTCTCTCACATGGTAATACTGTAATTTGGGTGGTCTTAGATCGTTTCAGTAAGATGGCACATTTCGTCCTTTGGCCAAACTTCCTTCTGCACCTAAGCTTTCGCGACTGTTTACGTCGCATATTTTTCGTATTCATGGTATTCCGTCCAATATAGTCTTTGATCGGGGTGTTCAATTTACTTCCTGTTTTTGGAAACACTTCTGTTCGCGGTTGGGAATACAGATCTCTCTTTCTTCTGCCTACCATCCCCAGACTAATGGGCCGACGGAAAGAACTAATCAAACTTTGGAACAATACTTAAGGTGTTATGTTTCTGATGCCCAAGAACAATGGGCGGAATTTATTGATTTCGCAGAATTTGCTTACAATAACGCGCCTAGTGAGAGTACCAAGGTATCTCCTTTTTATTGTAACTTAGGGAAAAATCCTAGAGCTTCTTCCCTTTCAGGGTCACCTTCCAATCTGCCGGCGTTGGAGGAGTGGCTTCAAGAACGGAAGAATATCTGGACATATGTTCAGGAGATTCTTAAGACCACTGGTTTGAGGTATAAGAAATTTGCCGACCGTCGCAGATCACAGGAACCTACTCTTCGAGTAGGCGATCTAGTTTGGGTCATAGCGGGGCTTGTCCCGAAGGAACCCCAGGCCCATTATCCCCAGAAGTCTCCATATGGTGATTAGAATTGCACAACAGGCCAGTAAGGGTTAACGCTAATAGTAGCTACCCGGGATGCCCCAGTGACCCACTAGGGAAGTGGGAGTTGCGAGGGGAGAAGGCCGGGAGAAACCACAGAGCTGAAGTTTTAACCCGCCTGAAAGACATAAAACACATTCCCATCAGCATATAAGATAATTAAGATAAATAAGATAACAAAGAGACTACCCCGCAGGTACAGACCGCAGACAGCCAACAGCACACGCAGCGCAGCAGCAGGGAATAAATGGCGCCCGCAGAGACCTAGAGGGGTGGGGCGTGGAGACGTGATGCAAAAGGCGTCATCCACAGAGCCCGCCCCTGAAGAGTGCGAATCGCGCCCCATGTGATGCGGCCGGCCAATCGAGTCAATGTCGCCGCCGCCCGCGGTACAAGCGCGAGGCAGCGGCGTACACGGTGAACAAAGTAAAAAACACAAAGCTAAAACATGCACATCAATCTGAGGGACCACTGCCCACCCCCAGAGATCTCCCAGAGAAAGAGTGAGGCAGGGAAAAGGAGGCACACGAAGTAACCGCAGAGACCTTAAGAGGGAAGAGGGGGGAGGGCAAGATGAAGGGAACACCAAGGGGAGAAGGGTCAAGGCACAGGAGCCTGGCAACCCATAGTGCAGGGGGGCTTCCCAAAGGCTCATCATCAGCCTGAACCGCCTACCCTGTCAGAGCAGGGACTGGTGCTACTAACCTACCTTCACCCGAACCTGAGTCAGCCGAAGCTGGGAGGCAGTGGAATTTATAGGAACGGGTGGGAATAGTCTTGCAGGGCCGCAGGCAGATAAGCCCCGCTCACCTGCGCCACATAGAGAGCTATCTTCTTCTCAGCGCAGGACTGCAGAAAGAACTTAGGGAATTTGTGGGAGGTCCCTGACTTATATAGGGCCGGGAGGAGCCACAAGCTGTTTCTGCAGTCCAGCGCCATCTTGTGGATGTATAACCCATGTGTAAGGAATCTTCTGGAACAGGACGTGCTGTATACTTGGGATATATATCAATTTTAGATGCTGGGGAATAATTTTTTAAGGGTTTGGGCTTTTCATTAAATCACGCTGTAGTTCCACTTTAAGTAGGAAGTCACGTGTGCTGACAACACAGGTGCTGGAATCTATAAATTGGAAGTCTCAAACTCAAAATTGCTGCTGGTAGATCTTTCAAGGACCCTGTGCTGCCATGTATTGGTTACAGTTTTGGTTACAGTTGCCAAGAAACCTGTGACCCGTTGACCAGCTATCTGGTGTTTTGCTTAGGCACAAATATGGCAGATTTTACAGCAAAACGTGTAAAATCTTTGTCTAGTGTAGGTTCAAAATCACAGTAAATCAAAGAACATTGCACTTAAATTAGTTAGGTATACCTTTACTAGACAAACAATAAAGATTTTCTCTTCTAGAAAAACTAGGCCTTAACACGGTGCAAAAGGTAAAGCTTTAATGGTCAGTCTCAATCAACAGGTACCAGCCACGGCCATAGCTTCATTTGCATGTCAATACATGCTCAGTCCTTATTCATACAATGGAGGGTCATGCTAAAGATTTGGTGAAGAAGGTTCAACTTCAAGTGCAAGTGTTCAAGGCTGCACCTTGGAGAGCTTTTTTTAATATTAACACACATAAATGCAATAAAAATATATTTGTACAATTTGTAGTGCGTGTAAAAGCCACATTTCTTCTGGTTACAACAGTAACACATATGTATTGGTAGACACCATCTCCTGCCCAGTAGACTCCACCAAACTGAAATAGGGCTTTATGAGATTTAAGATAAAATACTACTGCTATGCGCACCTTGCAGTTTTTCAAGAAAAAAAAACCCTTACATTTGAATTACCCCCCCCCCCCACACAAATTATATATTCTCTGAAAGTGCACACCTCAAGCTTCCTAGGGGTACCAGGCTTGTTGACATGGGCGCAGTTTTCTGGAAGTAATCTGGAATAATTCTTTGGTTGCACATGGTTTTCCCAATAATATCAATATGCATACAAGAAAAAACAAGCTAAATATGAAAGTGCAGGGTCCCCAGAATAGAACAATACCCAACATACATAGCTACTTTTAACTGAAAGCCTACTTGAGAGATTGTCACCCTCTGTTGACAGGTACTTTTTTACCATTTTGCACTGTTTACCTGTGATTTTTGCAGGAATTTCTAGGAAGATTAGAATTTCTTTTTTTTTTCGACAGAGTTTAGGCTTTCACATGAAATGTCTTGTTTGTACTTTTTACAGTGCTTTTTTAAAAAAAAAATTTAGTTAAAAAAAGAAAAAAACATTTATTTTATATAAGAAAACCATATTGCCTGTGAAAGCCCCATTTCTCCCAAATACAACGGTACCACATATGTATCGGTAGCCCAGCCCAGGAGACCCCCAAACTGAAAAAAAGCACTTTAAAACATTTACAAATAAAATGCAACTACAATCCACACTATAAAAGGTAACATTTTTTAAAAATAGCATTTGGTCCCCCAAGGGCCAGCCTCAGTGGTCTACAAGCCCGCATATCTGTCCTGGCCCCTGTGCTCTTCTGCCAACCCCCCCCCCCCCCGGGTTTCGAGGGAGGCAGGTAAAAGGGGGGGCTGGTGGCTAATGACAAGTCACCCGCTAGCCGCAAGTGACTTGACAGACTCCGAAGCCTTGTGAACTGGTATAGGGGTCCCATGGTATAGGGGACTCATGGATCCCTTACCGATTCACAAAAGGGATAACTAACAAAACACCACAGAGTTTAATCCTGTGTCCCGTGGTGGTCCAATGACAGGTGTCAGATGCCGATGATGATCAGTGCAGGGCAGTGGGGGGGGGGGGGGCAGTGGATCAGAGTCCCCCTGCCCTCTCACCATTGTGCACCGGTACCACCAGCATGTGACAGGATGGCGAGCCAGGCCGGAAACTACGAGGAGCAGAATAACGTCATCCCACCTCTACCAAAAGAAGGCGGGGCAGGAGCAGATGGTCATTGCCATCGAACGGAGGTCGGACCCTAGTCCAGACCCTTTCCTAAAGGCCAAGGTGCCCCAGGGGGGAGATCAGAGGCACCCCGGGTGCAGACGAGACACAGCACAAGGGATTGCGGATGCAAGCTTGTAAATGTCATTTCTTTTATTTTTGTTTTCTTAAAGCGATGGGGGGCGTTTCCAGGCAATCTCCTGAAGCCGGTAGAGCCCCAAGGGAGAGGATCGGATGCTCCTCGGGTGAAGAGAAGACCTGCCTAGATCAAACAAGGGATCAGGTGAGTTTTTAAAGTAGCCCAAAACCCAGGATTTTGACTATCCTGGGTTTTGGTCTTTTCTCCCGGGGCACCCCAATCGAGGGTGTCCCACTGCGTGAAACCCCCATCTCCGAAGGTAACTCACTTTTCTCAGTCCTATGGTGCATCCACGGCCAGTCGTCCAATCAGAGCGCTTGGAACCTTTGTCTAAGGCCAGCGTCTCCAAACCTGCTGGTGGCCGCATCCCTTAAACAGGGAGCGTGGCAGTGCCGACCATTCACAAATGCATGGTGTGCGCACTCGCCCTGCTAGAGGGATAGTGGGGATGCGCCCTCCCAGCACGTTCAGAGACGCTGGCCTTAGACAAAGGCTTAGACAATGTGACATTGGCAGGTGGCAATTCACACCCAAACGTGCAGCCAGTTTTAATTTGCTTCATTTAATCTTTAGAATGAACCCCAATGTATAAAAAAAGAACCCCTCAGAAAAGCATCATGGTCTGGTCTGCTGGTGCTAGCAGGGTTTTATGTTTGTTGGATTTTTTTTTAATTTTAAATAAAGCATCTATCTCACAAATCAGCTTTGTATCTGTTATTTTCTATTAAAAAATAAGACTGTATTCTGCTTTATTGCTTTATGTCACAGCTTTGTAAATGGGAATGAAATTCTTGGACTATTACATGCATCCTGACTCCTCCTGGCTTTGGCACCTACATGCCCCAGGTAACATGGCCTTGGAGAAATGTGATGGCTCTGTTCCAGATAATCAGAGGGAGACGCCAGGGGCATGTGCAGCTCAAGCTGGAAAGGATTAGTGTGACACAAGCTAGATAAACAATTTCTATGAACCACGTGATTTATCAGCAACAGAAACTCAAACAAGAAACGAAACTTTAAGAAATGCTAACGCCAGGAAGCGACACATAGTGGGAGGTGTTTTAACGACGCTCATGCTGAAAGTCATATTTATGACAGGCAAAATGTCTAGCACCTCTAATAGCGTCAGACACTGTTCCACTTATCAATAGCGCCCGGTGACATCGCATGGCAGGCGCTGTCTGTCCTGTAGCGTCACATACTATCAGACGCTCAGTGGCGTTCTCCCATACACTTCTATTGATTTTTATAGTGATGTTATCTGTACAACTTCTGCATTGTGTTTTTTCATTTTGTTAATGAATCAACTGACAAGGTATCCTTGGGCTGCCTGGGAACTGCTATGGGTGGCATAGGGTCCACATCCAGGGGGTCCATTTTTTTATTTTTAAGGGATACCTTAAAAATCTCCCCCAAAAATGATGTGGGGTCCCAGCAAAATCTAGCACGGGGACCAGCTGTGCAGGGCTTGTAGAACAGGGTGCAAAGGCCAGCCTCAGTTGTGCCCCCCCCCACCCTGAAGAGCCCGGGGGCCCTGCATGGCCCCGGGCTCTGGGGAGGCAGGTAATGGGGGGCTGGGGGTTAATGGCAGGTCACCCAATAGCTGCCGGTGACTTCCCAGATCCCAAGCAGACGGTCATCACCATCGAAATCAGAGGTCGGGCTCTAGTCCAGGCCCTCTCCTGAAGACCGAGGTGCCCCAGGGGGAGATGCAAAGGAGACCAGTCAGGAGGGATCAAGTAAATGTCATCTTATTTTAAGTATAGAGTACAGTATACAGTACGTCCTGCTCCAAACATAATACTTACACTTGGGATTATCCTCCGCCAGATGGCGCTGCACTGCAGACATGAAAAAAACAGGCTCCTCCCGGCCCCTCAAATACCCGGGACCTCCCACAAATCCCCAGATTTCTCTGCAGTGACGACTGCGAAGACATGAAGTATCACTCTCTCGCAGGTGAG
Source organism: Gastrophryne carolinensis (assembly GCA_027917425.1). NCBI lineage: Eukaryota > Metazoa > Chordata > Amphibia > Anura > Microhylidae > Gastrophryne > Gastrophryne carolinensis. The sequence continues at coordinate 28,726,169 of CM051237.1, forward strand.
CGGGGCTATTAAAGCCTGCGTTCCTGTTGGACTATTCCCACTCGTCCTCTTGTGATGTGCCTCCCAGCCTGGGCTGCGCTGGTCGGGTGAAGGTAGGCAGCACCATGCATGCTTATGGAGCCATGCTCCGCCGCAGTCCCCCACCAAAGGGTAGGCGATTTAGGCTGATGGTGAGCCTCTATGGGATGCCCCTCCCGCATTATTGTGCATGCCCTATGTAACGGTGGACCCTGTACAAAGGGTCGCCATCCTCCCTCGTTTCCCCCGTAGCTGGGGGAAAAGAAAGGGGGGGGGGGGTGTGTGGCGGTCTCAGTGTACTGTGATTACACTCTTATGGCCTTAGTATTGCCCTTGATTTGTAACCGGGTGTCAGAGCAGCGCTATTTGCTTTCAATTGTGTATCGCCCGCCGCCGCACGAGTTTCGTTCCTTTATTGGATGTGCTGCGCCGGGCAGCGGCGGCGTCCCAGGCGCTGCGGTGTCTCCGTTGGCAAATCATTTCTAAGTGTGTCATATTCGTTTGGCAAATTGACTGCTGCCTTAGAGCTTCGCGCTCTTCGGGGACACGGGGACATGGCTTGACGCGCTCCGCGTCACGGCCCGCTCTGGTCCACCCTTCGAGGTTCGCTTGGCGCTCCTCCCTTGGTCTGTAAGTGCCCTCGCGGGCGATTTTTCATGATTCCTTGTTGTTGCGCATGGCTCTGACACCCTTTATTCCCATTATGTCTTTCAGACGGTTGAATCCGGTGACCTCTCCCGGCCTGGCGTAGTTCCCAGTTGGGCCTAGTATAATTACTCCCACTTCCCCGCGGGTTATTGGGGCAGCCAGGGTAGCTTACAGTGTCAATCTCTACTGGCCTATTGTGCCTATTAATCACCATATGGAGGCATCTCAGGATATTGTGACTGGGGTTCCTTCGGGACAAGCCCGGCTGTGTGTAGCTTGTGGGGTCTCACCTATCAGCGCTGACAATGCACGGGTCTGTGTTCCTTGTGCACAGCAGGCGCTATCGGTACTTCCCACCTCTTCTGTGGCTGGGCCTGCGCCTCGCCTCGCTTCATCTACTCCCCCAAGCCTGAGTCGAACCCCCAATACAAGCGGGGATTCTCATCCTGATATGGCTACTAGACTGGCCAGTGTTGAAAAATTGCTTGCTAATACATTAGCGCGTAAGGCCACCGCAAAGAAGCAGCATTTAACCCCTGACTCTGCTCTTTTCCCTACGGAACCTGATGAGTTTTTGCATCTATATGGCCATACCCCCTCGGATGAAGGGGAGCTGTTCTCTGACTCAGGGTCATCTGACGAGAGGTCAAGGGGTCATGACGATTCTGGTTCTGATCACTGGACCCCGGATGATACTGACAAACTGCTGGTCCAGATTTTTGAGGTCTTGTCCATATCTCCCCCTGTTGCGGCTCCAAGGCAAAGGGGTGAGCTATAAGGCTCGTTTGGAATTTCCTGAGCAAACCCATTTCAATAGCCTCGTGCTTAAGGAGTGGGAACATCCCAGTAGACTTCCAGGGATTCCTAAGAGTTTGGACAGGAAGTATCCCTTTCCTGCTGATATGGTCAAGTGCTGGTCATCGCCCCCCCGAGGTCGATTCTCCTATTCTAGGGCTGTCTAACACCTCTATTATGCACTCCCCTGACACTACTACGCTGCGGGATTCTGAGGACCGGCGTATTGACCAATTGGCATGCCATGCCTTTGCATTTGGGGGGGCGTCTCTGCGGCCGGTTTGCGCTTTGGCCATTACTGCTGTGGCGCTCAGGGCCATGGTCAGGAATGCACTTGATGGCCCAGATGAGTTGCCACCTGATACTATTAATGCACTGTCTAACTGTGATATGTTTGTGAACTTTATCCTGTCTGCATCGGATGATGCTATTAGGATGTGTGCCAGATCTTCCGCCTTGGCGGTAGCTATATGCCGTGCGGTATGGTTGCGCCTGTGGGCTGCTGACAATGCTGCTAAGAAAGCCCTTACTGGGCTTCCATTTAAGGGGCTACGCCTGTTCGGGGACCGTCTAGACCTCTTTGCTAAAGGTGGTAAGTTACCCCAGCGCAGGCGGCAGTCTCGTCCCTTTCGGGGCCAGGGCTCCCTTTCAATCCCCTACCGAGGGGCTAAACAGGGGAAAGGGGTGTCCTTCGCTGGGTCTTGTGCCGATTCCTGGCACAGGAACAGAGGATGCCGTCCTGGTTCCTCTTGGGGGTCCAAGCCCAAAGCCCCTACCAAGACCCCTCAGGCATGATGGGGCGCCCTCGCCCGCCAGGGTGGGGGGACGACTGCAGCACTTCGAGCATGTCTGGAGGCGCCACGTCTCAGACCGGTGGATTCAGGAGATTGTGTCCTCTGGCTACAACATAGAGTTTGCTGTGCGGCAACCCCACCAGATTCATTGGGTCCCGGATCCCTCAGGACCCTGCTTCAGCTCAGGTCTTGATGCTGGCCGTGCAAGGTCTCCTGGATCTAGGGGTCATTTGCAAGGTCCCCTTAAGAGACAGGGGCAAGGGGTTCTATTCAAACCTTTTCACAGTACCCAAGAAGGATGGGTCAGTCAGGCCCATTCTGGATTTAAAAATCCTCAACAAATTTGTCAAGAACAGGCATTTTCGTATGGAAACTCTGCGCTCGGCCATTGGCTCTCTGCGCCCAGGGGACTTTATGAAGTCCATAGACATCAAAGATGCTTACCTTCACGTCCCGGTGTTTCCAGGACACCAAAGGTTTCTCATATTTGCGCTTAAAGATCAGCATTACCAATTTGTGGCCTTGCCATTTGGCCCCACTTCGGCTCCCAGAGTGTTCACCAAGGTGATGGCGGGGGTGATGTCCCTGATAAGGTCAAGGGGTATACGCGTGTTACCTTACCTGGACGATATACTCATCACCTCTCGGTCTCTGCAGCAGGCAGAGTTGGACACTCAGCTGGTGGTGTCCCTGTGTCCCTGTGTCACCGCTGGGGCCTACCGGATGTGGATCTGTTTGCATCCCGTCAAAATCACAAGCTCCCGACCTTTGTCTCCCTGTCTCAGAATCCTCTGGCCTTGGCCATGGATGCCCTGTCCATGTCATGGAAGGAGTTTCGGCTCCTGTATGTCTTTCTGCCATTCGCCCTCCTGCGCAGGGTTCTGCGCAAGATTACTCTGGAAGGGGTACCTGTGATTCTAGTGGCCCCCAGGTGGCCAAGAAGAGTGTGGTTCGCAGACGTGGTACAAATGGCAGTAGACCAGTACGACCTCCCAGGGGCACCAGATCTGCTCACTCAGGGCTCCTTACGCCATCCCAATTTACAAACCTTGGCTTTGATGGCCTGGCTGCTGAAACCTCCATCTTGAGAGGCTTGTCTACCTCGGTGGTAGGTACCATGGTGCAGGCTAGGAAGAAAACTTCTTCTGCCATCTATTATAGAGTATGGCATACCTAGATTGATTGGTGTGAGTCTAGGTCTCTTCCCTGTAGGGAGTTTTCAGTCCCTAGGGTCCTGGAGTTTTTACAGCATGGTTTGGAGTTAGGTCTAAAACTCAGTACTCTGAAGGGTCAGGTTTCTGCCCTGTCCGTCTTCTTTCAGAAGTCTTTTGCTCAGCATCACTTGGTTAAGACCTTCTTTCAGGGGGTCACTCATGTGCGTCCCCCGCGTAAACCTGTGGTCCCCGTTTGGGATTTAAACTTGGTTTTGTCTGCCTTGCAGGGTGCTCCCTTTGAGCCTATTCATGATGCTGCTCTGGCGGTTCTTACTCTCAAGGTTGTCTTTTTGGTGGCTATTACTTCGGTCAGGCGTGTGTCTGAGCTGGCGGCTCTGTCTATTCAGCCTCTGTACTATGAAAGACACCAGGACGGGGGGGCGTGGCTTGACATGGCCGGGTAGAGTCGCACGGAGACGGAGCTCCGCACCAGACATCTGATTTGAGGAGGCAAGAGAGCTCAGACCCACCTGTAGCCCACATGCCCAGAAAGGGGAAGCAGCGGGGACCGAGCGGACGAGGTAGACCGGGCACCATTCCAGCCCTGTTCCAGCCCGGAGGCTCTGGATCTCGAGGGACGGCCGCTGAGAAGATGGCGGCGATGGCGGGAGAGGAGCGCGCACGTGGGCGCGAGATCGCGATGCGGCAGGGGACCGCCGCCTCCAGCGTTCTAGCCCCGGCTGGGGCTTCCCCGGACCTGCGGGAGGAAGAAGTGGGGGCTCAGCGCTCAGCTCAGAGTGATCCGGGCCGGGAGTGCCACAGCGTCGGAGGCCGCATGCTGACAGTGTCAGCTGAAGTACATGGCGGGGCGGACTGGCCAGACGGAACGACCGGCGGGTGTAAGTTTGGTCACTCGCCCCAAATCTCCCCCCCCCCGCTTACCCAGCCTGATGCCATCCCCCATGAAGGGAAACGCGCTCCTGAGGGAGAGGGAGGTGCCGCCTCGCCCAATGTCACCAGGGCCCCTGCCCTGAGGGCCACCGGGCCCAGCTCGACAGCCCCATCACCGGGTCAGTTTAGCCCCGACTCCCCACCAAGAGGCCTCTTGCTGGGCATCCCGACCCCACAGACATGGGTGCCCACCTCCCCACATGCTAGTGAACTGCAGCCTGCTCCCAGCTACCTATCGGGTTCACCATCCCCCCCCTTGAGCCCGCAGTCGCCGTGGCAAACACTCGCGGGGCCCCCACATGCTCCACATGCCGGATATCCGCAGCCCCTAGGGAGTGACCCCGCCGCAAACCACCTGTGGGATGAAATGCCGCCGCTGTCACCAGGGAGCTCCCACACGGGACGCGGGAAGATGACCACTCCGCTGCAGATGGGTTCAGCCACCCGGGAGGAGAGGCTTTATGGGGCCGCAGCTTTTAGCCCACCACAACCACTATCTTGTTGCCCGGGGGCACCTCCTTCACAGGGCACTCTTTCCCCACTGCCGCTTGCTCAGCTCTCCCAATCTATTGCGGAGGCGGTGAAGGTCAATATCGCTGAGGCCCTGCGTGGACTTCCAACGTGTGGTGATTTTGACGGATACGTGTCCAGGATGGAGGGCACCATCAAGAGAGAGCTGGCTGCACTTCAGGGTTCAGTTGCGGAGGTCACGGAGAGGATGGATGGGGCGGAGGCCTCACACAGAGCCCTAGAGCAGCGTGTGGCGGTCCTAGAACAACAACAGGATCGCAACAAACGTCTCCTGTCAGATATCTTCCTGGCGCATGACGACGCGGAGAACAGGAGCCGCAGAAATAATTTGCGTCTTCGGGGAGTACCTGAGTCAGTGGAGCCCCGAGACCTGCTGGAGACGGTTACTACCATTTTCAACGAGCTTCTGAACCTTCCCGACTCCAATCGCATAGAGATGGACCGGGTTCACAGGGCGCTGGGTCCTCGGCCGCAAGACCCGAACCGTCCTCGGGACATTATTTGCCGCATCCATTTTTTCAAGATAAAAGAGGAGGTCCTACACCGCGCGTGGGACAAGGGCCCAGTTGCATTCAAGGGCGCACAGGTGATCATTTTGCAAGACCTCTCGCGGAGAACTCTCCAGATGAGAAAGCTTCTGAGACTGTTACTGGAGGCTGTCCAAAGGCGGGGGGCTTCCTACAGATGGGGTCACCCTTTCCAGCTGCTGGTGCGCAGGGGAGAAGATTTGTTTGTTCTCAAGGGACCCAGCCAGCTACCGGATCTATTCCATTTTCTGGAGGTGGAGAGTGTGGACGTTCCAGACTGGACAGTTCCTGACCTGGCGGTGTACAATGGCCGGCTGCCACAGCGTCCGGAAGGTGGTCCCAGAGGAAACAGAGGAGGCGGGAGAGGCCGCAGAAGATAAGCTTCCATACTATCATATTAAGAATTTTTCCATTCTATCTTTTGATTGATGCTTGAGCAGCTCCCTGGCGGGCCGGATTGTCCTACTTGGACCTCTGTCCTGCCCTCCATGGAAGCTCTTTCTCGAAAATCGGTCGTGTTGTGCTGCTGTGTGTGGTGTCATTCCACTTCGGACTGTCTGCATTTTGCCGGACGGGCCATAGCGTCTTAGTGGCGTGACGTGCCTCGCTGAGTAGCTGCAACACTGGATTGATGCCATACTGCCATGTTCAGAACTTACTGTCCTATATGTTGATGATTGATGTTTAAGCAGCTTCCTGACGGGCCGGATCGATCTGTTTGGAAGCGCCCTAGGGCCATGATGTGCCTCGCTGAGTAGCTACAATACTGGTTTGACAACTTATTGGCATGTTCAGAATTTACTGTTCTATCTGTTGACGTTTGCTGCCTATGCAGCTTGTGTTGTACTGCTATGCGTGGTGCCATTCCACTGCGACATGCCTGCACTTTGTCTGGCAGGACGATAGTGCCTTAGGGCTATGACATGCCTCGCTGAGTAGCTACAATACTGGCTTGATGACGTATTGCCATATTCAGAGCTAACTGTCCTACATCTAGATGTTTGATGACTGGGCTGCTTCCTGGCGGGCCGGACCAATCTGCGTGGATTCTTGTCTCGCCCCTCATGGAAGCCCTTCCTTGATATACAGTCGTGTTGCGCTGCTGTGCGTGGTGTCGGTCTGCTACGGACTGTCTGCATTCTGCTTGACAGGGCGTTGGCGCCTCAGGGACATGACCCGCCTCGCTGGGTATCTACAATACTGGCTTGATGCCATATTGCCATGTTCGGATTTTGCTGTTCTACCTCTTGTGGAGTGATGTCTCACCTGCTTCCTGGCGGGCCGGACTGTTCTGCTTGGATCCTTGTCCTGCCCCCCATGGAAACCCCCCCTTCTTAAAATACGATTGTGTTGTGCTGCTGTGCGTGGCGTCCCACTGCTTTGGACTGTCTGCATCTTGTTTGACAGGGCGATAGCGCCTTAGGGTCATGACTTGCCTCGCAGAGTAGCTACAATACTGGTGCGACTCCCTATTCGATGTTTGCTTAGGCTTAGTCTTCCGCTCCCCCACCATTTGGTGCACCCCTCAGGAGAAGTCCTAGGCCTTCTCCTGTCGGGAATAGACCGTGCACTGGGCTTACCAGCCCGTGGTCTGGAGTTTTCCCCCACTTAGTGCGTCTTTAAAAGGCACCGGCCTTCTGTTGGACTACTAGCTAGTCCCTACCCTTACCATTGTAATTGTTCGTCCATCTCTTGAGTTTCCTTGCCTTTGTCCCATATCCCTGATACCCATCTCCTTTCCTTCTGCTCTGCTCCTTTTGCTGTCCCCCCCCCGGTCATAACTCTTCTTTTTCCTTTGGCGTGCGGGACCGGACGAGCGGCGAGGGGTACCACTGCCTGACGGTCTCTGGCTCTCCCCACCCCCCCTTATCTCCTTTTTGCAGGAATGGCCCCTGTAAAGGTAGTTACCCTGAATGTGAAGGGGCTTAACACCCCGGAAAAGAGAACTATCCTGGGACAGGAGTTAAAGAGATGTAAAGCACAAATCATTTTTCTACAAGAGACACATTTCAAGCGAGATTCCGTGCCCAGACTCTGTAGCAAACTGTTCCCCCAGGCTTTCACCAGCTGTGCGGCAGATGCTAAAAAAAAGGGGGTGGCAATCCTGATCTCCAGGGATGTCCCCTTCTTACTGAGGGAGGTCTGGAGAGACGAGTCGGGACGGGTGGTGTTGGCTAAGGGACTGATCAATCAGAAAATGTATACTTTGGCCTCTGTATACACTCCCAATCAGGGGCAGATACCATTCCTGAAGCACACTCTGGACAAAATTGAGAAATTTAGGGAAGGGGAGGTCATTCTAGGGGGTGACTTTAACCTGATTCTGGAACCACTATTGGACTCCTCGGTGGGGAGGTCAGCGCTCTCGCACCTAGCCTTGCGTTCTTTGAAGAAGGCATTGCATGGGATGCAGCTGGTGGACGCCTGGCGGGTCAGGAACCCCGGGACGAAAGATTATTCTTTTTACTCACATGTTCACGGGACATATTCTAGATTAGACTACATATGGGTGTCACATAGCCTGCTGGGCCTGGCCACGGGAGACGGGATATACCCCACCTCCTTCTCAGACCACGCCCCGGTGTTTCTTGACCTCGAGCTTGTGGACAGGCCACCCCCCTCCTCCACGTGGAGATTGAATGAGTCCCTCCTTAAGGACGCGGTGGTGGCTCAGGCTGTGAAGGAGGGCCTAGAGTCCTACTTTAGGGCCAATAATTATGGGGAGGTCTCGTTGCTCACACTATGGGAGGCGCACAAGAGTGTGATCAGGGGCATCCTAATTAGCCATGGGGCGAGGCTCAAGAGAGAAAGGCTGGCCCAAATTGTGAAGCTTACAGATAAGGTCCGGGGCCTGGAACTATCTCACAAGCAAGCTGAGGCGGCACAGGTGCTTGGGGAGCTGACCCAGACTAGGGCCTGTACAATCTCAGTGGAGGGGCCCCGACGCGGTCACACCTAGATAGAATTGAAGACTATATTAAGGAAACAGGCATGCCTTCGGTAGCGGATGAGGTTTCGGCCTCCTTGGAGGACCCGATCGAGATGGGGGAGTTGCTAGAGGCGCTTAAGCAGACCCCGACAGGGAAAGCCCCAGGGCCCGACGGTTACTCAGTCCACTACTATAAAGCTTTCATTTCGATCCTTGGCCCTCACATGGTTGGGGCCTGGAACACCATTACAGACCCGGATGCGCCGGGTGCCTTTTCCGGCAGGGACCTTGAGGCTCACATCTCAGTCTTGCATAAAGCGGGGAAGGACCCTCTGTCGTGCAGGAGCTACCGCCCTGTCTCCCTTCTCAACACTGACCTGAAGCTGTACGCAAAGATCTTGGCCAATAGATTGGCCCCGGTAGTGGCCCAGGTTGTCCACTTGGACCAAACGGGTTTTGTGTTGGGAAGGGAGGCCAGGGATAACGTGGTCCGGGCGCTTAGCGTCATATACTCCGCGCAGTCCTCGGGGGTGCCAATGATGGTCTTGTTCACAGATGCGGAAAAGGCCTTTGACAGGGTGGGTGGCCTTTCTTGCAAGAAACCCTTATATGTATGGGCTTAGGGGAGAACATCAGGAAACGCATTGAAGCCCTGTATACGGTACCTTGCGCGAGAGTTAAGGTGAATGGCCATCTCTCCGCTTCATTGCCGATCAGTAACGGAACCCGCCAAGGCTGCCCTCTGTCGCCTCTGTTGTTCGCCTTGACTTTGGAGCCTTTTCTATGTAAAATTAGGAAGAATGTAGACGTGAGGGGCCTGAGTGTTGGTGGCGGTATTCATAAGGTTGCCGCTTACGCGGATGAACTTTTGTTCTTCATCACAAATCCCGCGGTCTCCGTTCCTGTGTTAATGAAGGAGTTTGAAGCCTTCGGGAGGCTATCCTTTTTTAAAATTAACTTTGAGAAGTCGGAGGCGTTGAACATCTCCCTCCCTGGAGAGGTGGCTGGGACGGTTCAACAGGCATTTTCTTTTAAATGGGCCAAGGGTTCAATAGCGTATCTTGGTACGCGGTTGACAAATCGTCTGACGAACATTTTTGCCTTGAACTTCCTGCCCCTATCTCAGAGAATAAAGGCTGACTTGGAAAAATGGGATTCCCCTACCTTTTCATGGATGGGTAGGGTGAATATAATTAAAATGTCGATCCTGCCAAAGCTATTGTTCCTGTTCCAAGCTCTCCCGATCAGGATACCTACTCGTTTCTTCAGGGACCTGGAGAAAGTTCTAATGGGATTTGTGTGGCAGAAGAAGAGGGCTAGGCTCCGCCGACAGGTGTTATTCAAGCCCAAACACTTGGGTGGTATGGCTATGCCGGATGTCCAGTCGTATTGGGTGGCTTCCCATTTACAAAGAATATGCGAGTGGCACACGTGCAGGGAGACGAAGAGATGGGTACGGCTCGAACACTCCCTGGCCCCTGCCCCCCTGGATGTCGTTGCTTGGAACAGAGAGAATCGGGTGCCAGCTCTGAGATCCCACCCCACTGTAGCAGCCACTCTGGACGTCCTACAGAGTTCTAGGGAACGTTCAGATATCTCCCCCTGGCCCTCCCCCATGGTGGCTTTATTGGATAATCCGCAGCTCATGCCTGATTATACCAGGAGAGACCTCAGGGAGTGGGGGAAGGTAAGCCAACTAAGGGGATGTGACTTATCGGAAGGAGGCTGGGCCGCGTTGGGGGAGCTGAGGGCAAAATTTGAGAGAGGGAACTTGGATCCCTGGACTCTCCTGCGGTTTCAGTCGGTTCTGTCCAAGATAGGCTATCGCAGGGAGAACTTCAGGGACCATACCGATTTTGAGAGGCTTTGTTTGACTGGGCAACCACAGCCCCATCTGATTTCCCTGTTGTACTCGCTCCTCATCCGAGAGGTAGAGTCCCCACCTGCTTATTGGGGGGAGTGGGAGCGGGACCTGGGTCGGCCCTTGGGTGAGAAGGAGAGAACCAAGATAGCTACCTTGATACATAAATCCTCGGTGGCCACGGGAACCCAAGAAGTTAATTATAAATTGCTGACTCGTTGGTACTACACCCCTGGCAGGCTAGGCAAGATGTATGACTCGGCGGATGCGAGTTGCTGGAGATGCGGAGGGGAACGCGGGACTCTATTCCATCTGTTCTGGCAGTGCACCAGAATACAGGAGTATTGGGGGGCGGTACTGAGCATTGTGGCACAGCTGACAGGGACACAATTGCTGGGAGATCCGGCGCAGGTTCTGCTTCATTCCACGAAGTCCCCAATAGGAAAATATAAGAAGACATTGCTGAGCCACTTGTTGAACGCAGCCAAACAGGTTATACCCAGATTCTGGAAGCAGAAGAGGGCTCCCTCCGTTAAGGATTGGGTGAAAGAGGTTGTCATCGTTAAGGAAATGGAGGACTTAACTTCAACTCTTCATGACAGGGACGAGCAATATAGAGTTACCTGGCTACCCTGGCTGATTTTTGAAGAATCAGCAGAGTTCCGTGATTTGTTCACGTGATTGACGGGATGCTACATCGGCTGTGGTGACACCCACGGTCATGCTCTATTTGAGTGGGATATGTCTTGCCCCCGCCTGCGAAGGGCCTGATTTGAACAGCTGCTGGGCGGCGCTCGGCCTGGAGCCCTGTCCCGCACGCCATACCTACACCTATACCGGCCCCTCCCCCTTGCCTCCCATCTTGTCCCCCTCCCCTCTTTTTCCTCCTTCCCCCCCCTACCCCCCCTTTACCCTCTGCCTTTTCACCCCCCCTACGCCCCCCCTTATACGTCTAGTTTCTGTATCCTGGGGAGGGCTTGAGGTCCCACTCGAAGGGAGGGAGTTGAAACCATTTCTATCTGAATGCCCAGTGGCTGAAGGTGCCTGCTGAGGCGGAGAGGTGACGGGGTGGACTGACCAGATGGTCGCTAGGCGGCTTTCGTCGCGTGGTGTTTCCCCGCCTCGTGACCTCCCGTAGCTGGTACCCGCATTATACTGCATTATGTACTGTTGTCTGATATCATTACTCAACTGCGATTTGTCACCTCCGTTATGATAGTGATCTACATGAGCTCCCCTATTCCTTTTACGTTTCCTGTATTGTTGACCCTACTGTATGCATGTATGTTATAAACCTGAAAAATCTATAAATAAAGAATTTAAAAAAAAAAAAAGAAAGACACCAGGACAAGGTGGTGTTCCGCTTTAAACCGGATTTTCTGCCTAAGGTGGTGTCTGCCTTTCATTTGAACCAGGATATCGTTCTTCCTTCATTGTGTCCCAATCCGAGCAACGATAAGGAAAGGGTTTTGCATTCCTTGGATGTAGTCAGGTGTCTCAAGTATTACCTGGTGGTCACTGCGGCCTTCAGGAAGACTGATGCTCTTTTTGTGGTCCCTTCTGGGCCTAGGAAGGGTTTGGCTCCTGCCAAGTCTACTTTTAGCAAATGGATTTGTCAGGTTGTGATTCAGGCCTATTATGCCAAGGGGAAGAGTCCTCCCTTCCGACTTACGGCTCATTCTACTCGTGCTATTGGGGCCTCTTGGGCCTTCCAGCACCAGGCTTCTGTTGAACAAGTTTGCAAGGCCGCTACTTGGTCTTCTGTTCATACCTTTTCAAAGTTTTACAAGGCCTCAGCTGATGCTGTCTTTGGCCGCAAGGTTTTGCAGGCGACAGTGGTTTAAACTGCTTGCTGTTACCTTTTTTGAAGGGGATCCCACCCTACCTTATGGACACTGCTATTGGATGTCCCAAGTGTAAGTATTATGTTTGGAGCAGGACGTACTGTATACTTAGAATAATACAATTCTGTGAAGTACTCACCTGTAGAATTAGTATTAGACGTGTACAATACGTCCTGCTCCACCCCACCCTGGTTTTTGCATTATTCTGGATCCCCTGTATGGTGATTGTTATCATTGTTATGGTTACCAGTTTTGGTGGTTAAATTCTCCCGGCTTCCTGTTAACTGCTTTTCAATGCTGGGGATTTGTGGGAGGTCCCGGGTATTTGAGGGGCCGGGAGGAGGCTGTTTTTTTCATGTCTGCAGAGCAGCGCCATCTGGCGGAGGATAATCCCAAGTGTAAGTATTATGTTTGGAGCAGTACTGTACTGTATACGTATAATACCAATTCTACAGGTGGACATCCCAGAGGAGTCGACCGCCCACCCCTCCATGAGAATGCAGTAGGGGGGTAGAGGAGTCTGGCCCCGGCAGACGAAATTGGGTGAGCAAACCTCACATTTCCTCCCCTCGGCACCCATATTCCCTTCCACCCCTTTAAGCACAAGAGCTGCACTACCGCAACCGGAAAAAGCTTCCATTCCATTATGTGATGGTGGTGTGTGATCATAAGTTGCAGCTGCGTGCTGTGAGGTCAGGCTTCCCGGGGTCCTGCCATGACTCCTAGGTGTTGCATCAATCTGCCCTGTGCAAAAAACTTGAGAACGAAATGCCGGGAAGGTGGCTATTAGTTAAGTACCTGCTCACATTGTAAGAACTCTAAACAGTGTAGCTGCTGAACTCGGTGGGGGGGGGGGAGGTGAAGGGAGAATGCAGCAAACCAGGCAGAGGTGTGCATTTGTGTTGCAAACAACAATAACCCATCTGTTTGTATTTAGCTGATAAGGGATACGAGCAGAAGACGTGGCTCTTGACCCCAGTGAGGAACCACATACCACAGCTGAAGTGCGCAACAATGCAGCTCACTGCCAGATCAGCCTGCTGAAAGCATGCTTCCTATGTTTGGCCCAGCCAGGAGGGGAGATGCAATACAGCCCAGAGAAGGTGTCCAAGATAATCCTCACTTTGCTGTGTGATACACAATATCTGCATACTGCATCGAATGGAAGAGCCAGGGGAAACACTACTGGTGCCTGAAATCCCAGACATGGCCACAGACATGCCAGAACTGACCTTTGCTTTGTCTGACCTCGAACCTGCCTGCCCTTTTCGGATACCTCATTACCTCTGACCTCCCGAGTGCAGAAGACACACAGACTGGCTTTGCCCGGCGGGTACAAATGTTTAATTGCTTTCTTCTGTTAACCCAGCTAAAACAGACCTAAAATTATGCTAATATACTGTAGTTTAAAGACATACTTGTAACTATCAAAAGGTGGATAACATCTAAAGCTAAGAGAACCCCTAGAGAGTTAATGACGCTAGAGACAGGTGAAATTAACGAAAATTAAAGTGATTGTTGTGTTTTATTATTGTGATTTAGTTGTTGATATTTGATAAATGTTATGTTTCAAAGCATGGTTAATAAAAGAATAGACCTAATCAATGTGTGATATCTGTATTGCGTGTTTTAGAGGAGAGAACACTGCTGTGAAATGACTATAAGCAACCAGCAGCATTGAATGGTAGAAACAGGATTTAACATAGGAAGTCCGCATCATGAATGCCCGGAGTTCATGACTTTTATTAAAATCGGACAGAAAAACAGAGCGCCACTTAGCAAAAAAACGCTAACCGGTAATAGCGCCGTTGGCGGCACTCCACCGCTCTCCAGCTCATTTCCTTAGCAGCACTATTTTTACACAGTGGCGCTAGCAATAAATTACCTTCATAACATCTTAAAGGAGAATCTTCTATGTATTATGAAGAATTTAGAGCCTTATTTAAGAAGCATCGGCGCCACACAGCAACACTTTTTTGCCATCAGCGGCACTCGGCGTCGGTTTTAACAACCCAAAAAACATAAGCACTGATTATAGTGCCAAAAATGTTGTAGTGCCGGGATCTCTGGTTGAAGCAGCGCCAGATGAAACCAAGTGCTGTAGGTCGAAATCCCCTAGAGTACAATGGGCCAAATTAGTTTGAAGTGGTAGATACTTAAAGCAGTCCTTCACTCTGAATAAGAGTCTATCTTATATGTTTCCCTGCACATACAGATTGTTCACATTTAAAATTATCCTACCTACATCTACTGCATGTTATGAACATTTAAACATCCAAGATGGTGGCTCATGGAACATCAGGCAAACAGGAAGTGCCTTCTGACTGTGCTGCTCTGCATTCTGGGACTGCTGACCTTTTCCTGACCCCAGCTCTGCTCTGTCTGAGCAAAGCACAGCTATAAACCGCCCCCCTTTAATTTATCCCACTCTCCTCTCCTCAGTAAGTGTGATGCTTCTGAGTCTAGATGGCGGCGCCCGTATCCTAAAGTCCTGAACAGAGTTGCAGCCCAGTGGGGGAAAGAAATGTATATTAAACACATTAATTTGTACAGAACTTGCATTGGGGCTTTTCAGGTTTTGATATGCAGGACCTAGATGGGCCAAAATGTTGTTTTTTTTTTTTTTGGGGGGGGGGGGGGGGTTATTAACATTTCTTATTAAGGCTTCTTTTGCTTAACAATGTGTAATTTGGAGAACAACTAAAACATAGGCAAAACGTACTGTAAAGTTTGTCCCCATTGTCCCCAGTAGTGATTTCTTGTAACTGTAATAAAGAAACGCTGACCAACGATTAGATTTCAAGGAGGAGAAAATCAGAAATATCCTGTGGAGCTCCAGCAAAACAGCAGTACAAAGTGCCACTAACCAGGTGATGGGATAATTGGCTGCCTGTTGGCGGACATTGACCAGCCAACACCCAGTGCAATAAAAGCTAACTCGTTAGCGTTCTGTGTAACCACAGAACAGCACCGATAAGATAAAAATTCTGGCACTATGGATGCTAATTGGTTCACATCAAAAATAAGGCCTTGATGGCCTTGACTGGGGTCCTACAGTGAAGACGCAGTTAGATTTGATGGTCAGAGGGTTCTTTTTCCTGGTGTGGGAGCCCCCCTGGGGGGCCCGGGGGACAGCACTTGGCACACACCCCCCTCTTCTCTCCTCTCCCTCTTTTCCTCCCCTCCTCTCCCCTTTTCTTTCCGTCGCCTTTCCCCCTCATTCTTACATACCTATATTTGGAGTGCAGCGAAAGGTGAAATAAAGTAGACTGTAATATGATAGAGGGCTTGAGTTGCGGTCTGGAGATGTTAGCCGGGTTGCTGGGGGGTGGCCTGCTAGTTTTGCTGCCCTTTGGGGCGATGGGGTCGCAAGGCGACTGCAAGTCATCCCTGAGGGCAATTTGGGTAGGCAAGGATGCATATCTGTAACCCGAAATTTTCTGTTAATGATCCCTTGTTACATTTTAACTTCCCTCTCCATGTGTATTATTGTAACTTTGTGACTGTTCATTTCCGCCTTGCAAGGCGGACTATTATGTAATGCTGCTACTCCTTGATAAATAAAGAATTTCCCCCCCAAAAAATAAGGCCCATAGTTTCTACCATTCTACCACTATGGTGAAGGCTCCAGTTTTGATACGACAGCAGCGTGTCTGTTTAACTGGTAACTGCAGTGCTCTCTAATACATGTTACTCAGCTCATGTGTTCCAACCTCAGGATAAGTTCCATTGTTAAATCTTGTGTGAGAGGATTTAGCAGCAGGACAAGGTGTGGCGAATCTTGGGAGTGGAAAGATTCCTGGGCCACTTTTGGTTCTCTTTAAAACATGATGCAATATTAGTTGTAGGTTGAAGCACACTTAAAACAAGTTCATGAAAAGATATATTAGATCAAAAAGAAGGGGTTCTGAAAATCCCGTGTGCATCCACTCTATGCACATCAAGCACATCAAAAATGACAAAAAGTGGAAAATCGAACACCCAAAGAGAGTACTTGCATTTGAATAAAGGTTTTTAATTCTGGTGAAAATATATACGTGAACAAGGAAATATACATGTATAACAATACAGTGCGCTATTTACACAGTAGAGACCGCTATGTAACGATTTACAAGATATGGTAACCAGCATATAAATCACAAGGCTGATGCGGAGATAGAGGGACTGGAAGTCCAGTACTGAAGCATATCTGATGTGTAACAGAGAGAGAGATCAGGTATATGCAGCCAGTGAGACAATAATGCAGTACAGAGAAATAACACGAATCGTGACTTACACAACAAAGCAAGGCAACAAAGCTGGAATACCGTGTGGACAATATGAAAACCTCGACGTTTCGGCCGGGAAGGCCTTTATCAAGAGAGCGGTCACTCTCTTTAAAACATGAGACATCTGTACATTATACTTGGAAACAACATTTGTACAAAGTTTATAAGATTGACTGTACAGAAAGAAAAATAATTTCTGCTCTGTTATCTCAAAGTAACATACTTCATTTTATATATATTGTTTATATTTTTCCTTCTAAGGTGCCGAAACGGTCATGTATCATTCCGTTAGTATTAAAATAAACATGTACAAAACAACTTTATTTCTGCAAAAAAACTAACTTATCTATACAGCACAACATTTATCAATAAATGAGGAGCGTTACACTTGGGCTTTGTCTTTGGTGCATTTCAGTGACTGGATGGCTGATCAAGGAAGAAGAGGGTAATTGTGAGTTGTGTGTGTGTGTGGCATGAGGATGGCTAGAAGAGGTTATTTTGTACAGTATGGCCCTTATTTAACAAGGGATAGCGCCAGGTAGCGAATGGTGAGCGAACGGTAATGACGCTCACCGCCACGAGAACGCCGGCTCCCCTACGCAATCACACATTTATCAAGCCGATCCTGCTTAGCGAACGACAGAGCGCCAGATAGCGAATCATTCATCATTATTCCAGCCTCACCACACAGCGCCAGCGAGCGAACTTGAACAGCGACAGGTATGACCTTTCGCTACCTGGCGCTCTCCAATGCATTTCAATGGAGCAATCTTTAATTATTCATAATTAATTGTTAATATTTTTTTTGTTTTTTTTTAATGTCAAAAATTGTGTGACCACTTCTGCAATGTTAGATATTTTTTTTAAGGTAAAAAAAAAAATAAAAAATTTTTTGTGCAGAATTGATATTACAGGTCTGATATTATTGTATTCATATTACAAAATATTTTCAAAAACTGTTTTTTTATTTTTTCCAAAAATATGGTTGTTTGGGGGTTAAATAACTACTTTTAACCCATCGCCGCCAGCGCTCTGGGGTTTAAACAAGCATTTCACAGCGCAAGAATTTTTTGAGCGTGATTTGTTAATGAATATGCTGGGAGCCGTTCGCTATGGCCATTCGCTGTCATGCGCTCCCATACAGCGCGGAACCTGTCAAACAGCGACTCCTAACCCCGTATTCAACATTAGCGCACATCGACTGAGTCGCTATCAGCAAGCGAACAACGGCCAAGCACAGCGAATACTAGCGGGCGAAGTGAAAATAACGCTACAGTCGCTCATCAGTCGCTACCTGGCGCTATTACTGAATTGCCCTTTATGTGGTGCTAGTGGCTAAGGGGATGTGGGGGCATCAGTGAGGGTTATAATTATAGCAGCCAGTCCCCACTTATCTAAATTAGTAAGGCTCCAGGGTTAGCCCTACATGCTATCCTCACAATTCAGGCTGCACACCTTTATAAAATGTACTTCATATGTTTATTTCATCAAAAATTTATCAAAAATTTAATACATCAATTTCTTATATATACAGCAAGACAACACATCCACATTAAACATTAAAAAAACATAAATTAAAAACCCAAGTGGGGAGGAACTCCAGGGCTCTAATATAATGACACTCTGAACTCATGTGTCACAGTAATCAATGATCCACTAAATTTAATGATTTCATATACATATCAACCAGTATATATACGCCGATGTTTTTCTGGACAAGTTGCTCTGTGCTTTGTGCTAAAAATCCTCAATGCTATAAAAAATGTTATCTATAATCTACTATCATCTCCAATGCTGTTCCCTCTACTTTAACAGCATATATCTCTTTGTGCAATTACTATAATAAAGTGCCCTCAAAAGTGCAAGGTGCTAAAGTGCCTAAGTGCAGACATGCATTAACCTATAAAGTGCCACTACTTATCTCCAAAACATCAGCGATATACATTGGGAAATGAGTATACTACATACAATCAGACAATCAATAATCCTCAATTTAACAACCAGCCCAATTCCTCCCCACTTACCTCCTCACCTACGCGCTTCGTGGACCTGAACCACTTCACAAGGGTGACCTTGTGCCAGTCAGTCCCCACATCATGAAAGGACACCTCCATTCCATGGCCAGGCTCCTTCCCTGGGGAAATCCTCCCCTAGTCTGCCACCTTCAAGCTGTATAACTGGTGTCACACAGGAATCCTCCAGCAGAATGCAGTTTCATGCTGCACCACTGCCGTTCACAGCACTGGCGGCACCACATTGTATTGAGGAATGCCTGATAAGCGAATGGGAGAAATCTCTGGATAGGAACCGAGACTGAGGTGCTGCTTCATCATACAGAAGGTTGAGACAAAGGACCAACACCCGTTTGTTTCTTTTACAGGTGTTGGTCTGGCAGCTAACCAAAACAAGCTCGGGGGGATCCAGAATGATAGATTCCCCTCCACACACAAAATCCCCCAGACCGCCCATAATACTCACCTTCACTACGAGCTAGCGTCGAGAAAGGAGTCCCACGATTGGTCAGTGGGTCGTTCCGGTGCCGGCGCCGAGGAAGTGGCCATTGCCCACGTGTGCTGGTGGCCAACCGCGGGACTCTCTTCACAGCCCTGGCTCATAGTGAAGGTGAGGATTATGTGCTCCTGGGGGGTTATTTGTGGGGGACTCCAGCATTTTCGATGCCCACCAAGCTTGTTTTGATTCGCTGTCTGCAGGACCAACACCCGTTAAAGCGGACCTTCACCCTGAATAAGAGCATATCTTCTATGTTTCCCACACCCTGTACATACAGATTGCTCACATTAAAAATCATCCTACCTGCATCTACTGCGTGTTATGAGCCTTTAAACATCCAAGATGGCTGCTCATGGAGCATCAGGCAAGTGTCTTCTGACTGTGCTGCTCTGCATTCTGGGATTTCTGTCCTTTCCCTGACCCCAGCTCTGCTCTGCCTGTGCAAAGCACAGCTATAACCCCACCCCCTGTACTTTATCCTGCTCTCCTCTCCTCAGTATGTGGGATGCTTCTGAGTCAAGATGGTGGCACCCGTATCCTAGAGTCTTGAACAGAGTTGCAGCCCAGTGGGGGGAAAGAATAATAAGTTAGTGACTAAAAACTTAAAATATATTAATTTTAGATGCTGGGGAATAGTTTTTTTAAGGGTTTGGGCTTTTCAATAAATCATGGTGAAGGTCTGGTTTAAAGAAAATACGGGTGTTGGTCTGGTTTAAGTATAGAACCATTGCAATGGCAGCTGACGTTGCATTATGTCCCTTCATTGTGCTGTCTGCATAATGAGTTATATTATTTGTAATTATATTCACTTTACTGTGTGAATTTATTTTGCTGAACTATGTATATCTCTGCATTGATGCCAGTGCTCCACTCCAAACTGCAAAATATCTATGTGGAGAGTTGTAACAACATCCATATTTATCTAAGCACATAGCTAGACATAGCTGGAAGAGGTGGAGGACTTAGGGACCCCAATTAGCAATTTTTGGGCCTCGTACATCTGACCAGCTATTTTTATTTTTAATACAACCTGATGGGGGCAATTGAGCACTATATAAATAAATGTATACTGCAGGTGAAAAGTAAAATAGAACTGCATCCCTTTGAATCAGCACCAGGTGTATAAATAGTACACTTCTATTGTATTGTTCACCTTTGCCTTGCCCTGCAGAAGTGACGCGGGACGTCACGCAACGCGTCGGTTTGGGAGAGGAGGGGGTGTGCATGGCTGGTCATTGGAATTATGTAAGTTACTGTGTAATGTTATATACGTGTCTGCTCTTATCTCCCTATGGCTGTCCTTAGGATAGATGCGGTTAGGTTGTCTTGATACATGGCACATAGCACTTTATGTATATATAATATATTTGTTTTTTGCACGTTTTTTGTACATTAAGAATCAACTGTTTTATGAATTAGTCACTTGTGATATAGGCAGTATTGGGACTTAGAGCAGTAGCAGACTAATACATAACACTGTTTTATTAATATAGCCATCAAGCACTTTCCATCTGGACACTCTGGTTAGTGCTGTCCTGCCCCCCCCCCCCCCTCCGTCCATTCTGTTCCTCCCCCCTCTTCGGGGAATTGTGTGTAAATATATGTATTTTAACCCATTTTTTTTAAATGTATGTACATAGTAAAAAATGATTTGAATAAAGAAGTACTAATTTGTAATCATATTTTGAGTGGTGCCATTCACTATAGGGGGTGGATTTAGGGAGTTTGGGACTCTCTGTTTTGGTGTTGTTATGTAGCAGTGCACATATGTGCCTCCACCCCTTGATTGTGCACACTCTTTATATAGATTAGCGGGTGCGGTCTCCCTTTGTTTCTGGTTCATGTTCACCTAAAGTACACATTTAAAAGCGGCGCTGAATCAAGCCCATAGTGTGGTTATGGCGATTGCAGAGTTAGGTTGGTTGATGACTAATCTGTGTACACAGTCACAGGTGATATAACAATATGTTATACACAATTGTAACGGCGAGGCTGATTTATTAATAGCAACATGCAGCGACAGTTGAGCAACTGTAGCGGTATTTTCACAGCGCCCGCTAGTAGTCGCTGTGCTTGGCCGTTGTTCGGTTGTTGATAGCGACTCAGTCGGTGTGCCGTAATGTTGAATACAAGGTGACGAGTCGCTATTTGACAGGTTCCGCGATGTATGGGTGCGCATGATAGCGACTGGTCAGAGCGACCGGCTCTCACCATATTCATCAAAAAATGTTTAAATCCCAGAGCGCTGGAGGCGATGTGATAAAAGTAGTTTTTTAACCCCCAAAACAAAAAAAAAAAGTTTTTAAATAATATAGTAATATGAATACAATAATATCAGACCTGTAATATCAATTCTGCACAATTTTTTTTTCCCTTAAAAAAAAAATCTAAAATGGCAGAAGTGAGGTCACAGAATTTTTCACATTAAAAAAAAAACAAAAAACATTAATAACAATTAATTATTAATATAATATACAAAACACAGAGCAAAACAGCTATACACAACATAAATAGTCCCAAAAGAATTAGAGGCCGATTCAGTAATAGCGCCAGGTAGCGACAGATGAGCGACTGTAGCGTGATTTTCTCAGCGCCAGCTAGTATTCGCTGTGCTTGGCCGGCGTTAGCTTGATGATAGTGACTCAGTCGGTGTGCGGTAATGTTGAATACGGGCTTAGGGGTCGCTGTTTCACAGGTTCAGCGTTGTATGTGAGCGCCTGACAACGAATGGCCAGAGCGAACGGCTAGCTGCATATTCATTAACAAATCACGCTCCGAATTTGCTGGCGCTGTCCATTCCTTGTTTTAACCCCAGAGCGCTGGCGGCGATGGGTGTAAAAGAGTTTTTAACCCCTAAACAACCATATTTTTGGATTGTAAAATTATACATTTTTTTGAATCATTTTGTAATATAAATACATTCATATCAGACCTGTAATATCAATTCTGCACAAAATTTTTTTTTTTTTTTTTTTACTTTAAAAAAAAACTTAACATTGCAGAAGTGGTCTCAGAATTTTTGACATTAAAAAAAAAAAAAAAAAAAAAAATTAATATCAATTAATTATGATTAATTAAAGATTGCTCCATTGAAATGCATTGGACAACGCCAGGGATCGACAGCTCATACCTGGCGCTGTGATGGAATTTGCAGCGGCGCTGTTCGTTCCAGGCGGCTTCATGATGAATTCCGCGCTTGCTGTCGCTATCGCCGGCGCTAGCCTCATTTAGCTTGATAAATGCGTCATTGTGAGCGCCGCCGGGCGTACTTGAGTCGGTAGCCGCCGATAGCTGGCGCTACCTGGCGCTCACCATTCGCTACCTGGCGCTAGCCCTTGATAAATAAGGCCCTAAGTCTTGCAACAAAGCACGATTCAAAATATCCCACGGTGCATGTGCTTCACATCAAACTGTGCCAGGAAAATCCTCCACCGACAGTGCAAACTCTTACCAGCTGTGAATCAGCAAAGCGCTTTAAACTGGTGTCAGACAGCGTGGCTGCTGATTCCACCTCCAAATAAAATGATCATCTACTGAATCAAATGTTGAAAGGTAGATAAAAAGACAGCTCTGAAATACAGTCGCGGTCTCACCGATCCAGGAATCAGACGGTCACCACAGGTAATTCAATGAAAGAATAAAAAGGCATTCCTGTTGACAATGGGTTAAAAGTCAAATGGGTCCAAAAAACTTCCACCGCTCGCCACCGCCGACGCGTTTCGTCGCCGTAAGGCAACTTTAACTAGGCTGGTGGCGCGGCAGAGCGGTGGGAAATATATGCAAAAAGAATCCTGTCACCTGGTATGAGGTCCTTCAGCTGTAAATTAAATTGGTCCCATCTTCTATTACGCTATTACAGGGAAAGGCAAGCCACCCAAAACAGCACATATTCACAGACACTCCTGAGATGTGTCTCCAAACATTTACTGGCAGCGAAGCAGCCCAAAATATCCCCATTATGGGGTGTAAGGCCCCGATATGCAGATACAGGACCTGTAATATAATGAACAGCGCACGTGGGCCGCGACGGCCAATAGAAACACTTTCTCAGCAGTCACTTAGCAACAGCAGAAAGCTAGCTTCCAACCTGCTATTAGGCAGTCTTACAAAGCTTCAAAGGGGCACCTGGCGTCACTTGCGCATACAGCCAGCGCAGCACTCAGCCGGTCAGCAACACAAATGGCTATCCAGCAATACTCAGCATACAGCCAGGCTCCACCATCCCAAACACTGTCCAATTCATCTCAGAACTGTGAATAGGGATAGGGAGCCACCCCATATTAAAGGCATCCCTAACACTATGGCAAGATTATATACCGCCTGGATAGAGAATAATAGAAATAAATATAACTTTACTAACAGAAAACATGGAGCATAGATTCAAAGTGTATGAAAAGGAACAAACCCCTACACACCAACACATTATGAATAAGTGTCATGCTGGATATAGTTAGAATGGGGATAAACCAACTGAAGACAGTCCGCACCAACATAATGATTATAAATACATGTGGGGTATAATTAAAGCGGATCTAAACAGACTGAGCATTAACCCATAACTGCATAATAATAAAAACTACAGTGTCATATGGGATGTAGTTGAGACAAAAAGTAAACTGGAAGGGATCCACTAGACTCTAAGGATCCTTTAAAGTGGGCAAAAATTAGTTCAATGGCCATGTCCACATCAAAGACCCAAATGGTAAATAAGAAAAAATTGAATTAAAAATATATAATTGAAAAATCTATGTATTACAAAGGACCGTCTTATTCCAGCATCCAGTTACAACAAAGATAAATTATATACATTAATTAAAATTACACACTGATATATAAAAATTAATATAAATCCAGCATTAAGAGGAAATAAAACAGTTAAGATCGAAATCTATATTAAGACCTGCAGGATGTAAAGTGCCCAAAGTGTAAATCCACCAACCCTCCTTTCTTGAGATGTCCTTCACTAGATCCGACCCTCGCCAATTTGGCTCTACAAGGTCTATTCCAGCGAAGGACATGCAACTAGGGTCACAATTATGGTGCTCTTTAAAATGTGCAGATAGGCTATGGGATTCGTAGCCGCGCTTGATGATTAAGAGTAAAAAACAGAAAAAATTCACCCGTGACCGGTTTGACTATCAGGAACATAAGGTGTTTAAATGGCAAATTAACAACACTTTGGGGGATCCAGACCAAAAACACTGCAATCCACCAGCCCAATCTAATGGGGAGTGGCGTGGGCCCATTCCCTATAATAAGGGGACTAACGCTCATGGAAGGACATGGTCCTCTCCTCCTATGCGGAATGTCTATAAACATCCCAGGGCCCCTGGTAGAAATGGGGAAAACTGGCGGGAGCCAAACAGACAATCCTTAAGGAATCAGTCATTTACACCTAGGGTAAATCCTAGAAGGGAGGAACCTTTACGCTTTGGATCTAGGAGTAGGGAATCTCGCCCTTTCACTCATAACGTGTATACTAATAGATATTCAGCTATTGCCGATAGGGCACCGCCCACTCCAACTACCCCTTTTCACTTCAATCGAGGGAACTCACCCCCATTAAGGACAAGAACACCGCCCACACACGGGGTGGGGGTACCCCCAGGGAGGGAAAATGGGGCTGTAAAGAGAAAAGCTACACGAAACGAGGTAAACGAGGGGGAAAGAAGCATCAGGCGGCCCAGACATCTTTAGGGGAAGGTATTTTTAACCTAAGCGGCATATCCTTGAGTATGAATGAATTGAAATTGTTGGATAAAGGCCTGAAATATGCCCCTCCCAAGGCTTTTGATAAGTTTGAAGTTTTTGTGGATGTACAGAAATTCATTCGTAAGCTGAGTGTCAAAAGGTTTTTCCTTAATAAGGGGGAGCCTAAGGAGTTGGGGGTTTTCAACGATGATGTTGCTGGACCAGACCCTCCCTTCCAACATTCGGACTTGAGGAATAAATCCCTCTTTAACCCGCCTGGCCCAATGAATTCACAAATAGAAGCTTTTAAAAGTGTTGTACTTAGGGATTTGGAGGCCATGACAGTAAAGAAAAATGTATGCCCTCCTGATGTTATTAATGGAATTAGGGAATTGGAGTCTAAGAAGGAAGTGGTCATTAAGCCAGCTGACAAGGGGGGGGGGGTTGGTCATACTTAAACCGGACCTTCACCATGATTTAATGAAAAGCCCAAACTCTTAAAAAACAATTCCTCAGCATCTAAAATTAATATATTTTACATGTTTAGTCACTAATTTATTATTCTTTCCCCCACTGGGCTGCAACTCTGTTCGGGAATTTAGGATACGGGCGCCGCCATCTTGACTCAGAAGCATCACACTTACTGAGGAGAGGAGAGTGGGATAAGGTACAGGGGGGCGGGTTATAGCTGTGCTTTGCTCAGACAGAGCAGAGCTGGGGTCAGGGAAAGGTCAGCAGTCCCAGAATGCAGAGCAGCACAGTCACTTCCTGTTTGCAGGCACTTCCTGTTTGCAGGCTGCCTGCAAAAATGGCAGCTTCCATAAGCCGCCATCTTGGATGTTTAAAGGCTTATAAAATGCAGTAGATGCAGGTAGGATGATTTTTAATGTGAGCAATCTGTATGTACAGGGTGTGGGAAACATATAAGATAGGCTCTTATTTAGAGTGAAGGTCCGCTTTAATAAAAAAGATTATGTTGCAGAGGTCAACAGACTTCTGGCTGACACAGAAACCTATCTCCCCTTAAGGAAAGACCCTACTCTGGAGTATAAGCAAGAGCTTATTTCATTACTAGAATCAGGATTGGGTTTGGGCATTCTTACTAAGAAAGAATTTGACTATTTGAATCCAACAACTCCAAGGATCCCCACTATATATATTCTACCCAAAATTCACAAGAGTGTGACGAGACCCCCAGGTCGGCCTATAGTTAGTGGGGTGGGGTCCATTTCTTGTTGATTGGGTGAATACATTGATGGGTCTTTACAGAAAATTGTTGTGTCCCTGCCTTCGCATTTGAAGGACTCATCTTATCTTAATGGTGAAAAAGGTGAGAGGTCAGATGTAAGCAATGAAGTTCCCTTTATTACTGGGTTTAATATACAGCATAAAGAGGTCCGGAGGCTATTAAGCAAGCATTGGCATATTTTAAAGGCAGATGTCACACTAGGCCCCACATTACCTGAACACCCAAGGGTTATTTTTAAGAAAGCTCCAAATCTGAGGGACCGACTGGTAAGGAGCTATGTAGACCCACCTCAAACAAGGCCAGTGGGTAAGAACTTACCAGTTGGGTTTTACAGGTGTGGTTCATGTGCGGGTTGCAGGTCCTGCATCCCGGTAGAAAAACCTAAAGTTTCATTTCAGAATTTTAAGACAGGTAAAGATTTTAAAATTTCTAAATTCATTTCTTGCTGGTCGAAAGGAGTTATTTATTTGATTTGGTGCCCTTGTCATATGTTGTATGTAGGACGTACAACTCGTGAGCTTAGGATTCGTATCCGCGAGCATTTATATAATATCAAGCGCGGCTACGAATCCCATAGCCTATCTGCACATTTTAAAGAGCACCATAATTGTGACCCTAGTTGCATGTCCTTCGCTGGAATAGACCTTGTAGAGCCAAATTGGCGAGGGTCGGATCTAGTGAAGGACATCTCAAGAAAGGAGGGTTGGTGGATTTACACTTTGGGCACTTTACATCCTGCAGGTCTTAATATAGATTTCGATCTTAACTGTTTTATTTCCTCTTAATGCTGGATTTATATTAATTTTTATATATCAGTGTGTAATTTTAATTAATGTATATAATTTATCTTTGTTGTAACTGGATGCTGGAATAAGACGGTCCTTTGTAATACATAGATTTTTCAATTATATATTTTTAATTCAATTTTTTCTTATTTACCATTTGGGTCTTTGATGTGGACATGGCCATTGAACTAATTTTTGCCCACTTTAAAGGATCCTTAGTGTCTAGTGGATCCCTTCCAGTTTACTTTTTGTCTCAACTACATCCCATATGACACTGTAGTTTTTATTATTATGCAGTTATGGGTTAATGCTCGGTCTGTTTAGATCCGCTTTAATTATACCCCACATGTATTTATAATCATTATGTTGGTGCGGACTGTCTTCAGTTGGTTTATCCCCATTCTAACTATATCCAGCATGACACTTATTCATAATGTGTTGGTGTGTAGGGGTTTGTTCCTTTTCATACACTTTGAATCTATGCTCCATGTTTTCTGTTAGTAAAGTTATATTTATTTCTATTATTCTCTATCCAGGTGGTATATAATCTTGCCATAGTGTTAGGGATGCCTTTACTATGGGGTGGCTCCCTATCCCTATTCACAGTTCTGAGATGAATTGGACAGTGTTTGGGATGGTGGAGCCTGGCTGTATGCTGCGTATTGCTGGATAGCCATTTGTGTTGCTGACCGGCTGAGTGCTGCGCTGGCTGTATGCGCAAGTGACGCCAGGTGCCCCTTTGAAGCTTTGTAAGACTGCCTAATAGCAGGTTGGAAGCTAGCTTTCTGCTGTTGCTAAGTGACTGCTGAGAAAGTGTTTCTATTGGCCGTCGCGGCCCACGTGCGCTGTTCATTATATTACAGGTCCTGTAGCTGCATATCGGGGCCTTACACCCCATAATGGGGATATTTTGGGCTGCTTCGCTGCCAGTAAATGTTTGGAGACACATCTCGGGAGTGTCTGTGAATTTGTGCTGTTTTGGGTGGCTGGCCTTTCCCTGTAATAGCGTAATAGAAGATGGGACCAATTTAATTTACAGCTGAAGGACCTCATACCAGGTGACCGGATTCTTTTTGCATATATTTCCCACCGCTCTGCCGCGCCACCAGCCTAGTTAAAGTTGCCTTACGGCGACGAAACGCGTCGGCGGTGGCGAGCGGTGGAAGTTCTTTGGACCTATTTGACTTTTAACCCATTGTCAACAGGAATGCCTTTTTATTCTTTCATTGAATTACCTGTGGTGACCGTCTGATTCTTGGATCGGTGAGACCGCGACTGTATTTCAGAGCTGTCTTTTTATCTACCTTTCAACATTTGATTCAGTAGATGATGATCATTTTATTTGGAGGTGGAATCAGCAGCCACGCTGTCTGACACCAGTTTAAAGCGCTTTGCTGATTCACAGCTGGTAAGAGTTTACACTGTCGGTGGAGGATTTTCCTGGCACAGTTTGATGTGAAGCACATGCACCGTGTGGGATTTTTTGAATCGTGCTTTGTTGCAAGACTAATTCTTTTGGGACTATTTATGTTGTGTATAGCTGTTTTGCTCTGTGTTTTGTATATTATATTGACATTTTTGTTCTTTTGGGGATAAGGACGTTCACGTTGAGCATTAATTATTTTTCACTTTCACTTATATAATTGCTTCTCTTGTTAGCGCAGGCCTATGTATTAACAGTTCACTGTTGTTACATTTATTCATAATTAATTATTAATATTTAAAGAGTGTTCCATTGAAATGCATTGGAGAGCGGCAGGTAGCGAGAGGTCATACCTGTCGCTGTTCAAGGTCGGACGCTGGCGCTGTGGCCTGAGGCTGGAATAATGATGAATGATTCGCTATATGGCGCTATCTCAGTCGCTAAGCAGGATCGGTTTGATAAATGTGTGATTGTGGTGGGGAGCCGGCGTTCTTGTGGACGCTCACCAGTCGTTACCGGACGCTCACCAGTCGCTAACTGTCGCTATTCCTTCATAAACAAGGGCCCAAGATTAGGCCTATAGCCTTAATCACCATGCACGCCTGCAGCGTTTCCCTCCATGTGCAAAATACACTTAGATGCCATTATAAGTGTCTTAAAAATGTTTACAAACATTTTGCATCATGAATAACTTCAGATAGAAAGAGAAATATACAATTTCTAGAAGATTTTCAAAGTAACCAATCACTTATGTACAAAGTACAAATACATAACAGCAGCACAATTAACAATAAGGCAAAGTAAACAACGATGATCTTTTGCCGCTGAAGCCAACTTCTGTCTTTTGATTGGTACTCAGACTCTTTTCTCTTTCCTTAACATCTGACTGATGCAATTAATAACTCATCTGCACTTAGGGCCTTATTTATCAAGGGCTAGCGCCAGGTAGCGAATGGTGAGTGAACGGTAATGACGGTCACCGCCACGAGAACGCCGGCTCCCCTCCGCAATCACACATTTATCAAGCCGATCCTGCTTAGCGACTGACAGAGCGCCAGATAGCGAATCATTCATCATTATTCCAGCCTCACCCCACAGCGCCAGCGAGCGAACTGGAACAGCGACAGGTATGACCTCTCGCTACCTGGCGCTCTCCAATGCATTTCAATGGAGCAATCTTTAAATATTCATAATTAATTTCTATTAATGTTTTTTTTTTTTTTTTTTAAATGTCAAAAATTCTGTGACCACTTCTGCAATGTTAGATATTTTTTTAAGGTAAAAAAAATAAAAAAATAAAAATTTGTGCAGAATTGATATTACAGGTCTGATATTAATGTATTCATATTACTATATTATTTAAAAAACTTTTTTTTTTTCTTTCCAAAAATATGGTGGTTTGGGGGTTAAAAAACTACTTTAAACCCATCGCCGCCAGCGCTCTGGGGTTTAAACAAGCATTTCACAGCGCGAGAATTTTTTGAGCGTGATTTGTTAATGAATATGCTGGGAGCCGTTCGCTATGGCCATTCGCTGTCATGCGCTCCCATACAGCGCGGAACCTGTCAAACAGCGACTCCTAACCCCATATTCCACATTACCGCACACCGACTGAGTCGCTGTCAACAAGCGAACAATGGCCAAGCACAGCGAATACTAGCGGGCGCTGTGAAAATAACGCTACTGCCGCTCATCTGTCGCTACCTGGCGCTATTAATGAATCGGCCTCAGAGTCACACTTCAGATAGTTGGATGTAGTTCTGCAATCTCTGAAATGGATGGTTAGGCCTAAGTATGCACTGAGTAAATACTTACACTATATTACCTGCACAACAGGCATTCATATAAACTAAATTAAATATTAACATTGCTGATATCTGAAACAATGTAATGCACTGTACTGGGCTGAATACGTTACACAGTGACACATACTGGGCTATGGGCTGTGTCTTCTTCTTGAGGCAACATTGAGAGGCAATAAGTCCAGCGGCGCTTCTCCCTGAAGCAGACTTACGCTTTGACACTTATCATTACCCACAGTTCCTCCAACCTAAGTACTGCGACAGTGCTTGAGCTCAAGACTTACTCCTTTCGCAGTCTCATCTTGGCAGCAAGTGGCACTAAGGGCCTTATTTATCAAGGGCTAGCGCCAGGTAGCGAATGGTGAGCGAACGGTAATGACAGGCACCGCCACGAGAACGCCGGCTCCCCTACGCAATCACACATTTATCAAGCCGATCCTGCTTAGCGAACGACAGAGCGCCAGATAGCGAATCATTCATCATTATTCCAGCCTCAGCACACAGCGCCAGCGAGCGAACTTGAACAGCAACAGGTCTGACCTGTCGCTACCTGGCGCTCTCCAATGCATTTCAATGGGACAATCTTT
The DNA here is from genome assembly GCA_027917425.1 of Gastrophryne carolinensis. Lineage (NCBI taxonomy): Eukaryota > Metazoa > Chordata > Amphibia > Anura > Microhylidae > Gastrophryne > Gastrophryne carolinensis. Next base: position 28,756,537 of record CM051237.1, read on the forward strand.
AATTATTCATAATTAAATGTTAATAATTTTTTTTTTTTTTTCTTTAAATGTCAAAAATTCTGTGACCACTTCTGCAATGTTATATATTTTTTTTAAGGTTAAAGAAAAAAAATAAAAAAAATTGTGCAGAATTGATATTACAGGTCTGATATTAATGTATTCATATTACAAAATGTTTGTAAAACATTTTAAAAATATGGTTGTTTGGAAGTTAAAAAACTACTTTTAACCCATCGCCGCCAGCGCTCTGGGGTTTAAACAAGCATTTCACAGCGCGAGAAATTTTTGAGCTTGATTTGTTAATAAACATGCTGGGAGCCGTTCGCTATGGCCATTCGCTGTCATGCGCTCCCATACAGCGCGGAACCTGTCAAACAGCGACTCCTAACCCCGTATTCAACATTACCGCACATCGACTGAGTCGCTATCAACAAGCGAACAACGGCCAAGCACAGCGAATACTAGTGGGCGCAGTGAAAATTACGCTACAGTCGCTCATCTGTCGCTACCTGGCGCTATTACTGAATCGGCCTCCTAGTCTCTCAGGTGAGATTTATATTGGGTAGGAACCTTTTCCAGAAGTGCCAGTGAGTGTGAGGGCCTCATGTGAATTCATGATCATGGCTGTCACTGTAACTCTCATTAATTTGTTTCAGTTATACAACAACCCAACATAAAATATTCCATTTATACTTTTCTCATAAGCTAATCTATCGTCAGTGCACACCTTCCACCTAAAGCCAATTCATACATTTCAGTGATGTGTTCTCAATTCAGCCATTTATGCTAAAAACAACATTTTCACCTTTATCATCCACTATGACAAAAACCTCATCACGTATGATCCTTCATGGTGATAAATTACTATCTTTAATTAAAAAAAAATAAATGTGTATTTCTAAAACTAGAAAACGCAGAGAGAGGGGGACGTCTCTATCTACATCACCTATGCAAAAACCTAAAAATAGATACGCACAGCCCAGTAGCATAAGAAATGGGGGTGCTGGACCCGTCTGTGCCCGTCCAAACAGCAAGCCAACACAATTTGGGGAGGGGGGGCTCTGGAAACTCCCCACAGGCCCTCAGATGGTCCGCACTCAACCCACAAAAGCATTCAAAAAACTATGTACTGGGATAAAATCTAATTTTATTTATATGCAAATGACTCATAAGAAGGATTAAACACAAATTGACAAAACAAGTGACATTTTAAAATACATCAACACAATAACAAAGAAGGGGGAATTCCCACAAAAAGGCTTTAAATATATGTATATACAAGTAGACACCTTCCTGATCCTAAAAGTCCATAATGTAAATAGTTAAATAATGCTAAATGCCAGTGGGGATAAAGGGCAGGAAGGTATTGTTACATCTGCCTGCCATTGATACACATACGGATAAAAAACACTTGACAATGTTTAGCACAGCAGACCCCATTTGCTGGAGGTGCGGGTTGGAACGTGGGATCCTTTTCCACATATTTTGGACGTGCCCTAGGATACAGGCGTTCTGGGATAAGGTTCTTCCCATAGCCTCGCAGCTTACGGGGACCCAATTACATAAAGACCCTGCCCAAATTCTACTCCACTCGACGAAAACCCCGACAGGGAAATATAGGAAAACTCTGCTGGTTCACTTGCTAAATGTGGCCAAACAGTCCATACCCAGGTTCTGGAAACAGAGAAAAGCCCCCTCGGTAGGGGGACTGGGTGTCGGAGGTCATGAACATTAGGGAAATGGAAGACCTGACGCTCTCATTGCACGATAGGGGCGAGCAATATAGGATCACCTGGTTGCCCTGGTTGAGCTACGAGGAATCCGAAGACTTTAGAGGCCTATTTGAATAGTGAGCATCGGGCCGCCTCCAAATGCTGTAGGTGGGCAGGACAAGAACAATTTCTCCCAGAATTTTGGGTACGTGCTTGGGGGCTGAGGAGAGGGCCCCGCCTGGAATAGCATCCCACACGCCACACCCTTTTTCCTGCCCCCACTTTCCACCTACGCTCAGTCTCACTCTCCATCTCCCCTCTGCCTTTCCCCCCCCCTTTCCTTTTTTGGGTTAAGCTCCTGGACCCGCCTAAGCATCAAAGACCCCTACCCCTCCCTGGAACCTATGGAGCAGTTTAGCGGGAAGTCACGGGGCATGTAGCCATCTCGGGAGAGGGTACGTGGACCGCCTGGGGTAAATTGAACCGGGGAGGCCGATTCAGTAATAGCGCCAGGTAGCGACAGATGAGCGACTGTAGCGTGATTTTCTCAGCGCCAGCCAGTATTCACTGTGCTTGGCCAGCGTTAGCTTGATGACAGCGACTCAGTCGGTGTGCGGGAATGTTGAATACGGGCTTAGGGGTCGCTGTTTCACAGGTTCAGCGTTGTATGTGAGCGCCTGACAACGAATGGCCAGAGCGAACGGCTAGCTGCATATTCATTAACAAATCACGCTCCGAATGTGCTGGCGCTGTCCATTCCTTGTTTAAACCCCAGAGCGCTGGCGGCGATGGGTGTAAAAGAGCTTTTAACCCCTAAACAACCATATTTTTTTATTGTAAAATTATACATTTATTTTAATCATTTTGGAATATAAATACATTAATATCAGACCTGTAATATCAATTCTGCACATAACATAACATTGCAGAAGTGGTCTGAGAATTTTTCACATTAAAAAAAAAAAAAAAATTAATATCAATTAATTATGATTAATTAAAGATTGCTCCATTGAAATGCATTGGACAACGCCAGGGAGCGACAGGTCATACCTGGCGATGTGATGGAATTTGCAGCGGCGCTGTTCGTTCCAGGCGGCTTCATGATGAATCCCGCACTTGCTGTCGCTCTTGCGGGCGCTAGCCTCATTTAGCTTGATGAATGCGTCATTGTGAGCGCCGCCGGGCGTACTTGAGTCGGTAGCCGCCGATAGCTGGCGCTACCTGGCGCTCACCATTCGCTTCCTGGCACTAGCCCTTGATAAATAAGGCCCTAACTCTCACATTCCCCCAGTGGCTGGATACGTGGAATCATCACTCCCTCTGCTGTGTGCACCAAGCCGAGCAGAGCTTTAGGTTTGTGGAGGGAGCTGGGGATGCCACATTTGGCTTCTACCTTTATCCCTGGATCCCAGAAGTAAGGTAGGAGCATGTTTCTAGTTGAAGGGCATCCCAAATTGGCATTCACCCTTGCTTGCCATGTTATACATACAAGCAACTAAAAATGAAGTTTGGATCTCTTTAACCTTTTGGCCTGGTGCGTGGCCTTCATCACTTTATTTACCCCACTTAATGTTGTGTGTTTGTGTGTGGGAGACTTTAAATGTGTGTAGGGGGCTTGCATCTATGCGTGTGTGGTTGGGGGGACTTGCATGTGTAGGGGGCTTGTGCGTGTGTGGGGGGGGGTTGACAAATTGATGAACATGCACGGCTAAAGGGGTGTCTAACATGGATGAGCGGAGTTACAGATGTGTGTATGTGGCTTGGGGTGCTAAATTGGCGTGTGGTGTCCATTATATTATTTCTTCTAATGTACTGGGGGGTCAGTGGACTCGAGCTACACCACTATCCCCTCGATTCAAAATGCAAAAGTTAATTGATTTCGGATCGAGAATCGTAAGTTTGGGTGGGTGTTAGTCATTTTTTCCTGTTTTTTTGGCCATTTCCGACTTGCACGTGCCTACGCACGATTTCGTATATGCTCTTACGATCATCGGAAGTTCGTTCCTAAATTTTAGGATCAAAACGTAAAACTTAGGATCAAAACCTAAAACTTAGGATCAAAACCTAAAACTTAGGATAATCGGATGTGTTTAGGTGTGATTCAGAGAGCTGTTTTCCCACCTCTAAATACGTTTTAAAAGCAAGCCACTGCCGACACCTTTTAGCAGTCGGATTGCTGTTCTTGAACAGGTTTTTTGGCTATGTGGAGGAGTCTGCGCGTCTTGAGCTCCAATGAACTGCATGTATCAGCATGGCCGAGGCCATATATTGTATGGCAATGCATACCTGATTCATGTATGCCTTATAAAAGCATTTTAATGTGGACCTTAATTAGTCCTTTGCATGTAAACCTTTATTTTGCAACACATCCATATATTTGCGTTATTTAAATAAACTTATGTCCTTTGTTATTTATTTTTAAATTGATGTACTAGAATAATATTTTTAATTTGAATTTATTGGTGTAGTTGTTTACCTTTGCTTTGTTTAATTAGTTTAGCTCATCTTTGGTCAGATGCATCACACTTACTGAGGAGAGGAGAGCGGGATAAAGTGCAGGATGTGGGTTACTGCTGTATTTTGCACAGACACAGCAGAGCTGGGGGCACGGAAAGGTCAGAAATTAAAGAATGCAGAGCAACACAGTCACAAGGCCCTTTCTGTTTGCAGGCTGCCCAATAATACCTGACCCGCCATCTTGGCTGTTTCTAGGCTCATAACATGCAGACGTTGCTGGGTGCTTTTTAATTTTTGAGAGCAATCTGTATGTAGAGGGTGTGGGTAACCACACAAAAAATTTTAAGTTGTACCATTTGAAGCCAAAATATTAAAATTAAATCCACAAGTAAAAAATGCAAGTTAACTAAAAATTAAACAAAGTAAGATTTACTTATGCAAATGCATTCATTAATGGTTGGTTACTACAAAATGAATGAAATAAAGAAAAAAAAATATTTAGAATGCACTTTAATGAGGTAAGTTTGTAGTGCGCAGGCGCAAGATCAGAAGGATTTACGTCCAGACAAAAAAGGAAAAAGGGCAAAACCAATGTTGCAACCTGAGAAATGAAACGGATAATTCAGGATGGAAACTGACATAGGTCTGATTCCCGAACTGCCATACGAACGGACGGACATTTTAGGATAGAAACGGATTCGCTTATAGAATCACTCGCAAGTTCATACGAGCGCACGAGCGTTCGGGAAAAATAGGATGATCGGCACCAAAATCAAAGCAGTAACATGTTTCTTTGAATCGACCCTTATAGGTAGATTTCATGAACCTGCCCCCAGGGAAGTTAGACCTAGACCTGGCTGCAAGGTCCAGGTAAGTTAAAGTGGACCTATCACCATAATTTTCATTACCCGGCAGAGCAGAAAAAAATACAGCTTGTAATGGTGCACGAAGATGTGTCCTGCTGAGATTTGAACCTGCATATCCTGTGGCGAGATAGTACCTGAAAGGGAACTGATAATATATAGATTGCAGCAATTGTCGACATACATTGAAGCTATATCTGATTGTGTAGTCGGTAAGCATTTGCACTTTGGTGGAGGATTGGATTTTATCATGCTTCACTGTGAAGTGCATGAGCTGTGGGATTCTGACTTCAGCCACGTTTTGTTCTGGTGCTCTGTATATTCATTACTTTGTATTGATATTATCCTTGTTGGAATAAGGACGCTTTTACGTTGAGCCCCACGAAAAATTCTTTATTGGAAAAACATTTTTTTTATCTTTGAAAGTTGTAAATTTATTAGCGCGGTGTGATGTATTAATATTTGCGATTGTAATTATTTTTACTTCTTTTTACCCTGGTATTTGTTTTTTGTCCCTGGGGGCGGGGCATGCTTATTTGGGATGCCCCACTATATGAAACCCCCAGATCACCCACTCTGCTCACCTTTCCACCGTTCCCACGGTGCATGCGCAGGGACTCATCCAATCAGCTCTTTATGTTGTGCATACTAATACACGGAATAAAGCCATCATTTTGGACAGAGCATCAGCATTGGCAGCAGGAATGGCCGCATCCTGATTTCCCTGCAGAAGCGGGCATGCTCCCGCGTCCAGCATAGCTGAATGACTGGGTGAAGAAAACATGTCACTCCAGCCCATGATCATGGCGAGGTACCAGCAGAAGGGTGATGGATTTGCAGGCCACGGCAAGGGGTTCACACAGTGGGCCATCCTAAATCGGGATGCTCTAGGGGCACTTAGTCTCCTGGCCCTGGAGTCTTTTACACGGAAAGGGTGCTGGGGGTTCCATCTGGATACACACAGTGAGACACACTAAATTGGGATGCCCCATTTGAGAGAAACAATACCCTAGAGAGTGTAATTCTTAGGTGGTGTTTCTCTTTAAGGGTGTGGTCGGGGCGTGACGCTACGCGCACTGCCACTCATGTCCCTCTTTACAATTTTCAAAAGTTGGGAGGTATGGTTAATGTCCCATCTCTCGCTCTCTCCGAGCTTCCTGCAGACAGCACGTGACTGATGTGTCGCCCAATCGCCACCCACTTCCTCAATAACAGGCTCTGAGGAGGCTGGGAAACAATGACGTCACCCTCAGCAGGGGGACCATCAAAGCTGAGGGGCCATTTATTATCTGTGATCAGGTACATGTCTGCAGGGGGGGGGTGGCAGGGAGAGAGGGGCCATTAACCATTGAGCCACCAATGATTTACTAAGCAAACAAACAGGAGAAGGTGAATGTTTTGATTGCTTTTCATCTATTGTTGTCTTAGAACACTCCCAATAGCTGTAAACAGAAATTGTCATGGCAGTCCTGGCTGCACAGTATAGTTTTATCCCTCACAAAGAGGTAAACTCATGTTGTCCTGGTCTCTTTAAAGTGGACCAAAACTCACGGGGATCGGCCCAGGAATCTTATAGTCCAATTGATTTCCTCCCCCCGGTGCTTCCAGAATCAGGATGCCCCGCTGTGTGATAACCCCCAGGTCATCCCATACACTTACCTTCTTTCCCTCCAGCAGGGCGCATGCCCGCACCAGGCATTTGTGAATGGCCCGCACACTCCGTTATAGGTAGTGGGGGATGCGGCCATCAGCACACTCGGATCCGCTATTAGACGAGCGCCTGGACAAAGTGGCTCAAACGGATTTAAGCACGCTGATTGGACAAGAAGGCTGCACATGTGTCATAGGACCGAGAAAAGGTGAGTTTGTTCAGGTGATCTGGGGGGTTTCATACAGCGGGGGGCAGGGACCAAAACCCAGGATAGTCAAAATCCACTTTAACCAAGTAGACTGAAAGGTAAAGCACACATTGCAGAGGACATTGTGTGTGCTGTCATTTCCGGTCCCCCCTGAGGACTGGTCAAGCATTATGTTAAATGGCCAGTGCCAGGGCTGGGAAGATAATAAGGGTGCATATCTCTCAGCCAGCAGGCTTGATCACATAACTGCAAAGCTCCAGTTTCTGACCAGTCAGAGGGACACATTTGGGACACATGACAGCAAATCGCTAGGTCAATTTTCAAGTGACAACATTGGTCACACATCATACAATGTTGTCGCTATCGAAAATTCACTTTGCAATTTGTCAAACCATCATAATGTAAGCGTCTCACATTTGTCCCTCTGAAAAAAATGGTCAGCTTAGTTCTAGTCACCTGATGCCCCCCCCCCCCCTTCTGCCAGTCAGTAAGGGAGCAGAGATGTGTGGTGGAGCCCTGCAGGCAGCATACTGTCACCATTGCACATCACAGGACTCACAGGACATCAAAGGTAGGTGCTTTGTTTGTACCCATTGTGGAGATGGGGAACCGAAAGCTAATGCACACACTCCAGTGCCACCTATTAGAGAAGACAGCACCTGCTGATGCTCATGTGGCAGCTACCAGCCTCCTCTGCATCATGTTTTGGAATATAATGCATAACCTGTTTGCCTTTAAAGTGAACACAGCAAATCTATATCTGCCTATGGGCAGTGCCGGCAATATTTACTGCATTGCGCTTTGGCCTTCTGGCAGCCATCACTGCAGATTTACCACCAGTGTCCACTGACTCCTCCACTCTCTACTGATCCTCTCAGATTTTGTTTTTGCGGTTTTCCTCCTGCATTGCTATTTCTGTACAGCTGCAAGCCTAAGTAGTGCCTAGGGCAGCATGAGCCTTAAATACGGCCCTGGAGATGAACTATACATAGGCACTGCCTCGCAAGGAGCTGACCTAAAATATATATCTATATAATCCAATTGAATTGAAACTAGATCAGATCAGATATAAGAGAGTTTTTAGTGGATTTGGTCAAACTTGTAAATTCCTTAACAGAGACAGGCTGTATAAAGATATCAGATGTGTCCAGAGTGTGATGACATCACAGGGAGGGGGAGGATCCAGCCAATAGGATGAGGCGATGTTGGGGATGAAATATTCTCATCGCAGAAATGGCTGCAGAGTTTCATGTAAGTGCTAAGCAATAAACTCGCTGCTTATTAATCTAGTGTCTGTCAGTCAGATGCGTTTTCCCGCCATTTTCCTGCCCATTACTGCAGTGTCAGTGAGGATGGTGGAGCTGAGGCCTCCCTGATTATGACACAGCACTGGTTGCTATGGGGACACTGAGGGAGGGGAGAGGGGTCATGTGACAGCAGCAGTCAGGGATGTTACAAGCAGAAGATTCTCTCAGGGTCTCTAAGCATCTGTTTCGTGATACCCCTTGTTGGAGGAGTAGCTGGGCTTTCTGGCACCTGGGGCAAAGATTCAAAATAGTGCCCCCCACCTGTGCTCAGGCCCCTCTTTGGCAGCCCATGACCTTCTGCACCCGAGGCAAGTGCCCCCTGCTCCCACCCTAGCTACGCCCCTGCCGTCCCTGTATACTCAATTCCATGATTCCATGGCCACTGTACTGCCCCTCATTCCCTTTGGTGCCCTCTGTACTGCCCCTCAGTCCTTCTGTGCCCCTTGTACTGCCACTGTCTTTCTGTGCCCCCTGTACTGCCCCTTTTTCCCTTTGGTGCCCTCTGTACTGCCCCTCAGTCCTTTGTTTCCCCCCCCCCCCCGTACTGCCCCTCAGTCCTTCTGTGCCCCTGTACTGCCACTTTCTTTCTGTGCCCCCTGTACTGCCCCTCTTTCCCATTGGTGCCCTCTGTACTGCCCCTCAGTCCTTCTGTGCCCCCTGTACTGCCACTGTCTTTCTGTGCCCCCTGTACTGCCCCTTTTTCCCTTTGGTGCCCTCTGTACTGCCCCTCAGTCCTTTGTTTCCCCCCCCCCCGTACTGCCCCTCAGTCCTTCTGTGCCCCTGTACTGCCACTTTCTTTCTGTGCCCCCTGTACTGCCCCTCTTTCCCATTGGTGCCCTCTGTACTGCCCCTCAGTCCTTCTGTGCCCCCTGTACTGCCACTGTCTTTCTGTGCCCCCTGTACTGCCCCTCTTTCCCATTGGTGCCCTCTGTACTGCCCCTCAGTCCTTCTGTGCCCCCTGTAATGCCACTGTCTTTCTGTGCCCCCTGTACTGACCTTCTTTCCCTTTGATGCCCTCTGTACTGCCCCTCAGTCCTTCGTTCCCCCCCCATACTGCCACTCAGTTCTTTTATGCCCCCTGTACTGCCACTGTCTTTCTGTGCCCCCTGTACTGCCCTTCAGTCCTTCTGTGCCCCCTGTACTGCCCCTCTTTCCCTTTGGTGCCCTCTGTGCTTCCCCTCAGTCCTTCGTTTCCCCCCCCATACTGCCACTCAGTTCTTTTATGCCCCCTGTACTGCCACTGTCTTTCTGTGCTCCCTGTACTGCCCCTCTTTGGCTTTGGTGCCCTCTGTACTGCCCCTCAGTCCTTCTGTGCCCCCTGTACTGCCACTTTCTTTCTGTGCTCCCTGTACTGCCCCTCTTTGGCTTTGGTGCCCTCTGTACTGCCCCTCAGTCCTTCTGTGCCCCTGTACTGCCACTTTCTTTCTGTGCCCCCTGTACTGCACCTCTTTCCCTTTGGTGTCCTCTGTACTGCCCCTCAGTCCTTTGTTCCCCCCCCCCCCCATACTGCCACTCAGTCCTTCTCTGCCCCCTGTACTGCCCTTCTGTCCTTCTGTATCCCTTGTACTGCCACTGTCTTTCTGTGCCCCCTTAACTGCCACTGTCTTTCTGTGCCCCCTGTACTGCCCCTCAGTCCTTCTGTGCCCTCTGTACTGCCCCTCTTTCCCTTTGGTGCCCCCTGTACTGCCCCTCAGTCCTTCTGTGCCCCCTGTACTGCACCTCTTTCCCTTTGGTGTCCTCTGTACTGCCACTCAGTCCTTCTGTGCCCCTGTACTGCCACTTTCTTTCTGTGCCCCCTGTACTGCCACTGTCTTTCTGTGCCCCCTTAACTGCCACTGTCTTTCTGTGCCCCCTGTACTGCCCCTCAGTCCTTCTGTGCCCCCTGTACTGCCCCTCTTTCCCTTTGGTGCCCCCTGTACTGCCCCTCAGTCGTTCTGTGCCCCCTGTACTGCATCTCTTTCCCTTTGGTGTCCTCTGTACTGCCACTCAGTCCTTCTGTGCCCCCTGTACTGCCACTGTCTTTCTGTGCCCCCTGTACTGCCACTGTCTTTCTCTGCCCTCTGTACTGCCCCTCAGTCCTTCGTTTCCCCCCCCCCCGTACTGCCACTCAGTTCTTTTATGCCCCCTGTACTGCCACTGTCTTTCTGTGCCCCCTGTACTGCCCCTCTTTCCTTTTGGTGCCCTCTGTACTGCCCCTCAGTCCTTTGTTTCCCCCCCCCATACTGCCACTCAGTTCTTTTATGCCCCCTGTACTGCCACTGTCTTTCTGTGCCCCTGAACTGCCACTGTCTTTCTGTGCCCCCTGTACTGCCCCTCAGTCCTTCTGTGCCCCCTGTACTGCCACTGTCTTTCTGTGCCCCCTGTACTGCCCCTCAGTCCTTCTGTGCCCCCTGTACTGCCCCTCAGTCCTTCTGTGCCCCCTGTACTGCCCCTCTTTCCCTTTGGTGCCCTCTGTACTGCCCCTCAGTCCTTTGTTCCCCCCCCCTCTGTACTGCCACTCAGTCCTTCTGTGCCCCTGTACTGCCACTGTCTTTCTGTGCCCCCTGTACTGCCCCTCAGTCCTTCTGTGCCCCCTGTACTGCCCCTCAGTCCTTCTGTGCCCCCTGTACTGCCCCTCTTTCCCTTTGGTGCCCTCTGTACTGCCCCTCAGTCCTTTGTTTCCCCCCCCCGTACTGCCACTCAGTCCTTCTGTGCCCCCTGTACTGCCACTTTCTTTCTGTGCCCCCTGTACTGCCCCTCAGTCCTTCTGTGCCCCCTGTACTGCCCCTCTTTCCCTTTGGTGCCCTCTGTACTGCCCCTCAGTCCTTCGTCCCCCCCCCATACTGCCACTCAGTTCTTTTATGCCCCTTGTACTGCCACTGTCTTTCTGTGCCCCCTGTACTGCCCCTCAGTCCTTCTGTGCCCCCTGTACTGCCCCTCAGTCCTTCTGTGCCCCCTGTACTGCCCCTCAGTCCTTCTGTGCCCCCTGTACTGCCCCTTAGTCCTTCTGTGCCCCCTGTACTGCCCCTCAGTCTATCTGTGCCCCCTTTACTGCCCCTTAGTCCTTCTGTGCCCCCTGTACTGCCCCTCAGTCTATCTGTGCCCCCTTTACTGCCCCTTAGTCCTTCTGTGCCCCCGGTACTGCCCCTCATTACCCTAGGGGAACCTAGTCAGCCGTCCATGGAGTATTTTAAACATAGAGCGTTCATCATCCTGCAGAGTGTAATTCTTAGGTGGTGTTCATGGCTGGGGTGTGGCTAAAATGCAAAAAAAAATTCCTGTTGTGCAACACGCACCATCGACGGTTCAAATTTCAAAAAGTTGGGCGATACGACAATATGAGTCACCCCTCCCCCCTCCCACCTCAGCCTGTGACCACACCGCATTCTTCCTGTTTCCTCTCACTCTGCTGCTGGCTGCGATGGCGTCTGCTGATCTGAAGAAGGAGCTGGAATGTTCCGTCTGTCTGACCGTTTATACCGATCCCGTAACCCTGAGATGTGGACACAACTTCTGCCGGGCGTGTATTGATCGTGTGCTGGATACACAGGAGGGGACTGGATGTTATTCCTGTCCTGAGTGCAGAGAAGAGTATCAGGAGCGTCCAGCACTGCAGAGGAACAGAATCCTGCGTAACATAGCGGAGAATCTCCTGACTACTCCCCCAGATCAGGTGACCACCATCCTCTGTACTTACTGTATTCACTCTCCTGTACCTGCTGTTAAATCCTGTCTGATGTGTGAGGCTTCTCTGTGTGAGGATCATCTGAGAGTCCACAGCAAGTCCCCAGAACACGTCTTACTGGACCCCACCACTTCCCTGGAGAACAGGAAATGCTCTGTCCATAAGGAAATACTAAAATATTACTGCACTAAGGACGCCAAATGTATCTGTGTGTCCTGCAGTTTGGCTGGAGAACATCGGGGACACCAGGTGGAGACACTGGATGAGGCCTCTGGGAAGAAGAAGGAGAGACTGAGAGACGCTCTGCAGAAACTGATGACAGAGAGACAGGAGACTGAGAAAAGAGCGCAGAGTCTGCAGGAACGCCGGAGAGAAGTACAAGAAGAAGCAGCCGGAGAGACAGCGAGAGTCACGGCCATGTTTAGAGACCTCAGGAGACGGCTGGAGGACCTGGAGAAGAGAGTCCTGAGTGACATCTCCAGGCAGGCGGAGTGCAGGGCTCTCTCTGATTGGATCCAGCAGCTGGAAATAAAGAAGGCGGAGCTATCCAGGAAGATGGGTGACATGGAGGAGCTGTGTCACATGACTGACCCACTGACTGTCTTACAGCAATCAGACACCGGTGACCTGTGTGACACTGAGGAGGGGGGTAATGAGGACAGACAGAGACATGATGAGCAACTCCATGATGGAGGGGGGCTGGATGTGGCGGGAATATCACACACACTCCACACAGGTTTATCTGATATAATAAGAGGGGTAACTGGAGGGGTCTGTATAGCGCCTGCAGACATATTACTGGATGTAAACACAGCTGATAATAATCTCCATATATCAGATGACAGGAAAACTGTATCCCGGTCACATATAGAGCAGAATCGCCCAGAAACACCTGAGAGGTGTAAAGGAAATTATAAGTTTGACCAAAATCTAATAAAATCTAATGAAAATTCATATTTGAACGGATCTAGTTTTAATTCTAGTTGAAACATATAGCTCCATGCAAAGGTCAGCTTCAGTGCCTATATATAGTTAGCATTCGTCCTACAGACCAGCAAGGAGAGATGAACAGTTGTCCCTATCAATCAATGTATGATGTAATGTGTGCATTCGGTTGTGATAGGCATTTCTTCATATATGGTGTATGCTAAATGTATATGCTGATGTACAAAGTTCTATGATTGGTTAAAATAGAACGCTTCCTTGTAAGTCTATTCTGTAATACAATAAAGAGAGGGGCACTCCCCACACGTGCCGCACAACATCATGGCGGCCGTGCGTAAGTAAGCATTTGTGTGTGTCTCTCATTGTCTTTAAATAATGTTAATTTCCCCAACATTAATTGGTGGCGAATGCAGCTGTCAGGTCATTTGCACAGGTGATAATGGCGGTTCTGGGGTTTTTTTTCATGTTTGCCTGTGAATTCCGGATAAGTCTGTTTTTGCAGACAGGGCAGATATGAAATCTCTGGTTCGGGAACTTATTGCCTCTGTGTATACAAGCTGACTAGATCACTACTGCCTATTTTAAGATTACGTAATATGCATTGCAATGGAACAACAGGTGTTTGAGACTGATGCTAAGTGTGATATCTTGTATGATGCATGCTGTAACGATGCTGATTTTGATACAAACTATGAAGCATGTTTGTCTGTCGCTTATGGTCTAAGCAAATGCGTTTAACCCTTTCAGTGCCAAGCACGTAGATACTACGTGCTTGCTTCCACTCCACTTAAGTGCCAAGCACGTAGTATCTACGTGCTTGACTTTCCCCCCTGCTAGTAAAAAAAATAAAAGTCAAAAATACTCACCTGACCCCTCGTTGGATCCGGCCGGGTCTCCTCTTTAATTTGGTGCCATCCGATCCCCCGTGGGGGGTCGGATGGCTCCAGGAGAGCCCCCGGAATAGCCCCCCCCCCCCCGTTTGGCAGCAGCAGCTGCTAACTGTAAAAAAAAAAAAAAAATAAAAATGACATTCACTTACCTGTGTGTGCGCTGGCTCCCGCTGTCCCTCCTCTTCACCTGGGGGGCCTCCGATCGCCCCCCAGGACTTACCGATCTTCAGGAGAGAGCCCGGAAGGCTCTCTCCTCTCTCCTCTTCGATGGCGGCCGCCATCTTGCCGCTAAGCCCCGCTCCCTTGGGGGCGGGGCTATGACGTCATCCCGGTCCGTCGCAGCGTCAAGCCCCGCCCCTTTTGGGGGCGGGGCTATGACGTCATCCCAGCCCCGATCACCGGCTTCAGCGTTCTCAGCTGTCAGATGCCGGTGATCGGCAACGGGGAAGGAGGTGGCAGGAGATCCTCTGATCTCCTGCCTCCCCCTTCTCTGATGCCGATCACCGGCATCTGTCAGCAGAGCGGCGCGGGACAAAGGAGCTTACAATCGGAGGTAAGTACAGTAAAAAAAAATTTTTTTTTTTTTAATAAAAAACTTTTGTGTGGCGTTTTTTTTTCATTTAACCCTTTGTGAACTGGTAAGGGGTCCATGAGACCCCTTATACCAGTTCACAAGGCTCTGGGTATGGCAAGTCACCTGCAGCTAGTGGGTGGCTTGCCATTAACCCCCAGCCCCCCATTACCTGCCTCCCCAACGGCCAGGGGGGGGCAGAAGGGCCCGGGCCACTTAGTGGCTATGTGGGCTAGTAGCCTGCAGGGCCAGGGGCCACCAACGCTGGCCCCTGCGCCCTGTTCTACAAGCCCCCATAGCTGGCCCGGGTCGGTAATGCTGGGTAGGGGGGACCCTACGTCATTTTTTTTTTGGATTTTTAAGGGTTTTTAACCCTTAAAATTCCAAAAAAAAATGGGGTCTCCCCCCCTAGGAGGGGGAACCCTATGTCATTTTTTTTTTTAATTAACCCTTTTGTTTTCTGTCATCCAGCAGCTATAAAGGCTGAAAGAGTGCTCCACTATGGATGGGAGGTAAGTATTAAAAAAAAAAAAAATAATAAAATATTTTTTCTCTTTGTGTGTCTGTGTTTTATTTTTACATTTAACCCCTTGTGAACTGGTAAGGGGTCCATGACCCCTATACCAGTTCACAAGGCTGGGGGAGGTGGCAAGTCACCTGCGCTAGCCGGTGACTTGCCATTAACCCCCGGCACCCCCATTACCTGCCTCCCCAAAGCCCAGGGGGGGGCAGAAGAGCCCGGGCCCACTGGCTATGCGGCCTTGTAGCCTGCAGGGCCAGGGGCCACAAAAGCTGGCCCCTGCGCCCCGTTCCTCCAAGCCCTGCATAGCTGGTCCCGGGCTGGTTACTTTGGGTAAGGGGGGGCCCATGTCATTTTTTTTTTATTTTTAAGGATTTTTAACCCTTAAAAATCCCCCCAAAAAATGGGCCCCCCCTCCCGGGAGGGGGGACCCTATGTCATTTTTTTTTCTCGATTTAACCCTTTGTAGTGTGGATGGTAGTTGTATTTTATTTGTAAATGTTAAAAATTACTTGTTTCAGTTATGGGGGTCTCCTGGGCAGGAACAGGGGGCTACCGATAAATATGTGGTACCGTTCTAATCGGTAGAAATGGGGCTTTCACATGCAATATGGTTTTCTTTAATAAAATAAATTTTTTATGTAAAATAAAGGAGTCAATTTTCTAAAAAAAAATTTTATTTATTTATTTTTTTTTTACTTAATAATAAATAAAATTAATAATAAATAAAATTTACAAACAAGACATTTCATGTTAAAGCCTAAACTCTGCTGCAAAAAATATATATATAATTTTCCTGAAAATTCCAGCAAAAATGACACAAAACATGGCGCAAAACATGGCGCAAAATGGGGAAAAATGACCTGTCAACAGAGGGTGACAAAATCTCAAGTAAGCTGGCAATTAAAAGGGTTAATAGTACCTCTGCATGTTGGGTATTGTTCTGTTCGGGGGACCTTGCGCTTTCAGACTTGGCTTGTTTTTTCTTGTTTGCATATTTATATTTTAGTAAAAGGTGTTTTTTATTCTGCTTTTTTATACATTTTTTAGGGAAACTCTGCGCAACCAAAGAGTTCTTTGAGGGATTAATTCCAGAAAGATGAGCCCACTACAACAAGCTGGGTACGCTTAGAAAGCTTAACATGTGTACTTTCAGGGAATATATGGTTTATGGGGGATATTCCAAATGTAAAGGGTTGTTTTGGTTGAAAAATCGCAAGGTGCGCACTTTGTCTGCAGAGCTGAAATTTTCAAGAAATATTACCGTTACGCACATGCTTTACTTTGGGGTGTTTGGCAACTCTTCCCTTGACAGAACCCATGCATGTTGGGTATCGTTCTGTTCGGAGGATGTTGCTTTTTCAGATCATACTTGTTTTTTCTTGTTTGTATATAGTTTTTTTAGGAAAATGTGGCTTTGATTCTGCTTTTTTATCCTTTTTTTAGGGAAACTCTTTGCAACCAAAGAATACATTGAGGGATTACTTCTAGAAAACTGTGGCCACATCAACAAGCCTGGTACGCCTAGAAAGCCTGAGGTGTGTACTTCCAGAGAATATATAGTTTGTTGGGGGTATTTCAAATGTAAAGGGTTGTTTTTCTGGAAAAACTGCAAGGTGCGCATAGCGCATATCACAGGTGTATTTTTTCTGAAAATCCCCTAAAGCTCTGTTTCAGTTTGGGGGAGTCTCCTGGGCAGGAAAAGGTGTCTACCTATACATATGTGGTACCGCTGTAACCGGGAGAAATTGTGGTTTCACACGCAATAAGATTTTATTGACAAACTTACATTTTTTATTACAAAAAAACACTACAAATTGTAAAAAATTTATTTTTTTAAATTTTTTTGCACATATTTCGCCAAAAAATATTGAGAATACACCTAAAAAATGACAAACAAGACATTTCATGTTAAAGCTCAGACTCTGCTGAAAAAAACAATATATCATTTTCCTGGGAAATCCCTGGAAATCCCTTCAAAAATCACATTTGAACATGGGGAGCGCAAAATAGTGCAAAATGGTCTGGCACCAAGGGTGACAAAAACTCCAGGTAGGCTGGCAGCGAAAGGGTTAAAGTCTAGGGAACTGCGCATTTATGAGGTGGTCAGGGAACCACAAGAGTTGCTTTAACGAACAGATTTCTAAATTGTCAATAAGGACTAAAGAGTACTAATAGCAGAGGTTGCCAGGGGCACTCCGCTTTTAGCCGGGGAAATCTGACAGTGACAGTTTGGGGGTTAGATATATGGAAAATCGGTCGACCGTCCCCAATTCTGTGTAAAAGATCATATTAGTGATCAGACTTAGAAAATAAGGGTTTTAGAGCTGCCTGTAAGGTGGGATTTTCCCTAAACAGGAAGCATCAGTTTCGGCTGTGTAAAAATTGTCTTAAGTTAGTTTGTGACAGGGTAGGAAAGAAATGTTTTCTTATTAGTGCATGCTATATGGTACTAACAGCTAAACAAGATTGTCTGTGTCTAATTGCCTGTAATTCCTGAGGGTGTATGTTCAGGAGAAACATATCACATTATTTGGGCTGCAAGGAGACAGCACAAGTTAGAGGAAGTTTGCCAAGAGAGCACTTCTGGGTGAAATTCCAAGTAGAGTTTTTCACAAAAAAGAAGGATGGGAAATATTGTAAGGAAAAAGTCGACTCAGTTCCCATCCACATCAGGGTTATTGGCAGAAGACATAATGACAAAAGAGGTTGGTAAATACACTTGTCATAATATAAAACCACTTTTTAAGACAAATGCATATCAAAGGTGATATTGAGGACACATGAGGACATACACACAAAAAAAAAAAAAAAAAATGGAAAAAAATGGAAAATAGACAAAGATTAGATTAGAATTAAACAATGATTCAGAAATCCTTTTAAAAGAGCTACGAAGGATAGTATTTAAAAAAAAAAAAACTCTGCCTTGCCTTCTCAAAATCAGCTGTCATGTAACATGAGTTCTGGTAAGCTATTTTAAGGTGCTTCTAGGCCAGTGTAAGCTCAAATTCACAAGCTGCTATTTGTGAGACAAAGTTTTGGAGTATAGATTTGTTTGAAATGACTTCTGTAATGCAGTTTTTCAGCGAATTTAAGGAAGAAGTTGGTAAGTTTTCTTATCATTTTTCTTTATTATAGAATGTTTATGGAAGTTATTTAAATTTAATTATGCATGTCACTGCTAAAACTTAGCCATGAAAAGTTTAGCAGTTGAATGAAACAAAAAGTAACAATGAAAGTTTTTTTTTAAGAAACATAAGTAGCTACTGTAAAAAAAAAAAAATGGGGTCTTGTACAAGAATAAAGTTAAATTAGTTACCGTATTTATCGGCGTATAACACGCACCGGCGTATAACACGCATTCCCCATTTTAACACAAAAATTTGAGTAAAAATTTTTTTCATTAAAAATAAATGACTTGGAAGCTCGGAACTTAATGTTGGATTAAAATTTATAACATTAGAACATGAATTATAACATTAACTCCTCTTAAAAGGCAAATATGAAATGAAAAAACACCTCTTTGAGCAAAAAAACTTAATCAGAATCACTGCTTTTTGGAAAACCAAAAAACTCCACCTGTACAACCTAATCCCCCTGTACCACATAGTCCTGATACCACCTGTACCATATAACCCCACCCCCCATATCACATACTCTTTCCCCCTGCGCCACATAACAAGCCCCCCCACATAAACCCATATTTCTTTATGTTTTTGTTTTCACCACAGTACCTGGCCTGTGTCGCTAGCAGGCTCAGGTCACTCTTTAATTGCGCTGACGAGTAACGTCCTCAGCGTAACGTCAGGGACGTCACTCGTCAGAAGTACGGTGGCCTCGGAGGGTCCTGAGGAGCAGCCTTTAAAACAGCAGCGCGGGCGGCTGCGGACTCACAGCTGATTGGGAGAATGCCGGCGCGTACACTTGGGACCAGAGAGCAGGCGGGCGAAAAGGTAAGCACCCGCAATGATGGAGAAAAAATACAGGCAGCGGGCGGCTCTATGGCCGCTGCGAGCCGCTGCTGCTAGGATGGGGTTAAATCAGGCAGCGGGCGGCTCTCCAGCCGCCGCTTGTTCAATGATTGGTTTAAAGCGAACAGCAGGTGGCTGGAGAGCTGCCGCCACTGCTGCAAGGTAGGGGTTATATCAGGCAGGGTAGCTAGAGAGCCGCCGACGCTGCCATGAAATGGATGCTGCACTTCTATGAGTATCATGGGCGCCGGTGAATCAGCTGGAGCAGGTAGTTTGGGACCCGGCGTATAACACGCAGTATCGGCGTATAACACGCAGGCAGGGTTTAAGCTTGCAACTTTAGTTTTAAAACTGCGTGTTATACGCCGATAAATACGGTAATTAGTTTTATATGCCGGCATTGCATTAAATTAAATTGCATTAAATTAGATTTGAATTAAAATAAGTTAAATTAAAAAAATTGAATTGAAATAAAGTAAAGTAAAAAAGGAACATTATTTTAAGGTATTAAGTTTTAATTAAATATTGTATACAATATGTAATATGATATGTGAATAATGCTATCTGGAAGATAATTTCCATAGAACAAAGTAAGGATCCGACCTTGTTCTCCTGGAAATTGTGTAAATGTGTAATGTTTAATTTATTTGATATTTATGTATTATGTTTTTATGTTTTAACAGCAGCTGTGAAGATAATTAATTATTCTATGAGACACTTGCATTCCTTGAAACTTTTGTTAAAATGGACCAATGGCTTGGTGGCATAGTGGAAAAAAAAGCCATTTTGGAGTTTTTCCTTTGCCAATTGACATAACTGAAAATGCACAGTAACATGACTCTCCTGTTTGTAGGTGGTCTGCAAGTACATGAGCAGACATTTTTTGGTTTTTAAAAGTTTACCATGGTTAATCTTTATGTGTAGCAATCTAAATTGCTCTGGTAAAAGATTTAAATGAGAACTGTTTGCTGTATTAATCTGGTGTAAGTCATTTTTGACTGATGGTTCGCTTTAAGATAAGTATTTGGTAACTGGTTTTAGCAGTTTGCTGTTTAGAAGCCTAAAGAAATATCTTCATGATATTTGGTTTCAAAGCTTAAGAATGTTTTAAGCAGCTGTTTGTGTATGTCGTGATGCTCTAATTTTGAGTAAAGTTTTTTTTATGAAATAGATTAAGTTCATTTGATAAGAATACTGTGAGAATGGTATTACCTGTATGTGAATGTCTTTGAACAAATAAGTAATAACTTTGGAAGGCGTAATTAATACAAAATTATTAAGAGCCTTATTTGCTGTCTTAGGATGCATGTCAGTAGTTGCCAAGGACAGTGAAGGACAAATGCTACATGTCACTTCACTCAAGAAGTGTCTTATGCGTTCAAATTATTCTTATACAAGTCTAAATACTTATTTACGTTAAAAAAAAGGCTTTAAGATATATTTTTGTAACAATGGTCAATTACCTTTTTGTTTTGGAAAAAGAAAGATTTACTAGTATATTGAAGCCTAGTTAAAGTCCGATTATTATAATAAGAGTTTGCCTTATTAGATATAAGGTTCCCTATTTATTTTTAATCTTGTTAAAAGTCATCATTATTTAAAGCAATTAACAGTCGGTTCAAAAACTTTTCTATATGGTTTTAAAAAGGTTTTTCTCCAGCACGTTTTAAAGTGATCATTACTTGGAGAAGTTTTGTGAAATACAAGTTCACCTTATGGTGTTACACCTAGTGAAGGTTTTAAAAATAGAATGAGCTAGAAGTATTTTTGGCCTTTCTGAATTACTAATGTAAAGAACTGAACAGAGCTAAATGAAGTTGAATTTGTTCCACAGAGTTCAAACAAAGAGGGGAAATATGTATAATGGTTACATTCTTTGGTATTAAAAAGGTGTTTGAACTCATGAAACAATTTAATAAGTATAACACTTTATATGTGATATAAAATATTTGTGTTTAGGTGAAGTACACAGATACGCCTCCTTTACCTCTCTTCTGCGTTTTCAGAAGTACATATTTAATTTGTTTTTAATTAAAGAATAGCAATTTATCACCATGAAGGATCATACATAATGAGGTTTTTGTGATAGTGGATGATAAAGGTGAAAAATTTTGCTTTTAGCATAAATGGCTGAAGGAAGAACACATCACTGAAATGTAGGAATTGGCATTAGGTGGAAGGCAAAATGTCTGCACTGACAATAGATTAGCTTATGAGAAAGGCTATAGATGGAATATTTTTATGATGTTGTTGTATAACTGAAACAAATTAATGAGAGTTATGGTGACAGCCATGAATCCTGATCATGAATTCCTATGAGGCCCTCAAACACGCTGGCATTTCTGGAAAAGGTTCATACCCAATACAAATCTCACCTGAGAGACTCAGTGCCACTTGCTGCCAAGATGAGACTGCGAAAGGAGTAAGTCTTGAGCTCAAGCATTGGTAGTACTTAGGTTGGAGGAACTGTGGGTAATGATAAGTGTCAAAGCGTAAGTCTGCTTCAGGAAGAAGCGCTGCTGGACTTATTGCCTCTCGATGGTGCCTCAAGAAGACATAGCCCATAGCCCAGTATGTGTCACTGTCCAACTTATTCAGCCCAGTACAGTGCATTACATTGTTTCAGATATAAGCAATATTGATATTTAATTTAGTTTATATGAAGACCTGTTGTGCAGGTAATATAGTGTAAGTATTTACTCAGTGCATACTTAGGCCTAACCATCCATTTCAGAGATTGCAGAACTACATCCAACTATCTGAAGTGTGACTTTATTAGTATGTTCTGGTGAACAAGGTGTTAATGGAATCATATTTGATTCTTTAAAGAAAAATCTATGAAATGATTAAATTGTTTATGCCCATTTGTCATTCTTATATTTAAGTTAAGATGAAAGATGAAAAGATCTTTTAAGATAAGTATGTAACAGATGAAAGGACCACTGGAAAGAAAGTATTCAAAGGCTTTGTTATAGTGAATTTTGCATGGTTTACAGTTTTCTTATTTGGATGTGTTTGCCATTGCAGAAATCTCTGGATACAGTCATGAGATACTAAGTGCAGATGAGTTAATAATTGCATCAGTAGAAAGAGAAAAGAGCCTGAATACCAATCAAAAGACAGAAGTTGGCTTCAGCGGCAAAAGAGCATCGTTGTTTACTTTGCCTTATTGTTAATTGTGCTGCTGTTATGAATTTGTACTTTGTACATACGTGATTGGTTATTTTGAAAATATTCAAGAAATTGTATATTTCTCTTTTTATTTAAAGTCATTCATGATGCAAAATGTTTGTAAACATTTTTAAGACACTTGTGAATAGAATAATGGCATCTAAGTGTATTTTTCACATGGAGGGAAACGCTGCAGGTGTGCATGGTGATTAAGGCTAAAGGCCTAGTCCAAGTATTGATGCTAAGCAGAAAGAGTTAGTTCTTCTGAATAGTACCAGTACTGCATGCCTTTGCGGAATGACTATTGTCTCCTTACCTCAAGTTCTTAGAAATTTGGGCTAACGAAATGTACGCCAAGGCCTGTGAAGTATTTCACTCTCGTCAAAGCAAGATGCTTGGTCTTGCTCTGACTTTCTTAAAAGTGAATTAAAGGTGTATTAACTGTAGTGGTTAGAATAAATATTTACTGTTTACATATGACAAGATAAGATCATATTAGTAAAGTAACTAATGGGCAGTGGATAATTTAAAAAATTTAGTTTATACTTTGGGAAAAAAGACATTTGGTTTTACAAGTAGGTTGTAATAGATAAATATTCATTGGAAGACTTTTTGATTATAATATGACTAAACTAATTGATTATTGGGATTTTAGATTATTAGATTTGGTCAAAAATTATAAAAAGGAGGAACATGTAAAGGAAATTATAAGTTTGACCAAAATCTAATAAAATCTAATGAAAATTCATATTTGAACGGATCTAGTTTTAATTCTAGTTGAAACATATAGCTCCATGCAAAGGTCAGCTTCAGTGCCTATATATAGTTAGCATTCGTCCTACAGACCAGCAAGGAGAGATGAACAGTTGTCCCTATCAATCAATGTATGATGTAATGTGTGCATTCGGTTGTGATAGGCATTTCTTCATATATGGTGTATGCTAAATGTATATGCTGATGTACAAAGTTCTATGATTGGTTAAAATAGAACGCTTCCTTGTAAGTCTATTCTGTAATACAATAAAGAGAGGGGCACTCCCCACACGTGCCGCACAACATCATGGCGGCCGTGCGTAAGTAAGCATTTGTGTGTGTCTCTCATTGTCTTTAAATAATGTTAATTTCCCCAACAGAGGTTTCAGTATAATTATCAGGTGTTAAGCAGCCGGAGTTTCTCCTCAGGGCGACATTACTGGGAAGTGGATGTCGGGGGGGCAGATAGCTGGACAGTCGGGATGTGTTACCCCAGTATAGACAGGGGAGGAGGTCATTCACTGATTGGAAATAATAACAAGTCCTGGGGGTTGTACAGGGGTAATAATCAGTATAAAGTGAGACATGACAGTAAAGTGACAGCTGTAGGTGGCCGTATCTCCAGTAACAGAGTCAGGGTAGAGCTGGATTATGAGGCCGGGCTCATCTCCTTTTATGATCTGTGTGACCCGATCCGACACTTACACACCTTCACCACCACCTTCACTGAGCCCCTCCATGCTGTATTACGTGTATGGAGAGGATGTATAAAGATATCAGATGTGCCCAGAGTGTGATGACATCACAGGGAGGGGGAGGATTCAGCCAATAGGATGAGGCGATGTTGGGCTGGAATATTCTCATCACAGAAATGGCTGCAGAGCTTCATGTAAGTGCTAAGCAATAAACTCGCTGCTTATTAATCTAGTGTCTGTCAGTCAGATGCCAGGAATTTCTTTCTTTCCTCTCTTTCTTACTTTCTTGTCTTCCTTCCCTTGTTACTTCTTTCTTTCCATTTTTCTGGCTTTCATTTCTTCTCTTGCCTCTTTTATTTCCTTACCACCTTCCTTCTCCTTTATTCCTCCCTCCCTTTTTTCTTTTCCTTTATTTCATCATTCTTTCCTTTATTAATTCTATCATTTCTCTCAGTCTCCTTCCTTTTATTCTTTCTTGCTTCCTTTTCTTCATTCTTTCTTCCCCCCCCCTTTCTTCTTTTCCTCCCTGTCTCTCCTTCTTTCTTTCTTTGCTTGCTTCCTTCTTTTTTTATGTCTCCGGCCTCTTTGTTTCTTTCTTCCCTTATTACTTCTTTCTTTCCTTCCCCACATCCTTTCTTTCCATTTTCCTGGCTTTCATTTCTTCTCTTGCCTGTTTTATTTCCTTACCATCTTCCTTCTCTTTTATTCCTCCCTCCCTTTTTTCCCTTTATTTCATCATTCTTTCCTTTATTAATTCTTTCTCCCAGTCTCCTTCCTGTTATTCTTTCTTTCCTTTCTCCTTTCCTTTCTTTCTTTTTTTCCTCTCTGTCTCTCCTTCTTTCTTTCCTTGCTTGCTTCCTTGTTTTTTTCTCTCTCTCCAGGCCTCTTTGTTTCTTTCTCGTCTCTCTTCCATTGTTACTTTATTCTTTCCTTTCCTACTTCCTTTTTTCTGGTTTTCATTTCTCCTTTTACCTTTTTTATTTCCCTACCACTCTCCTTCTCCTTGATTTCCTCCTCCCCTTTATTTCATTCTTTCCTTTTTTAATTCTATAATTTCACTCAGTCTCCTTCCTTTTATTCTTTCTTGCTTCCCTTTCTTCCTTCTTTCTTTCCTCCCTCCTTTCTTTTTTCCTCTCTGTCTCTCTTTTCTTTGCTTGCTTCATTCTTTTTTTTTTTTATCTCTCCAGCCTCTTTGTTTCTTTCTTGTCTTTCTTCCATTGTTACTTCATTCTTTCCTTTCCTACTTCCTTTTTTCTGGTTTTCATTTCTTCTTTTTACCTCTTTTATTTCCCTACCACCTTCCTTCTCCTTTATTTCCCTCTCCCTTTATTTAATTCTTTCCTTTTTTTAATTCTATAATTTCACTCAGTCTCCTTCCTTTTATTCTTTCTAGCTTCCATTTCTTCCTTCTTTTTTCCTCCCTCCTTTCTTCTTTTCCTCACCTTCTTTCTTACTTTCTTCCCTCCCTTTCTTTTTTCCTCTCTGTCTCTCCTTTCTTTGCTTGCTTTCTTCTTTTTTTTATCTCTCCAGCCTCTTTGTTTCTTTCTTGGCTTTCTGCCATCCCTTTCCTTTCTCCATTCTCTTATGTTTGCAGTATCACGGGTGGGCCAATACTGTAAAGAGAGACAGTAATGAATAAACCTTCCATTTTCCTATGATAGGAGCTGGATATGGGCCCAAGAGTCAGTTCTTCTTTTCTTTTTTTTATATATATTCTTTATTTTCCATTTTCAGTTTACAACAGTAAGCAGTAAAACATTAATAGAGAAAAGAAATAAATACAGCCTATGGCTCATAGTATAGCAAGAGGCTGATTTATTAATAGCGACATGTAGCGACAGTTGAGCGACTGTAGCGGTATTTTCACAGCGCCCGCTAGTAGTCGCTGTGCTTGGCCGTTGTTCTGTTGTTGACAGCGACTCAGTCGGTTTGCCGTAATGTTGAATACAAGGTGACGAGTCGCTATTTGACAGGTTCCGCGATGTATGGAAGCGCATGATAGCGACTGGTCAGAGCGACCGGCTCCCACCATATTCATCAAAAAATGTTTAAACCCCCAGAGCGCTGGAGGCAATGTGTTAAAAGTAGTTTAACCACCCAACCACCATATTTTTGGAAACAAAAAAAAAAAAGTTTTTTAAATAATATTGTAATATGAATACATTAATATCAGACCTGTAATGTCAATTCTGCACAATTTAATTTTCCTTTAAAAAAAAAATCTAAAATGGCAGAAGTGAGGTCACAGAATTTTTCACATTAAAAAAAAAACATTAATAACGATTAATTATTAATATATAAAGATTGTTCCATTGAAATGCATTGGAGAGCGGCAGGTAGCGAGAGGTCATACCTGTCGCTGTTCAAGGTCGGACGCTGGCGCTGTGGGCTGAGGCTGGAATAATGATGAATGAGTCGCTATATGGCGCTATCTCAGTCGCTAAGCAGGATCGGCTTGATAAATGTGTGATTGTGGTGGGGAGCCGGTGTTCTCGTGGCGGGGCCCGTCATTACCGGCCGCTCACCAGTCGCTACCTGTCGCTATTCCTTCATAAATAAGGGCCCAAGATTAGGCCTATAGCCTTAATCACCATGCATGCCTGCAGCGTTTCCCTCCATGTGGAAAATACACTTATGCCCTTATTCATCAAGCGATAGCGCCAGGTAGTGTCTGACGAGCACCAGGTACCGCTAGCTATCGGCGGCTACCGACTCAAGTACGCCCGGCGGCGGTCACAATGACGCATTTATCACGCTAAATGAGGCTAGCGCCGGCGAGAGCGACGGCTAGCGCGGGATTCATCATGAAGCCGCCTGGAACGAACAGCGCCGCTGCAAATTCCCTCACAGCGCCAGGTATGAGCTGTCGCTCCCTGGTGATGTCCAATGCATTTCAATGGAGCAATCTATAATTAATCATAATTAATTGGTATTATTTTTTATTTTATTTTTTTTAATGTCAAAAATTCTGAGACCACTTCTGTAATGTTAGGATTTATTTTGAAGTAAAAAAAAAAAATTAAAAAAAATTTGTGCAGAATTGAGATTAATGTATTCATATTACAAAATGATTCTAAACACATGTATAATGTTACATTCAAAAAATATGGTTGTTTAGGGGTTAAAAACTAGTTAATACACATCGCCGCCAGCGCTCTGGGGTTTAAACAAGGAATGGACAGCGACAGCACATTCGGAGCGTGATTTGTTGATGAATATGAAGCAGGCCGTTCGCTCTGGCCATTCGTTGTCAGGCGCTCACATACAACGCTGAACCTGTGAAACAGCGACCCCCCAGCCCGTATTCAACATTACCGCACACCGACTGAGTCGCTATCATCAAGCTAACGCCGGCCAAGCACAGCGAATACTGGCGGGCGCTGAGAAAATCACGCTACAGTCGCTCATCTGTCGCTACCTGGCGCTATTAATGAATCGGCCTCTTAGATGCCATTATAAGTGTCTTAAAAATGTTTACAAACATTTTGCATCATGAATAAATTCAGATAGAAAGAGAAATATACAATTTCTAGAAGATTTTCAAAGTAACCGATCACTTATGTACAAAGTACAAATACATAACAGCAGCACAATTAACAATAAGGCAAAGTAAACAACGATGATCTTTTGCCGCTGAAGCCAACTTCTGTCTTTTGATTGGTACTCAGACTCTTTTCTCTTTCCTTAACATCTGACTGATGCAATTAATAACTCATCTGCACTTAGGGCCTTATTTATCAAGGGATAGCGCCAGGTAGCGAATGGTGAGCGAACGGTAATGACGCTCACCGCCACGAGAACGCCGGCTCCCCTCCGCAATCGCACATTTATCAAGCCGATCCTGCTTAGCGACTGACAGAGCGCCAGATAGCGACTCATTCATCATTATTCCAGCCTCAGCCCACAGCGCCAGCGAGCGAACTGGAACAGCGACAGGTATGACCTCTCGCTACCTGGCGCTCTCCAATGCATTTCAATGGAGCAATCTTTAAATATTCATAATTAATTGCTATTAATGTTTTTTTTTTTTTTTTTTTTAAATGTCAAAAATTCTGTGGCCACTTCTGCAATGTTAGATATTTTTTTTTAAGTTAAAAAAAATAAAAATGTTTGCAGAATTGATATTACAGGTCTGATATTAATGTATTCATATTACAAAATGGTTATAAAAACTTGTTTATTTTTTTTTTCCAAAAATATGGTTGTTTGGGGGTTAAAAAACTACTTTAACCCCCTTGGCGGCGATCCCGAGCGTGACTCAGGGTCAATTTGCGCTGTAAGTGGCGGTGACCCCGAGTCACGCTCGGGATCGATTTGGGAGCAAGAGCGGGCGGCGCAGCCTCCTTACCTTCTCCCTGCGATCCAGCGATGTCTCCGCCGCGATCGCAGGTGAGAGCCGGGGCTGCGGCGTCCCTCTCCGCTTCCGGGTTCCGTCTCTGTGAGCCGCAGAGGCTCATGGGGGCGGAGCCGTGCGTGAGAGACAAATGCAATGGCAACGCTTTCGTTGCCATTGCATTTGACTATATCGCAACGCCAGGGAGGTTAAACCCATCGCCGCCAGCGCTCTGGGGTTTAAACAAGCATTTCACAGCGCGAGAATTTTTGGAGCGTGATTTGTTAATGAATATGCTGGAAGCCGTTCGCTATGGCCATTCGCTGTCATGCGCTGCCATACAGCGCGGAACCTGTCAAACAGCGACTCCTAACCACGTATTCCACATTACCGCACACCGACTGAGTCGCTGTCAACAAGCGAACAACGGCCAAGCACAGCGAATACTAGCGGGCGCTGTGAAAATAACGCTACTGCCGCTCATCTGTCGCTACCTGGCGCTATTACTGAATCGGCCTCTTAGTATCTCATGACTGTATCCAGAGATTTCTGCAATGGCAAACACATCCAATAAGAAAACTGTAAACCATGCAAAATTCACTATAACAAAGCCTTTGAATACTTTCTTTCCAGTGGTTTATTCATCTGCTACATACTTATCTTAAAAGATCTTTTCATCCTTCATCTTAACTTAAATATAAGAATGAGAAATGGGCATAAACAATTTAATCATCTTATAATTTTTTCTTAGTGGACTTCTATAGTTTTTAAAAATCAAATATAATTCCAATAACGCCTCGTTCACCAGGACATACTAATAGAGTCACACTTCAGATAGTTGGATGTAGTTCTGCAATCTCTGAAATGGATGGTTAGGCCGGGGAGGCCGATTCATTAATAGCGCCAGGTAGCGCCAGATGAGCGACTGTAGCGCGATTTTCTCAGCGCCAGCCAGTATTCGCTGTGCTTGGCCGGCGTTAGCTTGATGACAGCGACTCAGTCGGTGTGCGGTAATGTTGAATACGGGCTGGGGGGTCGCTGTTTCACAGGTTCAGCGTTGTATGTGAGCGCCTGACAACGAATGGCCAGAGCGAACGGCTAGCTTCATATTCATTAACAAATGACGCTCCGAATGTGCTGTCGCTGTCCATTCCTTGTTTAAACCCCAGAGCGCTGGCGGCGATGTGTATTAACTAGTTTTTAACCCCTAAACAACCATATTTTTTGAATGTAACATTATACATGTTTTTAGAATCATTTTGTAATATGAATACATTAATCTCAGACCTGTTAGATCAATTCTGCAAAAAATTTTTTAAAATTTTTTTTTTACTTAAAAATAAATCCTAACATTGCAGAAGTGGTCTCCGAATTTTTGACATTAAAAAAAAAAAAAATAAAAAAAAATAATACCAATTAATTATGAATAATTATAGATTGCTCCATTGAAATGCATTGGACATCGCCAGGGAGCGACAGCTCATACCTGGCGCTGGGAGGGAATTTGCAGCGGCGCTGTTCGGTCCACGCGGCTTCATGATGAATGCCGCGCTAGCCGTCGCTCTCGCCGACGCTAGCCTCATTTTGCTTGATAAATGCGTCATTGTGACCGCCGCTGGGCGTACTTGAGTCGGTAGTCGCCGTTAGCTGCCGCTACCTGGCGCTCGTCAGACACTACCTGGCGCTAGCCCGTGATAAATAAGGCCCTAAGTATGCACTGAGTAAACACTATCTTACCTGCACAACAGGTCTTCATATAAACTAAATTAAATATTAACATTGCTGATATCTGAAACAATGTAATGTACTGTACTGGGCTGAATAAGTTACACAGTGACACATACTGGGCTATGGGCCTGATGCAGAGCCTCCTCTGAACTGCCCTTAAAACCTTCCGATTGTCCGGGGCTCCCGTTTGAATCGTGGCTCAAATGTGATGCAGAGCCTCCGTCGGAATGGCTCCCTAACTGATCCGTCAATTTCACTTTACTCCTTGCCATTAATTCATACCTTAATCTCCTTTGTGTTCCTTTTTCCTTGCCATTAATGCATACCTTAATTCTTTCTGATTGTTTTGGATTTATTGTACCATATCTAAACTTTTTGTGTCATGGAAATGTGTGATGATGTTGTGTGATTGTACATTTGCAGGAAACACAACTTTCAATTTTATTTTTTTTTTTATTTTATTCCAACGTTTGAAATTGAAATTTTTAAACAAAGTTTTTTACAAATAATTGAATCTAAATGTTTTAACATTTTCATTTTAAGCCAAATTAAAATTCTTTAGGCCTCGGTGTCTTGTGCCTGTGATTTTCTGGTATCTGTGAATGAAAAACAACATTAGTTTAGCATTGTTTATTTGGTTTGTTTGGTTGTGCGTGTTTTTTTTGGGGCCCTTTTTAAACCGGACCTTCTGCGTGATTTACTGAAAAGCCCAAACTCTTAACCAAAGATTCCGCAGCATCTCAAAATAATAGATAGTAATTTTTTAGTCAATCAATAATTATTCTTTCCACCACTGGGCTGCAACTCAGTTCAGGAATTTAGTATATGGCCGCCGCCATGTTGACTCTGAAGCATCACACTTACTGAGGAGAGGAGAGTGGGATAAGGTACAGGGGGTGGGTTATAGCTGTGCTTTGCTCACACAGAGCAGAGACCTCTTGAAAAGGTCAGCAATCCCAGAATGCAGAGCAGCACAGTTAGAAGGCACTTCCTGTTTGCAGGCTGCCTGATAAGATGGCGGCTTCCATAATCCGCCATCTTGGATGTTGAAAGCCTCATAACATGCACTAGGTGCAGGTAGGATGATTTTGAAGGTGGGCAAACTTTATGTACAGGGTGTGGGAAACATATAAGATAGACTCTTATTCTGAGTGAAGGTCCGCTTTAAGGGCTTTTTAGACAAAGTCTTTGGTTGTTTTTTTTGGTTTTTACATTTTGTGGCCAATGGAATTGTTGGTTCATTTACTTTGGTCCCCAAAAACGCCACTTACCATGTTTTAGGCGCATATTGCGTCAGGGGCGGAGGCTCCATTCTTGCTCCCTTGCTTGCTGCTGTGAATCTATTTGCATGACAAAGACACAGATATTAGAGACTGTTGTTGTCTCATGTACACAAAAAGCATTAACAAGTTTGCTGGCCTAACTAAAGTCACTTTTTGAACCTCTTGCTGCCTCACATTGCCTAGTTCTGCTATCTGCATGTAGCCTAGTTTGGAGCTGTGTACATGTGTTAAACTAAGGTGGGCTTGTATGTAACGTGAAAAACTAAGTTGTTTCAGATTATTCTGGCGCTTTGTGTCTTTTTTATTACAAGGAATGTGTGCACGCACATAAACGCACGCGCGCATACTCACATCCATGATGATGTCGTCCTGCTCCGGGGTAAAGATTGCGGCCGACAGCTTTTCTGGGTTTGCAAGGTATAGCTCTGACGTTCCCCCGCGGAGACGTAGGTGCGTGCGTGCGTGCGCGCAGGCGCGCACCCGCTGTTGACCACGGCCACACGGAAAACATATTTAAAGCACAAGGCACTCAGCTCTGTGTTGGATACCATATCAATATGGGCAGACCTAAAGGGAGCAAAAAGAGCCAACCAAGGGCCGAGGCACATAGCAGCCGCACACATGCCTCATCCTCCACAAGACAGAAGAGCAGGCACCAGACACAGGCAGAACATGCCCCAACTAAAACGCAGGATACTCCACACAAACAGGCACATTCAAAAAAACGCAGGACCAAGGAGACATTAACCCATTCACCACCACCTGCCAAAAAAGCACGAACACACAAGGGTGCCCCATCTAGTCAGACCATGCAGCATCCTCCACCTCCACACACCAAGCATACCCACAAATCCAAACACATAAGCAAGGGTAAGCGCATTGCAAAAACCACCACCCCACCCAGGTCACCCACCCCTCCACCTCCACCCTCTGGTTCCCCCAATTCCAGTACCTCAGATTCCACATGCAGCTCCACATCTGATAGCTCAACAGGAACCCAGACATTAAGCCAGAGAAGCACACACACAACATCCCCCTCCCCCATAAGCCCAAGAACCCCACACGACTCCCCAGATACCCAACCATCAATTTCCTCAGAGGCAGGGGAGACCACACACCCATGTGGCAGACAACTACGGCGTGGCTCACTAACTGCCCGATTTTGCGATGCTCAAAGCATGGCGGTGGCAAATGCAGTTTGCGAGCATTATGATGCCCTATTTGGCCGCACCTCCAAAACAACCACAAAGCAGGCTAAGATGGAGATCTGGACTAATATTTGCAGGCAGGTCAATAGTGTGGGATCAGTCCGGAGAGATATTTAGCAAATAAAAAGGAAATTTGGGGACCTGAAATACTACAGCAAAAAAAAAATGGACATGTGCCGTCAGCAGAGGTAATGGACAATTTTTAGTCACATTGTTAAAAGGATGTAACACTTATTAGGTGTAATTTAATCTTCCCCAGCCAACAGACAGGGGGTGGCTTACCCACTAAAATTATCCTTACGCCCGCCGAGGAACATGTATATACATTCATACACCCGGACAGCATCCAGGGACTGGCAGAGGCACAAGACACAGACCGGAATGTAAGGTCCCAAGGTGAGTCTGATTTTGCCATGACCTAGTACAAAAAGTTCAAGAAGGCAGTGTTATGCTACACAACACACTGTACTTGGCCATTTACCTAATCTTCCTATCTACATTCTAAGGACCAAGTCAACAGGACACACCAGGCCCCCAAACCCCTGCGTTAGCACCGAGGCCAAGGGCACACCAGGCTTCTACACCACAAACCCAAATTGTGGATTGCGATGAGGTAAGTCAATGGTCCTTGGTGTGTACTTTTAACATTGATATTTGCGAGCTTTTGTGGACAGAAATAAACTAAAAGGATGCTATATTTCTTAACAGACCACAGGAAGCCCACCCATCATCGACCATATACGAGATTTGGAGGAGGACACCCCACATATGTCACTAACCACTACTGCACCAGTGGCAGCAACGCAGGCAACCCCGGCACAGCCACCACATCCACAACCACCTTCGGAACCAGAACCAACCACCCGTCCCACTGCTCCTACCCAGTCTAGACGCCATATTTCCCAAAGAAGGCAACTTCAAATTTTGGAGGAAACATGGATGCAGGAAAATATTGCCTTTGCTGCGACAACACAGCAATTCAATGAGACTGTGTGCACCCAACTCACAAACCTCAACGCCCAAGTAGAGGTATTAAACAGAAATATCTCTGCCCTAACCAGACATATGGGTGAGATTAATCAAAGCCTGGCCCACATTGCAGCCAATTTGCAGGCACAACATCATTCCTCGTCACCATGCAACCCAACATACCACTAATTTGTGGGGACTACATTTTCTGACCCCACGTGTAATTTTTCTTTTGTTTCCAAAAAAACAAATGAAAAAACAAAATTTGTTTGTAAAATAAAAAACAAAAAAAAACAAAAATAAATTTGTGGTCTCTGAAAAAACACTAAACACTAGTTGTGCACGTATGGTTTGCGCGGTGCCACTTTGGGTGCAAGAAAAAGGAGGGGTGGGGAGGGCCGAAACTAAAGGTGGTGGAGTAGCCCACAAGCCATGATTAGGTTTAGGACCATTGCAGGCGTCTATTGTAGTGCCCCCCCAGTCTCATCAAGACAACGGAACCTCATCTTCAAGAGAACAAAGCCTCGCTCCGACACAGAGCGAGTCCTCCTGGGGGCAGTATTGTAGCGCTCCTCTGCCTGTGAAGATCGGTGCAGGATGGGGGTCTTCATCCAGGGGACCAAAGGATAGGCAGAGTCTCCTGCCCTAATACAAACAAGAAAAATTAATTAAAAAAGGTGTGCATTGCAACAATAGAAAAGAGGGACAAATAGGTGAGCGGGGTAGGGTGGGAGGAAAGGACATTTGTAATGAGACTACATGCACATCCAACCTGTACTCTGATTTAAAAAGTCTGGGGAATACTACTTACATAAGAGGGCAAAAACATGACGCAATAGGGTACAATCACTTAACCCATTTAATTTGTAGATCAATAATTGGGCTCCAAATATACTACGAAAAAAGTTACCAAATAGTGTGTTACGGGAACAAACACAGTCAGAGAGGGTGGGCAACCAATACAAGTTTCAGACACATACCCAGTAGCCAGCCACCAAATAGATCGGCAGATTTGAATCGCTCATGTAGGCAGGAATTCCTCGGCAGGGAAAGCCAGAAAAATGACTCCCAAAAACCAAATCAGGGCCAGCCAGTGCCTGCACATTTATCCTATGTCCCATCTTCAAATGCCTGCACACAAACA
The DNA here is from genome assembly GCA_027917425.1 of Gastrophryne carolinensis. NCBI lineage: Eukaryota > Metazoa > Chordata > Amphibia > Anura > Microhylidae > Gastrophryne > Gastrophryne carolinensis. The sequence continues at coordinate 28,790,580 of CM051237.1, forward strand.
ATAAAATAAAAATTATGGAGACCCTGTAAAAAGGATCCCAAAAAAAAACCATAAAAAATATCAAATACTCATGCCATCGATGTCCAAAGGCGTGCGGTGCAGCCTGGTTTCTGCCATACTCAGCAGGACAAGACCGCGGAGCTGGCGCCGCTGATGTGCTCCAACAGAGAACTGCATATTATTGCCCGAGTGCAAATACGGCTGCTCTGACTTGCCGTAAGTGAAGGCTCGGCGGCCCCGTTTTATAAGGGTGATTTCAATCGGAAATCAAGGCTATGCATCACTGAAAAAAACGGACCAATGAACGAGGCGTCCGTTTTCCCGGGAAACAGCCTCGTGCGAGCCGACAATCGGAAAGGCGGCTGAGCGCACACCTGAGCGCATAAGCGCACACTAAAATCAACGTAGCACCCTTTCCTGACCCGATCAAAGCCCAAAACCAACGGGAAAACGCACGGGGGAGCTGAACGGGGAGGCTCTGCATCAAGCCATATGTCCGAGAACCAGCATCTTCTCGGCCAGCGGGGGGCCACCAGGATGGTCGGTACCCCTTCCTGGGCTATCTTGCGCAGCACACGACCCAGGAGAGGAAAGGGAGGAAAAGCATAGAGGAGTCGGAACTCAGTCCAAGGAATTGCAAGAGCGTCCAGTGAAGGCCAGAGGATCTCTTGACAGAGAGACTAATTTAGGGAGCTTGTGATTGTGACGGGATGCAAACAGGTCCACATCCGGCTGACCTCAGCAGCGACACAGAGCATGAAAGATCTTGTTGCTGGGAGACTATTCCCCCAGACGAGACGTCCCCCTGCTTAGGGAGTCCGCCTCCTGGTTCTCCACCCCTGGGATGTAAACCGCCGAGATGCAGGGAACATTCTCCTCCGCCCAAGACAAGATCAGGTACACTTCCTTGAGGACTCGCTTGCTCCGAGTCCCGCCCGGATGATTGATGTAGGCCGGATGTATCTCTCTCAGCTTCAGGAGATTAATAGGCACATGGGCCTCCTGAGGGCCCCACTGGCCCTGGAAATTCAGCGATTGCCAAAACCCTCCCCAACCAGTCAGATTGGCGTCCGTGGTGACAATCTCCCAGCACGGAGGCAGAAAGGACCTGCCCACTAGAAGATTTCTCGAGTCCAACCCACCACGAGAGGGACTGTCTGGCCAGAGGGGACAGAGAAAATTCCTGCTCCAGGGACTACTGTGTCCGATCCCAAACGGACAAGAGATTCAACTGAAGAGGTCTCATGTGGAACTGGGTGAAGGGAACAGCCTCCAAGCAAGACACCATGAGACCCACCAGCTGCATCCCCAGAGACATGTTGTCTCCAGATGTGAGCAAAAAGCAGAAGCCGTCCCCCCACCCGGATGGGTGAGGGCGCTTCCTCATGCCTGAGGGGCCTTGGTGGGGGGCTTGGGCTTGGACCCCCAGGAGAGACCAGGACGACCGCGGGATCTACCTCGTCCCTGCGACCACCGGGGAAGGAAGAACCTCGCCCCCCTCCGAAGGGACGAAAGGAAGAAGAGCCCCGAAAGGGCCGTGCTTGCTTCCGGCGCTGAGGGAGCCGGCCATCCTTGGCCAAGAGATCAAGACACTCCCCAAAAAGATGAAGTCCCAAGAAGGGAATCCCCATGAGGGATTTCTTGGCAGCAGCACCGCCGCCCAGTGCCACAGCCAAATAGACCAATGAAGAGCAACCAGCAGGGCCGAAGCCCTACCGCCAAGCCGGACAGCATCGTCCATGGCTGAGAGCACAAAGGCAATAAAGTCAGTGCAAGCCAAAAGCTCCTTATACTCGTCCACTCGCTTGCGGGATCGGGTGGTCTCAACAAGGCGCTTTACCTTCTTTTTAATGGCAATGGAGACAATGGCCGCGACGCAGACAGGATGCAGACCAGCCCCCACAAAAGTGAAAGCGTGACAAGCGAGTTGATCTATGCGCCGATCAGCATTATCACGTAAGGTAGTAGTGTCCGGAGATGGCATAATATAAGTATTGGAGAGCCCCAGGACAGGAGCATCCACCTCCGGGGGACAAGACCAAAGACGCACCAACTTCTCCGACAAGGGATACCATCTGTCCAGCCCCTTAGACACCGAGGGCAGTTTATTAGACCTCTCCCATTCCTTAAAAAACATTTTGGAGCAAATTACCCTGCTCCGGAAACACCAGGCGCTGTCTATCAGGGCGGAAAAGATCCCCCTGCTTGGGCGCCTTCGGGAACAATGTGCAAGGTATTGAACACCGCAGACAAAAGCCTTTCTGTGTCATCGGGGAGCCACATGTCAGAATCATGGAACAGCTCACCTTCCTCCATGGAGTCACGGCCACCAAAAGTCTCATAGGCATCATCATCATCAGTAAAGAGAGAGTAAGCCAGTTCCAAATGCCGCTTCTTACTAGAGGCCTTGCCGGCGGCCGGACGGAACAATTGACGTTCAAGGCTGGCCACGCGTAACGCCAGGTCCGAATGGGACTCTCTGCTGGCATCCCCCTCTCTGGGGGCTAAATGCAGGCGCGGGGGGTGTAGGCGATGCTGTAGGCAGAATAGGGCTGGGGAGAGTAGCGCTCACCCCATCCTGTTCCGCAATAACGCTCTGGGCGCAGGGGACACAAACCGCGCTGCGACCGCTCAAAGGGGAAGTACCACACATGAGACACAGTGGCGCCCGCCCTGAAGGGCCCCCAAGCTCGCTATCCCCAGAAGCATTCATATGGTGATTAGAGAAAACAGGAGCCGCGGGTAACAGGCGCTAAGGGCCCAAACCCGGAATCCCCCCACAAAGGTCCCTAAAAAGCCCGGGGGGGTGGATCAGGAGAAACCACAGGAGTAATAAGGGACCCGCCTGAAAGACACAAAGCGGGACAAAAATGAGCGCCCCACAGCACATGCATAGAACCACACAATAAGAAGAAAAGAATCATAAGGGCCTGGACTCACGGACCAGGCGAAGAGGAGCAGCTGCAGCAGGAGAGTCTTGGAACAGCAGCAGAGCAGCCAGCCAGGGAAGAAGGACCAGAGCGCACCCGAGCAGCATGGAACCACGCTCCCCGCAAGCAGTCAAAATGGTGCAGAGAAGAGGCCGACAGCACCTCGAGGGGCGGGCCGCACTGCGATGACGCGGATCACGTCATCATGCGGCCCCCCGCCCCCCGCAGCGCGCGAACCGCTGGGCGCCCGAGTGAGAAAAATGGCGCCCGGAGAGAAAGCAGGGAGAGACTCCCCCCCTTCTTTCTACCCCCCGTTTGTCACCCGCGGCAGGCGGAGTACACGCCGCCGGGCAGCAACCCGAGGAAGGAGCTGCCCCCCCCCCAAGCCAGCTGTCAGCAGGCAGAGAGCAGGAGAGAGGAGGCAGAAGAGGTCTAAGTAAAAACACACACAAGTGAAGCATAGTGAGCATTAGTGAACACAGTCACACAATAATAAAGCATGTGGGAACACAATCAGGCATGAGGGGTCCCCAAGCGGTTTCTCCCCCCCCCCCATATAAGCTCACCATAGCCTATCGCCGGCTACCCTTTGGGTACAGGGTTTGCGGCCCAGAGCATAGCTCTGTGAACACCCGACACTAGGTGTTTCCCTACCTTCACCTGAACCGCAGCCAGGGCTGGGAGGCTGGATGGATCCCGGAACAGGTGGGAATAGGCCTGCAAGGCCGACGGGCTTGGGATGCCCCGCTCGCCTGCCATAATCCAGAGAGAGATAATCGTCTGTCTTCGCAGCCAGACTGCAAGGAAACTCTGGGAATTATGGGGAATTTGCTGCCCTTTTATGGGCCGGGAGGAGCCACAAGTCTTCTTGCAGTCGCCTGCGCCGCCTTGTGGCGGATAACCCAATCGTGAAGAATGAAGATGAAGCGACCCGAGCAGGATACCAGGAAAAAGTCAACAATAAAAGGTAATAAAGTGGCACCCCTCCACTAGGACAAAACACACTCTGCACTATAATTGAACCAAAAGCTGCTGTGGTGCATGCACTCAGAGAAGAGGAGGTTGTCACACAGCCCATGCATTTGCTTTGGGATTGCCAGTCGGATAAGAATTGGCAAGAATCTGGTGATACGATACGTATCACGATACAAGTTTTATGATACCCTTAAAAATCCCTCCAAAAAGAGTTCCCCTTACCCAGCATAACCAACCCAGGCACCAGCTAGGGGGGCTTGTAGGACAGGGTGCAGGGGCCAGGCCCTGCAGGCTACAAGCAGGCATAGCCTAAGGGCCCCTTCTGCCCCTCCCTGGGCTTTGGGGAGGCAGATAATGAGAGGCCTTGGGGTTAATGGCAAGTCCCCCCCCCCAAGCCTTGCGAACTATTATAGGGATCTCATGGATGATTTAACAGTAAAAAAAGACACCACACATAAGAAAAAATGACATTTATTAGAAAAACTCACCTCCGATTGTCAGCTTTTCTGTCCCTCACCGATCCGATGACAACTGTGGAGATCGCTGGAGGGGGAGGCAGGGGATCAGAGGATCCCATACCCTTCTCCTCCTCTGACAGCTGTAGAGCCGGGAGTGGGAAGACACCCGCAGGGTCCCAAAGGGGCGCGGCTAGTCGTGGAGATAGCGGCGCCCATCAGGAAAGCAGGGGGAGAGGGCCTGTCGGGCTCTCTCCTGAAGGCTGGAGAGCCCCTGGGGGGAATCGGAGGCCGCCCCTCAGTGAAGGGAAGTCTCGGCAGGAGTGATCGCGCACAAATGTGAGTAAATTTCATTTTTTTTCTTTTTACAGGACTTGCCAGCAGAGGCTGAAGTGGGGGAGACCTGGCCAGATCGAACGAGGGGTTAGGTGTTTTTTTTTTTACTGTAGGGGGGGGGGATTCAGAAAATTCAGAATCAATATTAGAAAGATAGAATCGATACCAGTGTCTAATGAAATATTTGATAGAATCGAGTTTTTGACACCCCTAGTAAGAATACCTGGTGGACCCAGGGGTTTCAAACAGTGGCACATCCCAGGTAAAGCAGACAAACACTGAAGTTTTTCCTGCTTTAAAGTGGACCCAAACCCAGGACTCCCACTATCCTGAATTTCAGTCTGTGCCCTGAGAGCATCCCGAATTGCACAGCCTCTTAAGGAATGTGCTGGTAGCAAGCGCACATTTGCTGTGGGTTTGCTGGAAAGGTGAGAATTATGGTGGGGACAGAAAATAGTGCACACTCTTGCAGCAGCCACATTTTTTCTCAGTAGAGCTTAATGCCTAAATATGGCTACCAAAATATTTTGTAGTGTGGCACTTGCCTCCACCTTCACTGTCGGTCACCTCACGTGCTGTCTCCTCTGGTCTTTACTGCTCCACCAGCAGCCACTTACACCCCCCTTAGCCCAGCAGCCACCTCTCCTACTCTTCCTGCCCCCTACAGGACCTCTATTATTTTGATACCGCTGCTAGGAGCTCGGTAGTATCCGGCCCACATTACTTGCCAGACAACCCCCATCTCTGCCTTGCTTCACCCTGCACCCCCATCTCTGCCCTATTCAAAATCAGTGATAAACAGAAGCAGGGTGTTCTAGTAGTGATAGATAATGAGTTATCTAATCTCACATGCCCCTTACATACGCTATCTTCATGTTTCCCCAAGGCCTTTAGTTACGATGCCTGAAACTTAGAGGAATGTAAAGCATATACTGACCTTCTGTCCCCCCCACAGCAGGTCCACCATTCCAAGGTAGCTCCTCTGTGCGGTGCCGGCATCTTACTTTGTTATTGCCTGGACAGATGGCAAAAAGCCAGATGTTACTATTCTACTACAGTAAATGTGTTATTACTAATTAGAGGACATTTATGAAGACAAAGTAAACTGACCAACCGTCACGATATTGGCAGGACAGTCCCATTCTAATGGCTTCAGATTCCTGTGGAAACCTAAGTGTCCTGCTTTGCGTAGGACTGTCTGGCCATGTTCCCTCAGGTAGTCAGTTTGTGCTGTTGCAGGTGGTGCGGGGCACCGCCAGTAGCGTGGGGTGGCCGCAGGTGGCTGCAGGGCAATAGCTGCTGCCAAGATCGCCCACGTGATAGAGTTAAAAAAGTAAAAAAATAATTTTTAAAAACGTGTGATTTTTTAAATAAAACATTTATTTTATATAAAAAAAACATATTGCCTGTGAAAGCCCCATTTCTCCCGATTATAACGGTACCACATATGTATCGGTAGCCCAGTCCAGGAGACCCCCAAACTGAAAAAAGCACTTTAGAACATTTACAAAAAAAATACAACTACAATCCAAACTATGAGGGTTACCTTTTTAAAAAATAGTATTTGGTCCTCCATGCCTTTTTCACATTTTTAAGGGGTAAAAACCCTTTAAAAATGGCATGGGTCCACCAGCATAACCAGCCCAGGGACCAACTATGCAGTATGCAGGGCTTGTAGAACAGGGTGCAAGGGCCAGCCCTGCAGGCTACAAGCCAGCATATCCGTCCTGGCCCCTATGCTCTTCTGCCCCCCCCCCCCTCCGGGTTTCGAGGGAGGCAGGTAAAAGGGGGGGCTGGTGGCTAATGACAAGTCACCTGCAAGTGACTTGACAGACTCCGAAGCCTTGTGAACTGGTATAGGGGTCCCATGGTATAGGGGACTCATGGATCCCTTACCGATTCACAAAAGGGTTAATTGTAACAAAACACCCCACCACAGAGTAAAATGTCATTTCTTTTTTTTTTTCTTTACTCACCTTCAATCCTGTCCAATGACAGGTGTCAGATGCTATTCCACCGCTGTGCACCAGTACCACCGGCATGTGACAGGATGTCGAGCCAGGCCGGAAACTACGAGGAGCAGAATAACGTCATCCCACCTCTACCAAAAGAAGGTGGGGCAGGAGCAGATGGTCATTGCCATCGAAAACGGTGGTCGGGCCCTAGTCCAGACCCTTTCCTAAAGGCCGAGGTGCCCCAGGGGGGAGATCAGAGGCACCCTGGGTGCAGATGAGACACAGCACAAGGGATCGCGGATGCAGGCGAGTAAATGTCATCTCTTTTATTTTTGTATTCTTAAAGTGAGGGGGGGCTATACCAGGCCCTCTTCTGAAGCCGGTAGAGCCCCGAGGGAGGGGATCAGATGCTTCTCAGTGCAGAGAAGACCTGCCTAGATCGAACAAGGGATCAGGTGAGTTTTTAAAGTGGACCAAAAGCCAGAATTTTGGTCCTTTCTTCCAGGGCACCCCAATCGAGGGTGTCCCGCTGCATAAAACCCCCCAGATCGCCGAAGGTAATGCACCTCGCCCCAGTCCGCTCATCTAATCAGCTCTCTTGGAGCCGCTGACGTCACATCTTCTAAGCCTTCGTCTAAGGCCAGCTTTGGAGACGCTGGCCTTAGACGAAGGCTTAGACAATGTGACGTGAGATGTGACATTGGCGGGTGGCAATTCACACCCAAATGTGCACCCCAATTTAAACTTACTTCACTTAATCTTTAGCATGAACCCCAATGTATAAAAAAAGAACCGCTCAAAAAAGCATCATGGTCTGGTCTGCTGGTGATAGCAGGGTTTTGTTGGATTATTTTTTTTTTAATTTTCAATAAAGCATCTATCTCACAAATCAGCTTTGTATCTGTTATTTTCTATTAAAAAATAAGACTGTATTCTGCTTTATTGCTTTATGTCACAGCTTTGTAAATGGGAATGAAATTCTTCTTGGACTATTACATGCATCCTGCCTCCTCCTGGCTTTGGCACCTACATGCCCCAGGTAACATGGCCTTGGAGAAATGTGATGGCTCTGTTCCAGATCATCAGAGGGAGACGCGGGGGGCTGGGCAGCTCAAGCTGGAAAGGATTAGTGTGACACAAGCTAGCTAAACAATTTCTATAAACCACGTGATTTACCAGAAATGGAAACTCAAACAAGAAACGAAACTTAGGGATTTAAGAAATGCTAACACCAACACCAGGAAGCGACACATAGTGGGAGGTGTTTTAGCGACGCTCATGCTGAAAGCTATATTTATGACAGGCAAAATGTCTAGTGCCTCTAATAGTGTCAGGCAGCGTTCAATAGCGCCCGGTTTTATTGCATCGTTGGCCCTGCCTGTCCTGCAGCGTCACATCCTATTAGACCCTCAGTGGCGTTCTCCCATACATAAGTTTTTTTTATATTTAAGGGATATCCTTAAAAATCTCCCCCAAAATATAATGTGGGGTCCCCCCTACCCAGCAAAAACTAGCCCGGGGACCAGCTGTGCAGGGCTACAGGGTGCAAAGCCTTGGTGGTGCACCTTGAGGAGCCTGCGGGCTTTGGGGAGGCAGGTAATGGGGGGATGGGGGTTAGTGGCAAGTCACCCACTAGCTGCAGACGACTTGCCAGAACCCAAGCCTTCTAAACTGGTATAGGGGACTCACGGATCCCTTACCAATTCACAAAAGGGATAACTATAAGAAAAACACCACACAAGTGAAATGTCATTTCTTTTTCTTTCTTTACACCTTCGATCCTGTGTCCCGTGGTGGTCCTATGACAGATGTCAGCTGCCGGTGATGATCGGTGCAGGGTGGGTGGGGGTTTAGGGGATCAGAGCCCCCTGCCCACCCATCCGCTGAGCACTGGTACCATTGGCATCTGACAGGATGGTGAGGCAGGCCGGAAACTACGAGGAGCAGGATGATGTCATCCCACCTCTCCCACAAGAAGGTGGGGCTGGAGCAGGCGGTCATCGCCGTCGAAACGGTGGTTGGTCCTCTCCTGAAGGTCAAGGTGCCCCAGGGGAGATCAGAGGCGGGTGCAGACGAGACACAGCAGAAGGGATTGCGGATGCAGGTGAGTAAATGTCATTTCTTTTATTTTTGTATTCTTAAAGCGACGAGGGGCTATTCTGGGCCCTCCCCTGAAGCCTGAAGAGCCCCAAGGGAGGGGATCGGATGCCCCTCGGGTGAAGAAAAGACCTGTCTAGATTGAACAAGGTATCAGGTGAGTTTTTAAAGTAGCCCAAAACCCAGGATTTTGACTATCCTGTGTTTTAATTCTTTCTCCCGGGGCACCCCAATCGAGGGTGTCCCGCTACGTGAAACCCCCAAATCTTCTAAGGTAACTCACCTTTCCCAGTCCTACGGTGCATGCATGGCCGCTCATCCAATCAGTGCGCTTGGAGCTTTTTTTATTTTAAATAAAGCATCTATCTCACAGCAACCAATCAGGTTTGTATCTGTTATTTTCTATAAAAAAATAAGACTTATTGATTTTAATCTGTTTTATTGCTTTATGTCACAGCTTTGTAAATGGGAATGAAATGCTTCTTGGACTATTACATGCATCCTGCCTCCTGGCTTTGACACCTACATGGCCTTGGTTAAATGTGATGGCGTGGTTCCAGATCATCAGAGGGAGACGCCGGGGGCTGGTGGCTGTACATCTCAAGCTGAAGGGATTAGTGTGACACAAGCTAGATAAACAATTTCTATGAACCATGTGATTCACCAGCAATAGAAACTCAAACAAGAAACGAAACTTAGGGGTTTATTCAAGAAATGCTAACGCCAGGAAGTGACACATAGCGGCAGGTGTTTTAGCGATGCTCATACTGAAAGCCATATTTATGACAGGCAAAATGTCTAGCGTCAGGCAGCGTTCCATTTATTAATAGCGCCCAGTGTCATCGCATCGCCGGCGCTGTCTGTCCTGCAGCGTCACATCCTATCAGACGCTCAGTGGCGTTCTCCCATACACTTCTATTTATTTTTATAGTGATGTTTTCTGTACAACTTCTGCATTGTTAATCTATTTTATTGACGACAACCAACAGTCAAGGGATCCTTGGGTTGCCTGGGATGTATTTTACACACATTAACCTTTTTTTTAATCTTTTATTAAACTAGCGTACTTGTGCCTGCCCTTCAAGTGACAGTGGCTTTGCATGTCCCCAATGTCATCCCATGTTTTTTCGCTGTGTTTGAGTGTCCATTGGCTCATTTATAGTGTTTTTAAATCCTGCATGAGGCACTGTATGCCTTAGCGTCCATTTCTACAGTGCCCACGCTGTGTATTTTGGTCATAAATCTAGGCTCACCTGTAGAATTGGTTTTGACTGTGTCCTGTTCAGGTCACTCCACTTCTTACATGTGGGTAGTCCACCACCAGGTGGCGCAGTTACTGCAAGATCAAAAACTGTAGCTCCTCCCGGCCCCATATAAGGCAAATGTCTCCCAAGAATACCCAGTGGTTCAAAAGCAGTAAAAGGAGACAGGCCGTGAGGCCAAGAAACCATGTTACTTCACATAGCCTTCACATGTACTCTCTCAAACAAGAAAAAAACCCAAGGACAAGATCCAATATAGAACAGTAATCACCATAACAGGCAAAAGGAGAAAACAAGAGCAAGGGTGGGGTGGAGCGACCTGAACAGGACACAGTCAAAACCAATTCTACAAGTGAGTACTCACAGAATTGTATTTTTCCCTGTGTCCTGTTCAGGTCACTCCACTTCTTACATGTGGGACATCCAATAGCAGTGCCCAAAAAAAGGGTGGGATCCCCAGTGTGCAACAGCATGTAGTTGATGACACTACCGCCTGAAGCACCTTACGGCCAAAGACAGCATCAGCTGAGGCCCTAAATGTCAACCTTGTAATACTTTGTAAAGGTACTAACAGAAGACCAAGTAGCGGCCTTACAAACTTGTTAAACAGAGGTCTGGTGCCGAAAAGCCTAAAAAACACCAATAGCTCTAGAAGAACGAGCTGTAACTTGAAAAGGGGGTTCCTTCCCCTTGGCAGAATATGCCTGTACCACCGCCTGTCTGATCCACTTACTGAGAGTGGACTTGGCTGGTGGCAAACCCTTAGTGAGGACAAAGAGCGAATCTGATTTCCTTAAGGAGTCAGTCGCAACCAGGTAGTACTTAATAGCTCTGACCACATCCAGGGAACGTAGGGTCCTTTCCTTAGAATTAGACGGTTCTGGACATAGGGAAGGCAAAACAACTTCCTCATTAAGATGAAAGGGAGAAACAACCTTAGGCAAAAAATCAGGTCTAAAGCGAAACCCGCCTTATCCTTATGCCGCTCAAAGTAAGGAGGCTTCATACAAAGCGCGGCCAGTTCTGACACGCGACACACCGAGGTGATAGCAACCAAATAGACCACCCTTAGGGTCAAAATAGACAATGCAGCATCGCACAAGGGCTCAAAGGGGAGACCCTGGAGAACAGAAAGCACCAAATTCAAATCCCACACCGGTAATACAGGCTTACGCAGTGGACGTACATGGGTAACTCCTTGGAAAAAATACAGATCAGTAAATGATTGGCACAGGATCTTTGGAAGAAGAAGGCCAAGGCCGAGACCTGGCCCTTGAGGGTGCCCAGCTGTAGACCCAAGTCTAAGCCGTGTTGTAAAAATTCCAAAATCCGAGTAAATAGAGAAAGTGCGAAGAGGGAAACTCTTGGATTCACACCAAGCAATGTAGGCATGCCAAACTCTGTAGTAAATCATGGAAGAAGACTTCTTCCGTGCCTGAATCATGGTCTGAACAACCATAGCAGACAACCCCTTCTCCGTCAGGATTGAGGTTTAGCAGACAACCCCTTCTCCGTCAGGATTAAGGTTTCAATAGCCAGGTCGTCAAGCCAGCGTCTGTAAATTGGGGGGACAGTGAAAATTCCTGTTCCAGGGACTCCAGCGTCCGGTCCCAACCGGTCAACAGATTCAATTGAAGAGGTCGCTTGTGGAACTAACAAGACAGTAAGGCCTGCACCTGCGTCTGGAGGCCAGCCACCTTCTGCTGGGGCAGGAATACCATGACCTGAGAGGTTTCCGTCATGCCCAGGAAGGACCTCACCATTGAGAAAGTGATAGAAGACTTGGGGTAATTGATTACCCATTCGAAATCCTCGAGAGTGGATAACACGTCCGGGTGTCGCTCTCGGCCTGCTGAAGGGACAGAGCCGCAATCAGCAAAACGTCCAGATAGGGAAGCGCACGAATGCCCTGGTTCCTCAGGATAGCATGATGACCGCCGACACATTGGTGAACACGCGGGGGGCTGAAGCTACCCCGAACGGTAGTGCCACAAACTGGTAATGCTGATCCTCCAGTGCAAACCTCAGGAACCTCTGATGTCCCTGAAAAATCGGGATGTGCATCCTTGATCTCCACCGTGGTCATGGAGTCACCAGCCGAAGCGAGCTCACTGCGGACCGTGAGGTCTCCATACGGAAATGTCTGACTCTGACAACCCTGTTGAGACCCTTCAGGTCCAGGATAGGTCTCAGCATTCCGTCCTTCTTGGGCACTGTGAACAGATTGGAGTAAAACCCACGACCCTGTTGCTGGCGAGGCACGGGACAAATCACACCTGATAGCAGAAGGCGTTGAACAGCCATTCTTAGGCCCTGCACCATCAATGTGTTCTGGGAATCCGTGACCGAAGAAATCTTGAGGGCGGCCATACTGCCAGCTCTAATTTAAACCCGAGGAAATCATGAATCCATCGATCCGAGACGTGCTGTCTCCATATGTGAGCAAATAGCAGGAGCCGTCACCCCACCCAGATGGGTGAAGGCGCCTCCTCATGCATGGCAGGGGGTTTGGATTTAGCTCACCCGGAGGGATTGGGTCGGCCGCGAGACCTACCTGGTCCCCAGGAATTTCTGCGGTCATCAGAAAATGAAGAGCCTCTTCCTCCTCGAAAGGAGCGAAAGACAGATGAACCCCGAAAGGGCCTCGTAGGTTTCCGTTGCTGAGGGAATCAGAACAAGCGACGAAGCGCAACAGACAGAGCCGAAGCCCTGGTGCCAAGCTGGGCACTATCGGCCATGGCTACAAAGGCAATAAAATCCACACAGGCTTTGAGGTCTTTATACTCCTCCGCCCGCTTGCGAGATTTGGAAAAATCACCAAGGCATCTCACCTTCTTCCTGATGGCCAAGGACACAATTGCCATGGCACAGACAGGGCGAAGCCCAGCACCCACAAGGGTGAATGCATGACAAGCCAACTGATCCATGCGCCTGTCAGCAGAGTCAGCAGAGTCGCGCAAGGAAGCAGTATCAGGTGACAGCATAACCGTAGTGTTGGATAACCCCGAGATGGGGGCATCCACATTGGGGGGACGGGACCAGGGGCGGATCAGTCCCTCAGGGAAGGGATACCGCCTGTCCAGACTCCTAGGCACCGATGGCAATTTATTAGGCCTTTCCCATTCCTTAAACACCATGTTGGAGAAATGGCCCTGTTCTGGGAAGACCATCCTCTGTCTCACAGGCCGGAATAAATCCCCCTGCTTCTTCTTAGCAGCTTTAGGAGGGACAATATGCAGGGTCTCAAAAACTGCAGCCAGCAATCTTTCTGTGTCGTCGGGGAGCCACATATCCTCATCGGAGGAGGCGCCGAGCTCGCTGTCATAACCAACTGACCAATCCCCTTAAGCCGGCTCTATGTGCCGCTTCTTACACGTGGCCTTCCCTGTAGCCGAATGAGATAGCTGTCTCTCGATGCTGGCCACCCGATGTGCCAAATCGGCCTGGGGCCCCCTGCTGGTTTCCCCCTCACTGAGGGCTGACTGCAGCACTGGGGGGGGGGGGGGTAGGTGAGACCGCAGGCAAGGGAGGGTTAGGGGCAAGGACGCCCGCCCTATGTTCCAATATACGCTACTGGCACAAGTGACACAAACCATGCTAAGTCCGCCCAGGGGGCAGGTACCGCACGTGGGGCAGAGCTTCACCCGCCCGGAAGGGGCCCCTAGCTCACTATCCCCAGAAGCCTCCATTATGGTGATTATAGTGTAAAAAATATATGTTCCCAGGCCAAAGGCCCAAAACCCAATGCAAACCCCCCCCAAAAAGTCCCTCTTATTGTGATCCCTTTTACGGGAGAGGGCACGGAGAGAGAAGCGGAGCTGGGAGAGGGGGCGTAGGAGACCGGGAGCAACCACAACCCCACAAGGAGAAAGGGCCATAATATCTAACATCCATATTAAAAAATACATTATATATATATATATATATATATATATATATATATATATATATATCAAAAGGACTCACGGACCGCAGGTGGCCTCCTTGATAGCCCAGGCAGACAGGGGTCCACGTCACCGGCCGCGGCATGAGACAGCGCAGAATGAGGCTATATGCGGCTCAGCCTCAGAACCCTTGACCCCACATAAAGGAACCTGCCCAGGAATCCCCAGTGTTGAGGCTTCCCCCTCACGAGGGAAAAAATGGCGCTGACTGGTCCCTTGAGGGGCGGGCTGCGCTTGCTATGATGCGGAACGCATAATCGCGCGGCCTCGCCCCCCCCCCGCTGTGGCGCGAACGAGCGCCCACAGCCTGAGGGAAAATGGCGCCCGCAGAGAAAAAGGGAGGGAGGGCGGCCCACAGAGGAGCCTCTCCCTCCCCCAGGCACCGGAGCACAACGCGCTCCCCAGACACCGAGGCCGCACCCTTACAGAGCGGCGCCCGTCCGGACGCCGCACGGCACCCCCTCACAGCAGCCACACAGATGTCTGAGGGAGCTAGGGAAGAGGCCAGTATCAGTGAAGTGACAAAAAGCATCAGCACGTACAACACAAGAAATAAATAAAGCTGTAAAACAATGGGATAAGCATAGTGGTTCCTCCCCCCCCAATAGGCTCATCATCGCCTATGGCCGACTACCCTTTAGGTGAGCCTAGCTCTGTGAACGCCCGACCCCGGCGTTCTCCCTACCTTCACCCGTTCCCGTCAGCCAAGGCTGAGAGGCATAAGTGGGTCCACAGGAACGGAGGCAATAGGGCAGCAGTGGCAGACAGGCTTAAAAATGCCCCGCTCAACTGCCATGAGTTCCAGACGATCTTTGCAGCATTACTGCAAGACAAATCTGGGGATTCCTGGGAGACATCTGCCTTATATGGGGCCGGGAGGAGCTACAGTTTTTGATCTTGCAGTAACTGCGCCACCTGGTGGCGGACTACCCACATGTAAGAAATGGAGCAACCTGAACAGGACACAGGGAAAAGCTTCAATTCTATTATGTGATGGTGGTGTGTGATCATTAGTTTCAGTTGTGTGCTGTGGGGTCTGGCTTCCTGGGATCCTGCCATGACTCCTATGTGTTGCATCAATCTGCCCTGTGCAGAAAATTTAAAAACGAAATGCCAGCAGGATGGCTATTAGTTAAGTACGTGTTCACATTGTAAGAACTCAACAGTGTAGCTGCTGAACTTGTGGAAGGGGGAGGTGAAGGGAGAATGCAGCAAACCAGGTAGAGGTGGTTTTAACCCATCTGTTTGTATTTAGCTGATAAGGGATATGGGCAGAAGACATGGCTCTTGACCCTAGTGCGGAAACCACAGCTGAAGTGCGCAACAATGCAGCTCACCGCAAGACCAGATGCATTGTTGAAGGAACCATCGGCCTGCTGAAAGCACACTTCCTATGTTTGGCCCGGCCAGGAGGGGAGATGCAGTAAAGCCCAGAGAAGAGCACAGAGATGGTGTCCAAGATAATCCTCGCTTTGCTGTGTGCCACACAATATCTGCATACTCCATCGAATGGAAGAGCCCGAGGAAACACTACTGGTGCCTGAAATTCCAGACATGCCCACAGACATTGCAGAAGACACACATACTGGCTTTGCCCGGCGGGCACAAATGTTTCATTCCTTTTTTCTGTTAAGTGACACAAAGTGGCCTTGGACTGCTGCAGTAGCTACAGCAAGAAAATGTTAACCCAGCTAAAGCAGACCTAAAATGATGCTAAAATACTGTAGTTTAAAGACATACTTGTAACTATCAAAAGGTGGATAACATCTATAGCTAAGAGAACCCTTAAAGTCAATTACACCCTAGACAGGTTAAATTAACAAAGATGAAAGTGATTGTTGTGTTTTATTATTGCGATTTAGTTGTTGATATTTGATAAATGTTATGTTTCAAAGCATGTGTGTGATCTGTATTGCGTGTTTAAGAGGAGAGAACACTGCTGTGAAATGACTATAAGCAACCAGCAAAATTGAATAGCAGAAACAGGATTTAACACAGGGAGTCCGCATCATGAGTGCCAGCGTTCATGACATTTATCAAAGTTGGACAGAAAAACGCAGCGCCACTTAGCAAGAAACGCTAACCAGTAATAGTGCCATTGGCCCTTCTGCAGCACACCACCGCTCTCCAGCTCCTTTCCTTAGCAGCACTATTGTTACACAGTGGCGCTAGCAATAAATTACCTTCATAACATCTTAAAGAAGAATCTTCTATGTATTATGAAGAATTTAGAGCTTTATTTAAGAAGCATCGGCACCACACAGCAACACTTTTTTTGGCATCAGCGGCACTCGGCGTCGGTTTTTAACAACCCAAAAAACATAAGCACTGATGTAGCTGCCAGCTAGCACCTTCTTTAATTATAGTGCCAAAAATGTTGCAGTGCCGGGATCTCTGGTTGAAGCAGCGCCAGATGAAACCTAGGCCCTTATTTATCAAGGGCTAGCGCCAGGTAGCGAATGGTGAGCGAACGGTAATGACAGGCACCGCCATGAGAACGCCGGCTCCCCTACGCAATCGCACATTTATCAAGCCGATCCTGCTTAGCGAACGACAGAGCGCCAGATAGCGAATCATTCATCATTATTCCAGCCTCACCACACAGTGCCAGCGAGCGAACTTGAACAGCGACAGGTCTGACCTCTCGCTACCTGGCGCTCTCCAATGCATTTCAATGGGACAATCTTTAATTATTCATAATTAATTGATATTAATTTATTTATTTATTTTTTTAAATGTCAAAAATTCTGTGACCACTTCTGCAATGTTAGGATTTTTTTTTAAGGTAAAAAAAAAAAAAATTTGTGCAGAATTGATATTACAGGTCTGATATTAATGTATTCATATTACAAAATGTTTATAAAAACTTGTATAATTTTTAAATCCAAAAATATGGTTGTTTGGGGGTTAAAAACTATTTTACACCCATCGCCGCCAGCGCTCTGGGGTTTAAACAAGGATTTCACAGCTCGAGAAATTTTTGAGCGTGATTTGTTAATGAATATGCTGGGAGGCGTTCGCTCTGGCCATTCGCTGTCAGGCGCACCCATACAGCGCGGAACCTGTCAAACAGCGACTCCTAACCCCGTATTCAACATTAACGCACACCGACTGAGTCGCTGTCAACAAGCAAACAACGGCCAAGCACAGCGAATACTAGCGGTCGCTGTGAAAATCACGCTACTGGCGCTCATCTGTCGCTACCTGGCGCTATTACTGAATCGGCCTCCTAGTGCTGTTGGTCAAAATCCCCTAGAGTACAATGAGCCAAACTAGTTTGAACTTGAAAGTTATATTAAACACATTAATTTGTACAGACTTTTCAGGTTTTGATACGCAGGACCTAGATGGGCCAAAATGTTTTTTTTTTTTGAGGGGGGGGGTTATTAAAATTTCTTATCAAGGTTTCTTTTGCTTAACAATGTGTAATTTGGAGAACAACTAAAACATAGGCAAAACATACTGTAAAGTTTGTCCGCAGCCAGCAAAACGGCAGTACAAAGTGTCACTAACCAGGCGCTGGGATAATTGGCTGCCTGGCCTAACAGGCGCGGACATTGGCCAGCCAACACCTAGTGCAATAATCAAAGCTAGCCCGTTAGCGTTCTGTGTAACCACAGAACAGCACCGATAAGATAAAAATGCTAGCGCTCTGGATGCTAATTGGTTCACATCAAAAATAAGGCCCATAGTTTCTACCATTCTACCAATATGGTGACGGCTCCAGTTTTGATACGACAGCAGCGTGTCTGTTTAACTGGTAACTGCAGTGCTCTCTAATACATGTTACTCAGCTCATGTGTTCCAACCTCAGGAAAAGTTCCATTGTTAAATCTTGTGTGAGAGGATTTAGCAGCAGGACAAGGTGTGGCCTGTGCAGTGTGCGGGAGATGGAAGGTGTCACAGGATCTGGCTGTGGGGATGGGAGTGCTGGCTTACAGGTGAGTGGATGTTGGGAGCTACTATATCAACTGTTATGCTTAAAGTATTAAAGTAGACCTAAACCTGGGATTTTAACTATCCTGGGCTTTGGGTTATTTCCCCCTCAAGTTAAACCCACTGGATCATCAGTAAAATTTACTGCAGAGCCAACCCATGCTTATTCTAGCTTACAGCTAAATTTAGGGCCTTATTTATCAAGGGCTAGTGCCAGGTAGCGAATGGTGAGCGAACGGTAATAACAGGCACCGCCAAGAGAACGCCGGCTCCCCTACGCAATCACACATTTATCAAGCCGATCCTGCTTAGCGAACGACAGAGCGCCAGATAGCGAATTATTCATGATTTTTCCAGCCTCACCACACAGCGCCAGCGAGCGAACGTGAACAGCGACAGGTCTGACCTTTCGCTACCTGGTGCTCTCCAATGCATTTCAATGGAACAATCGTTAATTATTCATAATTAATTGTTAATAATTTTTTTTTTAAATGTCAAAAATTCTGTGGCCACCTCTGCAATGTTAGATAATTTTTTTAAGGAAAAAAAAAAAAATGTGTGCAGAATTGATATTGCAGGTATGAAATTAATGTATTCAGATTACAAAATATTTTGAAAAAATGGTTTTTTTTTGTTTGTTTTTTTTTAAATATGGTTGTTTGGGGGTTAAAAAACTACTTTTAACCCATCGCCGCCAGCGCTCTGGGGTTTAAACAAGCATTTCACAGCGCGAGAGGTTTTTAAGCGTGATTTGTTAATGAATATGCTGGGAGCCGTTCGCTATGGCCATTCGCTGTCATGCGCTCCCATACAGCGCGGAACCTGTCAAACAGTGACTCCTAACCCCGTATTCAACATCAGCGCACATCGACTGAGTCGCTATCAACAAGCGAACAACGGCCAAGCACAGCGAATACTAGCGGGCGCTGTGAAAATTACGCTACAGTCGCTCATCTGTCGCTACCTGGCGCTATTACTGAATCGGCCTCCCAGTCTCATCGACTAAGGGTGAATGAAGTTGAGCGTGTTGCCGGCCGCGTCCCGAGTCTGGTGGCGTGCCCAACGCCAGCTGTTCAGAAATGCCTATTGCAGGCACGCATCTGGCTACAGGTATAACGAAGTGCGGACAGCAGCATGTGACAGACTGTATAGAAAGAAAAATAATTTCTGTTCTGTTATCTCAAAGTAACATTTTTTATATATTGTTTTTATTTTTCCTTCTAAGGTGTCGAAACGGTCATGTATCATTCCGTTTTATTAAAATAAACATGTACAAAACAACTTCATTGCTGCAAAAAAACAAACTTATCTATACAGCATAACATTTATCAATAAATGAGGAGGGTTACACTTGGGCTTTGTCTTTGGTGCATTTCAGTGACTGGATGGCTGATCAAGGAAGAAGGGAGTAATTGTGAGTTGTGTGTGAGGATGGCTAGAAGAGGTTATTTTGTACAGTATGTGGTGCTAGTGGCTGAGGGGATGTGGAGGCATCAGTGAGGGTTATAATTATAGCAGCCAGTCCCCACATCATGAAAGGACACCTCCATTCCATGGCCAGACTCCTTCCCTAGGGAAATCCTCCCCTAGTCTGCCACCTTCAAGCTGTATAACTGGTGTCACACAGGAATCCTCCAGCAGAATGCAGTTCCATGCTGCACCACTGCCGTTCACAGCACTGGCGGCACCACATTGTATTGAGGAATGCCTGATAAGCGAATGGGGGATATCTCTGGATAGGAACCGAGACTGAGGTGCTGCTTCATCATGTAGAAGGCTGAGACAAAGGGTGTGGGGAACCCTATTAAACAGGACCAACACCCGTTTTTTCTTTAATAGGTGTTGGTCCCGCAGACAGCTAATCAAAACAAGCTCAGGGGGGATCCAGAATGCTGGATTCAATGCCCCACACACAAAACCTCCCAGACTGCCCATAATCCTCACCTTCTCTACGAGCCAGCATCGGGAAAGGAGTCCCACAATTGGATCGGTGGGTCGTTCCGGTGTCGGCGCCGAGGAAGTGGCCACGGCCCAAGTACGCTGGCGACCAACCACGAGACTCCCTTCCCGGCCCTGGCTCTTAGTGAAGGTGATTACAGGCATTCTGGGGGGTTATTTGCGGGGGGACTCCAGCATTTTGGATGCCACCCAAGCTTGTTTTGATTAGCTGTCTGCAGGACCAACACCCGTTAAAGAAAAATACGGGTGTTGGTCTGGTTTAAGTATAGAACCATTGCAATGGCGGCTGACGTTGCATTATGTCCCTTCATTGTGCTGTCTGCATAATGAGTTATATTATTTGTAATTATATTCACTTTACTGTGTGAATTTATTTTGCTGAACTATGTATATCTCTGCATTGATGCCAGTGCTCCACGTATCAAACTGCAAAATATCTTTGTGGAGAGCTGTAGCAACATCCATATTTATCTAAGCACATAGCTAGACATAGCTGGAAGAGGTGGAGGACTTAGGGACCCCAATTAGCAATTTTTGGACCCCGTACATCTGACCAGCTATTTTTATTTAATGCAACCTGATGGGGGCAATTGAGCACTATATGAAAAAATGTAGACTGCAGGTGAAAAGTAAAATAGAACTGCTCTTCCTACACCCCCTTTGATTCAGCACCAGAAGCTTAACCTCATCCAGATGTTGTGGGGGGGGGGGGGGGTAATTGTGCCAGCAGATCTGCAGAACAGGAACATGTGTGGCAGAGAATGAGGCAGGCGGTGAACTCTGGTAAACTGTGTATGTTTGGTGTGTTCCAGCGGCGGGTGGGGAGGCATGTTGGAGGGAGGGGAGATGGAGGGAGGGGAGATGGCACATAGATTGTAATGGGGCATGCTGCCCCATTACATGGCTGTAATGAGGCGTACTGCCCACTGACTGTAATGGGGCATGCTGTCCAATATTTAAACTGTGGGATGCCGCACACTGCCTGTAATGTTGGATATTGCAGGTTGCCTGTAACGTGGAATGCCGCACTCTGCCTGTAACATGGGTTGCCGCACACTGCCTGTAACGTGGGATGCTGCACACTGCCTGTAATGTGGGATGCCGCACACTGCCTGTAATGTGGGATGCCGCACACTGCCTGTAATGTGGGATGCCACACACTACCTGTAACACGGGATGCCGCACTCTGCCTGTAACATGGGATGCCGAACACTGCCTGCAACGTGGGATGTCGCACACTGCCTGTAACGGGGTCACAGTAAATGTTAATACACGAGTGCCATGAACTGAGAGAGTTCATGAAAGTGAACGATTATAGCACCTGTGAGAAGCAACACCAGGGCGTAAAGCACAACCAGCAGCTGGGAGACTGCCCACCCCAGCTGTGACTGACTGCCTAGTCAGCCAATCAATACAGCAGCAGCTCAGAACATGGAAACACTGCTCGCGGCAGGGCAGCACATGGCCAGCACCGGTAAGTTAAGCCTTGCCCATTGATGCTCCTACAATAATTCAAGCAGATAACAGAGGGCTGCTGGTGCTGCAGGGCTAACTGACTGTTAAAGAATTTACAAATTTGACTAAATCCACTTAAAATTCAGTTCAATCTGATCTAATCTCGTTTCAATTCAATTGGATTATATAGATATCTATTTTAGGTCAGCAGACTGCTTGAAAATGCGAGGCAGTGTCTATGTATAACTCATCTCATTTTACATACAGAGCAGCAAGGAGAAATGAACCGTTGTCCCTTTTAATAGAAATGTATAGGCTGATGTAATGTATGCATTTGGTTACATATGCTGATGTACGTATAATAAGACTCGTACTGTGATTGGATGAGACTTGCATTTCCTGATATGGAACTGTAATACAATTACACTAGACTATTAAAAAAAAAAAAACCTCCAGGCCTAGTCAAAAGACACAGAGGACGAGATGGCCTAGGATAAGAAAGCATGTGTCAGTGTGTATGTGTGTGTATCTTTAAATGACATAATCAAAGATGGTCAATTTCCCCGACACTGACCAATGTAGATGTCCTAAGGTTTGGCCGTAACCCAAGAACGTGTAAAAATAATCAACAGAAGCATGCTGCAGAATCAGTGTGTCCACCTCGTGGTCAGTCTGTTATATATGTAGTGGGCCTAAGGTTTGGCTGTGACCCAAGAAAGGGTGGAGAAAGCAAAGAACGCGTCAAAATAGTCAACAGAAGCATGCTGCAGATTCAGCGTGTCCACCTCGTGGTCAGTCTGTTATCTATGTAGTGGGCCTAAGGTTTGGCTGTGACCCAAGAAAGGGTGGAGAAAGCAAAGAACGCGTCAAAATAGTCAACAGAAGCATGCTGCAGATTCAGCGTGTCCACCTCCTGGTCAGTCTGTTATCTATGTAGTGGGCCTAAGGTTTGGCGGTGACCCAAGAAAGGGTGGAGAAAGCAAAGAACATGTCAAAATAGTCAACAGAAGCATGCTGCAGATTCAACGTGTCCACCTCGTGGTGAGTCTATTATATATGTAGTGGGCCTAAGGTTTGGCTGTGACCCAAGAAAGGGTGGAGAAAGCAAAGAACGTGTCAAAATAGTCAACAGAAGCATGCTGCAGATTCAACGTGTCCACCTCGTGGTGAGTCTATTATATATGTAGTGGGCCTAAGGTTTGGCTGTGACCCAAGAAAGGGTGGAGAAAGCAAAGAACGTGTCAAAATAGTCAACAGAAGCATGCTGCAGATTCAACGTGTCCACCTCGTGGTGAGTCTATTATATATGTAGTGGGCCTAAGGTTTGGCTGTGACCCAAGAAAGGGTGGAGAAAGTAAAGAACGCGTCAAAATAGTCAACAGAAGCATGCTGCAGATTCAGCGTGTCCACCTCCTGGTCAGTCTGTTATATATGTAGTGGGCCTGCCCACGTCTCCTAATCTTAGATGCCGATAGATCCATTTGTGAAAATAACACCATACCCCCTCCCACTGCTCCGAGGAAACCTCTGAACATATCTTAGAAACATAATAGCAAAAGTAAATAAGGAAGTAAAGGGAAATGTTTTTCATGCTTTTTCCCACTTGTTTGCTTTAGAAGGATATTTTCAAGCTCAACTGAAACTTTCCCAACTCCCTCCCGCCCTGTATACACAATAGAAGTCTCAGCCCCCACCTCGCCCTGTGTACAAATAAGTGGAAGGAGGAAACGCTCACACGGCATTCTCTCACTGCTGCTTTCAGCGATGGCGTCTGCTGAGCTCAGGAAGGAGCTGGAATGTTCCGTCTGTCAGAACATCTATACTGATCCTGTGACGCTGAAATGTGGACACAGCTTCTGCCGGGTGTGTATTGATCGTGTGCTGGATACACAGGAAGAATCTGGAGACTATGCCTGTCCTATATGTAGAAAAAGGTCCATAAGTCGTCCTTCACTGCAGAGTAACATAACCCTGCGTAACATAGTGGAGAATCTCCTTTCTAATAACCAAAATCAGATAGAGATCGGGATCTGCTGTACTAAATGTTTTCACCTTTATGTACCTGCTGTTAAATCGTGTACAAACTGTCACGTTTCTCTGTGTGAGGATCACATGAGAGTCCACAGCAAGTCCCCAGAACACGTCTTACTGGACCCCACCACTTACCTAGAGAACAGGAAATGCTCTGTCCATAACAAGATCCTGGAGTATTACTGCACCGAAGACGCAAGTTGTATCTGTGTGTCCTGCAGTTTCGCTGGAGAGCATCAGGGACACCAGGTGGAGACACTGGACGAGGCCTTTATAAAAAAGAAGGAAAGACTAAGAGACGCTCTGCAGAAACTGATGACAGAAAGAGAGGAGACTGAGAAAAGAGTGCAGAGTCTGCAAGAACCCTGGAGAAAAGTACAAGAAAAAGCAGCTAGAGAAAAAGAGAAAGTCACTGCCCTGTTTATAGACCTCCGGAGAGAGCTGGAGGTCCTAGAGAAACGAGTTCTGAATGAGATCTCCAGACGGGCAGGATGCGTTTCTCTATCGGATTTGATCCAGCAGCTGGAAATAAAAAAGGAAGAGCTGTCCAGGAAAATGAGCCACATTGAGGAAATTTGTCACATGTCGGACCCGCTTTCTTTTTTACGGGAATCACAGAATGTTGACCTGTGTGACACTGAGGAGGGGGGTAACGAGGACAGACAGAGACATGATGAGCAGCTCCATGATGGAGGGGGGATGGATGAGGCTGGAATAACACACACATTACACACAGGTCTAGCTGATATAATTAAAGGGGTAACCGGAAGGGTCTATTTACCAGCACCTGCAGACATATCGCTGGATATAGACACAGTTCATGAAAAACTCTATTTATGGGACAACTGGAAAGCTGTTACCTGGGAAAGTAAAAACATGAATCGTCCAGAAAACTCAGAGAGGTTTAGCAAAGCTTATCAGGTGTTAAGCAGAGAGAGTTTCTCCTCAGGGCGACATTACTGGGACGTGGATGTCAGTGATACAAATACCTGGACAGTAGGAATGTGTTACCCCAGTATAGAGAGGAAAGAAAGGGATGAGTCATGGATTGGAGAAAATAAAGAGTCCTGGGGGTTGTACAAGGCTAATAATCAGTATGGGGTTAAACACAAAGGGTATGAGAAACAGTTAGCTGCCGGTATCTCCAGTGACGAAGTCAGGGTAGAGCTGGATTATAAGGCCGGGCTCATCTCCTTTTATGAACTGAGTGACCCAATCCGACATTTACACACCTACACCGCCCGCTTTACTGAGCCCCTCCATGCTGCATTATATGTATGGAGAGGGTGTCTAATGATATCATAAGATGTGACGAGAGTGTGGTGACATCATGGGAAGAAGAGAATTATTCAGTTAATAGATGCAATGTGGAGATAAGAGTTGAGCTGGTAACATTCTAAGAATAAAAATATCTAGTGATTTCAGAAATTTTACATATTATTACTACTACTATTATTACTGTTGCATCACATTGTGAAGGAAATTATAAGTTTGACCAAATCTATGTAAAACTTAGTTCAGTCTGATATTTGATCAAATCTGTATTCTGTAGAGATGACCCTTGGATATCTCATGCCATGTTTAAAAATGGGGAGGCCGATTCAGTAATAGCGCCAGGTAGTGACAGATGAGCGACTGTAGCGTGATTTTCACAGCGCCCGCTAGTATTCGCTGTGCTTGCCCGTTGTTTGCTTGTTGATAGCGACTCAGTCGGTGTGCGTTAATGTTGAATACGGGGTTAGGAGTCGCTGTTTGACAGGTTCCGCGCTGTATGGGAGCGCCTGATAGCCAATGGCCAGAGCGAACGCCTCCCAGCATATTCATTATCAAATCACGCTCAGAAAATTCTCGCGCTGTGAAATGCTTGTTTAAACCCCAGAGCGCTGGCGGCGATGGCTTAAAAGTAGTTTTTTACCCCCAAACAACCATATTTTTTGATTAAAAAATTAAACAAGTTTTTCTATACATTTTGTAATATGAATACATTAATATCAGACCTGTAATTTCAATTATGTAAAATTTATTATTTTTTTTTTTTCCTTTAAAAAAAATAACTAACATTGCCGAAGTGTTCACAAATTTTTTGCCATTGACGAAAAAAAAAAAAAAATGAATATCAATTAATTATGAATATTTAAAGATTGCTCCATTGAAATGCATTGGAGAGCGCCAGGGAGCGACAGGTCATACCTGTCGCTGTTCATGTTCGCTCGCTGGCGCTGTGTGGTGAGGCTGGAATAATGATGAATGATTCGCTATCTGGCGCTCTGTCATTCGCTAAGCAGGATCGGCATGATAAATGTGTGATTGCGTAGGGGAGCCGGCGTTCTCGTGGCAGTGACCGTCGTTACCGTTCGCTCACCAGTCGCTACCTGGCGCTAGCCCTTGATAAATAAGGGCCAAAGTTTCCATAGGGAGGCTGTGAGCAGCTGTTGCCATCTATCAGATGAATCAGCATGATGAGCTAATGCACGCTGCTTTTGGATGTCAACTGATGATTGGTTGTTCACTTGTGATATGCATTTCTCTATATATGGACTGTAACACAGGTATAGGCTGATGTAATATGTGCATTGGGTTAAACTGTGCTGATGTACGAAGTTCTGTGATTGGTTATAATAGAACGCTTCCTTGTAAGTCTTTTCTGTAACGCTATAAAATAAAGGGGAGTGGCAAAACCCCAGACACGTGCCCACATCATCATGGCCGTGCGTAAGTAAGCATTTGTGTGTGTCTCTCTTTGTCTTTAAATGATGTTAATTTCCCCAACAACATTTCATGGCACCGTATTAAGTAGAAATGATAGGAGAATGGGGCGAGTAACGTACTTACATAATACACAGGCTATGATCGATAAATAACAGAGATATGACCAGGAATGCATGTAATACATACAATATTACCATCATTATCAAATGCAGCAAAATACATTGGTACAGGAATAAGTTAGGATACAGGGCCCTGTCCTTGTTAGCTTACAAATCAAAGGAGGGGGTCCACTTTCAAAAGGGTTTTTGAAAATGTATATTTTTTTTTTTTTGCCAAAAGGATGTGCTCAAGGTCTTGTGCCGATCTAGTATTTTCCTATGTTGGCAAATGTGTGTTTTATGGAAGCAGTTTTCACTAGCTGCAATCTGTTGCTAAACAATCTGTACACAAAGCCTGTACACCAAGAAGAGAGATGTGAGTCCTGTACACACAGAACACTGCTGCTATGGTTGCTGCTGAGGTGAGGGAGCTCACTCAACCTTACACATGCCCAGCAGCAGTGTTCCGAGCAACTATCTGCAATCTGTTGCTAATGGCAACGTACAAGTCTGCAAGTCTTGGTGTACAGTTGCCAATAGCAACAGATTGCAGATTATATATATCAATTTTTCTGCACCCACTACTATATATTTACATGTATTGCGTAATATTAAAATTCACATGCAGTTCAGAAGGGGTCAAATCACTGTTATTGATTATTTTCTTATTCTCCATAGTCAATCACAAGGATATGGCCGCACTAACTAATGTATGTGGCGTGCTACACTGGCCATACAATATATACTCCACCCTAAGAGGAGATCCCACAATCCCCTCAACCTGCCAGAAAAAGAGCACCACCCAAATAAGAGTACAAAATCACCTATTTATTTTCAATAATGAAACATAGATCAAATTTACAGACATTTAAAAACATGCTAAAAAGGTCACAACAATGACCACCAGGGGGCACTAAGCGCCGGCTCTCTACATATATCCTGTATCCACTGATATACCCTCTATATCCAAACTCCCATGACTAGTGCATAATATCAATTATAAAACATTAAAGTGCTAAGTGCTAAGTAATTAAACCTATATATATCTAGTGAGGACCGCCGAGAGCGGAAAAAACAAAACAATCAAAGACCATATCACATGTGCAACAGTCAGTACATTACCCATTAACTGGCCAGCGTTTCACTCTGTCCCCCTGCCCCTAGCCTGCGCGTTTGTAACGGTCGGGGACCCGTTACTTCATGGGCACACACCTATATATATGGTTATGGATATAGAGGGTATATCAGTGGATACAGGATATATGTAGAGAGCCGGCGCTTAGTGCCCCCTGGTGGTCATTGTTGTGACCTTTTTAGCATGTTTTTAAATGTCTGTAAATTTGATCTATGTTTCATTATTGAAAATAAATAGGTGATTTTGTACTCTTATTTGGGTGGTGCTCTTTTTCTGGCAGGTTGAGGGGATTGTGGGATCTCCTCTTAGGGTGGAGTTCTTATTCTCCATAGATTGCGGATTATCTTTGCAGTGCACGACAAGGGTTTTCATAATTGGGAGCACTGGGAACTCGTTGTCAGGCAGTGCAGAGATAATGTATAATATATATATATATATATATATATATATATATATATACACACAAATATTTAATAAAAATAATAAATATGCAGCACCCTAGAGATTTTCCTCGGTCAAAAAAGTTAAGCACTGGGGGCGCTGCATGCGCCTTGGACATATCAATAATTATATCTGCAGGGATATTTACTAATCCGGACTTGGGCCTTATTCATGAAGCTCTAGCGCCAGGTAGTGCCTGTACAGCGGCAGGTAGCGGCAGGTGAACTCCGGACATGGCAGCAATTACACATTTATGAAGCTGAATTTGGTGAGCGACTAGAACAACGCCATGTAGCGTCCGATTCATCATTATCCCAGGCTTAGCGTACAGCGCCGGCGTTCAACCTTGCAGAGCACCACGTCTAACCTGTCATTACCTGGCGTCTCCCATACATTTCTATGGACGATCCTTAAATCCCTTTCCTGATCCCAATTTTTTTTTCCCCAAAACCTCTGACGTATCCTGGGCAAGAAAATGAAATTTTTGAAAACGTTTTTGATGAATAATATTTTTATGTAGAATTGTCCTTACATGTATTAAAGTGTTCATGTTACAATGCAATAAGAATGCCATTCCATGTGTTTTCGCTTTGTTACTAGTGGATACGTGTTCAAAAACAGCCTTTAATCACACAGCGTCTGGCGCTATGGGCTACAACTACATGATTTTGAGCGCCGGCGATGTTTGAGGCTGTTTTTTTGATGAATGTGGTGTGAGTCGGTCGCACTGAGCTGGCGTTACGGTTCGCTCCCATACAGGGCAGTACTGCGACTCACATATCATATTCATCAATGCCGGACAGCGACTTAGGCGCTCTGAAACTATGATCCATGGCCTAGCACAGCGACTAATAGCGGTCGCTCTATAATCCGCTCTACAGACGCTCATCTGTCCCTACCTGGCGTTAGTAATGAATCAGCCTGTTGGAGTTATTAGAGGCATTCGCAGTTATTTCTGCGTTGCAGACGTGAGTTCAGGATGCAACATCCCTGGAAATAATGTTAAACTGGAACACCCTCCATTTTCACCAATCGGGTGTTGTTCCTTGCGCGGGGGGGAGGGGCATCCTGTTTGCCGGCACCACTCCCACCAATCACAGTACTCTTCCGAGTATCCATCCACAGACAGAGTACAGACAGGCTAATCCCGGGGCTTGATTACTTACCTTTTATCCTCACTGCCCCGGCAAAATCAAGAGGCCGATTCAGTAATAGCGCCAGGTAGCGACAGATGAGCGACTGTAGCGTGATTTTCTCAGCGCCAGCCAGTATTTGCTGTGCTTGGCCGGCGTTAGCTTGATGACAGCGACTCAGTCGGTGTGCGGTAATGTTGAATACGGGCTTAGGGGTCGCTGTTTCACAGGTTCAGCGTTGTATGTGAGCGCCTGACAACGAATGGCCAGAGCGAACGGCTAGCTGCATATTCATTAACAAATCACGCTCCGAATTTGCTGGCGCTGTCCATTCCTTGTTTAAACCCCAGAGCGCTGGCGGCGATGGGTGTAAAAAAGTTTTTAACCCCTAAACAACCATATTTTTTGATTGTAAAATTATACATGTTTTTTGAATCATTTTGTAATATGAATACATTAATATCAGACCTGTAATATCAATTCTGCACAAATTTTTTTTTTTTTTTTTTTAAACTTCAAAAAAAAAATAACATTGCAGAAGTGGTCTCAGAATTTTTGACATAAAAAAAAAAAATAAAAAAATAATATCAATTAATTATGATTAATTAAAGATTGCTCCATTGAAATGCATTGGACAACGCCAGGGAGCGACAGGTCATACCTGGCGCTGTGATGGAATTTGCAGCGGCGCTGTTCGTTCCAGGCGGCTTCATGATGAATCCCGCGCTTGCTGTCGCTCTCGCCGGCGCTAGCCTCATCTAGCGTGATAAATGCGTCATTGTGAGCGCCGCCGGGCGTACTTGAGTCGGTAGCCGCCGATAGCTGGCGCTACCTGGCGCTCAACACTCGCTACCTGGCGCTAGCCCTTGATAAATAAGGCCCCAAGCCCCATGATTAGCCTTCAGGCGGTCTGTAATCTGTCTGCGGACGGACTCGATTTCTCACGAGGAGTGAGGATAAAGCTAAGCAATCTCAGTTTGCCGGAGGTTTATGTGCAGGAGGGTTCCGGCAATTGGGATGCCCCCCTGAACAGGAATCAACACCAATTTTGTGAATAATGGGTGTCTTATTCCCCCCCCCCCCCCCCGCATCAGCACCTACTTGCCTTTTGGATGTCGCCGCTGCCTGCTGCGGCCCGATCCTCTGACCCCCGCCCCCGCCCCCTTAGCTGTCTGTAAATGCAAAATGGCGCTGCCAGTCAGGTCGTCCAGAAGATGGATGCCCTGGCTAGGTGAGTAAAAATTGCCCAAAGGTAAAACCAGAGAGGAGGGGGGGAAACAGCTCGGTGAGGTTTGGGGGATGTTCTCTGCCACTCTGAGAGGCAAGGGATATAGCGCATGCCACTGGCTGCATCCCCGCTTGCCTCTAGCTGTGGGCGAGCACTCGCCCTGCCGCGGGTATGCTCCCAGCTAAAGGCATAGTGGGGATGCATCTGTGGTGTGCTGGGTAATCCAGAGGGTTTCATATATTGCGGTATCCCAATTTGGGATGCCCCATAATAGAGACCACCTCCCCTAACATTCTGTAGATTCTTTAAATTGTCCCAAGCGGACGCTAGGTCTGTTTAGACAGCCACCCCTGGTACATCCCGATTTGGGATTCGCTTTGTGAAACACCACCAGTTCCCCAATATTCTTACCCCTGTCAAGCCCATGGCGCATGCACGGCTGGTGGCAGCATCTGATATTTTCTCTGGCTGTCCGCTCCCGCCATAATTGGATGACTGGCACGGCTGCACAAAGCCTTAAAGTGGACCAACACCCAGTAGGATCGGCCTGGGAATCTATAAGATTCCCGGGCCGATCCAATCCCTTCCCGCGAGGCATCCAAAATCACTGCCCCGCTGTGTAAAACCCCCCAGGACGGCCGCAAACCTTACCTGAATCCCGGTCCAACGGCGCATCTCACGCTCCTCTCTAGTAGGGCGCATGCCCGCGTTGGCCATTTGTGAACGCCCGTCGCGGGCGCGCTCCCTGTTAGAGGGAAACGCGATATGCGGCTGCCAGCGTGCTCGGAGCCGCTGAGCTAAGACGTCGATTTGACGCGCATAGCTCAGTGGCTCCGAGCGCGCTGATTGAACGAGCGCCCGTGCATGCACCGTAGGAGCGGGGTGAGGTGAGTTGAAGCTAGCAATTTGGGGGTTTCCCATCGGGGGTGCCCCGGGGAAGTGGACCAAAACCCAGGATAGTCAAAATCTTGGGTGTTGGTCCACTTTAAAGGGATGTAGGGGTGCCAGCGCTGATAGTGAGTGTGGCAAGGATCCATTCAGCTTCTCTAGCCAAATATTTATATTCGCGGCCAAAGAATCTGATTAGAGTAGAGATAGGGTTGCACCAATAAGGTATGAATTCCTGCCAACCGGCGGGGTGTCACACAGCAGGGCATCCCAAATTAGGATCAAACAATGGGATCAAAGCCCAGGGTGAAATATGGGGTTCTCCTCCTCTACAGGGGGGTGATGTCCCCCATGCATAGCCTCCCATAACCCCAAAAACTTACCTTTTAGTGACTGGATTCACCAGCGGCTGGTCATGGACTCACCTAACTGCCAGCAACCAATCTCTATGACCCTGTCGGCGACAGTAATTGGTTGCCGCCGGTCATGTGGACCCGGAACCCAGAAAAGGGAGTCTTTTTAGACACCTTTTGCTGGTCAGCTTTAATGATCTCTAGGATCTCTTCGGTCCCCTGATAAAATCAAGCACTGCGGAAGAAGCCTGGGGACCACGTGATCATGGCGGCGAATCGCAGTGCTGGATTTCACCAGGGGACCGAAAGTAAGATTTCTCTGGTTTAAAGTGGACCAATCACCAGGATTTTCATTATCCTGATAAATGGTCCCAATTGGGATGCCCCACTGTGTCAAACCGCCCATCATCCCATCCAATCAGCACTCTACGCACCGCATAATGCCAACGTTTTGTAATGAGCATTGGCATAGGGAGCGATAGCGACCGCATCCCTGGTTTCCCTGTGGAGTGCACACCCCCTCCCCTGGATGCTGGGGATTCAGCCCGAGACCACGGCGGAGGGACTGACCAAAAGGTAAGGAGTTTGCTGGCAATCTGGGGCTCACACTGTGGGGCATCCAAGATCAGGATGCCCAGGGGCCACACGTTGTCCAGCCTCCACAGCCAGACCGGGCCGTGATTGATCCACATGCATGCGCGGTGGGGGGGGGGGGGCACCACCTATCAGAATTTCCCCTGCTGTAGGAAACATTTTGTGAAAAATGGATTGTGTCCTGATTTAAAGCAGAACAAAACCCACAAGTGGCTGGCCGATAATCTAAAAGATTCAAAAACTGATTTTCCCCCCTGATTCGGGATGCCCCGCTGTGTGAAACCCTCAAGTTCGCTCGTAAAAACTCACCTTTCCACGCCCCAATGGCGCATGCGAGGGCTCTGGTTTAGGTCCTCTTAAAGTGGACCAAAACCAAGGATTTTGACTATCCTGGGTTTTGGTTCTTGCCTCCGGTACACCCCAATCGTGGGTTGCCCCGCTGTGTGAAACCCCCCAGGTCACCGAAACCAACTCACCTCCTCCCGCTCCTATAGCGCATGCGCATCCGCTCATCCAATCAGCACGCTCAGATCTGCTGGCGTCACGCCGTCTAAGGCGAGCGGCTCAGAGCGCGCTGAAGGTCGCATCCCCTGCTTCCCTCTAACAGGGAGCGTGCCCGTGCTGGCCATTCACAAATGGCTGGCGCAGGCACGCGCCCTGCTAGAGGAAAAGCGGGGATGCGGCTGTTGGACCAGGGAAGAAGGCAACTGTATGTGTGACCTGAGGGGTTTCACACAGCGGATCATTCCGATTTTGGATGCTCCGGCGGAGGGACTAGATCGGCCCGGGATTCACAGATTCACAAGCCGATAGCAATTGGTTTTTGTCCACTTTAAAGTGGACCAAAACCCAGGATTTTGACTATCCTGGTTTTCGGTCCACTCCCCCGGGGCACCCTGATCGGGGGTTTCCCCGCTACGTGAAACCCCCCAGATTTCCCGCATCAACTCACCTCACCGCGGTCCCAAGACAAATGCAGGGCTGCTCGTCCAATCAGCGCGCTCGGAGCCACTGAACTATGGATGTCTAACCCATTGTCTTAGCTCAGCGGCTCTGAACGCGGGCACACGACTTCCTAGAGGGATAGCGGGGATACGGCCGCGCATGCGTCGTTGGACTGGGATTAAGGTAAGTGTAGCGGGCGACCTGGGGGGTTTCACACAGCAGGGCATCCCGATTTTGGATGCCCCGGGGGAGGGAATCAATCAGCCTGGAAATATTCTGGATTCCCATGCCGATCACCATTGGTTTTGGTCCACTTTAAGTTATGTGTTGTGCTTCAGTACAAGATGGGTTTTACAGGGTGGGGGGGGAGGCGAAAATAGGGGGACAACCTGCAAAATGCAGGAGCCCCATACTGGCCTTTGTAGGGCCACAGAAAGGGGCTTTACCCTGCATGTGTGTCAGCGCAGCCCTGCCTAATAATACGCCAGTATCGGACAGACTCCGCCATCACACCTCACCTCCTTCTTCTTTTCCCCTCATGGCAGCAACGTCAGCACTGACAAGCCTACCTGCCTCTGAGGAGATTTCCCGCCATCTCTCTGATTGGCTGCACCCTGTCTCTGGATAGGATAATACCACTACATCTCCTTATGCCTTTCACGATGATTGGGCAAGCCTACCTGCCTCTGAGGAGATTTCCCGTCTTCGCTCTGATTGGCCGTACCCTGTCTCTGAGTTGGATAGTACCACTGCATCCCCTCATGCCTTCACGATGATTGGACAAGCCTACCTGCCTCTGAGATGTCCCACCTTCGCTCTGATTGGCTGTACCATGTCTCGGGATAGGATAATACCATTGCATCATCTCATGCCTTCACGATGATTGGACAAGCCTACCTGCCTCTGAGATTTCCCGCCTTCGCGCTGATTGGCTGTACCCTGTCTCTGTGTCTCCTTATGCCTTTTACCATGATTGGACAAGCCTACATGCCTCTGAGGAGATGCCCCGCCCTCGCTCTGATTGGCTGTATCCTGTCTCTGGATAGGATAATACCACTGCATCTCCTTAAGCCTTCCCGATGATTGGACAAGCCCACCTGCCTCTGAGGAGATGTCCCGCCTTCGCTCTGGTTGGCTGTATCCTGTCTCTGAGTAGAATAATGCCACTACATCTCCCTATGCCTTCACGATGATTGGACAGGCCTACCTGCCTCTGAGGAGATTTCCCGCCTTCGCTAAGATTGGCTGTATCCTGTCTCTGGATAGGATAATACCACTGCATCATCTCATGCCTTCACGATGATTGGACAAGCCTACCTGCCTCTGAGGAGATTTCCCGCCTTCGCGCTGATTGGCTGCACCCTGTCTCTGTGTCTCCTTATGCCTTTTACGATGATTGGACAAGCCTACCTGCCTCTGAGGAGATGTCCCGCTCTCGCGCTGATTGGCTGTACCCTGTTGTTGGGTAGGATAATACCGCTGCCTCGCCTCATGCCTTCACGATGATTGGACAAGCCTACCTGCCTCTGAGGAGATGTCCCCCCTTCGCTCTGATTGGCTGTATCCTGTCTCTGGATAGGATAATACCACTGCATCACCTCATGCCTTCACGATGATTGGACAAGCCTACCTGCCTCTGAAGAGATGTCCCGCCTTCGCTCTGATTGGCTGCACCCTGTCTCTGGATAGGATAATACCACTGCATCTCCTCATGCCTTTCCGATGATTGGACAAGCCTACCTGCCTCTGAGGAGATTTCCCGCCTTCGCGCTGATTGGCTGTACCCTGTCTCTGTGTCTCCTTATGCCTTTTACGATGATTGGACAAGCCTACCTGCCTCTGAGGAGATGTCCCGCTCTCGCGCTGATTGGCTGTACCCTGTTGTTGGGTAGGATAATACCGCTGCCTCGCCTCATGCCTTCACGATGATTGGACAAGCCTACCTGCCTATGAGGTGATGTCCCACCTTCGCTCTGATTGGCTGTATGCTGTCTCTGCTTCTCCTTATGCCTTCACGATGATTGGACAAGCCTACCTGCCTCTGAGGAGATGTCCCGCCTTCGCTCTGATTGGCTGCACCCTGTCTCTGCGTCTCCTTATGCCTTCACGATGATTGGACAAGCCTACCTGCCTCTGAGGAGATGTCCTGTCCTCGTGCTGATTGGCTGTACCCTGTCTCTGGATAGGATAATACCGCTGCTTTGCCTCATGCCTTCACAATGATTGGACAAGCCTACCGGCCTCTAAGGAGATGTCCCGCCTTCGCTCTGATTGGCTGTACCCTGTCTCTGGATAGGATAATACCACTGCATCTCCTCATGCCTTCCCGATGATTGGACAAGCCTACCTGCCTCTGAGGAGATGTCCCGCCCTCGCTCTGATTGGCTGTACCCTGTCGTTGGTTAGGATAATACCACTGCATCTCCTCATGCCTTCACGATGATTGACGATACTGAAGTTGGTTTATTCGCCAGTTTCTTATTCGGGCTGAAGTTGTTTTTTTATTGGCCAGTTTCTTATTCGTGCTAAAGTTGGTTTCTTATTCGTCAGTTTCTTATTCGGGCTGAAGTTGGTTTATTCGCCAGTTTCTTAGCCAGTTTCTTAATTGGGCTGAAGCTGGTTTCTTATTGGCCAGTTTCTTATTCGAGGTGAAGTTGATTTCTTATTGGCCAGTTTCTTATTCGAGGTGAAGTTGATTTCTTATTGGCCAGTTTCTTATTCGAGGTGAAGTTGATTTCTTATTGGCCAGTTTCTTATTCGGGCTGAAGTTGGTTTCTTATTGGCCAGTTTCTTATTCGGGCTGAAGTTGGTTTCTTATTCGCCAGTTTCTTAATCGGGCTGAAGTTGGTTTCTTATTCGGCCAGTTTCTTAATCGGGCTGAAGTTGGTTTCTTATTCGCCAGTTTCTTAATCGGGCTGAAGTTGGTTTCTTATTCGCCAGTTTCTTAATCGGGCTGAAGTTGATTTCTTATTGGCCAGTTTCTTATTCGGGCTGAAGTTGGTTTCTTATTCGGCCAGTTTCTTAATCGGGCTGAAGTTGGTTTCTTATTCGGCCAGTTTCTTAATCGGGCTGAAGTTGGTTTCTTATTCGGCCAGTTTCTTAATCGGGCTGAAGTTGATTTCTTATTCGGCCAGTTTCTTAATCGGGCTGAAGTTGGTTTCTTATTCGGCCAGTTTCTTATTCGGGGTGAAGTTGATTTCTTATTCGCCAGTTTCTTAATCGGGCTGAAGTTGATTTCTTATTGGCCAGTTTCTTAATCGGGCTGAAGTTGTTTTCTTATTCGGCCAGTTTCTTAATCGGGCTGAAGTTGGTTTCTTATTCGGCCAGTTTCTTAATCGGGCTGAAGTTGGTTTCTTATTCGGCCAGTTTCTTAATCGGGCTGAAGTTGGTTTCTTATTCGGCCAGTTTCTTAATCGGGCTGAAGTTGGTTTCTTATTCGGCCGGTTTCTTAATCGGGCTGAAGTTGGTTTCTTATTCGGCCAGTTTCTTAATCGGGCTGAAGTTGGTTTCTTCATCTTGGCTCAGTAGCATCACATACCAAGGAGTTGACAGGGGTCAAAAGTGCAGGGGGTGGGGTTATAGCTGTGCTTTGCACAAACAGAGCAGAGCTGGGGTCAGGAAAAGGTCAGCAATCCCCGAATGCAGAGCGGCACAGTGAGAGGACACTTCCTGTTTGCAGGCAGCCTGCACGTCCATGAGCCGCCATCTTGGATGTTTAAAGTCTCAGAAAATGCAATAGATGCAGGTAGGATGATTTTTAATGTGAGCAATCTTTATGTACAGGTTGAGGGAAACATATAAGATAGGCTCTTATTTACGGTGAGGGTCCTAGTAAAGGGGTTAAATGGCTTTGGGCCACTGATGTCACGGCGCCAAACTGACAGAGGGGGACCCCCTGCACGGCATACAGTTGAGTTCAGCCTGACCCAAAGTTTTTAAGGGTTTGGGCTTTATTATTCATGGTGAAGGTCCGGTTTAAATGCAGAGGAAAAATGTCTATGTGTGCGCAAGCATACAATGGCCTTACATTAAACCCCGCCCATCAATATGTCCCCAGTGCCGCGGCTCTGGCGGGCATTTTCCTGTAGCCGCTCTCTAGCGAGAGACAGGTCCTGTGTGCATGAGGCGGCCATGTTGGTGTAGCCCTGAGGGGGGCGCTGCAGGCTTTGCGAATCTCGGAGGTAGTAAGAAAGGGTGAGTGTGTTTCCGGTGTTATTGGGACTCTTCTCGAGGGTAATAATCATCATTGACACGCACAGGAGGGGATGGGGGTTATAGTAATTAGTAATAGTAATTAGGGGAAGGATTCCTCCTAATTGCCCCTCATTTACCTGCCCCTTTGGGGAGTAGAATGGGCAGGGGGTAATAGTGGGCTGTAATTAAGAGATAATAATGGGGTTATTTGAGTGAGGTAGACGCTATTAGCAGGTTAGGGAAGAACAAAATCATTATATTCATACCTCCCAACTTTTGAACGCAAGAAAGAGGGACAAATGTGGCATTTTTGTTATTAAGTCACGCCTCCTAACCACGCCCCCTAGCCACGCCCATAAAGGGAAACACCACCTAAGAATTACATAATGTTAATAATAAAACTGGCACACACACACACGCATAAAATAGTGCGAGAAGAGGGAGAAATAAAAAAAAGGAGAAAATGGAGGAAGAAAAAGAAAGTGATAGGGAAAAAAAGGAGAAAAAGGGTTGGATAGAAGAGTGAAGAAAGAAAATGAGAGAAAAAAAAGAAGGTGAGAAATAGAAGGGAAAATAAGAAGAAGGAAATGAGTGAAGCAAGGAAGGGAGGGAAAACAGAAGTGGGAGAGGTAATGAAAAAAAAGAGAGAGAATGTATAGCAATAGTGAGTGAAAAAAGAAAGGGAGGAAGAAGGGAAAGAAAGAGGGAAGGGAGAAAGAAATAAAGAGAGAGAGTAAAGAGACAGGAAGAAGACAGAATGGAAAGAGGAGAGGAGGATTGGAGTAAGAAAAGAAACAGGGAGGGAGAGAAGAGCAAGGACAGGGAATAAGAAAGAGGAAGGGGAGCGAGGGGGAGAGGGGGACGCAAGAACAGCCTCACTCGGCCAGCCCTCTCCCCTGTGCAGTCATGTGGAACTGACAGTCAGGGGAGGGGAGGGGGGGCAGAGGTCAGCCAAACGTGATTTAAAGTGGACCTACACCCAGGATTTTCCCTATCCTGGGTTTTGGTCCACTTCCGCGGGGCAACCCCCCAGATCGCCCTAAATAACTCACCTCACCACGCTCCTACGCAAGCGCTCGTCCAATCAGAGCGCTCAGAGCCGCTGTGGTATGTACGGACAAGCGACGGACAACCACAGCGGCTCTGAGCGCGCTGGAGGCCGCGTCTCACGCTTACTTGTAACAGGGAGCGCGCCGGCCCTTGACATAGGGCCGGCGCGGTGTGCGCGCCCTGCTAGAGGGAAGCACGAGATGCGGCCCGCGCATGCGCCGTTGGAACGGGGGGAAGGTAAGGTTTCTGGGCGTCCTGGGGGGTTTCACCCCGTGGGGCATCCCGATTTCGGATGCCCCACCCGGAGGGATCGGATCGGCCTGGGAATCTTATAGATTCCCGGGCTGATCCCCCCCTGGGTGTTGGTCCACTTTAAAAGAAAGGCTGGTGGGAGCTCTGCAGCTTTTCGATTTTTACCTTATCTTCCCCCTTCCTCTCCAGCCATCCTATCAGCACAGAGCCTGGCCACAGCGCAATTGTGCCCCACCCACTCCTCTATGATTGGCTCAGCTGTGATTGGGCCTCCCTCAGCCTCCACAATCCACCTCCTTCTCTGCTGATGCTGGCGCACAGCATGTTACTAACCGAAGCCCCGGGCACACCGCTCCACGGGGTGGGGGGGGGCAGCCGGGACATTTCTTAAAGGAGGTAGGACGTGGGGGGCTTCCTGTGAAAGTCCCAGGACACTTGGGGGGTATGATATTTATTATCCCTGATTTTGGTCCTTGCCCCTGGGGCATCCCAACTTGGGGAAATCCCCCATATTGCTCTTAAAGTGGACCAAAACCCAGGATTTTGACTATACTAGGTTTTGGTCCTGTCCCCGGGGCGCCCCAATCGGGGATACCCCGCTGTCTGTCTGAAACCCCCCCCCCCCCCCCCCAGATCGCTGAGCGCAAATCACCTCTTCCTGGTCCTACGGCGCATGCACGGCCACTCGTCCAATCGGTGCGCTCAGAGCCGCTGACATCTTGTCGTCTAGGTCGGCTCCGAGCACGCTGGTGGCCGCATCCCCCGAAGGAAGCGCTTGGAGCAATATGGGGGATTTCTTCTAGTTTGGGATGCCCCAGGGGCAAGGAACAGAGTCAGAAATAAAGAAAATCACATTTTTTTTCTTCCTTAACCTGCTCATAACTACTAACCCACTCAAATAACCCCAATCTCTTAAAGTGGACCAAAACCGAGCAAGATCGGCCCAGGAATCTTATAGATCGGTCCCCCCCCCCGGGGCATCCAAAATCGGGATGCCCCGCTGTGTGACACCCCCCATGTCGCCCCATACACTTACCTTGTTTCCCGGCCCAACAGCACATGTGCGAGCCGCATCCCCACTATTCCTCTAGCAGGGAGCGTGCATTTGTGAATGGCACTCTCCCTGTTAGAGGGAAGTGGGGGATGCGGCCACCAGCGCGCTGATTGGACGAGTGGCCGCACGTGCGCCGTAGGACCGGGAAGAGGTGAGTTTTCGGCGATCTGGTGGGGTTCAAACAACGGGCATCCACCATCAGGGTGCCCCGGGGGAAAGGCCCAAAACCCGGGATAGTCAAAATCCTGGGTTTGATCCACTTTAAGACCCAGGGATACAATGAATAATGCATCTGACTATGGAGCAGAAGATTGGAGCTTTCACTTCGGCCTGGCTCGATGCTCCTCTATAAAGTGTATCTTAAAACGGAACAAGACACACCAGTGGCCGGGCTGAATTCTAAAAGATTACGGGGTCGACTGCTTGTTTTGCCCCGGGGCATCCTGGATCAGGATGCTCCGCCAGTGAAACCCTTCCCCCCCATCAGGGCGCCAGTAATAACTCACCCTTCCGCACTCCAGCTGCACATGTGCGGGTTCTCATCCAATCAGAGCGGTTTGCCTTTTGGCATCTGCCGATTGCTTACAATGGGGACATTCAGATAGGTTGGGGGCAGGAGCACGCATATGCTCCATGCTGAAGGCAATGAGAGCCCTTTGCCGGAGAATGTGAACATGGCCAAGAGGTCTGATTGGACGAAAGCCTGTGCATGCGCCGTTGGAACTGAGGATAGCAGCGGGCAGGCGCTGCGACACGCGTTGGCGGGCATTTCCCTGGGGGGAGGTCCAGTTGGTCTGTATGCATTTGTATTTGTTGTATGTCTTTTCTTGTCCATCTCGGCTGGTCTTTTTACGGTTGTGATAATGGATTGGCACTTTATTAGTTGTATATCTTGTACTTTGAAATTTTATTGCACTATTTTGCACATGTTATGCATATTTTGCACATTTTTGGATTATACATAATTTTTTGGTATATTGATTTAGGATCACTATTTATTGTGTGAGGTTTATATCTGTCATTATATTTACCAGTAGGGATTGTAGGATAGTTATTACGTGATATTATTTACTGATATAATGGACCTCTGGTGCCCCCTAGTGTCTATTGTGTTTATGTGATTTTTGATGTATTGTTTTTGATGTGTCTTAAACCGGACCTTCACCATGATTTAATGAAAAGCCCAAACTCCTAAAAAACGGTTCCCCAGCATCTAAAATTAATATATTTTAAGTTTTTAGTCACTAACTTATTATTCCTTCCCCCTCTGGGCTGCAACTCTGTTCAGAATTTAGGATACGGGCGCCGCCATCTTGACTCAGAAGCATCACACTTACTGAGGAGAGGAGAGTGGAATAAGGTACAGGGGGGCGGGTTTTGCTGTGCTTTGCTCAGACAGAGCAGAGCTGGGGTCAGCAGTCCCAGAATGCAGAGCGACACAGTCAGGAGGCACTTCCTGTTTGCAGGCTGCCTGATAAGATGGCGGCTTCCATAAGCCGCCATCTTGGATGTTTAAAGGCTCATAACATGCAATAGATGCAGGTAGGATGATTTTTAATGTGAGCAATCTGTAAGTACAGGGTGTGGGAAACATATAAGACAGACTCTTATTCAGAGTGAAGGACCGCTTTAAGCCATTAGATATTTCTAATAAACTAAGATTTTTTATCATTATTCTTGTGGGTAGTGCCACTCTCTGTAGTCTCTTGGTGTAGTTTTTTGGGTGGGTGTGGGGACCACCAATATATATCTGCAAGGAACTGAGGATAGATGAGCTTTACTGGGAAAACTGGGGGGTTTAACACATCAGGGCATTCCAGTTGGGGATGCCACAGGGGCACCGAACAAAACCCAATAAAATTCACGAGTTTTGTTCCACTTTAAGTCAGAATTTAGTAAACAATCAACCCAGGCATGCTCGCTCACACCCCAATCATCCTTCACCCCGCCATGTGGCTGCACCCTGTAGGTGAGCCAGTAATATGGGTGTGGCCAGACCCTCTTTATTTTCCCTGATGCCTCCCCCACACCCCTAATTTCTTTCATGTTCCTTACCACCCTTTCTCATGGTCCTGCTTGGTGCTCCCCAGGTACCTAGCAGGGTTCTCCCCGCCCTCCCGACGTTTCCTTCCTCACCCCAAAGTGTTGATTTGGAGACCAAATCTCCTCCGCATCCCTCCTGCACCCCACAGCCAGTGCCTTTTGGATGGGGTCGATTCAGAGCCAGGTGAGAAAACTCACTCCTTTTTAGGAGAGAAAATTGCCATTTACTTTCATTGTCTACCTTGGGGCTCAGTCAGCAAAATTTTCACCTGGTGTTGAATCAGCACCAAGGTAGACAATGAAAGTGAGAGGGAGGACAGCCAGGGCGATGACAATGCCCATTATGCTGATTATTATGCGGCATCACAGAGCCAAGGGCCACACCCACATATTTAAAGGAAAAATATGATGAAACTGTAAACCCTTACATCTCAACTAATTCTTCAAATTAAAGAGGACCAAAACCCACCATACTCGCTCCCCCTGGAGCTGCCATTTCCAGTCCCCCCCCCCCACCTTGTATTAAGCTGCGCAAAGAAAAGGCAAGCCTCCTGAAACTGTAGCTTTAGTGTGGTGGGTGTTGCTTTGTTGGGTTTCTTGTGAAGTCAGTACCAGGGAAGGTTTAGGTTCTCATCGAAAGGGGCTCTGTAGACAAAGTGCATAAACTATCATTCAGCAGCTCACCTACCTCATCATGGCTGTGCTTTCCATTCCTGTCAGCGCACAGCTGCTCCTGGAACTAAAAAAAAGGCAAAGAGTAGTGGCACACCCCCCAAATTCGTTTGCCGTAGACCACTAATCATAGGGCTAGACTGGCGGTTTATAACTCCGCCATATTTGTCAGCTCAGCGCAGATGAGCACGCTAGTAATATGCAGCCTGAGCTATTACAGGCAGCTCCCATTCCACCTGTCTGTCCCCTCCCCCCTCCACTTGTGTGCAGCGGCCCTAGTTAGCATATCAATCGCCGCCTTGTCTAATTAGCGTTTCAATTCCCACCACACCTAATTAGCGTTTCAATCAGCCCCGGTTGTGGT
This sequence comes from Gastrophryne carolinensis, assembly GCA_027917425.1. Taxonomy (NCBI): domain Eukaryota; kingdom Metazoa; phylum Chordata; class Amphibia; order Anura; family Microhylidae; genus Gastrophryne; species Gastrophryne carolinensis. The sequence goes on from CM051237.1 coordinate 28,833,068, forward strand.
TGGGATTAAGTGTAACAATAGCAGCATTGGAGCAAGACAATAGAGCCTGCATCCCCCCCCCCCCTTCACTACTGCTCATCAGACTGTGGACACTGGGAGAGAGGGAGAACAGCCAGGGTGATGAGAATTATGCTGATTATTATGCAGCATCACAGAAAGGCCACGCTTACATATTTTAAAAAAATATGATAAAACTGTAAACCTCGATATCTCGGCCAATTCTACTTCAATTTAAAAGCGGAAAACAGTTTAGGACAGCTCTAAACGTAACCCGACACAATGGTCTAACAATTACCTTTTCCTTCAGTATCCCTTTAAGGTAAGTTTTTTGATTTTTACTATGTTATCGCAGAGCTGCCATAGTACTTCCTCACACCCTCAGCGCACTGCAGGGGCGTCACTCTTGTCTTTCTTCACAGATCCCAAAGACACTGCGATGGCGGAAGTGAAAACTGAAGACGAGGAGGAAGGAATCGTTGTGATGATTAAAGAGGAGGAACCCTTTTTACAGGTTTGCCCTGGTGAGTAGTAAACCTTATGTAGAAGAGGTGACCCCTTGCATAGGTCAGTACAGTGATGTCACTAGCACACTGCATAGGTCACTATAGGTCATATCAGCCATCGGCATCTGGGGCATGGGCACTCAATCCTGTCTCAGATGCCCCAAATCTTGCAGTTTTATCATAGTGATAAGGAAACCATGGGCAGACCCCTTTTGCTCTTTACGGTTCAGAGAGATTTCTCTGGTTTAGTTCGGACTTCCAAAATAATCTAAGGGAGTGAAAATATATGCGTAACAAATATGCGTAACAAAGGACACAGACATAACAGTATGTTAACAGTGTGCTTGATGTTACACGGGAAAGCGCGTTCTGCAGCTCCGCCCAGTGACACTTTATTTTTATATCGAAGTAAAAAAACACAGCACGCGCCATCTATTGGACATCATTATATAAGGAAAAATCTAATTACTGGCTCAATGATTGGTCATCACAGCCAAAACTGATATTCTTAAAGTGGGCCAACACCCACAGGTGATCGGCCCGGGAATCTATAAGATTCCCGGGCCGATCACCTCACACACCGCGGGACATCCGAGATCGGGATGTCCCGCGGGGTGTAACCCCCCCAAAACCCCCGAAAAACCTTACCTCTCCAGCCGCTGCCACCTCACTCGCGCTCCTCTAGACGTGCGCGCGCCCGCGCCGGCCGTCCCTGAATGGCCGGCGCGGGCGCGCACATGTCAAGAGTGACGCGCAGGAGGCGGCGGCGGGCGCGATCCCTTGTCCGTCGACGGACGTCACTTGTCCGTCGGCGGGCATTGGACAGCGAAGTCACGTGGGAGCGTGGAGAGGTGAGTTTTCGGGGTGTTTGGGGGGGTTTCAGGCAGCGGGGCACCCCCGATCGGGGTGCCCCGGGGAAGTGGACCAATACCCAGGATAGTCAAAATCCTGGGTGTTGGTCCACTTTAAGAATGTTAGGGACGCCTAGGGGGCCGGACATAATAAGGTGTGTCCAGCTCCCCAGCACCATCTTGTTCACAGTATTATAACAACAAAAACAAAACCGCACCAGCCTTAATCTAATGGAGTGTGCACATAAGGGTGACAGAAGCACAATGGTGCATATACAAGACAAAACTAAAAAACAGGGAGTCCCACCACTCCTCACTCTGCCCTCCCAAACAATGGCACCACTCACTTATATAATTAACCTTGATGATTACTTTGTTAATGTCCAAAAAATTCATATGTACAATATACACACTTTAAAAACCAATTAAAATACATATATACAAACTGTAGAGATAGAGAGGGGGGGGGGAAGAAGAGGGGGGTAAGGATATGTAAAACACCCCCCAGATGATAATAGGTACTAAGGCAGTGAATACAATATCAAATATGGATAAAGAGCGTGACCGCTGCTCCAAACCTGGCTGATAATTATTTGTGATGTGTTAAAAACCTAATTACTACACTAATAAACTAATATTTTTCCTAATTTATGTGCAAAACAAGATAAATAAAGTACTAAGTGCAATGTGTAAACTATCTACCAAAGAACAGCCAGGTAGAGAAACAAAATAGACACATATATAATGAATGAGTAAACTTACATCTCAGAACGACCAGTAATCAGACCCCCCCCTCCACTCACACAGATGCCGACGCGTTGCGTGAAGTCACCCGTCACTTCTCCAGGGCACCACAGATACACAGCCACACGCATACCTTGTATTTATACCCCTCGCTATAAGCCCATCACCGCATGTCTTCGTAGTAACACAGTAATATGTTAATAGCAGCGTGCTTCATTAAGTTTATTGCTCTAATTCTGTACAAGCAAAGGAAAGCGCAGAGATAAGTGGCTTACTGAGGGGTTATTTCACCTTTATTAGCCACTAAAGCATACAATGCAAAAAATAGAAATCTATTTTAATGGAGAGGGGATGTTCACATATATATTCATTTTGTTGATTCTAACCTCCATCCATCACAATAGCAATACCGGAGGAGGGAAGGTAAGTATTATGCCTCCTATGAATGTGTGTGGGACAGACAGGTGAAAGCATGGTACGGGCAGGCAGAATTCAGCACTGCTGCAAAGATGGTCTTCAAGAGGAACATGGGGAGTTAGTAAAAACCCCCAGACCTGGCTTGTCCAGCCCCCCTACCCCTCCGGTTTACAAAATAGTTAATGGAAACTTACCTTTCTGGTCGCATCGTGCTCGGCATCCCTCCTGTCTTGGAATCCTGACATGCACTGAGCGGCCCCTCAGATCTCGCACATGCGCAGTGTCTGCAATAGGTTGCCATGACAATCAGCGCAAGATCCGAGGAGTGGCGTGGGACATTTGAAGGGAGGACAGCAACAGGTAAGGCTGGCTAAACCTGCAGCCTTTAGGCGGTAATCGTTTTTTACCATAAGAACTATAAATCTATGGAATAGCCTCCCACAGAAGCTTGTTACAGCATCAACCGCTGACAGCTTCAAAAAAGGATTAGATGCTTATTTTGAAGAAAATAACATTAACAGTTACTATTAGCGGTTATCAATAAAAAATAAAATAAATAGCTTCCCCTATGAAATAAAAAATAACTTCCCCGACCCCAACACCCTTGGTTGAACTTGATGGACATATGTCTTTTTTCAACCGTATTAACTATGTAGCTATGTAACTCTGGGACAGCTAAAGGGGGGGTGGAAAGGGGCCAGGAATGCTGTCGGATGTCGGTGTTTTAGATAGCGCCGACATCCAAAAGGCATTGATGGAGGGGGATAAATGTTTATAGAGGAACATCGCCGGCTAAGCCTGCAGCCTTCACTCTAGGACAGCTAAAGGGGGTGGAAAGGGGCCAGGAATGCTGCTGGATAACAGTGTTTTAGATAGCGCCGACATCCAAAAGGAAAGTGAGGGAGGGATGTTTATAGAGGAACATCAGAAAAGGTCTAATGTTCCTCTTTCAAGTGGACCAAAGCCCACACACAGTGCAGCATCCCAAATCAGGAGGCCTCAGGGAAGAGCTTTCACCCGGCCCTGGAGTCCTTAGACTGAGTGAAGGCAGTTCTCTGTGGCATGACAATTTGGGATGCTCCACTGTGTGAAATCCCCTGGTTTTGCCAGATACCTCGGGAATCAATCCCCCAGAGCATGCACTCCGGCGGCCTCTTCCTTCTAATACGCTCACCCCCGCTAGAATATCTGAATGGCTGGGGGCAGTGGGAGTCGCCCAGCAATACGCTCATTCAGAATAGGTTGATAGATATTGCTGGGCAACTCCCACTGCCCCCAGCCATTCAGATATGCTAGCGGGGGTGAGCGTATTAGAGCATCGGTCTAAAGACATTAATATGCAGGGCAGTGAACTCTGATTGGACGAGAGCCCGCTCATACTCGTTGGGAGTGTAGAAGTCCCAGGAGGTTTTAAACACACACAAGCATTTTATATTGTTAAAGCAGATGAAAACCCAGGAGGGTGAAAATCCAGCTGCTTTAATTTTCATGGACACGGATGCTGATTGGAGGAGAGCCTGCGCATTTGATGTGGGAGCGTAGAACTTAAAGAGCTATTGGGCAAACCAGGGGGTTCGCCAAATTGCTGTGCCCCTGAAAAAAGGCACCAAAACCCAGGAGAGTTATATGACACTTTCAAAATGCACACAAAAGAAAACTGAAACCGGACCTTCAGTATAATTCAATGAAAAACCCAGACCCTTAAAGCGGACCTTCACCCTGAATAAGAGCCTATCTTATATGTTTCCCACACCCTGTACATACAGATTGCCCACATTAATCCGGACCTTCACCCTGAATAAGAGCCTATCTTATATGTTTCCCCCACCCTGTACATACAGATTGCTCACATTAATCCGGACCTTCACTCTGAATAAGAGCCTATCTTATGTTTCCACACCCTGTACATACAGATTGCCCACATTAATCCGGACCTTCACCCTGAATAAGAGCCTATCTTATATGTTTCCCACACCCTGTACATACATATTGCCTACATTAATCCGGACCTTCACCCTGAATAAGAGTCTATCTTATATGTTTCCCACACCCTGTACATACATATTGCCTACATTAATCCGGACCTTCACCCTGAATAAGAGTCTATCTTATATGTTTCCCACACCCTGTACATACAGATTGCTCACATTAATCCGGACCTTCACCCTGAATAAGAGCCTATCTTATATGTTTTCCACATCCTGTACATACAGATTGCCCACATTAATCCGGACCTTCACCCTGAATAAGAGCCTATCTTATATGTTTCCCACACCCTGTACATACAGATTGCTCACATTAAAAATCATCCTACCTGCATCTACTGCATGTTATGAGCCTTTAAACATCCAAGATGGCGGCTCATGAAGTATCAGGCTTCCTGCAAACAGGAAGTGTCTTCTGACTGTGCTGCTCTGCATTCTGGGATTGCTGACCTTTTCCTGACTCCAGCTCTGCTCTGTCTGTGCAAAGCACAGCTATGACCCCGCCCCCTGCACTTTATCCCCCTCTCCTCAGCATGTGATGCTTCTGAGTCAAGATGGCGGCGCCCGAGTCCTGAACAGAGTTGCAGCCCAGTGGGGGAAAGAATAATAAGTAAGTGACTAAAAACTTAAAATATATTAATTTTAGATGCTGGGGAATCGTTTTTTAACGGTTTGGGTTTTTCATTAAATCATGGTGGCGGTCCGGTTTAAAGCGGACCAAAACCCACATTTTTTCTTGCATCCCCTGAATTGCTCCCACATATGAGGAGGACATTTTGCTAATTTTCATTGCTCCCGCTTCACTCTAATCCCAGATACCGTTGCATGTTTGAGTTGTAAAGCTCCGCCTCCTCCATTCATTGCCACTGTTGTGTGTGGTGATGATGTCATCGCCACCCTATGCAATGGCTGATCACCTGACATCTCACAGAGAGGAAGAGTCGGAAAATCAGGATTATTCGAAAAGCGGAAATACCCATTTTTAGTTCTACACCCTAAGAAGAATCAGCAGGGGCTTCGGCCAGTCGTATTTCACAAGTTCAGGGGTTTTGGTCTGCTTCTGCTTTAAAACTATTCCCGAGCATCTAAAAATAATATATTTTACGTTTTTAGTCACTTATTATTCTTTCCTCTGTTCGGGACTCTGGGATATGGGTGCCACCATCTTACCTCAGAAGCATCACATACTAAGGAGAGGGGGGCAAGTGCAGGGGGTGGGTTATAGCTGTGCTTTGCGCAGACAGAGCAGAGCTGGGGTCAGCAATCCCAGAATGCAGAGCGGCACAGTCAGAAGACACTTCCTGTTTGCAGGCAGCCTGAAACTCCATGGGCATCTTGGATGTTTAAACCCTCATAACATGCAGTAGATGCAGGTAGGATGATTAATGTGAGCAATCTGTATGTACAGGGTGTGGGAAACATAAGATAGGCTCTTATTCAGAGTGAAGGTCCGGATTAATGTGGGCAATCTGTATGTACAGGGTGTGGAAACATAAGATAGGCTCTTATTCAGAGTGAAGGTCCGGATTAATGTGGGCAATCTGTATGTACAGGGTGTGGGAAACATATAATATAGGCTCTTATTCAGGGTGAGGGTCCGGATTAATGTGGGCAATCTGTATGTACAGGGTGTGGGAAACATATAATATAGGCTCTTATTCAGGGTGAGGGTCCGGATTAATGTGGGCAATCTGTATGTACAGGGTGTGGGAAACATATAATATAGGCTCTTATTCAGGGTGAGGGTCCGGATTAATGTGGGCAATCTGTATGTACAGGGTGTGGGAAACATATAAGATAGGCTCTTATTCAGGGTGAGGGTCCGGATTAATGTGGGCAATCTGTATGTACAGGGTGTGGGAAACATATAAGATAGGCTCTTATTCAGGGTGAGGGTCCGGATTAATGTGGGCAATCTGTATGTACAGGGTGTGGGAAACATATAAGATAGGCTCTTATTCAGGGTGAGGGTCCGGATTAATGTGGGCAATCTGTATGTACAGGGTGTGGGAAACATATAAGATAGGCTCTTATTCAGGGTGAGGGTCCGGATTAATGTGGGCAATCTGTATGTACAGGGTGTGGGAAACATATAAGATAGGCTCTTATTCAGGGTGAGGGTCCGGATTAATGTGGGCAATCTGTATGTACAGGGTGTGGGAAACATATAAGATAGGCTCTTATTCAGGGTGAGGGTCCGGATTAATGTGGGCAATCTGTATGTACAGGGTGTGGGAAACATATAAGATAGGCTCTTATTCAGGGTGAGGGTCCGGATTAATGTGGGCAATCTGTATGTACAGGGTGTGGGAAACATATAAGATAGGCTCTTATTCAGGGTGAGGGTCCGGATTAATGTGGGCAATCTGTATGTACAGGGTGTGGGAAACATATAAGATAGGCTCTTATTCAGGGTGAGGGTCCGGATTAATGTGGGCAATCTGTATGTACAGGGTGTGGGAAACATATAAGATAGGCTCTTATTCAGGGTGAGGGTCCGGATTAATGTGGGCAATCTGTATGTACAGGGTGTGGGAAACATATAAGATAGGCTCTTATTCAGGGTGAGGGTCCGGATTAATGTGTGCAATCTGTATGTACAGGGTGTGGGAAACATATAAGATAGGCTCTTATTCAGGGTGAGGGTCCGGATTAATGTGGGCAATCTGTATGTACAGGGTGTGGGAAACATATAAGATAGGCTCTTATTCAGGGTGAGGGTCCGGATTAATGTGGGCAATCTGTATGTACAGGGTGTGGGAAACATATAAGATAGGCTCTTATTCAGGGTGAGGGTCCGGATTAATGTGGGCAATCTGTATGTACAGGGTGTGGGAAACATATAAGATAGGCTCTTATTCAGGGTGAGGGTCCGGATTAATGTGGGCAATCTGTATGTACAGGGTGTGGGAAACATATAAGATAGGCTCTTATTCAGGGTGAGGGTCCGGATTAATGTGGGCAATCTGTATGTACAGGGTGTGGGAAACATATAAGATAGGCTCTTATTCAGGGTGAGGGTCCGGATTAATGTGGGCAATCTGTATGTACAGGGTGTGGGAAACATATAAGATAGGCTCTTATTCAGGGTGAGGGTCCGGATTAATGTGGGCAATCTGTATGTACAGGGTGTGGGAAACATATAAGATAGGCTCTTATTCAGGGTGAGGGTCCGGATTAATGTGGGCAATCTGTATGTACAGGGTGTGGGAAACATATAAGATAGGCTCTTATTCAGGGTGAGGGTCCGGATTAATGTGGGCAATCTGTATGTACAGGGTGTGGGAAACATATAAGATAGGCTCTTATTCAGGGTGAGGGTCCGGATTAATGTGGGCAATCTGTATGTACAGGGTGTGGGAAACATATAAGATAGGCTCTTATTCAGGGTGAGGGTCCGGATTAATGTGGGCAATCTGTATGTACAGGGTGTGGGAAACATATAAGATAGGCTCTTATTCAGGGTGAGGGTCCGGATTAATGTGGGCAATCTGTATGTACAGGGTGTGGGAAACATATAAGATAGGCTCTTATTCAGGGTGAGGGTCCGGATTAATGTGGGCAATCTGTATGTACAGGGTGTGGGAAACATATAAGATAGGCTCTTATTCAGGGTGAGGGTCCGGATTAATGTGGGCAATCTGTATGTACAGGGTGTGGGAAACATATAAGATAGGCTCTTATTCAGGGTGAGGGTCCGGATTAATGTGGGCAATCTGTATGTACAGGGTGTGGGAAACATATAAGATAGGCTCTTATTCAGGGTGAGGGTCCGGATTAATGTGGGCAATCTGTATGTACAGGGTGTGGGAAACATATAAGATAGGCTCTTATTCAGGGTGAGGGTCCGGATTAATGTGGGCAATCTGTATGTACAGGGTGTGGGAAACATATAAGATAGGCTCTTATTCAGGGTGAGGGTCCGGATTAATGTGGGCAATCTGTATGTACAGGGTGTGGGAAAAATATAAGATAGGCTCTTATTCAGGGTGAGGGTCCGGATTAATGTGGGCAATCTGTATGTACAGGGTGTGGGAAACATATAAGATAGGCTCTTATTCAGGGTGAGGGTCCGGATTAATGTGGGCAATCTGTATGTACAGGGTGTGGGAAACATATAAGATAGGCTCTTATTCAGGGTGAGGGTCCGGATTAATGTGGGCAATCTGTATGTACAGGGTGTGGGAAACATATAAGATAGGCTCTTATTCAGGGTGAGGGTCCGGATTAATGTGGGCAATCTGTATGTACAGGGTGTGGGAAACATATAAGATAGGCTCTTATTCAGGGTGAGGGTCCGGATTAATGTGGGCAATCTGTATGTACAGGGTGTGGGAAACATATAAGATAGGCTCTTATTCAGGGTGAGGGTCCGGATTAATGTGGGCAATCTGTATGTACAGGGTGTGGGAAACATATAAGATAGGCTCTTATTCAGGGTGAGGGTCCGGATTAATGTGGGCAATCTGTATGTACAGGGTGTGGGAAACATATAAGATAGGCTCTTATTCAGGGTGAGGGTCCGGATTAATGTGGGCAATCTGTATGTACAGGGTGTGGGAAACATATAAGATAGGCTCTTATTCAGGGTGAGGGTCCGGATTAATGTGGGCAATCTGTATGTACAGGGTGTGGGAAACATATAAGATAGGCTCTTATTCAGAGTGAAGGTCCGGATTAATGTGAGCAATCTGTTTGTACAGGGTGTGGAAAACATATAAGATAGACTCTTATTCAGAGTGAAGGTCCGGATTAATGTGAGCAATCTGTATGTACAGGGTGTGGGAAACATATAAGATAGACTCTTATTCAGAGTGAAGGTCCGGATTAATGTGAGCAATCTGTATGTACAGGGTGTGGGAAACATATAAGATAGGCTCTTATTCAGAGTGAAGGTCCGGATTAATGTGGGCAATCTGTATGTACAGGGGGTGGGAAACATATAAGATAGGCTCTTATTCAGGGTGAGGGTCCGGATTAATGTGAGCAATCTGTATGTACAGGGTGGGGGAAACATATAAGATAGGCTCTTATTCAGAGTGAAGGTCCGGATTAATGTGAGCAATCTGTATGTACAGGGTGTGGGAAACATATAAGATAGGCTCTTATTCAGAGTGAAGGTCCGGATTAATGTGAGCAATCTGTATGTACAGGGTGTGGGAAACATATAAGATAGGCTCTTATTCAGAGTGAAGGTCCGGATTAATGTGAGCAATCTGTATGTACAGGGTGTGGGAAACATACAAGATAGGCTCTTATTCAGGGTGAAGGTCCGGATTAATGTGAGCAATCTGTATGTACAGGGGGGAACATACAAGATAGGCTTTTATTCAGGGTGAAGGTCCGGATTAATGTGAGCAATCTGTATGTACGGGGGGGAAAACATATAAGATAGGCTCTTATTCAGGGTGAAGGTCCGGATTAATGTGAACAATCTATATGTACGGGGTGTCGAAACATACAAGATAGGCTCTTATTCAGGGTGAAGGTCCGGATTAATGTGAACAATCTATATGTACTGGGTGTGGGAAACATACAAGATAGGCTCTTATTCAGGGTGAAGGTCCGGATTAATGTGAGCAATCTGTATGTACGGGGTGTGGGAAACATACAAGATAGGCTGTTATTCTGGTCCGGATTAATGTGAGCAATCTGTATGTACGGGGGGGGGGACATACAAGATAGGCTCTTATTCAGGGTGAAGGTCCGGATTAATGTGAGCAATCTGTATGTACGGGGGGGGGGGGGACATACAAGATAGGCTCTTATTCAGGGTGAAGGTAAATCGGTCTGCAGCATCTCTCCCTCACAAAGGGAAACGTGGAAACAGAAGATGAGAAAGACGTGGCCCTAAAGAATGAAGGAGAGGAAACGCTTATAGCGATCGGCCCGGGTGAGTCATACAATTAAATCGAGAAGATATCAGTAGCTTACCTTTCATTGAGTGTTGTGATTCCTCCTCTGTCTGTCTCCTTAGTGAGAAAATCACTTCCTCATTCAGCTTTCAGCCCCCACCCCGCTGACCTGGTCCTTCAATCAAGCTTCAGTGGACCAAGAACAGAAACACTCCCTCCTCAGACGTCCTGATTGGCTGCCTCTCTCTGCAGCTATGAAACCCCGTCCTCCTCTCTGGTCACACTAGGCACTAGCAGGCTAGAGACGCTCTTAGCCTGCAGCATCTCTCACCCCCTTTTTCTGATAGCTATTTGTGCTGGCAGGCTGGAGACACTCTTAGCCTGCCGCATCTCTCACTCACTTTTTCTGACCACGCTTTGTGCTGGCAGGTTGGAGACGCTCTTAGCCTGCAGCATTGCTCACCCACTTTTTCTGATCACACTATATGCTGGCAGGCTGGAGATGCTCTTAGCCTGCAGCATTGCTCACCCACTTTTTCTGATCACACTATGTGCTGGCAGGCTGGAGATGCTCTTAGCCTGTAACTGTTCTCACCCACTTTTTCTGATCACACTATGTGCTGGCAGGCTGGAAACGCTCTTAGCCTGCAGCAGCTCTCACCCACTTTTTCTGATCATACTGTGTGCTGGCAGGCTGGAGACGCTCTTAGCCTGCAGCATCTCTCACCCACTTTTTCTGATCACACTATGTGCTGGCAGGCTGGAGACACTCTTAGCCTGCAGCATCTCTCACTCACTTTTTCTGATCACACTATGTGCTGGCAGGCAGGAGACGCTCTTAGCCTGCCGCATCTCTCACTCACTTTTTCTGACCACGCTTTGTGCTGGCAGGTTGGAGATGCTCTTAGCCTGCAGCATCTCTCACCCACTTTTTCAGATCACACTATATGCTGGCTGACTGGAGATGCTCTTAGCCTGCAGCAGCTCTCACCCACTTTTTCTGATCACACAATGTGCTGGCAGGCTGGAAACGCTCTTAGCCTGCAGCAGCTCTCACCCACTTTTTCTGATCACACTATGTGCTGGCAGGCTGGAAACGCTCTTAGCCTGCAGCAGCTCTCACCCACTTTTTCTGATCACACTATGTGCTGACAGGCTGGAAACGCTCTTAGCCTGCAGCATTGCTCACCCACTTTTTCTGATCATACTATGTGCTAGAGATGCTGGAGATGCTCTTAGCCTGTAACAGTTCTCACCCACTTTTTCTGATCATACTATGTGCTGGCAGGCTGGAGATGCTCTTAGCCTGTAACAGTTCTCACCCACTTTTTCTGATCACACTATGTGCTGGCAGGCTGGAAACACTCTTAGCCTGCAGCAGCTCTCACCCACTTTTTCTGATCATACTATGTGCTAGAGATGCTGGAGATGCTCTTAGCCTGTAACAGTTCTCACCCACTTTTTCTGATCACACAATGTGCTGGCAGGCAGGAGATGCTCTTAGCCTGCAGCAGCTCTCACCCACTTTTTCTGATCACATTATGTGCTGACAGGCTGGAAACGCTCTTAGCCTGCAGCAGCTCTCACCCACTTTTTCTGATCACACTATGTGCTGGCAGGCTGGAGATGCTCTTAGCCTGCAGCAGCTCTCTCCCACTTTTTCTGATCACATTATGTGCTGGCAGGCTGGAAACGCTCTTAGCCTGCAGCATTGCTCATGCACTTTTTCTGATCACACTATGTGCTGGCAGGCTGGAGACACTCTTAGCCTGCAGCATTGCTCACGCACTTTTTCTGATCATACTGTGTGCTGGCAGGCTGGAGATGCTGTTAGCCTGCAGCAGCTCTCATCCGCTTTTTCTGATCACACAATGTGCTGGCAGGCTGGAAACACTCTTCCTGTCTACCTCTACCCACCTCTGCTCACTTTTTACCACTTCTGCTCACTTTACCCCTTCCCGTCTCCCCCTATCTCACCTCACATCTACCAACCTCTATCATCCTCTGCTCACATTGTGCGACTTACCTATCAAGTCCCCGGCAGTGAATGAATTGTGCCAACAGAGAGCTGAAAGGAATTGTGCAGCAAAAAACAAAACAAAAAAACAGTGCTACTTAGGGGTGTCGGAAAAAATCGATTCTGTCGAGTATTGCGATATTTCATTTGACGATACTAGAATCGATTCTTTTTTTCTAGTATGGAAAGAGGATGTGTACATGTGGATTACTTATCATTAATCTTCACCAATATCATGGATTCTATTGGTGGTCCACTATAGGCACCACAAAAACCTAAAGGAAAGTTAAGACAGACCTTCAATACATGTAGGTCATGTGTTCCCCAATTATTTCACTGGCTCTATGTGGGTATAATTTTGATTGCATCCAGTGTCCTCGGTGTGCAGTTTTATTGCATTATCTTGGGTTGCCTTTTCTCTATGTCACATAAGGAGTTATATAGCATAACATATTTTATTGTAACAAATATTGTATATTAGATTAGTTTCACTGTAGTATGCGAATGGATGATACTCATTGGCTGCACATCTAGAGTGAGATTTCCTGTGTAGATTTGGCTGTATGATGTGATTATTATAAATTAGTTTAACTATTAATCTAGAATAATTTTGGCACTATGCATTTAATACTGAACGTATGAATAAAGGGGGGTGGGAGTAGCAACCAAATCTCTGTCTTTCCACACAGCTAGACATGTTTGTTGCTTGATATTTAGATGACGAGAGGGTTAAACTGGGCGGTAAATTAGTTCCCAGGCCCTGAATAATAATAATAATTTTGTATAAATAATAGTGATTGAGCTGCTCCCACCCCCCTTTATTCATTTGAATTGCCATGAGCACAAGCAGGGAGGAATTCAGTCAATATGGATTTCTCCCTGTGAAGTGTTCTAAAGGGAGGCTGGCAGCTTCCCAGGTGAGTAGCTCTCAGATATTTGTCTGCATTGCATGTCCCAACTTTGGGGACTCAGAATTAAGAGTAGGGACCACACTAAACACAGAGTGCCTTGCCGGGGCAGTGTGGCTTCCACATGTATCTGCAGATATGTGCAACCAAATCTCTGTCTTTCCACATAGCTAGACATGTTTGTTGCTTGATATTTAGATGATGAGAGGGTTAAACTGGACGGTAAATTAGTTCCCAGGCCCTGAATAATAATAATAATTTTGTATAAATAATAGTGATTGAGCTGCTCCCACCCCCCTTTATTCATTTGAATTGCCATGAGCACAAGCAGGGAGGAATTCAGTCAATATGGATTTCTCCCTGTGAAGTGTTCTAAAGGGAGGCTGGCAGCTTCCCAGGTGAGTAGCTCTCAGATATTTGTCTGCATTGCATGTCCCAACTTTGGGGACTCAGAATTAAGAGTAGGGACCACACTAAACACAGAGTGCCTTGCCGGGGCAGTGTGGCTTCCACATGTATCTGCAGATATGTGCAACCAGATCTCTGTCTTTCCACACAGCTAGACATGTTTGTTGCTTGATATTTAGATGATGAGAGGGTTAAACTGGACGGTAAATTAGTTCCCAGGCCCTGAATAATAATGTTGATAATTTTGTATAAATAGTGATTGAGCTGCTCCCACCCCCCTTTATTCATTTGAATTGCCATGAGCACAAGCAGGGAGGAATTCAGTCAATATGGATTTCTCCCTGTGAAGTGTTCTAAAGGGAGGCTGGCGGCTTCCCAGGTGAGTAGCTCTCAAATATGTGTCTGCATTGCATGTCCCAATGTTGGGGACTCAAAATTAAAGTGGACCAACACCCAGGATTTTGACTATCGTGGGCTTTGGTCCACTTCGACGGGGCACCCCCGCTGTGTGAAACCCCCCAGAAACCCCGAAAAACTCACCTCTCCTCGCTCCCACGTGACTGCCGCTGCCAATCCCCGTGACGGACAAGAGTGCGCGCCCGCCTCCCGCGTGTCACTCTTACAGGGCGCGCGCCCGCGCCAGCCATTCACAAACGGCCAGCGCGGGTGCGCGTCCTGCTAGAGGGACGCACGGGCGGGCACCGCTGGATTGTGGATAAGGTAGGGATTTAGGGGTTTCTGGGGGGTTTCACACAGCGGGGCACCCCGATCAGGGGTCTGATCGGTCCGGGAATCTTATAGATTCTCGGCCCGGTCATGGGAGGGTGTTGGTCCACTTTAAGAGTAGGGACCACACTAAACACAGAGTGCCTTGTCGGGGCAGTGTGGCTTCCACATGTATCTGCAGATATATGCAACCAAATCTCTGTCTTTCCACATAGCTAGACATGTTTGTTGCTTGATACTTAGATGATGAGAGGGTTAAACTGGGCGGTAAATTAGTTCCCAGGCCCTGAATAATAATAATAATTTTGTATAAATAATAGTGATTGAGCTACTACCACCCCCCTTTAAAGTGGACCAACACCCAGGATTTTGACTATCCTGGGTCTTGGTCCACTTCGGTGGGGCACCCCCGATCGGGGTGCCCCGCTGTGTGAAACCCCCCCGATCACCCTAAAAACTCACCTCTCCCCGCTCCCAGCGCCAACGGACAAGGGATTTGACAGCCGCGGACAAGCGGCTCCTCCGCCGCCGCCTCCCGCGCGTCCCTCACAGACGGCCGGCGCGGGCGCACGCCTAGAGGGGCACGAGGAAGATGAGGTAAGGGGGTTTGCGGTGTTTGGGGGGGTTTCACCCCGCGGGACATCCTGATCTCGGATGTCCCGCGGGGAGGGAGGTGATCGGCCCGGGAATCTAAGGGTGATGGTCCACTTTAATACTGAACTTATAATAGAAGTTTGAATTGTCTGTGTATGTTTGGGCCTGATTTATCAAGCATTTAGTGCCACATCACTGCAAATTAGAGTAGTGAAAAATAAAATGTATGATTTTTTTTTTCACACTTTTACACACATTTACTTAAACATTAGTGATGAAGCAACATGCTGAGAAATGTAGAAATCATATTATGCACTACTCTAATTTGCGCTGAAATGGCATTGTCTGGCAGAAGTGCTTGATAAATCAGGCCCTTTGTTTCCTGTTCAAACATCAGCATATCAACAGCAGTTTATGAAACAGACCAGAGTTACGTTTTAATCCAATTTTCTTCTCGTTAATTTGTTATTTTCTCCAGATGGAAGGTACCACCAAAATAATATGGCAGGATGTGTGGCTATCCATAGAGATGGTGAAAATGAAACTGATTGCATCAAAGCAGAGTCTACAGTAAACCCCAAACCCCCATCAAGCCCCGCACCTCTCATTTGTTCCCTCGCCACATGGGGAGATTTGTCCTATCACCCATAATACAGCATATGGACCACCTCATCAACATCAATTAGGTTCTGAAAGGGTAAAATATTTATCCTCCAACACAGATCTTATAAGACATAAAATAGGAGAGGAGACATATTCATGTGTTGAATCTGAGAGATGTTTTATTTCGAAATCGCAGGTTATCTGTCATGAAAGCATTCATATAGGAGGAAAGACGTATTCATGTTCTCAATGTGGTAAAAGTTTTTCACGGAAATCAAACTTTAACATTCATAAAAGAGTTCACAGGGGAGAGAAGCCATATTCGTGTTCTGAATGTGGGGAATGTTTTACTTGGAAATCACAGCTTATCATTCATGAAAGCAATCATACAGGAAAGATGCCATATTCATGTTCCGAATGTGGGAAATGTTTTGCTTTGAAATCTCAGCTTACCTATCATGAAAGCATTCATACAGGAGAGAGACCATATTCATGTTCTAAATGTGGGAAATGTTTTGCTCAGAAATCACACCTTATCAGTCATGAAAGAGTTCATACAGGAGGGAAATCATATTCGTGTTCCGAATGTGGGAAATGTTTTACTCGGAAATCAAATCTTAACATCCATAAAAGAGCTCATACAGGCGAGAAGCCATATTCATGTTCTGCATGTGGAAAGTGTTTTGCTTGGAAATCACAGCTGACATGTCATGAAATCATTCATACAGGAGAGAGACCATATTCATGTTCTCAATGCGGGAAAAGGTTTACTCAGAAATCCCACCTTGCCAGTCATGAAAGACTTCATACAGATGAAAAGGTATATTCGTGTTCTGAATGTGGCAAATGTTTCTCAGAGAAATCACTGCTTATCAGACATAAAAGAGTTCATACAGGAGAGAAGCCATATTCATGCTCTGAGTGTGGAAAATGTTTTACTTGGCAATCGCAGCTCACCTATCATGAAAGCATTCATACTGGAGGAAAGTCACATTCATGTTCTGAATGTGGGAAATGTTTTACTTGGCAATCGCAGCTTACCTGTCATGAAAGAGTTCATACAAAAGAAATGCAGTATTCATGTTCTGAATGTGGGAAGTGTTTTACAGATAAACCACAGCTTATCAGACATAAAAGAATTCATACAGGAGAGAAGCTATATTCATGTTCTGTTTGTGGGAAACGTTTTACTTGGAAATCACAGCTTACCTGTCATGAAAGTGTCCATACAGGAGGGAAGTCATATTCTTGTTCTGAATGTGGGAAATGCTTTACTTGGCAATCACAGCTTATCTGTCATAAAAGAATTCATACAGGAGAGAAGCCATATTCATGCTCTGAGTGTGGAAAATGTTTTACTTGGCAGTCGCAGCTCACCTATCATGAAAGCATTCATACTGGAGGAAAGTCACATTCATGTTCTGAATGTGGGAAATGTTTTACTTGGCAATCGCAGCTTACCTGTCATGAAAGAGTTCATACAAAAGAAACGCTGTATTCATGTTCTGAATGTGGGAAGTGTTTTACAGATAATCCACAGCTTATCAGACATAAAAGAATTCATACAGGAGAGAAGCTATATTCATGTTCTGTTTGTGGGAAAAGTTTTACTTGGAAATCGCAGCTTACCTGTCATGAAAGTGTCCATAAAGGAGGGAAGTCATATTCTTGTTCTGAATGTGGGAAATGCTTTACTTGGCAATCACAGCTTATCTGTCATAAAAGAATTCATACAGGAGAGAAGCCATATTCATGCCGTGAATGTGGTAAATCATTTGCTCAAAAATCTTATCTGATCACCCATGAAAGACTTCATACTGGGGAGAAGCCATATTCCTGTGCTAAATGTGGGAAGGGTTTTTCTTGGCAATCACAACTTACCAGTCATGAAAAGGATCATACAGACGAGAAGTCATTTTAACTTTAAGAAATAAAGCTATATTCCTATAGCTATTAAGCTATTAATTACACATTGAAAACAATATAAATATTAGGTGACTATATTCCTTCTCCCCCAATAATTAATATGGCGAGGGATTGAAAATTGTATTTTGGGCATAGCAAATTTAAACTCTCATCATATATGGGAGATTTTAGTATTGACCTGTGTATTATACTCAAATCCCCTTTTTATTTTATGATAAATGACAAGAATTACCCATGTACTGTATACTCTTGTACCTGATAGAAATACCAATCACCCTGTTTGGGCATTTATATTGATGTTAGATCAGTTTACTATTTTATGAATCTTTATTGTATACTGATTATATATGTCTGTGTCTATATCTCTGACTGATATAAATTTGTTGGCTACTCTTCATTAACCATTCTGTAATTAACCAATTCTGTTCTTGAATAATCCTTGTCTCCTGTTTCTTTCTCTGACCTTTATGCAGTGGCTTTATTCTACCATTTTTACCACACCTGTAAATTTTACCTATTTATTTTTTACCTACTTCATTGTATTTGTATTTTATTTATACGTTTAGGGTATTTGAACAAATCCACATAATTACAGATTAAAGAGGTTACCCAAATGATTTTGAAAGTCATTAAAATTTTTGGTAGAGTGAAAGTTTTGTAAGACTTTACACCTTAATGCACAAAAAAGTAAAAAGAAAAAAAAAACCTGAAACTGATTTTCTGTGATTCTATTCTAATTCTATGAGTGAAGTCAAGTTCTAATTCAATTCTATGAGTGTAGTGAATATTTTGCAAGAATTTTTATTTAAGTTTGAAAATGACTGTCCCCTATAGTGTATTTAACCCTAACCCTCTCCATAACCCTACTTTAATACACTGTCGTTTTTTTTAAGTGTGTGTATATTTTGAGCGATTGGGGCGAACGGCAGTGACACGGACAACAGTTCTTCAAAATTAAAGACCAGTTTTATTGAAAACCACATTGTTCAGCAGAAAAGAAATGTCTCTTGCTTCAGAGGTTGCAGCATGCAATGCAATAAATCAAGTGGTTACTTCACCAACACAATGCAAGTCCCAGGTTTGATACTCCAGCAAGTCCGGGGTATCAGGTTCCGCTTTACAGGGCATACAAGCCCCCCGCTGCTCATCCAGACAAGTCCAAATTTTGGGGTCGCAGAAGCCAAGTCCTTTGGCTTAAATCCAGTCTCTCATTCACCACTGAGCAGTACAGCCTGGGCTCCTTCCTCCAGGCTGGTCAACAGCAAACTGGCAGGTTCAGCGGCTCCTTTTATTTCGGCTTCCCCTGCAATCAGCCTCATCACCTGTGCAAGGCCTGGAATCAGGGAACAAACCTGTAGAGGACTGGGGAATGTGACCTGGGTCCTGAAAACCCGGCATGGATCGTGCCTGATACAGCATAGCAGGGGAAAAATACACACCATTTATCACTTTTCCATACACATTACCACAATATGTATTTTTTTATATGTATATGTATTTTTTTATTGGAAAAATTATTTTCCTAATCTGTAGAACTGGACTATTACAATTGGGAAAAAACTACTGCATTTAAAGGAATACTTTCCTTTGTTGAACTGGAAAGTCTCTCTAAACTGTTCCAGTCCAAATACCTGGCTCTCAAACTAATTTTTTTAACGCTGCAATTGTACAGCTACCGTAGTTACTAATTACCATCCCTCAGTTAGGCTGTAATGGCCCATTTCCATGAACAGACATATATTTGGTTCATTGAGCGAACTACTAACCGTACAACTTTTATGCGTATGACCAATTTGCGTTTGGGTGCAGATTTGTGGGCTGTTTTTTAGATCAATTGTATGTTATGTATGTATTGTATGCTATGCACTCCACATCCTATTTGTGGTCGATGCGAGGAACTAGAAATTCTATCTATGGCAAAAACGACAGTATGCTCAATCTTTAACTACCCAGATATAGATTGGGATGCTGAAACATGTGTTTCGCAGAAAAGTAATAGTTTTTTATCTAAAACAAAAGATGGCTACCTTTCCCAACAAGTACAAGCTCCAACAAGGGGGAAAGCCATATTGGACCTAATACTAACCAATGTACCAGACAAAGTAATAAAGGTACAGGTTGGGGGACACCTTGGAAGCAGTGATCATAATATCATTAATTTCCAATTAGCAGTCACTAGGGGGCCTTATCAAGGAGTCACAAAAACGCGGGACTTCAAAAAGGCAAAGTTTGACCAACTTAGAGATGCCCTACACTGCATTGACTGGGAAAATGTCCTTAAAAACAAAAGCATGGACGCTAAATGGGATACTTTCAAAGGAATACTTAATTTTCAGTGTGACAGATATATACCTTACAGGAATAAAACTATTAGACACACATGTAAACCGATGTGGCTAAATAAAAAGGTTAAGGGGGCAATAAACAACAAAAAAAAAGGCATTTAAACGTTTAAAGCAGGAAGGGACAGCGGAAGCGTTAAAAAACTATAAAGAAGAAAATAAACAATGTAAACAACAGATAAGGGCAGCTAAGCTGGAGACAGAAAGACTGGTCGCGAAAGAGAGTAAAACTAACCCCAAATTATTCTTTAGCTACATAAACCGTAAAAGATACAAACCTGAGGGTGTGGCCACCTGAAAAGCAAGGAGGGGACCCCTATAGAGGGAAATGAGGAGAAAGCTAATTTGCTTAACAACTTCTTTGCTTCTATATTCACAAAAGAATTTGACATGCCGAGTGAAATGCAGGGGAATAACCGAAACCCTCCATTAAATGTCACTGGTCTGACCAAGGAAGAAGTCCGGCACCGTCTCAAGCAGATGAAAATCGATAAATCACCGGGACCAGATGACATACATCCTCGTGTTTTAAGGGAGTTATGTACAGTAATAGACAAGCCGTTATTTCTAATATTTGTGGATTCCATAACTACAGGGTTTGTTCCGATGGATTGGCGCTTGGCAAATGTGGTGCCAATATTCAAAAAGGGATCTAGGGGGGAACCTGGGAACTACAGACCGGTAAGCTTAACATCTGTGGTGGGCAAGCTGTTTGAAGGTTTCTTAAGGGATACTATCCTGGAGCACCTTGGGGAAAATGACCTTATTACTCCAAATCAGCATGGATTTATGAGGAATCGCTCCTGCCAGACAAACCTGATCAGCTTTTATGAGGAGGTAAGTTCAAGATTGGATCAGGGGGAGTCATTGGATATCATATATCTTGACTTTTTTAAAGCATTTGATACTGTGCCACATAAAAGGCTGGTACAAAAGATGAGAATGCTTGGACTGGGGGAAAACGTGTGCAGATGGGTGGGAAATTGGTTTAGTGATCGGAAGCAGAGGGTGGTTATCAATGGCACACACTCAGATTGGGTCACTGTTACTAGTGGAGTACCACAAGGGTCAGTTCTGGGACCAATTCTCTTCAATATATATATATAAATGACATTGGGTATGGATTAAACAGTAAAGTCTCAATCTTTGCAGATGATACTAAGCTGAGTAAAGTAATTAAAACAAAGGAGGACAACAGGCAGCTACAAACAGATTTAGATAAATTGGAAGCATGGGCAGTTAAATGGCAAAATTTAACACAGATAAATGTAAGATTATGCACATGGGAAGGAGAAATCTGTGTCATGATTACACACTAAATAAAGAAACACTTGGTAAAACAACAATGGAAAAGGACCTAGGGGTTTTAGTTGACAATAAGCTGAACTGTAGTAATCAATGCCAGGCAGCTGCTGCCAAGGCAAATAGGATCATGGGGTGCATCAGGAGGGGCATAGGTGCTCATGACCAGAGCATCATTTTACCCCTGTACAAGTCACTGGTCAGACCCCATATGGAATACTGTGTACAGTTCTGGGCACCTGTGCTTAAGAAGGACATATCAGAACTGGAGCGCGTTCAAAGAAGGGCAACAAAGTTAATAAAAGGAGTGCGGGGGCTAGAGTACCCGGAAAGATTGTCCAAGTTAGGCTTATTTAGTCTAGAAAAAAGACGATTGAGGGGTGATCTAATAACTATGTATAAATATATTCGGGGTCAATACAAGGATCTGTCCCACAATCTATTTATACCCCGGAGTGTAACCATAACCCGGGGGCATCCACTAAGGTTAGAGGAAAGGTGCTTTCTCCACCGACATAGGAGGGGATTCTTCTCTGTAAGAGCAGTGAGACTATGGAACTCGCTGCCAGAGGAGGTAGTAATGAGGGATACATTAAAAATGTTCAAAGGTGGCCTTGATGCCTTCCTGGCATGTAATAACATTTCCGGCTATGGCTACTAGACCACTGGAAGGAGTTAAACAGGCTGAACTGGATGGACTAAAGTCTTTATTCAGCCTTACATACTATGTTACTATGTTACTGATCTACAAATTGTTGTTAATCGTTTTATTTCATCTGGCATTTCTGGGGTTTTATCGATTTTTCGGAAACAAATTGATTAGTGGAAATTAGCCATAAGAGTAGGCTTTATGAATAGAAAGTACAGCTGAGGGTGACGCTTTAGCTTTCAGAAAGGCTCCCTAAAATGCACACTATACAATCCAGACAATATCTCACTCTTATTAAGTTTTGTCGTAACACACCATTATATTCTGCTGTGCTGTACAAGGTAGACATTACAGGAGGACAAAACATATAATATTCTTATAACATTCAGGGTATTATGAGCCAGATGTGACAGAAATATGACAACAAACACATATAATACACAAATCTTAAAGGAGCCACAGCACTGAACCCTGTTAGTTCACAACCAATGCTATAATCTGTCTCTAAATCTGGTTAGAAACAGAGGAACAAAGGGGGGTGGGAGGAGCTCAGTCACTATTATTTATACAAAATTATTATTATTATTATTCAGGGCCTGGGAACTAATTTACCGCCCAGTTTAACCCTCTCATCAACTAAATATCAAGCAACACACATGTCTAGCTATGTGGAAAGACAGAGATTTGGTTGCATATATCTACAGATACATGTGGAAGCCACACTGCCCGGCAAGGCACTCTGTGTTTAGTGTGGTCCCTACTCTTAATTCTGAGTCCCCAAAGTTGGGACATGCAATGCAGACAAATATCTGAGAGCTTCTCACCTGGGAAGCAGCCAGCCTCCCTTTAGAACACTTCACAGGGAGAAATCCATATTGACTGAATTCCTCCCTGCTTGTGCTCATGGCAATTCAAATGAACAAAGGGGGTGGGAGCAGCTCAGTCACTATTATTTATACAAAATTATTATTATTATTCAGGGCCTGGGAACTAATTTACCGCCCAGTTTAACCCTCTCATCAACTAAATATCAAGCAACAAACATGTCTAGCTATGTGGAAAGACAGAAATTTGGTTGCATATATCTGCAGATACATGTGGAAGCCACACTGCCCCGGCAAGGCACTCTGTGTTTAGTGTGGTCCCTACTCTTAATTCTGAGTCCCCAAAGTTGGGACATGCAATGCAGACAAATATCTGAGAGCTACTCACCTGGGAAGCAGCCAGCCTCCCTTTAGAACACTTCACAGGGAGAAATCCATATTGACTGAATTCGTCCCTGCTTGTGCTCATGGCAATTCAAATGAACAAAGGGGGGTGGGAGAAGCTCAGTCACTATTATTTATACAAAATTATTATTATTATTATTATTATTCAGGGCCTGGGAACTAATTTACTGGCCAGTTTAACCCTCTCATCAACTAAATATCAAGCAATAAACATGTCTAGCTATGTGGAAAGACAGAGATTTGGTTGCATATATCTGCAGATACATGTGGAAGCCACACTGCCCCGGCAAGGCACTCTGTGTTTAGTGTGGTCCCTACTCTTAATTCTGAGTCCCCAAAGTTGGGACATGCAATGCAGACAAATATCTGAGAGCTACTCACCTGGGAAGCAGCCAGCCTCCCTTTAGAACACTTCACAGGGAGAAAACAGAAACAGAGGACTCATTGGTACACATCTGCAAAAGTATGCTAAATCTGCACCACTAAACACCAAGGTTCCTCTGAGTAGGTGCATTCCTAACTCTGATCTATGGGAACCCCTTTGGGACATACATAGCAATTGATAAATAAGCTGTTGCTGGATTCCAATGTTTACCTCTTCTGAAGGGTCAGTCTTAAATCAAGTAACATGGCTGTAGCTTAATAAGCATGCCAATACATACATGAAACTCAGCCTGGGCCAAAAAAACATTTTCTAAGAACAAAGTAATTACTTTTACCAACAGTGAATACTTACTTTAGCCATCTTGGCTCTGTGTATGTCCTAAACACATAACTTAATTGCACTGTTTTTGCCATTTTCGATTGTATGAGGTTTTTTTAAATTTTCTGGGAACAAAAAGCGTGATATTGTAGGTGGATAAAGTGAGACATAACAGTGTGGGGCGGGGAGATACAGTGAGACATAAGGGGCATACGATGAGGAATAATAGTGCTGGAAGGGGATAAGTTGAAGCATAATAGTGCAGTGGGATAAGGTAATGAATAATAGTGCAGGAGGATAAGATGAGGAATAACAGTGCTGAGGGGATAGGGTGAGGCATAATAGTGCGGGGGATAAGGTGAGGGGGGGTAATGTAAGGCATAATGATGGGGGGGGGGATAAAGTGAGGCATAATAGTGCAGAGGTGTAGGTAAATCACCATAATGCAGGGGGATAAGGTGAGATAACTGCAGGGGGATACGGTGGGATATAATTGTGCAGATGAATAATGTAAGCAATAATAGTGTAGTGAGATAAGGTGAGGCGTAACAGTGCATAGAGATAATGTGAGGAAAACTGTGAAGGAAGATACGGTGTGCCTGTTACTGAACCCTAAGAAGCTAAAAAACGGTGCGTGTTAGTCATCCAAGCCTGCCCCCTTGGCCCTACAGCCAATATAATATGCACTAGGCAAACCTGACTGACCACCACGTAGGGAAAGGGCTGTTTGTAACACATCGGAGATCTGCTGACTGGTATTAAAGTAGGACAACTCTTTTTTTCTCCATGCCCCCCACCTGAGTGTGCAGTGGCCCGGTTTTAATGAACAAAGAAGCTTTTTCCACCACCGAAGCCATGTGCCAGGTGATGTTCGTCAGACAGCTGGCTGGTGTTCACACTCCCGGGGATGCAGCTGCCAGCAAACACAGTGTTGCGGGAAAGGTTTACCAGCAACCCTGGGGGTTTCACACAGTGGGGCATCCTGATTTTTAAATGTCCCAGAGGTGGGTAGCATCCGGCACGTAGATTCTTTGTGCTCATTTCTCCTACCACTAGTTGCCAAGCCCATAGACTCTACGTTCTTGGTTTTTCTCCGGGATTGCAGAGGAAAGAAACCTTCCGATATTCAGTGCCAGGGGTCTCCTCTTCCCCCAGGGGACCTCCGATCAGGGCAGGTGGCTTCTGAAACAGCTCACTCAGGTGATATAAAAGGCCTCTCAAAGAGGCACGATCCACTACCCTGCGCCTGGCTTCTGCCGACCATTTCCAGTTGAAGATTGAAGGCAAGGGGCACAGCAATAGGCAGTTGAAGGAGGCAAGTGTGTGTTGTTTTTTACATTTAACACTTTGTGAACTATTAAGAGGTCCTTGAAACCCTGATACCAGTTCACAGGGCAGGAGGGGCTGGCAAGTCACCTGGGCCAAGCGGGTGACTTGTCATAACCTCTGCCACATCACCTGCATTCCCAAAGCCCAGGGGGTTCAGAAAAGCCTGTGCAGGCTGGTAGCTACAATCAAATAAAAAAAACTCACGTCCATGAAGTGTCATGAAAATTGGAAGCTTGTATTGTAAGAGGTTGAGGTATTGAGCTCCATTTATTGTCCCATTTATAGGCACAATCCAAAGAGCACCTTAACTTACAGCTGAAATACTTCCCCACACCATCACCTTTTCAGGGAATTTTACTGTTGGATTGAGATAATGATTGTCTTATCTTTCCATATGGTCTCCAAAACACAATAGTGTAAGATACAATAAGCAGGGAATGGGAGGAGCCTGGACCTTTAGAAGAAGCCACATGGGATTAAGATCATTCCTACTGTACTGTATGTGGATCATCTTGAAATTAGTGTAGTTTAGTGCTTATCATCTATGGGCGGATTGTCCAAGGTTTGTAACCGCAGTTTGGTTTTCAGTCTGATCCAATCAAATCAAATGTGTTACTGAGAAAAAATTTTCCCTTAGCCTTAGTTACTTCAAGGTCATTGTGGAATATCATTCCTTATATGACCTTGGTGTCTGATATTGTGTTATTACTTAATTTAGTGTTAAAAAGGAACAAAACCCCAAAATTTCACTTTATTGGGTTTTGTTCCTCTCTGGTAGGGCATCCTGATTTGAGATGCTCTTCTGTGTGTATCCCCACAGATTGCTCAAACACTCACCTCTTCCTGGTTCCTACGTGGGCTGCTCAACCAATCAGTGTCTCTCGTTCTAGCCAGATTTCCTTTTCGGCACTGAGCAGTGGGAAAAGTAAATCTGAATGGAACAGGCACCGACGGCTCCCGTCCCTACCTATGGCTGTGCCCATGCCCATGTCGCCCATTCAGAAAGACCTGGCATGGACGTGCCCACAGCTAGAAGTATGCCGGAGACGCTGACATGGCGCCGAGACGTGAGGGCTTTGGAAGAGGTAAGTAAACCTGGAGATCTGGGAGGGGGGTGTTCACACAGCTGGTCATCCCAATTCTGGATGCCTCATAAAGAGAAAGCCCACAACCCCTTCGACGGGGGTGGTTGCTCCTCTTTAAGGGTATCTCCTAAAATCGCATTAGGGAAAAGGTATTTTAACGATCATGCAAGTTCACAGGGCAGGAGGGGCTGGCAAGTCACCTGGGCCAAGCGGGTGACTTGTCATAACCCCTGCCACATCACCTGCATTCCCAAAGCCCAGGGGGGTTCAGAAAAGCCTGTGCAGGCTGGTAGCTACATTCAAATAAAAAAACTCACGTCCATGAAGTGTCATGAAAGTTGGAAGCTTGTATTGTAAGAGGGTGAGGTATTGAGCTCCATTTATTGTCCCATTTATAGGCACAATCCAAAGAGCACCTTAACTTGCAGCTGAAATACTTCCCCACACCATCACTTTTTCAGGGAATTTTAATGTTGGATTGAGATAATGATTATCTTATCTTTCCATATGGTCTCCAAAACACAATAGTGTAAGATACAATAAGGAGGGAATGGGAGGAGCCTGGACCTTTAGAAGAAGCCACATGGGATAAAGATCATTCCTACTGTACTGTATGTGGATTATTTGTTAGTTTTGGCAGTGAAATTAGTGTAGTTTAGTGTTTATCATCTACGGGCGGATTGTCCATGGTTTGTAACCGCAGTTTGGTTTTCAGTCTGATCCAGTCAAATCAAATGTGTTACTGAGGGGGGGCGGAGCTTGCCATGGAGCGGTGAAGACGTGCTGGCAGTCCGCTCCCGGCAGCATCAGCTTTTTATTAGCGTTAAACATCACTTACCTGCCCGAGAATTGGAATTCACCCTCCTGCTGGCCGCCAGACTTCATCTGTCTCCTCGTTGGGCGCTGTTTGCAGAGCTGTGCGAGCTGGGAAGCTTTTGGCGATCCGGTGTGGAGGACGACGTGGCTGCATTCGCCATCTTGAGAGGCATTTGCTCGGGTCCTGGGGGTCCTGGGGGGCCTGGACCGGTCCGGAGCGGAGCTGTTGCAGGGAGGGGCGGGCGGGCGGGCTCCGGATCCCTGGGGACTCCCTCCCCACCATCTCTCCCTGGAGACGGAGACAGAGCGGGACGGAGTGCGGCAGGAGCCGCCATCTTTGTTTCTGAGTCACTCGTGGCGCCGGAGGGAGGTGGGCAGGCCGCGGTGCGGGGCGGCTGGAGGCAGCGGGCTCCGGATCTCTGAGGGGCCCTCCCTCTGCTTCCTCTCACCGGTGACAGCAGCCCAGGTGGGGCGAGGCGACGGGCGGCCGGAGCATCAGCAGCACGGAAGGCAGGAGGTTAGGAGAGGGGGGGGTGTCGCCTCTCTGCCTCCTCTCTCCCTCCGTGGGGGTGCTTGGGAGGTATCTTCCCAGCCCTGTTGCATTTTGCCCCTGGAAGATACTTGAGGAGCAGCGGGGGACAGGAACAGCAAGTAGCTGTGCAGGAAGATTGTAGAGCTCCTGGGGGAGAGCAGATAGGCTCGCCCTGACCAACAGCCTTATTGGGACACATTGGGGGGAAGCCTGTACATGGTGCTCCCTGCAGAAAGCTCTTTTCTGATCCTCACAAGGCTCTGTAACACCCTGAGTTGTTTTCCCCCGGGCTTCTGTCCCCACACAGTAGCATTGGTGGGGCATCCCCTGCCTGAGCGCCTCTTTTCTCCTGCGCCCCGGGCTGGTTGTCCCTTGCCTGCGTCCCTTCAGATTATTGGAAGTCGACAGCCATCAGAGAAGCCTTTTTAACCAGATTGGGCCGGACGATCCTCACCTGAACATCCTTAAAGCATTTGGGAGCAGGCAGCCCTATGTGAAGCACTCTCAAAGCACCCTGGGCTAGACACTCCTTAGTTACGCGCCCTCAAAGCACCCTGGGCTGGTTACCCCTTAGTTATACGCCCTCAGGGCCCGTTGGACTAGTCACCTATCATCTAGCACCTGGGAACTGGGAGCCCCCTGTGGAAATGCCTCCTAAGCATTCTGAGCTGGTTGCCCCTCATTCAAGCACCCTCAAAGCATCCGGGATTGGTACACGTCCTTGAGCATTCCAGGTTGGATTTCCCATCTCCTGAGTTGAGAAGCTTAGAGATGGGGGGCGGCAGTAAACCTAAAGATAACCGAGGACAGACGAGAAGCTCGGCTGCAAGCACTCAAGGTGACCTAAATCGCTATATATCCAAACCCACAGACTCTGCCCGGGAATCGAGCCATGACCAAGAAAACCCCCGCGGGGGGCGATCGGGAGAATCTGCGGGTAAGGGGGGAACATCCACAAGCTCGGGCCCGCTGCATCTGATAATACCTTGGTTGAGATTTGGGCCCACCTGCGCTCTATGCTGACTAAAGAGGACCTCTCCACGATTACCCGCTCTATCGGCGAGAAATTGTCTGAGGAGGTGGGGCTTCTGCGAGGGGATCTTAAGCAGTTGGACACCAGGCTTGCTAGGGTTGAGCAGCAGCGAGAGGAAGACAGATCCACCATTCAACAACTCAAGCACCGCTTGCAGGCGCAGGAATCAGCTACTGCAGCTCTGGCTCTCCACCTGGAGGATCTAGAGAACCGCAATCGGCGGAATAATATTCGAATATGGGTGCTCCCCGAAGTGACGCGAGCGGAGGACCTTCTTCCTACTTTGCAGGGAATCTTCTCCACGATGCTGGGGGAACCGGCAAATGGTGACACCAAGATCAAGATAGATCGGGCGCACAGGGCGATCGCCCCCCCCTCCTCGCCAGAATGACCCACCAAGGGACGTTATTTGTAGGATCCATTTTTTTCAAGAAAAGGAAGCAATCATGGCGGCCGCAAGAAGGAAGGGCCCGTTGGATTTTGATGGGGCGATTCTGCACTTCTATTCGGATCTTTCAAGGTCCACCCTGGCGAGGAGGAGGGCCCTTCTGCCATTGTTGGAGACTCTTAAACAGAATAACGTCACATATAGATGGGGGTTTCCTTTTGCCTTAATTGCCTCAAAACAAGGCAAGACATTCTCTCTCCGCAAGCATGAAGATCTGCCTGGCTTGTTTAACCAGTTTGACCTGCGGCCTGTTCGGGGTCGTTTTCCCCGGCGCCTTATCCTTCGCAGTCAAGTGGAAGAGCGGGGCCCCCGGCCTACCGACCTGTAGTTGTGAGACGGCTCAGTCGTTTCACCCGAGTGTGATCTCCCTTTTGCCTTATGTTTTATGGACATTCCTGGCCGGGTCGCGGGTTTCCTGCGCCATTGTTTGATTAGTCATACTTATAGCATATATCGTATGAGGGGTGGTTGCGCGGGCTGGGCCATCCATTCACTCATGAACCTGTACTAATGGACCCGTCATGTGATGACCTTTGGGGATGGGTCTCCTCCCCGCGTGGGGGCCCCCCCCCCCGAGTTCCATTGACCTGTGCGCCGCCATGCGGGTTGACCTTCTGATCGAACGGACGGCGTGGTGGACCGTTAACCTATTCTCTGTAGCACTTGGGCAGTCAAGCTTAACAGTTTTAAATGTTTATCGTTTTATACTTTGATTATTTGTTGGCTGCCGGGGGTGGACCCTCACCCCGTTCTATTAGACTCGGCGACCACTTCGTAGGTTGTTGGTGATACTGGCGAGTGGCCTCTCGGTCCCCGCATTTTGGGTACATTGGGGTATAGTGTGCGGGGAGCCGGTATCCCACTCCTGGTGCCGACTCGCCGGCCGAACCCGGGTGCCCACCCCGATGTGGTGTTGCCCACCCGGTGATCAACAAGTTTGTCCTAACGAATTAGGAATTTAGAGGTAGTTAGTTTGAAGTCTTGTTATATAACTCTCTTTTCCTTTTTTGTGTTTTGTAGTCTTTCCCCCCCCCCTAACTGCCACCCCCCCTTCCTTCCAGTCCCTTCCTCTGCCCAACCTCGCCAATTTACTGGCCCCTCCCCTCTGCCCCCATCTACCACTTATTGAGTGGGGGTTTAGCTGCTCTAAACGGAACTAAGCTCTTGGCACATATAAAGAAATTTCTCTGAACCAGGGGGGTCCCTAGCCTTAAATTGGGAGTGATGTCCCGGAATGGGGATGGCCCGTCGGATGTCTCTATGCCTGATGCACCTGCTCCGCCTCTCACCCAAAAGCTAAAGGCGATTTCTATCAACGGCAGGGGTTTAAATACCCCCTTGAAGAGATCCAAATTATTTCAAGAACTGACTAGACACAAAGCAAATATTGCATTCATACAGGAAACGCATTTTAGGGGCGGGGGGGGGCCCAAGCTGCCCTCCAGGTCCTTCTCCCAGTCCTACACAAGCAATGCGCCAGATGTAAACGTGAGGGGAGTGGCAATCTTAATTGCCAGGAACACCCCTTTCCGACTATCCGATAAGATAGCGGATGAGCAGGGTAGATACCTAATCCTTAAGGGATCCCTGTACAATAAAAAATATACTTTGGCGGTGGCCTACGCCCCCAACTCTGGGCAAGTATCTTTTATTGAAGCTTTCATAAGCAAACTCTTGACTGTACAAGAGGGTCCCATTATCCTTGGGGGGGGGGATCTAAACGTGGCACTGGACCCCTTATTGGACTCGTCTACGGTGCGCTCGGCTCTGGCGTATGTGGCATTGAAAAGAATAAAGAAAGCCCTCCAGAAGGCTCAGCTCTGTGATCCCTGGTGCATCAGGCACCCTTCCACTAAAGATTACTCGTTCTAATCTGCGGTCCATGCCACGTATTCCAGAATCGATTATGTTCTGGTATCCCATGGACTTTTGCCCCAAGTAGTGGACACTGAAATAGAACCCACGGTTATCTCGGACCATGCCCCGGTAGCTCTCACTATCAACTTGTCCGGGGGGGATGAGGGGGGAGTGGACGTGGAGGCTGAACGAATCCCTTCTGCAGAATGAGCCGTTGGTCCAGGATCTGCAAAGCACTATCAAAGATTTTTTTGAGCTAAACAAAAGTGAGAATACTTCTCCTTTTACCAACTCGCGAATAGACTATCCGGGCTGCTGCCAGCCTTAGTGGATGGTGACCAGACAGGTTTCGTTCCGGGTAGGGAAGCCCGAGACAACACGACCAGGGTGTTGAACCTGCTATATAGGGTTGAACAGACTGGGGAGCCGGTTGTTTTGCTGTCCACAGACCGGGTGGACATTAGGAATGGCACTAGACAGAGATGCCCACTCTCCCCTCTGATTTTTGCCTTAGCTATGGAGCCCTTTTTGTGTAGAATCAGAGGACATGGAGACATCCAGGGGATTACGGCGGGTGCGACCATGCACAAGATCTCAGCATATGCAGACGATCTTTTGTTTTTCCTTACTGGTCCATCAGTGGGTCTCACGGTTTTGTTGAAGGAGTTTGAGAGATTCGGCAGATTATCTTATCTGAAGATAAATTATGATAAATCAGAGGCTCTAGGGGTAAATCTCACGAGGGAGGTTGAGACCCGCTTGAGGGCATCTTTCCCATTTAGATGGCCACCCTCAGCCATTACATATCTAGGCACCAAAATAACAAAAAATGTGGATGGCATTTTCGCAGCAAACTTTGCCCCTCTCCTGTCGAAACTTAAAAATGATTTGGCTAGTTGGGACCTTCCTACCTTCTCGTGGTTGGGTAGGATTAGTATTCTTAAAATGACTGTCCTGCCAAGGATGTTGTATCTGCTCCAGACTCTCCCCATTCAAATCCCCAGAACATACTTCAAATCCCTGAACTCAATTTTTATTAACTTCAATTGGCAGGGGCGTAAATCTAGACTCCGGCTGCGGCTTCTCTTTAGGCCTAAACAGTCTGGGGGGCTAGCCTGCCCAGATTTGCTGTGGTATTGGCACGCGGTTCATCTCCAAAGAGTTTTGGATTGGCACCACCATGGTTCGGGGAAGAAATGGGTGTCCCTGGAGGCAACCTGGCTCCGCTCCCCACTTAGGGAAGTGATGTGGGCTGTTAGGACGGGAAGTCCCTTTGCAGGGATCACCCGCTTATTTCCGCTACCCTCGGAATCTTTGATAAATTAAGGGACAGGACATGTCCTCGTGGCCAACTCCACTGGTGAACAACCCGTCCCTCCCCGTGGACATTTTCCCTCGTCTTCGCGGTAGCTTTGTGGAAAAGGGGATCCCGAGAGGGATGGACCTCGTCCTACCCACTGGGTGGGCGCGATTGAAAGATTTGCAGGAAAAATGGGACACTCAACTGCTTGACCAGTGGCTCTTGTTCACATTCCAGAGCTTTCTACTGAGTTTGGGGCCTAGACGGGCGATCCTTAGAAACCTCACCCCTTTTGAGCAACTAGCAAGGGAACCCCCTGTGAAGCTTATTTCTCAACTGTATGCTCTTCTGGGGAGTGATGAGGCGGGGAGACGCCACGCTTCTGCGCGGACTGGGAGAGGGACCTGGACAGACAGCTGACAAACAGTGGAAATACATTTTCCTAGCAATGCATAAAACTTCCGTCTCCTCCAAGATCCAAGAAGCTAACTATAAATGCCTTACGAGATGGTACTACACCCGAGAGATTGCATAGTTTTTCCCCGTCCCATTCTGGGGAGTGTTGGAGGTGTCGGAGGGCGGTTGGGAGCTTCTTTCACATCTTCTGGGATTGCCCTAAGATCGCACCCTTCTGGCGTCTGGAGTCTCTGAGGAAATTGTGGGCTATTCGGTGGCTTGTGACCCCTCCCTGTTCCTCTTGCACCTGGCAGACTCTCCCCTGAAGACTTATAAGTCACTTCTGAGACATCTCATAAGGGCGATGATACCCAGACTGTGGAGATCTGAGGAGATCCACCCGAAGGGGGACTGGATTGGGGAGATTAACCACATAATGGAGATGGAGAAGCTCACTGCCAATGTCCATGAGAGTACAGCGCAATTCTTGCGAACTTGGACGCCGTGGTTTATCTTCAGAGAGACGGAGAGGTTTAAGCGGCTTGCGGTCCCTGGCCCTCCCCCCCCCCCTCCCTCTGAGATCTTGGGTACGGTGAGTGCACGAAACCGCTGTCTTCTGGTGGTATTCTCATCAGACAGCGAAATACAAAGTTATGGGTGCGCCGGTGAGCCCCGGAAGAAGCGTAATGTTCAGCTAACTACCCCCTGGTTCTTCCCCTTCTCCTTCCTTGTTTCCCTCCCCCCACTCCTCCCTTTCCCCTATTGTCTCTTTCTTTCTCTTCTCTGATGCTATTTTTCTTTTTATACCTAAGGCCTTCTTACGCTGAGCCATTTGGCCTAGGGGCTAGAAACCTAAGTCAGGCCCTAGATGCAGGTCTGGCTGCGGATGGAAACCTATCTCTCATATAGAATATGTTTGATGCACTATTGCCCCAGGTGTATGTTCCTTTATTACTTGTATCTGCGAACTGACTCTGTATAGTTATACTTGCAAATGCTGTACTTTCTTATTTGTCTCTTTTTCGAAAATAAAAATAAAGAATTTCCAAAAAAAAAAAAGTGTTACTGAGAAAATGTTTTCCCTTAGCCTCAGTTACTTCAAGGTCATTGTGGAATATCATTCCCTATATGACCTTGGTGTCTGATATTGTGTTATTACTTAATTTAGTGTTAAAAAGGAACAAAACCCCAAAATTTCACTTTATTGGGTTTTGTTCCTCTCTGGTAGGGCATCTTGATTTGAGATGCTCTTCTGTGTGTATCCCCACAGATTGCTCACTCACCTCTTCCTGGTTCCTACGTGGGCTGCTCAACCAATCAGTGTCTCTCGTTCCAGCCAGACTTCCTTTTCGGCACTGAGCAGTGGGAAAAGTAAATCTGAATGGAACAGGCACCGACGGCTCCTGTCCCTACCTATGGCTGTGCCCATGCCCATGACGCCCATTCAGAAAGACCTGGTATGGACGTGCCCACAGCTAGAAGTATGCCGGAGACGCTGACATGGTGCCGAGACGTGAGGGCTTTGGAAGAGGTAAGTAAACCTGGAGATCCGGGAGGGGGGTGTTCACACAGCTTCTTTCCCGGAGCTGGCTCGTAGTGAAGGTGAAGATTACGGGCGTTTTGGGGGGCTCCAGCATTCTGGAAGCCCCCCCAGCTTGTTTTGATTAGCTAACTGTGGAACCAACACCCATTAAAGAGAAGACAGGTGTTGGTCCGGTTTAAGATTCTATTTTGAATCTATTAGTGTGGTTTTTATGTTTTATGTGGAACCCATTTGTAATACAGTTTTTTTCCCCTTCAATTCTTGTATATTACAAAACTTCAATAAAAACAATATACAACAAATATGTTTATTGTGTCCCTTTCTGTCCATCTTCTTCTCTAAAGCCTTTAACTCTCTCTCCCTTCCCGAATTCACATCACTCTTTGTACACCATTCCTATCTTTCTTTTTCGACTTCCATCTCTTTCTATTTTCACCTTATTCCTATCCTCCTTTTTTTGTCTTTCTTTTAAAACGTTCCCTCCTTGTCCTTTTTTCCTCCCATCTCTTTTCCACGCTATACTTTCATCTCCTTTATAAGGCCGGTGGGCGGTAGTTCTGGTGCCGATGACGCGACCATGGCCTACATGACAGCCAATCGCAGGACTCCTTTCCTGGAGCTGGCTCGTATTGAAGGTGAGGATTACGGTCGTTCACGGGGGCTCCAGCATTTTGGAAGCCGCCCCCCAGCCTGTTTTGATTAGCTGACTGGGGGACCAACGCCCCTTAAAGAAAAAGCGGGTGTTGGTCCAGTTTAAGAGTGTATTTAGAATCTGTATTAGTGTGGTTCTTTTTATGTAGAACCCATTTCGAATAATGTTTTTCCCCTTCAATTCTTGTATATTTCAAAACCTCAATAAAAACATTATACAACAAATCTGTTTGTGTCCCTTTATGTCCATCTTCCTCTCTAAAACCTTTAACTCTCTCTCCCTTCCTGCATTCACGCCATCTCTCTTTGTACACCATTTCCATCGTTCTTTTCGACTTCCATCTTCCTCCTTTCTCTGTCTTTCTTTTAAAACATTCCCTCCTTGTCCTTTTTTCCTTCATCTGGGTCTTCCTTTATTCCATATTTACTCCTTTCACATGTCCCCATTTCCTCTCTTTCTTCTACAGCACATCAGTCCTTCTCTCGTTCTGTGCTCATTACTTTTTCCATGCACAATCCATCTCTCTGCTACTTTTCTTTGTTCGTCGCGTGTCTTTGGGCAGCTAGTGATAGGCCAGCCCTGTATACAGATTTTTAATATTCTTGTTTATTTATATGGCGCCATCCTCATCCACAGCGCTGTACAAGGTATAATTACAATGTAAGATACAGTACAGAGACCATTACAAACTAGATGCTACAAAGTTCAGACCAAGTGTTGTGAGAACAGGAGACAATAGGAGAGAGCTTTGCCCTTGTGAGCTTCCAGTATAAAGAATGGGGGTGGAGACAAAAGGGGAGGGATCACAAGTGGTAGAGCTTGAGTTCGGTGGCATGTATCTGGTGAACGTTACAGGATTTGCTAAAGTTGGGGTAAAACCCACAGAAGGATAAGTTTAGGACAAGATTTTTCTCAATGTTTTTTTAAAGGGACCATGTTGGGGAGGAACCTTAGCATAAAGGGAAGCATATACTCCCACTAAATAGGGCATGTGCTGGCGATTATTGATGCAGTGTGTTCTAGTGGGGTGCCCAGGAATCTTATCTGGGGGGATCAGAAAGAGTGGTGAAATTTACGGTGTAACTGCTGCAGGAACATCAATGGGCATTTTGTATGATTTTCAATGTACTCCCGACTGCTGAACTGACCATGACAGCCCACTCCTCCTCTCAAGATATATCTTGAGCTCCATGAACTCACAGATCCCATGCCTCTTTTCCCCATTTTATTTCAGTGCTGCTCTGACTGGTTACAGTAATTGCCTGGCTGCAATTTGCCACTAAGCATTCCTCAATGCAAACTATACTGTATATATATTGCTATAAAAATCAGCTGTAGAGGTCCTGTGCACCATATGGGGGGGGGGGGGTGGCCATAGGGAGTCTTCCCAGTAGGCAGCACTGCTGCGAGGGCAAATGGGCTGGCACCTCACCCAGACCACATGGCAGAATTCACTTAAAGTGGACCAACACCCAGGGGGGGATCTACAAGATTCCCGGGTCGATCAGATCCCTCCCCGCGGGGCATCCGAAATCGGGATGTCCCACGGGGTGAAACCCCCCCGGGAAGCCCACAATCCTACCTTCTCCCCGTTCCAGCGGAGCATGCGCGTCCACCACCGCCTCCCGCGCGTCCCTTTAGCAGGGCGCGCTCCCGCGCTGGCCGTTTGTGAATGTGCAGCAATCTAAATTGCCCTGAATATGAGCACTGTTTGCTGTGTTTGTCTGATTTAAGTCATTTTAGACTGTTGGTTCGCTTTAATCCGCTTTGAACACCTCTCCTAAACGTCCTGCCTTCTAAGTCTTGCTCTAACCCCCCCTCCCCCTCAGTCAAGTCCTTAGCCAATGTTTTGCCCCTGCAATGCTATTGGCCTAGCATCATAGCTGCAGGGGGAGGGGGGCATACCCACCACTTTCACAGTATCTTCCTCTACAATACTAAAGCATCAATCGCATAACTTTAAAGCGAACCAAAACCCACCGAACCTGTAAAATACATTTGACCAAAACCCCTTCCGATACACTCTTCTTAGGGTGAAGAAAACTATAAATGGATATTTTTGCTTTTCGAATTGTCCTGGAACACTCGATCAGTCATCGCATAGTTGTGGCAATGGCATCATTGCCTCACACAACAGTGGCAGTGAATGGAGGGGGCGGAGCTTTACAGCTAAAACAGGCAACATCATCTGGGATTAGAGTGAAGCAGGAGCAGTGAAAATTGGCAAAAGGTAATCCTCATGGGGAGAGCAATTCAGGGAATGCTAGTAAAAAATTTGGATTTTGGTCCGCTTTAAAAGTAACAATTTAAATCCTTGCATTGCTACAGCCTCGGCTGACAGATGTACTTGTTGACCATTAGGGAAGCACCTTGGCGGTGATGCTTGGTAGCTCATGAGCTGGCTGAGGCAAGTTAACTCCCAGGCTGATTTTGGCCCCCAGGCTGCCTGTTCAAAGCCACTAGCACAAATGTAAGAAAGGGGTTTCTCGCCATTAAAAACACCCCCTCCTGCTTGAAAAGCATTTAATTAATTTCCTTCTTTGAAATTCTTCAATTGTCTGAAACTTTTTCAGAGTTTTTTTCCTAATACTTTGAACAACATAGGGCCTCCCCTATAAGAATGAATATACAATAAGCTATACCTTGGTAAGCAATACTGTTACATCAAAAATGTAGCGTCTCCTATAAAGAGGGATTTCATATTTGATAAGTTATAACTTAAAAAAAAAAAACTTCCCAAATTAAAAAGAAGAAGACTATGCCGTCTCCTCAGCATGAGTTCTTTCATGTCTAATAAGGTAAGCTTTCTCAGCAAAACATTTTCCACATTCAGAACAGGAATATGGCTTCTCTCCAGAATGAATTCTTTCGTGTTTGGTAAGGGTCGATTTCTCCGAAAAACATTTTCCACATTCTGAACAAAAATATGCCTTCTCCCCAGTATGAATTCTTTCATGAATAATGAGACATTCTTTTCTAGCGAAATATTTCCCACATTCAGAACAGGAATATGGCCTCTCTCCCGTATGAACTCGTTCGTGTCTGATAAGGTGTGATTTCTCTGCAAAAGATTTTCCACATATAGCGCAAAAATAAGGCTTCTCCCCCGTATGAACTTTTTTATGCCTAAGAAGAGATCCCTTCTCAGAAAAGAATTTCCCACAATCGGAACAAGAGAATGGTTTCTCTCCTGTATGAACCCTTATGTGCCTGAGAAGGGCCGATTTATCAGTAAAACATTTCCCGCATGCAGAACAACAGTGCGGCCTCTCCCCCGTATGACTCTTTTCGTGATTGAGAAGACTTTCTTTCTCAGAAAAGGATTTGCCGCACTCAGAACAAACATAAGAGGGCTTCTCAATGTGAATTTTCTCATGATTAATAAGACATTCTTTTCGAGAAAAACATTTTCCACATTCGCCGCAAAAATAGGACCTGATCCCCACGTGAACTTTTTCATGCCGGAGAAGGGTTGATTTCACGGAAAAACTTTTCCCACATTCGGAACAAGAATAAGGCTTTCGTCCAGTATGGACCCTTTCGTGGATGATGAGGTGCGATTTCTGAGAAAAACATTTCCCGCAATCAGAACAAGAGTATGGCTTCTCCCCTGTATGTACCCTTCGATGACTGATAAGGTTTGACCTCCCTGTAAACGTTTTTCCACACTGAGAGCAAGAAAATGGCTTCTCCCCTGTATGAACTCTTTCGTGATTGG
Organism: Gastrophryne carolinensis; assembly: GCA_027917425.1. NCBI lineage: Eukaryota > Metazoa > Chordata > Amphibia > Anura > Microhylidae > Gastrophryne > Gastrophryne carolinensis. The sequence continues at coordinate 28,871,539 of CM051237.1, forward strand.
CAAGGCACTGTTTCACAGCAAAGCATTTCCCACAATAAGAGCAGGAATATAGCCCATCCCCTGTATGAAATCTTCCATGTTTGTTAAGACTAGATTTGCAAGAAAAACTCTTCCCACAATCGCTGCATGAATATGGCTTCTTTGGAGGCCCCAAAGCGGAATGATGAGCAACAGAAACGCTTGGGCCCTGTGTAACAGAGGAGTAAGACGACAGATGTGCAGAATAGAGGTTTGGGGTAGGCAGGTCTTCTGTAAAAGCATTTTCCCTTTCACCATTTGAAGAATGTTCCTGTGAATTATCCCCACCTGTAGGAAATAAAAAAAAAAAAAAAAAAGAACAAAGGTTAACTATTTCAAAACCTGGATATAACATCAAACGTACAACATTACAAAGCCACCATCACCTTTATTAAGGGCAGAATTCAATTAACACCATCAAAAAAGTGGTGCACATATTTCGTAAAAGTTGCAGCACACAGCTAGGGTTTAAACCGGAAATGGGTGAAAAAATGGGTGTTGTTCCTAGTGCAAGGGGGCATCCCAAATGCAGATGCCCTCCAGCATGTTAACGGCGTAGAATGGGGGAAATCTTACTTTACTTCTCTGTCCCACTGAGAAATTCAGTGCTCTGATTGGCCAGCATGATCACGAGGCACTCGCCCCAAAATTTGGCTGCCTTGCAACCAAGTGACTGTACCAGTAAATCAGATGGAGCTGGATTTCTCAGAGGGACCAAGGAGAAAGGTAAGATTTTTCCCGTTCTGCGCAATTAATGTCAGGATGCCCCCTGCACTTGAAACACATTTTTCAATTGCTCTGGTTTCAGTGCAAGCATTGGTGAACCGCTGAATCGAACCGATAACCACTAATTTCAGCAGTGCTTCCAGTTAAAATGTTTTATTTACTCATTCTGTTCTCATTGATATAGAGAAGTCTCCATTACTAAAAGCCAACTCTGTGCTATATCACTATTAACACGGTACTCACCTGCCCGCTATTCCAGTTTTCTCCCAGTGTTTGGCAACCAGTGGCAGCATCTGTCCCAGAAAGCATTCTTTACCATGTCTGCCACCACTGCAGTACCTCCTGAGGAGCAATCAGGGCTTAGTGTATCAGCTGATTAGAGGAGGTCAGTAATAGAAAGGCAGCCTCCAGGAACAGCACAGGCCAAACTGTATTGTCAGGCTGCCATGCTGTTCCAATCAGTTCCTGTTCCTCAGTTGGTAATTTTGTTCCTTTTGCGGATCTAGACACGTTTGACCACATACTATACCACACAAAATGAGTCGGGCCACTATGGATATGCTAACCGTAATTGCATATAAAAAATAAAAATGTAGTTGGTCTTAAACACATAGGACTATACAACTGTTTAAAGAGGAACATTAAACCTTTTTCTAAATATCCCTCACTGCCTTTTGGATGCCGGCATCCGGCAGCATTCCTGGCCCCTTTAGCTGTCCCAGAGTTAAGGCTGCAGGTTTAGCCATCCTTGTCTCTAGCCGCCCTCTTTTCAAATGTCTTACGGCGCTCCTCAGATCTCGTGCTGAGTGTCATTGCAGCCTATGCGCGAGATCTGAGGGGCTGCGCAGTACATGTCAGGATTCCAAGACAGTGCTGCCTGACGGAGGACGACGGGGGAGCAGAGGGATGCCAAACGTAATGCGACCAAAGAGGTAAGTTAACATTGACTTTTTGGTAAACAGGAGGGGCAGGGTGGACAGGCAAGCCAGATCTCGGGAGTTTTTACTAACTCCCCATGACCTGTAATGTCCCTCTTCAAAAAAACATCTGGATATATACGCGCCAACATGCAGCCGTTCATAGCGACCTAAGAAGTTTCAGACTCCTGGCTCATGCTCAGTGATGGGGCAAGAAATCCCTCCCTCCTCATGCTGGACCTAGCGCCCATAAACTGCATCTAATGCCCACGGATGTTTAAATCCCAATCTACAAGCGCAGTCTGCTAGAATGTGTGTGTGTAGTATGCGTGGTGTTAGAGGGGCCTCCTTTGAGTTGTAAGAAACAAAGGAGGGGTGGCAGCCGCTCAGACCATTTTATAACTAACCTGGGAGGTGCACGTTAGCAGGGCAATTAGGATACACAAGTCTTAAAGGAGCCACAGCACTCAACCCAGTTAGCTTGCAAACCAACCTTAAATCTGCCTCTAAATCTGGTTAAAAACAGAGGCTCGGTCACACACATCTACAGAAGTAGCTGAAGCTGCACCACCAGCGCCAAGGTGCCTCTGTGAGGTGCAGTCCTGACTCTAATCTCTAAGAGCCCCATTTGGGACATACAATGCAATAATACCATTTTGTGAATACTCACCTGTAAAATGGGTATTATAAGTATGTCACACACCCCACTTCAGACATTATTACACTTGGGTATTACCCACCGCTAGGTGGCAGTGTTGCAGAGAATCTCCAAAAAAGCAACAGGCCCCTCCCGGTCTATACATACCTGGTACCTCCCAATAATCTCCCAGTATTAAAACAGCAGTAAGACAAGGTACCAGGAACAAACAAATGTAACCCTCAAACGTAAAGAACAAAACTTCACCATATAACGAGCCAGGATACCAAAAAGGGCGGGTGAAGTGGGGTGTGTGACATACTTATAATACCCATTTTACAGGTGAGTATTCACAAAATGGTATTATTCTAAGTATGTCACACACCCCACTTCAGACATTGATTATTACACTTGGGACATCCAACAGCAGTGTCCAGAAAAAAGGGGCGGGTATCCAAACCAGGCAATAATGCAGAAAAATCAAACCACCGCAGCCTGCAGAACCTTGCGGCCAAAAACAGCATCCGCTGAGGCCCGCACATCAACCTTATAAAACTTAGAAAAAGTATGAACTGAAGACCAAGTCGCAGCCTTACAAACTTGTTCAACAGAAGCCTGGTGCTGAAACGCCCAGGACGCTCCAACCGCGCGAGTAGAATGAGCAGTAACACGAAAAGGGGGATCCTTCCCCTTGGCAGAATAGGCTCCAACAATCGCCTGACGAATCCATTTGCTAATGGAAGACTTAGCCGGAGCCAAACCCTTCCTAGGCCCACAGGGCACAACGAAAAAGGCATCAGTCTTACGAAAAGAAGACGTAGCACGTAGATAGTATCTGACACAACGTACAACATCCAAGCAGTGCAAAGCACTCTCCTTGACATTCTTAGGCTTAGGACACAAAGAAGGAAGAACAATGTCCTGGTTAAGATGAAAAGCAGAGACCACTTTAGGAAGAAAGTCTGACTTGAAGCGAAAAACCACTTTGTCCTGATGTTCCTCAAAATAAGGAGCCTGAATCGACAAGGCTGCCAACTCTGAAACACGCCGAACCGAAGTGATGGCCACCAGAAAGGCAACCTTCTGAGTCAAAGTGGACAGAGCAATATCCCGCAAAGGCTCAAAAGGAGGAGCCTGAAGAGCAGAGAGAACCAAATTCAAATCCCAAACAGGGAGCAACGGCTTCCTAGGAGGCCGCAGATGCGAAACCCCCTGGTAAAAAGTCTTGACCAAAGAATGGCTAGCAAAAGACCTCTGAAAAAAGATAGACAAAGCAGAAACCTGCCCCTTCAAAGTACTCAGCTGAAGACCGGAGTCCAGCCCTGATTGAAGAAATTCCAAAATCCTAGAAATAGAAAAGACCCGGCAAGGCAAAGACCTAGCCTCACACCAATCAATATAAGATCTCCAAGACCTATAATAGATGGAAGAAGAAGATCTGTTCCTGGCACTAATAAGAGTCCGAATGACCGAATCCGAAAGACCCTCCTCCTTAAAGATGGAGGTTTCAGCAGCCAAGCCGTCAAAGCCAGCGTTTGTAAACTGGGGTAACACAGTTGGCCCTGAGTGAGAAGATCCGGTCGAAGAGGCAGCTCGAACTGATCCACTGCCAGACGAACGATGTCTGCAAACCACACCCGCCTTGGCCACCTTGGAGCCACGAGGATGGCGGGAACTCCTTCCAGAACCAACTTTCGCAGCACCCTGCCTAGCATGGGAATCGGAGGAAACAGATAAAGAAACCCCAGGTCCCTCCAGCTCAGGGCCATGGCATCCACCGCCAGCGCCAGAGGATCCCGGGACAGTGACACGAATGTCGGAAGCTTGTGATTGTGACGAGAGGCAAACAGATCCACCTCCGGCGTCCCCCATCGGAGACAAAGCGACCGAAACACCTGGGGATGGAGAGACCATTCCCCCCGGCGGGACGCACACCGGCTCAGAAAGTCCGCCTCTGTGTTTTCCACTCCTGGAATGTAAACTGCCGAGATGCACGGGACATGAGTCTCTGCCCAAACTAGAATCAGAGACACCTCCCTGTGGGCACCCAGACTGCGAGTCCCTCCTTGGTGATTGATGTAAGCAACCGCCGTCTGATTGTCCGATCGAACCTGAACCGGCAGGCCCTGTAACTGATGCGTCAAACGAGACAGAACCAACCTGATGGCTCGCAACTCCAGAACATTGATGGGCAAGTGGGCCTCCTGAGGGTCCCACTGCCCCTGAAACTGAAGATCCTTCCAGAAACCTCCCCATCCTGACAAACTGGCATCCGTGGTGACAGTTTCCCAAAGCGGGGTCAGAAAAGACCTGCCCTTCAGAAGGTTGTCCGAGGCCAACCACCACAGAAGGGACTGCCGAACCCGAGGGGACATCTGGAAGGACCGATCCAACGACCTCGGACGCCGGTCCCAAGACGCCAAAAGATGAAGCTGAAGCGTCCTTGTATGAAACTGCGCAAAGGGAACTGCCTCGAACGAGGCCACCATCAACCCCACCAGTCTCATCCCTAGCAGAATGGACGGGCGAGGATGGGAGAGAAGAAGCTGAGCCAACTCCTGAATCAACAGAACCTTGGCCTGAGGGAGAAACACTCTGTGCTGGCAGGAGTCCAACGACATCCCCAGAAAGGTCACCACCCTGGCCGGAACCAGAGAGGACTTGGGGTAATTGATCACCCAGCCGAACCTCTCCAGCATAGACACCACCATGCTGGTGTCCCCCTCTGCTTGGCTGAAGGAAGGCGCCATGATGAGAAGATCGTCCAGGTAAGGCACAATGCGAATCCCCTGAGCTCTGAGCAGGGCCATCACCCCCGCCAACACCTTGGTGAACACTCTCGGAGCAGAGGTGAGGCCGAATGGAAGAGCCACAAATTGAAAATGCCGATCCTCCACCACAAAATGAAGGAACCTCTGATGAGCTGGGAAGATCGGAATGTGAAGGTACGCATCCTTGATGTCTATGGACGTCATAAAGTCCCCCTGCCGAAGCGAACCGATCGCAGACCGCAGGGTTTCCATGCGGAACTTCCGGGGACGAATAAATCTGTTGAAAAACTTCAAATCCAGAATCGGACGGAAGGACCCGTCCTTTTTGGGGACAGTGAAGAGATTGGAATAAAACCTGCGCCCTACCTCCGAAGGAGGAACCGGGCAGACGACTGCTAAATCCAGAAGATTCCTTACCGCCGCCAGGAGCCCCTGCGCGGCCAAAGGATCCGAAGATACGCGAGACCTGAATAACCTTGGAGGAGGACGGGACTCGAACTCCAACTTGTAACCGGCCGACACCACCTCCCGGATCCACCTGTCCGAGACCTCCTGATCCCATACCCGGGAGAAGAGTCGCAACCGTCCCCCCACCCGTACGGGTGAGGGCGCCCCCTCATTGCTGAGCGGGCTTGGCAGCTGGCTTGGGCTTGGCGCCCCAGACATGAACGGGGCGGCCACGGCCTTTACCCCTATTCCAACTGGCGCCCCTGGAGGCCGAGAAGCCCGCACCCCTGCTGGCTCTGGCTCCCCGAAAGGACGGATTGAAGGAGACCGTCCCCCGAAAGGAACAGCGAAATTTCTTGCGCTGAGGTAACTTACCTCCCTTGGCAACAGAATCCAGCCTCTCACCAAAAAGCCTCAAACCCAAAAAGGGAAGAGCCGTGAGCGATCTTTTAGAATTAAAATCAGCCGTCCACTGTCTCAACCACACACAGCGACGGATAGCTACCAGCAGGGCAGTAGCCCTGCCACACATCAACATGGCATCCTCCTGAGCGGCCAGAATAAACGACAAGAAGGAATCACAGCGCTTAAGCGCGAGAGACTCATCACTGGTAGGCTCAAGATCCACACCTAAGTCCCTGACAATAGACCTAACCGCCAAAGTCAAAAGAGCCGAAGCACAGACAGGCCTTAACACCGAACCCGCACATACAAAACCATGGCGGGCCAGCTGATCAATCCGGCGATCCTCGCCGTCCCTGAGCGAAGTCGTGTCAGGAGAATGTACAACCGCCGTGTTGGACAGTCCCAAGACCGGAGTATCTACCTCAGGAGGGACAGACCAACGCTTCATCAAGTCCGCCGGAAAAGGATACTTTCTATCCCAGCTAGGCGGAACACCGACGAGACGCGTAGGTTGCTCCCATTGCTTAAGTACAACCTCTTCAAAATGCTGTTGACTGGGAAACTCCAAGCGCTGCTTGGACACCCCAAAAAGCTGACCCTTAGGCCTAGGAGCAACTGCCGGAGGATCCAAATCCAAAACCTCAAACATTTGAGCCATAATAGTAGACGAATCGGGAGGGGGGCCCTCAGCCTGGTCCCCCTCAGCACCCAGCAACTGCTGAACCTCGGAATCCTCTTCCTCAACGAGCTCACCCTCTTCAAGGGGACGATCTGACCAATCCAGGTCCCCAATAACTTCCTCATCTGAATCCGGCGGAGGCGGAGACAGATGCTTCCGCTTAGCTGGAGCCTTCTGAGCGACCACTGCGGAAAACATTTTCTCAAGGCTGGCCAAACGGGCGCATACCTCAGATTGCGAATCCCCACCCATGACAACGGCCCACGGGGTCCGGAACAAGCGAGGGGGAGAGGGAGATGGCGCGGCCGATGAAGTGCTAGACACCGGAGTGCTGGACTGCCGCTCAATGTTCCGCTGTGCACATGGAATACATAAAATGACATCATCCCCCTGGAGCGGAGCCCCACAACCCCCACACACCTTGGATTGTCCCGAAGAACCGTTTCCGGTATCTTTGGCAGCCTCCATATGGTGAAATTTATGGTATTCGCAGAACCCAGGGATTTACGCAGTAAGCGACCCGGGAAGCCCCTTTAATATCTATAAAATTCTTTAAAAATCCTGACCATGGGAATTTAGCATAAAAAATAACCCAATAAATGGAACAATGGCCTAGAAACAACCCCCACTAGCCAGGTATATAAGACCGGGAGAGCCCTGAAAGATGGGGGTCCCAGGATCTGAAAAACAAAACAAGAACAATCATTTCAGCACAACAGCACACATGTCAAAATACAGTGCTTATAACAATAAGGCCGTCTCCCCCCCCTTAAACCACAAGCCCTGGGCTGCTGGATAAACAGTCACCCAAACAGCAGGATCGGGGCGAGGGGGAGGGGATGGGGGAAAGAGAGAGAGAGAACAGCCAAAAGTACTAATACAGTTAAAATATATGTGCAAAAAAAGGTTATAATAATAAGAAACGCGGCGGTGCTGCCGCAGGCCCCAAATGTCAAGCAAAGAAAAATGGTACCTCAGATTTCCTACCACCCGCGGGACCACTTCACCGAAATGGCGGCCCCAGCCAATAAGAACGCCGGCACCGTCCAGGAGAGGGGAGAAGAAAGGCGGACCCATGGAAGCGCGGGAGCCGCGATAACCCCGCCCCTCCCCAAGCGCCAATCACGGAGAGGGCCGCGCAAGACGCGGACCCGCCCCCCACTGTGCTGCAGAGCCGCGGGCGCCGGAAAAAAGATGGCGCCCGCTTCCCCCATGACCGGACCGGCGGAGCAACCGCCCGGTCCCCCCGAGCACCCGGAAGACACGCCGCAGCGAGCGCCGACCAAGGCGCTCCCCGTTCAGGCGGCCCGCGGCGCAGAGCGCCGCCCGGCCCCGCCCACCGAAACGAGCAGACAGGGGAACCGCGCCAACGGCGCACCATGACACCCAGGGAGACCACAAACGACGGGCCGGTAGTAAACGCCCGGCCCGCCCGCAAGAAAAGCAGAGGCCCAGCCAAGAATGAAATAAAGTATAGCAGCCCCTGCCACCCGTCCCAGCACACACACCACACAGCCACACTAAAGGGCCAGTAAGCTGGGAGGAAAGGGCATCTCCTTATGTGCAGAACTGACAGGCTCGCTAGATGAGCCAGTACCTAATTGCTATGTAAATAGGGGCATCCCACGTCCGGATCACCACTCCGGGATCCCGTTATGCCCCATGATATGGGGTCTAACGGAGGAGCTAATCTCCTAGGCACTCAAGGTGCCATCTACCCTTGCCCAGCCTACAGCCCAAGCTGGGAGGCTGCCAGTTATACAGGGGGAGAAAACCAAAAGAAGCAGGGCAGAAATAGACCGTAAGGGGGGGGGGGGGGCGGGGTGATACCCCGGCTACCTGCAAGCAGGAGACTTCTTTCTTCTGTCTTGTCGCCACCTTGCAGAGAATAACACTAGGAGATTATTGGGAGGTACCAGGTATGTATAGACCGGGAGGGGCCTGTTGCTTTTTTGGAGATTCTCTGCAACGCTGCCACCTAGCGGTGGGTAATACCCAAGTGTAATAATCAATGTCTGAAGTGGGGTGTGTGACATACTTAGAATAGATAAACTTGGAGCAGCTTATCTGAGGCTGCCCTAAAACCTCAAGTGCAGCCCATGGGGTGGAAGGGTCAAAGACCTTGCAGTACAGCCTAGACCCCAATTCAAAAGAAAAAAAGGAGGGGTGGCAGACCATTTTATAACTAACCTGGGAGGTGCACGTGAGCAGGGCCATTAGGATACACAAGTCTTAAAGGAGCCACAGCACTCAACCCTGTTAGCTTGCAGACCAACCTACAATCTGTCTCTAAATCTGGTTAAACACAGAGGACTCGGTCCGCACACATCTGCAGAAGTAGCTGAAGCTGCACCACCAAGCTCTGACTCTTCCATCCCATGGGCTGCACTCGAGGTTATAGGGCAACCTCAGGTAAGCCTGCTCCCAATTTATCCATTGCATTGTATGTCCCAAATGGGGCTCTCAGAGATTAGACTGCGCCCCACAGAGGCACCTTGGCGCTGGTGGTGCAGCTTAAAGTGGACCAACACCCTCCCAAGATCGGCCCAGGAATCTATAAGATTTCCGGACCGATCAGACCCCTGACTGCGGGGCACCCCGATCGGTGTGTGATACCTCCCCAGATCCCTCTGGGATCCCGCGCGTCCCTCTAGCAGCAGGAGGCAGGCGCGCGCCCTGTAAAAGTGACGTGTTGGAGGCGGCGGGCGCGCTCTCTTGTCCGTCGGCGGGGATTGGCAACGGCGGTCACGTGGGAGTGAGGAGAGGTGAGTTTTTCGGGGTTTCTGGGGGGTTTCACACAGCGGGGCACCCCGATCGATCGATAGCCAAAATCCTGGGAGTTGGTCCACTTTAAGCATATTTCTGCAGATGTGTGTGGACCAAGACCTCTGTCTTTACCCAGATTTAGAGACAGATTAGGTTTATCTGCAAGATAACAGGGTTGACTGTTGTAGCTCCCTTAAGACTTGTGTATCCTTTGAGTTGTAGGGACTCAGGGATTTTGGGGTCAGCGCTATGCGTTTTAGACTAACTTAAAGAGGAACAGCACCCACGATTTTCACTCTCCTGGTTATTGTTACTCTCAAAAAGAGCAATTTGGGATGCCCTGCTGTACGTTACCCCCTAACCCCCGGTTTCCAGTAAAAACTCACTTTCCTGGAGTTCCCACCATGCAGGTGCGCTTGAAACCGAGCAGGCTGACTGGTCCGCTCAGCCAATCAGCGCGCTCGATTTGCTAGCGGCTAAGCCACCTGAATGGCTAAGCAGCCGAAGGGAACCAAGTATGCCGCCAGCCGCATCCTCTCTCTGTTTCTAGCTCTGAGCGGGTCTGCGTCGCCCATTCAGAGAGACCTGGCGCCAAGTGGCAGATGTAAAAATACCAAAATGTATACAAGGTCACCTCATCAGAAGAAATCTATGGAGGAATCTGAGGTTTTGATCTTGTCGATCAAAAATCTCAACCCAGGATTGAGATCCAGGAAATACAAATTATATAAAATATTCCTAGTGTATCTAAGTGGAGCTTAATTCACCCACCCGTGGAGTCTCTGGAAAGGTGGTGACGAGGGCCGAGGTGGGGGAGGATTGAAAGGCATTGCTTCATCTGCTATCTGGTTCATTTATTCTTGCGAATCAGTGGCTGGGAAATCACGCGTGGATAAGAAGTTTAAGCGCATGGGGCGGATACAAGAGTTATAACCCCTCCTTGCTCTCATAGACTCTATATCTCATTATTCCTGTATTAATGAGTGTAAAGTATTGTGTTTAATATGTTGATTGCAATTTTTAAAGCGAAATTTTAATCGATTATTGCGCGGGATTGAGATTTTTGATCGACAAGATCAAAACCTCAGATTCCTCCATTTGCACTTAAAGTGGACAAACACCCGATGCTGATCGGCCCAGGAATCTATAAGATTCCCGGGCCGATCAGCATCGGGCCTGCGGGGCACCCCGATCGGGGGTGCCCCGCTGTGTGAAACCCCCCAGAAAGCCCCTAAATCCCTACCTGCTCCTCGATCCAGCGGCGCATGCGCGAGCCGTCGCCGCCGCTCGCGCATCCCTCTAGCAGGGTGCACACCCGCGCCAGCCGTTTGTGAATGGCCGGCGCGGGCGCGCTCCCTGTAAGAGTGACGCGCGGGAGCCGCACCCTGTAAGAGTGACGCGCGGGCGCGCTCCCTGTAAGAGTGACGCGCGGGAGTGGCACCCGATCGGGGGTGCCCCGCTGTGTGAAACTCCCCAGAAAGCCCCGAAATCCCTACCTGCTCCTCGATCCAGTGGCGCATGCGCGAGCCGCCGCCGCCGCCGCCGCCGCCGCCGCTCGCGCATCCCTCTAGCAGGGAGCGTCACTCTTACAAGGAGCGTGCCCGCGCCAGCCATTCACAAACGGCCGGCGCGGGCGCGCTCCTTGTAAGAGTGACGCACGGGAGGCGGCGGTGGGCGAGCTCGCTTGTCCGCCGGCGGGGATTGGCTGCAGCGGTCACGTAGGAGCAGGGACAGGTGAGTTTTTGGGGCTTACTGGGGGGTTTCACCCCCGATCGGGGCACCCCACCGAAGTGGACCAAAACCCAGGATAGTCAAAATCCTGGGTTTTGGTCCACTTTAAAAATTAATCCCGGCGCATGAGTGATAGATTGGTTATACTTAATTTTGTATTATTTTTATATCATTTCGATCAGCTTGGTGTATTATTGTTATGAGCGCAACCTGATAAGATCTTTAGACCAGATTGTTTTTTTATTAGAAGAAATCTTTGGTTTTTCCCTTCCAAGTGGTGAAAGAGAAGCTAAACGGGATCCTGGTCAATGCGACGAGTATCTTGAAAGACTCTCATGTGAAGTTTATGAGGATATGGAAGCCTTGGGTGGAATATGGCTTCCCAGAAATGGGCAATACCCTGCTACTGTGAGAGGTTGCCTCAGTCGCTGCTTATCTCGTGCTCTTCTCCCTGTCCCTCCCCCCCTTTTTTTCCTTCCTTTTTTTCTTTTCTTCTTTCTTCTCCCTTTCTCTCCCCCCTTATTCCTCCTCCCCCCCCTCCTTTCACATCCCCATACTTAGCCCACCCCATGCCCTAGTCCAAGGCAGAGGGATGGCGATGTGGAAGGTCGTGGACCGAGTGGGATAGGGTCACCCAAACCGCCCACAGGCCCACAGGCCCAACTCCGCATGCGCTAGCGGGCAGGAGGGAGGTCTCCTGTGCATTGGCAACCATAAAGTCATGTTGCTCCAGAAGACACGCCGGAGACAGGCCACGATTAAGACGAAAGTATATGCGTGGAATGTAGAAACAATTGCTGGATAAGACCAAAGAAAATGTTATTACAATGTAAAACTGGAAACTAATTGCACAATGTTTTTGTATTTCCTTATATAAAAAATTACAAAAAAAAGATTGAAACAGAAGAAATCTATGGTTTATTACTCACTCGTGTCAACCGGAAAAGCCATGACTTCCTCTTTAATCTGCACAATAGTTATCTCCTCCTCAGTCTTTACTTTGCTTTCTATGGTTTCTGTGAATAAATACGTTTACTGAGACACCCGAGTGTACGGGAGCAATGGAGAAATCTTATAATCTATATGAGGTCTGGGACTTACCTGGGCTGATCTGCAGAGGAACGTTCTCCTCTTTAATCTTCACACGTATTATTCTCCCCTCCTCGGTTTTCATATTTCTCAGTGTAGGGTCCCGAGTGTCTGTAAGTAAAGACGAGGCCATTAAACAGTCTATTAAAGTGGACCAACACCCAGGGGTGATCTATAAGTTTCCCGGGCCGATCACCTCCCTCACCGCGGGGCATCCGAGATCGGGATGTCCCGCAGGGTGAAACCCCCCCCAAAAAACCTAACCTTATCGGCGACGGATCAGCCGCCGCCTCGTTTGTGAATGGCCGGCGCGGGCGCGCGCCCTGTAAGAGGGACGCGCGGGAGGCGGCGCCTTATCCGTCGCTTGTCCGTCGCCGAAAAGGTACGTTTTTTGGGGCTTTTGGGGGGGTTTCACACAGTGGGGCATCCTGATCTCGGATGCTCCGCTGAAGTGGACCAACACCCAGGATAGTGAAAATCCTGGGTGTTGGTCCACTTTAAAGATGACAGAGCCAGGCTTAAAGGGACAGTCCAGGAAAAGGCAAACTCAAGGCAGCAAGGAGCTTGTCCGAAGGCATTCCCAGCAAAGTGTTGGGCTACAAGATCCAAATGTGGTCGCACCGCCACCACTGATTCGTGAGCAAGTCCAGCAAGCCAAAGTAGTCAGTCTTCCTGGGAATGCTTAAACCGGACCTTCACCCTGAATTAGAGCCTACCTTGTATGTTTCCCCCCCTCCCTGTACATACAGATTGCCCACATTAATTCAGACCTTCACCCTGAATAGGAGCCTAACTTATATGTTTCCCCCCCTGTACATAGATTTCCCACATTAATCCAGACCTTCACCCTGAATAGGAGCCTATCTTATATGTTTCCCCCCCTGTACATAGATTGCCCACATTAATCCAGACCTTCACCCTGAATAAGAGCCTATCTTGTATGTTGCCCCCCCCCGTACATACAGATTGTCCACATTAATCTGGACCTTCACCCTGAATTAGAGCCTATGTCCCCCCCCCCCCCCCCCGTACAGATTGCCCACAATAATCCAGACCTTCACCCTGAATTAGAGCCTATCTTATATGTTCCCCCCACCGTACATACAGATTGCCCACATTAATCCAGACCTTCACCCTGAATAAGAGCCTATCCTGTATGTTCCCCCCCCCCCCCCACCCATCACAATTAATCCGGACCTGTGGCCCATTGAGTCTCAGGCTGCTTGCAAACAGGAAGTGTCTTCTGACTGTGATGCTTTGCATTCTGGGATTGCTGTCCTTTTCCCGACCCCAGCTCTGTTCTGTCTGTGCAAAGCACAGCTATAACCCCGCCCCCTGTGCTTTTGCCCCCTCCTCCTCTCCTCAGTATGTGATGCATCAGAGGCAAGATGGCGGCACCCGTATCCCAGAGTTGCAGCCCAGTGGGGGAAAGAATAATATGTAAGTGACTAAAAACTTAAAATATATTAATTTTAGATGCTGGGGAATCGTTTTTTTGAGGGGTTTGGACTTTTCATTAAATGATGCTAAAGGTCCGGTTTAAAGACAGGGATGGCCAGAGTGCAGGCCAATGAAAAGGAAATTAGGGGCAATATTTGGAGCCCCTACGGCGTCTACAGCACACTAGGGGTAATGGAGGTGAGACACATGGGGCAGGCTTCAGAAGAGCTCCTTGCTTCCTTATTGTAGCCATTACCTAGGCTCTATTGCTAAAAGGTAAGTCCACTTTCGATGGCTTTTTAAGTGTTCATTATTGTGTGCCAAAATCAAGGTCCTAAGCTGAGCATTTGTTTCCTTTTTTATTTGCTTGCAACTCTGTGTTAAAAAAAGAAAACCGTTTTCTCTAGCAACAATGTATTTACGTCAGCATCGTAGACCAAAGTGGTGCGTTTGGTGTACGCAGCAAAGACTGTGGCTTGTTAATCATCTGATTGACTGAGGCAGAGATGGTATTCTACACTCATGAGCTCACAGGCTTAACCCCTGCTGATAGTAACCCTTTCGCTACTGGAACACGAGATTGTGATCCTCTCATCCGAAGAGGCTGAATTAGAGCCTGCAACTTGATGATTGGGAAATACCGCGCTGCCTAACAAACAAAAACATTACATAGTCTGCCCTTATGTGTATACTGTATGTACTCTGTATCTTGTGTATATACTGTATGTTCTCTGTATCTTATGTGTATACTCTATGTTCTCTGTATCTTATGTGTATACTGTATGTTCTCTGTATCTTATGTGTATACTGTATGTTCTCTGTATCTTGTGTATATACTGTATGTTCTCTGTATCTTATGTGTATACTCTATGTTCTCTGTATCTTATGTGTATACTGTATGTTCTCTGTATCTTATGTGTATACTGTATGTTCTCTGTATCTTGTGTATATACTGTATGTTCTCTCTATCCTATGTGTATACTCTATGTTCTCTGTATCTTATGTGTATACTCTATGTTCTCTGTATCTTATGTATATACTGTATGTTCTCTGTATCTTATGTGTATACTGTATGTTCTCTGTATCTTATGTGTATACTGTATGTTCTCTGTATCTTATGTGTATACTGTATGTTCTCTGTATCTTGTGTATATACTGTATGTTCTCTTTATCTTATGTGTATACTGTATGTTCTCTGTATCTTATGTATATACTGTATGTTCTCTGTATCTTATGTGTATACTGTATGTTCTCTGTATCTTATGTATATACTGTATGTTCTCTGTATCTTATGTGTATACTGTATGTTCTCTGTATCTTATGTGTATACTGTATGTTCTCTGTATCTTATGTGTATACTGTATGTTCTCTGTATCTTATGTGTATACTGTATGTTCTCTGTATCTTGTGTATATACTGTATGTTCTCTGTATCTTACGTATATACTGTATATTCTCTGTATCTTACGTATATACTGTATGTTCTCTGTATCTTATGTGTATACTGTATGTTCTCTGTATCTTATGTGTATACTGTATGTTCTCTATATCTTGTGTATATACTGTATGTTCTCTCTATCCTATGTGTATACTGTATGTTCTTTGTATCTTGTGTATATACTGTATGTTCTCTGTATCTTATGTGTATACTCTATGTTCTCTGTATCTTATGTATATACTGTATGTTCTCTGTATCTTATGTGTATACTGTATGTTCTCTGTATCTTATGTGTATACTGTATGTTCTCTGTATCTTATGTGTATACTGTATGTTCTCTGTATCTTATGTATATACTGTATGTTCTCTGTATCTTATGTGTATACTGTATGTTCTCTGTATCTTATGTATATACTGTATGTTCTCTGTATCTTATGTGTATACTGTATGTTCTCTGTATCTTATGTGTATACTGTATGTTCTCTATATCTTGTGTATATACTGTATGTTCTCTCTATCCTATGTGTATACTGTATGTTCTTTGTATCTTGTGTATATACTGTATGTTCTCTGTATCTTATGTGTATACTGTATGTTCTCTGTATCTTATGTATATACTGTATGTTCTCTGTATCTTATGTGTATACTGTATGTTCTCTGTATCTTATGTGTATACTGTATGTTCTCTGTATCTTATGTGTATACTGTATGTTCTCTGTATCTTATGTGTATACTGTATGTTCTCTGTATCTTATGTGTATACTGTATGTTCTCTGTATCTTATGTGTATACTGTATGTTCTCTGTATCTTATGTGTATACTGTATGTTCTTTGTATCTTGTGTATATACTGTATGTTCTCTGTATCTTATGTGTATACTCTATGTTCTCTGTATCTTATGTATATACTGTATGTTCTCTGTATCTTATGTGTATACTGTATGTTCTCTGTATCTTATGTGTATACTGTATGTTCTCTGTATCTTATGTGTATACTGTATGTTCTCTGTATCTTATGTATATACTGTATGTTCTCTGTATCTTATGTGTATACTGTATGTTCTCTGTATCTTATGTATATACTGTATGTTCTCTGTATCTTATGTGTATACTGTATGTTCTCTGTATCTTATGTGTATACTGTATGTTCTCTTTATCTTATGTATATACTGTATGTTCTCTTTATCTTATGTGTATACTGTATGGTCTCTGTATCTTATGTGTATACTGTATGTTCTCTGTATCTTATGTGTATACTATATGTTCTCTGTATCTTAGGATAGATGGAGGCTTATCCCAGGCAGGTTTAAATTCAGTGACTGTTGATATTTCAACTACCTCTGCTGGAAGTTTGTTCCAAGCATCTACCACTCTTTCTGTAAAATAATATTTTCTAACATTGCTCCTGATCTTCCCCCCCGACTAGCTTCAGGTTGGGCCCCTTGTTCTATCATTAAGTTTCTTCTTAAAAATACTTCCCTCCTGAACCTTATTCAATCCTTTCACATATATAAAGGTCTCCATCATGTCCCCCCTCTCCTTTCTTTCCTCCAGACTGTACAAATTAAGTTCTTTAAGTCTCTCCTGATAAGTTTTAAGTTTAAGTCCTTCCACCATTTTTGTTGCCGGCCTTTGGACCCGTTCTATTTGAATAATGTGTTTTTGCAGGTAAGGTCTCCAGAACTGCACACAGTATTCTAGCTGTGGCCTCACCAGGGCTCTATACAGCGGCATCACAACATCCCTCTTCCTACTGGTGATGCCTCGAGCTATGCAGCCGAGCATCCTGCTTGCTTTTCCCACTGCCTGGCTACACTGTCCACTCATCTTGCAGCTATCAGTAATCAGTATCCCTAAATCTCTCTCCTCCGAGGTCCTGGATAACACAGTGCTGCCCATACGGTGCTCAGAGCAGGGATTCCTTCTACCCAAGTGCAGGATTTTACATTTACATTATGACATTAAACTCTAGTTTCCACAGTTTTGACCATTTATCCAGTAAAGCTAAATCATTTTCCATGTTGCAGACACCTCCCGGAATATCCCCCCTATTACTAACCTTTGTATCATCAGCAAACAGACAAACTTTTCCTACCAAGCCTTCTCCTATGTCACTTACAAATATATTAAAAAGAATGGGGCCCAGGCACTTGTAACTCACCTTTGTTCAGATTGCACACCATTTACAACAACGGTAAGCATGAATGTGTTTGTGTGTATGAGAGCGGCGGCGACAGGAACAGCAGGGAAGGGCAGACCGGCCCTCCCACCATCGGTATGTGTGTGGGCGTGTGAGCGGCGGGGCGGGGGGAGGAGGGAGTGGGGCCACTCGCAGGCTGTATTGAGGGATGCCCCCATGCCTGTACTGAGGGATGCCCCCATGCCTGTACTGAGGGATGCCCCCATGCCTGTACTGAGGGATGCCCCCGTGACTGTACTGAGGGATGCCCCCGTGACTGTATTGAGGGATGCCCCCGTGACTGTATTGAGGGATGCCCCCGTGCCTGTATTGAGGGATGCCCCCGTGCCTGTATTGAGGGATGCCCCCGTGCCTGTATTGAGGGATGCCCCCGTGCCTGTATTGAGGGATGCCCCCGTGCCTGTATTGAGGGATGCCCCCGTGCCTGTACTGAGGGATGCCCCCATGCCTGTACTGAGGGATGCCCCCATGCCTGTACTGAGGGATGCCCCCATGCCTGTACTGAGGGATGCCCCCATGCCTGTACTGAGGGATGCCCCCATGCCTGTACTGAGGGATGCCCCCATGCCTGTACTGAGGGATGCCCCCGTGCCTGTACTGAGGGATGCCCCCGTGACTGTACTGAGGGATGCCCCCGTGACTGTATTGAGGGATGCCCCCGTGACTGTATTGAGGGATGCCCCCGTGCCTGTATTGAGGGATGCCCCCGTGCCTGTATTGAGGGATGCCCCCGTGCCTGTATTGAGGGATGCCCCCGTGCCTGTATTGAGGGATGCCCCCGTGCCTGTATTGAGGGATGCCCCCGTGCCTGTACTGAGGGATGCCCCCATGCCTGTACTGAGGGATGCCCCCATGCCTGTACTGAGGGATGCCCCCATGCCTGTACTGAGGGATGCCCCCATGCCTGTACTGAGGGATGCCCCCATGCCTGTACTGAGGGATGCCCCCATGCCTGTACTGAGGGATGCCCCCATGCCTGTACTGAGGGATGCCCCCATGCCTGTACTGAGGGATGCCCCCATGCCTGTACTGAGGGATGCCCCCATGCCTGTATTGAGGGATGCCTTCATGCATGTATTGAGGGATGTCCCCATGTCTGTATTGAGGGATGCCCCCATGACTGTATTGAGGGATGCCCCCATGACTGTATTGAGAGATGCCCCCATGACTGTATTGAGGGATGCCCCCATGACTGTATTGAGGGATGCCCCCATGACTGTACTGAGGGATGCCCCCATGCCTGTACTGAGGGATGCCCCCATGCCTGTACTGAGGGATGCCCCCATGCCTGTACTGTGGGATGCCCCCATGCCTGTACTGAGGGATGCCCCCATGCCTGTACTGAGGGATGCCCCCATGACTGTATTGAGGGATGCCCCCATGACTGTATTGAGGGATGCCCCCATGCCTGTACTGTGGGATGCCCCCATGACTGTACTGAGGGATGCCCCCATGCCTGTACTGAGGGATGCCCCCATGCCTGTACTGAGGGATGCCTTCATGCATGTATTGAGGGATGTCCCCATGTCTGTATTGAGGGATGCCCCCATGACTGTATTGAGGGATGTCCCCATGTCTGTATTGAGGGATGCCCCCATGACTGTATTGAGGGATGCCCCCATGACTGTATTGAGGGATGCCCCCATGACTGTATTGAGGGATGCCCCCATGACTGTATTGAGGGATGCCCCCATGCCTGTATTGAGGGATGCCCCCATGCCTGTACTGAGGGATGCCCCCATGCCTGTACTGAGGGATGCCCCCATGACTGTACTGAGGGATGCCCCCATGACTGTATTGAGGGATGCCCCCATGACTGTATTGAGGGATGCCCCCATGCCTGTACTGAGGGATGCCCCCATGCCTGTACTGAGGGATGCCCCCATGCCTGTACTGAGGGATGCCTTCATGCATGTATTGAAGGATGCCCCCATGACTGTATTGAGGGATGCCCCCATGACTGTATTGAGGGATGCCCCCATGCCTGTATTGAGGGATGCCCCCATGCCTGTACTGAGGGATGCCCCCATGCCTGTACTGAGGGATGCCCCCATGCCTGTACTGTGGGATGCCCCCATGCCTGTACTGAGGGATGCCCCCATGCCTGTACTGAGGGATGCCCCCATGACTGTATTGAGGGATGCCCCCATGACTGTATTGAGGGATGCCCCCATGCCTGTACTGTGGGATGCCTTCATGCATGTATTGAGGGATGTCCCCATGTCTGTATTGAGGGATGCCCCCATGACTGTATTGAGGGATGTCCCCATGTCTGTATTGAGGGATGCCCCCATGACTGTATTGAGGGATGCCCCCATGACTGTATTGAGGGATGCCCCCATGACTGTATTGAGGGATGCCCCCATGACTGTATTGAGGGATGCCCCCATGCCTGTACTGAGGGATGCCCCCATGCCTGTACTGAGGGATGCCCCCATGCCTGTACTGAGGGATGCCCCCATGACTGTACTGAGGGATGCTCCCATGACTGTATTGAGGGATGCCCCCATGCCTGTACTGTGGGATGCCCCCATGCCTGTACTGTGGGATGCCCCCATGCCTGTACTGAGGGATGCCTTCATGCATGTATTGAGGGATGTCCCCATGTCTGTATTGAGGGATGCCCCCATGACTGTATTGAGGGATGCCCCCATGCCTGTACTGAGGGATGCCCCCATGCCTGTACTGAGGGATGCCCCCATGACTGTATTGAGGGATGCCCCCATGACTGTATTGAGGGATGCCCCCATGCCTGTACTGTGGGATGCCCCCATGCCTGTACTGAGGGATGCCCCCATGCCTGTACTGAGGGATGCCCCCATGACTGTACTGAGGGATGCCTTCATGCATGTATTGAGGGATGTCCCCATGTCTGTATTGAGGGATGCCCCCATGACTGTATTGAGGGATGCCCCCATGACTGTATTGAGGGATGCGCCCATGCCTGTACTGAGGGATGCCCCCATGCCTGTACTGAGGGATGCCCCCATGACTGTATTGAGGGATGCCCCCATGACTGTATTGAGGGATGCCCCCATGCCTGTACTGTGGGATGCCCCCATGCCTGTACTGAGGGATGCCCCCATGCCTGTACTGAGGGATGCCCCCATGACTGTATTGAGGGATGCCCCCATGACTGTATTGAGGGATGTCCCCATGTCTGTATTGAGGGATGCCCCCATGACTGTATTGAGGGATGCCCCCATGACTGTATTGAGGGATGCGCCCATGCCTGTACTGAGGGATGCCCCCATGACTGTACTGAGGGATGCCCCCATGCCTGTACTGAGGGATGCCCCCATGCCTGTACTGAGGGATGCCCCCATGCCTGTACTGAGGGATGCCTTCATGCATGTATTGAGGGATGTCCCCATGTCTGTATTGAGGGATGCCCCCATGACTGTATTGAGGGATGCCCCCATGACTGTATTGAGGGATGCCCCCATGACTGTATTGAGGGATGCCCCCATGCCTGCACTGAGGGATGCCCCCATGACTGTATTGAGGGATGCCCCCATGCCTGTACTGAGGGATGTCCCCATGTCTGTATTGAGGGATGCCCCCATGCCTGTACTGAGGGATGTCCCCATGTCTGTATTGAGGGATGCCCCCATGACTGTATTGAGGGATGCCCCCATGCCTGTACTGAGGGATGCCCCCATGCCTGTATTGAGGGATGCCCCCATGACTGTATTGAGGGATGCCCCCATGCCTGTACTGAGGGATGCCCCCATGCCTGTACTGAGGGATGCCCCCATGCCTGTATTGAGAGATGCCCCCATGACTGTATGAAAGTATGACTGTAAGAAGTCACCCAGGGACTCTGGGGAACGGAATTAACATGTTGAAATGAAATCTGATGTTCTTTTACGTTGTATTTGGTGTGCGGAAGAGGGAGTAGTCTTATACGGTGAGTATGTAACAAACTCTATATTTTGAGTGGAAACTTTGGGGGGTCGTCTTATACGCCAGCAAATACGGTATATATATTGGTAGCTAATTAGGTGCCACCTACATGTATCTGCAAATATATGTGACCAAACCTCTGTTTTTCCACATAGCTAGACATGCTTGGTGCTTAATACTTAGATAAGACTGATGGGTGGGCCCATTTTGGGCTACCTACCTATTTAATTCTCAGAGCAGCTTGCCATTTTTCTGCCATAGAATTCAATGGGGGCATGTGTTGGTGTAAGCGATCTAAGAATAAGTCTTCATGTTATAGCTGTGCACCTCAATCAGGAGAGTACGGAGAGGGGTTTCCCTGCATAGCATGGGCATCTATGGTTGTATGTGGTATTTCCAGGGTCTGTTAGTAGGGCCCCAGTGTTCACGTTATCTTGTTACCTTGCAACAGGGACAGCTGTTCCCCCTCCATCCTGGAATCCTTGTAGAGATCCTATGGCTTCTCCAACTCCTCCCCTTCTTCTGTACAATGGAGAATGGAACGGCTGCTTTAGAATGCGCACACTGGAAGAAAATAGGCTTTTAGGATTCAATGTAAAATATTTTTCCTTGAGTCCTGAAAGTCCGTGAGTCCGTGAGTGTTCAACTATCGGTTGGCAATGAACGTGTATAGTTCTTCGAGTCCTAAAATAAAGTCCATCAGTGTTCAACTATCTATGGGCAATGAACGTGCAATTCAGGAGATGAGGCACTCCAGGCAAGGCTCATCCTTTTCTTATTAACCCACCCCTCAGGCAAAGGAAGTTCACTTCATACCTGGCGCTATCACCCAGAGAAGACGTCTTAGGCAGAACACAGATCCTCAGCGCCAAACTAGATGTAGTGTGGTTTACACCCCCCACCCACATGACTCAACGTAAAGAGGGCTTTTTTAGCCTCCCAATATAAAGCCTAACATGACTTTCCAAGTGGTAGTTTGCAACTGTTTTGGTACTCACCAAGTCTCACCCACCATACATCAAAAGCCTAGTGTTGATGAGGGCCAGAAGCCCAAAACACGTGTCCACAAGTGTTTGGCTTTGTATAACGTTAAGCCAATCCTTGTCCTCCTCCATCTGAGTGTCTTTGGTGGCATTGAGGCGTAAAGAGAGGATTCACATGGCCCCCCTAACTGCAAGGAGTGATGGGTAAATCTATTTTCCCTGTGGTGGACTGTGTGGAAATACTTTCTGTTCTAAGAAGGGGTGTCTTTTCCACAGCAAGCGCTAAAACCTTGTTTTCTTCATTGTCTGTGGTCACAAGTGCTCCGATATACATGGGATGCCCAAAAGACGTACCAGTCAGGAAGAATAAGGGTCCAGAAAGTAATACATTGAACTATAAACTGCTAGGTGATAAAGGAGGTCAAAACAAACCTGAAGCGTTGTCTACAAAATCACGTTGTCAAAAACTGCATCAATAGACACCAAATTTGTCTTGTAGAACAAAGCAAAGGTGAGACCCAAGAAGTAGGTGGTGGCTTTGAACATCTGGTCTGCTGTTGTTTAGTTGCAGAAAGCCCTGAAGGAGAGCCCTAATGCACTAGTAGAGTGATCACTCAGCTTGATTGGGGGAACCTTGCCATTTGACTTCCTTGCTAATGGTAGGACAGTCTGCTGCTGTTTACATATCAAACCCATCTGGAAAGATGAACAGGGCATCAGACTTCCTAAAATTTGTCCTAACTACGAAAAACTTCAGGTCAAATCACATACAAGTTAGAAACATTTCTCTCGCTACCCATAATGTCCTGACGTGGATGGCCAAAACCAGCTTTGGTCAGAATCATTGCGTTATCATGATGGAGTACTAGATAGACAAGATCAATAAATAATGCTGCCGTCTTAGAAACCCACCATACTGGGGTAACTGGAAGCAAAACGGTAACAATGGCTCCAAAGTGGGCCCTGAATGAAGTCCCGACTAGGAAACAGAATCCTGAGCATGGAAAGGCTTTGGGCCACATCCTTGAGAACAACTTGAAGTAGGCCCTACAATAGTAGACCAGAGTGGAAAAGAACTTGAAAACACACATGAAATACAGCAGGAGAAAGCAGAAAAACCTAGCGCCAGAGGGAAGGCGGCACCCAACCTAGCGCCAGAGGGAAGACGGCACCCAACCTAGCGCCAGAGGGAAGACGGGACCCAACCTAGCAACAGAGGGAAGACGGGACCCAACCTAGCGCCAGAGGGAAGACGGGACCCAACCTAGCGCCAGAGGGAAGACGGGACCCCACCTAGCGCCAGAGGGAAGACGGGACCCAACCTAGCGCCAGAGGGAAGACGGGACCCAACCTAGCGCCAGAGGGAAGACGGGACCCAACCTAGCGCCAGAGGGAAGACGGGACCCCACCTAGCGACAGAGGGAAGACCGGACCCAACCTAGCGACAGAGGGAAGACCGGACCCAACCTAGCGACAGAGGGAAGACCGGACCCAACCTAGCGACAGAGGGAAGACGCGAGCGAACCTAGCGACAGAGGGAAGACGCGAGCGAACCTAGCGACAGAGGGAAGACGCGAGCGAACCTAGCGACAGAGGGAAGACGCGAGCGAACCTAGCGACAGAGGGAAGACGCGAGCGAACCTAGCGACAGAGGGAAGACGCGAGCGAACCTAGCGACAGAGGGAAGACGCGAGCGAACCTAGCGACAGAGGGAAGGCGCGAGAGAACTTAGCGACAGAGGGAAGGCGCGAGAGAACTTAGCGACAGAGGGAAGGCGCGAGAGAACTTAGCGACAGAGGGAAGACGCGAGCGAACCTAGCGACAGAGGGAAGGCGCGAGCGAACCTAGCGACAGAGGGAAGGCGCGAGAGAACTTAGCGACAGAGGGAAGGCGCGAGAGAACTTAGCGACAGAGGGAAGGCGCGAGAGAACCTAGCGACAGAGGGAAGACGCGAGAGAACCTAGCGACAGAGGGAAGACGGCACCCAACCTAGCGACAGAGGGAAGACGCGAGCGAACCTAGCGACAGAGGGAAGACGCGAGCGAACCTAGCGACAGAGGGAAGGCGCGAGCGAACCTAGCGACAGAGGGAAGGCGCGAGCGAACCTAGCGACAGAGGGAAGGCGCGAGCGAACCTAGCGACAGAGGGAAGGCGCGAGCGAACCTAGCGACAGAGGGAAGGCGCGAGCGAACCTAGCGACAGAGGGAAGGCGCGAGCGAACCTAGCCACAGAGGGAAGGCGCGAGCGAACCTAGCCACAGAGGGAAGGCGCGAGCGAACCTAGCCACAGAGGGAAGGCGCGAGAGAACCTAGCGACAGAGGGAAGACGGCACCCAACCTAGCGACAGAGGGAAGACGCGAGCGAACCTAGCGACAGAGGGAAGACCGGACCCAACCTAGCGCCAGAGGGAAGACCGGACCCAACCTAGCGCCAGAGGGAAGACAGGACCCAACCTAGCGCCAGAGGGAAGACGGGACCCCACCTAGCGCCAGAGGGAAGACCGGACCCAACCTAGCGACAGAGGGAAGACCGGACCCAACCTAGCGACAGAGGGAAGACGCGAGCGAACCTAGCGACAGAGGGAAGACGCGAGCGAACCTAGCGACAGAGGGAAGACGCGAGCGAACCTAGCGACAGAGGGAAGGCACGAGCGAACCTAGCGAAAGAGGGAAGGCGCGAGCGAACCTAGCGAAAGAGGGAAGGCGCGAGCGAACCTAGCGACAGAGGGAAGGCGCGAGAGAACTTAGCGACAGAGGGAAGGCGCGAGCGAACCTAGCGACAGAGGGAAGGCGCGAGCGAACCTAGCGACAGAGGGAAGGCGCGAGCGAACCTAGCGACAGAGGGAAGGCGCGAGAGAACTTAGCGACAGAGGGAAGGCGCGAGAGAACTTAGCGACAGAGGGAAGGCGCGAGAGAACCTAGCGACAGAGGGAAGACGCGAGAGAACCTAGCGACAGAGGGAAGACGGCACCCAACCTAGCGACAGAGGGAAGACGCGAGCGAACCTAGCGACAGAGGGAAGACGCGAGCGAACCTAGCGACAGAGGGAAGGCGCGAGCGAACCTAGCGACAGAGGGAAGGCGCGAGCGAACCTAGCGACAGAGGGAAGGCGCGAGCGAACCTAGCGACAGAGGGAAGGCGCGAGCGAACCTAGCGACAGAGGGAAGGCGCGAGCGAACCTAGCCACAGAGGGAAGGCGCGAGCGAACCTAGCCACAGAGGGAAGGCGCGAGCGAACCTAGCCACAGAGGGAAGGCGCGAGCGAACCTAGCCACAGAGGGAAGGCGCGAGCGAACCTAGCCACAGAGGGAAGGCGCGAGAGAACCTAGCCACAGAGGGAAGGCGCGAGAGAACCTAGCGACAGAGGGAAGACGGCACCCAACCTAGCGACAGAGGGAAGACGCGAGCGAACCTAGCGACAGAGGGAAGACCGGACCCAACCTAGCGCCAGAGGGAAGACCGGACCCAACCTAGCGCCAGAGGGAAGACGGGACCCAACCTAGCGCCAGAGGGAAGACGGGACCCCACCTAGCGCCAGAGGGAAGACGGGACCCCACCTAGCGACAGAGGGAAGACCGGACCCAACCTAGCGACAGAGGGAAGACGCGAGCGAACCTAGCGACAGAGGGAAGACGCGAGCGAACCTAGCGACAGAGGGAAGACGCGAGCGAACCTAGCGACAGAGGGAAGGCGCGAGCGAACCTAGCGAAAGAGGGAAGGCGCGAGCGAACCTAGCGAAAGAGGGAAGGCGCGAGCGAACCTAGCGACAGAGGGAAGACGGGACCGAACTTAGCGACAGAGGGAAGACGGGACCGAACTTAGCGACAGAGGGAAGACGGGACCGAACTTAGCGACAGAGGGAAGACGGGACCGAACTTAGCGACAGAGGGAAGACGGGACCGAACTTAGCGACAGAGGGAAGACGGGACCGAACTTAGCGACAGAGGGAAGACGGGACCGAACTTAGCGACAGAGGGAAGACGGGACCGAACCCAGCGACAGAGGGAAGACGGGACCGAACCCAGCGACAGAGGGAAGACGGGACCGAACCCAGCGACAGAGGGAAGACGGGACCGAACCCAGCGACAGAGGGAAGACGGGACCGAACCCAGCGACAGAGGGAAGACGGGACCGAACCCAGCGACAGAGGGAAGACGGGACCGAACCCAGCGACAGAGGGAAGACGGGACCGAACCCAGCGACAGAGGGAAGACGGGACCGAACCCAGCGACAGAGGGAAGACGGGACCGAACCCAGCGACAGAGGGAAGACGGGACCGAACCCAGCGACAGAGGGAAGACGGGACCGAACCCAGCGACAGAGGGAAGACGGGACCGAACCCAGCGACAGAGGGAAGACGGGACCGAACCCAGCGACAGAGGGAAGACGGGACCGAACCCAGCGACAGAGGGAAGACGGGACCGAACCCAGCGACAGAGGGAAGACGGGACCGAACCCAGCGACAGAGGGAAGACGGGACCGAACCCAGCGACAGAGGGAAGACGGGACCGAACCCAGCGACAGAGGGAAGACGGGACCGAACCCAGCGACAGAGGGAAGACGGGACCGAACCCAGCGACAGAGGGAAGACGGGACCGAACCCAGCGACAGAGGGAAGACGGGACCGAACCCAGCGACAGAGGGAAGACGGGACCGAACCCAGCGACAGAGGGAAGACGGGACCGAACCCAGCGACAGAGGGAAGACGGGACCGAACCCAGCGACAGAGGGAAGACGGGACCGAACCCAGCGACAGAGGGAAGACGGGACCGAACCCAGCGACAGAGGGAAGACGGGACCGAACCCAGCGACAGAGGGAAGACGGGACCGAACCCAGCGACAGAGGGAAGACGGGACCGAACCCAGCGACAGAGGGAAGACGGGACCGAACCCAGCGACAGAGGGAAGACGGGACCGAACCCAGCGACAGAGGGAAGACGGGACCGAACCCAGCGACAGAGGGAAGACGGGACCGAACCCAGCGACAGAGGGAAGACGGGACCGAACCCAGCGACAGAGGGAAGACGGGACCGAACCCAGCGACAGAGGGAAGACGGGACCGAACCCAGCGACAGAGGGAAGACGGGACCGAACCCAGCGACAGAGGGAAGACGGGACCGAACCCAGCGACAGAGGGAAGACGGGACCGAACCCAGCGACAGAGGGAAGACGGGACCGAACCCAGCGACAGAGGGAAGACGGGACCGAACCCAGCGACAGAGGGAAGACGGGACCGAACCCAGCGACAGAGGGAAGACGGGACCGAACCCAGCGACAGAGGGAAGACGGGACCGAACCCAGCGACAGAGGGAAGACGGGACCGAACCCAGCGACAGAGGGAAGACGGGACCGAACCCTAGCGACAGAGGGAAGACGGGACCGAACTTAGCGACAGAGGGAAGACGGGACCGAACTTAGCGACAGAGGGAAGACGGGACCGAACTTAGCGACAGAGGGAAGACGGGACCGAACTTAGCGACAGAGGGAAGACGGGACCGAACTTAGCGACAGAGGGAAGACGGGACCGAACTTAGCGACAGAGGGAAGACGGGACCGAACTTAGCGACAGAGGGAAGACGGGACCGAACTTAGCGACAGAGGGAAGACGGGACCGAACTTAGCGACAGAGGGAAGACGGGACCGAACTTAGCGACAGAGGGAAGACGGGACCGAACTTAGCGACAGAGGGAAGACGGGACCGAACTTAGCCACAGAGGGAAGACGGGACCGAACTTAGCCACAGAGGGAAGACGGGACCGAACTTAGCCACAGAGGGAAGACGGGACCGAACTTAGCCACAGAGGGAAGACGGGACCGAACTTAGCCACAGAGGGAAGACGGGACCGAACTTAGCCACAGAGGGAAGACGGGACCGAACTTAGCCACAGAGGGAAGACGGGACCGAACTTAGCCACAGAGGGAAGACGGGACCGAACTTAGCCACAGAGGGAAGACGGGACCAAACTTAGCCACAGAGGGAAGACGGGACCAAACTTAGCCACAGAGGGAAGACGGGACCAAACTTAGCCACAGAGGGAAGACGGGACCAAACTTAGCCACAGAGGGAAGACGGGACCAAACTTAGCCACAGAGGGAAGACGGGACCGAACTTAGCCACAGAGGGAAGACGGGACCGAACTTAGCCACAGAGGGAAGACGGGACCGAACTTAGCCACAGAGGGAAGACGGGACCGAACTTAGCCACAGAGGGAAGACGGGACCGAACTTAGCCACAGAGGGAAGACGGGACCGAACTTAGCCACAGAGGGAAGACGGGACCGAACTTAGCCACAGAGGGAAGACGGGACCGAACTTAGCCACAGAGGGAAGACGGGACCGAACTTAGCCACAGAGGGAAGACGGGACCGAACTTAGCCACAGAGGGAAGACGGGACCGAACTTAGCCACAGAGGGAAGACGGGACCGAACTTAGCGACAGAGGGAAGACGGGACCGAACTTAGCCACAGAGGGAAGACGGGACCGAACTTAGCGACAGAGGGAAGACGGGACCGAACTTAGCGACAGAGGGAAGACGGGACCGAACTTAGCGACAGAGGGAAGACGGGACCGAACTTAGCGACAGAGGGAAGACGGGACCGAACTTAGCGACAGAGGGAAGACGGGACCGAACTTAGCGACAGAGGGAAGACGGGACCGAACTTAGCGACAGAGGGAAGACGGGACCGAACTTAGCGACAGAGGGAAGACGGGACCGAACTTAGCGACAGAGGGAAGACGGGACCGAACTTAGCGACAGAGGGAAGACGGGACCGAACTTAGCGACAGAGGGAAGACGGGACCGAACTTAGCGACAGAGGGAAGACGGGACCGAACTTAGCGACAGAGGGAAGACGGGACCGAACTTAGCGACAGAGGGAAGACGGGACCGAACTTAGCGACAGAGGGAAGACGGGACCGAACTTAGCGACAGAGGGAAGACGGGACCGAACTTAGCGACAGAGGGAAGACGGGACCGAACTTAGCGACAGAGGGAAGACGGGACCGAACTTAGCGACAGAGGGAAGACGGGACCGAACTTAGCGACAGAGGGAAGACGGGACCGAACTTAGCGACAGAGGGAAGACGGGACCGAACTTAGCGACAGAGGGAAGACGGGACCGAACTTAGCGACAGAGGGAAGACGGGACCGAACTTAGCGACAGAGGGAAGACGGGACCGAACTTAGCGACAGAGGGAAGACGGGACCGAACTTAGCCACAGAGGGAAGACGGGACCGAACTTAGCGACAGAGGGAAGACGGGACCGAACTTAGCGACAGAGGGAAGACGGGACCGAACTTAGCGACAGAGGGAAGACGGGACCGAACTTAGCGACAGAGGGAAGACGGGACCGAACTTAGCGACAGAGGGAAGACGGGACCGAACTTAGCGACAGAGGGAAGACGGGACCGAACTTAGCGACAGAGGGAAGACGGGACCGAACTTAGCGACAGAGGGAAGACGGGACCGAACTTAGCGACAGAGGGAAGACGGGACCGAACTTAGCGACAGAGGGAAGACGGGACCGAACTTAGCGACAGAGGGAAGACGGGACCGAACTTAGCGACAGAGGGAAGACGGGACCGAACTTAGCGACAGAGGGAAGACGGGACCGAACTTAGCGACAGAGGGAAGACGGGACCGAACTTAGCGACAGAGGGAAGACGGGACCGAACTTAGCGACAGAGGGAAGACGGGACCGAACTTAGCGACAGAGGGAAGACGGGACCGAACTTAGCGACAGAGGGAAGACGGGACCGAACTTAGCGACAGAGGGAAGACGGGACCGAACTTAGCGACAGAGGGAAGACGGGACCGAACTTAGCGACAGAGGGAAGACGGGACCGAACTTAGCGACAGAGGGAAGACGGGACCGAACTTAGCGACAGAGGGAAGACGGGACCGAACTTAGCGACAGAGGGAAGACGGGACCGAACTTAGCGACAGAGGGAAGACGGGACCGAACTTAGCGACAGAGGGAAGACGGGACCGAACTTAGCGACAGAGGGAAGACGGGACCGAACTTAGCGACAGAGGGAAGACGGGACCGAACTTAGCGACAGAGGGAAGACGGGACCGAACTTAGCGACAGAGGGAAGACGGGACCGAACTTAGCGACAGAGGGAAGACGGGACCGAACTTAGCGACAGAGGGAAGACGGGACCGAACTTAGCGACAGAGGGAAGACGGGACCGAACTTAGCGACAGAGGGAAGACGGGACCGAACTTAGCGACAGAGGGAAGACGGGACCGAACTTAGCGACAGAGGGAAGACGGGACCGAACTTAGCGACAGAGGGAAGACGGGACCGAACTTAGCGACAGAGGGAAGACGGGACCGAACTTAGCGACAGAGGGAAGACGGGACCGAACTTAGCGACAGAGGGAAGACGGGACCGAACTTAGCGACAGAGGGAAGACGGGACCGAACTTAGCGACAGAGGGAAGACGGGACCGAACATTGCGGCAGAGGGGGACAGAACTTACTGGGGGGGTGGAACATCAGAGTGGAGATGGGGAGGAACCTTTAAAGAGGATGGAAGTCAAGTCACCATTTCATCTTATTTACAGCATCGGCTGACCCGACTAGTTCCTCTATAAAGAGGAACATTGGACCAAAAATGAAAAGGGACCAATTCCCGAGGGGAGTAAAGAATGCCCTAAGGTAAAACCGGAGGGGGGGGCAGCAGATCGGTGAGGCTTAGGGGGAGGTTTTAACCTCCCCGATGTTCCGCTTTAAGACTGCGAAGGATAAATCTTTCCACGACATTGGGATATCCCATCTGCAACTCATCAGTATTTCCACATACCTTGGGATTCCAATCCCATGGTGCATGTGTGGGCCTCCAGTGGCATCCACAGCACCCCTCACCTGCATTTGGGAATGCATGGCAGCAGGTGTGAGCAGGGCTGGATTAAGTGTGGAGGAGGCCCCTGGGCGCAAAATCTGGTGGAGGCCCCAGATACAGAATGTTTTTTTCCCTTTAATATAATAGTCCAGCCAAGTAACTGACTGGTGGTAGCCTGGCACCCGCCCACTTACTGGAACATCAGATGGAGTCCCTTGTGCGGGTGCGTGCTGCTCGCGAACTCCTGCTTTGCCATTCTGGGTGGGGGGTAGTGTAGTCGCCCGGCTGGTCCAGCAGAAAACAGTTCCCTGTATTGAGATGCCAGGGGCTGTGCTTGGTGGCTTATGTGCAGTGACAGCTCTGCACCCATCACTGTAGCGTTGCTGGCGGCGGCTTTGCTCCTCTAGACTCTCCGTCCTGCCCTGTGGTGGCTTTGCTGCTCTAGACTCTCCATCCTGCCCTGTGGTGGCTTTGCTGCTCTAGACTCTCCATCCTGCCCTGTGGTGGCTTTGCTGCTCTAGACCCTCCATCCTGCCCTGTGGTGGCTTTGCTGCTCTAGACTCTCCATCCTGCCCTGTGGTGGCTTTGCTGCTCTAGACTCTCCATCCTGCCCTGTGGTGGCTTTGCTGCTCTAGACTCTCTGTCCTGCCCTGTGGTGGCTTTGGCTGCTCTAGACTCTCCGTCCTGCCCTGTGGTGGCTTTGCTGCTCTAGACTCTCCGTCCTGCCCTGTGGTGGCTTTGCTGCTCTAGACTCTCTGTCCTGCCCTGTGGTGGCTTTGGCTGCTCTAGACTCTCCGTCCTGCCCTGTGGTGGCTTTGGCTGCTCTAGACTCTCCATCCTGCCCTGTGGTGGCTTTGCTGCTCTAGACTCTCCATCCTGCCCTGTGGTTGCTTTGCTGCTCTAGACTCTCCATCCTGCCCTGTGGTGGCTTTGCTGCTATAGAATCTCCATCCTGCCCTGTGGTGGCTTTGCTGCTCTAGACCCTCCATCCTGCCGTGTGGTGGCTTTGCTGCTCTAGACTCTCCATCCTGCCCTGTGGTGGCTTTGCTGCTCTAGACCCTCCATCGTGTCCTGTGGTGGCTTTGCTGCTCTAGACTCTACATCCTGCCCTGTGGTGGCTTTGCTGCTCTAGACTCTCTATCCTGCCCTGTGGTGGCTTTGCTGCTCTAGACTATCCTGCCCTGTGGTGGCTCTGGCTGCTCTAGACTCTCCATCCTGCCCTGTGGTGGCTTTGCTGCTCTAGACTCTCCATCCTGCCCTGTGGTGGCTTTGCTGCTCTAGACTCTCCGTCCTGCCCTGTGGTGGCTTTGGCTGCTCTAGACTCTCCGTCCTGCCCTGTGGAGGCTTTGCTGCTCTAGACTCTCCGTCCTGCCCTGTGGTGGCTTTGCTGCTCTAGACTCTCCGTCCTGCCCTGTGGTGGCTTTGCTGCTCTAGACTCTCCATCCTGCCCTGTGGTGGCTTTGCTGCTATAGAATCTCCATCCTGCCCTGTGGTGGCTTTGCTGCTCTAGACTCTCCATCCTGCCCTGTGGTGGCTTTGCTGCTCTAGACTCTCCGTCCTGCCCTGTGGTGACTTTGCTGCTCTAGACTCTCCATCCTGCCATGTGGTGCCTTTGCTGCTCTAGACTCTCCATCCTGCTCTGTGGTGGCTTTGCTGCTATAGAATCTCCATCCTGCCCTGTGGTGGCTTTGCTGCTCTAGACTCTCCATCCTGCCCTGTGGTGGCTTTGCTGCTCTAGACTCTCCGTCCTGCCCTGTGGTGACTTTGCTGCTCTAGACTCTCCATCCTGCCATGTGGTGCCTTTGCTGCTCTAGACTCTCCATCCTGCTCTGTGGTGGCTTTGCTGCTATAGAATCTCCATCCTGCCCTGTGGTGGCTTTGCTGCTCTAGACTCTCCATCCTGCCCTGTGGTGGCTTTGGCTGCAGGTTTGCAAAAACAAAAAAAGGCTTGTCCAGGAGCACCCCTACTGCCGCCAATAGGTTTGTTGCCGGCCATGTGGCCCGTCAGACCAAAGACTGACAGGCCTCCTGGACCAGACATAACTTAAAAGTTGGTGGAGGCCCCCTTTGCAGGGCAAGTGGTGGAGGCCCCGGGCCTCGCGCCCCTTGCGCCCCTCTCATAATACAGCCCTGGGTGTGAGCAGAACAAGGAAGGGGCCAGCAGGAGGCGACCCGGAAATCTGTTCTGATAGGAGGAGTCTCGTTACATGAGCGAGGTTGATTTGCGGGTTTCACACATGGTGGCCTCTGTAAAAGGGATCAAAACCCAGGAGTGTGAAAATCCTGGGTGGTTTTGGTCCACTTTAATATGCACAGCAATCTATGAAAGCAGGGAGAAAGGTGAGTGAATGGGGGTTGCACACACAGAGGCATCCCAAAACTGTCCCTGTAAAGTGGACCAGACCCTGGGAGAGATATAAATCTTGGGTTTGGATCCGCTTTAATGGCTCCATTACTACTTGCCAACTCCAGAGAAAGCTTT
Organism: Gastrophryne carolinensis; assembly: GCA_027917425.1. Classification (NCBI taxonomy): domain Eukaryota; kingdom Metazoa; phylum Chordata; class Amphibia; order Anura; family Microhylidae; genus Gastrophryne; species Gastrophryne carolinensis. The sequence continues at coordinate 28,905,018 of CM051237.1, forward strand.
GACTCTTTACAAAACAGTGAGGAAGGGTTAGATCTACCTCACGCCCCTCAGGGTGTTACACAGCAGAAAAGAGAAGACCTCCAACCCTGCCCAAAACTAGATGTCATCCATAACGTGTCCCCTACTCCCATAATGCCTTGTGGTCACCGACCCCCAAACACCTCCATTACTATAAATAACAGGGGGCTATTCTTCTAAATAAAAGAGAAAAGTAAAGAGCCATTATTACCTCCCCACGCCCGGCTCTCTCTCTCCAGGAAACAGCGCCCTGAGAGGCGGGAACTTCCTCCCGGGCTACAACAATATGGTGGCCCCCGGAAGCGGGGACACCGCTCGCCTCCGGCGCCTCCAGTAACCAGAGGGCTACGAGAAAATGGCCGCGGGGAGCGCCGCTTGCTCCTGTCATATCATTACAGCCAGAAATATTATTATAGTTATTGTGGAGACATGTTAAGCCATTAAAGTGGAAATATTAAAAATATGAAGCAAGAGCACAGCAAACCTTGGTCTTAGTCAAATATGTCTGTGGTGGGGAGGCACTGACTGACTTTAAAGTGGACCAAAACCCAGGATTTTTACTACCCTGGGTTTTGGTCCTTTCCTTTAGGGGAACCCCGATCAGGGATGCGCCGCTGTGTGAAATCCCCCAGATCGCCGAAGCCAACTCACCTCTTCCCGGTTCTACGGTGCAGGTGCGGCCACTCATCCAATCAGCACGCTCAGAGCCGCTGACGTTACGTAACTCCCAACTTTTAAAAGCTGTAAAGAGGGACAAAATAAGCCACGCCTCAGCCACACTCTTAAAGGGAAACACCACCTAAGAATTAAAGTTGACCAACACCCAGGGTGGATCGGCCCGGGAATCTATAAGATTCCCGGGCCGATCAGATCCCTTCCCCGCGGGGCATCCGAAATCGGGATGTCCCGCGGGGTGAAACCCCCCAGGAAGCCCACAAGCCTTACCTTCTCCCTGTTCCAGCGCGGGCCGCTGCCACCTCCCGCGCGTCCCTCTATCAGGCCCCCGCCGGCCGTGGGCCCGCTCCCTGTAAGAGTGACGCGCGGGAGGCAGCGGGCGCGCTCGCTTGTCCGTCGACGGACCTCGCTTGTCCGTCGGTGGTGATTCGCTGGAGCGGTCACGTGAGAGCGGGGTCAGGTGAGTTTTCGGTGCTTTCTGGGGGGTTTCACACAGCGGGGCACCCCCGATCGGGGTGCCCCACCGAAGTGGACCAAAACCCAGGATAGTCAAAATCCTGGGTGTTGGTCCACTTTAAATAGGGCAACCCTCGTTTCACAACCAGTTAGGGGCAACACATACACATAGACACTGACACACACATAGACACATACACAGACACATACATAGACATAAGCACACACACATAGACACAAACACAGACACACACACACACACACACACATACACATAGACATACACAAACACACACAGACATACACATAGACATAAACACACACACATAGACAGACACAAACACACACACATAGACACACACAAACACACAGACACACACATAGACATAAACACACACATAGACAGACACACACATAGACACAGACACACACACATAGACACACACAAACACACAGACACACACATAGACATAAACACACACACATAGACAGACACAAACACGCACACAGACAAATACACTCACCAGTGTGGCCATTTCCCCTCCTGTGCGAGGCCCCTTCCTGGAGTCCCGCCCCCACCCACTAAACCACCAATAAAATAACAGTATAAAAAAAAACTACTTCTCAGACTCCTGGCTGCTGCGGCCTCTTGGACGCCCCCTGCCACCAGCCCCGAGTGTGCATCTGAGCGCTTACACTCGGGGCCGGCAGCGGAGGGCGTCTGAGAGGCCACGGCAACCCCCCGGTGACGGCACGGGACAAGAGCATGCGCCGTGGGACCAGGTAATATAAAACGGGGCAGTCCCGGGAAAATTGGGACTGTTGGGGGGTATGACATTACATCGTCTAAGCCTTCATCTAAGGCCAGCGGCTCTGAGTGCACTGGGGGCCGCATCCCCGGCTACCCTCTAACAGGAAGCGTGCCTGCACTGGCCATTCACAAATGCCTGACGCGGGCACGCGCCCTGCTAGAGGAATAGCGGGGATGCGGCCGCTGCTCATGCATGTGCCGTTGGACCAGGAAGCAGAGTAAGTGTATGGGGCGACCTGGGGGGTCTCACACAGCGGGACATCCCGATTTTGGATGTCCCAGGGGGGGATTTTTTAGATTCCGGGCAGATCGGCTTGGGTTTTGGTCCACTTTAACTGAGATTCCTTGAATCTATGGTAACTGGCAGTCTCTTGCATTGGCTGTGATAAAACCTGGTGGTCACTGCCAGTCTCTTGGTTTGGGAGGCCAAGGACAGTCTCTGCAGGATTGGCTCCAGGTTTATGGGGGGCCCTTGGGGCGATAGAGTCTCAATGGGCCCCTTGAGGTGTGGTATGACCCTCCATACATGGTGATGAAGTTGCATGTATGGTGGATACTGCCAAAGAATAGAAAAAAATAAATAACAGAAGGAATGACAAAAAAGAAAGTGGAGTGAAGAACAGAAGGTTAGAAGGAATGATAGAAAAAACAAGAAAGAGAGAAAAGGAATGACAATAAAAATATTTATATATAGATTAAAATAAATCAAGAATTATAAAAAAATAAATGGAAAGAAACAAGGACAGAACAAAAGAATAGAATAAATGACAGAAACGAAAAGCGAATAAGCAGAATGACAAGCAGGAAAAAGAGAGAGAGCGAAATTGGAGAGAAAAAGAGATAAATAGAAAGATAGATAGATAGATAGATAGATAGATAGATAGATAGATAGAATAGAATGAAAGACAAAAAGAAAGAGTAGACAGGAATGGCAAAAAATAATAGAAGGAAGGAAGAAAGAAAGAGAGTGAAGGAAGGAAAGGCAGAATGAACAGATGAAAGAAAGAAACAAAAAATAAATGGAAAGAAAAGACTAGAAGGAAAGAAACAAAAATAGAAAGAAAAAACAAATAGAAAGAAAGAAACAAAGAATAGAAGGAATGACAGAAAGAAAGTCTCTCCCAATGGCCAATCTGCTCCTGGCTGACAGCCCTCAGTCCTGGTTACTGCAGGGCCCTGCATCCTGCATAGGGGCAGCCCACGGTAGAGGAAAAAAGGTGGGCCCTCCCGAGGTGCAGGGCCCCTGGAACCTGACCAGGTATGCCCAGTGCTGACACCTGCCCTGAGTCTCTGGCATTGGTTTGGGAGGTCAGGGTCAGTCTCTGCCATTGGTTTGGGAGGTCAGGGTCGGTCTCTGGCATTGGATTAGGAGGTCAGGGTCGGTCTCTGGCATTAGGTTGGGAGGTCAGGGTCAGTCTCTGGCATTAGGTTGGGAGGTCAGTCTCCTGCATTGGGTTGGGAGGTCAGGGTCAGTCTCTGGCATTAGGTTGGGAGGTCAGGGTCGGTCTCTGGCATTGGATTAGGAGGTCAGGGTCGGTCTCTGGCATTAGGTTGGGAGGTCAGGGTCAGTCTCTGGCATTAGGTTGGGAGGTCAGGGTCAGTCTCCTGCATTGGGTTGGAAGGTCAGTCTCCTGCATTGGGTTGGGAGGTCAGGGTCAGTCTCTGGCATTAGGTTGGGAGGTCAGGGTCAGTCTCCTGCATTGGGTTGGAAGGTCAGGGTCAGTCTCCTGCATTGGGTTGGAAGGTCAGGGTCAGTCTCCTGCATTGGGTTGGGAGGTCAGGGTCAGTCTCTGGCATTGGATTGGGAGGTCAGGGTCAGTCTCTGGCATTGAATTGGGAGGTCAGGGTCAGTCTCTGGCATTGCATTGGGTTGGAAGGTCAGGGTCAGTCTCCTGCATTGGGTTGGGAGGTCAGGGTCAGTCTCTGGCATTGCATTGGGAGGTCAGGATCAGTCTTTGGCATTGCGTTGGGAGGTCAGGGTCAGTCTCTGGCATTGCGTTGGGAGGTCAGGGTCAGTCTCTGGCATTGGGTTGGGAGGTCAGGGTCAGTCTCCTGCATTGGGTTGGAAGGTCAGGGTCGGTCTCTGGCATTAGGTTGAGAGGTCAGGGTCAGTCTCTGACATTAGGTTGGGAGGTCAGGGTCAGTCTCCTGCATTGGGTTGGAAGGTCAGGCTCTGTCTCCTACATTGGGTTGGGAGGTCAGGGTCAGTCTCTGGCATTGGATTGGGAGGTCAGGGTCAGACTCTGGCATTGCGTTGGGCGGTCAGGGTCAGTCTCCTTCATTAGGTTGAGAGGTCAGGGTCAGTCTCTGGTATTGGATTGGGAGGTCAGGGTCAGTCTCCTGCATTGGGTTGGGAGGTCAGGGTCGGTCTCTGGCATTAGGTTGAGAGGTCAGGGTCAGTCTCTGACATTAGGTTGGGAGGTCAGGGTCAGTCTCCTGCATTGGGTTGGGAGGTCAGGGTCAGTCTCCTGCATTGGGTTGGGAGGTCAGGGTCAGTCTCTGGCATTGGATTGGGAGGTCAGGGTCAGTCTCCTGCATTGGGTTGGGAGGTCAGGGTCGGTCTCTGGCATTAGGTTGAGAGGTCAGGGTCAGTCTCTGACATTAGGTTGGGAGGTCAGGGTCAGTCTCCTGCATTGGGTTGGGAGGTCAGGGTCAGTCTCCTGCATTGGGTTGGGAGGTCAGGGTCAGTCTCTGGCATTGCATTGGGTTGGAAGGTCAGGGTCAGTCTCCTGCATTGGGTTGGGAGGTCAGGGTCAGTCTCTGGCATTGCATTGGGAGGTCAGGGTCAGTCTTTGGCATTGCGTTGGGAGGTCAGGGTCAGTCTCTGGCATTGCGTTGGGAGGTCAGGGTCAGTCTCTGGCATTGGGTTGGGAGGTCAGGGTCAGTCTCCTGTATTGGGTTGGAAGGTCAGGGTCGGTCTCTGACATTAGGTTGGGAGGTCAGGGTCAGTCTCCTGCATTGGGTTGGAAGGTCAGGCTCTGTCTCCTACATTGGGTTGGGAGGTCATTGTCAGTCTCTGGCATTGGATTGGAAGGTCAGGGTCAGTCTCTGGCATTGAGTTGGGAGGTCAGGGTCAGTCTCTGGCATTGGATTGGGAGGTCAGGGTCAGACTCTGGCATTGCGTTGGGCGGTCAGGGTCAGTCTCCTTCATTAGGTTGAGAGGTCCGGGTCAGTCTCTGGTATTGGATTGGGAGGTCAGGGTCAGTCTCCTGCATTGGGTTGGGAGGTCAGGGTCGGTCTCCTGCATTGGGTTGGGAGGTCAGGGTCGGTCTCTGGCATTAGGTTGAGAGGTCAGGGTCAGTCTCTGACATTAGGTTGGGAGGTCAGGGTCAGTCTCCTGCATTGGGTTGGAAGGTCAGGCTCAGTCTCCTACATTGGGTTGGGAGGTCAGGGTCAGTCTCTGGCATTGGATTGGGAGGTCAGGGTCAGTCTCTGGCATTGCGTTGGGCGGTCAGGGTCAGTCTCTGGTATTGGATTGGGAGGTCAGGGTCAGTCTCTGGCATTGGGTTGGGAGGTCAGGGTCGGTCTCTGGCATTAGGTTGGAAGGTCAGGGTCAGTCTCCTGCATTGGGTTGGGAGGTCAGGGTCAGTCTCTGGCATTGGGTTGGGAGGTTAGGGTCAGTCTCTGGCATTGGGTTGGGAGGTCAGGGTCAGTCTCTGGCATTAGGTTGGGAGGTCAGGGTCGGTCTCCTGCATTGGGTTGGGAGGTCAGGGTCGGTCTCTGGCATTAGGTTGAGAGGTCAGGGTCAGTCTCTGACATTAGGTTGGGAGGTCAGGGTCAGTCTCCTGCATTGGGTTGGGAGGTCAGGGTCAGTCTCCTGCATTGGGTTGGAAGGTCAGGCTCAGTCTCCTACATTGGGTTGGGAGGTCAGGGTCAGTCTCTGGCATTGGATTGGGAGGTCAGGGTCAGTCTCTGGCATTGCGTTGGGCGGTCAGGGTCAGTCTCTGGTATTGGATTGGGAGGTCAGGGTCAGTCTCTGGCATTGGGTTGGGAGGTCAGGGTCGGTCTCTGGCATTAGGTTGGAAGGTCAGGGTCAGTCTCCTGCATTGGGTTGGGAGGTCAGGGTCAGTCTCTGGCATTGGGTTGGGAGGTTAGGGTCAGTCTCTGGCATTGGGTTGGGAGGTCAGGGTCAGTCTCTGGCATTAGGTTGGGAGGTCAGGGTCAGTCTCCTGCATTGGGTCGGAAGGTCAGGGTCAGTCTCCTGCATTGGGTTGGAAGGTCAGGGTCAGTCTCCTGCATTGGGTTGGAAGGTCAGGGTCAGTCTCTGGCATTGCGTTGGGAGGTCAGGGTCAGTCTCTGGCATTGCGTTGGGAGGTCAGGGTCAGTCTCTGGCATTGCGTTGGGAGGTCAGGGTCAGTCTCCTGCATTGGGTTGGGAGGTCAGGGTCAGTCTCCTGCATTGGGTTGGGAGGTCAGGGTCGGTCTCTGGTATTGGATTTGGAGGTCAGGGTCAGTCTCCTGCATTGGGTTGGGAGGTCAGGGTCGGTCTCTGACATTAGGTTGGGAGGTCAGGGTCAGTCTCCTGCATTGGGTTGGAAGGTCAGGCTCTGTCTTCTACATTGGGTTGGGAGGTCAGGATCAGTCTCTGGCATTGGATTGGGAGGTCAGGGTCAGTCTCTGGCATTGGGTTGGGAGGTCAGGGTCGGTCTCTGACATTAGGTTGGGAGGTCAGGGTCAGTCTCCTGCATTGGGTTGGGAGGTCAGGGTCGGTCTCTGACATTAGGTTGGGAGGTCAGGGTCAGTCTCCTGCATTGGGTTGGAAGGTCAGGCTCTGTCTTCTACATTGGGTTGGGAGGTCAGGATCAGTCTCTGGCATTGGATTGGGAGGTCAGGGTCAGTCTCTGGCATTGGGTTGGGAGGTCAGGGTCAGTCTCTGGCATTGGATTGGGAGGTCAGGGTCAGTCTCTGGCATTAGGTTGAGAGGTCAGGGTCAGTCTCTGACATTAGGTTGGGAGGTCAGGGTCAGTCTCCTGCATTGGGTTGGGAGGTCAGGGTCAGTCTCCTGCATTGGGTTGGAAGGTCAGGGTCAGTCTCCTGCATTGGGTTGGGAGGTCAGGGTCAGTCTCTGGCATTGGATTGGGAGGTCAGGGTCAGTCTCTGGCATTGCGTTGGGCGGTCAGGGTCAGTCTCTGGTATTGGATTGGGAGGTCAGGGTCAGTCTCTGGCATTGGGTTGGGAGGTCAGGGTCAGTCTCTGGCATTGGGTTGGGAGGTCAGGGTCGGTCTCTGGCATTAGGTTGGAAGGTCAGGGTCAGTCTCCTGCATTGGGTTGGGAGGTCAGGGTCAGTCTCTGGCATTGGGTTTGGAGGCCAGGGTCGGTCTCTGGCATTGGGAGGTCACAGTCTGTCTCTGGCATTGGATTAGGAGGTCAGGGTCAGTCTCTGGCATTGGGTTGGGAGGTCAGGATCAGTCTCTGGCATTGGGTTGGGAGGTTAGGGTCAGTCTCTGGCATTGGGTTGGGAGGTCAGGGTCAATCTCTGGCATTGGGTGGTCAGGGTCAGTCTCTGGCATTGGGTTGGGAGGTCAGGGTCAGTCTCTGGCATTGGGTTGCGAGGTCAGGGTCAGTCTCCTGCATTGGGTTGGGTTGGGAGGTCAGGGTCGGTCTCTAGCATTGGGTTGGGAGGTCAGGATCGGTCTCTGGCATTAGGTTGGGAGGTCAGGGTCAGTCTTCTGCATTGGGTTGGGTTGGGAGGTCAGGTCGGTCTCTAGCATTGGGTTGGGAGGTCAGGATCGGTCTCTGGCATTGGGTTGGGAGGTCAGGGGTGGTCTTTTGCATTGAGTTGGGTGGTCAGGTTCAGTCTCTTGCATTGGGTCGAGAGGTCAGGGTCAGTCTCTGGCATTAGATTGGGAGGTCAGGGTCAGTCTCTGGCATTGGGTTGGCAGGTCAGGGTCAGTCTCTTGCATTGGGTTGGCAGGTCAAGGTCAGTCTCTTGCATTGGGTTGGCAGGTCAGGGTCAGTCTCTTGCATTGGGTCGAGAGGTAAGGGTCAGTCTCTGGCATTAGGTTGGGAGGTCAGGGTCAGTCTCTGGCATTAGTTTGGGAGGTCAGGGTCAGTCTCTGGCATTAGTTTGGGAGGACAGGGTCAGTCTCTGCCATTGGGTTGGGAGGTCAGGGTCAGTGTCTGGCATTAAGGAGGCCTGTCCACCTTCACTGCCTTACCTTGAGTCTTGTATATCACCCTCCCATGCGGTGCCTTGGTACAGCTGCCTGAGCAAGGTTCTGGCAGTGCGACTAGAAATTCCATGCAGCGAAGTCCAGTGGCATATCTAAATGTGTCAGGGCCTTAGTGTGAACATTAAATGGGGCCCATTCACTGCTAATACAGTAAGCCTTTTTTAACTCAATTGGATGCAGCTAGACCCCCTCAAGTTATGCCCCTGGCCAAATCCACACCCACCATCAGGAGTGTCAGGAAACCGCGGGTCACATGATCCAACTATAAACCAGGGATCTCCGTACACACAGACAGCGTTCCCCAAAACCCTTTGTCTGAGTTCTCCTATCAGAAACACCAGGCCCAAAGGCTGCGGACACACAGATTCTTGGTTTAAGGCAAACAGATCGCTCAAGTTAAAATGTAAGTTTTAATCACTAGGAAGTGATAACAAACATTTGGCTATGATGGAATATGAAATGATACAGATGATACAAAATGCTGTTCTGAGACAGTTACAGGATAGAGTGAGTTACACAGAGAAACAATATTCAGTTACCTTAGTATGCAGTTGCAGAGTAGTGGTTAGAGCTTCCACAAGAGGTAAGTGGCAAGCTGTGTGGGTGGGCACCTCCGGCATGCAGGAATCGTGCCTCTCCAGATAAGTGACAAATGCCTGGCTCAGGGTTACCCTATTTATGCGGCGAGACCCCTCCACCCCCTCCCCTCTGTGGGACGGGTTGTCACCTCCCACTCAGAGCCGCTGATGTCAGGGGCTTTGGCCAAATGTGTTTCACAAGTTCAGTGGGTTTTGGTCTTCTTTAAGGACAACCAGGGCTGCCATTGGTGTAGACGGGGAGGCTGATTCACTACTAGCGTCAGGTATCAGCAGATGAGCGTCTGTATAGCGGCGCTTAGAGCGACCGCTAGTAGACGCTGTGAGCAGGTATCAGGCGAGTGTCTCAGCCGCTGTAGTAACCTGGCCGACATTGATGAGTGTGATGTGTGTTTTGGGTGTTCTAACACCAGTACAGCACTGCAGGGAGCGAAAGGTAGCGCCAGGTCATTGCAACCGACTCTCAGCGACTGACTCTCAGCGACTCACACCATATTCAACAAAACACTACACAGTGTGGGCGCTCTGGATCTGGGCGCTGTAACAGCGCTCCAGACGCTTTGTGATTAAAGTCTGTTTTTGATCACATATCCACCAGTAACAAAGCGAAAACACATGGAATGACATTGTTATAACATTGTGACATTAACACTTTAATACCAGACGTGTAATGACAATTCTGCATAAAAATATAAAAAGTCAGAAAAGTTTTTAAAAATGACTTTTTCTAGGCCAGGAGAGGTCACACAATGATTTTAGAGAAAAAAAAATAATAATAATAATAACACACTGTTTAAAGTGGACCAACACCCAGGATTTTGACTATCCTGGGTTTTGGTCCACTTCGGCGGGGCACCCCGATCGGGGGTGCCCCGCTGTGTGAAACCCCCCAGAAAGCCCCAAAATCTTACCTGTCCCCGCTCCCACGTGACTGGACGGTCCAATCCCCGCCAACGTCCAGGCGGGGATCAGGAACGTCCAAGCGGCTGCCGCCGCCGCCTCCCTCGCGTCCCTTTCGGCTCGCGCGCGCCCCCGCCGGCCATTCGCAGACGGCCGGCGCGGGCGCGAGCACGCATACAGGGGCGCGAGGGAGGTGGCGGCGGCTGGCCGCCGCCGAAGATCAGGTAAGGTGTTTGGGGGTTTTTTGGGGGGTTTCACCCCGCGGGACATCCCGATCTCGGATGTCCCGCGGGGTGGGAGGTGATCGGCCCGGGAATCTTATAGATTTCCGGGCCGATCACCTCTCGGTGTTGGTCCACTTTAAACAGAAGAAAAGAACGTCCATTGAAATGTATGGGAGAGCGACAGGTAATACCCGGCGGACTGGAAGCTAGAGCTCCGGAGCTATACACTGAGCCGCCTGTAATGATGAATCAGACGCTACATGGCGCTGTAAGAGTCGCTCACCAGATTTGCTTTCATAAATGTGGTTTTGTGTACAGCGCCCGGCGTTCACCAGACGCTGCCTGCCGCTACGAGGTGCTACCTGTTCTTAAATAAACCCGTGACCGCCCGGCAGCCAATCGCAGGACTCCGTTCTCGGCGCTGGCTCGGTATGCAGGTGAGTAAAACAAGTTATTTGTGCGTTTGGTTCCAGCATTGTGGATGCCCCCCCCTCACTTCTTACAATGACCACACAGCCAGACCAACACCTGTTAAAGCGGACCTTCACCATGAATAAGAGCCTATCTTATATGTTTCCCCCCCTGTACATACAGATTGCTCACATTAATCCGGACCTTCACCATGAATAAGAGCCTATCTTATATGTTTCCCCCCCTGTACATACAGATTGCTCACATTAATCCGGACCTTCACTCTGAATAAGAGCCTATCTTATATGTCTCCCACACCCTGTACATACAGATTGCTCACATTAATCCGGACCTTCACCCTGAATAAGAGCCTATCTTATATGTTTCCCACACCCTGTACATACAGATTGCTCACATTAATCCAGACCTTCACCCTGAATAAGAGCCTATCTTATATGTTCCCCCCTGTACATACAGATTGCTCACATTAATCCAGACCTTCACAATGAATAAGAGCCTATCTTATATGTTTCCCCCACCCTGTACATACAGATTGCTCACATTAATCCGGACCTTCACTCTGAATAAGAGTCTATCTTATATGTTTCCCCCCTGTACATACAGATTGTTCACATTAATCCGGACCTTCACCCTGAATAAGAGTCTATCTTATATGTTTCCCCCCCCCCGTACATACAGATTGTTCACATTAATCCGGACCTTCACCCTGAATAAGAGCCTATCTTATATGTTTCCCACACCCTGTCCATACAGATTGCCCACATTAATCCGGACCTTCACTCTGAATAAGAGCCTATCTTATATGTTTCCCACACCCTGTACATACAGATTGCTCACGTTAATCCAGACCTTCACCATTAATAAGAGTCTATCTTATATGTTCCCCCCCTGTACATACAGATTGCCCACATTAATCCAGACCTTTACCCTGAATAAGAGCCTATGTTATATGTTTCCCCCACCCTGTACATACAGATTGCCCACATTAATCCGGACCTTCACCCTGAATAAGAGCCTATCTTATATGTTTCCCCCACCCTGTACATACAGATTGCTCACATTAATCCAGACCTTCACCATGAATAAGAGCCTATCTTATATGTTTCCCCCCCTGTACATACAGATTGCTCACATTAATCCGGACCTTCACTCTGAATAAGAGCCTATCTTATATGTCTCCCACACCCTGTACATACAGATTGCTCACATTAATCCGGACCTTCACCCTGAATAAGAGCCTATCTTATATGTTTCCCACACCCTGTACATACAGATTGCTCACATTAATCCAGACCTTCACCCTGAATAAGAGCCTATCTTATATGTTCCCCCCTGTACATACAGATTGCTCACATTAATCCAGACCTTCACAATGAATAAGAGCCTATCTTATATGTTTCCCCCACCCTGTACATACAGATTGCTCACATTAATCCGGACCTTCACTCTGAATAAGAGTCTATCTTATATGTTTCCCCCCTGTACATACAGATTGTTCACATTAATCCGGACCTTCACCCTGAATAAGAGTCTATCTTATATGTTTCCCCCCCCCGTACATACAGATTGTTCACATTAATCCGGACCTTCACCCTGAATAAGAGCCTATCTTATATGTTTCCCACACCCTGTCCATACAGATTGCCCACATTAATCCGGACCTTCACTCTGAATAAGAGCCTATCTTATATGTTTCCCACACCCTGTACATACAGATTGCTCACATTAATCCAGACCTTCACCATTAATAAGAGTCTATCTTATATGTTCCCCCCCTGTACATACAGATTGCCCACATTAATCCAGACCTTTACCCTGAATAAGAGCCTATGTTATATGTTTCCCCCACCCTGTACATACAGATTGCCCACATTAATCTGGACCTTCACCCTGAATAAGAGCCTATCTTATATGTTTCCCACACCCTGTACATACAGATTGCTCACATTAATCCAGACCTTCACCCTGAATAAGAGCCTATCTTATATGTTTCCCCCCCTGTACATACAGATTGCCCACATTAATCCAGACCTTTACCCTGAATAAGAGCCTATCTTATATGTTTCCCTCCTGTACATACAGATTGTCCACATTAAAAATCATCCTACCTGCATCTACTGCATGTTATGAGCCTTTAAAAATCCAAGATGGCGGCTCATGGGACATCAGGCAGCCTGCAAACAGGAAGTGCCTTCTGACTGTGCTGCTCTGCATTCTGGGATTGCTGACCTTTTCCTGACCCCAGCTCTGCTCTGTCTGAGCAAAGCACAGCTATAACCCCACCCCCTGTACTTTATCCCACTCTCCTCTCCTCAGTAAGTGTGACGCTTTTGAGTCAAGATGGCGGCACCCGTATCCTAAAGTCCTGAACAGAGTTGCAGCCCAGTGGGGGAAATAATAAAGTAAGTGACTAAAAACTAAAAAAGATGCTGGGGAATCGTTTTATAAGGGTTTGGGCTTTTCAATAAATCATGGTGAAGGTCCGGTTTAAAAGGGCAGTGAGAGCAGCCGCATGGCCGGCTTTGCGCACACAGCTTGAGGATGAGGGATGCATAGGAGCACTGCTTGTTTTGTTGTCTTGGTTTAATTCATTTTTGACTGCAGGTCCGCTTTAAGATTAATGAAACAATAGGAAAATGTGTGTTTTTTCACTTTAGGGAGTTCCAGGGACCCCAAAACCAGATCTATTACCATTTCCTGCACCTCCATAGACCAGTGTAGTGTGGATGATCCTCGTTCTGGGATGAGCAGCTTCATTCTCCAGGTTGGTGAGCTCTAGAAGGATGGCACACGTTTTATTTAATTCATTTTTGGGGGTTGGAATATTTTTTAAAGTGGACCAAAACCGATCGATTCCCTCCCCCGGGGCATCCAAAATCGGGATGCCCCATTGGACTGGGAAAGAAGGTGCGTGCATGGGGGGGGGGGGGTTCACACAGCGGGCATCCCCATTTTGGATGCCCAGGGGGAGGAAATCTTTCACCGTGGACCAACACCCAGGGGGGATCGGCTATAAGATTCCCGGGCCGATCAGATCCCTCCCCGCAGGGCATCCGAAATCGGGATGTCCCGCGGGGTGAAACCCCCCAAGAAGCCCACAATCCTACCTTTTCCACGTTCCAGCGGCGCATGCGCGTCCGCCGCCGCCTCCCGCGCGTCCCTCTAGCAAAGCGCGCTCCCGCACCGGCCGTTTGTCGGGCGCGGGTGCGCTCCCTGTAAGAGGGACGCGCGGGAGGCGGTGGCGGACGTGCTCTGCTTGTCCGGCGCTGCCTCTCCTTGTCCGGCGGCGGGGATTGGCTGCAGCGATCACGTGGGAGCGGGGAGAGGTGAGTTTTTGGGGCTTTCTGGAGGGTTTCACACAGCGGGGCGATCGGGGTGCCCCACCAAAGTGGACCAAAACCCAGGATAGCCAAAATCCTGGGTGTTGGTCCACTTTAAGACTTTATTGCCATATGTAAAGTGTACCAAAACCCACCCTGGAATCTATGAGACTCCGGGACAGACTTACTCCCTCCCCTGGGACATTCAGATTTAGGATTCCCCGCTGTGTAAACCCCCAGGTCACCAGTAAACTCACCTTCCCCCCCGATCTAAAAGCACAGGCATGAGCAGTGATCTCCCTGCCTTTAATCCGGACCTTCACCATGATTTATTGAAAAGCTCAAACCCTTATAAAACGATTCCCCAGCATCTAAAATTAATATATTTTAAGTTTTTAGTCACTTATTATTCTTTCCCCCACTGGGCTCCAACTCAGGACTGGGAGATGCAATCCCAGAATGCAGAGCGACACAGTCAGAAGACACTTCCTGTTTGCCACCTGCCTGATGTTCCATGAGCCGCCATCTTGGATGTTTAAAGGCAGGATGTGGGAAACATATAAGACAGGCTCTTATTCAGAGTGAAGGTCCGGATTAATGTGGGCAATCTGTTTGTACAGGGTGTGGGAAACATAAGATAGACTCTTGCTCATGGCGAGGATCCAGATTAATGTGAGCAATCTGTATGTACAGGGTGTGGGAAACATAAGATAGGCTCTTATTCAGAGTGAAGGTCCGGATTAATGTGGGCAATCTGTATGTACAGGGTGTGGTAAATATATAAGATAGGCTCTTATTCAGGGTGAAGGTCCGGATTAATGTGGACAATCTGTATGTACAGGATGTGGGAAACATAAGATAGGCTCTTATTCAGAGTGAAGGTCCGGATTAATGTGGGCAATCTGTATGTACAGGGTGTGGTAAATATATAAGATAGGCTCTTATTCAGGGTGAAGGTCCGGATTAATGTGGACAATCTGTATGTACAGGGTGTGGGAAACATAAGATAGGCTCTTATTCAGAGTGAAGGTCCGGATTAATGTGGGCAATCTGTATGTACAGGGTGTGGTAAATATATAAGATAGGCTCTTATTCAGGGTGAGGGTCCGGATTAATGTGAGCAATCTGTATGTACAGGGTGTGGGAAACATATAAGATAGGCTCTTAGTCAGGGTGAGGGTCCGGATTAATGTGGGCAATCTGTATGTACAGGGTGTGGTAAATATATAAGATAGGCTCTTATTCAGGGTGAAGGTCCGGATTAATGTGGACAATCTGTATGTACAGGATGTGGGAAACATAAGATAGGCTCTTATTCAGAGTGAAGGTCCGGATTAATGTGGGCAATCTGTATGTACAGGGTGTGGTAAATATATAAGATAGGCTCTTATTCAGGGTGAAGGTCCGGATTAATGTGGACAATCTGTATGTACAGGATGTGGGAAACATAAGATAGGCTCTTATTCAGAGTGAAGGTCCGGATTAATGTGGGCAATCTGTATGTACAGGGTGTGGTAAATATATAAGATAGGCTCTTATTCAGGGTGAAGGTCCGGATTAATGTGGACAATCTGTATGTACAGGGTGTGGGAAACATAAGATAGGCTCTTATTCAGAGTGAAGGTCCGGATTAATGTGGGCAATCTGTATGTACAGGGTGTGGTAAATATATAAGATAGGCTCTTATTCAGGGTGAGGGTCCGGATTAATGTGAGCAATCTGTATGTACAGGGTGTGGGAAACATATAAGATAGGCTCTTAGTCAGGGTGAGGGTCCGGATTAATGTGAGCAATCTGTATGTACAGGGAGTGGGAAACATATAAGATAGGCTCTTATTCTGAGTGAAGGTCCAGATTAATGTGAGCAATCTGTATGTACAGGGTGTGGGAAACATATAAGATAGGCTCTTATTCTGAGTGAAGGCCCAGATTAATGTGAGCAATCTGTATGTACAGGGTGTGGGAAACATATAAGATAGGCTCTTATTCAGAGTGAAGGTCCGGATTAATGTGGGCAATCTGTACAGGGTTTGGGAAACATATAAGATAGGCTCTTATTCGGGGTGAGGGTCCAGATTACTGTAAGCAATCTGTATGTACAGGGTGTGGGAAACATATAAGATAGACTCTTATTCAGGGTGAGGGTCTGGATTAATGTGGGCAATCTGTATGTACAGGGTGTGGGAAACATACAAGATAGGCTCTTATTCAGGGTGAGGGTCTGGATTAATGTGAGCAATCTGTATGTACAGGGTGTGGTAAACATATAAGATAGGCTCTTATTCGGGGTGAGGGTCCAGATTAATGTGAGCAATCTGTATGTACAGAGTGGGGGAAACATATAACATAGGCTCTTATTCAGGGTGAAGGTCCGCTTTAATGGCTGGCGCTGGCACGCTCCCTGGCAGAGGGATAGCGGGGATGCGGTCGCGTCTCATGCATGCGCCGTTGGACCGGGAAGCAAGGTAAGTGTATGGGGCGACCTGGAGGCTATCACACAGCGGGACATGCCAATTTCGGATGCCCCAGGGGGAGGGAATCGATCCACTTTAATGCATGCAAGCCCAGCTTGCCTCACTGCCACCCACCCTGTAGTCCTTAGCAACAAGACACAAGTCTCCTCTGATAAACATTATAGAAGCCAGCCATTGCCATACCTACCAACTTTTCAGGGTGGGAAAGAGGGACAATTGTTAAATGAAGCCACGCCCCCTCATTGAGCGATGGATAGGAGATGTGTAATAGTTACAACAAGAGAAACACTTTAAATAGTCAAAGTACTAATTTATTGGTGCAGATCTGCATGTTACACCTCAAAGAGGGACAAATGAGAACAAGGGGACAGGGAGGCATGGACTCAAAAGAGGGACAGTCCCTGCAAATCAGGGACACTTGGGAGGTATGCATTACCACAAGAATACCCCAACTGTCCCTCTTTTGAGTCCATGCCCCCCCTGTCCCTCATTGTTCCCATTTGTCCCTCTTTGAGGTGTACTGTAACATGCAGATCTGCATCAATAAATTAATTTGCCTAATTTGAAGTGTTTCCATTGTTGTATCTCCTAACCTTCCCTCAATGAGGGGGTGTGGCTTTTTGAACAATTGTCCCTCTTTCCCACCCTGAAAAGTTGGCAGGTATACAAGCTATTACTGCCATCGTTCTGAGACTCGCCGCCATTTTGTTGTAGCCTCCACATTTCCTCAAAACCGGGACTTCTGCTGACAGGAAACAATGTTGTTTATCCCTCTACAGACTACAGATTATACAGAGTTATCCCCGGGGAAAACCCGCCCTTGTCTTGGACGGCCGGTTGTCATTTCTATAACGGCGTCCTCTGTTGAGGAGGCGGCCATTTTGGCGTAGACCAGGCAAAGAAAGAGAAGGCCTCACAGGGCAGGTAGGAACGGCTCGTTTGTTTTCTAATATTTATATACAGACCAGGAAGAGAAGGGCTCGCTGCTGATTGTGCCTCGTGTTATTAGGATACAGAGGCAAGGGGGAGATCATTATAGTTTTTTTTTCTTTTTTTTAATTAAGTTGAAGAAAAAGGGGATCAGAATGGATGTATCACTATTACTAAGGGCGGCCTGGGCCAAGTTTCGGCCCTGCTGCTCTGTTCTTGGACTGATGTGGGCATACTGCTGTCCTAAGGAGAAAGGTGCGACTGGGAGAAGGATGGATGCCACTGGTAAAATGAAGGATTGATAAATTCGACTGGAAAAAGGAGGCATGGATGGATGCTGCTGGGAGAAGGAGGGATGGATGCCTCTGGAAAAAGGAGGGATGGATGCCTCTGGAAAAAGGAGGCATGGATGGATGCCTCTGGAAAAAGGAGGCATGGATGGATGCTGCTGGGAGAAGGAGGGATGGATGCCTCTGAAAAATGGAGGCATGGATGGATGGATGCTGCTGGGAGAAGGAGGGATGGATGGATGCCGCTGGGAGAAGGAGGGATGGATGCCTCTGAAAAATGGAGGCATGGATGGATGCTGCTGGGAGAAGGATGGAAGAATGCCTCTGGAAAAAGGAGGGATGGATGGATGCCGCTGGGAGAAGGAGGGATGGATGCCTCTGAAAAATGGAGGCATGGATGGATGGATGGATGCTGCTGGGAGAAGGATGGATGGATGCCTCTGAAAAATGGAGGCATGGATGGATGGATGCTGCTGGGAGAAGGAGGGATGGATGCCTCTGAAAAATGGAGGCATGGATGGATGGATGCTGCTGGGAGAAGGATGGATGGATGCCTCTGAAAAATGGAGGCATGGATGGATGGATGCTGCTGGGAGAAGGAGGGATGGATGGATGCCGCTGGGAGAAGGAGGGATGGATGCAGCTGGGAGAAGGAGGGATGGATGCCTCTGGAAAAAGGAGGCATGGATGGATGCCGCTGGGAGATGGAGGGGTGGATGCCTCTGGAAAAAGGAGGCATGGATGGATGCTGCTGGGAGAAGGAGGGATGGATGCCGCTGGGAGAAGGAGGGATGGATGCCGCTGGGAGAAGGAGGGATGGATGCCTCTGGAAAAAGGAGGCATGGATGGATGCCGCTGGGAGATGGAGGGGTGGATGCCTCTGGAAAAAGGAGGCATGGATGGATGCTGCTGGGAGAAGGAGGGATGGATGCCGCTGGGAGAAGGAGGGATGGATGCCGCTGGGAGAAGGAGGGATGGATGCCTCTGGAAAAAGGAGGCATGGATGGATGCCGCTGGGAGATGGAGGGGTGGATGCCTCTGGAAAAAGGAGGCATGGATGGATGCTGCTGGGAGAAGGATGGATGGATGCCACTGCGAGTAGAATGGATGAATGTGGCTGGGAGAATAATAAATGCAGCTGAGCGAATGAGGGAGAGGTGGATGGATTCAGCTGGGAGAAGGAGAGATACATGGATGGATGGATACAGCAGGTGGGAGGGATTGTTTAAATTTCAGAGTTGAATTGTATGGGGATTGTACGGGCAGATTGGAAGTTGTGTGGCCAGCTGGGGATGGATGCAGCTGGAAGGAAGGAAGGATGGATGCAGCTTGGAGAAAGAGGGATGGATGGGTTCAGTTGGGAGACAGAATGGATGCCGCTGGTAGAAGGATGGATGGATGCTGCTGGGAGAAGAAAGGATGATGGATGCCTCTGGGAGAAGGAGGGATGGATGCCTCTGGGAGAAGGAGGGATGGATGGATGCTGCTGGGAGTTGAAGGGATGGATGGGTGTGGCTGTAGGATGGACAGATGGATGCAGCTGGGAGATGGATGCCTCTGAGAGAAGCATAGATGCTGCCGGGAGGAGGAGTGATGGATGTGGCTGAGAGAATAATGAATATAGCTGAGCGAATGAGGGAGAGGTGGATGGATGCAGCAGGGGGAAGGAGGGATTGTTTACATTTCAGGGCTGGATTGTATGGAGATTGTACAGGCAGATTGGAAGGTGTGTGGCCA
This sequence comes from Gastrophryne carolinensis, assembly GCA_027917425.1. NCBI lineage: Eukaryota > Metazoa > Chordata > Amphibia > Anura > Microhylidae > Gastrophryne > Gastrophryne carolinensis. The sequence continues at coordinate 28,924,053 of CM051237.1, forward strand.
ACTGGTGATGGGTGGATGCAGCTAGGAGAAGGATGGATGTATGTGGATGGATAGAGAGAGAGAATAGGAATGATAAAAGCAGAAAGAATAGATGGAAAGAAATCAAGAAATACAAAAAAGAAGGAAAGATAGAGAGAAGGAATGGGAGGAAAAAAGAGATGAAAGGAGAGATAAAATAGAAGGCTGATGGGGAACAAAAAGTGAAAAAACAGAAGCAATGACAGAAATAATAGAAGGAAAGAAAAGGAATGACAACAAGAACAGGAGGAATCCCCCAATGGCTGACAGTCTTTAGTCCTGGTTACTGCATGGTGCTGCATGGTCCTGCACAGGTTGGAGGGAATGCGGTGGGGCCTTGGCACCTGCCCAATGCTGACGCCTGTCCTGGGTGGTGCTGCAGTACAGCAGTAGGAAAAAGCCAGTACTCCAAACTAGTTTAAAGTGGACCAAAACCCAGAATTTTGACTTGATCCAGGATTTTGGTCCTCGCCCCTGGGGTACCCCAATCGAGAAAGTCCCGCTGAGCGAAACCCCCCAGGTCGCGAAACCAACTTACCTCTTCCCGGTCCTACGGTGCATGTGTGACTGTTGGGGGTGGCAGCTGGCACTAACCGGCAAATGACAGGAAGGGGGTGGGGCTCTGTCTGGGTGGCAGCTGGCAGTAACCGGCAAATGACAGGAAGGGGGTGGGGCTCTGTCTGGGTGGCAGCTGGCACTAACCAGCAAATGACAGGAAGGGGGTGGAGCTCTGTCTGGGTGGCAGCTGGCACTAACCGGCAAATGACAGGAAGGGGGTGGAGCTCTGTCTGGGTGGCAGCTGGCAGTAACCAGCAAATGACAGGAAGGGGGTGGAGCTCTGTCTGGGTGGCGGCTGGCAGTAACCAGCAAATGACAGGAAGGGGGTGGAGCTCTGTCTGGGTGGAAGCTGGCAGTAACCAGCAAATGACAGGAAGGGGGTGGAGCTCTGTCTTGGTGGCAGCTGGCACTAACCAGCAATGACAGGAAGGGGGTGGAGCCCTGTCTGGGTGGCAGCTGGCAGTAACCAGCAAATGACAGGAAGGGGGTGGAGCTCTGTCTGGGTGGCAGCTGGTACTAACCAGCAAATGACAGGAAGGGGGTGGAGCTCTGTCTGGGTGGCAGCTGGCAGTAACCAGCAAATGACAGGAAGGGGGTGGAGCTCTGTCTGGGTGGCAGCTGGCAGTAACCAGCAAATGACAGGAAGGGGGTGGAGCTCTGTCTGGGGGGCAGCTGGCACTAACCAGCAAATGACAGGAAGGGGGTGGAGCTCTGTCTGGGGGGCAGCTGGCAGTAACCAGCAAATGAGAGGAAGGGGGTGGGGCTCTGCCTGTTGGTGGTGGGCAGCCTCCCTGCACTCATATGAGATGGTTGATTATGGTGGGCAGTGAGTATTGCCGCAGGCTCTGCCATCAAAGACTATTTCCTTTTTTCTTTCTTCCAGTGTGGGCCCTACAAGGTGACCATTACTTTAAGAACATCCTTCAAAGTATGGAGATACAGCGGGATCTCTCCAAGGACAATGTGATGGAGAACCAGCAGCTCTGCCCATCACAAGGTAAGAAGAGAACGTGATTATACAGGAGGCCTGACTGAGGGGTCCTAGAGATTCCGGACCGACCATGCTCACCACCATCTTAGAGCTCACTATATGGAAATCCTGCTCAGCAGGCCCGGCGCCAGCACCGCCGTACCCAGGCAGTCGCCGGGGCCCACCTCATTCCCTCTACCCTGGGCAGAGCCTGTGCAGGATGCAGCACTGTTCTGTAACCAAGGACTATTGGGATCCTTTCTTTCTTTCTTTCTTTCTGTCGGCCCTTCTATTCTTCATTTCTTTCTTTCCATACAACTGTTTTTTGTTTCTTTCATCTGTTCTTTTTTCCATTCCACCGCTTTCTTTCTTTTTCTTCCATTCCTCCTCTTTCTTTCATTTCTTTGTCTTTCTTTCTTTCTGTTTCTGTCTCTTTCTCTCTTTCATTCCTCTGCTTTCTTTCTTTCTTTCTTTCTTCCTTTCCTCCGCTGATGTCATGTTGTCTATTCCTCCTCTTTCTTTCTTTCATTCCTCTGCTTTCTTTCTTTCTCTTTCTTTCCTCCTCTTTCCTTCTTCCTTTCCTCCGCTGATGTCATGTTGTCTATTCCTCCTCCCTTTCTTTCTTTCTTTCATTCCTCTGCTTTCTTTCTTTCTCTTTCTTTCCTCCTCTTTCTTTCTTTCATTCCCCTGCTTTCTTTCTTTCATTCCCCTGCTTTCTTTCTTTCTCTTTCTTTCTTTCTTTCCTCCGCTGATGTCATGTTGTCTAAGGCCAGTGGCTCTGAGCACGCTGGCGGCCGTGCTCCATTCCTCCTCTTTCTTTCATTCATTCCTCTGCTTTTTTTCTTTCTTTTTCTTTCTTTCTTTCTTTCCTCCTCTTTTATTCTTTCTTTCTTTCCTCCTCTTTCTTTCTTCCTTTCCTCCGCTGATGTCATGTTGTCTATTCCTCCTCTTTCTTTCTTTCATTCCTCTGCTTTCTTTCTTTCTTTCTTTCTTTCCTCCTCTTTTTTTCTTTCTTCCTTTCCTCCGCTGATGTCATGTTGTCTATTCCTCCTCTTTCTTTCTTTCTTTCTTTCTTTCTTTCTTTCTTTCTTTCTTTCTTTCTTTCTCTTTCTTTCTTTCTTTCTTTCTTTCATTCCTCTGCTTTCTTTCTTTCTCTTTCCTTCTCTTTCTTTCTTTCTTTTTCTTTCTTTCATTCCTCTGCTTTCTTTCTTTCTCTTTCTTTCTTTCTTTCTTTCCTCTGCTTTCTTTCTTTCTTTCTTTCTTTCCTCTGCTTTCTTTCTTTCTCTTTCTTTCTTTCCTCTGCTTTCTTTCTTTCTCTTTCTTTCTTTCTTTTTTTCTTTCTTTCTTTTTTTCTTTCTTTCTTTCCTCTGCTTTCTTTCTTTCTCTTTCTTTCTTTCCTCCTCCTCTTTCTTTCTTTCTTTCTCTTTATTTCTTTCCTCCTCTTTCTTTCTTCCTTCCTTTCCTCCGCTGATGTCATGTTGTCTATTCCTCCTCTTTCTTTCTTTCATTCCTCTGCTTTCTTTCTCTCTTTCCTCCTCTTTCTTTCTTTCTTTCTTTCTTTCATTCCTCCTCTTTCTTTCTTTCCTTCGCTGATGTCATGTTGTCTATTCCTCCTTTCTTTCTTTCTCTTTCTTTCCTCCTCTTTCTTTCTTCCTTTCCTCCGCTGATGTCATGTTGTCTATTCCTCCTCTTTCTTTCTTTCTTCTGCTTTCTTTCTTTTTCTTTCTTTCCTCTTCTTTCTTTCTTTCTTTCATTCCCCTGCTTTCTTTCTTTCTCTTTCCTTCTCTTTCTTTCTTTCTCTTTATTTCTTTCTTTCCTCCTCTCTTTCTTTCTTTCATTCCCCTGCTTTTTCTTTCTCTTTCCTTCTCTTTCTTTCTTTCCTCCTCTTTCTTTCTTTCTTTCTTTGTCTTTCATTCCTCTGCTTTCTTTCTTTCTCTTTCTTTCTTTCTTTTTTCTTTCCTCTGCTTTCTTTCTCTTTCTTTCTTTCTTTCTTCCTTTCCTCCGCTGATGTCATGTTGTCTAAGGCCAGCGGCTCTGAGCACCCCCCGCTTCCCTCTAACAGGGAGTGTGGCAGCGCCGGCCATTCACCAATACCTGGTGCAGGAACGCGCCTGCTAGAGGGATAGCGGGGATGCGGCGTGAGGAGCATGTGCAGAGCATGGGGGGCTGCTTGGTGGGGACTCCAGCAACAATTATGTGAGACTATGTGGAATCTAAACACAATAATCATTTATACAGTTTAAACGAAATACTTGCCCCAGGCAAAGCTTCCTGTACCCCACAGCAGCCAGTGTGCAGGACGTCATATTTACCAGCAGTATAATATTTAATACAATCAAGTTTTTATTGATTTTTCATGGGGGATGCTATTCTCTTGAAAAATCAACAAATACTTGATTATATTAAATACTACACTGCACTTAAAAAAAAATTTGATTATATTAAATATATTAAAATATTAAATATACTAAATATTGATTATATTAAATATTACACTGCACTTAAAAAAATTTGATTATATTAAATATATTAAAATATTAAATATACTAAATATTGATTATATTAAATATTACACTGCACTTAAAAAAAATTTGATTATATTAAATATATTAAAATATTAAATATACTAAATATTGATTATATTAAATATTACACTGCACTTAAAAAAATTTGATTATATTAAAATAGTAAATATACTAAATATTGATTATATTAAATATTACACTGCACTTAAAAAAAAATGTGATTATATTAAATATATTAAAATATTAAATATACTAAATATTGATTATATTAAATATTACACTTCACTTAAAAAAATGTGATTATATTAAATATATTAAAATATTAAATATACTAAATATTGATTATATTAAATATTACACTGCACTTAAAAAAATGTGATTATATTAAATATATTAAAATATTAAATATACTAAATATTGATTATATTAAATATTACACTGCACTTAAAAAAATGTGATTATATTAAATATATTAAAATATTAAATATACTAAATATGGATTATATTAAATATTACACTGCACTTAAAAAAATTTGATTATATTAAAATATTAAATATACTAAATATTGATATTAAATATTACACTGAACTTAAAAAAATGTGATTATATTAAATATATTAAAATATTAAATATACTAAATATTGATCATATTAAATATTACACTGCACTTAAAAAAATGTGATTATATTAAATATATTAAAATATTAAATATACTAAATATGGATTATATTAAATATTACACTGCACTTAAAAAAATTTGATTATATCAAAATATTAAATATACTAAATATTGATAATAAATATTACACTGCACTTAAAAAAAATTTGATTATATTAAATATATTAAAATATTAAATATACAAAATATTGATTATATTAAATATTACACTGCACTTAAAAAAATTTGATTATATTAAAATATTAAATATACTAAATATTGATATTAAATATTACACTGAACTTAAAAAAATGTGATTATATTAAATATATTAAAATATTAAATATACTAAATATTGATCATATTAAATATTACACTGCACTTAAAAAAATGTGATTATATTAAATATATTAAAATATTAAATATACTAAATATGGATTATATTAAATATTACACTGCACTTAAAAAAATTTGATTATATCAAAATATTAAATATACTAAATATTGATAATAAATATTACACTGCACTTAAAAAAAATTTGATTATATTAAATATATTAAAATATTAAATATACAAAATATTGATTATATTAAATATTACACTGCACTTAAAAAAATTTGATTATATTAAATATATTAAAATATTAAATATACTAAATATTGATTATATTAAATATTACACTGAACTTAAAAAAATGTGATTATATTAAATATATTAAAATATTAAATATACTAAATATTGATTATATTAAATATTACACTGCACTTAAAATTATATTATACTGCACTAGCTGCATAAGTGATTACAAGATACTACCACTGAATTGGAAATGACATAGTAGATGTAATTGTTATAGGAATACCTATGTGCTGTAGCCCCCATACAGGAAAAAAATAGAAGGGGGGTACAGCACATAGGTATTCCTATAACAATTACAATCTACTATGTCATTTCCAATTTAGTGGTAGTATCTTGTAGTCACTTATGCAGCTAACTGCGAGTGGAAATGGGGGCAATTGCAATTGTTTGCGGAGAAGGGAAACTTCGTGGAATCTGAAAGACTGTTTTTGGAGATCACAATGGGGTCATCATGGCCCACACATAGTTACAAGACATGTCTAAGTGTGTCTGTATGCCGGGGGCAACAATTTGGTTCCGAAGTCCATTTGTACCAAGAGGTAAGAAGTATCTAATATTGTGCAGGAAGGAGGGTGGGTAGGTCTAGGAGTGGGTGGGGCAAATTGGAGGGTAGTGGGGGAGGGGGGGGGGGGAGATGGAGTAGGATGATCCCCTGTACTTTTGCTGTAGTCTTAAGCTCTAGTCACGTAACCTCCCGTGTTGACGCCCCTGGTAATAATAACCGTGACATTCAAGGCATTAGTGGCCTCGCGAGTGGCCACCGGAAGGTAAAGTGTGCTTCCTATTTTAATTCTCAGGCTTGTCCAGTGGGTTGAAGCAGGGCTGCGAGGTGCGAGTCCCGATATACTATCCACCCATTCCAGGTTAGATTTGTGGAGTCTCTAGCGATTAGGTCTTCCAAATAACAGATCGTTTCTAATTCCTGAACCCACTCCATTAGTGTGGGGGGGGGGGTGTCTTCCTGTGTCTTCCAGTGCCTCGCGATAATAGCTTTCCTAATTGATATAAAGTGCCTCAATGTCTTAATGTCAGACAGAGGGCCAGGAATAAGAGACAGGAGTGCTAACTGAGGTGTGTTGACTATGTTAGTGCCCAAAATTTGTTCGCAAATAGTAAAGATTTGGTCCCAGAGGGCTTTAATAACCGGGCAGCCCCACCAGATATGCGTCATATTGCCTACTTCCCTGTCAGGTCTGGAGTTCCCCCACAACATGGAAGTCTGTCTGTGCATTGTTTAGACCTTGCTTGTTTCCACTTGCTGCTGTATGCTGCTCCACCAGCAGGTGGCCCAGCAGGAGCCTGATGCAGAGAGGCTGGTGATTTAAGGACTTCCTGGCCTTTTTAAGCTGATCCAGCCATGCAGCCAGTGGATCAGCATTGAATTGTCTCCTTGAAACACGTGTCCACTAGTTGGATGTGTCTGGCTGTATAAATTTAAAGCTAATCCTTGGCATTGGACCCTTAGCATTTCTAAGGGCATTGGATAGCACAGAGACATGAAGAGATTATTTGCTAAGCTCCGCCTGCTGCAGGGATAGATGGGTAATGCTATCTGTCCTTGGATTGGGTACTGTGCAAATACTTTCCGTTTAAGGAAAGTTCCTCTTTTCCTTTACCTAAGTAAAGGGTTTTATGGTCTCTTTAGCCCCCCCCCCCCTCTATATTAAGCCTAACATAGGTCTCTCCACATACCAAGAACAATAAAGACAGCAGAAAGAATAATTGGAGCCCCCTTACCATCCCTGCAGGAACTGCACAAACGAAGAATCAAGACTTGGGCAGAAAAGATACTTTGGGATCCCTCCCACCCTGGACACGCCCTGCTCCAGTACTTAACATCTGGGCGGCGTCTTGCCAGGACTTGTAGGTCTAGGAAGGGTTTCTTTCCTTTGGCTGTCCGCATACTCAACAATAGCGAGGCATCATAGGCCCAGTCTCAAGCCGGTATCATTTGCACTTTGGAAGAGTATCTGTGTCTGTATCTCTGTTGCTATGTTCCCCTTCCTATGTTACTGTAACTGTAGTTAACTGTTAACTGTTTTCTCAAAACATCCTTCAGGCAGCATACGCCTGAGACCTCCGGGCTCCTCCCACCGAGGGGAACACGTGACCACCAGCCAAAATAAAGTCTTGACTCCTCCCTCTCTTCCCCAGTTGTTTTCGTGTTCCTCTGTGAGGTAGGAGCCAGACCACTAGCTCCTGGACCGGTTGGTTTAGGTAAGTATTTTTTCCGGTACTATGGGCCTATTGTAGCAGGGGGTCCATTTCTTGGTCCCGAAGGCTATTCTTCTGCCTGGGGACCGCGATACCCTATGGGATTATTTTGGCCAGATCCCATTCTTTGATTTTATCAAAGGGGGGGGGGGGGGTAAGTAAAATTATTTCCCTCTTACTGAGGATGATTGTTATTAAGAAGCCGGGGTAACCGGACCCCATACCTTTGAATTTTTTGGGATCTAATGTTTACTAATTTTTTTTGAGCAATCAGGAAGTTTCCCGATGATTTGGTTGCCCTGGTACCTTTTTTTCTACTCCTTTTAACATTTTTTTTACATTTTAAAAATGTTTCAGTCATGTACGTTTAAGAGAGGGGAATTACGCGTTTTCTCTCTCTCTTCTCCGCCTGGCCGTTACTTTCGCATTCGGCTTACCTCGCTGCGGGCAGCAGGTGGGGGGATCGACTTCCTCCGGGAGTCCAACGGGGGGGGGATCATTCCTGGCGACATGTGTTCAGCTGCGGGCTCCCTTCTCTGCGGCCTGTGGCGACTCGAGCAGCGGCACGGCGGGTCCGACGAGCGTCCTCCTGAACATAGTAAGGTACCACGCGCGTGCGCCCGGCATGGTTTTTTTATGTGCATATTCCCGGAAATTAGATCCCAGACTTCTTCCTCCCGAGCTGCTGACGTCACATCCCGGCGCCCAGGGGAATTTCCTGCTTCCCACAACACGTGTTTTTTTCTTAAAGTGACAGCACAGTGTTTTGGGGAAATGTATGTTTTGGCCTTCCCTTCTATTTTCTATATGAAGAGTTAATATTTTAATATGGGATTTAGCTCCTACCCTATTTAGGCGGGCTCAGGGCAAGGAAGACGGGCTCTGGCCAAGGGCTAGGAAGAAAGAGAAGCATTTTATTTAGTCTGCTGGACATGAGGTCAAGGGGAGTTATTGTTCCAGTGCCCCTGCCTCTGCAGGGGACAGGGTTCTACTGCAGCATTTTCTTGGTAAAATGAGCTCAGGGGGGTTCAGGTTTATTCTGAACTTAAAGAGTCTCAATTTATTTGTCCAGTACAGACATTTCAGGATGGAAACTATTTTTTCGGTAAAAAATATGCTTCTCAGGGGTGCCTTCATGGCATCAATAGATTTGAAGGACACTTATTGGCAAGTTCCAAAGAGTCCCCTGGCTCAATCTTTTATGAGATTTGCAATAAGAGATGGAGACCAGATTTTGCATTTCCAGTTTGTCTGTCTTCCCTTCGGCCTAGCATCAGCTCCGAGGATTTTTACCAAGGTTCTGGCAAAACCTTTGGCATATCTAAGACGCAGAGGGATAGGTCTGGTCGCTTATTTAGATGACCTCTTACTGTTTGCCCAATCAAAGGACAGGTTGTTGGAAAATCTTCATTACACCATGAATCTGTTATCCCGCCTAGGTTGGATTGTGAATTTCAACAAATCAACCCTGGTGCCCTCACAAATTATGACATACCGTATTTTTCGCCCTATAAGACGCACTTATTTTCCCCCAAAAGTGGGGAGAAAATGCCAGTGCGCCTTATCGGGCGAATGTAAAAAAAAAAATAAAAAAAAAAATGAAACTCACCCAGTCCCGGCGCTCCCGCATTGCCTGCCACAATGCAGGAGGCCAGAAGAAGACAGAAGAGCGGCGGGCTCTGTCCCCGTCCCCGCCGCTGCTATTGCTGAGGCAGTGATAGCAGCGGCAGAGACGGAGGCAGCGCCTGCCGCTCCGCCATCATCACCTGCCCAGCTGCTGCCTCTTCCGGCAAGGGCAGGAGTGAACAGCCGGGCCGTGCAGCGGGTGGGCGTGGCCTGCATCGCGTAGGCGCAGGCCACGCCCACTCGCTGCACAGACCCGGCTGTTCATTGCTGCCCTTGCCGGAAGAGGCAACAGATGAGTTGCGGAGGAGAGGAAGGAGCGGCTGTCCCTGTCCCCGCTCCTTCTTACTGGCCGGGCCGCGCCGCGTAGACACCCGGCTCGGCGCAGGCCACGCCCACCCGATTCACGGGGCCGGGTGTCTGCGCGGCCCGGCCAGTAAGGAGCAGCGGCGGGGACGCACCTCAATCTTCAACGCGGGAGCGCCATGAACATGTGAGTTTATTTTTTTTTCTTTGCTACTGTGTGCCTATAGGGAACGGGGGGAGGGTGTAACACTGCTTCTATGGGGAATAGGAGGGGGGTGCCACACTGCCTATATGGGGACTAGGAGGGAGGGTGCCACATTGCCTATATGGGGATTATGGGGGGGTGCCACATTGCCTATATGGGGAATATGAGGGGGGGTGTCACATTGCCTATATGGGGATTATGAGGGAGGTGTCACATTGCCTATATGGGGATTATGCGGGGGGGTGCCACATAGCCTATATGGGGATTATGGGGGGGTGCCACATTGCCTATATGGGGAATATGGGGATTATGGGGGGTGCCACATTGCCTATATGGGGAATATGAGGGGGGGTGCCACATTGCCTATATGGGGATTATGAGGGGGGGTGCCACATTGCCTATATGGGGATTATGAGGGGGGGTGCCACATTGCCTATATGGGGAATAGAAGGGGGGTGCCACACTGCCTATATGGGGAATGGGCGGGGGAATGATACACTGCCTATATGGGGAATGGGATGGGGGTTGATGCCACACTGCCTATATGGGGAATGGGAGGGGGGATGTCACACTGCCTATATGGGGAATGGGAGGGGGGAATGCCACACTGTCTATGGGGAATGGGAGGGGGGAATGATACACTGCCTATATGGGGAATGGGAGGGGGGAATGCCACACTGCCTATATGGGGAATGGGAGGGGGGATGCCACACTGCCTATATGGAGAATGGGAGGGGGAATTTCACTCTGCCTATGGGAAGGGGGAATGACAGACCGGCTATTAGGAATGGGAGGGGGATTACTGTAATTGGAGGATACTGCAGTTTGCCTATTATTTGGTTAAACATATTATTTTTCTTATTTTCCTCCCCAAAATCCTGGGTGCGTCTTATAAGCCGATGCGTCTTATAGGGCAAAAAATACGGTACTTGTGGTTCGAGATCAGTTTGGTCCGCCAGGTCCTTATTCTGCCTCATCAAAAAGTTGTGGCTCTCCAGGAGGCAGTTCGGTGTATCTGCTCGGACACAGTCCCTTCGATAAGACAAGCGATGAGAGTGCTCGGGTTCCTGACTTCATCATTCCCGGCAGTAAGATGGGGTCAGCTTCACTCCAGATTCTTCCAGGGGCATATTCTGAAGAACTGGGACGGAACCCAGGACGGGCTGGAACAACAGCTGCCAATTCCAGGGGAAGTGAGGGATTCTCTGAATTGGTGGTTGGAAAAGAATCGGTTCTCGGAGGGATTCCTATGGGGAGATCCCAGAGAAGTGATTGTGACCACGGATGCTTCAGGCTGGGGAGCCCATTGCAAGACGTGGACGGTTCAGGGGAAATGGTCAAAGGCCTTGAGTCAGTCCTCATCTAATCTGAGAGAATTAATTGCAATAAAAGAAGCATTATGGACCCTGAAGTCACACCTACAGGGGAAGCATGTGCAAATCAGGTCTGACAACGCTACATCAGTAGCTTACATAAATCATCAAGGAGGAACAAGATCCTCGAGATTGATGACCGTCGCAGCAGAAATTTTGTTATGGGCAGAGAACAGTTTGAAATCCCTGACATCAGTTCACCTGCAAGGACCTTGCGTCAGTGAAGAACCACAAGGTGGACAATTACTTCTCATTGAATCTGAGGGATCAGGCATTGGGAGTGGATGCGTTGGCACAGACATGGCAATTCAATCTAGCCTATGCCTTTCCTCCGGTACGTTTGATTCCAATGGTACTAAAGAAGCTCGTCGGGGAACCAGCTACGATTCTCCTGGTGGCTCCATGGTGGCCCAAGAGACCTTGGTTTTCGACTCTGGTGGAACTATCAGTTCAGGACCCTTAGGAGGTTCCTGTGAGCACTCATCTCTTATCCCAAGGTCCGGTGTTTTGTCCGAACCCGCAATGGTGGAGATTGACGGTATGGACCCTGAGGTCTCCTTACTACAAAAGAAAGGATATTCGGGGCTGGTCATAAACACTTTTCATTCAAACAGGAAGGTTGTAACCAGAAATATTTAAAGTATGGAAGACGTTTAAGTCTTGGAAAACTGAGAATGGGAAATTTTCATTCAATATACCGGTGATACTGGATTTTTTACAGCATGGAGTCGACATGGGACTCAGTGTTAATACTTTGAAGGTTCAACTGGCAGCCTTGTCAGTTTTTTGGGATAAGCGACTATCATCCAGTTCTATTATCGAGCGGTTCTTGCTGGCAGTCAAGCGCTCTAAGCCGGCACCATCCAAGGTGGTTCCGCAGTGGGACTTGGCTAAAGTTTTGTCTATGCTAAGTTCTCCTCCTTTTTTTCCCAACAAGAATCTGGACATCAAATCACTCACCTGGAAGGTCTTGTTTTTGGTAGCCATTACTTCGGCCCGCAGACTTAGTGATATACAGGCCTTATCGTGTCTTCAGGTATTTATGGATCGCATTGTAATGAAGGTGGATCCTTGCTACCTTCCTAAGGTTGCTTCAGATTTTCACAGATCTCAGGAAATGGTTATTTCTTCCATCGCGCAAGATGATCCAGGACTTATTGCTTTGGAAGTCAAACTGTTGCATTATCTTCAACAGACCAAAGATTTCAGGAAAGCTGACAGCTTATTTATCTCCTTTTCAGGCCCTAGGAAAGGTCTAAGTGTATCAAAGACTACGTTGGCAAGATGGATGAAAGATACCATTAAGATGGCTTATAGAGATGTCAATTTGCCAAGTGAGGTAACGGCCCATTCTACAAGGAGTGTATCTACATCTTGGGCAGAGCAAGCTGGGGTCTCCATGGAACAGATTTTTAAGGCGGCCACCTGGTCTTCAGCTAAAACCTTCACAAGGCATTATCGCTTGGATCTCCTGTCTCAGAAAGATCAGTCTTTTGGCAGAAGTGTGCTTCATGCGGTTCTTCCCACCCAATGAGGTAGTCCTCGCCTATCTCTCAGGCGTATGCTGCCCGAAGGATGTTTTGATAAAACTTAAGTTAGGTACCTGGCAACTTTTTTTTTCTAAACATCCGAAAGCGCATCATACGCCAGCTTCCCTCCCTTTTTAAGATGTGGAGTTGGATTATGTATTAAGATATGCGGAGTTGTGGGGCTGTATCTTTTCTCTCTTTCAGACAACAACTGGGGAAGAGAGGGAGGAGTCAAGACTTTATTTTGGCTATTGGTCACGTGTTCCCCTCGGTGGGAGGAGCCCGGAGGTCTCAGGCGTATGCTGCCCTTTTGGATGTTTAGAAAAAAAGTTACCAGGTACCTAACTTAAGTTATTTTGCACTGTGTATATGCCAAAAAGAATTCCCTGTTAATCTCATGATGTACTTAACAAACAATAAATTTAATTGAATACTGGCTTGCGACTCTCCTTGAACCCAAAACTCTGAACCCAGGACTCCTGCCACCACCATTGTGTTTTCCTTCCCTGTCTCAGCCTATCTCCGATCAGGCTTACCAGCAGGGTCACTGACCACATGTTCACTGAGAGTTTCTCATCTTCATTCACAGACCCCGGAGACACCAGAATTACAAACGTGAAAATGGAGGAGGATTTATTTAAAAACTTTAAAGAAGAGGAGATTGTTCCAGAGCCCAAGCCAGGTAAGTAATAAACCTTCTAGAAAAAAAACTTATTGGCCTTGTTTAATCTTTCTGCACATTCTATGGTGTTACTCTTATTATTATTCACAGACACCAAAGACGTTCTAGTGAGCGATGTAAAAACTGAGGAAGAAATAATTTGTGTGAAGAATATAGAGGAGGACATTTCTCTCCAGATCAGCCCAGGTGAGTAATAACACAAATCTGTGACACTCACCTGTAGAATGGTTTTCGCTTCTCTTCTACAGCGCCAGCTGACGGCCTAGAATGGATGTAGAAGAGAAAACAATTCTACAGGTGAGCGTCACAAAATTGTATTGTATTTTTATTTACAGACCGTGGAGACACTACAGTGAAAGATGTGAAATCTGAGGAGGAGGAAGTTGCATTGGTGAATCTTAAAGAGGAGGAAATGAATTTACAGATCAACACAGGTGAGTGGTAAACCTTATTTAGGAAGGATTTCACTAGTTTCCCTGTACACTCCTTTGTTGTATATTCTGGCCAAGTGGGACAATTCTTCATTGTTGGGCAGGACAACAGACCAGCCTCCCTATTGAGGTTCAACCTTCTCTGGTCGTTCTGCTCCACTTAGAGGTGTTCTTTCCTCCCACTTTAGTGGAGGATACAAGTGGTTGACGCCAGCCTAGCAGGTTGGGGAAGCGTCTTTAAGTGCAAGACCGCTAAAGGTTACTGGTTGTTGATGCCTCCTATAAATGTTCCAGAACAGAGGTATCCAAGCTTTTTTTTTATTTACCCAGGTTTCATTTGCTAAATACTAGTACTAAGTACCCCCTGTGTGGTGTGTATGGAGTGTCAGTACCTATAATCCCTTGAATCTCTGCTCTGAGTACCGTATGGGCAGTACTGTATTAGCCAGGACTTTGCAGGAGAGAGATTTAGGGATACTGATTACTGAAGGCTGCAAGATGAGTGGACAGTGTAGCCAGGTTGTAGGAGAAGCAAACAGAATGCTCAGCTGCATAGCTCGGGGCATCGCCAACAGGAAGAGGGAGGTTGTGATGCCGCTGTATAGAGCCTTGGTGAGGCCACAGCTGGAATACTGTGTGCAGTTCTGGGGACCTTACCTGCAAAAATAAACTATTCAATTAGAACGGGTCCTAAGGCCGGCAACAAAAATGGTAGAAGGACTAAACTTAAAACGTATCAGGAGAGACTTAAAGAACTTAATCTGTACAGTCTAGAGGAAAGAAGGGAGAGAGGGGACTTGACTAAGACATGACTAAGACCTTTAAATATGTGAAAGGATTGAATAAGGTTCAGGAGGGAAGTGTTTTTAAGAAAAAACGTAATGATAGAACAAGGGCCCAACCTAAAGCTAGTCGGAGGGAAGATCAGGAGCAATGTCAAAAAATATTATTTTCTCATCCAGTCCAGGCCGTCCCGATATCTTCACAATTGGGTGTTCGCTTGACTGCAAGGCCTCCCGGTCCCCTATAAAGGCAGCTGCCCCTCTATAATTCCCCAGTTGTTCATTTTGCAGTTGCTGCATAAGATCCTCTCTCATAATTTGGCAGCAGAGCGGGGCCACCTAGCCTGCCGGACGCTGCAGGACCCTATTCCCGTAGATCTCTCCTGACCCATCCTTGCCTCCCAGCCCTTGGCTGCTACAGGGATCCGTGACGGTAGGGTGAACGCCGGGTCTGTGGCGTTCGGCAGAGCACATGCTCTTCTTATTAAAAGGTAGCCGGCCACAGGCTTATGGTGAGCCTGATGGGGAACCACTTGTATATTTTCTTATATATGTCCCTCCCTGCCCACTGCTTTATTGTTATGTGTGTGCTGCATGTTTTGGTGCGACTTTATCACTTGCGCTCCTCACTGACTGCGCAGCGAGGAGCGGTCTCTAATCTCCTTACTCACCTCCCTGCGTTCCCCCGGTGCTGTTGTCCGGGGCCTCTCCGGACCCTCCGCTGCTTCAGTTGGCCCCTAGTGAAGGGGGAGCCAGCAAGGGGTCTCATACTGACTTTGCACACAGGCTGGCTAGTCTCTAGAAACAGATCTCGTTGACAGCCGCTAAGAAGGCCTCGAGTAAGAAGCGGCATCTGGAGCCGATTTACTCGGATGATGATTTTTATGATTTCTTGGGATCTGCGGAGGAAGGTGAGTTGCCAGATGATATACATTCAACGGTGGAGTTTTCCTCTGGTGACGGCTTCTCTGGTTCCTCCTCGGACAAGGATTCTTGCCTCCGGATGATGCGGAGAGTTTACTCTCTTTCGTGTTTGGTACCCTACACATTGTTCCTCCCAGAGCGGCTAAGAGGAAGCAAGGTGATTTGTTTCGGCCTGAGAGGCAAAGACGGGTTTTCCCTGAGCAGCCTCATTTTTCTAACATGATCCTTAAAGAATGGGAAAGGTCTAACAAATTACCGTCCGTCCCTAAGGGACTGGATAGGCGGTACCCTTTTCCTGCTGAATTGGTCGGGTTATGGTGTCACCCTCCTGAGGTGCACCCTCCCGTTTCAGGCTTGTCCAATACCACTATTATGCTGTCACCTGACAATGCTTCATTGCGTGACCCGGCAGACAAGTGCATGGATCAGCTGGTCTGCCATGCTTTCACCTTTGCTGGTGCTCTCTTTCGCCTGGCATGTGCCTCTGCAATCGTTTCACTAGCCAACAGGAGAAAGGTGAGACACCTTGTGGCTAGGGCGAAGGATAGCAGGTGGGCGGAGGAGTATAAGGAACTCAAGGCCTGCTTGGATTTCATTGGCTTTGTTGTTACTGCCATGGATGATGTGGTCAGGCTTGGCACCAGAATTTCGCCCTTGCTTGTTGCTTTACGCCGCTTACTCTGGCTGAAGCAGTGGTCGTCTGATGCGGCTGCCAATAAGTTCCACACAAGTCTACCTTTTCTGGGAAGCCGGCTGTTTGGGGAGCGCCTGGACCTCTTGGTCAAGGATGGTAAGCTCCCTCAGAGAAGAAAGCCTGCTCTGTCCTTTCTGAACCCCTCTGCTTATCGGTCCTTTCGAGGAGGAAGAGGATCTTCATTTCCAGGTAGCCGCAGAGATACCTGGGGCAGAGGTAGGTCCCGCGGCCGGCCCAACTCCTCCTGGGGAGCTAAGCCCAAACCCCCAGCCAAGCCTACTCAGGCATGAGGGGGCGCCCTCACCCATACGGGTGGGGGGCGGCTTCTGCTGTTTGCTCAGATCTGGAGACGTCGCGTCTTGGATCGGTGGATTCAGGTGGTGGTGTCCTCCGGTTACAAGATAGAGCTGGGAGCCAGGCAACCAACACAAAATTCCTCCGTTCAGAATATCCCGAAACCCGCTAAAAGCTCAGGCTTTGAGAACGGCTGTTCAACACCTCCTGCGGATAGGTGTGATTTGCCCTGTGCCACGACAGGAACAGGTTCGGGGATTCTACTCCAACCTGTTCACGGTCCCCAAAAAGGATGGAACGCTACGGCCGATCTTGGACCTGAAGGGTCTCAACAAGTTTGTAAGAGTCAGACATTTCCGCATGGAAACGTTGCGGTCGGCAGTGAGATCACTTCGGCCCGGCAACTTGATGACCACGATGTACATCAGGGACGCTTATCTGCACATCCCGATTTTCCGGGGACATCAGAAGTTCCTGAGGTTTGCACTGGAGGATCAACATTACCAGTTTGTAGCACTTCCCTTCGGCATATCCTCAGCCCCCTGTGTGTTCACCAAGGTGCTGGCGGGCATCATGGCCATTCTGAGGAGTCAGCATATTCGTGTGTTACCCTATCTGGAGGCCGAGGGCGATACTCGGACTTTGCTGCCAACCCTGGAAGCCTTCGGGTGGGTAATCAATTACCCCAAGTCGTTTATCACACCTTCAACAGTGAGATTGTTCCTGGGAATGACGATAGACACCGCTCAGGTCAAGGTTTTTCTGCCTCAGCAGAAGGTTTTGGGACTCCAGACGCAAGTGCAGACCTTGCTGGCTTGTCAACAGCCGTCGGTACGTCTGGGGATGAGATTGGATATACTACAGAGTTTGGTGGACCTATATCGCTTGGTGCGAGCCTTCCTTGCCAAAAGAGCCTTCCTTGCCAAAAAAATTCTATTTCTAGGATTCTGGAGTTTTTACAACATGGTTTAGACTTGGGTCTCCAGCTGAGCACCCTCAAGGGCCAGGTCTCGGCATTAGCCATTTTTTTCCAGAGATCCATGGCCAACCATAGGTTGATCAAGACCTTTTTCCAGGGAGTTACCCATGTCCGGCCACCGTGTAAGTCAGTATTACTGGTGTGGGACTTGAATCTAGTGCTGTCTGCTCTCCAGGGTCCTCAATTCAAGCCACTGAATGATGCTACATTGTCTATGCTGACTCTCAAAGTGGTCTTTCTGGTGGCGATCACCTCTGTGTCGCGTATCAGAACTGGCCGCGCTTTGTATAAAACCTCCCTACTTTGAGTTGCACAGAGATAAGGTGGTTTTTCGTTTTAAACCTGATTTTTTGCCTAAAGTCGTTTCTTCCTTTCACCTTAATGAAGAAGTTGTCTTACCTTCCTTGTGTCCAGCACCGGCCAATTACAAGGAACGGACCCTCCATGCTTTGGATTTGGTCAAAGCCATAAGGTATTTCCTGGCTGCGACTGAATCCTTCAGGAAATCGGATTTGATTTTTGTCCTAACAGAGGGTTCTAGGAAGGGTTTGCCACCAGCCAAGTCCACTCTCAGTAAGTGGATTAGACAGGCGGTGGTACAAGCCTATTCTGCCAGGGGGAAGGAGCCCCCCTTTCGGATCACAGCTCATTTTACTAGGGCTACTGGTGCCTCTTGGGCTTTTCAGCATCAGGCATCTGTGGAACAAGTTTGTAAGGCTGCCACTTGGTCTTCTGTTCATACTTTTACAAGGTGGATGTCAGGGCCTCAGCTGACGCTGTTTTTGGACGAAAGGTGCTTCAGGCGGTAGCGAAGTGAACTACACGCTGTTCCGCACTGGGGATCCCACCCATATGGACACTGCTTTTGGACGTCCCAATCGTGAAGATATCGGGACGGCCTGGACTGGATGGAAGAGAAAAATTAAAATTCTGTGAAATTCACCTGTAGAATTGTTTATGTATCCAGTCCAGGCCGTCCCACCCCGCCCTTGTGTTCATTATGTTCTGCATGCCTGTTATGGCGATGAACCATTTTTGCTCATAGGACACTAGTTCTTTTCTAGTTGTTTGCATTAGAGAGAGTACAAGCTGAAGCTATGTGAAGTAACATGGTTTCATATTTTTTTCTTGGGCCTCCCGGCCTGCCCTCTTTTATTGAGTACTGCTTTTTAACCACTGGGGAATGATAGAGGGGCAGCTGCTTTTATAGGGGGCCAGGAGGAGCTACATATTTTGAACTTGCAGTCACCCAATCGTGAAGATATCGGGGTGGCCTGGACTGGATGGATACAAAAACAATTCTACAGGTGAGTTTCACAGAATTGTATTTTTACAGAAAGAGTAGTAGGTGCTTGGAACAAACTTCCAGCAGAGGTAGTTGAAAAATCGACAGTAAGTGAATTTAAACATGTCTGAAATAAGCCTCCATCTATCCTAAGATAAAGAGAACATACAGTGTACACATAAGGGCAGACTAGATGGAGTGTATGGTCTTCTTCTGCCGTCACTCTTCTTTGTTAGTTAACATAGTGTTAACAAACACAATACAGAACAGTCTGCATCCTGGCTGGCTATCACCTGACAAGATCTCGAGTACCACTAGCTGTACTCATACTATTGGTTGGGAACCACTGCTCTAGAGCCCTAGCCCCCTAGCAACAGGAGGTTCCAACGAAATACTCCCAAGGAAGTAATCTGTTTTCGAAATAAGCAGGTCATGGGCCTCATAGCCCAGTTAAAGCAAAAAAGAATAAAGTATGACTGTTAAAATAATAAACCAGACTGGTCATATCCCCCTTCCCATTGTTCTTTTCCTGAATATTGCTGTGTACCTCTCCAACCTAAGGCACGCACCCCAGTTTACGTAACTATGCTCTAGAGTAGGGGTTCCCAACCTATTTTTATCAAGTACCACATTTCATTTTCTTATCATGTCAAGTACCACCTGGGTGGTACATGTGGGTTGTCAGTCTCTTGAAAAAGCATCAAAACACACAAAACAGCCATTTCAAGTGAATGAAATGCACATAAATAGTTTGCATCACCATTTGGAGTAGTTATGTACTTAATGAGCAAATTTTGCCTGATTAAGCTACAGATGGCAGCAAATGTGGTCAGTGTGCAACCACTCTGAGTACTCCCTGAGAGGCTCTTCAGCACCACCAGTGGTAGAAACATAGAAGGTTGACGGCAGAAGGAGACCATAAGCGCCATCTAGTCTGCCCTTATACTGTATGTTCTCTTTATCTTAGGATACATGTGTGTTTATCCCAGGCATGTTTATATTCACAGACTGTCGATTTTTCAACTACCTCTACTGGAAGTTTGTTCCAAGCATATACTACTCTTTCTGTAACATAATATTTTCTAACATTGCTCCTGATCTTCCCTAGCATCAGGTTGAGCCCCTTGTATTATCATCAGGTTTCTTGAGTCTCTCCTGATAAGTTTTAAGTTTAAGTCCTTCTACCATTTGGTACTAGTACCACTGACCCCCCACAAACATGTTTTTTTTCTACGCTGGCCATTCAAGGCTTAGTATAGAAGAGCAGCTATAGCCATCTACTACAGGGCATAACCTTGGTATTTCAGTTTTCTCCAGAGATGTGCTTTTTCCATATATGTTTAGAGAATATAGTGAGGATCGGTCTGGGCCATGAGGATGTAAAATGCAAAAAGACCTGCCAGAGTACCTTGAACATTCTATTTGAACAACAAATGAATGATGTGTCTAAAAGATTCTTCATTTATAAAATAAACTTGCCAAAAATGAGAATGTCCAAGCAGGATAGAAGATTTTGGCACAACCCTACCGAACACCTGTACTGTTGGTCTTCCTCCCCTAAGCTCCAGGAATATCAACCCTTGCGACACTGAGTACATACTAAAAAAAACATTTGGTGTCTGCTGTGGGATTTCACAAATGCCTTAGCTTCTTTAATCTTTTCTTTTCCTTTCCATTTCTTGTTTCCCCCAGATGGAAGATATGGCAGAAATATTGCAGGAAATATTGAGGAACAAGCTATAAAGTCAACAGGAGACGTGACTAATCCAAGCCCCTATCAGCAACTGCACCCTGCGCATTTGTCACCTGACCACGCGCCAATATCGGACCTCATTGATAACACAAAAGTTCATACAGGGGAGAGGCCATACGCGTGTGTTGAATGTGGGAAATCTTATTCCAGCAAATTAGCCCTAAACAGACACCTAAAAACCCACACATTGGAAAGGCCGTTCTCATGCTCTCACTGTGGTAAATCTTTTTCTTCTAAAATAACTCTTACTGACCACGAAAAACGCCATACAGGCGTAAAACCATTTTCATGTTCAGAATGTGGGAAATGTTTTTCTACGAAACCAGATCTTATCAAACATGAAGTAATTCATACTGGGGCAAAAGCTTATTCTTGCTCTGAATGTGGGAAATGTTTTAGTCAGAATTCCTCCCTTGCCAGACATAAGAGAATTCATACAGGAGAGCGGCCATATTCCTGTTCTGAATGCGATAAAAGCTTTCCTGACAGAACTCAGCTTAACACTCATTTAAAACGTCATACGGAACAGATGCAATATTTCTGTCTTGAATGTGGGAAATGTTTCTCTCAAAAGGCT
Organism: Gastrophryne carolinensis; assembly: GCA_027917425.1. Lineage (NCBI taxonomy): Eukaryota > Metazoa > Chordata > Amphibia > Anura > Microhylidae > Gastrophryne > Gastrophryne carolinensis. The sequence goes on from CM051237.1 coordinate 28,945,074, forward strand.
TCCCTTACCAGTCACGAAAGAATTCATACAGGGTTGAAGCCATTTTCTTGTTCTGAATGTGGGAAATGTTTTTCTATGAAAGCAGATCTTATCAAACATAAGGTAATTCATACTGGGGAAAAACCTTATTCTTGCTCTGAATGTGGGAAATGTTTTAGTCAGAGTTCCCCCCTTGTCAGACATAAGAGAATTCATACAGGAGAGAGGCCGTATTCTTGTTCTGAATGTGATAAAAGTTTCATCGACAAAACTCAGCTTAACAATCATTTAAAACGTCATACGGAACAGATGCAATATTTCTGTTCTGAATGTGGCAAAGGTTTCTCCCAAAAGGCTTCCCTTGCCAGTCACGAAAGAATTCACAGAGGGCTGAAGCCATTCTCTTGTTCTGAATGTGGAAAATGTTTCACGCAAAGGTCTAACCTTCTCACCCATATGAGAAATCATACAGGAGAGAAGCCATATTCATGTTCTGACTGTGGAAAGTGTTTCACAGTGAAATCGCATCTCCTCATGCATGCAAGAGTTCATACAGGGGAAAGGCCATATTCGTGTTCCGTATGTGGGAAATGTTTTCCCAAAAAATGTCACCTTACGGTTCATGAGCGAGTTCATACAGGAGAGAGGCCATATTCTTGTGCTGACTGTGGGAAATCTTTTTCTTCGAAAGCGGACCTCAGCAGACATGAAATAATTCACACAGGAATAAAGCCGCATGCTTGTTCCCAATGCGAGAAAACCTTTTCTCAAAAACACTATCTTGTAATACACGAGCGTTCGCACAGACAACAACCGGCAAATGTGGAAAATGATGTCCACGAAATAAATCATACAGGGATGAAGCCGTATTCATGTTCTGAATGTGGAAAATATTTTACTCATAAAGCATCCCTTGTCAGACATAAGAAACTTCATACAGGAGAGAGGCCGTATTCTTGTTCTGAATGTGAGAAAAGCTTTCTTGACAAATATCAGCTTTCCCTTCATCTAAAAGTTCATACGGAACCTACGCAATATTCCTGTGCAACATGTGGGAAATGTTTCCCTCATAAAACTTACCTCATCAGTCATGAGCGAGTTCACACAGGGGAGAAGCCATTTTCATGTTCAGAATGTGGAAAGTGCTTTTCTCACAGGTCTGGCCTTCTTGTCCATAAAAGATATCATACAGGGGAGAAGCCATATTCCTGTTCTGACTGTGGAAAGTGTTTTACGGTGAAATCACATCTAATGATTCATGCAAGAGTTCATACAGGGGAGAATCCCTATTCATGTTCCCAATGTGGGAAATCTTTTCCTGACAAATTTCACCTTACGAATCACGAACGAGTTCATACAGGAGAGAGGCCTTATTCTTGCTCTGAATGTGGGAAATCTTTTCCTCAGAAAGCACACCTCATCAGGCATGAAATAACTCATACAGGAGTAAAACCGCATTCATGTTCTAAATGTGGGAAAACGTTTTTCCAAAAATACGACCTCGTAAAACATGAGCAATCGCATAAAGACGTAAAAGTAGAAGATGAGGTTCACGTAATTCAAACCTAATAACCCATATATAGTGTCATCCGGTGCTCAGGGGCATTCATTTTTTTCAGTATAAATTGATCCTATATAATATTTTGTGATCTAAAATGGACTGACCTTATGTGTGTTAATGCCCTTCTCTGGATCTACATTCCAGGGAAAGCAGGGGTTCCCAACTGTTATTATTTATTGTATTGACTTTTCCAGTAGTTTTCTATTTTTCATAACTACGTCGTTTCTTTCTATTTGCACTGAATGTGGCTCAAGACCATCTCTTGGTGTTAAACATGGCTTTTGTGGTAAGAATGGTTTGGGACCCCTGGACTAAAGTATTTTTTAGCCTTACTATTTTAACATGTACTATGTTACTATATTTAAAGTGATCTTTCAGGCAATGATCTAGCATTGTGTTGGGCTACATTTGGCTCTGTCCTAAACTGTTTTCCATTTTCAAATTGAAGAAGAAATGGCCGTAATATCAAGGTTTACAGTTGTACCTGATAATTTCTGTTTTGAAGCATGTGGGCGTTGCCCTTGAAGCTGTGATGCGTCATAATAATCAGCATAATGGGCGGGCGGCGTTGCAAACTAGAGTGCTTGCTAGGAGGAAGTTGTGTGGGGAGGAGGGAGGGTTTTTAGCTGGGCTTGAATGGCCGCTTTTAGAGAACTTTTGCCTGCATTAGCACATTTGAGTTTACTTTTGAGTGTGTACATAAATATATATATATATATATATATATATATATATACAGACACACTCTCCTTAGCTGTCCTATGCAATGCCAGTAAATGTAAAAATTAAAAAAGATTGCCAAGATCGAGTTACTCCCCCGCCGGGAGTGGTTTCCATCACGGACAAGCTGCAGGCAGCGTCCACCCCCTAAAAGACATACATCCGCCCCTCTATGAGCCGCATTGTTTCACTTCCCGGGCTACACGTTGCGCTGTAACAAACTTCAATCGGTTTCAAAAAGACCCTGTAGTTCCTATGTTATTTGTAAAAGTATTAGAGCATTAAAGACGCAGAGAAAAATGAGAAGAAACAGTGGGTGTTGCAACAGCGATGTGATGTAAGCACACTGTGTGCTTTACATATATCATAGTAAAATAATAAATGCATTGTTGTGCCTCTAGTTAATCCTGCCAGCACATGCTGTGATCAGAAAAACGGGCTGTGAGATGCTGTAGGCTAAGAGCATCTCCAGCCTGCCAGCACATAGTGTGACCAGATAGGAGGGCAGTGTTTCATAGCTGCAGAGAAAGGCAGCCAATCAGGATGTCTGGGCAGGGACTAGGGGATGTTTCCATTCTTGGTCCACTGAAGGTTGACTGAAGGACCAGGTCAGCGGGGTGGAGACTGAAAGCTGAGTAGGAGGACATAGCAGGAAGGAGAGTGCTGGAGGAACTTAATATAAGTTTTAATGTTGGGTGATGTAAAGTATTAAGAAGTAAGTAAAGTTGTAGAGGTGAACAGAGGTAGAATGGGATGAGGTGAAGGCAAAAAGATGTGAGCAGAGGTAGGTAGAGGTCAGCAAAGGTGAGGTGGGCAGAGTTGGGACAGGAGGAGGTATGATAAACAGAGATGAGATAGGCAGAAGTGATGTGCGGAGGTGGGAAAAGATAAACCGAGAAGAGACAAGCAAAGGTGAAGTGAGCAGAGGTAGCGGTGATGTGTGCAGAAGTAGGGAGAGGCTAGTAAGACAGATAGCAATTGAATATATAAGATAAAGCACTTACTGTCTGCAGTTGCCAAACCAGAAGGAAGCCTAGGTCTCATTGTTCAGAGGCCGCACTAAACTGCTTTCAAGCCATTTCTCAACGAAAAGATTTTGCTTGGAGTTAGGCTATGACTTGCCAGAGCTGCAGCTTAGGGACAGCTAAATAAGTCGGTGGGATCAAGGTTTTTTTTTACAATTGGCCATGACATAAAATGCAAGTTTGTGAGACATGAAGAGGCCAAATTCAAATCTTGTTATCTGTGTCGGGGAGGAATTTACAGACTCTGAGAAGACAAACCCAGAGGTACCTTGTCATAAAATGTTTAGTATATTTAGATGGCATTTTTTAATCACATTTTTATCATGTATTTGCATTGATTTGTATTCCCATTCCCTCCTATGCAGTAATACATGTATCTGGAGCCACGGAACAAACTATTACTACTGGATCATTTATATAGTGTGCTTTTCTCTGATTAGATATAATCACAATATACATAGTGTTAAAATAAAAGGGAATTGATCATGCTTCACCACAGCCTATTATTGTTGCTTATTTATATAGCGCCATCATCTTCCATAGTGTTGTACAAAGTAGTAATTACAGACAGTGTAGAAACATACAGTACAAAGACTAGAACAAATGCAGTGTTACAGAGTTTACAATGAATATTCTGAATACAAGATAGAGTAAGAGTAGAGGAAGCGAGGAGCTTTCCTAGAACAGAAAGTATTTGCACAGTACCCAATCCAAGGACAGATAGCATTACCCATCTATCTTTGCAGCAAGCGAAGCTATGCAAATAATTTATTTATGTCTCTGTGCCATCCAAGGCCCTTAGAAACGCTAAGGGTGCAATGCCAAGGATTAACTTTAAATTTACACATCCACGGACAACTAGTGGACACCAAGCTTTAGGCTCTCATCAGCATCATAGATACAATAGGAGAGAGAGCCTGGGCCTTGCCAGCTTACATTCTATAGGATGAGGGGGAAGGATCACACACAGTCAGTATTGAGCTTTGTGGCATGTGCACTTTAGAGAATTGCTTAAGCCAGATTGAATGTTTGTCTGAATAGGTGAGTTTTAAGGGCACCTTTGAAAGCTTTGAGGGTTGGGGAGTGACAGATTGGGTGGGGGAGGGCATTCCAGAAGATTGGAGTAGCGCGTGCAAAGTCCTGGAGACGGCATGAGAGAAGGTTGGCAGCAGAGCGAAGGCTGCGTATGGGTTAATATTCTTGGATTAGAGATGAGATGCAAGGGAGGGGCCTGGCTGTAGAGAGCTTTGTAGGTGATCGAGTTTTGAACAGGAGTGGCTGTGGGACTGGCAGCCAGTGTAGGGATTGGCAGAGAGGTGCAGAGCTGGATGTGGCCTAGTGTCTGTGTTGCGCCTCTTCTTTGGCTGATGGAACGTACTAATTAGAATGCTCCACATAGTTCGGTCTTCATAGTTTGTCCCTAGACCTTTCTGGGACACTAACATTACCTAAACTGATCACTAATACTATTTTATGAGCTTATTGTCTGGCTGTTTATGTTGCTATACAGTTATGTCCATAAATACATTTTTCTATTTTTGTACGTTACCACAATGTATTTTGAACAAAACAATTCTGATGCAGTCTAAGTTCAGACACTTTAATTCAGTGGGTTGAACCAAATGAATGCATAAAAATGTGAGGAGCATTCCCAACACAACCCCTTCATTTCAAGGGCTCAAAAGTAATTGGTCAAATTATATAATTGTAAATAAAATGTTAATTTCTAATATTTGGACAAGACCCCTTTCTTGGCAATGAAGACTTCAGTCTTGAACTCATGGACATCCCCATACGTTGTGTTTCCTCCTTTTATTGCTCTGCCAGGCCTTTACTGCAGCGGTTTTCAGTTGCTGTTTGTTGGTCAGCCGTTTTGTCTGAAGTTTAGCCTTTAAAGAGGAACAACGGACCATGCTTACCCTTTAGATGTTGCCACAGCTGCTTTAGGGCCCGATTCTTCTGTCCCCCGCCGGCTTAGCCGGTGCTACGTGACAGCAGCAGCCTTAGCTGTCCTCCTCGGGTTTCAGCGCTGTCACAGCCGCTCTCCAAGTCCTGCGGCTTTTTGTCCGGCCCCCACTGCATCCCATTCATCGGCACTGCACAGCCGTAAGATCTCAGAATGTGCACAGTGCCTGAAGGGATTGCAAGATGGCGCTGCCCGTTGGGGGTCGCCCGGAATCCGAGGGACCCAGAAGACAGAAGTCCCGGCGAGCTGAGTAAAAAGTGCTCAATATCAAAACCGGGGGGGGGGGGGGGGGGGGGGGGTAGAAGGCAGCAGGCTGATGAGGTTTTAACCTCCCCCAATGCTCTTTTTTAACAAGTGAAATGCGGCTCAATTGGGTTGAGATCAGGTGAATGAATAAACTTCTGGGTAACTTTGGCTTTATGTTTTGGGTCATTGTGCATCTGTATTATGAAGTTTGGCTGGATTTGAGCAAACGGTGTCTCTGAATAGCTCAGAATTCATCCAAGTTCTTCTATCCTGTGTCACATCATCAATAATTAATAGTGACCCAGTGCCACTGGCAGCCATGCACGCCCACACCATCACACTGCCACCATTCTATGCTTGGGATTATGAGCTGTGCCATACTTTCTTCCTCCCATCATTCTGGTAGAGGTTGATCTTGGTTTCATCTGTACAAAGAATATTCTTCCAGAACTGTACTGGCTTTTTAGATTTATTCCAAGTATACAGCACATCCTGTTCCTTACACATGGGTTATGCATCCACAAGATGGCACTGGACTGCAGAAAAAGACTTGTGGCTCCTCCCGTCCCTATATAAAGCCAGGAACCTCCCACAAATTCCCAGTTCTTATCTGCAGTCTGGGCTGCGAAGATAGAAGATGGCTCTCTAACTGTGCAGGTGAGCGGGGCTTATCAGCCTGTGGCCCTGCAGGACTATTACCACCTGTTCCGAACCCACTGCCTCCCAGCCTAGGCTGACTGGTTCGGGTGACGGTGGGTTAGCACCAGGGTCAGGTGCTGAGGAGCGCTGCTCCTACCGCAGTCCCTGCCTGACAGGGTAGGCGGTATAGGCTTATGGTGAGCCTTGTGGGATGCCCCGGCCTACACTCTGGGTTTTGCCTTAACCATTCCTCTCTAGGTGCCCCCCTCCTTCCACCTACATTTTACTATGGGCCGCTGCTACCCTCCCTTACCTCGCTCTCTCCCTGGGGAGATCTCCGGGGGGGGGGGGGGGTGGCAGTGGTCATTTTTAATTGGGTATGGTTTACTTTTTGCTTGTATGCCGCCGCCGCACCGCTTGTACGGCGCTCCGCGGACGGCGACGACATTGCTTCACATGCTGTGGTGCTACCATTGGCCGGTGTGATCATGTGGGGCGCGATTCGCGCTCTTGGGGGGGGTGGGCTTTGCGGATGACGCGTCATCTCTCCCCAGCCCGCCCCTCGAGGTCTCTGCGGGCGCCATTTTCTTCCTTCCTTGCTGCGTGCGCTGCTGGCTGTTTTTTTTTCTTCTATATATCCTTGCACTTGTATTTACTTAGGGGGATGTCATTTATGTCTTACAGGCGGGTTGAACTTCACTGTGGTTTCACCCGGCCCTCTTCCCCCTGACAGTCTCCCACCTCCCTAGCGGGCTTTTGGGGCATCCCGGGTAGCTATCGTTAGCATTAACCCTATACTGGCTGGTTGTGCCAATCAAATCACCATATGGAGGCTTCTGGGGATAATGTGCTTGGGGTTCCTTCGGAACAAGCCCGGCTATGTGTTGCGTGTGGGGTATCCCCTATAAGTGATGATGTCAGGGTATGTGTAACTTGTGCCCAGCAGGTACTTGCGTTGCAGTCTGGGTTGTCTGTTACGGGCCCGGGTGATGCGAGCCATGCTGGACCCCCTCTGGCTTCACCTAACCCCCCATGCTTGCATCTGACCCCCAGCGAGGGGCATACTAGCGGGGATTCTCAATCTGATTTGGCTGCACGGGTGGCCAGCATTGAAAAACATATTGCTGGGTCTGCCCCGCGTAAGGCTTCTGCCAAGAAACGGCATTTATCTCCCGCTGCCTCCCTCTTCTCTGTAGTGGATGAGGGACCTTACTCACGGTCTGGCCCCTACCCCCTTGTTTTCTGATTCAGAATCCTCTGAGGAACAACCTAAGATGTATGGCGGTACCGGGTCCCCCTTTGGGGAAGACCCGTGGTCCCCGGATGATACTGACAGGTTGTTGAGTCATATATTTGAAGTACTTTGTATTTCTCCTCCTGCAGTGGCTCCGCAGCAGCAGGGTGAGCTTTTTCATACGGTTAAGCCACGCTGGGAGTTCCCTGAGCAATCTCACTTTAATAATCTGGTGCTCAAGGAATGGGAATGGCCTAGCAAGCTACCTGGGGTGCCCAAGAGTTGGGACAAGAGGTATCCCTTTCTTACTGATGTGGTTAAGCGTTGGTCATGTCCTCCCTAGGTAGATGCGCTTGTCCTAGGGCTGTCTAATACTTCTGTCATGCATTCTCCTGACACTACTACCCTGCGGGATGGTGAGGACCGGCGAATGGACCAGCTATCCTGTCATTCTTTTGCCTGTGTGGGGACCGCGCTGCGCCCGGGTTGTGCTTCTGCCATTACAGCTATAGCTATTAAAGGGCTGCTTAAGAGTCTCTTAGATGGGGTCTCTGATGACGTGGGAGGAGAAGAGTATAGGTCTCTCCTGCTTTGCTGTGAATTTGTCGCTTACATCCTCGCTGCCATGGATGATGCCACTAGAATGTGTGGGAGGACTTCTGCCCTGTTAGTGGCTATACGCCGCTCTGTCTGGCTGCGTCAGTGGGTAGCTGATAATGCGGTTAAGAAGGCTCTCACTGGTTTTCCCTTTATAGGGCTGTGCCTCTTTGGTGAACGCTTGGACCTGTTTGCAAGGGGCGGTAGGTTACCTCAACGCAGGAGGCCATCTCGGTCCTTTCGGGGGACTGGTGCCTCTCTACCCTCCTTTCGTGCTTCTAGGGCTGGTCGAGGAGTTTCCTTTGCTGGAGCACGCGGGGACTATTGGGGCAGGGGCAGAGGACGTGGCCGCCCCGGCCTCTCCTGGGGTCCTAAGCCCAAATCCTCCCCCAAGCCCCCTCAGGCATGAAGGGGCACCCTCACCCATCCGGGTGGGGGGACGGCTTCGGCTCTTTGCTCATGTCTGGAGGTTTCACGTCTCAGACTGGTGGATTCAGGAGGTAGTATCCTCCAGTTACAAGATAGAGTTTGCAGCCTGGCCACCCCCAAGATTCATCAAATCCCAGATGGCTCAAAACCTCCTGTCAGCTCAGGGCCTGTGCCTTGCTGTCCAAAACCTTCTGGAGTTGGGGGTCATCTGCCCGATGCCTTTCAGGGAAAGGGGCAGAGGCTTCTATTCCAATCTTTTCATTGTCCCCAAAAAGGACGGGTCCCTCAGGCCCATCCTGGATTTAAAGCGTCTCAACAAGTTTGTTGGATTCAAGCATTTTGAAAACTCTGCGCTCAGCTGTCAATTCTCTGCACCCGGGCGACTTCATGACTTCTGTAGACATCAAGGACGCTTACCTTCATGTACCAATCTTTCCATGTCATCAGAAATTCCTCAGGTTCGCTCTGGAGGATCAGCACTACCAATTTGTGGCCTTGCCTTTCGGTATCACCTCGGCTCCCAGGGTATTCACCAAGGTGCTGGCGGGCGTGATGGCTCTGCTGAGATCTCAGGGCATTCGCATCCTCCCTTATTTGGACGACATTCTCATCACGTCTCAGTCCTTCCATCAGGCTGAGCTGGATATCCAGTTGGTGGTTTCCACTCTGGAGTCCTTTGGCTGGGTGATCAACCATCCCAAGTCTTCCCTGTCCCCGTCCCGGGTGAGGTCCTTTCTGGGCATGACTCTGGATACATCTCAGGTCAAGGTTTTTCTCCCTCAACAGAAGGTGGAGAGTCTTCAAGCTCAGGCCCAGCTTCTTCTGGCTTGCTCTCATCCCTCCATCCGGCAGGGGATGCAGCTGGTGTGCCTGATGGTGTCTTGCTTCATGGCAGTTCCATACGCTCAGTTTCACATGAGACCTCTTCAACTTCACCTCTTGTCAGTATGGGATCGGGACCCTGTGTCCTTGGATCAGGCGTTTGTTCTGTCCCCTCTGGCCAGGCGGTCTCTCTCGTGGTGTCTGGACTCAAGGAACCTGTTGGTGGGCTGAACCTTTCTGTCCCCTTGCTGGGAGACTGGAACTGAGGGCGATAAGGCTGGTTCTCACCCAATTGACTCCACACCTCCGGGGTCGGGCTGTTCAGATCCGCTCGGACAACCAGACAGCGGTTGCTTACATCAATCATCAGGGAGGGACCCGGAGCAAGAGGGCCCTCAAGGAAGTATCCCTGATACTGTCCTGGGCAGAGGAGAACGTTCCCTGCATCTCGGCAGTGTACATCCCGGGGTTAGAAAATCTGCAGGCAGACTCCGTGAGCAGGGGGACTTCTCGTCTGGGAGAATGGTCCCTCAGCAGCAGGGTGTTTCGCTGCCTGTGCCACCGCTGGGGTCAGCCAGATGTGGATCTGTTTGCGTCCCGTCACAATCACAAGCTTCCAGTCTTTGTCTCTCTGTCCCAGGATCCTCTGGCCTTGGCCATGGATGCTCTAGCGATGTCTTGGAAGAGCTTTCGGCTCCCCTATGTGTTCCCTCCGTTTCCTCTGCTGGGCAGGGTGTTGTGCAAGATAGCCCAGGAAGGGGTGCCAACCATTCTGGTGGCCCCCTGTTGGCCAAGAAGGGTGTGGTTGGCAGACATCGTGCAGTTGGCAGTAGATGAATACACCCTGCCCAAGGATCCAGACCTGCTCACTCAGGGGCAGCTACGCCATCCCAATTTACAGACGCTGGCTTTGACGGCCTGGCTGCTGAAACCTCCATTTTGATGGGAAAGGGGCTTCCTGCCTCTGTTGTTAATACCATGATTCAGGCTAGGAAGAGGTCCTCGTCCTTTATCTACTATAGGGTTTGGCATGCTTACATTGCCTGGTGTGAGTCTAAGTTGCTTCCCTGTCGGTTGTTTTCTATTCCCAGGATTCTGGAATTCCTGCAACATGCTTTGGACTTGGGCCTACAACTTAGAACCCTCAAAGGACATGTGTTTGGCTTTTTTCTTCCAAAGATCTTTTGCCAATCACCGTCTGGTTAAGACCTTCTTCCAGGGGGTTACTCACGTGCGCCCGCCACGTAAGCCTATGTTACCAGTCTGGGATTTGAACTTGGTTTTATCTGCCATGCATTGTCCTCCTTTTGAGCCTCTGCATGATGCTGCTTTGCCTGTTTTGACTTTTAAGGTAGCCTTTCTGGTGGCTATCACTTCTGTTAGGCATGTTTCTGAGTTGGCGGCGCTTTCCATCAAACCTCCTTACTTTGAGCGACACCAGGACAAGGTGGTGTTTCGTTTTAAGCCAGATTTTCTGCCCAAGGTTGTGTCTGCTTTTCATCTCAATCAGGACATTGTTTTACCTTCTCTGTGCCTTAATCCTAGTAACCCTAAGGAGCGGGTCTTACATTATCTGGATGTGGTCAGGGCTTTGAAGTTTTATCTGGTAGCTACTGAATCCTTCAGGAAGACTGATGCTCTTTTTGTTCTCTCTTCTGGACCTAGGAAGGGTTTGCCTCCGGCTAAATCCACTATCAGTAAGTGGATCCGTCAGGCTGTGGTACAAGCCTATTCTGCTAAGGGGAAAGAGCCTCTCTTCCGCCTTACCGCTGAGTTTGCAAGGCCGCTACTTGGTCCTCTGTTCATACTTTTTCAAGGTTTTACAAGGTTGATGTTAGGGCCTGAGCTGACGCTGTTTTTGGCCGCAAAGTTCTGCAGGAGGCAGTGGTTTAATCTGCCCGCTGTTACTTTTGAGGATTTCACCCTACCTTACGGACACTGCTATTGGATGTCCCATGTGTAAGGAATACTCTGTAACAGGACATGCTGTATACCTGGAATAATACAATTCTGTGAGACACTCACCTATAGAATTGGTATTATAAGTATACAGCACGTCCTGTTCCACCCCACCCTTGTTATCATTATCCTCTGTATGGTGATTGTTCTAATGTTCATTTGGAATTTTGTTATTATTGCTTCTCCCGGCTTCTTGTGTAACTGCATGTCAATACTGGGAATTTGTGGGAGGTTCCTGGCTTTATATAGGGCCGGGAGGAGCCACAAGTCTTTTTCTGCAGTCTACAGGTGAGTGTCTCACAGAATTGTATTTTTTTTTTAGCAAAGTCTAATCTGGCTTTTTTATTCTTGAGGCTTATGAGTGGCTTGCAGCGTGCAGTTACCCCTCTGTATTTACTTTCATGCAGTCTTCTCTTTATGGAAGATTTGTATATTAATACATTGCCGACATCCTGGAGAGTGTTGGTCACTTGGTTGGCTGTTGTGCAGGGCTTTCTCTCCACCATGGAAATTATTCTGTGATCATCCACCATTGTTGTCTTGGGCGTCCATATCTTTTGCCATTGATGAGTTCACCGATGCTTTTTCTTTCTTTGTCAGGATGGACCGAACTGTAGATTTTGCCACTCATAATATTGTAGCAATTTCCCAGATGTTTTTTTCTGTTTTTCGCAGATTTAACTGCATGGAGAGCTCCTTTGACTGCATGTTTTCTTTACAGCAAAATCTTCCAAATACAAGCACCACACCTCAAACCAACTCCAGGCCTTTTTTCTGCTTAATTGAGAAGGACATAAAGGAATAGTGCACACCTGCCCATGAAATAGCCTTTTAGTCAATTGTCTAATTAGTTTTGGTCCATTTAAAAACAGGGCGGCACATGTTAAGGAGCTGAAACTCTTAAACCCTTCATCCAATTTTAATGTTAATACCCTCAAATGAAAGCTGAATGTCTGGACTTTATGTCCATTATATAACTAAACTTGTCCACATATGTTTGGACCTAACTGTAGTTTTCTAACTATTAGGATGAATGTATTTTTTTTATTATGGGCTATAAAATTGCAGACAAATGAACAGGCTAACAAGAGAAGTTAAATGTACCTGACAATTTTAGGCAGTAAACTTATCCAACCTTGATAGATTAAAAGAAATGAAAAGACCCAAAAAATGAGGGGGAGGGTCAGCATTTCGCCCAGAGAATGGAAAATAGCTTGGCGGAACTCATTTTCCAGGTCCTGAACACGGGCGCCCAGGAGGTCAATACTAAAGTCCTACTCCGATGGTATCTAGTTCCGGCTAAGATCCACAGATTTTGCCCCTCCCACTCACCGGAGTGTTTTAGAGAATGCCACCTACAAGGATCATATATTCACATATGGTGGGAATGTAGGGTTGTCCGCCATTTCTTTCTTTTACCTTTTAAGGAAAGCTACAGGGTTACACCTGACTCCTTCTCCTCAACTTGCCATACTCAATTTGAAACCTCCTGGATGTACAAGATCCCAATTTGAACTTATTAGACACATCCTTACGGCCGCTAAACTCATCATAGCGCACTCCTGGAAAAAGACGATCCCTAATGGAAGCCTAGTCCCTCGCATCAACGAAGTCATGTTCTTTGAGAAGATGGCAGCCTCAATGCAGGGTGACCTTGCCCCCTTCCTGACCACCTGGGAAGGTTGGATTACTCACTTCCAACCAAAAAACTTCGACCGCTCCCTTCTTACTTCCCAATGATGTGTTGTACACACCTCGCGACTGTTGGCGGCTGGACACCCACCCCTATTCCTATCCCTTCCTCTTTTCCTTTCTTGCCTCCCTAGCTTCTTCAATCTAGTCCCTCTGTCCCAACCTTCCATTCTTCCTCCTCACGTCAGTGGTCTTGGGCCACAAACACCTTATATCTCGCTTTGGGAGATATTGTTCCCAATTTGTTTATGTGTTGACACCCCCTTGGGTGTTATTATATGCTGCACAAAATGTAATGTGTGTTACAATGTAATGTACTTCTCATTTATTCTCAATAAAAATTATTGATGAAAAAAAAAAAAAAAATGAGGGGGAGAGGGGAGTATTGGCATAACCCGTAGTATTGCATTAAATCAGTTCAGTCATTTAAATAAGCTTATATATTATTTATTTTTTATGTATGTGGTGTAACTGTGATACCTGAATGTCTGTGTATATTTGTGTTTTTAGAAAGGTTTCTGTGACTTTGGTCATTATGCACAATACAGTATACTATTTATATGTTCGATGTGTAATTAGCTTATTGTACACAGCATTGGCGCCAGCAGTAGAATGTTTTCGTATTAATGATAATTTTCATGTACAAGGTTTTTACTGAATTACTGAGAGAAAAATAAACCATATACAACAGAAAATAATGGTTACATTCAGTCAAATAGCTTGGTTACAGATATGTATTCACAGTAACAAGAATATGACAATAGGCCCAAAGTAAGGCTAATATCAAGCAGCATCAAGCTCCCTCCACGATCGAAACTCCATATGGACAGGAGTTAAATGCAACCAAAGTGAATTTTGAAGAGAAAGAACAAGGAGAGAAAATAAGAAGAAAGTCAATATATATATATTCGAGAGGGAGAAATCATATCTGGTTGTCACCCAGTGACACGTAGTGGTTGCAGGGACCCCATATCAATAGAAATTCCTGTCTGCTCTGATTTCTGACCATTTATCATCATTATTTAGGTCTATTGTTGATTTAATGTCAGTGATTTTTACTCCTTAGTTATGATCTGTTTAGTGGCAATAAATTATAAATGTTACTAATTTTCAACACGTGAAAATAAATGTTTTCTTTACAGAACCTTTAGATTATTTGAGTTTTTTTAGAGCCGTTTTCCAAAAGACAAGCGACTCTGATTGGACGAGAGCCCGTGCATGTGCTGTTGGACCAGGGAAAGGTGAGTTATTACTGCAATCTGGGGGGGGGGGGTCACAAAGTGGGGCATCCCATGCCACAGGGGAAAGCCAGAGGCTGGCCCTGGAATCTTTTAGATTTCAGGACAGCTGCTCGTGTGCTTTTTTCTGCTTCAACTGTGAACTGGTAAGGGGTCCATTGGATTGCTGGAAAGATGTTTGGGGATCTGGGGGATTTCACACATTCCAGATTTTCCTAGCTTTTGTCCCCTTTTAAAGCACAAGTTGGATATCACCAGCCCATAGGATCCTTAGCCAATCTATACATTCCACTACTGCGGTTCAGTCAATGAGCCGGTGCAGGGCTCTAGTTGTAAAAAGAGTTCCTCAAAGGGGGACTGCGGGGTGCACCTGTAATGAGGCCACGTGAGGCAGCCGCCTCAGGCGGAACTGTAGAGGGGACAATTTATCTCACTAGTGGTCCATAGAAAATGGGGGGGGGGGGCTCTGCATACTTCTATGTCTTTAAATCAATCATCGGTGGTTCAGCAACCTTGACACCACCCCCTACCCCTCGGCCTGCTCTATTTAGTTATGGAGTGCTCTTTCTATAGTTCGCCTCAGGTAGCAGAGAGGCTAGGTTCATCCCTGAGGAACTGTCCCACTAAAGATGGGACATCTGGTCGGTTTAGGCTTGCCACACTTGTTTGTACTAAGAGCTCAAAGGGAGCAGTTATACCACTACCCCCTTGTGTCATGATTGAAGAGGGATAGTCTGACCCCGGGGGGGGCTTCAATTGTGACCCAGCTACTCTGGATTTGTGATTTCACCACTGGCTGTATGCAGTTTATGGACAATAAATAATTAGTGGACTTTTTATTAAAACTTTATATATTATATGCTTGTGTTTCTGAGCTTAATGAAAATGTCACTGGCAGCAAACAATCCTGTTCTTATGCTGGTGAGTGATAAAGAGAGACACATACACAGAAATGCAACGGTTTTACAGATCTTCATGGAACAGTCTCAGCTTTTCTCAAACATGGATCAAGAAGAAGGGTGGGCAAGGGTGTGTGGTATGGAGCAGGATGTGGATGCAGTTGTAGTATAGAGCAGGGTGGAGATGGGGTGCGGCATGCAACAAGGCGAGCATGGAGCAGGGTAGGTTTGCAGCTTGGGAGTAGGGCTGAGATGGGGGTGCAGCGTCAAACGGCAGGGATGGGGGTGCTGTGCGGCATGGAGCAGGGTGGGAACGTGATTGCAGTATAGAGCAGGGTGGAGATAGAGGTGCAGCATGGAGCAGGACGGAGATGGGGGTGCAGCATGAAGCAGGGCAGAGATGGGGGTGCAGCATGAAGCAGGGCAGAGATGGGGGTGCAGCATGGAGCAGAGCAGAGATGGGGGTGCAGCATGGAGCAGGGCAGAAATAGGATGGAGCATGGAGCGGGGCAGAGATGGGGATGCAGCACGGAGCAGGGAAGAGATGGGGGTGCAGCATGGAGCAGAGCAGAGATGGGGATGCAGCACGGAGCAGGGAAGAGATGGGGGTGCAGCACGGAGCAGGGCAGAGATGGGGGTGCAGCACGGAGCAGGGCAGAGATGGGGGTTCAGCATGGAGCAGGGCAGAGATGGGGATGCAGCACGGAGCAGGGAAGAGATGGGGGTGCAGCATGAAGCAGGGCAGAGATGGGGGTTCAGCATGGAGCAGGGCAGAGATGGGGATGCAGCACGGAGCAGGGAAGAGATGGGGGTTCAGCATGGAGCAGGGCAGAGATGGGGGTGCAGCATGGAGCAGGGCAGAGATGGGGGTGCAGCACGGAGCAGGGCAGAGATGGGGGTGCAGCATGAAGCAGGGCAGAGATGGGGGTTCAGCATGGAGCAGGGCAGAGATGGGGGTGCAGCATGGAGCAGGGCAGAGATGGGGGTGCAGCATGGAGCAGGGCAGAGATGGGGGTGCAGCACGGAGCAGGGCAGAGATGGGGGTTCAGCATGGAGCAGGGCAGAGATGGGGGTGCAGCATGGAGCAGGGCAGAGATGGGGGTGCAGCATGAAGCAGGGCAGAGATGGGGATGCAGCACGGAGCAGGGAAGAGATGGGGGTTCAGCATGGAGCAGGGCAGAGATGGGGGTGCAGCATGGAGCAGGGCAGAGATGGGGGTGCAGCATGAAGCAGGGCAGAGATGGGGATGCAGCACGGAGCAGGGAAGAGATGGGGGTTCAGCATGGAGCAGGGCAGAGATGGGGGTGCAGCATGGAGCAGGAGAGAGATGGGGGTGCAGCATGAAGCAGGGCAGAGATGGGGATGCAGCACGGAGCAGGGAAGAGATGGGGGTTCAGCATGGAGCAGGGCAGAGATGGGGGTGCAGCATGGAGCAGGGCAGAGATGGGGGTGCAGCACGGAGCAGGGCAGAGATGGGGGTGCAGCATGAAGCAGGGCAGAGATGGGGGTGCAGCACGGAGCAGGGCAGAGATGGGGGTGCAGCATGAAGCAGGGCAGAGATGGGGGTGCAGCATGGAGCAGGGCAGAAATGGGGGTGCAGCACGGAGCAGGGCAGAGATGGGGGTGCAGCATGGTGCAGGGCAGAGATGGGGGTGCAGCATGGAGCAGGACAGAGATGGGGGTGCAGTACGGAGCAGGGCAGAGATGGGGGTGCAGCACGGAGCAGGGCAGAGATGGGGGTGCAGCACGGAGCAGGGCAGAGATGGGGGTGCAGCATGGAGCAGGACAGAGATGGGGGTGCAGCACGGAGCAGGGCAGAAATGGGGGTGCAGCACGGAGCAGGGCAGAGATGGGGGTGCAGCATGGTGCAGGGCAGAGATGGGGGTGCAGCATGGAGCAGGACAGAGATGGGGGTGCAGTACGGAGCAGGACAGAGATGGGGGTGCAGCATGGAGCAGGGCAGAGATGGGGGTGCAGCACGGAGCAGGGCAGAGATGGGGGTGCAGCATGGTGCAGGGCAGAGATGGGGGTGCAGCATGGAGCAGGACAGAGATGGGGGTGCAGTACGGAGCAGGACAGAGATGGGGGTGCAGCATGGAGCAGGGCAGAGATGGGGGTGCAGCACGGAGCAGGTCAGAGATGGGGTGCATCATGGAGCAGGACAGAGATGGGGGTGCAGCATGGGGCAGAATGGAGATGGGGTGCAGCATAGTGCAGGATGGATATGGGGGAGCAGGATAGAAATGGGGGTGCTTCATGGAGCAGGGCAGAGATAGGGGTGCAGCATGGGGCAGGGCAGAGATGGGGGTGCATCATGGAGCAGGACAGAGATGGGGGTGCAGCATGGAGCAGGACAGAGATGGGGTGCAGCATGGGGCAGGGCAGAGATGGGGGTGCAGCACGGAGCGGGACAGAGATGAGGTGCAGCATGGAGCAGGACAGAGATGGGGGTGCAGCATGGAGCAGGGCAGAGATGGGGGTGCAGCATGGAGCAGGACAGAGATGGGGGCGCAGCATGGAGCAGGGCAGTGATGGGGGTGCAGCATGGAGCAGGGCAGAGATGGGGTGCAGCATGGAGCAGGGCAGAGATGGGGGTGCAGCATGGAGCAGGGCAGAGATGGGGGTGCAGCATGGAGCAGGGCAGAGATGGGGGTGCAGCATGGAGCAGGGCAGAGATGGGGGTGCAGCATGGAGCAGGGCAGAGATGGAGGTGCAGCATGGAGCAGGGCAGAGATGGGGGTGCAGCATGGAGCAGGACAGATATGGGGGTGCAGCATGGAGCAGGGCAGAGATGGGGGTGCAGCATGGAGCAGGGCAGAGATGGGGGTGCAGCATGGAGCAGGGCAGAGATGGGGGTGCAGCATGGAGCAGGGCAGAGATGGGGGTGCAGCATGGAGCAGGACAGAGATGGGGGTGCAGCATGGAGCAGGGCAGAGATGGGGTGCAGCATGGAGCAGGACAGAGATGGGGGTGCAGCATGGAGCAGGACAGAGATGGGGGTGCAGCATGGAGCAGGACAGAGATGGGGGTGCAGCATGGAGCAGGGCAGAGATGGTGGTGCAGCACGGAGCAGGGCAGAGATGGGCTGCAGCATGGAGCAGGGTAGAGATGGGGGTGCAGCATGGAGCAGGGTAGAGATGGGGGTGCAGCATGGAGCAGGACAGAGATGGGGGTGCAGCATGGAGCAGGACAGAGATGGGGGTGCAGCATGGAGCAGGACAGAGATGGGGTGCAGCACGAAGCAGGGCAGAGATGGGGGTGCAGCACGGAGCAGGCAGAGATGGGGTGCAGCATGGAGCAGGACAGAGATGGGGGAGCAGCATGGAGCAGGACAGAGATGGGGTGCAGCATGGAGCAGGACAGAGATGGGGTGCAGCATGGAGCAGGACAGAGATGGGGGTGCAGCATGGAGCAGGACAGAGATGGGGTGCAGCACGGAGCAGGACAGAGATGGGGGTGCAGCATGGAGCAGGACAGAGATGGGGTGCAGCATAGAGCAGGACAGAGATGGGGGTGCAGCACGGAGCAGGACAGAGATGGGGGTGCAGCACGGAGCAGGACAGAGATGGGGGTGCAGCACGGAGCAGGACAGAGATGGGGGTGCAGCATGGGGCAGGACAGAGATGGGGGTGCAGCATGGAGCAGGACAGAGATGGGGGTGCAGCACGGAGCAGGACAGAGATGGGGGTGCAGCACGGAGCAGGACAGAGATGGGGGTGCAGCATGGGGCAGGACAGAGATGGGGGTGCAGCATGGAGCAGGACAGAGATGGGGGTGCAGCACGGAGCAGGACAGAGATGGGGGTGCAGCACGGAGCAGGACAGAGATGGGGGTGCAGCATGGGGCAGGACAGAGATGGGGGTGCAGCATGGAGCAGGACAGAGATGGGGGTGCAGTATGGTGCAGGGCAGAGATGGGGGTGCAGCATGGAGCAGGACAGAGATGGGGGTGCAGTATGGTGCAGGACAGAGATGGGGGTGCAGCATGGAGCAGGACAGAGATGGGGGTGCAGCATGGAGCAGGACAGAGATGGGGGTGCAGCATGGAGCAGGACAGAGATGGGGGTGCAGCATGGAGCAGGACAGAGAGGAGATGGGGTGCAGCATGGAGCAGGACAGAGATGGGGGTGCAGCATGGAGCAGGACAGAGATGGGGGTGCAGCATGGAGCAGGACAGAGATGGGGTGCAGCAGGGAGCAGGGCAGAGATGGGGGTGCAGCACGGAGCAGGGCAGAGATGGGGGTGCAGGATGGAGAAGGACAGAGATGGGGGTGCAGCATGGAGCAGGACAGAGATGGGGGTGCAGCACGGAGCAGGACAGAGATGGGGGTGCAGCACGGAGCAGGACAGAGATGGGGGTGCAGCACGGAGCAGGACAGAGATGGGGGTGCAGCACGGAGCAGGACAGAGATGGGGGTGCAGCACGGAGCAGGACAGAGATGGGGGTGCAGCATGGGGCAGGACAGAGATGGGGGTGCAGCATGGAGCAGGACAGAGATGGGGGTGCAGTATGGTGCAGGGCAGAGATGGGGGTGCAGCATGGGGCAGGACGGAGATGGGGGTGCAGGACTGAAATGGGGGTGCTTCATGGAGCAGGGCAGAGATGGGGGTGCAGCACGGAGCAGGGCAGAGATGGGGGTGCAGCATGGAGCAGGCAAGGATGGGGGTGCAGCATGGAGCAGGACAGAGATGGGGTGCAGCATGGAGCAGGGCAGAGATGGGGTGCAGCATGGAGCAGGGCAGAGATGGGGTGCAGCATGGAGCAGGGCAGAGATGGGGTGCAGCATGGAGCAGGGCAGAGATGGGGTGCAGCATGGAGCAGGGCAGAGATGGGGTGCAGCACGGAGCAGGGCAGAGACGGGGGTGCAGCATGGAGCAGGGCAGAGATGGGGGTGCAGCACGGAGCAGGGCAGAGATGGGGGTGCAGCACGGAGCAGGGCAGAGATGGGGGTGCAGCACGGAGCAGGGCAGAGATGGGGGTGCAGCATGGAGCAGGGCAGAGATGGGGGTGCAGCATGGAGCAGGATGGAGATGGGGTGCAGCATAGCGCAGGATGGATATGGGGGAGCAGGATAGAAATGGGGGTGCTTCATGGAGCAGGACAGAGATGGGGGTGCAGCATGGAGCAGGGCAGAGATGGGGGTGCAGCATGGAGCAGGATGGAGATGGGGTGCAGCATAGCGCAGGATGGATATGGGGGAGCAGGATAGAAATGGGGGTGCTTCATGGAGCAGCACAGAGATGGGGGTGCGGCATGGAGCAGGACAGAGATGGGGGTGCAGCATGGAGCAGGCCAGAGATGGGGGTGCAGCACGGAGCAGGCAGAGATGGGGGTGCAGCATGGAGCAGGGCAGAGATGGGGGTGCAGCATGGAGCAGGGCAGAGATGGGGGTGCAGCACGGAGCAGGCAGAGATGGGGGTGCAGCATGGAGCAGGCAGAGATAGGGGTGCAGCATGGAGCAGGACAGAGATGGGGGTGCAGCACGGAGCAGGCAGAGATGGGGGTGCAGCATGGAGCAGGGCAGAGATGGGGGTGCAGCATGGAGCAGGCCAGAGATGGGGGTGCAGCATGGAGCAGGCCAGAGATGGGGGTGCAGCACGGAGCAGGCAGAGATGGGGGTGCAGCATGGAGCAGGGCAGAGATGGGGGTGCAGCATGGAGCAGGGCAGAGATGGGGGTGCAGCACGGAGCAGGCAGAGATGGGGGTGCAGCATGGAGCAGGCAGATAGGGGTGCAGCATGGAGCAGGACAGAGATGGGGGTGCAGCACGGAGCAAGCAGAGATGGGGGTGCAGCACGGAGCGGGACAGAGATGAGGTGCAGCAGGGAGCAGGGCAGAGATGGGGGTGCAGCATGGAGCAGGGCAGAGATGGGGGTGCAGCATGGAGCAGGGCAGAGATGGGGGTGCAGCACGGAGCAGGACGGAGATGGGGGTGCAGCATGGAGCAGGACGGAGATGGGGGTGCAGCATGGAGCAGGGCGGAGATGGGGGTGCAGCACGGAGCAGGCAGAGATAGGGGTGCAGCATGGAGCAGGGCAGAGATGGGGGTGCAGCATGGAGCAGGCAGGGATGGGGGTGCAGCATGGAGCAGGACAGAGATGGGGGTGCAGCATGGAGCAGGGCAGAGATGGGGGTGCAGCATGGAGCAGGGCAGTGATGGGGGTGCAGCATGGAGCAGGGCAGAGATGGGGTGCAGCATGGAGCAGGGCAGAGATGGGGGTGCAGCATGGAGCAGGACAGAGATGGGGGTGCAGCATGGAGCAGGGCAGTGATGGGGGTGCAGCATGGAGCAGGGCAGAGATGGGGTGCAGCATGGAGCAGGGCAGAGATGGGGGTGCAGCATGGAGCAGGACAGAGATGGGGGTGCAGCATGGAGCAGGACAGAGATGGGGTGCAGCATGGAGCAGGCAGAGATGGGGGTGCAGCATGGAGCAGGGCAGAGATGGGGGTGCAGCATGGAGCAGGGCAGAGATGGGGGTGCAGCATGGAGCAGGGCAGAGATGGGGGTGCAGCATGGAGCAGGGCAGAGATGGGGTGCAGCATGGAGCAGGACAGAGATGGGGGTGCAGCATGGAGCAGGACAGAGATGGGGGTGCAGCATGGAGCAGGGCAGAGATGGGGGTGCAGCATGGAGCAGGACAGAGATGGGGGTGCAGCATGGAGCAGGGCAGAGATGGGGTGCAGCATGGAGCAGGGCAGAGATGGGGGTGCAGCATGGAGCAGGGCAGAGATGGGGGTGCAGCATGGAGCAGGGCAGAGATGGGGGTGCAGCATGGAGCAGGGCAGAGATGGGGGTGCAGCATGGAGCGGGGCAGAGATGGGGGTGCAGCATGGAGCGGGGCAGAGATAGGGGTGCAGCATGGAGCAGGGCAGAGATGGGGGTGCAGCATGGAGCAGGGCAGAGATGAGGTGCAGCATGGAGCAGGGCAGAGATGGGGGTGCAGCATGGAGCAGGGCAGAGATGGGGGTGCAGCATGGAGCAGGGCAGAGATGGGGGTGCAGCATGGAGCGGGGCAGAGATGGGGGTGCAGCATGGAGCAGGGCAGAGATAGGGGTGCAGCATGGAGCAGGGCAGAGATGGGGGTGCAGCACGGAGCAGGACGGAGATGGGGGTGCAGCATGAAGCAGGACGGAGATGGGGGTGCAGCATGGGGCAGGACGGAGATGGGGGTGCAGCATGAAGCAGGACGGAGATGGGGGTGCAGCATGGGGCAGGACGGAGATGGGGGTGCAGGACTGAAATGGGGGTGCTTCATGGAGCAGGGCAGAGATGGGGGTGCAGCATGGAGCAGGACAGAGATGGGGGTGCAGCATGGAGCAGGGCAGAGATGAGGTGCAGCATGGAGCAGGGCAGAGATGGGGGTGCAGCATGGAGCAGGGCAGAGATAGGGGTGCAGCATGGAGCAGGGCAGAGATGAGGTGCAGCATGGAGCAGGGCAGAGATGGGGGTGCAGCATGGAGCAGGGCAGAGATGGGGGTGCAGCACGGAGCAGGACGGAGATGGGGGTGCAGCATGAAGCAGGACGGAGATGGGGGTGCAGCATGGAGCAGGACGGAGATGGGGGTGCAGAATGGAGCAGGACGGAGATGGGGGTGCAGCATGGAGCAGGGCAGAGATGGGGGTGCAGCACGGAGCAGGCAGAGATAGGGGTGCAGCATGGAGCAGGGCAGAGATGGGGGTGCAGCATGGAGCAGGGCAGAGATGGGGTGCAGCATGGAGCAGGGCAGAGATGGGGTGCAGCACGGAGCAGGCAGAGATAGGGGTGCAGCATGGAGCAGGGCAGAGATGGGGGTGCAGCATGGAGCAGGGCAGAGATGGGGGTGCAGCATGGAGCAGGACAGAGATGGGGGTGCAGCATGGAGCAGGACAGAGATGGGGGTGCAGCATGGAGCAGGACAGAGATGGGGTGCAGCATGGAGCAGGCAGAGATGGGGGTGCAGCATGGAGCAGGGCAGAGATGGGGGTGCAGCATGGAGCAGGGCAGAGATGGGGGTGCAGCATGGAGCAGGACAGAGATGGGGGTGCAGCATGGAGCAGGGCAGAGATGGGGTGCAGCATGGAGCAGGGCAGAGATGGGGGTGCAGCATGGAGCAGGACAGAGATGGGGGTGCAGCATGGAGCAGGGCAGAGATGGGGTGCAGCATGGAGCAGGGCAGAGATGGGGGTGCAGCATGGAGCAGGGCAGAGATGGGGTGCAGCATGGAGCAGGGCAGAGATGGGGTGCAGCATGGAGCAGGACAGAGATGGGGGTGCAGCATGGAGCAGGGCAGAGATGGGGGTGCAGCATGGAGCAGGGCAGAGATGGGGGTGCAGCATGGAGCAGGATGGAGATGGGGTGCAGCATAGCGCAGGATCGATATGGGGGAGCAGGATAGAAATGGGGGTGCTTCATGGAGCAGGACAGAGATGGGGGTGCAGCATGGAGCAGGGCAGAGATGGGGGTGCAGCATGGAGCAGGATGGAGATGGGGTGCAGCATAGCGCAGGATGGATATGGGGGAGCAGGATAGAAATGGGGGTGCTTCATGGAGCAGCACAGAGATGGGAGTGCAGCATGGGGCAGGACAGAGATGGGGGTGCAGCACGGAGCAGGCAGAGATGGGGGTGCAGCATGGAGCAGGGCAGAGATGGGGGTGCAGCATGGAGCAGGGCAGAGATGGGGGTGCAGCACGGAGCAGGCAGAGATGGGGGTGCAGCATGGAGCAGGCAGAGATAGGGGTGCAGCATGGAGCAGGGCAGAGATGGGGGTGCAGCACGGAGCGGGACAGAGATGGGGGTGCAGCATGGAGCAGGGCAGAGATGGGGGTGCAGCATGGAGCAGGGCAGAGATAGGGGTGCAGCATGGAGCAGGGCAGAGATGGGGGTGCAGCACGGAGCAGGACGGAGATGGGGGTGCAGCATGGGGCAGGACGGAGATGGGGGTGCAGGACTGAAATGGGGGTGCTTCATGGAGCAGGGCAGAGATGGGGGTGCAGCACGGAGCAGGCAGAGATAGGGGTGCAGCATGGAGCAGGACAGAGATGGGGGTGCAGCATGGAGCAGGGCAGAGATGGGGGTGCAGCATGGAGCAGGACAGAGATGGGGGCGCAGCATGGAGCAGGGCAGTGATGGGGTGCAGCATGGAGAAGGACAGAGATGGGGGTGCAGCATGGAGCAGGGCAGAGATGGGGTGCAGCATGGAGCAGGGCAGAGATGGGGGTGCAGCATGGAGCAGGGCAGAGATGGGGTGCAGCATGGAGCAGGGCAGAGATGGGGGTGCAGCATGGAGCAGGGCAGAGATGGGGGTGCAGCATGGAGCAGGGCAGAGATGGGGGTGCAGCATGGAGCAGGGCAGAGATGGGGTGCAGCATGGAGCAGGGCAGAGATGGGGGTGCAGCATGGAGCAGGGCAGAGATGGGGGTGCACCATGGAGCAGGGCAGAGATGGGGGTGCAGCATGCAGCAGGGCAGAGATGGGGTGCAGCATGGAGCAGGGCAGAGATGGGGGTGCAGCATGGAGCAGGGCAGAGATGGGGGTGCAGCATGGAGCAGGGCAGAGATGGGGGAGCAGCATGGAGCAGGGCAGAGATGGGGGTGCAGCATGGAGCAGGGCAGAGATGGGGTGCAGCATGGAGCAGGGCAGAGATGGGGGTGCAGCATGGAGCGGGGCAGAGATGGGGGTGCAGCATGGAGCAGGGCAGAGATAGGGGTGCAGCATGGAGCAGGGCAGAGATGGGGGTGCAGCACGGAGCAGGACGGAGATGGGGGTGCAGCATGGGGCAGGACGGAGATGGGGGTGCAGCATGGGGCAGGACTGAAATGGGGGTGCTTCATGGAGCAGGGCAGAGATGGGGGTGCAGCACGGAGCAGGCAGAGATAGGGGTGCAGCATGGAGCAGGGCAGAGATGGGGTGCAGCATGGAGCAGGCAGGGATGGGGGTGCAGCATGGAGCAGGGCAGAGATGGGGGTGCAGCATGGAGCAGGACAGAGATGGGGGTGCAGCATGGAGCAGGACAGAGATGGGGGTGCAGCATGGAGCAGGGCAGAGATGGGGTGCAGCATGGAGCAGGACAGAGATGGGGGTGCAGCATGGAGCAGGACAGAGATGGGGGTGCAGCATGGAGCAGGACAGAGATGGGGGTGCAGCATGGAGCAGGGCAGAGATGGTGGTGCAGCACGGAGCAGGGCAGAGATGGGCTGCAGCATGGAGCAGGGTAGAGATGGGGGTGCAGCATGGAGCAGGGTAGAGATGGGGGTGCAGCATGGAGCAGGACAGAGATGGGGGTGCAGCATGGAGCAGGACAGAGATGGGGGTGCAGCATGGAGCAGGACAGAGATGGGGTGCAGCACGAAGCAGGGCAGAGATGGGGGTGCAGCACGGAGCAGGCAGAGATGGGGTGCAGCATGGAGCAGGACAGAGATGGGGGTGCAGCATGGAGCAGGACAGAGATGGGGTGCAGCATGGAGCAGGACAGAGATGGGGTGCAGCATGGAGCAGGACAGAGATGGGGGTGCAGCATGGAGCAGGACAGAGATGGGGGAGCAGCATGGAGCAGGACAGAGATGGGGTGCAGCATGGAGCAGGACAGAGATGGGGGTGCAGCATGGAGCAGGACAGAGATGGGGGTGCAGCATGGGGCAGGACAGAGATGGGGGTGCAGCATGGGGCAGGACAGAGATGGGGGTGCAGCATGGAGCAGGACAGAGATGGGGGTGCAGCACGGAGCAGGACAGAGATGGGGGTGCAGCACGGAGCAGGACAGAGATGGGGGTGCAGCATGGGGCAGGACAGAGATGGGGGTGCAGCATGGAGCAGGACAGAGATGGGGGTGCAGCACGGAGCAGGACAGAGATGGGGGTGCAGCACGGAGCAGGACAGAGATGGGGGTGCAGCATGGGGCAGGACAGAGATGGGGGTGCAGCATGGGGCAGGACAGAGATGGGGGTGCAGTATGGTGCAGGGCAGAGATGGGGGTGCAGCATGGAGCAGGACAGAGATGGGGGTGCAGTATGGTGCAGGACAGAGATGGGGGTGCAGCATGGAGCAGGACAGAGATGGGGGTGCAGCATGGAGCAGGACAGAGATGGGGGTGCAGCATGGAGCAGGACAGAGAGGAGATGGGGTGCAGCATGGAGCAGGACAGAGATGGGGGTGCAGCATGGAGCAGGACAGAGATGGGGGTGCAGCATGGAGCAGGACAGAGATGGGGTGCAGCAGGGAGCAGGGCAGAGATGGGGGTGCAGCACGGAGCAGGGCAGAGATGGGGGTGCAGCATGGAGCAGGACAGAGATGGGGGTGCAGCATGGGGCAGGACAGAGATGGGGTGCAGCATGGAGCAGGACAGAGATGGGGGTGCAGCACGGAGCAGGACAGAGATGGGGGTGCAGCACGGAGCAGGACAGAGATGGGGGTGCAGCATGGGGCAGGACAGAGATGGGGGTGCAGCATGGAGCAGGACAGAGATGGGGGTGCAGTATGGTGCAGGGCAGAGATGGGGGTGCAGCATGGAGCAGGACAGAGATGGGGGTGCAGTATGGTGCAGGACAGAGATGGGGGTGCAGCATGGAGCAGGACAGAGATGGGGGTGCAGCATGGAGCAGGACAGAGATGGGGGTGCAGCATGGAGCAGGACAGAGATGGGGGTGCAGCATGGAGCAGGACAGAGATGGGGGTGCAGCATGGAGCAGGACAGAGATGGGGGTGCAGCATGGAGCAGGACAGAGATGGGGTGCAGCACGGAGCAGGACAGAGATGGGGGTGCAGCACGGAGCAGGCAGAGATGGGGTGCAGCATGGAGCAGGACAGAGATGGGGGTGCAGCACGGAGCAGGCAGAGATGGGGGTGCAGCACGGAGCAGGGCAGAGATGGGGGTGCAGCACGGAGCAGGCAGAGATGGGGTGCAGCATGGAGCAGGACAGAGATGGGGGTGCAGCATGGAGCAGGACAGAGATGGGGGTGCAGCATGGGGCAGGACAGAGATGGGGGTGCAGCATGGAGCAGGACAGAGATGGGGGTGCAGCATGGGGCAGGACGGAGATGGGGGTGCAGGACTGAAATGGGGGTGCTTCATGGAGCAGGGCAGAGATGGGGGTGCAGCACGGAGCAGGGCAGAGATGGGGGTGCAGCATGGAGCAGGCAAGGATGGGGGTGCAGCATGGAGCAGGACAGAGATGGGGTGCAGCATGGAGCAGGGCAGAGATGGGGTGCAGCATGGAGCAGGGCAGAGATGGGGTGCAGCATGGAGCAGGGCAGAGATGGGGTGCAGCATGGAGCAGGGCAGAGATGGGGTGCAGCATGGAGCAGGGCAGAGATGGGGTGCAGCACGGAGCAGGGCAGAGACGGGGGTGCAGCATGGAGCAGGGCAGAGATGGGGGTGCAGCACGGAGCAGGGCAGAGATGGGGGTGCAGCACGGAGCAGGGCAGAGATGGGGGTGCAGCACGGAGCAGGGCAGAGATGGGGGTGCAGCATGGAGCAGGATGGAGATGGGGTGCAGCATAGCGCAGGATGGATATGGGGGAGCAGGATAGAAATGGGGGTGCTTCATGGAGCAGGACAGAGATGGGGGTGCAGCATGGAGCAGGGCAGAGATGGGGGTGCAGCATGGAGCAGGATGGAGATGGGGTGCAGCATAGCGCAGGATGGATATGGGGGAGCAGGATAGAAATGGGGGTGCTTCATGGAGCAGGACAGAGATGGGGGTGCAGCATGGAGCAGCACAGAGATGGGGGTGCGGCATGGAGCAGGACAGAGATGGGGGTGCAGCATGGAGCAGGCCAGAGATGGGGGTGCAGCACGGAGCAGGCAGAGATGGGGGTGCAGCATGGAGCAGGGCAGAGATGGGGGTGCAGCATGGAGCAGGGCAGAGATGGGGGTGCAGCACGGAGCAGGCAGAGATGGGGGTGCAGCATGGAGCAGGCAGAGATAGGGGTGCAGCATGGAGCAGGACAGAGATGGGGGTGCAGCACGGAGCAGGCAGAGATGGGGGTGCAGCATGGAGCAGGGCAGAGATGGGGGTGCAGCATGGAGCAGGACAGAGATGGGGGTGCAGCATGGAGCAGGCCAGAGATGGGGGTGCAGCACGGAGCAGGCAGAGATGGGGGTGCAGCATGGAGCAGGACAGAGATGAGGTGCAGCATGGAGCAGGGCAGAGATGGGGGTGCAGCATGGAGCAGGGCAGAGATGGGGGTGCAGCATGGAGCAGGCCAGAGATAGGGGTGCAGCATGGAGCAGGCCAGAGATGGGGGTGCAGCATGGAGCAGGCCAGAGATGGGGGTGCAGCACGGAGCAGGCAGAGATGGGGGTGCAGCATGGAGCAGGGCAGAGATGGGGGTGCAGCATGGAGCAGGGCAGAGATGGGGGTGCAGCACGGAGCAGGCAGAGATGGGGGTGCAGCATGGAGCAGGCAGAGATAGGGGTG
This sequence comes from Gastrophryne carolinensis, assembly GCA_027917425.1. Taxonomy (NCBI): domain Eukaryota; kingdom Metazoa; phylum Chordata; class Amphibia; order Anura; family Microhylidae; genus Gastrophryne; species Gastrophryne carolinensis. The sequence continues at coordinate 28,973,476 of CM051237.1, forward strand.
CAGCATGGAGCAGGACAGAGATGGGGGTGCAGCACGGAGCAGGCAGAGATGGGGGTGCAGCACGGAGCGGGACAGAGATGAGGTGCAGCAGGGAGCAGGGCAGAGATGGGGGTGCAGCATGGAGCAGGGCAGAGATGGGGGTGCAGCACGGAGCAGGACGGAGATGGGGGTGCAGCATGAAGCAGGACGGAGATGGGGGTGCAGCATGGAGCAGGACGGAGATGGGGGTGCAGCACGGAGCAGGGCAGAGATGGGGGTGCAGCACGGAGCAGGCAGAGATAGGGGTGCAGCATGGAGCAGGGCAGAGATGGGGGTGCAGCATGGAGCAGGGCAGAGATGGGGGTGCAGCATGGAGCAGGGCAGTGATGGGGGTGCAGCATGGAGCAGGGCAGAGATGGGGTGCAGCATGGAGCAGGGCAGAGATGGGGGTGCAGCATGGAGCAGGACAGAGATGGGGGTGCAGCATGGAGCAGGGCAGTGATGGGGGTGCAGCATGGAGCAGGGCAGAGATGGGGTGCAGCATGGAGCAGGGCAGAGATGGGGGTGCAGCATGGAGCAGGACAGAGATGGGGGTGCAGCATGGAGCAGGACAGAGATGGGGTGCAGCATGGAGCAGGCAGAGATGGGGGTGCAGCATGGAGCAGGGCAGAGATGGGGGTGCAGCATGGAGCAGGGCAGAGATGGGGGTGCAGCATGGAGCAGGGCAGAGATGGGGGTGCAGCATGGAGCAGGGCAGAGATGGGGTGCAGCATGGAGCAGGGCAGAGATGGGGGTGCAGCATGGAGCAGGGCAGAGATGGGGGTGCAGTACGGAGCAGGGCAGAGATGGGGTGCAGCATGGAGCAGGACAGAGATGGGGGTGCAGCATGGAGCAGGGCAGAGATGGGGGTGCAGCATGGAGCAGGACAGAGATGGGGGTGCAGCATGGAGCAGGGCAGAGATGGGGTGCAGCATGGAGCAGGACAGAGATGGGGGTGCAGCATGGAGCAGGGCAGAGATGGGGGTGCAGCATGGAGCAGGGCAGAGATGGGGGTGCAGCATGGAGCAGGGCAGAGATGGGGGTGCAGCATGGAGCGGGGCAGAGATGGGGGTGCAGCATGGAGCAGGGCAGAGATAGGGGTGCAGCATGGAGCAGGGCAGAGATGGGGGTGCAGCACGGAGCAGGACGGAGATGGGGGTGCAGCATGGGGCAGGACGGAGATGGGGGTGCAGGACTGAAATGGGGGTGCTTCATGGAGCAGGGCAGAGATGGGGGTGCAGCATGGAGCAGGACAGAGATGGGGGTGCAGCATGGAGCAGGGCAGAGATGAGGTGCAGCATGGAGCAGGGCAGAGATGGGGGTGCAGCATGGAGCAGGGCAGAGATAGGGGTGCAGCATGGAGCAGGGCAGAGATGAGGTGCAGCATGGAGCAGGGGAGAGATGGGGGTGCAGCATGGAGCAGGGCAGAGATGGGGGTGCAGCACGGAGCAGGACGGAGATGGGGGTGCAGCATGAAGCAGGACGGAGATGGGGGTGCAGCATGGAGCAGGACGGAGATGGGGGTGCAGCATGGAGCAGGGCAGAGATGGGGGTGCAGCACGGAGCAGGCAGAGATAGGGGTGCAGCATGGAGCAGGGCAGAGATGGGGGTGCAGCATGGAGCAGGCAGGGATGGGGGTGCAGCATGGAGCAGGACAGAGATGGGGGTGCAGCATGGAGCAGGGCAGAGATGGGGGTGCAGCATGGAGCAGGGCAGTGATGGGGGTGCAGCATGGAGCAGGGCAGAGATGGGGTGCAGCATGGAGCAGGGCAGAGATGGGGGTGCAGCATGGAGCAGTGCAGAGATGGAGGTGCAGCATGGAGCAGGGCAGGGATGGGGTGCAGCATGGAGCAGGGCAGGGATGGGGTGCAGCATGGAGCAGGACAGAGATGGGGGTGCAGCATGGAGCAGGGCAGTGATGGGGGTGCAGCATGGAGCAGGGCAGAGATGGGGTGCAGCATGGAGCAGGGCAGAGATGGGGTGCAGCATGGAGCAGGGCAGAGATGGGGGTGCAGCATGGAGCAGGGCAGAGATGGGGATGCAGCATGGAGCAGGACAGAGATGGGGGTGCAGCATGGGGCAGGGCAGAGATGGGGGTGCAGCATGGAGCAGGGCAGAGATGGGGGTGCAGCATGGAGCAGGGCAGAGATGGGGGTGCAGCATGGAGCAGGACAGAGATGGGGGTGCAGCATGGAGCAGGACAGAGATGGGGGTGCAGCATGGAGCAGGACAGAGATGGGGTGCAGCATGGAGCAGGCAGAGATGGGGGTGCAGCATGGAGCAGGGCAGAGATGGGGGTGCAGCATGGAGCAGGGCAGAGATGGGGGTGCAGCATGGGGCAGGGCAGAGATGGGGGTGCAGCATGGAGCAGGGCAGAGATGGGGGTGCAGCATGGAGCAGGGCAGAGATGGGGGTGCAGCATGGAGCAGGGCAGAGATGGGGGTGCAGCATGGAGCAGGGCAGAGATGGGAGTGCAGCATGGAGCAGGGCAGAGATGGGGTGCAGCATGGAGCAGGACAGAGATGGGGGTGCAGCATGGAGCAGGGCAGAGATGGGGGTGCAGCATGGAGCAGGGCAGAGATGGGGGTGCAGCTTGAAGCAGGGCAGAGATGGGGTGCAGCATGGAGCAGGGCAGAGATGGGGTGCAGCATGGAGCAGGACAGAGATGGGGGTGCAGCATGGAGCAGGGCAGAGATGGGGGTGCAGCATGGAGCAGGGCAGAGATGGGGGTGCAGCTTGAAGCAGGGCAGAGATGGGGGTGCAGCATGGAGCAGGGCAGAGATAGGGGTGCAGCATGGAGCAGGGCAGAGATGGGGGTGCAGCACGGAGCAGGACGGAGATGGGGGTGCAGCATGAAGCAGGACGGAGATGGGGGTGCAGCATGGGGCAGGACGGAGATGGGGGTGCAGCATGAAGCAGGACGGAGATGGGGGTGCAGCATGGGGCAGGACGGAGATGGGGGTGCAGGACTGAAATGGGGGTGCTTCATGGAGCAGGGCAGAGATGGGGGTGCAGCATGGAGCAGGACAGAGATGGGGGTGCAGCATGGAGCAGGGCAGAGATGAGGTGCAGCATGGAGCAGGGCAGAGATGGGGGTGCAGCATGGAGCAGGGCAGAGATAGGGGTGCAGCATGGAGCAGGGCAGAGATGGGGGTGCAGCATGGAGCAGGGCAGAGATGGGGGTGCAGCACGGAGCAGGGCAGAGATGGGGGTGCAGCATAAAGCAGGACGGAGATGGGGGTGCAGCATGGAGCAGGGCAGTGATGGGGGTGCAGCATGGAGTAGGGCAGAGATGGGGGTGCAGCATGGAGCAGGGCAGAGATGGGGTGCAGCATGGAGTAGGGCAGAGATGGGGGTGCAGCATGGAGCAGGGCAGAGATGGGGTGCAGCATGGAGTAGGGCAGAGATGGGGGTGCAGCATGGAGCAGGGCAGAGATGGGGTGCAGCATGGAGCAGGGCAGTGATGGGGGTGCAGCATGGAGCAGGGCAGAGATGGGGTGCAGCATGGAGCAGGACAGAGATGGGGGTGCAGCATGGAGCAGGGCAGAGATGGGGTGCAGCATGGAGCAGGGCAGAGATGAGGTGCAGCATGGAGCAGGGCAGAGATGGGGGTGCAGCATGGAGCAGGACAGAGATGGGGGTGCAGCATGGAGCAGGACAGAGATGGGGGTGCAGCATGGAGCAGGGCAGAGATGGGGGTGCAGCATGGAGCAGGGCAGAGATGAGGTGCAGCATGGAGCAGGGCAGAGATGAGGTGCAGCATGGAGCAGGGCAGAGATGGGGGTGCAGCATGGAGCAGGACAGAGATGGGGGTGCAGCATGGAGCAGGACAGAGATGGGGGAGCAGCATGGAGCAGGGCAGAGATGAGGTGCAGCATGGAGCAGGGCAGAGATGGGGGTGCAGCACGGAGCAGGGCAGAGATAGGGGTGCAGCATGGAGCAGGGCAGAGATGGGGGTGCAGCACGGAGCAGGACGGAGATGGGGGTGCAGCATAAAGCAGGACGGAGATGGGGGTGCAGCATGGGGCAGGACTGAAATGGGGGTGCTTCATGGAGCAGGGCAGAGATGGGGGTGCAGCACGGAGCAGGCAGAGATAGGGGTGCAGCATGGAGCAGGGCAGAGATGGGGGTGCAGCATGGGGCAGGACAGAGATGGGGGTGCAGCATGGGGCAGGACAGAGATGGGGGTGCAGCATGGAGCAGGACAGAGATGGGGGTGCAGCACGGAGCAGGACAGAGATGGGGGTGCAGCACGGAGCAGGACAGAGATGGGGGTGCAGCATGGGGCAGGACAGAGATGGGGGTGCAGCATGGAGCAGGACAGAGATGGGGGTGCAGCACGGAGCAGGACAGAGATGGGGGTGCAGCACGGAGCAGGACAGAGATGGGGGTGCAGCATGGGGCAGGACAGAGATGGGGGTGCAGCATGGAGCAGGACAGAGATGGGGGTGCAGTATGGTGCAGGGCAGAGATGGGGGTGCAGCATGGAGCAGGACAGAGATGGGGGTGCAGTATGGTGCAGGACAGAGATGGGGGTGCAGCATGGAGCAGGACAGAGATGGGGGTGCAGCATGGAGCAGGACAGAGATGGGGGTGCAGCATGGAGCAGGACAGAGATGGGGGTGCAGCATGGAGCAGGACAGAGAGGAGATGGGGTGCAGCATGGAGCAGGACAGAGATGGGGGTGCAGCACGGAGCAGGGCAGAGATGGGGGTGCAGCATGGAGCAGGACAGAGATGGGGGTGCAGGATGGAGAAGGACAGAGATGGGGGTGCAGCATGGGGCAGGACAGAGATGGGGTGCAGCATGGAGCAGGACAGAGATGGGGGTGCAGCACGGAGCAGGACAGAGATGGGGGTGCAGCACGGAGCAGGACAGAGATGGGGGTGCAGCATGGAGCAGGGCAGAGATGGGGGTGCAGCATGGAGCAGGACAGAGATGGGGGTGCAGCATGGGGCAGGACAGAGATGGGGGTGCAGCATGGAGCAGGACAGAGATGGGGGTGCAGTATGGTGCAGGGCAGAGATGGGGGTGCAGCATGGAGCAGGACAGAGATGGGGGTGCAGTATGGTGCAGGACAGAGATGGGGGTGCAGCATGGAGCAGGACAGAGATGGGGGTGCAGCATGGAGCAGGACAGAGATGGGGGTGCAGCATGGAGCAGGACAGAGATGGGGGTGCAGCATGGAGCAGGACAGAGATGGGGGTGCAGCATGGAGCAGGACAGAGATGGGGGTGCAGCATGGAGCAGGACAGAGATGGGGGTGCAGCATGGAGCAGGACAGAGATGGGGTGCAGCACGGAGCAGGACAGAGATGGGGGTGCAGCACGGAGCAGGCAGAGATGGGGTGCAGCATGGAGCAGGACAGAGATGGGGGTGCAGCACGGAGCAGGTAGAGATGGGGGTGCAGCACGGAGCAGGCAGAGATGGGGGTGCAGCATGGAGCAGGACAGAGATGGGGTGCAGCATGGAGCAGGACAGAGATGGGGGTGCAGCACGGAGCAGGCAGAGATGGGGGTGCAGCATGGAGCAGGGCAGAGATGGGGGTGCAGCACGGAGCAGGCAGAGATGGGGTGCAGCATGGAGCAGGACAGAGATGGGGGTGCAGCATGGAGCAGGACAGAGATGGGGGTGCAGCATGGGGCAGGACAGAGATGGGGGTGCAGCATGGAGCAGGACAGAGATGGGGGTGCAGCATGGGGCAGGACGGAGATGGGGGTGCAGGACTGAAATGGGGGTGCTTCATGGAGCAGGGCAGAGATGGGGGTGAAGCACGGAGCAGGGCAGAGATGGGGGTGCAGCATGGAGCAGGCAAGGATGGGGGTGCAGCATGGAGCAGGACAGAGATGGGGTGCAGCATGGAGCAGGGCAGAGATGGGGTGCAGCATGGAGCAGGGCAGAGATGGGGTGCAGCATGGAGCAGGGCAGAGATGGGGTGCAGCATGGAGCAGGGCAGAGATGGGGTGCAGCATGGAGCAGGGCAGAGATGGGGTGCAGCATGGAGCAGGGCAGAGATGGGGGTGCAGCACGGAGCAGGGCAGAGATGGGGGTGCAGCACGGAGCAGGGCAGAGATGGGGGTGCAGCACGGAGCAGGGCAGAGATGGGGGTGCAGCATGGAGCAGGGCAGAGATGGGGGTGCAGCATGGAGCAGGATGGAGATGGGGTGCAGCATAGCGCAGGATGGATATGGGGGAGCAGGATAGAAATGGGGGTGCTTCATGGAGCAGGACAGAGATGGGGGTGCAGCATGGAGCAGGGCAGAGATGGGGGTGCAGCATGGAGCAGGATGGAGATGGGGTGCAGCATAGCGCAGGATGGATATGGGGGAGCAGGATAGAAATGGGGGTGCTTCATGGAGCAGCACAGAGATGGGGGTGCGGCATGGAGCAGGACAGAGATGGGGGTGCAGCATGGAGCAGGCCAGAGATGGGGGTGCAGCACGGAGCAGGCAGAGATGGGGGTGCAGCATGGAGCAGGGCAGAGATGGGGGTGCAGCATGGAGCAGGGCAGAGATGGGGGTGCAGCACGGAGCAGGCAGAGATGGGGGTGCAGCATGGAGCAGGGCAGAGATGGGGTGCAGCATGGAGCAGGACAGAGATGGGGGTGCAGCATGGAGCAGGGCAGAGATGGGGGTGCAGCATGGAGCAGGGCAGAGATGGGGGTGCAGCATGGAGCAGGGCAGAGATAGGGGTGCAGCATGGAGCAGGCCAGAGATGGGGGTGCAGCATGGAGCAGGCCAGAGATGGGGGTGCAGCACGGAGCAGGCAGAGATGGGGGTGCAGCACGGAGCAGGGCAGAGATGGGGGTGCAGCATGGAGCAGGGCAGAGATGGGGGTGCAGCACGGAGCAGGCAGAGATGGGGGTGCAGCATGGAGCAGGCAGAGATAGGGGTGCAGCATGGAGCAGGACAGAGATGGGGGTGCAGCACGGAGCAGGCAGAGATGGGGGTGCAGCACGGAGCGGGACAGAGATGAGGTGCAGCAGGGAGCAGGGCAGAGATGGGGGTGCAGCATGGAGCAGGGCAGAGATGGGGGTGCAGCATGGAGCAGGGCAGAGATGGGGGTGCAGCATGGAGCAGGGCAGAGATGGGGGTGCAGCACGGAGCAGGACGGAGATGGGGGTGCAGCATGAAGCAGGACGGAGATGGGGGTGCAGCATGGAGCAGGACGGAGATGGGGGTGCAGCATGGAGCAGGGCAGAGATGGGGGTGCAGCACGGAGCAGGCAGAGATAGGGGTGCAGCATGGAGCAGGGCAGAGATGGGGGTGCAGCATGGAGCAGGCAGGGATGGGGGTGCAGCATGGAGCAGGACAGAGATGGGGGTGCAGCATGGAGCAGGACAGAGATGGGGGTGCAGCATGGAGCAGGGCAGTGATGGGGGTGCAGCATGGAGCAGGGCAGAGATGGGGTGCAGCATGGAGCAGGGCAGAGATGGGGGTGCAGCATGGAGCAGGACAGAGATGGGGGTGCAGCATGGAGCAGGGCAGTGATGGGGGTGCAGCATGGAGCAGGGCAGAGATGGGGTGCAGCATGGAGCAGGGCAGAGATGGGGGTGCAGCATGGAGCAGGACAGAGATGGGGGTGCAGCATGGAGCAGGACAGAGATGGGGTGCAGCATGGAGCAGGCAGAGATGGGGGTGCAGCATGGAGCAGGGCAGAGATGGGGGTGCAGCATGGAGCAGGGCAGAGATGGGGGTGCAGCATGGAGCAGGGCAGAGATGGGGTGCAGCATGGAGCAGGGCAGAGATGGGGGTGCAGCATGGAGCAGGGCAGAGATGGGGGTGCAGCATGGAGCAGGACAGAGATGGGGGTGCAGCATGGAGCAGGGCAGAGATGGGGGTGCAGCATGGAGCAGGACAGAGATGGGGGTGCAGCATGGAGCAGGACAGAGATGGGGGTGCAGCATGGAGCAGGGCAGAGATGGGGTGCAGCATGGAGCAGGACAGAGATGGGGGTGCAGCATGGAGCAGGGCAGAGATGGGGGTGCAGCATGGAGCAGGGCAGAGATGGGGGTGCAGCATGGAGCAGGGCAGAGATGGGGGTGCAGCATGGAGCAGGGCAGAGATGGGGGTGCAGCATGGAGCAGGGCAGAGATGGGGGTGCAGCATGGAGCAGGGCAGAGATGGGGGTGCAGCATGGAGCGGGGCAGAGATGGGGGTGCAGCATGGAGCAGGGCAGAGATAGGGGTGCAGCATGGAGCAGGGCAGAGATGGGGGTGCAGCACGGAGCAGGACGGAGATGGGGGTGCAGCATGAAGCAGGACGGAGATGGGGGTGCAGCATGGGGCAGGACGGAGATGGGGGTGCAGCATGGGGCAGGACGGAGATGGGGGTGCAGGACTGAAATGGGGGTGCTTCATGGAGCAGGGCAGAGATGGGGGTGCAGCATGGAGCAGGACAGAGATGGGGGTGCAGCATGGAGCAGGGCAGAGATGAGGTGCAGCATGGAGCAGGGCAGAGATGGGGGTGCAGCATGGAGCAGGGCAGAGATAGGGGTGCAGCATGGAGCAGGGCAGAGATGAGGTGCAGCATGGAGCAGGACGGAGATGGGGGTGCAGCATGAAGCAGGACGGAGATGGGGGTGCAGCATGGAGCAGGACGGAGATGGGGGTGCAGCATGGAGCAGGGCAGAGATGGGGGTGCAGCACGGAGCAGGCAGAGATAGGGGTGCAGCATGGAGCAGGGCAGAGATGGGGGTGCAGCATGGAGCAGGACAGAGATGGGGGTGCAGCATGGAGCAGGGCAGAGATGGGGGTGCAGCATGGAGCAGGGCAGTGATGGGGGTGCAGCATGGAGCAGGGCAGAGATGGGGTGCAGCATGGAGCAGGGCAGAGATGGGGGTGCAGCATGGAGCAGGACAGAGATGGGGGTGCAGCATGGAGCAGGGCAGTGATGGGGGTGCAGCATGGAGCAGGGCAGAGATGGGGTGCAGCATGGAGCAGGGCAGAGATGGGGGTGCAGCATGGAGCAGGGCAGAGATGGGGATGCAGCATGGAGCCGGACAGAGATGGGGGTGCAGCATGGAGCAGGGCAGAGATGGGGGTGCAGCATGGAGCAGGGCAGAGATGGGGGTGCAGCATGGAGCAGGACAGAGATGGGGTGCAGCATGGGGCAGGGCAGAGATGGGGGTGCAGCATGGAGCAGGGCAGAGATGGGGGTGCAGCATGGAGCAGGGCAGAGATGGGGGTGCAGCATGGAGCAGGAGAGAGATGGGGGTGCAGCATGGAGCAGGGCAGAGATGGGGGTGCAGCATGGAGCAGGGCAGAGATGGGGGTGCAGCATGGAGCAGGACAGAGATGGGGGTGCAGCATGGAGCAGGACAGAGATGGGGGTGCAGCATGGAGCAGGACAGAGATGGGGTGCAGCATGGAGCAGGCAGAGATGGGGGTGCAGCATGGAGCAGGGCAGAGATGGGGGTGCAGCATGGAGCAGGGCAGAGATGGGGGTGCAGCATGGGGCAGGGCAGAGATGGGGGTGCAGCATGGAGCAGGGCAGAGATGGGGGTGCAGCATGGAGCAGGGCAGAGATGGGGGTGCAGCATGGAGCAGGGCAGAGATGGGGGTGCAGCATGGAGCAGGGCAGAGATGGGGGTGCAGCATGGAGCAGGGCAGAGATGGGGTGCAGCATGGAGCAGGGCAGAGATGGGGGTGCAGCATGGAGCAGGGCAGAGATGGGGGTGCAGCATGGAGCAGGACAGAGATGGGGGTGCAGCATGGAGCAGGGCAGAGATGGGGTGCAGCATGGAGCAGGGCAGAGATGGGGTGCAGCATGGAGCAGGACAGAGATGGGGGTGCAGCATGGAGCAGGGCAGAGATGGGGGTGCAGCATGGAGCAGGGCAGAGATGGGGGTGCAGCATGGAGCAGGGCAGAGATGGGGGTGCAGCATGGAGCAGGGCAGAGATGGGGGTGCAGCATGGAGCAGGGCAGAGATGGGGGTGCAGCTTGAAGCAGGGCAGAGATGGGGGTGCAGCATGGAGCAGGGCAGAGATAGGGGTGCAGCATGGAGCAGGGCAGAGATGGGGGTGCAGCACGGAGCAGGACGGAGATGGGGGTGCAGCATGAAGCAGGACGGAGATGGGGGTGCAGCATGGGGCAGGACGGAGATGGGGGTGCAGCATGAAGCAGGACGGAGATGGGGGTGCAGCATGGGGCAGGACGGAGATGGGGGTGCAGGACTGAAATGGGGGTGCTTCATGGAGCAGGGCAGAGATGGGGGTGCAGCATGGAGCAGGACAGAGATGGGGGTGCAGCATGGAGCAGGGCAGAGATGAGGTGCAGCATGGAGCAGGGCAGAGATGGGGGTGCAGCATGGAGCAGGGCAGAGATGAGGTGCAGCATGGAGCAGGGCAGAGATGGGGGTGCAGCATGGAGCAGGGCAGAGATGGGGGTGCAGCACGGAGCAGGACAAAGATGGGGGTGCAGCATAAAGCAGGACGGAGATGGGGGTGCAGCATGGAGCAGGGCAGTGATGGGGGTGCAGCATGGAGTAGGGCAGAGATGGGGGTGCAGCATGGAGCAGGGCAGAGATGGGGTGCAGCATGGAGTAGGGCAGAGATGGGGGTGCAGCATGGAGCAGGGCAGAGATGGGGTGCAGCATGGAGTAGGGCAGAGATGGGGGTGCAGCATGGAGCAGGGCAGAGATGGGGTGCAGCATGGAGCAGGACAGAGATGGGGGTGCAGCATGGAGCAGGGCAGAGATGGGGTGCAGCATGGAGCAGGGCAGAGATGGGGGTGCAGCATGGAGCAGGGCAGAGATGGGGGTGCAGCATGGAGCAGGACAGAGATGGGGGTGCAGCATGGAGCAGGACAGAGATGGGGGTGCAGCATGGAGCAGGACAGAGATGGGGGTGCAGCATGGAGCAGGGCAGAGATGGGGGTGCAGCATGGAGCAGGGCAGAGATAGGGGTGCAGCATGGAGCAGGGCAGAGATGGGGGTGCAGCACGGAGCAGGACGGAGATGGGGGTGCAGCATAAAGCAGGACGGAGATGGGGGTGCAGCATGGGGCAGGACTGAAATGGGGGTGCTTCATGGAGCAGGGCAGAGATGGGGGTGCAGCACGGAGCAGGCAGAGATAGGGGTGCAGCATGGAGCAGGGCAGAGATGGGGGTGCAGCATGGAGCAGGACAGAGATGGGGGTGCAGCATGGAGCAGGGCAGAGATGGGGGTGCAGCATGGAGCAGGGCAGAGATGGGGGTGCAGCATGGAGCAGGACAGAGATGGGGGTGCAGCATGGAGCAGGACAGAGATGGGGGTGCAGCATGGAGCAGGGCAGAGATGGGGGTGCAGCATGGAGCAGGGCAGAGATGGGGGTGCAGCATGGAGCAGGGCAGAGATGGGGGTGCAGCATGGTGCAGGGCAGAGATGGGGGTGCAGCATGGAGCAGGGCAGAGATGGGGGTGCAGCATAGAGCAGGGCAGAGGTGTGGGTGCAGCATGGTGCAGGGCAGAGATGGGGGTGCAGCATGGAGCAGGGCAGAGATGGGGGTGCAGCATGGAGCAGGGCAGAGATGGGGTGCAGCATGGAGCAGGGCAGTGATGGGGGTGCAGCATGGAGCAGGACAGAGATGGGGGTGCAGCATGGAGCAGGACAGAGATGGGGGTGCAGCATGGAGCAGGGCAGAGATGGGGTGCAGCATGGAGCAGGACAGAGATGGGGGTGCAGCATGGAGCGGGGCAGAGATGGGGGTGCAGCATGGAGCAGGACAGAGATGGGGGTGCAGCATGGAGCAGGACAGAGATGGGGTGCAGCATGGAGCAGGGCAGAGATGGGGGTGCAGCATGGAGCAGGGCAGTGATGGGGGTGCAGCATGGAGCAGGGCAGAGATGGGGGTGCAGGATGGAGAAGGACGGAGATGGGGGTGCAGCATGGGGCAGGACGGAGATGGGGGTGCAGGACTGAAATGGGGGTGCTTCATGGAGCAGGGCAGAGATGGGGTGCAGCATGGAGCAGGGCAGAGATGGGGTGCAGCATGGAGCAGGGCAGAGATGGGGTGCAGCACGGAGCAGGGCAGAGACGGGGGTGCAGCACGGAGCAGGGCAGAGATGGGGGTGCAGCATGGAGCAGGGCAGAGATGGGGGTGCAGCACGGAGCAGGGCAGAGATGGGGGTGCAGCACGGAGCAGGGCAGAGATGGGGGTGCAGCATGGAGCAGGGCAGAGATGGGGGTGCAGCATGGGGCAGGGCAGAGATGGGGGTGCAGCATGGAGCAGGGCAGTGATGGGGGTGCAGCATGGAGCAGGGCAGAGATGGGGGTGCAGCATGGTGCAGGGCAGAGATGGGGGTGCAGCATGGAGCAGGGCAGAGATGGGGGTGCAGCATGGAGCAGGGCAGTGATGGGGGTGCAGCATGGAGCAGGGCAGAGATGGGGGTGCAGCATGGTGCAGGGCAGAGATGGGGGTGCAGCATGGTGCAGGGCAGAGATGGGGGTGCAGCATGGAGCAGGGCAGTGATGGGGGTGCAGCATGGAGCAGGGCAGAGATGGGGGTGCAGCATGGAGCAGGGCAGTGATGGGGGTGCAGCATGGAGCAGGGCAGAGATGGGGGTGCAGCATGGAGCAGGGCAGAGATGGGGGTGCAGCATGGAGCAGGGCAGAGATGGGGGTGCAGCATGGAGCAGGGCAGAGATGGGGGTGCAGCATGGAGCAGGGCAGTGATGGGGGTGCAGCATGGAGCAGGGCAGAGATGGGGGTGCAGCATGGAGCAGGGCAGAGATGGGGGTGCAGCATGGAGCAGGGCAGAGATGGGGGTGCAGCATGGAGCAGGGCAGAGATGGGGGTGCAGCATGGAGCAGGGCAGAGATGGGGGTGCAGCATGGAGCAGGGCAGAGATGGGGGTGCAGCATGGAGCAGGGCAGAGATGGGGGTGCAGCACGGAGCAGGGCAGAGATGGGGGTGCAGCACGGAGCAGGGCAGAGATGGGGGTGCAGCATGGAGCAGGGCAGAGATGGGGGTGCAGCATGGGGCAGGGCAGAGATGGGGGTGCAGCATGGAGCAGGGCAGAGATGGGGGTGCAGCATGGTGCAGGGCAGAGATGGGGGTGCAGCATGGAGCAGGACAGAGATGGGGGTGCAGGATGGAGAAGGACAGAGATGGGGGTGCAGCATGGGGCAGGACAGAGATGGGGGTGCAGCATGGAGCAGGACAGAGATGGGGTGCAGCACGGAGCAGGACAGAGATGGGGGTGCAGCATGGAGCAGGACAGAGATGGGGGTGCAGCACGGAGCAGGACAGAGATGGGGGTGCAGCATGGGGCAGGACAGAGATGGGGTGCAGCACGGAGCAGGACAGAGATGGGGGTGCAGCATGGAGCAGGACAGAGATGGGGTGCAGCACGGAGCAGGACAGAGATGGGGGTGCAGCATGGAGCAGGACAGAGATGGGGTGCAGCATAGAGCAGGACAGAGATGGGGGTGCAGCACGGAGCAGGACAGAGATGGGGATGCAGCACGGAGCAGGACAGAGATGGGGGTGCAGCATGGGGCAGGACAGAGATGGGGGTGCAGCACGGAGCAGGACAGAGATGGGGGTGCAGCATGGAGCAGGACAGAGATGGGGGTGCAGCATGGGGCAGGACAGAGATGGGGGTGCAGCACGGAGCAGGACAGAGATGGGGGTGCAGCACGGAGCAGGACAGAGATGGGGGTGCAGCACGGAGCAGGACAGAGATGGGGGTGCAGCATGGGGCAGGACAGAGATGGGGGTGCAGCATGGAGCAGGGCAGAGATGGGGGTGCAGCATGGGGCAGGACAGAGATGGGGGTGCAGCATGGGGCAGGACAGAGATGGGGGTGCAGCACGGAGCAGGACAGAGATGGGGGTGCAGCACGGAGCAGGACAGAGATGGGGGTGCAGCACGGAGCAGGACAGAGATGGGGGTGCAGCACGGAGCAGGACAGAGATGGGGGTGCAGCATGGGGCAGGACAGAGATGGGGGTGCAGTATGGTGCAGGGCAGAGATGGGGGTGCAGCATGGAGCAGGACAGAGATGGGGGTGCAGTATGGTGCAGGGCAGAGATGGGGGTGCAGCATGGAGCAGGACAGAGATGGGGGTGCAGCATGGAGCAGGACAGAGATGGGGGTGCAGCATGGAGCAGGACAGAGATGGGGGTGCAGCATGGAGCAGGACAGAGATGGGGTGCAGCATGAAGCAGGACAGAGAGGAGATGGGGTGCAGCATGGAGCAGGACAGAGATGGGGGTGCAGCATGGAGCAGGACAGAGATGGGGGTGCAGCATGGAGCAGGACAGAGATGGGGTGCAGCAGGGAGCAGGGCAGAGATGGGGGTGCAGCACGGAGCAGGGCAGAGATGGGGGTGCAGCATGGAGCAGGGCAGAGATGGGGTGCAGCATGGAGCAGGACAGAGATGGGGGTGCAGCATGGAGCAGGACAGAGATGGGGGTGCAGCATGGAGCAGGACAGAGATGGGGGTGCAGCATGGAGCAGGACAGAGATGGGGGTGCAGCATGGAGCAGGGCAGAGATGGGGGTGCAGCATGGAGCAGGGCAGAGATGGGGTGCAGCATGGAGCAGGACAGAGATGGGGGTGCAGCATGGAGCAGGACAGAGATGGGGGTGCAGCATGGAGCAGGACAGAGATGGGGGTGCAGCATGGAGCAGGACAGAGATGGGGGTGCAGCATGGAGCAGGACAGAGATGGGGGTGCAGCATGGAGCAGGACAGAGATGGGGTGCAGCAGGGAGCAGGGCAGAGATGGGGGTGCAGCACGGAGCAGGCAGAGATGGGGGTGCAGCATGGAGCAGGACAGAGATGGGGGTGCAGCATGGAGCAGGACAGAGATGGGGTGCAGCAGGGAGCAGGGCAGAGATGGGGGTGCAGCACGGAGCAGGCAGAGATGGGGTGCAGCATGGAGCAGGACAGAGATGGGGTGCAGCATGGAGCAGGACAGAGATGGGGGAGCAGCATGGAGCAGGACAGAGATGGGGGAGCAGCATGGAGCAGGACAGAGATGGGGTGCAGCATGGAGCAGGACAGAGATGGGGGAGCAGCATGGAGCAGGACAGAGATGGGGGAGCAGCATGGAGCAGGGCAGAGATGGGGGAGCAGCATGGAGCAGGACAGAGATGGGGGAGCAGCATGGAGCAGGGCAGAGATGGGGGTGCAGCATGGAGCAGGACAGAGATGGGGGAGCAGCATGGAGCAGGACAGAGATGGGGGAGCAGCATGGAGCAGGGCAGAGATGGGGGTGCAGCATGGAGCAGGACAGAGATGGGGGAGCAGCATGGAGCAGGGCAGAGATGGGGGAGCAGCATGGAGCAGGACAGAGATGGGGGAGCAGCATGGAGCAGGGCAGAGATGGGGGTGCAGCATGGAGCAGGGCAGAGATGGGGGAGCAGCATGGAGCAGGGCAGAGATGGGGGTGCAGCATGGAGCAGGACAGAGATGGGGGTGCAGCATGGAGCAGGGTAGAGATGGGGGTGCAGCATGGAGCAGGGCAGAGATGGGGGTGCAGCATGGAGCAGGGCAGTGATGGGGGTGCAGCATGGAGCAGGGCAGAGATGGGGTGCAGCATGGAGCAGGACAGAGATGGGGGAGCAGCATGGAGCAGGGCAGAGATGGGGGTGCAGCATGGGGCAGGGCAGAGATGGGGGAGCAGCATGGAGCAGGGCAGAGATGGGGGAGCAGCATGGAGCAGGACAGAGATGGGGGTGCAGCATGGAGCAGGACAGAGATGGGGGTGCAGCATGGAGCAGGACAGAGATGGGGGTGCAGCATGGAGCAGGACAGAGAGGAGATGGGGTGCAGCATGGAGCAGGACAGAGATGGGGGTGCAGCATGGAGCAGGGCAGAGATGGGGGTGCAGCACGGAGCAGGACAGAGATGGGGGTGCAGCATGGAGCAGGACAGAGATGGGGGTGCAGCATGGAGCAGGACAGAGATGGGGGTGCAGCATGGAGCAGGACAGAGAGGAGATGGGGTGCAGCATGGAGCAGGACAGAGATGGGGGTGCAGCATGGAGCAGGACAGAGATGGGGGTGCAGCATGGAGCAGGACAGAGATGGGGTGCAGCAGGGAGCAGGGCAGAGATGGGGGTGCAGCACGGAGCAGGGCAGAGATGGGGGTGCAGCATGGAGCAGGACAGAGATGGGGGTGCAGGATGGAGAAGGACAGAGATGGGGGTGCAGCATGGGGCAGGACAGAGATGGGGGTGCAGCATGGAGCAGGACAGAGATGGGGTGCAGCACGGAGCAGGACAGAGATGGGGGTGCAGCATGGAGCAGGACAGAGATGGGGGTGCAGCACGGAGCAGGACAGAGATGGGGGTGCAGCACGGAGCAGGACAGAGATGGGGGTGCAGCATGGGGCAGGACAGAGATGGGGGTGCAGCACGGAGCAGGACAGAGATGGGGGTGCAGCACGGAGCAGGACAGAGATGGGGGTGCAGCATGGGGCAGGACAGAGATGGGGGTGCAGCATGGAGCAGGACAGAGATGGGGGTGCAGTATGGTGCAGGGCAGAGATGGGGGTGCAGCATGGAGCAGGACAGAGATGGGGGTGCAGCATGGAGCAGGACAGAGATGGGGGTGCAGCATGGAGCAGGACAGAGATGGGGGTGCAGCATGGAGCAGGACAGAGATGGGGGTGCAGCATGGAGCAGGACAGAGATGGGGTGCAGCACGGAGCAGGACAGAGATGGGGGTGCAGCATGGAGCAGGACAGAGATGGGGTGCAGCACGGAGCAGGACAGAGATGGGGGTGCAGCATGGAGCAGGACAGAGATGGGGTGCAGCACGGAGCAGGACAGAGATGGGGGTGCAGCATGGAGCAGGACAGAGATGGGGTGCAGCACGGAGCAGGACAGAGATGGGGGTGCAGCATGGAGCAGGACAGAGATGGGGTGCAGCATAGAGCAGGACAGAGATGGGGGTGCAGCACGGAGCAGGACAGAGATGGGGGTGCAGCACGGAGCAGGACAGAGATGGGGGTGCAGCACGGAGCAGGACAGAGATGGGGGTGCAGCATGGGGCAGGACAGAGATGGGGGTGCAGCATGGAGCAGGACAGAGATGGGGGTGCAGTATGGTGCAGGACAGAGATGGGGGTGCAGCATGGAGCAGGACAGAGATGGGGGTGCAGCATGGAGCAGGACAGAGATGGGGGTGCAGCATGGAGCAGGACAGAGATGGGGGTGCAGCATGGAGCAGGGCAGAGATGGGGGTGCAGCATGGAGCAGGACAGAGATGGGGGTGCAGTATGGTGCAGGACAGAGATGGGGGTGCAGCATGGAGCAGGACAGAGATGGGGGTGCAGCATGGAGCAGGACAGAGATGGGGGTGCAGCATGGAGCAGGACAGAGATGGGGGTGCAGCATGGAGCAGGACAGAGATGGGGGTGCAGCATGGAGCAGGACAGAGATGGGGGTGCAGCATGGAGCAGGACAGAGATGGGGTGCAGCACGGAGCAGGACAGAGATGGGGGTGCAGCATGGAGCAGGACAGAGATGGGGGTGCAGCACGGAGCAGGCAGAGATGGGGTGCAGCATGGAGCAGGACAGAGATGGGGGTGCAGCACGGAGCAGGCAGAGATGGGGTGCAGCATGGAGCAGGACAGAGATGGGGGTGCAGCACGGAGCAGGCAGAGATGGGGGTGCAGCATGGAGCAGGACAGAGATGGGGTGCAGCACGGAGCAGGGCAGAGATGGGGGTGCAGCATGGAGCAGGACAGAGATGGGGGTGCAGCACGGAGCAGGACAGAGATGGGGGTGCAGCATGGGGCAGGACAGAGATGGGGGTGCAGCATGGAGCAGGGCAGAGATGGGGTGCAGCATGGAGCAGGACAGAGATGGGGGTGCAGCACGGAGCAGGACAGAGATGGGGGTGCAGCATGGGGCAGGACAGAGATGGGGGTGCAGCACGGAGCAGGACAGAGATGGGGGTGCAGCATGGAGCAGGGCAGAGATGGGGTGCAGCATGGAGCAGGACAGAGATGGGGGTGCAGCACGGAGCAGGACAGAGATGGGGGTGCAGCATGGGGCAGGACAGAGATGGGGGTGCAGCATGGAGCAGGACAGAGATGGGGGTGCAGTATGGTGCAGGGCAGAGATGGGGGTGCAGCATGGAGCAGGACAGAGATGGGGGTGCAGCATGGAGCAGGACAGAGATGGGGGTGCAGCATGGAGCAGGACAGAGATGGGGGTGCAGCATGGAGCAGGACAGAGATGGGGGTGCAGCATGGAGCAGGACAGAGATGGGGTGCAGCACGGAGCAGGACAGAGATGGGGGTGCAGCATGGAGCAGGACAGAGATGGGGTGCAGCACGGAGCAGGACAGAGATGGGGGTGCAGCATGGGGCAGGACAGAGATGGGGGTGCAGCACGGAGCAGGACAGAGATGGGGGTGCAGCATGGAGCAGGACAGAGATGGGGTGCAGCACGGAGCAGGACAGAGATGGGGGTGCAGCATGGAGCAGGACAGAGATGGGGTGCAGCATAGAGCAGGACAGAGATGGGGGTGCAGCACGGAGCAGGACAGAGATGGGGGTGCAGCACGGAGCAGGACAGAGATGGGGGTGCAGCATGGGGCAGGACAGAGATGGGGGTGCAGTATGGTGCAGGGCAGAGATGGGGGTGCAGCATGGAGCAGGACAGAGATGGGGGTGCAGTATGGTGCAGGGCAGAGATGGGGGTGCAGCATGGAGCAGGACAGAGATGGGGGTGCAGCATGGAGCAGGACAGAGATGGGGGTGCAGCATGGAGCAGGACAGAGATGGGGGGCAGCAGGGAGCAGGGCAGAGATGGGGGTGCAGTATGGAGCAGGACAGAGATGGGGGTGCAGCATGGAGCAGGACAGAGATGGGGGTGCAGCACGGAGCAGGCAGAGATGGGGTGCAGCATGGAGCAGGACAGAGATGGGGGTGCAGCATGGAGCAGGACAGAGATGGGGGGGCAGCATGGAGCAGGACAGAGATGGGGTGCAGCATGGAGCAGGGCAGAGATGGGGGTGCAGCATGGAGCAGGACAGAGATGGGGGGGCAGCATGGAGCAGGACAGAGATGGGGGGGCAGCATGGAGCAGGACAGAGATGGAGGTGCAGAGTGGAGCAGGACAGAGATGGGGGTGCAGCATGGAGCAGGACAGAGATGGGGGAGCAGCATGGAGCAGGACAGAGATGGGGGAGCAGCATGGAGCAGGACAGAGATGGGGGAGCAGCATGGAGCAGGACAGAGATGGGGGTGCAGCATGGAGCAGGACAGAGATGGGGGGCAGCATGGAGCAGGACAGAGATGGGGTGCAGCATGGAGCAGGGCAGAGATGGGGGTGCAGCACGGAGCAGGACAGAGATGGGGGTGCAGCATGGAGCAGGGCAGAGATGGGGGTGCAGCATGGAGCAGGACAGAGATGGGGGTGCAGCATGGAGCAGGGCAGAGATGGGGGTGCAGCATGGAGCAGGGCAGAGATGGGGGTGCAGCATGGAGCAGGGCAGAGATGGGGGTGCAGTACGGAGCAGGACAGAGATGGGGGTGCAGCATGAAGCAGGGCAGAGATGGGGGTGCAGCATGGAGCAGGGCAGAGATGGAGGTGCAGCATGGAGCAGGACTGAGATGGGGGTGCAGCATGGAGCAGGACAGAGAGGAGATGGGGGTGCAGCATGGAGCAGGACTGAGATGGGGGTGCAGCATGGAGCAGGACA
The DNA here is from genome assembly GCA_027917425.1 of Gastrophryne carolinensis. Lineage (NCBI taxonomy): Eukaryota > Metazoa > Chordata > Amphibia > Anura > Microhylidae > Gastrophryne > Gastrophryne carolinensis. Next base: position 28,993,134 of record CM051237.1, read on the forward strand.
GAGATGGGGGTGCAGCATGGAGCAGGGCAGAGATGGGGTGCAGCATGGAGCAGGAGAGAGATGGGGGTGCAGCATGGAGCAGGGCAGAGATGGGGGTGCAGCATGGGGCAGGACAGAGATGGGGGTGCAGCATGGAGCAGGACAGAGATGGGGGTGCAGTATGGTGCAGGGCAGAGATGGGGGTGCAGCATGGAGCAGGACAGAGATGGGGGTGCAGCATGGAGCAGGGCAGAGATGGGGGTGCAGCATGGAGCAGGACAGAGATGGGGGTGCAGCATGGAGCAGGACAGAGATGGGGGTGCAGCATGGAGCAGGACAGAGATGGGGGTGCAGCATGGAGCAGGACAGAGATGGGGGTGCAGCATGGAGCAGGACAGAGATGGGGGTGCAGCATGGAGCAGGACAGAGATGGGGGTGCAGCATGGAGCAGGACAGAGATGGGGTGCAGCATGAAGCAGGACAGAGAGGAGATGGGGTGCAGCATGGAGCAGGACAGAGATGGGGGTGCAGCATGGAGCAGGACAGAGATGGGGGTGCAGCATGGAGCAGGACAGAGATGGGGTGCAGCATGAAGCAGGACAGAGAGGAGATGGGGTGCAGCATGGAGCAGGACAGAGATGGGGGTGCAGCATGGAGCAGGACAGAGATGGGGTGCAGCAGGGAGCAGGGCAGAGATGGGGTGCAGCACGGAGCAGGGCAGAGATGGGGGTGCAGCATGGAGCAGGGCAGAGATGGGGGAGCAGCATGGAGCAGGACAGAGATGGGGGAGCAGCATGGAGCAGGACAGAGATGGGGGTGCAGCATGGAGCAGGACAGAGATGGGGTGCAGCATGGAGCAGGACAGAGATGGGGGAGCAGCATGGAGCAGGACAGAGATGGGGGAGCAGCATGGAGCAGGACAGAGATGGGGGAGCAGCATGGAGCAGGGCAGAGATGGGGTGCAGCATGGAGCAGGGCAGAGATGGGGTGCAGCATGGAGCAGGACAGAGATGGGGGAGCAGCATGGAGCAGGGCAGAGATGGGGGTGCAGCATGGAGCAGGACAGAGATGGGGGAGCAGCATGGAGCAGGGCAGAGATGGGGGTGCAGCATGGAGCAGGACAGAGATGGGGGTGCAGGATGGAGCAGGGCAGAGATGGGGGTGCAGCATGGAGCAGGACAGAGATGGGGAAGCAGCATGGAGCAGGACAGAGATGGGGAAGCAGCATGGAGCAGGACAGAGATGGGGAAGCAGCATGGAGCAGGACAGAGATGGGGGTGCAGTATGGAGCAGGACAGAGATGGGGGTGCAGCATGGAGCAGGACAGAGATGGGGAAGCAGCATGGAGCAGGACAGAGATGGGGGTGCAGCATGGAGCAGGACAGAGATGGGGGAGCAGCATGGAGCAGGACAGAGATGGGGTGCAGCATGGAGCAGGACAGAGATGGGGTGCAGCATGGAGCAGGACAGAGATGGGGGTGCAGCATGGAGCAGGACAGAGATGGGGGTGCAGCATGGAGCAGGACAGAGATGGGGGAGCAGCATGGAGCAGGACAGAGATGGGGTGCAGCATGGAGCAGGACAGAGATGGGGTGCAGCATGGAGCAGGGCAGAGATGGGGGTGCAGCATGGAGCAGGACAGAGATGGGGGTGCAGGATGGAGAAGGACAGAGATGGGGGTGCAGCATGGGGCAGGACAGAGATGGGGGTGCAGCATGGAGCAGGACAGAGATGGGGTGCAGCATGGAGCAGGACAGAGATGGGGTGCAGCATGGAGCAGGACAGAGAGGAGATGGGGTGCAGCACGGAGCAGGACAGAGAGGAGATGGGGTGCAGCATGGAGCAGGGCAGAGATGGGGGAGCAGCATGGAGCAGGACAGAGATGGGGGTGCAGCATGGAGCAGGACAGAGATGGGGGAGCAGCATGGAGCAGGACAGAGATGGGGGTGCAGCATGGAGCAGGACAGAGATGGGGGTGCAGCATGGGGCAGGACAGAGATGGGGGTGCAGCATGGAGCAGGACAGAGATGGGGTGCAGCATGGAGCAGGACAGAGATGGGGGTGCAGCATGGAGCAGGACAGAGATGGGGTGCAGCATGGAGCAGGACAGAGATGGGGGTGCAGCATGGGGCAGGACAGAGATGGGGGTGCAGCATGGAGCAGGACAGAGATGGGGGTGCAGCACGGAGCAGGACAGAGATGGGGGTGCAGCACGGAGCAGGACAGAGATGGGGTGCAGCATGGAGCAGGACAGAGATGGGGTGCAGCATGGAGCAGGACAGAGATGGGGGTGCAGTATGGTGCAGGGCAGAGATGGGGGTGCAGCATGGAGCAGGACAGAGATGGGGGTGCAGCATGGAGCAGGACAGAGATGGGGGTGCAGCATGGAGCAGGACAGAGATGGGGGTGCAGCATGGAGCAGGACAGAGATGGGGGTGCAGCATGGAGCAGGACAGAGATGGGGGTGCAGCATGAAGCAGGGCAGAGATGGGGGTGCAGCATGGAGCAGGACAGAGATGGGGGTGCAGCATGAAGCAGGGCAGAGATGGGGGTGCAGCATGGAGCAGGACAGAGATGGGGTGCAGCATGGAGCAGGGCAGAGATGGGGGTGCAGCATGGAGCAGGACAGAGATGGGGGTGCAGGATGGAGAAGGACAGAGATGGGGGTGCAGCATGGGGCAGGACAGAGATGGGGGTGCAGCATGGAGCAGGACAGAGATGGGGTGCAGCACGGAGCAGGACAGAGATGGGGGTGCAGCATGGAGCAGGACAGAGATGGGGGTGCAGCATGGAGCAGGGCAGAGATGGGGTGCAGCATGGAGCAGGGCAGAGATGGGGTGCAGCATGGAGCAGGGCAGAGATGGGGTGCAGCATGGAGCAGGGCAGAGATGGGGGTGCAGCATGGAGCAGGACAGAGATGGGGTGCAGCATGGAGCAGGGCAGAGATGGGGGTGCAGCATGGAGCAGGACAGAGATGGGGTGCAGCACGGAGCAGGACAGAGATGGGGGTGCAGCATGGAGCAGGACAGAGATGGGGGTGCAGCATGGAGCAGGACAGAGATGGGGGTGCAGCATGGAGCAGGACAGAGATGGGGTGCAGCATAGAGCAGGACAGAGATGGGGGTGCAGCACGGAGCAGGACAGAGATGGGGGTGCAGCATGGAGCAGGACAGAGATGGGGGTGCAGCACGGAGCAGGACAGAGATGGGGGTGCAGCATGGAGCAGGACAGAGATGGGGGTGCAGCACGGAGCAGGACAGAGATGGGGGTGCAGCATGGAGCAGGACAGAGATGGGGTGCAGCACGGAGCAGGACAGAGATGGGGTGCAGCATGGAGCAGGACAGAGATGGGGGAGCAGCATGGAGCAGGACAGAGATGGGGGTGCAGCATGGAGCAGGGCAGAGATGGGGGTGCAGCATGGAGCAGGGCAGAGATGGGGGAGCAGCATGGAGCAGGACAGAGATGGGGGAGCAGCATGGAGCAGGGCAGAGATGGGGTGCAGCATGGAGCAGGACAGAGATGGGGGAGCAGCATGGAGCAGGACAGAGATGGGGGTGCAGCATGGAGCAGGACAGAGATGGGGGAGCAGCATGGAGCAGGACAGAGATGGGGTGCAGCATGGAGCAGGACAGAGATGGGGTGCAGCATGGAGCAGGACAGAGATGGGGGTGCAGCATGGAGCAGGACAGAGATGGGGTGCAGCATGGGGCAGGACAGAGATGGGGGTGCAGTATGGAGCAGGGCGGAGATGGGGGTGCAGCACGGAGCAGGACAGAGATGGGGGTGCAGCATGGGGCAGGACAGAGATGGGGGTGCAGTATGGAGCAGGGCGGAGATGGGGGTGCAGCATGGAGCAGGGCGGAGATGGGGGTGCAGCATGGAGCAGGGCAGAGATGGGGGTGCAGCATGGAGCAGGGCAGAGATGGGGGTGCAGCATGGAGCAGGGCAGAGATGGGGGTGCAGCATGGAGCAGGGCAGAGATGGGGGTGCAGCATGGAGCAGGAGAGAGATGGGGGTGCAGCATGAAGCAGGGGCAGAGATGGGGGAGCAGCATGGAGCAGGGCAGAGATGGAGGTGCAGCATGGAGCAGGGGCAGAGATGGGGGTGCAGCATGGAGCAGGGCAGAGATGGGGGAGCAGCATGGAGCAGGGCAGAGATGGGGGTGCAGCATGAAGCAGGGGCAGAGATGGGGGAGCAGCATGGAGCAGGGCAGAGATGGGGGTGCAGCATGGAGCAGGGGCAGAGATGGGGGAGCAGCATGGAGCAGGGCAGAGATGGAGGTGCAGCATGGAGCAGGGGCAGAGATGGGGGTGCAGCATGGAGCAGGGCAGAGATGGGGGTGCAGCATGGAGCAGGGCAGAGATGGGGGTGCAGCATGGAGCAGGGCAGAGATGGGGGTGCAGCATGGAGCAGGGCAGAGATGGGGGTGCAGCATGGAGCAGGAGAGAGATGGGGGTGCAGCATGGAGCAGGACAGAGATGGGGGTGCAGCATGGAGCAGGAGAGAGATGGGGGTGCAGCATGGAGCAGGGCAGAGATGGGGGTGCAGCATGGAGCAGGGCAGAGATGGGGGTGCAGCATGGAGCAGGGCAGAGATGGGGGTGCAGCATGGAGCAGGGCAGAGATGGGGGTGCAGCATGGAGCAGGGCAGAGATGGGGGTGCAGCATGGAGCAGGAGAGAGATGGGGGTGCAGCATGGAGCAGGGCAGAGATGGGGGTGCAGCATGGAGCAGGGCAGAGATGGGGGTGCAGCATGGAGCAGGGCAGAGATGGGGGTGCAGCATGGAGCAGGGCAGAGATGGGGGTGCAGCATGGAGCAGGGCAGAGATGGGGGTGCAGCATGGAGCAGGAGAGAGATGGGGGTGCAGCATGGAGCAGGGCGGAGATGGGGGTGCAGCATGGAGCAGGGCAGAGATGGGGGTGCAGCATGGAGCAGGGCAGAGATGGGGGTGCAGCATGGAGCAGGGCAGAGATGAAGGTGCAGCACGGAGCAGGGCAGAGATGGGGGTGCAGCATGGAGCAGGGCAGAGATGGGGTGCAGCATGGAGCAGGACAGAGAGGATATGGGGTGCAGCATGGAGAAGGCGGGGATTAGGTAGCGGGCAGGGCAGAGAGTGGTGTAGTAGGGAGCAGGGCAGGGAATTAAAGAGGACTAGAATCTAAAGACTAGTCTGAGATTAAACCCTTCTTTACAGAGCCTCCCAAATAGAGAATCCCCCCAGTGTGAACTATCCTGCTCCGCTGTGTACTCACCTCACCCTGTGACCCCCTAAATAGCTGACTGAGGGATAGAGCAGAACACTTTGCCATCCCCGCATCTTCTCCCCTAAGAGTCACTGCCTGCAGAATGTGAGGGATGCCGGGCATGCAGAGCGGGGAGGCCTCTGCAGAGGGATCTCAGAATAAGCAGAGTATGCCATGGGCATCCTTCCCAACTATCCCTGATTTGGAGGGACTGTCCCTCTTTGGAGTCCAGGTCCCCCTGTCCCTCATTGTTCCCATTTGTCCCTCTTCAATGTGTAACATGCAGATCTGCATCAATAAATGATTCATTTGCCTATTCAAAGTGTTTTTTAATTGTTGTAACTGTTACGCCCTATCTCCTGTCCATCAATCAAAAATTAGGGGGCGTGGCCTAGTCTACGCGTTTCGAACCCCGCGGCTTCTTACTCGTGATCCTTATTTGGGATGCTCCACTGTGTGAAACCCCCCAAACCACCCATGAAAAACGTACCATTTCGGGATGCCCCTGGGGAAGCCAAGTGGCCTGCCCTAGAATCTTTTACATTCCGATGGCTGCCCTGGGTTTTGTTCCGCTTTAAAGTGGACCAAAACCCACTGCGATCGGCCCGGGAATCTCGTCTCCCTCCCCTCCGGGCATCTAAAATCTGTGTGAAACCCCCTCAGGTCACCCCATACACTTACCTTGTTTCCCGGTCCAACGTTGCATGCACGAGCTGCGGCTGCATCCCCGCTATCCCTCCAGCACGGCATTTGTGACTGGCCGGTGCGGGCACGCTCCCTGTTAGATGGAAGCGGGGGGTGCGGCCTCAAGCGTGCTCTGTGCTGCTGGACATAGACAAAGGCTGCCTTAGATGATGTGACATCAGCAGCTCCGAGCGCGCTGATTGGACGAGCGGCCACGCATGCAACATAGGATCGGGGAGAGATGAGTTGCCATTGGCCATCTGAGGAGTTTCACACCCTGGACATACAGATTGCTCACATTAATCCGGACCTTCACCCTAAATAAGAGTCTATCTTATATGTTTCCCACACCCTGTACATACAGATTGCCCACATTAATCTGGACCTTCACCCTGAATAAGAGCCTATCTTATATGTTTCCCACACCCTGTACATACAGATTGCCCACATTAATCCGGACCTTCACCCTGAATAAGAGCCTATCTTATATGTTTCCCACACCCTATACATACAGATTGCTCACATTAATCCGGACCCTCACCCTGAATAAGAGCCTATCTTATATGTTTCCCACACCCTGTACATACAGATTGCCCACATTAATCCGGACCTTCACCCTGATTAAGAGCCTATCTTATATGTTTCCCACACCCTGTACATACAGATTGCCCACATTAATCCGGACCTTCACCCTGAATAAGAGCCTATCTTATATGTTTCCCACACCCTGTACATACAGATTGCTCACATTAAAAATCATCCTACTGCATCTACTGCATGTTATGAGCCTTTAAACTTCCAAGATGGCGGCTTATGGAACATCAGGCAGCCTGCAAACAGGAAGTGTCTTCTGACTGTGTCGCTCTGCATTCTGGGATTGCTGTCCTTTTCCTGACCCCAGCTCTGCTCTGTCTGTGCAAAGCACAGCACTAACCCCGCCCCTGCACTTTATCCCACTCTCCTCTCCTTAGTAAGTGTTGCTTCTGAGTCAAGATGGCGGCGCCCGTATCCTAAAGTCCTGAACAGAGTTGCAGCCCAGTGGGGGAAAGAATAATAAGTGACTAAAAACTTTATATTACTTTTAGATGCTGGGGAATCAATTTTTAAAGTGGACCAACACCCAGGGGTGATCGGCCCAGCAATCTATAAGATTCCCGGGCGATCACCTCACTCACCGCGGGACATCCGAGATCGGGATGTCCCGCGGGGTGAAACCCCCCCAAAAAAACCCAAACTCCTTACCTGATCCGCCGCCGCCTCCCGTGCGCCCCTCTAGACGTGCGTGCGCGCGCCCGCGCCGGCTGTCTGTCTTGGACGCCGGTGTCACCTGCTTGGACGTCGGCGGGGATTGGACAGCGCGGTCACATGGGAGCGGGGAGAGGTGAGTTTTTGGGGGTTTCAGAGAGCGGGACACCCCCGATCGGGGTGCCCCGCCTAAGTGGTCCAAAACCCAGGATAGTCAAAATCCTGGGTGTTGGTCCACTTTAAGGGTTTGGGCGTTTCAATAAATCATGGTGAAGGTCCGGTTTAAGGAGATAGTAAAACAAATCAAAAACTTAAGACACCAGAACCCCGTCGTTTCCTTAGCAGCAAAACACCAGCCTCCCCCTCAGGGAATATGGGAAGCCCGCCTATTACCACAAGCTGTGCATTGGCTGGCGGCCATCTTGTCGTAGCCTCCACAATACTTCACATATAGAACTTAAACTGACAAAAAGCGATGATGTGCATTCGTTTACACTCTAATAGCGAATAAAGACACTAATCTTCGGAACAACCCGTCCCGGGTGTAGACACAGTTGTCATTTGATTGTGGTCAACTGCAGGCGTCCTCAGTTGCGGCGACAGCCATTTTGTCGTAGCCCAGGCAAAGAAAAGGAAGGCGTCGGGTAAGAATGGCTTCTTGTATTTTGCCAATATTTATGTGGAAAAGAAGAGGAGGGCTGGCTTATGATACTGTTTTATATTGTTACCTTTATTTAGGAAAGGGGGGGTCGACATGGTTGCTTTTATTGTAATGTAAGAAGGGCCTAAGCATTGTTGCTATTTGCTGTTGTTATGTTACTATTATACAGGGAGTTTACATTGGCTGCTGCTTCTTATATTTTATAATATAATATATGACTGATAAGTGTAATAATACAGACGAAGATGGTGTATTGTTATTATTATAGTAAGAGAGGAGTCTGTTATAATATTTATTATCTTTGATATTATTATTTCAGTGTAGGATTGTGTGGGGATTGCATAGACAGATAGAAAGGTGTGTGGCCAGCTTTATACTACAGTGTAATTATGTAGTTTGGGTTTTCTGCTCAAATCCTTGGTTCTTTTTTTACTCGACTCCAGAGACATCAAGATTTTACCAGCAACATGGCTGACTAGCTGGTACCCAAGGGGTAGAAGACACCAGCTGATGAGGTGGGACAGGGCCGGCGCCAGCACAGGGCAAACCTGGGCAATTGCCAGGGGCCCTGGCATCTTCAGGGGCCCACTCAGGCTCTCACTTGGCCAAGGTATTATTTTACAGTGGATCCGAACCACCGAGTGCCAGGTGTTGTGGTCAGACCTGCTCAGGGCCGGCCTCAGCAACAGGGGATGATCAGCAACATTGGAGAAGGTGGCCTGAAATGGAGGGCAATTAATGGAAGCTCAGAAGGTGGTGAGAACCAGGTGACAACCTATAGCAATGATGGAGTCTTTAGAGGCAGTGGAGCAAGCAGTAAGGGCTCAAGGGTGCTTGGTGGCAATAGAGAAGGCAACAAGGACTAGAGAGCGATTGGTGGCTATAGGAAAAGCAATAAGGACTGGAGGGCGATCAGCAGCAGGAAATGACCCATTTGTGCCAGCGGAGCTGAAAGGTTACATCATGTGACTCACTACGCCCACTAAGACTCTCCTGCCCAAGGGCCCCCACAAACCTGGAGCCGGCCCTGAGGTGGGATAGGTAGAGAGGGGCAGGTGATGAGGAGAGATAGGAGGGGCAGGTGATGAGGAGAGGTGGGATGGGTAGAGAGGGGCAGGTGATGAGGAGAGGTGGGATGGGTAGAGAGGGGCAGGTGATGAGGAGAGGTGGGATGGGTAGAGAGGGGCAAGTGATGAGAGGTGAGAGGGGCAGGTGATGAGGAGAGGTGGGATGGGTAGAGAGGGGCAGGTGATGAGGAGAGGTGGGATGGGTAGAGAGGGGCAGGTGATGAGGAGAGGTGGGATGGGTAGAGAGGGGCAGGTGATGAGGAGAGGTGGGATGGGTAGAGAGGGGCAGGTGATGAGAGGTGGGATGGGGAGAGAGGGGCAGGTGATGAGGAGAGGTGGGATGTGCAGAGAGGGGCAGGTGATGAGAGGTGGGATGGGTAGAGAGGGGCAGGTGATGAGGAGAGGTGGGATGGGTAGAGAGGGGCAGGTGATGAGGAGAGGTGGGATGGGTAGAGAGGGGCAGGTGATGAGGAGAGGTGGGATGGGTAGAGAGGGGCAGGTAATGAGGAGAGGTGGGATGGGTAGAGAGGGGCAGGTGATGAGGAGAGGTGGGATGGGTAGAGAGGGGCAGGTGATGAGGAGAGGTGGGATGGGTAGAGAGGGGCAGGTGATGAGGAGAGGTGGGATGGGCAGAGAGGGGCAGGTGATGAGAGGTGGGATGGGGAGAGAGGGGCAGGTGATGAGGAGAGGTGGGATGGGCAGAGAGGGGCAGGTGATGAGGAGAGGTGGGATGGGCAGAGAGGGGCAGGTGATGAGGAGAGGTGGGATGGGCAGAGAGGGGCAGGTGATGAGGAGAGGTGGGATGGGGAGAGAGGGGCAGGTGATGAGGAGAGGTGGGATGGGTAGAGAGGGGCAGGTGATGAGGAGAGGTGGGATAGGCAGAGAGGGGCAGGTGATGAGGAGAGGTGGGATGGGCAGAGAGGGGCAGGTGATGAGGAGAGGTGGGATGGGGAGAGAGGGGCAGGTGATGAGAGGTGGGATGGGGAGAGAGGGGCAGGTGATGAGGAGAGGTGGGATGTGCAGAGAGGGGCAGGTGATGAGAGGTGGGATGGGGAGAGAGGGGCAGGTGATGAGGAGAGGTGGGATGGGCAGAGAGGGGCAGGTGATGAGGAGAGGTGGGATGGGCAGAGAGGGGCAGATGATGAGGAGAGGTGGGATGGGTAGAGAGGGGCAGGTGATGAGGAGAGGTGGGATGGGGAGAGAGGGACAGGTGATGAGGAGAGGTGGGATGGGGAGAGAGGGACAGGTGATGAGGAGAGGTGGGATGGGGAGAGAGGGACAGGTGATGAGGAGAGGTGGGATGGGGAGAGAGGGGCAGGTGATGAGGAGAGGTGGGATGGGGAGAGAGGGGCAGGTGATGAGGAGAGGTGGGATGGGGAGAGAGGGACAGGTGATGAGGAGAGGTGGGATGGGGAGAGAGGGGCAGGTGATGAGGAGAGGTGGGATGGGGAGAGAGGGGCAGGTGATGAGGAGAGGTGGGATGGGGAGAGAGGGACAGGTGATGAGGAGAGGTGGGATGGGGAGAGAGGGACAGGTGATGAGAGGTGGGATGGGGAGAGAGGAGCAGGTGAAGAGGAGACGTGGGATGGGCAGAGAGGGGCAGGTTATGAGGAGAGGTGGGATGGGCAGAGAGGGGCAGGTGATGAGGAGAGGTGGGATGGGGACAGAGGGGCAGGTGATGAGGAGAGGTGGGATGGGCAGAGAGGGGCAGGTTATGAGGAGAGGTGGGATGGGGAGAGAGGGGCAGGTGATGAGGAGAGGTGGGATGGGCAGAGAGGGGCAGGTTATGAGGAGAGGTGGGATGGGGAGAGAGGGGCAGGTGATGAGGAGAGGTGGGATGGGCAGAGAGGGGCAGGTGATGAGGAGAGGTGGGATGGGGACAGAGGGGCAGGTGATGAGGAGAGGTGGGATGGGCAGAGAGGGGCAGGTTATGAGGAGAGGTGGGATGGGGAGAGAGGGGCAGGTGATGAGGAGAGGTGGGATGGGCATAGAGGGGCAGGTGATGAGGAGAGGTGGGATGGGTAGAGAGGGGCAGGTGATGAGGAGAGGTGGGATGGGCAGAGAGGGGCAGGTGATGAGGAGAGGTGGGATGGGTAGAGAGGGGCAGGTGATGAGGAGAGGTGGGATGGGCAGAGAGGGGCAGGTGATGAGGAGAGGTGGGATGGGCAGAGAGGGGCAGGTGATGAGGAGAGGTGGGATGGGGAGAGAGGGGCAGGTGATGAGGAGAGGTGGGATGGGCAGAGAGGGGCAGGTGATGAGGAGAGGTGGGATGGGCAGAGAGGGGCAGGTGATGAGGAGAGGTGGGATGGGGAGAGAGGGGCAGGTGATGAGGAGAGGTGGGATGGGCAGAGAGGGGCAGGTGATGAGGAGAGGTGGGATGGGCAGAGAGGGGCAGGTGATGAGGAGAGGTGGGATGGGGAGAGAGGGGCAGGTGATGAGGAGAGGTGGGATGGGCAGAGAGGGGCAGGTGATGAGGAGAGGTGGGATGGGTAGAGAGGGGCAGGTGATGAGGAGAGGTGGGATGGGGAGAGAGGGGCAGGTGATGAGGAGAGGTGGGATGGGTAGAGAGGGGCAGGTGATGAGGAGAGGTGGGATGGGCAGAGAGGGGCAGGTGATGAGGAGAGGTGGGATGGGGAGAGAGGGGCAGGTGATGAGGAGAGAGGGGCAGGTGATGAGGAGAGGTGGGATGGGCAGAGAGGGGCAGGTGATGAGGAGAGGTGGGATGGGGAGAGAGGGACAGGTGATGAGAGGTGGGATGGGGAGAGAGGGGCAGGTGATGAGGAGACGTGGGATGGGCAGAGAGGGGCAGGTGATGAGGAGAGGTGGGATGGGGACAGAGGGGCAGGTGATGAGGAGAGGTGGGATGGGGAGAGAGGGGCAGGTGATGAGGAGAGGTGGGATGGGGAGAGAGGGGCAGGTGATGAGAGGTGGGATGGGTAGAGAGGGGCAGGTGATGAGGAGAGGTGGGATGGGCAGAGAGGGGCAGGTGATGAGGAGAGGTGGGATGGGCAGAGAGGGGCAGGTTATGAGGAGAGGCGGGATGGGGAGAGAGGGGCAGGTGATGAGGAGAGGCGGGATGGGGAGAGAGGGGCAGGTGATGAGGAGAGGTGGGATGGGTAGAGAGGGGCAGGTGATGAGGAGAGGTAAGAGGAGATCCCGTGAGATTTCGCTGAGCTGCCAAGTACAAAGTGGAAGGTTTTGTTTAATAAAATATTCCAATATTAATCCACTAATAATAACTGTTACTGGGCCTCCCAAGAATCAGCAGTAATATTGAGGCCCCTCAAAGACTGTGAGAGTTAGGTAGGTGAGTATGAACTGTGCAATACTCAGACCCAAATATACAGGTTTAAACAAAAACAAATCTTATATTACAGACAATTGTTCTTATTTCCAGTGTAAGTCCTACAAATTGGCCATTTCTTTGAAAACATCCTTTAAAGTATGGAGATACAGGAACAGTAGGATCTACAAGGGCGCCGCGATGGAGGACCTGCAGCTCCACCCATCACAAGGTAAGAAGAGAATTACAGGAGAACTGACTGACATATCATAGAGATACTGGACCTGTGACTGGGCACACTCCCATCTTAGAACTCACTATATGGTATCCTGCTTGGAATGCCCTATGCACATGCATGAAGTATGGGTGTGGTCAAAACACACAGATTTTGTCTGCCCTAAATATCCGCAGAACTCCAAAACATATCCTTGCTTCCACCAATAGTCGGTGCACCCAGCTTTTCCAGGCAGGTGCACCTAACAAGCAGGTTGGGGAGCTCATTACATGCCTCTCTCCCCCCCATGGTGGGCAGAGTTATTTCCTCTCCTTTGTTGATACATTGGATGCACCCCACTCTGCCCTTGGGACTTTTCATGTTTTTTTAAGGGTACCATGATGTGAGTTTATTCTAAGTATGTCTCACACCCTGCTTAAGGAATATTCATTACACTTGGGTTATGTCCAGTAGAGGGCGAACTTCTGCAGAGATGAATAGAAAAAAGAAGCCCCTCCCGGCCCATAAATACCTGGGACCTCCCAGTAATCGTCTCTGCAGACGGCGAGCAAGTCAGAAGATGATGTCTCCTCCTTGCACAGGGGGATTTCAGGTAGCCGGGCTGACTCCCGTCCCTCTATTTTATCTATTACCGCCCAGATCCCTTTTGATCCACCCTGCCTCCCAGCCTAGGCTGCTGGCCCAGGCGAGGGTATATGGCATCTCTGGTGCTTAGGAGCTAATGCTCCACCGTGAGACCCTATACTAGAGGGTAGGCGGTTAACCGGGTTGGTGACCCTGGTTTGGGATGCCCTGTCCGTTCCCCCATTGTCTACTGCTGTAGTTGGGGATCCCTCCCTCCCTTTACTTTGTCCCTTATTCCCTATGGGGGGGGGGGGCTGTGATTTTCTCTTGATATGGAGCATTCATTTTGTGTATGCGTGTGTGTTTTTACTGTATTTTGACTGTATTTTTAAATGTGTTTTTCACTGTCCTTGTTCATGCGGCGGCCGTAGTAGCCGCACTGTCATGGTGTTGTGGAGGCTGAGGGGAGCTTCTCCATCTCCTCGCTGGCGGTGGCCGCCCCTCTCTCTCTCTCTGGCGGCGGCGCCCGGTAATCTTATTGGGGAGGGGGCGGGGCCGGGCGCTCGACGCGCTGGCGGCGGCCCGCTCCTTTCTCTCCACCTGCTCAGCCCTGGGCACCATGTAACCCCCCTGGAGACGCACGTGGCTCCTGAGCTTCAGGTTGGGGGCTGTTCTAGGGGATTCGGGGAAATGAGACCCCTTGAAGGTGTAACAGTAGCAGAGTAAGTGTCTGTCAGTCTTTCCACATGGGGGATTCTGGGAAATGTGAAACCTCTGGCGCCTGGTTAATCTTGTTGGGGAGGGGGCGGGGCCGGTTGCTCGACACGCTGGCGGCGGCCCGCTCCTCTCTATCTGGCGCCTTCGGCGGCGCCCGGTTTGAGCCCTGGCGGTGTGCTTTCATTGGCGGGGAGTCAGTGGAGGCGGGGCCAGGCGCAGTGCGCGATCCGCACCGGCCCGCCCTTCTTCTTCTTCCTTGCCGTCAGACTGAGGATCGGGATGCATCACTTGCACATTCTTTTGGCTGGCGGTGAGTGCCCTGCAGGGCTTTGTTTTGTTGTTTTGTTTGTTCCTTTATGCTTGAGGCCTCATCCTGGGCCTGGTACACTTAGGTGTCATTATCTACTAGTAAGCATGCCATGTTGGTCCTTTATGCATTGCTTTTAGTTTTTATACATTCTATGATATATATATATATATATATATATATATATATCAATGTGTCCTGGGGTCCCTAGGGCTTGCAAATCCTCCCACTAACGGACTTAAGGGGCATCCCGGGTTGCTTCTAGCGTAATTCCCGCTGGTCATTGCGACTACCATACAAATCACCATTTGGAGGCTCCCCTGGATCCGGGCTCTGGCTCCCTTCGGGGCAATCCCGGCAGTGTGTGGGTTGGGGGGTATCCCTTGTTGGGGATGCTGTGCTGGTGCATACTATGTGTTCAGCAGGCCATAACACGGCAGTCGGGGGCCCGGACGTCTGGGTTAGTGCCGCCGGCCTCATCACCTACTCCACCTTAAATTATCCGTACCCCATGTGACATGGTCATTAGCGGGGAGTCGCAATCTGATGTATGTGCTGGATGGCCAACATCGATAAATTGTTTTCTAGCTCTGTGGCCAGGGTGGCCCCGGCTAAGAGAAGACATCTGCCACCGGCAGTGCCGGTTCTTGATGTTTGTTATTCCCTTGACTGGTCTGTTTATTTTCCGCTTGCGGAAGGATCTGTTTACGGAATCTGATGGCTCTGAGGATCAGCAGTTTGGGATTCTGATGCCGGGCAGGGGCTTGGGGATGCTGTGGTTATCCCCGAGATCCTGGGCCATTTATTTGAGGTGCTGGCCATTCCTCCTCCGGCGGAGTCCCCTCCGCAGAAGGGAATTTTTTTTTCCTTGAGACCTCTTATCCTCGTAAGGAGTGCCCAACTCAGTTTCATTTCTAATGTGTGATTATTAAGGATCGGGAAGGACCTCTGTCCGGTGGACGCGGTGAAGCGCTGGTCGTCTCCTCCCGAGGTCGATGCGTCCTGTACGGGGATTGTCCAACACATCTGTGGTGCACTCTCCTGACGCCACCACGATTAAGGATCGTGAGGACCGTCGTTTTGATCAGATGGCTTGACATGCCCTTGCTGGCGTGGGTTCTGCCTTGCGGCCTGTTTGTATTTCTGTACTCACGGTTGTGGTTATCAGGTCTGTGGTTTGGGGCCTGTTGAGGGGTCCCAGCTGGACCCATCCAGTGCTGATTTGGCAGCGTTGATGTGGTGTGTATAGTTCCTGACCATGGTCTTGTCTGCCTGGATGACACTATATGTCTGCATGGCGGAACCTCAGCTTTGCTTGTGACTATATGACGCTCTGTCTGGTTGCGCCGGTGGCAGCTAACATTGGCTACCCTTCGGGGTATGCGGCTGTTTGGAGTCATATTGGATTCAGTTGCGTAAGGAGGCAGGCTTCCGCCACGCTAGAAGCGACGTTGCTCCTTTCGGGGGGCAGGCTCCTCTAATCCTTCCTTTCGCGGTGCCAGAGCTGGCAGAGGTGCTGCCTTCTCTATCTTCAGTGGTGATTCCTCTGTTCTCGGGTTTCCTCGGTCCCCCGGGCTGTGCAGGGGCCGGGGCTATTGTTCCAACCTCTTTGAGGTTCCCTATCGGGATGCATCCATCAGAACCATTCTGGTTTTTGAGGCCTTTCTCAGAAGTTCCGCATGGAGACTCTGCGCTCAGTCATCAATTCCCTTCATCAGGGGGATTTCGTGACATTTATATACATCAGGGTTGTTTACCTTTATGTACCAATCTACCCCGCACGCCAGAGATTTCTCAGGTTTGGGGTGGAAGATCGCCATTTTCAGTTTGTGGCCCTCCCTTTCGGGTTGACTTCGGTGTTTACCAAGGGGCTGGCAGGCATAATGGCCCTCCTCGGAGCCCAGGGCGTTTACATTGTGCCGTATCTGGATGACCTACTCATTACAGCATCTTTTCTATGTCGGGTGGAGATGGACTCCAGGGTGGTGATGACGCTGGAACGGTTCGGATGGGTGATCACCCACCCCAAGTTCTCTGGCATGAATCTGGATTCCAGTCAGGCCAGGGTGTTCCTTCCTCACCCTAAGGTGCAGAGGGTTCAGGACCTGATATTTGTTCTCCTGGACAATCCTCGCCTCTCTTTCTGGCTAGGGATGAAACTGGTGGGATTGATGGTGTTTTTTCTTCTAGGCAGTCCCCTTTGCTCAGTTCCTCATGAGGTCGCTCTAACTCCGTCTATTGTGGACTTGGGACGGCTGTTCCCGGTGCTTGGCTCGGTCCTTTCTGCTGTCTCCCAGGGTTTGGCAATCCTTTCAGTGGTGGCTGGAGCTTAGCAGTATGATGAGGGGCAGATCCTTTTTGGCCCCTTGTTGGGAGACGGTTACCACGAATGCCAGCCTGTCGGGCTGGGGAGGTTTCTGGACGGACGTTCAGTTCCAGGGGCTGGGGAGTCTTCAGGAGGCTCACGCTCCCATCTCTGTTTTTGGTGTTCAGAGCTATTTGTTTGATTGTCATGCTGGATGCATCATTTACAGGTTTTGCCGGTTCAGGTTCAGTTGGACGATTGAACTGCGGTCGCTTACGCCGATCACCAAGGAGGGACTCGCAG
Source organism: Gastrophryne carolinensis (assembly GCA_027917425.1). NCBI lineage: Eukaryota > Metazoa > Chordata > Amphibia > Anura > Microhylidae > Gastrophryne > Gastrophryne carolinensis. The sequence continues at coordinate 29,009,728 of CM051237.1, forward strand.
CAGGAGTGCCCTCAGGGAGGTTTCGCTGATTTTTGCATGGGCAGAGAGCGATGTTCCATGCATCTCAGCAGCATTCATTCCGGGAGGGGATAACACGGAGGCGGACTCCTTGAGCAGGGGATCCTCTCACTGAGGGGGATGATCTTTCTACAGCAAGGTGTTCCGGTCCTTCTGTCGCAAGTGGGGGATTCCGGAGGTGGTTCTCTTTGCCTCACATTGCAATCACTAGCTCCCAACGCTTGGTTTTTAGGTCTCAGGTTCCTTTGCCTCCGGCAGTCGTCGCCATGTCTTTTGCCTGGAGGGGTCTGGGGTTCCTGTACCTGTTTCCTTCCTTCGCCATGGTTGGCAAGGTGGTGCGCTAGCTGGCTCCTGAGGGTGCGTCAGCAATGCTGTGGCTCCAGGGGGCCAAGATAGGTTTGGTTCGTTCTGCAGTTTGCAAACGCTGGCTTTGGCTGCGTGGCTGCTGCAACCTCCTCCATCTTCATAGAGGAAGTTTGTCTGATGTTGTGCTTCAGACCCTTGTTTGGGCTAGGAAGTGGTCTTCCTTCAACTTCTTCTACAGGACTTGGCGGTTCTATATTGAGGGATGTGAGGCTAGGGCCTTGCCTTTCAAGGTGTTTTTGTTCACTAGGTTTTTGGACTTCGTCAGTACGGTCTGGGCCTGGGGCTCCAGCTTAAGTGCTTTGATGGGGCAGGCCTCTGTCCTGGTGGTCTTCTCCTAGGGCCTTTTGTCCTCAAAAAGCCTTGCGTCTGTTTGGGATTTGAATTTTGCATTTTCTATACCTACACAACAGATTGCCTTTTGGTGGCTATTACTTCTGTTCGCTGTGTTTCTGGGTTGGCGGCCCTGTCTATTCGGGCCTCTTACTTTGAGAGACGCCGGGATGAGGTGGTGTTCCTTTTTTTGCGGATTTCCTTCCTAAAATGGTATCTGTTTTCCATCTCTTTAAGGATGTGGTTCTTTCTTCTTTGTGTCCTTCGTCTAGCTTTGACGAGGAGAGGGCCCTGCACTTTTTGGCTGTTTGTTGACGTTCTTCTTCCCTTTTCTGTAGGAAGGACGTCTTGTTTGTGGTGCCCTCTGGCCCCCGACGGGTTTGGCGCCGTCAAGTCTACCATTTTTAATGGATATGGCTGGTCCTTGTGTGGGCCTATATTGCCAAGGGGAGGGTTCCCCTTTTCAGTTTAGTGGAATAAGTTGTGCACAGCTACTTGGTCTTCTGTTCGTTCCTTTTACAAGTTTTTGTAAGGTTGATATACGGGCCTTAGTGGATGCTGTTTTTGGCTGCAAAGTTCTACAAGCGGCAGGGGTTTTAATTTGTGCATTTTTGCCTATTGGGATCCCCACCCTTTTTGGACACTGCTATTGGATGTCCCAAGTGTAATGAATATTTCCGAAGCAGGGTGTGAGACATACTTAGAATAATACCATTTTGTGATTACTCACCTGTAAAATGGGTATTATAAGTATGTCTCACACCCTGCTTCGCCCCACCCTGAGTTGTATCTTGGATCCTCTTTGGTGTTACTGTTTTTATTTGCTCTTCCTGGTCCCCTTACTGCTTTCTTATACTGGGAGGTGCTTGGGAGGTCCCAGGTATTTATGGGCCGGGAGGGGCTTCTTTTTTTCTATTCAGCAGAAGTTCGCCCTCTACTGGACATAACCCAAGTGTAATGAATATTTCCAAAGCAGGGTGTGAGACATACTTATAATACCCATTTTACAGGTAAGTAATCACAAAATGGTATTTTTCTTTTCATTCTTTATTTCTATTTACTCTTTCTTTCTGCCTTTTATTTACTAATTTTCTGTTCCAATCATATTTTCTTTTTCTATCTTTTTATTCTTTGGTTAATGACACTAATTCGTTCCGGAGGTCGAATTAAAGAGGAACTTGGGAGGAGTTCCACTCCTTGGAACATCCCGAATTGGGATGCCCCACTGTGTGACCCCCCCCCCCCAGATCGCCCATTCCACTCACCTGCTTCCGGAGCCCTTGCCTCGTCTCGGCGCTGCAGCTGTGCGTGCACACCACAGCTAGAAGCGGGGGAGTTAAATTATGTGCACTGATTGGCTGAGCCGCTCAGCCAATCAGCATCATGGGTGCACCAGGAAGGTGAGTGGAATGGGGGGATACATACAGCTGGGCATCCTAATTCGGGATGAACAACACATGGTAAAGTGAAATTCCTGTGTTGTTCATGTATAATATGTACACAGTAGTCAAGGGTACGAATGTATCAACTTTTCACTCATCTCTTCCTGGTTCCAAAGGCGCATACACCGCACCACATCTCCGCCAATGAGAGCCATCTGCCTTGACTATGTAATTCGGGAAATGGCTCTCACGGTCTAAAATGGGGAGTGTGCTGCCGCATCCCCTGCATGCCTTTTTGCATGACTGGGACGGGAAACATGTCAGGCTAGGGTCTGACATGTGGGAAGAGCAGAGAGGTGCAAATAGATGTGCGCTCAACTCATCGCACATTAAGTGAGCCAGCGGGCACTTCAATCACTTTCCAAGCATGCCATTACTTTCCGCCCTTGTCCCGCAATTACTACTAGCTGTCATCCCCCTCCACCCACCCCCCTTCCGCACTCACTGCCACCCCTCCCTTATTTACTACCAGCTGCAGCCCTTCTCCCGCTGTCCCACCTCCCACACTGACTACCAGCTGCCGGCCCCCTCCCACTGCCCCCCTCCTGCACTCACTACCAGCTGCCGCCCCCCTCCCTCAATCACTACCAGCTGCCACCCCCCACCACTGTACCCCCTCCTGCACTCACTACCAGCTGCCGCTCCCCTCCCTCAATCACTACCAGCTGCCACCCCCCACCACTGTACCCCCTCTCACACGCACTACCAGCTGCTGTCCCTCTTTTTACACTCACTAATAGCTGCTGTCCCCCATCCCACACTCACTACTAGCTGCCCTCCCCAACCGGCATCCCCCCTACATGACTGCATCTTTGGGAATGCGTGCATGTGCTGCAGGGAGTGCACTGTGCCTGTGGGAGTACGCACATGCATATCTGGGGGTGTGCCTGTGGGAATGCGTGCCTGCGCATTTGGGAGTGCGCATATGTGCATTGGAGAATGAGCCATTACGTGGTTGGCTGACTTGACTACAGTGACATACGATAGTTTCCCTAATCAGACTTCTTGCATTTCACTGGGTGTCGCTCTTTATTTCACAGACCCCGGAGACGCCATAATGAGAAATGTGAAAATTGAGGAGGATTTATTTATAAACATTAAAGAGGAGGAGATTGTTCCAGAACACAAGCCAGGTAAGTAATAAACTTCATTTAAAAAGCATTTGCCTGTTCCTGTTGTTCGATCACACACTCCGAGGTGTCTCATACTTCTCAGTACAGGAGCATCATTTTCCTTTTTCTTGTTCAATATTTTTATTGAAAATGATCATCAAGAAGACAAATCTTGCATACATACAATGTGAATAGCAAAAATCACAATTCAGTACAAACCCATCTTGTAACAACACAATTCCCATATACCGTATTTTTCGCCCTATAAGACGCACTTATTTTCCCCCAAAAGTGGGGGGAAAATGTCAGTGCGTCTTATCGGGCGAATGCTGAAAAAAAATAAAATAAAAAGGGAAAAGTTTACTCACCTCTCCATCGCTCGCGCTGTCCCGGAAGCGGCGGAGGCAGCGGCGCCAGCACACACAGACACCGACCTGTTATAGTGGTGGGCGTGGCCGATGCTAGAGCATCGGCCACGCCCACCACTTTACCAAGGCCTGGTGTTCACTGTATGTGGTGGCGCTGCGAAGGAGGCGGCAGGTACAGCTAGCTGCCTCCATCGCTTCCTCTCTGACACACGGCCTTATGCAGCGGTGGAGAAGTGACAGGGGCAGTGCGAACGGCGATACCTCTGCCGCTCTCACTGTCCCTGTCACTCCTCAACAGCCCCAGCAGACAGAGACACCCGGACTATACAGCAGTGGGCGTGGCCGATGCTCGAGCATCGGCCACGCCCACCGCTGTGTGTGTCTGTGTGTGAAGACGGCGGGGACAGCTGGAAGGATTTAAAGGTGAGTTTACTTTTTTTTTTTTTTGCTATTGCCTATACGGGGAATGGAAGGGGGGGGATACCACACTACCTATACAGGGATGGAAGGGGGGGATGCCACACTACCTATACAGGGATGGAAGTGGGGGGATGCCACACTACCTATACAGGGATGGAAGAGGGGGGATGCCACACTACCTATACGGGGGATGGAAGAGGGGGGATGCCACACTACCTATACGGGGGATGGAAGAGGGGGGATGCCACACTACCTATACAGGGAATAAGAGGGGGGATGCCACACTGCCTAACTGGGGAATGGGAGGGGGGGGTGTCACACTGCCTATATGGGGAATGGAGGGGGGAGAATGCCACACTGCCTATAGGGGAATGCCACACTGCCTATATGGCAATTGGAGGGGGGGAATGCCACACTGCCTATATGGGGAATGGGAGGGGGGAATGCCACACTGCCTATATGGGGAATGGGAGGGGGGAATACCACACTGCCTATATGAGGAATGGGAGGGGGGAATGCCACACTACCTATATGGGAATGGGAGGGGGGATGCCACACTGCCTATATGGGGAATGGGAGGGGGGAATGCCACACTACCTATATGGGAATGGGAGGGGGAATGCCACACTACCTATATGGGAATGGGAGGGGGGAATACCACACTGCCTATATGGGGAATGGGAGGGGGGAATGCCACACTACCTATATGGGAATGGGAGGGGGGATGCCACACTGCCTATATGGGGAATGGGAGGGGGGATGCCACACTGCCTATATGGGGAATGGGAGGGGGGAATACCACACTGCCTATATGGGGAATGGGAGGGGGGAATGCCACACTACCTATATGGGAATGGGAGGGGGGATGCCACACTGCCTATGGGGAGTAGGAAGGGGGGAATGCCACATTGCCTATGGGAGGGGGACATCCCATACTGCCTATGGGAATGGGATGGGGGAACGCCACACTGTCTGTAATTGGGTGTTTTAGCACAACATTTGGCTTAAAATATTTTTTTTCTAGTTTTCCTTCCCCAAATCCTAGGTGCATCTTATGGGCAGGTGCGTCTTATATGGCGAAAAATACGGGTAATTTAATACAAGATTAGAAGTCTTCACATCACTCAGAAACAATGTTGAGAGGTTAATTCACGTTAGCTCATACATGCAGAAATCACAAGAACCCAGAGTAACCGAACTCTACCCTGGAGCCATGCCCCACCCACCTCTAGAACGGAAATCTGGATCAGCTATGACTATCAACTAAAAGGGACAAACAATAGGCTGGGATAAGGGAAAAGGAATAAGAAAAAAATATTATAATATCAAATTATACCCACCATCACACTGCCATAAGATCCCAATTAAAATCTCCCGGTAGATAATTCTGAATCCATTGGAGACCACACCTCTGGAAATCTCTCCAGACCCGCTCCATGTACTGCTGACATCTTCTCCATCGTCATGATGAAATTACCTTTATTTTTGAACTCCGTAAAACTGAAATATCAAAGGTTTTTGCAGCTTGGATATCTTCTCTTTCGGCTCATTAAGTAGCGCTATCCAAGGGTCAGACTTTATATTCCTAATCATTTTCCTTTTTATTCGCAGACCCTGGAGCCAGTACGATGAAAAATGTTAAAAAGGAAGAGGATAACCGTCCCGAGATTGATACAGGTGAGTAATAAACCTATAGGAATTGTTTGGCTTATGGCATCTTTTAGTCTCTCTGCTCTCTATAGTGTCTACAGGGGCGTCACTCTCCTCTTTATTTGCAGACCCCGGAGACACTATAGTAAGTGATGTGAAGACTGAGGAAGAAATAGTATGCTTGGAGAATAAAGAGGAAGAAATTTCTCTCCAGATCAGCCCAGGTAAGTAATAAATCTTTCACCTTGTTTATTCTCTCATGTGCTCCATACAGAGGTTTTGCTCTGCTCTTTATTTACAGATCGTGGAGACACTACAGTGACAAATATGAAATCTGAGGAGGAGGAAGTTGCATTGGTGAATCTTAAAGAGGAGGAAATAAATTTACAAATTAACACCAGTGAGTAGTAAACCTTGTTTAGGCACCAGACCTCTTTTGTTGTAGATTCTGGCCAAGTGGGACAATTCTTCATCCATTGGCAGGACAGTTCAGCCTATCTTCTCTAGTGGTTCTGCTCCTGATAAAATATTTAATGGTGTTCCTTCCTGCCTCCTTACCAGGGCTGAGGAGTCGGTAGATAAATGTTCCGACTCCTCAGTTTTTTATACTTCCGACTCCGACTCCCCGACTCCGACTCCTCTGTATTAATATGTGAATGTATTTTATACATTCCTTGAAGGAAAGAAAGGCAACATACATGTCATTACTTCTAGCAGAGAGAGGTAGTTGGGCAGAAGCTGCCTTCTCCTTTCTGTGTGCTGATCTTCTGCTGAAGATAGGGCAGTGGGAGGATCCAGAAAGGGGCCTTTATTATAAAACATGATTTCCCTAGTAGAATCCCATAGTCATGTTTAAAGTTTAAGCTAACAATCGAAGTTTACAAGTTTTTATAGCCTTTTGCTGAATGACAGCAGTTTTTCCAATGGTACAGCTTCAGTCTTGAACTATTGATCCTCCATTCCTTTCACTTATACAAGTGTCTCTAGTCCTGCAAAAAACATATTTACTTAATCCCTTATCAGTGAGAGGCTAGGTTACCCATGGGTTCCCTGTAACAGCAGAACACAACACTATGCAAAGTATAAGTATTGCCGATTCTAATTGTGCGTTGCGTGCTATATAGTGAAGCACATGAAAAGCATGCTTCTTCACGGTCACTTAACGTGTTCGTTTTGCGGTTACGTGAGGCACTGCATGCATTGGTCCTTATTCTTACAATAGAGAAGTCATTAATTATAACTTTTTGTAAATTGGGACATTTAAACTTGCTAAATCAAAATTTAGTAGGAGTCGGAGTCGGTGCATTGTTTGCCGACTCCGACTCCAGGTACCCAAAATTACCTCCGACTCCTCGACTCAGACTCCACAGCCCTGCTCCTTACTGACGGGACAGCTGCCTCCAATAAATGCCCAGAAGCAGAGGTTCCCAGCACTTTTTCCTCAAGTACCACTTTCCATTTGTCAAATTTCTCAAGTACTACTTGGGTGGTGTGTATGGAGTGTCAGCACCTGTAATAGTGATAACAAACACAAAGCACAAATCAACACCACAGCGCTAGCATTAATCCACATCATCATCATCACCATACCAGGAAGGCAAAGGCAGGGAGGTGGAAAGCCTGACCCTTTCATGGGGAGTAGCCAGGGGAAAAGTCCTGTCATGGTAACCAAGAAGGCGTTTACCTAACTGTCCTTGCTCATGATTCTTTTACTTTCCTTACCAATGAGAGTGGCCAAGCCCCCATTGACAAGGCTAGGCTTTTCCTAGAACTTGCTAGAAAAATGTCTCTGTGAGTTAACAGGATAACAGGATGGGTGTACAAAGTTAGAAAACATCTCAGCTTCCACCAAACAAGTACCACCTGGGTGGTGTGTATGGAGTGTCATCACCTATAATAGGGCTCTCGCCCAATGATTCCCAGGTTTATTTCCACTTTAAATCAGAAAACATCACCACAGCACTAGCATCAATCCACCTTTTTATCATCACCATACCGGGAACGCAAAGGCAAGGAGGTGGAAAGCCTCACCCGTTCGTGGGTAGTAACCAGTCCCATCATGGTAACCAAGAAGGCATTCATCTAACTGTCCTTGCTCGTGGTTATTTTACTTTCCTTGCCAATGAGAGTTGCCAAGGCTCCATTGACAGGGCTACGCTTTTTGTAGAGCTTGCTAGAAAAATAGCTCAGCGCTCAATAATGTCTCTGTGAGTTAACAAGATAACAGGATGTGTGTACAAAATTAGAAAACATTATCTCAGCTTTCACCAAGTTCTAAAAAACAAGGGGTCGCCCACTGAACAAACATGGAGTCTAATTCGGCCATTTTGTGTATCTAATTATGGGTTTAATCATGTAGTTAACATATGTTTTTTGCATAGCCATGAACTATTTCATACCCCCGGACTGTTTAATCTTAATTTTTACTATATTCCCCTAAGCTATCCATGCTTCAAGTATATCTGAAAAAAATGTTTGGTGTCTGCTGTGGGATTTCATGAATGTCTGCACTCGTTTAATCTTCTCTCTTCCCTTCTGTTTTTTGTTTCCTCCAGATGGAAGATATGGCAGAAATATTGCAGAGGAACATGGCGGTATGTCAACAGGAGACTTGACTAATCTAAGCTCTCATCAAGCACTGCACCCTCCTCACCTGTCATCTGACCAGAGTCCAATATTGGACCTTAATTATCACGAGAGAGTTCGTACAGGGGAGAGGCCATACACGTGTGTTCAATGTGGTAAATCTTTTTCCAACAAATTAGCCCTAAACAGACACCTAAAAACCCACACATTGGAAAGGCCGTATTCGTGCTCCCAGTGTGGTAAATCATTTTCTGCTAAAATAACTCTTACTAACCACGAAAAACGTCATACAGGGGTCAAACCGTTTTCCTGTTCAGAATGTGGAAAAAGTTTTTCTATAAAACCAGATCTTATCAAACATGAAGTAATTCATACTGGGGAAAAGCCTTATTCTTGCTCCGAATGTGGGAAATGTTTTAGTCAGAATTCCTCCCTTGTCAGACATAAGAGAATTCATACAGGAGAGAGGCCGTATTCCTGTTCTGAATGCGAGAAAAGCTTTCCTGACAAAACTCAGCTTAACACTCATTTAAAACGTCATACGGAACAGATGCAATATTTCTGTTCTGAATGTGGGAAATGTTTCTCTCAAAAGGCTTCCCTTACGAGTCATGAAAGAATTCATACAGGGTTAAAGCCATTTTCTTGTTCTGAATGTGGAAAATGTTTTTCACACAGATCTAGCCTTTTCACCCATATAAGATATCATACGGGAGAGAAGCCATATTCATGTTCTGACTGTGGCAAGTGTTTTACTGTGAAATCACAACTTATCATCCACGCAAGAGTTCATACAGGGGAGAAACCCTATACATGTTCTGAATGTGGGAAATGTTTTCCTGACAAGTCTCACCTTACAATTCATGAGCGAGCTCATACAGGAGTGAGGCCGTATTCTTGTTCTGATTGTGGGAAATCTTTTTCTCAGAAATCAGACCTCAGTAGACATGAAATCATTCATACAGGAATAAAGCCGTTTTCGTGTTCTCAATGTGAGAAAAGTTTTTCTCAAAAACACGAACTTGTAAGACATGAGCATTCGCACAGACAAGAACCCGCGGATGTAGAAAATGACGTTCATGGATTAAATTATACAGAGGTGAAGCCGTATTCATGTTCTGAATGCGGGAAACGTTTCGCACAGATGTCAGGCCTCATCAATCATGAGAGAGTTCATACAGGGGAGAGGCCATATGCATGTGTTCAATGTGGAAAATCTTTTTCCAGTAAATTATACCTTAACCGACACATAAAAACCCACACTTTGGAAAGGCCGTATTCATGCTCTCAGTGTGGTAAATCATTTTCTGCTAAAATAACTCTCACTAAACATGAAAGACGTCATACTGGGGTCAAACCGTTTTTGTGTACAGAATGTGGGAAATGTTTTTCTATAAAACCAGATCTTATCAAGCATGAAAGAATTCATACTGGGACAAAACCTTACTCTTGCACTGAATGTGGGAAATGTTTTACTCAGAAAGCATCCCTTGTGAGACACAAGAAAATTCATACAGGAGAGAGGCCGTATCCTTGTTCTGAATGTGAGAAAAGTTTTCCTGACAAATATCAGCTTTCCCTTCATCTAAAAGTTCATACAGCACCAATGCAATATTCCTGTTCAGCATGTGGAAAATGTTTCCCTCAAAAAGCTTACCTCATCAGTCATGAGCGAGTTCACACAGGGGAGAAGCCATTTTCATGTTCAGAATGTGGGAAGTGTTTTTCACACAAATCCAGCCTTCTTGTTCATAAAAGATACCATACAGGGGAGAAGCCATATTCATGTTCTGACTGTGGAAAGTGTTTTACGGTGAAATCACATCTAATGATTCATGCAAGAGTTCATACAGGGGAGAATCCATATTCATGTTCCCAATGTGTGAAATCTTTTCCTGACAAATTTCACCTTACGAATCATGAACGAGTTCATACGGGAGAGAGGCCGTATTGTTGCTCTGATTGTGGGAAATCTTTTCCTCAGAAAGCACACCTCATCAGGCATGAAATAACTCATACAGGAATAAAACCGCATTCATGTTCTAAATGTGGGAAAACGTTTTCTCAAAAATACGACCTCGTAAAACATGAGCAGTCACACAATGAGCTAAAGGTAGAAGATGATGTTCACATTAGTCAAACCTAATAACCCATATACAGTGTCAATCTGTAATCAGGGGTATTCATTTTTTCAGTATAAATATCTCCTATATAATGTTCTGTTTAATGGCTTGGCCTTCTGTGTGTTCATGCCCTTCTCTGAATCAGCATTGTAGGGGAACAGGCCTAACACAGTTACTGGGGAGCCACAATCACTCTTCTAGACCAGAACACTAGCACACGCCTGAGGTTGGATAGAGGGAACATGACTCCCAGGCCTGCACCCTATCATGGGGTTAATGGAGAATAGGGCAGGTGGAGAAGCATGCTTGCTTTATCCACCTTGTCAACTTGAATCACCACAAGTGTTTCCACCCTGCTCCCCCAGATTTTGATTTTGCCATTTAACCTCTTCGGAACTGGGGAATGAGCTTATGGGATGGGAAATCCGCATGCACACTGAAATGTCAAGTAATTCATTGTATTGGTATCTGGAACATTTTACCAGTAGTAATTGTTGGGAGTATATTGTTTCTGTTATCTATTTGCACTTAATGTGGCTCAAGACCATCTCTTGGTGCTAAACTTGGTTCTTGTGGTATGAATGGTTGGGGACCCCTAGATTAACTTAACATGTTATCATCTACTATGTTCTGATATTTAACACCACCCAGGAATTTTATCAGGGAGAGGTGGTAGGTTTTGGTTTCTTCATTTCCTGACTAACAAAGTGGTGAACATGAGGATGTGACTGTTGCAGGAACTTCAATGGGGTTTTGCATGACTTTTTGGGTTTTCCTTAGCTGCTGAACACTTCCTGCATCACCTCCTTCTTCTCCTGAGAAGTCCTGAACTCCATAAACTTAGCTCCAGTGCCCCCTTTTCCTTTACCTCCTACTTCCATTTGCTGCTTTCCTCTTGAGTTCTGGTCCCACTTGTCTTTGCCTGGCTGCTCATTGCCACTAAGCATCCTCTAATTCAAAAATCGACCATGCTGCATTTAAAGTGGACTAAAACCCACGGCGATCGGCCCAGGAATCTATAATCCCCCAGGGGCATTCAAAATCGGGATGCCCCGCTGTGTGAAACCCCCCCAGGTCGCCCCATACACTCACCTTGTTTCCCGATCCAACGACGCATGCGCGAACCGCATCCGCACTATCCCTCTAGCAGGGTGCATGCCCACGCCAGGCATTTGTGAATGGCCAATGTGGGCACGCTCTCTGTTAGAGGGAAGTGGGGGGATGCGGCCACCAGCGTGCTCGGAGCCGCTGGTCTTAGACAAAAGGCTTAGATGACGTGATGTCAGCGGCTTCGAGCGTGCTGATTTGACGAGCAGCCACGCATGCGTCGTAGGACCGGGAAGGTGAGTTGGCTTCGGCGATCTGGGGGGTTTCACGCAGTGGGGCACCCCCGATTGGGGTGCCCTGGGGGAAAGAACCAATACCCAGGATAGTCAAAATCCTGGGTTTTGGTCCACAAGGGCTCTGTGCTGCGGAACTGTATCTAAACTGTTCACTTTAGGACTACAAGGAGGATAAATGTATTACTTTTTTAACAGAGCTGTTCATAGACAAAATTACTGTGTTATAAATGCATATTTCTTTAAAAAATCTAATTGGAGAAAAAAGGCTAACGAGAGGTAACGGGAAATTATAATGTATATATAAAATGCACCTTAAAATTTTAAGCACAAACATCTCTCTTTTGTTGTTGAAAATAATAGGTGTAACTTTAAAGCTCAAACGATTCTTTCACCCCTTTTTAGAACCGTAGACATATCCAACCTTTATAAACTGAAAGGACAAAAAAGGGTGGGTTAACTATTAACAAAACCTGTAATCTAGTATTGTATCAAAGCGATACAACACCAGTGTGGCACAAGTGTTGGTCCCTGCCGCTATATGTCAGGCTGGGGGGGGCATCCAGGATGTTGTAGCCCCCCCCCCTCCCGCATATAACTCCCCCAGAACATCAGGGACCCTACATTAGCCTCAGTCCACTAATGGGAATCCCGTGCAGCGACCAGGCGCTCACGTGGGTAGCGAGTGCCACCATGGATCCAGGCGCTGGAATGGCCTGCCCACATGAGCGCTCTGCAGCCATCACTGCTCTGGATTCCCATCGATGGACCAAGGTTAAGGTAAAGTTTACAGGCGTTCTGTGGGGGGGGGGGGGGGGGCTCCAGCATTCTGGATGCCCTCACCCCAGCCTGACATATAGAAGGTGTTGGTCCACTTTAAATCAGTACAGTTCTTTAAATGAGCTTAATGAATATTCATGTTTTTTTAATGCCTGTGGAATAATGGTTAACATTTTATTAAATGTTATTCGTGGAAACTCTGTGATGTATACTAACTTAGTGTATTCTTGGTGTGCCACACACCCCGCTTCACTTCTTAAATATTCATTACTTCATGGGTTAATCACCTGCAGGTGACGTAGTGCAGAGAGGAAGTCTTGTAACGAGCCCCACCTTCCGGCCTATATATACCTGGTACCTCCCTTCAATCACCAGTATTTTTCTCTCTGCGTGACAAGCAGAGGTTGGAAGTTTCCTGCTTACAGGTAGGTCGGGGCTTACCCCGCCACCCCCCTTTTGGTCTATTTCTGCCCGGTTTGAGTTGTATACCTCTATGGTGGATAGGAAGCCTCCCAGCTTAGGCTGCTCACCGGGTAATTGGTAGATGGCACTATTGGTGCCTAGGAGCTTATCTCCTCCGCTCATCCCCCTCTTGTGGGGGCAATGCGGCAATCCGGCATGGTGATCCGGAATTGGGATGCCCCTGTCCCGAGGGTCCCCGTAGCCCTTTCTCCCCCGCTCCGGTCCTTTCTCCCTTCACTTGGGGGGGGGGGGGGGGGGGGGTGTATGAGGGTGTGCTTTAGTAGGTGTGTTTCACTTGTATCACTGCATGTTAACATATGTGTCATGTTTATGCATTCACTGTAGCATGTGTATATTTTTGGGTCTGCTTTAAGGGCAGGCTGCGCTGGGTAAGGGCTGGCCACTTCTCTTGCAGTTTTGTTGCTTTGTGGCCCCCTCTCCCCTCCCTCCCCCTCCCCTCTCCTCGCCTGGCATTCATGTTTGCATTGTACACCACCATGCGGTTTTTACCCTCCCCCCTCCGCCGCCTGAGCGCACGTGTTGTGGCCCAGCTGTAAGTGATTCCAGCTGATCGACGTAGGGGGGGGGGGGGGGGGGGCGGGCCCGCTGACGCGCGGCGCCGACGTCTGCGGCGTCTGCGGCGGGCCCAGCTTTTTGCTTCCTTCAATGCAGGAAATCGCATGGGCGCACGGCCGCACTTTGTCTTCTGTGCTGGCTGCTGGCTGCAGTCTTGTTCCGGCTGCTGCCTTTGCTGTCCAGGTAAGCGGCCCCTCCCGTTGGGGCCATTAAATGGGGAATGCATTCCTTGCGGTAATACAGTGGGGACTCACTCTGTATTAAGGGGGCGTGATTTAAGGGCACTTTGGTGCCATGCTTATGTTTGTTTATACACATGTGAGGATCTGATGGTTTTTCCTTGCAGATCCTGGGATCCCTGCTTATGGTGGCCCTCTGGCTCTTTGTGCCTGGCTAATTATTGGGATATCTTTGTGAATGTATATATACATAGACTATATATAAATATATATATATATATATATATATAGTTCTTTAAAGGGGACCTTAACTTAACTTAAAAAAAAAAAAAATTTAAAAAAAAAAAAAAAAAAATCCTCCCTTCCGGGACATTACTAATAAAGGGGCATCCCGGGTTGGCTTATGCCTTAAAAGTCCCAGTATTGCGAATACCATAAATCACCATATTGAGGCTTCCGTAATTTCCGGAAACGGTTCTGTGAGCCGTTTGGGGGGTGCGTAGGTTATAGGGTTCCACTCCCAGCTGATGATGTCTTATTTGCATCCCTTGTGCAAACAGACTGTTGCGCGCCTGTCCGTTGCTTCGGCTGCGAGGCCATCGCATCATTCATCTTCTCCTACCTCTCCCTCCCTATTTCCGGACCCCGCATGACACTGTCAAAAGTGGGGATTCGCATTCCGAGGTGGCAGTACAGCCCAGCCCCCGGAAAGTAATGCCCGTTAAAGCAGCGTTTAAGGCCGCTGCAAAACGAAGGCACCTGACTCCGGTACCTTCGGCTCCACAGGGCCAGTTTTTGTGTACCTGTGGAATGGTCCGATGGATCCCCAGACGAGGATGAATTCCAGTCTGAGTCAGATGAGCCGACAGGTCAGCTTGTGGCTGATGAGATTGGCGATTGGTCAGAGGGGGTTGTTTTGGACACCCCCTCTATTCTGGCTCAAATGTTTAAAATTTTGAGTTTAGATACGCCTGAGGCGGCTGCCCCGCCAAGGGGTCGGTTGTTTAAAGAGCCTCAGCCGCGTTTGGTTTTTCCCCAGACTACACCTCTTTGAGAGGGTGGTTCTTAAGGAATGGGAACATTCCACGCGGTTATCTGGAATTTCTTCCAGTTGGCCATTGTGCTAATGATTTGTTGACTATAAGAGCACAAGGGGGCATATGCTAATTGCATTTATTGAGGCCTACGGCCACACCTCCCTGAATGCGCCCGATCTCGTCTGATCTTGGAGGCTAAGCAGTGTCGGGCCTGGTCAGTACTTGGATGGGAGACCGCCTGGGGTTACCCCTGTACTAGGGCTCTCCAGCTCGGCTATGGTACAATCTGCTGAGACCACTGTCCCCAAGATGGGGAAGATCGTCTGATTGACCAAATACGCTCGACATGGTTTTAATCTATTCCGGGTCAGCATTGCGCCCGGTATGTGCTTCAGCCCTTCTGCTAATCCTTAATTCAAGGGCTATAGGAGGATCTTAATCCCGCTTGCAAACAGTTCACTGCGCTTAAGCAGTGTGAATCTTTTGTGGCTTATGTCCGGGCTGCTCAGGACGATGCGCTGACTATGAGTAGCAGGGCGGCAACTATGCTGGTGGCTATTTCGCAGGTCAGTATGGCTGCGTCAGTGGCCAGCGGACACGGCTTCCAAAAAGGGGTGCTCACAGCTCTCCCCTTTTTGGGGTTGCGTCTGTTCGAGGAGAAAATTGATTCTGTCGCAAAGGGTGGTAAGATGCCACAACACAAGAGGCCCCGTGGTCCCTTCAGGGGAACAAGTTCCGGTAGGCCTTCTTTTCGAGGATTCAGAGCGGGCAGGGGTGCGTCCTTTCCCGCTACATGTGGCGCAGGTTGGACTCGGGAGGGGCCGTGGCCGGCCCACTCAGTCCTGGGGCACCAAGCCCAAAAACCTGCTGATAAGCTCACTCAGCAATGAGGGGCTGCCCTCACCCGTGCGGGTGGGGGGACTATTGCGACACTTCTACCATTGGAACCTAGTGGTTCCAGGCAGATGGATCCAGGAGGTAGTGTCGCCCGGTTACGACCGGAAATTCGAGTCTCACCCTCCTTCACGGTCCGTTCATGGGTCGGTTCATCCTGGCCTGAACTCTCATCAAGACAGAGTGTGTCTTTCTTTTGCCAAATTCACATGAGAACGCTTCAGCTATTTCTGTTAGCGTGTTAGGATCAGCAACCTCTGTCGCTGGATCAGTCCTTCCAGTTGTCCTCCCGTGTACGGCAGTCCCTCCTGTGGTGTTTGGTCCCGACCAATCTTGTGTAGGGCAGGCTTTTCCTGACCCCCCTTTGGAAAATTGTCACCACGGACGCCAGTCTGTCGGGATGGGGCAGATTCTGGAAGGAGCTGCGGTCTCAGGGGCAGTGGAGAGCTTAAAGGCCCCACTGTCCCATCAATATTCTGAATCTGAGAACCATCCGTCAGGTGCTGGCTCTCCTGACTCAGTACGTGCTGGGCCTTTTGGTCCAGATGTGTTCAGACAATCGATCAGCGGTTGCTTATGTTGGTCTTCAGGGTAGGACGCGCAGTCTGAGTACTCTCAGAGTGGTGTCCCTGATCCGGACATGGGCAGTGTTCCATGTTCCCTGTCTCTCGGCGGTTCACATTCCAGAGGTGATGAAACAGGTAGTGGGCCGGTTGAGCAAGGGCTCTCCCCGCCTGGAAGAATAGGTTCTCCATCCTCGGGTGGTTCGCCTACTGTGTCTCCAATGGGAGTCCCCGGAGGTGGACCTGTTGGCCCCTCATCACTATCACAGGTTCCCGAACTTCGTGTCGCTCTCCCAGGATCCTCTGGCTCTGGCAGTGGACGCCATGTCCCTGATCTGGGGCGTTCTAGGATTTCTATACCTGTTTCCTCCGATGCCCATGCTGGGCAGGGTTCTTCAGAAGTTGGCTCTGGAAAGGGTGTACTCCGTTCTCGTGGCCCCAAGGTGGCCAAGACGAGTGAGGTTCACAGATATCATTCGGCTGGCAGTGGACCAGTTCGTTCTGCCTATTCGGCCCGATCCGCTCACTCAGGGTCAATTGTGTTACCCCATTTTACCAGCGCTGGGTTTGATGGCCTGGCTGCTGAAACCTCCATCCTGAAGGAGGAGGGTCTTTCTGATTCAGTCATTTAAGACTCTGATCAGTGCCCGGAAGAGGTCTTCTTCCATCACCTACTATAGGACTTGGAAAGCCTATATCGCTTGGTGTGAGATGAGATTTTTCCTTGTAGGGTCTTTTTTCGCTCTCCAGGTTTTACAATCAGGGCTGGACTCCAGATAAGTATCCGGGTCGAGCATACAGCACAACATGCAGGGACGTGTATTGCTGGGCGGGCTCCTTTAGATCTGCCCTGGATGGTTACCAGGCAGACCAGCGGATTACATCTAAGCTGAGAGAGCGGACCCCAAGCCTGTGTTTCTGCTTCCCTTATCATTGAGGGATAGGGAACCTCGCAGCATAGCGCAGACGCCATTCCTTCATAATTGGCGAACGGAGCACTAACTAACTTGGGATATCTAAACCTGTCCATCCAGCATCAATTTTGGGATTGTGCACCTGGACATGAGGCTTTTGGTAATAATCTAACGGGCCTGGATGGGCTGATCAAGTGCCCTTAAGTGCGGTTTGGTACTGAAGAAGCCCCCTAGTGGGGGTGGAACTAGTTTTACCGCTTATTACATGATATTACTCACCGCTATGATTTGGGAAAGTGAATCATTGAGCAAGTTTTTATTGTCTGTAAGGTACAATATGTCCGATTGTATTAGTAATAACCTGCGCATTGGCAAGTAAGACAGTTGACAACTGTTAAAAAAAAAAAAAAAAAAATTTTTTTTTTGTAGTACAATGATGATTACATTTGCATTGGGGAATTCATTGGTTGTATTTTAACTAAAATAAATTAATGTACTTGATTCTTATAAAGGTGTGATAGTCAATTTTACTTCAGGCGTGGTCACACTTTGAGTTCCCACAAACATTGGGTCGGTTCATACCCAGAAATACCTCTGGTATACTCCAGCTAAGTACGTTGAAAGGGCAGGTTTCTGCCTTATCTATCTTTTTTTTTCAGAAGCGTGTTGCGCTTAAGTCTTTAGTTAAAACTTTTTTCCAGGGGGTTACGCATGTGCGGCCTCCCAGGAAACCATTACTCCCGGTTTGGGATTTGAATTTGGTTCTTTCTGCTCTTCGGGCTCCTCCCTTTGAGCCTTCGCAAGATATTGCTTTGTCTACCCTGACTCAGAAGATGGTCTTCTTGGTAGCGATCACTTCGGTCCGGCGTGTCTCGGAATTGGCGGCCTTGTCTATCCAGGCGCCTTACTTCGAGAGGCATCAGGATAAAGTGGTTTTTCGGTTCAAGCCAGACTTTCTTCCTAAGGTTTCTGCTTTTCATTTGAACCAAGATATTGTTCTTCCCTCCTTGTGTCCTAATCCTAAGAATGACAAAGAGAGGGTTCTGCATTGTTTGAATGTAGTACGCTGTGTTAAGTACTACTTGGTTATCACGTCTCCTTTTCGTAAGACGGATTCCTTTTTTGTTATGCCCCATGGGCCTAAGAAGGGTTTGGCACCAGCCAAATCTGCCATTAGCTAATGGATACGTCAGGCCGTTACTGCGGCCTATTCTGCTATGGGGAAAGTTCCCCCTTTTCGTATCACTGCTCATTCTACTCGCGCCATTGGGGCGTCTTGGGCTTTTCAGCACCAAGCTTCTGTTGAACAGGTTTGTAGGGCCGCCACTTGGTCTTCTGTTCACACTTTTTCTAAGTTTTACAAAGTTGATGTGCGGGCCTCAGCGGATGCTGTTTTCGGCCGCAAAGTTCTGCAGACTGCAGTCGTTTAAGTTATGCTTCACCTGGCCTTGAGTTGCCCAGCCCTTGTGGACACTGCTTTTGGATGTCCCATGAAGTAATGAATATTTAAGAAGTGAAGCGGGGTGTGTGGCACACCAAGAATAATACCATTTTGTGAGTACTCACCTGAAAAATGGATATTGTTGGTGTGCCACACACCCCGCTTCACACCCGCCCTTTTCGGTATTACCGAAGCCTTTATATGGTGAAGCCTTTTTTATATCAAATTTGATTTTGAGGTTACTGGTGGAATACTGGTACCTTGTATTACTGCTTTATTGATTATACTGGTGATTGAAGGGAGGTACCAGGTATATATAGGCCGGAAGGTGGGGCTCGTTACAAGACTTCCTCTCTGCACTACGTCACCTGCAGGTGATTAACCCATGAAGTAATGAATATTTAAGAAGTGAAGCGGGGTGTGTGGCACACCAACAATATCCATTTTTCAGGTGAGTACTCACAAAATGGTATTTTGTGTATAATATTTATGTTGTTTTTTAGAAATGGTCCTGTAAGTTTAATCTTTGTGTACAATACAATATACTTTTCATAAGTTCACCATGTAATTAGCTTGTTGGTACCAACAGTAGAATTGTTGTATTGATTCTAATTTTCCTGTACAAGTCTTTATTGAATTATTGAGGAAAAAATAAACAATATACAACAAAAAAGAATAAGTATGTCTAACACTAATATGATTACATTTGGTCAAATAGCTTGGTTGCAGATATCTAGTGACAGTAACTAAAATATATGATAACTGGCTTGAAGTATAGCTAATATCACGCAACGGAACACCAACCACCTGTCTTCGATTTCCAGGAGGCTTAGGATTGACCCTTTTTTTTTCTAAGGATGTGGTGTCAGACCATTAGGAGTCCTCTGTGTTTAACCAGATTTATAGACAGATTTTAGGTTGGTCTGCAAGCTAACAGGGTTGAGTGCTGTGGCTCCTTTAAGACTTTTGTAGACCAATAGGATGCTCTGGTCTTTAACCCTGAGGAGGATGCTTTGCTAACTCAAAAAAAGGGGGTGCTGAGGATGAACTCATCTAAACCATCAGACAGACCTTCGGTCTAAAGCATGCAAGTGTGGCTGTGGCAATGGACTAAGAGATAGATGCTTACCAGAATGAGAAGGTCCATGAGGCTTCTCTGGACCAGTGGCATTTCAAATGACTCATAGACAAGGTATAGGAGAAACTGGACAAGGTTCTCTCTCTTCCCAAGATCTGGGATGTTCGCTATCCCTTCCCAGGTAAGACTCTCCAGAAATTGGCTTGACCATCTACCCCGTTGCCTGCTTGGCTTGGCCAAATATACACTGGGTCCAACTTCTAATAGCACCTTCTCTAAAGGTTGTGGTGAACTGGTGCCTGGACACAGTCACCACATTTTTACCATGACCGATATTTGCCAATTCACTGCTTTGCTTGGTGGATTAAACTTAGGGGAGCATGGCACAGAAGGCCTGTGGTGCTGTGGAGAAAGAGCTCTTACATAATCTTTTTTTATTTGGCCATTGAATGCTTGCACACATGAGGACACGTACAGAAATGTATCCTCTGCATCTAACCTATCTGTGCAGTGCGACATTCACAAGTAGTGAATGTGCATGTACCCAAAGCAGTGGCCGCCCAAGGAGCAGTTGGGGGATGTGACACAGCAAAGCTGCTTATAAGGAACCTCGGACTGTCGGAATCTACTACTGAGAAGACTCTTGCTGCGCTACCCTTTGTTGGTGGACATTTATTTTGTGAATGGCTTGAAGATATCATAAAGCAGGCCATGGGTAGCAAGAGCACCAGATTCCCTCAACAGAAGAGTCCAAGGCAGCAGAGCCATTGTGGCCCCATCTTTCATACAGTTTCGCATAGCACTGAAACCTCAGAGAATTCTGGGGCACAGAGTGCTTTTAAGAAGAAGCCAGGGGTAATCCCGAGTCCCCTTAGTGCCCTTAGCAGAAGCCTGAGTCTGGACGACGTTTCGGGTGCCTGGGGCAGGGAGGTCATGACATCAGGGTACAGGATCAAATTTGTAAGGTGGCCTCCCCCCAGATTCCTGTCATCCAGACTTTCGTGCTCCCTAGGGAAGGCGTACATGCGGAAGTCTGTTATCAACCAACTTTTGCTGGCGGGAGTGGTTGTATTAGTGGCATCTGGATAGAGAGTTTTCAGCTTCTATTCCAACCTGTTCTGTTCCCAAGAAAGATGGGGCATTGCTTTTACATTCTAGATCTCAAACACCTCAAACTGTTGCAGGAACTTCAATGGGGTTTTGCATGACTTTTTGGGTTTTCCTTAGCTGCTGAACACTTCCTGCATCACCTCCTTCTTCTCCTGAGAAGTCCTGAACTCCATAAACTTAGCTCCAGTGCCCCCTTTTCCTTTACCTCCTACTTCCATTTGCTGCTTTCCTCTTGAGTTCTGGTCTCACTTGTCTTTGCCTGGCTGCTCATTGCCACTAAGCATCCTCTAATTCAAAAATCGACCATGCTGCATTTAAAGTGGACTAAAACCCACGGCGATCGGCCCAGGAATCTATAATCCCCCAGGGGCATTCAAAATCGGGATGCCCCGCTGTGTGAAACCCCCCCAGGTCGCCCCATACACTCACCTTGTTTCCCGATCCAACGACGCATGCACGAACCGCATCCGCACTATCCCTCTAGCAGGGTGCATGCCCACCCCAGGCATTTGTGAATGGCCAACGTGGGCACGCTCTCTGTTAGAGGGAAGTGGGGGGATGCGGCCACCAGCGTGCTCGGAGCCGCTGGTCTTAGACAAAAGGCTTAGATGACGTGATGTCAGCAGCTTTGAGCATGCTGATTGGACGAGCAGCCACGCATGCGTCGTAGGACCGGGAAGGTGAGTTGGCTTCGGCGATCTGGGGGGTTTCACGCAGTGGGGCACCCCCGATTGGGGTGCCCTGGGGGAAAGAACCAATACCCAGGATAGTCAAAATCCTGGGTTTTGGTCCACAAGGGCTCTGTGCTGCGGAACTGTATCTAAACTGTTCACTTTAGGACTACAAGGAGGATAAATGTATTACTTTTTTAACAGAGCTGTTCATAGACAAAATTACAGTGTTATAAATGCATATTTCTTTAAAAAATCTAATTGGAGAAAAAAGGCTAATGAGAGGTAATGGGAAATTATAATGTATATATAAAATGCACCTTAAAATTGTAAGCACAAACATCTCTCTTTTGTTGTTGAAAATAATAGGTGTAACTTTAAAGCTCAAACGACTCTTTCACCCCTTTTTAGAACCGTAGACATATCCAACCTTTATAAACTGAAAGGACAAAAAAGGGTGGGTTAACTATTAACAAAACCTGTAATCTAGTACGGTATTGTATCAAAGCGATACAACACCAGTGTGGCACAAGTGTTGGTCCCTGCCGCTATATGTCAGGCTGGGGGGGGGGCATCCAGGATGTTGTAGCCCCCCCCTCCCGCATATACTCCCCCAGAACACCAGGGACCCTACATTAGCCTCAGTCCACTAATGGGAATCCCGTGCAGCGACCAGGCGCTCACGTGGGTAGCGAGTACCACCATGGATCCAGGCGCTGGAATGGCCTGCCCACATGAGCGCTCTGCAGCCATCACTGCTCTGGATTCCCATCGATGGACCAAGGTTAAGGTAAAGTTTACAGGCGTTCTGTGGGGGGGGGGGGGGCTCCAGCATTCTGGATGCCCTCACCCCAGCCTGACATATACAGGTCCTTCTCAAAAAATTAGCATATAGTGCTAAAGTTCATTATTTTCCATAATGAAATGATAAAAATTAAACTTTCATATATTTGAGATTCATTGCACACCAACTGAAAATTTTCAGGTCTTTTTTTGTTTTAATACTGATGATTTTACCATATAGCTCATGAAAACCCCCACATCCTATCTCAAAAAATTAGCATATTTCATCCGACCAATAAAGTGTTTTTAATAAAAAAAAAAAGTCAACCTTCAAATAATTATGTTCAGTTATGCACTCAATACTTGGTCGGGAATCCTTTTGCAGAAATGACTGCTTCAATGCGGCGTGGCATGGAGGCAATCAGCCTGTGGCACTGCTGAGGTGTTATGGAGGCCCATGATGCTTCGATAGCGGCCTTAAGCTCATCCAGAGTGTTGGGTCTTGTGTCTCTCAACTTTTTCTTCACAATATTCCACAGATTCTCTATGGGGTTCAGGTCAGGAGAGTTGGCAGGCCAATTGAGCACAGTAATACCATGATCAGTAAACCATTTACCAGTGGTTTTGGCACTGTGAGCAGGTGCCAGGTCGTGCTGAAAAATGCAAACTTCATCTCCATAAAGCTTTTCAGCCGATGGAAGCATGAAGTGCTCCAAAATCTCCTGATAGCTAGCTGCATTGACCCTACCCTTTATAAAACACAGTCGACCAACACCAGCAGCTGACATGGCACCCCAGACCATCACTGACTGTGGGTACTTGACACTGGACTTCAGGCATTTTGGCATTTCCTTCTCCCCAGTCTTCCTCCAGACTCTGGCACTTTGATTTCCGAATGACATGCAAAATTTGCTTTCATCAGAAAAAAGTACTTGGGACCACTGAGCAACAGTCCAGTGCTGCTTCCCTGTAGCCCAGGTCAGGCGCTTCTGCCGCTGTTTCTGGTTCAAAAGTGGCTTGACCTAGGGAATGCGGCACCTGTAGCCTATTTCCTGCACATGCCTGTGCACGGTGGCTCTGGATGTTTCTACTCCAGACTCAGTCTACTGCTTCCGCAGGTCCCCCAAGGTCTGGAATCGGTCCTTCTCCACAATCTTCCTCAGGGTCCGGTCACCTCTTCTCGTTGTGCAGCGTTTTCTGCCACATTTTTTCCTTCCCACAGACTTCCCATTGAGGTGCCTTGATACAGCACTCTGGGAACAGCCTATTTGTTCAGAAATTTCTTTCTGGGTCTTACCCTCTTGCTTGAGGGTTTCAATGATGGCCTTCTGGAAAGCAGTCAGGTCGGCAGTCTTACACATGATGGCGGTTTTGAGTAATGAACCAGGCTGGGCTTTTTTAAAAGCCTCAGGAATCTTTTGCAGGTGTTTAGAGTTAATTAGTTGATTCAGATGATTAGGTTAATAGCTCGTTTAGAGAACCTTTTCATGATATGCTAATTTTTTGAGATAGGATTTTGGGGTTTTCATGAGCTGTATGGCAAAATCATCAGTATTAAAACAAAAAAAGACCTGAAAAATTTCAGTTGGTGTGCAATGAATCTCAAATATATGAAAGTTTAATTTTTATCATTTCATTATGGAAAATTATGAACTTTAGCACTATATGCTAATTTTTTGAGAAGGACCTGTAGAAGGTGTTGGTCCACTTTAAATCAGTACAGTTCTTTAAATGAGCTTAATGAATATTCATGTTTTTTTAATGCCTGTGGAATAATGGTTAACATTTTATTAAATGTTATTCGTGGAAACTCTGTGATGTATACTATCTTAGTGTTTGTGTATAATATTTATGTTGTTTTTTAGAAATGGTCCTGTAAGTTTAATCTTTGTGTACAATACAATATACTTTTCATAAGTTCACCATGTAATTAGCTTGTTGGTACCAACAGTAGAATTGTTGTATTGATTCTAATTTTCCTGTACAAGTCTTTATTGAATTATTGAGGAAAAAATAAACAATATACAACAAAAAAGAATAAGTATGTCTAACACTAATATGATTACATTTGGTCAAATAGCTTGGTTGCAGATATCTAGTGACAGTAACTAAAATATATGATAACTGGCTTGAAGTATAGCTAATATCACGCAACGGAACACCAACCACCTGTCTTCGATTTCCAGGAGGCTTAGGATTGACCCTTTTTTTTTCTAAGGATGTGGTGTCAGACCATTAGGAGTCCTCTGTGTTTAACCAGATTTATAGACAGATTTTAGGTTGGTCTGCAAGCTAACAGGGTTGAGTGCTGTGGCTCCTTTAAGACTTTTGTAGACCAATAGGATGCTCTGGTCTTTAACCCTGAGGAGGATGCTTTGCTAACTCAAAAAAAGGGGGTGCTGAGGATGAACTCATCTAAACCATCAGACAGACCTTCGGTCTAAAGCATGCAAGTGTGGCTGTGGCAATGGACTAGGAGATAGATGCTTACCAGGATGAGAAGGTCCATGAGGCTTCTCTGGACCAGTGGCATTTCAAATGACTCATAGACAAGGTATAGGAGAAACTGGACAAGTTTCTCTCTCTTCCCAAGATCTGGGATGTTCGCTATCCCTTCCCAGGTAAGACTCTCCAGAAATTGGCTTGACCATCTACCCCGTTGCCTGCTTGGCCAAATATACACTGGGTCCAACTTCTAATAGCACCTTCTCTAAAGGTTGTGGTGAACTGGTGCCTGGACACAGTCACCACATTTTTACTGTGACCGATATTTGCCAATTCACTGCTTTGCTTGGTGGATTAAACTTAGGGGGGCATGGCACAGAAGGCCTGTGGTGCTGTGGAGAAAGAGCTCTTACATAATCTTTTTTTATTTGGCCATTGAATGCTTGCACACATGAGGACACGTACAGAAATGTATCCTCTGCATCTAACCTATCTGTGCAGTGCGACATTCACAAGTAGTGAATGTGCATGTACCCAAAGCAGTGGCCGCCCAAGGAGCAGTTGGGGGATGTGATACAGCAAAGCTGCTTATAAGGAATCTTGGACTGTCGGAATCTACTACTGAGAAGACTCTTGCTGCGCTACCCTTTGTTGGTGGACATTTATTTTGTGAATGGCTTGAAAATATCATAAAGCAGGCCATGGGTAGCAAGAGCACCAGATTCCCTCAACAGAAGAGTCCAAGGCAGCAGAGCCATTGTGGCCCCATCTTTCATACAGTTTCGCATAGCACTGAAACCTCAGCGAATTCTGGGGCACAGAGTGCTTTTAAGAAGAAGCCAGGGGTAATCCCGAGTCCCCTTAGTGCCCAAAGCAGAAGCCTAAGTCTGGACAACGTTTCGGGTGCCTGGGGCAGGGAGGTCATGACATCAGGGTACAGGATCAAATTTGTAAGGTGGCCTCCCCCCAGATTCCTGTCATCCAGACTTTCGTGCTCCCTAGGGAAGGCGTACATGCGGAAGTCGGTTATCAACCAACTTTTGCTGGCGGGAGTGGTTGTATTAGTGGCATCTGGATAGAGAGTTTTCAGCTTCTATTCCAACCTGTTCTGTTCCCAAGAAAGATGGGGCATTGCTTTCCGTTCTAGATCTCAAACACCTCAAACTGTTTGTGTGGATAAGTTGGAGTAGCTACGCTCATAGGTGTTGGCCCTTCACCTCAAGGACTACCTGGCAATGATCGAAATCCAAGAGTGGTGAACTTGTGCAATTACATCCCATTTCACAGCCTCTGGCTTTGAGGGTGTGTATCATGGTGGCTGCTGAGCATATGCAGCAGGAACTTTATGGTGCTAAAAGTCTGAATGGCCAGCCCTGTTTCTGAACTTACCCAGACTTTGAGCTTTTCGTCTCTGTTCCTACACGTACTCCATATCGGACCCTGGCTCACTACTTGTTGGGGGCAATTGTGGGACCCCAGTCTGTCGGCAGTGCAGCCCATCTCCCTTTGCGGGAAGCGTTGGTGAAAACCAGACTTGCTTGCAGATTCCCCACTCTGAGGCTTACCTTGTGGTATAGTACTGCAGATATTCCCTGCTGGCCTCCTCCCAGCTCAGCCAGCGTTAACCCTGTCAGTTGATGGCGCAGGTGGTACTGCTGGAAGTAGTTTATGTCTACATCGGCTGATCCATAACAAGGTACGTGTTAGTGTGGCAGTTGAGTCCCAAGTGCCTTGAGACAAGAGGCTTTACCATTGGGTATTGGCCACCTTCATTCGTGCCAGGAAGACGTCTTTAACTAAGATATTCTCCAAGGCAATCCTGCGCATCTTGCATTTTCTACAGAAGGCCCTGGATGATGGGTTGCGATTAAGCAACTTTAAGGGCCAAATGTCAGCTTTATCCATTCTGTTTCATCCGTTGGCAAAGATCTCAGAAATTCATGCAAGGGGTGGCCCATGTCCGTCCCCCCTGAAAGGCTCTGGTATCAACTTGGGATCTCAACTTGGTTCTTTACACAATGCGGGGACCACCCTTTGAGCCTATGGCTGAGACTTCCATGTACCTCCTGACCCTGAAGGTGGTGTTCCTTGTGGTTTGAAGAGTGTCAGAGCTGGCAGTCTTGTCGTACAGGCCAAGAAAGTGTAGTTAAATAGGGGTACAGTAAGAATGGGAGGTTGCAGGCAGAGTTATATAGGAGGGGTGCATTGCCAAATAGAGATGACAGTGGTGGTTTGGAGGAACATTGTGACATTAATTGAACAACGCCAACCCTGGGTGAAAATCTTGACACACTAATTTGGTAATAGTTTTTAGTTCAATATCTTTTTATTTAAGTTTTACATCAAACAATAGAATGGTACATAGCAGTAGGACAGTATAAAAGAACATGTCCATGTCCCCATCCATGGGCTTCTATAAATTGACAACATGACTCGAACAATCGCCTTGCCACCCCCGCCCCCCTTTAGCCCCACCCCCTCAATGGAGGGCCAGATCATACCAGGTATTAGAAACTCGTTAGTCCTCCATTAGCTGTTGTTGTCCCCTGCCCCCGATCCCCCCTGGCTGGGCCCCTCAACCAGGCCAGGCCAGCCAATAGACTTGGACCCAGGAACCTAGGACCACAAGAAGCGGGACTACATAGGAGCTCCAATGTTACAACTACAAAGGGGAGCCGGCCCACAGGGGCGGCGGGGAGACCAGGGACATCAGGATTATGCATAAGAAGTAAAGAACGTAAGGGGAAAGAGAGGGCCAGGGGCAACAGGGGGAACAAGGGTAGAGGATAAAGGAGGTTTGGGGACAAGGACAGGGGCACATACATGGACAGAGAGACGAGAGCAAAAGTAGAAGCAGGGGCGGGAGCATGCGAACCCAGGGCCCTCTATTGTGCCTCTACCTGTAGGCGGTTATTCCTATAATCTATCCAGCCAGCCCAAGTCACCAAGTGCCACTCCTGTGTGCCCTCGGATTCCGAGATCAGTTCCTCCATACGGCGAATGGTCTCAATCTCCTGCACCCATTCAGTGGATGAAGGTGGGGGTGTAGATTTCCATCGCCTAGGAATGACAGTGCTGTCAGGAGATGTCTCAGGACCCTTTTCTTACCATGGGAGAGAGAACCTGGGAGAAGTGACAACAGTCGGTAATAGTTTTTCTATATTAATTGCATACTTAGCATTGGTAGGGGTTTAGATGGGTTGAGTATTGGGAACATGGTTAAGAGCGATGTGGAAGGACTATAAATAAGGGAAAGAAAATGTCAAGCTGCTCTGATCATTAAATAGTTAGTGTGGGAGGCCCCAAAATGGGCCCACCCATCAGTCTCATCTAAGTATTAAGCACCAAGCATGTCTAACTATGTGGAAAAACAGAGGTTTGGTTGCATATATCTGCAGATACATGCTGAAGCCACACTGCCCCTGACAAGGTGTGTTTAGTGTGGTCCCTAGTGTATATATATATATATTGTGATAAGTGTCCGGGATCGCCCTCTTCTGATGTCGAGGGACACGTATTTTGTCTGTATCCAATCAGGCAAACAGCAGAAAGTTCGTTCAATCTGACTCTTGGTCAGCTTTATTGGTAAAGGTTGCAAAAGCAAAATAAAGATAACACAGCAACAAAAGAAAATCCTTGCCTGTCCGGCACTAACTAAACAAGTGAAAACCCTCACTACTAGCTGGAGAGCTTCCCTCTGCCAGCTACAAAAACACTTCCAGCAACCTTTACTCACATGAATCTCTCCACAGACCTGGGCTGTGTCCTCAGCCAGAGAGATTGATCTGCCCCCTGACTTCCTCCTTTTGTCAGCCTCTCATTCCCCCTAATTAATTACCTGACAGGTGAGAGGCTCAGCTATTACCTCACATAGGAACGGAACCTGGGAGAAATATACCTGTCTTCTACTATCAGACCTGCATGAATGTCACATATCCCCCCCCTCTGCTCAGGCCACTGGGAATGAGCATTTGTAACCAGAAGGCAGTGCACACGTGACAGTGCATCTGCATTTCCCTGCAGTCGCCCAGCCCTGTGCTCTACTGTAAAGTTGTAGGCCTGCAGAGCTAGAAACCACCTCGTTACTCTGCTATTTTTCTCTTTATTAAGGTACATCCATTTCAGAGGGGCGTGGTCAGTGACTAGCCGGAACTTTCTTCCCAACAAATAATATTTGAGGGACTCGAGGGCCCATTTAATAGCTAAACATTCCCTTTCTACAATTGCATAATTTCTTTCGTGTTTATTCAGCTTCCTACTTAAATAAAGCACGGGATGTTCCTCTCCATCCCGGATTTGTGACAAGACAGCCCCTATTCCTGTCTCGGAAGCGTCTGTCTGGACCACAAATTCTTTCTTGAAATCTGGTGTGATCAATATTGGCAGGGAACAAAGGGCCAATTTTAAGGTTTGAAACGCTTTTTCAGCCTGAGGGTTCCACCTTATCATCACTGAGTCTTTTCCTTTTGTGAGATCAGTCAGGGGATTTGCTATGGAAGCAAAATTGGGTATAAATCGCCTATAATACCCTGTAATTCCGAGAAATGCCCTCACCTGTTTTTTATTTAACGGTTGAGGCCACTTCTGGATTGCTTCAACTTTATCTACCTGGGGTTTAATTACGCCTCTTCCAATAATATAACCCAAATATTTGGCTTCTTCTAACCCAATACAACACTTTTTGGGGTTAGCTGTCAAACCTGCAGCCTGTAAACTGTCAATGACTGCCTGCACGTCAGAAAGGTGTGTCTCCCAGTCAGGACTATGTATCACTATGTCGTCAAGATAGGCCGAAGTATATTTCCTATGTGGTTTTAACACTCTATCCATTAACCGTTGGAAGGTTGCAGGAGCCCCATGTAAGCCGAAGGGCATATTTACATAATGAAATAAACCGTCAGGTGTGGAGAATGCTGTCTTTTCTTTGGCAGATTCAGTCAGCGGAATCTGCCAATAACCTTTCGTCAGATCTAGTGTGGTGATGTAGCGAGCTGTACCTAGCCGCTCAATCAGCTCATCCACCCTTGGCATAGGATAGGCATCAAATTTAGACACAGAGTTTAACTTCCTAAAGTCATTACAAAACCTTATAGTACCGTCTGGTTTTGGAATTAACACAATTGGGCTGGACCACTCACTATGGGATTCCTCAATCACTCCCAATTCCAGCATGTCTTTCACTTCTTTAGACACTGCCTCACGCCTAGCCTCAGGGATTCTATAGGGCCTAACATGTACCTTTACCCCAGGTTCGGTCACAACATCGTGTTTTATCAGTGGAGTCTGCCCTGGTTTGTCAGAAAAGAAATTTTTGTTATGAATTATCAGTTGTCTAGCCTCTTTCTTTTGTGTGTCAGACAAGGACTCAGCGATAATAACGTTAGGTATTAGAGAACCATCACAGGCTGGCCACGCAACCTTCGCAGCTAGAGTTTGCCTGTCTTTCCAAGGTTTAATCAGATTCACATGGTAAATCTGCTCAGGCTTTCTTTTATCTGGTTGGTGAATTTTATAATTGACCTCACCTACTCTTTCTAAAACGGAGTAGGGACCCTGCCATTTGGCCAAGAACTTACTCTCTATAGTAGGAACTAGTACTAACACCCGATCTCCTGGTGCAAATGTACGTACCTTAGCACCCCTATCATAGATTCTTTTTTGCACACCTTGAGCCTGTTCCATGTGGGTTTTTACAATTGGCATCACAGCTGAAATTCTGTCCTGCATTTGTGAAACATGTTCTATTACACTTCTGTAGGGAGTGACCTGCCCTTCCCAGCTTTCCTTTGCCACATCTAACAACCCCCGGGGATGTCTACCATATACCAACTCAAATGGAGAAAACCCGGTGGACGATTGAGGCACCTCCCTTATGGCAAACAACAGATATGGAAGCAACAAATCCCAATTTTTCCCGTCCTTGTCCACTACTTTCTTTAACATCTGCTTTAGAGTCTTGTTAAATCTTTCAACTAAGCCATCGGTCTGAGGGTGATAGACGGACGTGCGTAGTTGATTCACCTTAAACAATTTACAAAGTTGCTTCATCACATTAGACATAAAGGGTGTGCCTTGATCGGTAAGTATTTCTTTTGGGATGCCCACCCTACTAAACACCTGCACTAACTCCTTTGCGATAGTCTTAGATGATGTGTTTCGCAAAGGTATGGCCTCCGGATAACGTGTAGCATAGTCCATTATAACTAGAATATGTTGGTGACCACGCGCTGACTTTATCAGGGGACCAACCAAATCCATCCCAATCCGATCAAATGGTACCTCAATGATTGGTAATGGAACTAGAGGGCTGCGGAAACGAGGCCTAGGTGCAGACATCTGACAGTCTGGGCAGGATTCACAATACTCTTTAACATCATGATGTACCCCAGGCCAGAAGAATCTGAGCAAAATTCTCTCTGTAGTTTTCTGGACTCCCAGATGTCCCCCCAATATGTGCCCGTGTGCCAGATCTAAAACTGTTCTCCTGAAGGCTTTGGGAACCACTAGCTGCTGTATGTTATCCTCGCCCTTTTTGTCAACCTGGTACAGTAAATCATTCTCTAGAACCATATATGGGAAAGCAAGCCTAGCCCCAGGCTCCACAGGTACCCCATTGATTATTTTTACATTTTCTCTGGCTCGGGTAAGGGTAGGGTCTTT
This sequence comes from Gastrophryne carolinensis, assembly GCA_027917425.1. Lineage (NCBI taxonomy): Eukaryota > Metazoa > Chordata > Amphibia > Anura > Microhylidae > Gastrophryne > Gastrophryne carolinensis. Next base: position 29,041,076 of record CM051237.1, read on the forward strand.
TAACTGCTCACTTTGAAAATCATCTTTTCTGACCTCTAAGTCAGGTATACACTGCTGAGAAGTCCCCGGAATTTCTGTCTCTGTTAATGGTTCTCCTGAATCACCCGCCATAACAGAAAAGGGAAAAGTTAAAGGCTTTTCTACCCCAACCACATCTTCCATTGGGGAACTATCAAATGGATCAGGGCTTAGGTTGGAGGTTGTGGGCCTATCAGGTGTACCATCTTTAATCGCGAGATTGTCTTCCCACAACTTCCAAAAATATGGAAAGTCTCTACCAAGAATGACATCATGCATTAAGGCGGGGACTATCCCCACCTTGTGACATACTGAACCATAAGGAGTTGAAATACAAGCAATGGCAATTTGATATTCACGCGTATCCCCATGCACGCAAGATACCGTGTAAGTGTCTGGATACCTGTTAGCAGTACTTATAAGGTTGGCGTTTACCAGACTTACCACACTCCCTGAGTCTAGTAAAGCCACCACCTTTTTATCCTCTACTGTTAGCTCATACAGGTGGTTTTTAGAACTGTCTGAACTGACAGCAGTACACATTACTTGGGCAAACATAGACATAAGTTTTTTCAAAAAGGCCGCGTCACATTGCATAGGTTCAATAGTCAAAGGACAGTTCATTGCAATATGGCCCAACTCATGGCAACGAAAACATCTTATGTTTTCTCTACCTAGCCCAAAGTCTCGCATTTTAGGCCTCCCTGAGCCCACAGTCTCATCTTTTCCATATAAAGTCTTTACATTTTTCCCAGCTCCCATAAACCCCAGAACAGTCTTACCGGGAACTTTGGCTGTCCGGTTGGTTGAGGCCTGGGGCTGGGTGTTACTTAAGAGCTCTTCTGCTGTAGAGTACCGTTCAACAAGATCCACAAGCTGATCTGCAGATTTTGGGTCTCCGTGGCTCACCCACTTCCTTAACGCTGGAGGTAGTGCCCTTAGATATCGATCCATAACCACACGTTGAACCACGTCTGGTGCAGATAGAACCTCTGGTTGTAGCCACTTCCTGGTCAGATGGACGAGGTCAAACATTTGGGAACGTGGCGGCTTACCCACGTTATATGTCCACTGGTGTACTCTCTGGGCTCTGACTGCTATGGTTACACCCAAGCGTGCCAGAATCTCTGCCTTGAGTTTGTTAAAGTCCTGGGCCGCAGCCGGTTCCAGATCATAGTAAGCCTTTTGTGCTTCTCCTATGAGGAATGGGGCCACCAAGCCTGCCCAACTTTCTCTCGGCCAGGCCTCCCGTGTAGCTGTTCTCTCAAAGGTTGCAAGGAAGCCTCCACATCATCTGCCGGCGTCATCTTTTGCAGATATTGGTTTGCATGGATATCTTTCTGCGGAGTCGGCAGCTGCCCGCTTGGCAGATTGGCCACACTTTGCATCAGCTCCTGCAGCGTCTGGCGGTCTTTATTTGCGGCCTCTGCTAGAGCAGTCAACTGCGCTGCTAGCAGGTGATTGGTGTGTTGTTGCTCTCTGAAAGACTCCTGCTGAGCTCTGGTAGCCTCTTGCTGCGCAGCGACCGACTGCACCAAGGCCTTTACCACGTCATCCATTTTGACACTGGGCTGTTGCCCCTAGCAACGTGTTGCCCGCATCCGACACCACATGTGATAAGTGTCCGGGATCGCCCTCTTCTGATGTCGAGGGACACGTATTTTGTCTGTATCCAATCAGGCAAACAGCAGAAAGTTCGTTCAATCTGACTCTTGGTCAGCTTTATTGGTAAAGGTTGCAAAAGCAAAATAAAGATAACACAGCAACAAAAGAAAATCCTTGCCTGTCCGGCACTAACTAAACAAGTGAAAACCCTCACTACTAGCTGGAGAGCTTCCCTCTGCCAGCTACAAAAACACTTCCAGCAACCTTTACTCACATGAATCTCTCCACAGACCTGGGCTGTGTCCTCAGCCAGAGAGATTGATCTGCCCCCTGACTTCCTCCTTTTGTCAGCCTCTCATTCCCCCTAATTAATTACCTGACAGGTGAGAGGCTCAGCTATTACCTCACATAGGAACGGAACCTGGGAGAAATATACCTGTCTTCTACTATCAGACCTGCATGAATGTCACAATATATATATATATATATATATATCCCATAAAAGTGCATGTACTGCAGCTAGTAAAATACAGAGCTACCGACTCCCATTCGGCGCACTACATGGGGGAAGGGTCATAGCCTGCTAGTGTCGGGAAGACTGTGGCGTGGGGTTTAATACATGTGATTGCGATTGTATGCAAACCAAGGCCCCTAGTTTCCGTACAGGATTCATATGCCTATTTGCTGAATATGGTATAGTGATGATAGGGTTAAACTGGGCTTTAAATTGGTTCCCAGGCCCTGAATAATAATTTTAGTAGTAAATCGTAGTGATGGAGCAATTCCCACCCCCTTTAACGGGTTCTGATATAACAAGGTCCAATAGAAAGCAGGTTCTGATATAACACAGTCCAATAGAAGGCGGGTTCTGATATAACACAGTCCAATAGAAGGAGGGTTCTGATATAACACGGTCCAATAGAAGGAGGGTTCTGATATAACACAGTCAAATATAAGGCAGGTTCAAATGTAACAAATATAATGTGGTCCAATGTAAGGCAGGTTCAAATATAATGTGGTCCAATGTAAGGCTGGTTTTGATATAACATGGTCTAATATAAGACGGCTAATGATATAACATGGTTTAGTATAAGGTGAGTTCTGATATAGCGTATTCCAATATTAGGCGGGTTCGGACTTAACATGGTCCAATATAAGGCAAGTTCTGATATAACGTGCCCCAATATAAGAAGGGTTCTGATATAACATGGCCCCATATAAGATATACAACCCACCCGTTTTTCACGTTTCAGGTGTTGTTTCTCTCATCTGTGTGTATGCCCCTAGGTAACCCGCCTTCCTGTCGCTCCCAAATGCAGGCTCTGGCGAGAACGAGCGCGTTGATTGGCTGAGTGGCCCGTTCAACCAATCGGCGTGCTCCCTTTCACTCGGCTCCACTGGCGGCTAAGCAGGCAAGGGGGCCGAGTGTGCTGATGGACGCATCCCCCACTCACCTCCTACCTGTTGTGTGCTGGCACCGCCATTTTAGAAAGGCCGGGTACGTGTACAGATGGAGGTGAGCTGGGACATGGTGAGCGCTCCGGGACAGGTTGAGTGAAAGGGGCTTCTGGGGAGTTTTACACAGCAGGGCAATTCAGGATGCCCCAGGGAGTGGAACTCGGATGGCCCTGGTGTCTTTTAGACTCCAGGGCATTCGATTTTCCTCTTTAAAAACGCATTCAAGGTAAAAAAACATCAGCCAAAATGATACGACGCACGACCAATGCACAAATTCAGGCATTTCTCACGCCAGCTACACTTCACTCACAGACGTGCAGAGGCCTATGTCAGAGTAACCCCCTGCCCCAGTGCCGCACCATTATTCAGGGGGACTGAGGCATCGTTTCAGACTAGACTAGTTGCTAAAGCAATTCTTACTGTGCTGACTGATCCCATCGGCAGCCCAAAGTAAGTCCCTGCTATCAGCTTTGTTCATGTGATACAGGGGCGGAGCATGTCACCCCTAATTTCTTCTGCCTTCCATTAAAAGGAAAGAAAAGCAAACATGGCTGGATATTTCTTGATGCCGGGTGTATAAGTGACCCCTCCCCCACCATACTGCATATTTATTATATATATATATAAATATATATTTATTGGATTTTTATCATCAGCCATTTTTTTTTATGATCGTGCCCCTTTAAAGAGGAACAACATACGTGTTTTCACGTTATAGGGTGTTGTTCCTCTCAGTGGGGGCCATCCCACTGTGTGTATGTGATGCCCCAAGGAGTGGAACTCGGATGGCCCTGGTGTCTTTTAGACTCCAGGGCCTCCGATGTTCCTCTTTAAAGTGGACCAACACCCAGGATTTTGACTATCCTGGGTATTGGTCCACTTCCCCGGGGCACCCCGATCGGGGGTGCCCCGCTGTGTGAAACCCCCCAGAAAGCCCCCAAAACTCACCTCTCCCCGCTCCCACGTGGCCGCGCCGTCCAATCGGCGCCGACGGACAAGCTGATTGACAGTGACGGACAAGCAGCTTGCCCGTCGGCGCCTCCCATGCGTCACTCTTGGGGTGTTTTGGGGGGGGGGGGTTCACCCCGCGGGACATCCCGATCTCGGATGTCCCGCGGTGTGTGAGGTGATCGGCCCGGGAATCTTATAGATTCCCGGGCCGATCACCTCAGGGTGTTGGTCCACATTAAGAACGCATTCAAGGTTGAAACACATCAGCCAAAATGCAACACGCGACCATCGCGCAAATTCAGGCCTTTCCTATTATTGCTTGATTGCGTTCACTAACTGTTCCCATAATTCCATTAATATTGCTTCTACTACTAATCTAAGGAGACACCAGTGCCATCCCACACCTGTCTCACCCCCCACGCATTGAGCACCTCCTGCTTAATATTAGGGGAGGAGCAAAGCAAGCTGACAGCCAATCAGCGCTCTTTAAACCGGACCTTCAGCATCATTAAATGAAATGCCTAAACGCTTAAAAAGCTATTCCACATATTTAACGTTTTTAGTCACTTATTTTTTATTCTTTCCCCTGATAGGCTGCAACTCAGGACTAGGATACGGGCGCCGCCATCTTGACGCAGAAGCCTCACACACTGAGGGGAGGACAGCGGGATAAAGTACAGGGGGCGGAGTTATAGCTGTGCTTTGCACAGACAGAGCAGAGCTGGGGTCAGGGAAAGGTCAGCAATCCCAGAATGCAGAGCAGCACATTCAGAAGACACTTCCTGATGTCCCATGAGCCGCCATCTTGGATGTTTAAATGCTCATAACATGCAGCAGATACAGGTAGGATGATTCTTAATGTGAGCAATCTGTATGTACAGGGTGGGGGAAGTGACAGACAAGCGGGTGTGGTGTGCTGTGTGAAACCCCCCAGTTCACCTGTAACAACTTACCTTTGTCCGGTCGAATAAGCCACAATAGTGCCTAAGTCACTTGGCAAACGGCTCTGCCATTCTGCAATAGGAGCGTAAGCGGCTGCAACCCCTGCTCGTATCTGAATGGATGGGGGAGGCGAGAGCATGTGCACAGCCCAAATATGCTGCAACGCGCCCACTTTCAATAGCAGAAGGGCAGAGACAACAACCCCTGTCTGCACCATTGGACCGGGGAAAGGTAAGTTGTTTCAGGCCAACTGGGGGAGGGGGGCGATACATTAAGGCATCCAGATTTAAACCGGACCTTCAGCGTGATTTAACGAAAAGCCCAAACTCTTAAAAAACTATTCCCCAGCATCTAAAATTAATATATTTTACGTTTTTAGTCACTTACTTATTATTCTTTCCCCCACTGGGCTGCAACTCTGTTCAGGAATTTAGGATACGGGCACCGCCATCTTGACTCAGAAGCATCACACTTACTGAGGAGAAGAGAGTGGGATAAGGTACAGGGGGGCGGTTATAGCTGTGCTTTGCTCAGACAGAGCAGAGCTGGGGTCAGGTAATGGTCAGCAGTCCCAGAATGCAGAGCAAAACAGTCAGGAGGCACTTCCTGTTTGCAGGCGGCCTGATAAGATGGCGGCTTCCATAAGCCGCCATCTTGGATGTTTAAAGGCTCATAACATGCAGTAGATGCAGGTAGGATGATTTTTAATGTGGCCAATCTGTATGTACAGGGTGTGGGAAACATATAAGAAAGGCTCTTATTCAGAGTGAAGGTCCGCTTTAAAATGCCCTGGGGGAAGGCAACCCACAGGTTTTGTTCCGTTTTGAAACTTACTGACTGTCTAAATGGAGCTTTATTCTCTGCCCCTTCCATTAAAGCAGACCTTCAGCATCATTTAATGAAACGCTTAAACAGCTATTCCCCAGCATCTAAAGTTAATAGATTTTACGTTTTTAGTCATTTACTTATTCTTTCCCCCATGGGCTGCAACTCTGTTCAGGACTCTAGGATACGGGTGCCACTATCTTGCCTCAGAAGCATCACATACTGAGTAGAAGAGAGCAGAATAAAGTACAGGGGGCGGGATTATAGCTGTGCTTTGCACAGACAGAGCAGAGCTGGGGTCAAGGACAGCAATCCCAAAATCCATGAGCCGCCATCTTGGATGTTTAATAGCTCATAACATGCAGTAGATGCAGGTAGGATGATTTTTAATATGAGCAATCTGTATGTATAGGGGGGAAACATACAAGATAGGCTCTTATTCAGGGTGAGGGTCTGGATTAATGTGGGCAATCTGTATGTACAGGGTGGGGGAAAATACAATTCTGTGAAACTCACCTGTAGAATTGTTTTTGAGTATATCCAGTCCAGGTCGTCCCAAAGTGATGACGTGGTATTCCGCTCCCAGGGGGCGCTCGACTGCAAGATCAAAAGCTGTCGCTCCTCCCGGCCCCCTGTAAAAGCAGGTGTCTCACTATGATTTCCCAGTGGTTAAAAAGCAGTAAGAAAAAGAGACAGGCCGGGAGGCCAAGAAAACCATGTTACTTCACATAGCTTCAGCATGTAATTTCTCTAACAAAAACCTTAAGGACAACAAGTCCAAGAATAAAAATGGTAATCACCATAACAGGCAAACAAGAGATAATGAAACAAGGGCGGGGTGGGCCGACCTGGACTGGATATACTCAAAAACAATTCTATAGGTGAGTTTCACAGAATTGTATTTTTCCCTACATCCAGTCCAAGTCGCCCCAAAGTGATGACATGTGGGACATCCAAAAGCAATGTCCATTAGGGCGGGATCCCCAGTGCGGAACAGCATGTAGTTCATCTCACCGCCTGAAGCACCTTTCGGCCAAAGTCAGCATCAGCTGAGGCCCTAACATCAACCTTGTAAAACTTGGTAAAGGTATGAACTGAAGACCAAGTGGCGGCCTTACAAACTTGTTCAACAGATGCCTGGTGCTGAAAAGCCCAGGAGACACCAATAGCTCTAGTAGAATAAGCGGTAATATGAAAAGGGGGTTCCTTCCCCTTGGCAGAATATGCTTGCACCATCGCCTGTCTGATCCACTTACTAAGAGTGGACTTGGCAGGTGGCAAACCTTTTCTAGATCCCTCTGTTAGTACAAAGAGCAAATCCGATTTCCTGAAGGATTCAGTCGCAACCAGGTAATACTGAATGACTCGGACCACATCCAAGGCATGGAGGGTCCTTTCCTTAGAATTAGTCAGTGCTGGACACAAGGAAGGTAAGACAACCTCCTCATTAAGGTGAAAGGGAGAAACGACTTTAGGCAAAAAATCAGGTTTAAAGCGAAAAACCACCTTATCCTTATGCCGCTCAAAGTAGGGAGGCTTCATACAAAACGCGGCCAGCTCTGACACGCGGTGCACCGAGGTGATCACTATCAAGAAGACCACCTTGAGAGTCAAAATAGACAATGCAGCATCGCACAATAGCTCGAAGGGAGGACCCCGAATGGCAGAAAGCACCAAATTCAAGTCCCACACCGGTATCATTGAATTACGCGGTGGACGGACATGGGTGACTTCCTGGAAAAAAGTCTTGATCAACCTATGATTGGCAATGGATCTCTGGAAGATCCATTCCAGAGATGGCTAAGGCCGAGACCTGGCCCTTGAGGGTGCTCAGCTGGAGACCCAAGTCTAAGCCATGTTGTAGAAACTCCAGAATCCTAGAGATAGAGAATGTGCGACAAGTGAGACTCTAGTACTCGCACCAAGCAATGTAGGCGTGTCAAACTCTGTAGTATATCATGGAAGAAGACTTCTTCCGTGCCTGAATCACGGTATGCACAACCATGGCCGACAGCCCCTTTTCCGTCAGGATTGAGGTTTCAATAGCCAGGCCGTCAAAGCCAGCGTCTGTAAATTGGGGTGCCGCAGCGACCCCTGGGTGAGAAGCCCTGGGTCGTCGGGTATGATGTATCCACTGACTTATGAACTATGTCCGCAAACCAACTCCTTCTCGGCCAGCGAGGAGCCACCAGGATGGTTGGTACCCCCTCCTGGGCTATCTTGCGCAGCACTCGGCCCAGAAGTGGAAACGGAGGGAATGCATAAAGGAGCCTGAACTCTGTCCAAGAAATTGCCAGAGCGTCTGTGGCAAAGGCAAGAGGATCTCTTGACAGGGAGACGAACCTTGGGAGCTTGTGATTGTGTCTGGACGCAAACAGGTCCACGTCCGGCTGACCCCAGCGGAGACACAGAGCGTGAAAGGTCTTGTTGCTGAGGGATCATTCCCCCAGACGTGAGGCCCCCCTGCTCAGGGAATCTGCCTCCTGGTTTTCTACCCCGGGGATGTAAACCGCCGAGATGCAGGGAACATTCTCCTCTGAACATTCTCCTCAGAATCTGGATCACCTCCTTGAGGGCTCGCTTCCTCCGAGTCCTGCCCTGGTGATTGATGTAGGCGACAGCCGTCTGATTATCAGAGCGAACCTGGATCGCACGGCCCCTTAAATGTGGAGCCAAGTGAAGAAGTACCAACCGGATTGCTCTCAGCTCCAGGAGATTTATGGATAAGCGGTTCTCCTGCGGACCCCACTGACCCTGGATTTTCTGCTTCTGCCAAACGCCGCCCCAGCTGGTCAGACTGGAATCCGTGGTAACTATCTCCCACCGGGGAGTCAGAAAGGACTTGCCCACCAATAGGTTCCTGGAGTCCAGCCACCACAAGAGGGACTGCCTGGCCAGGGGGGACAGTGAAAATTCCTGTTCCAGCGACTCCTGCATCCGGTCCCAGCCGGTCAATAGGTTCAACTGAAGAGGTCTCATGTGCAATTGGGCGAAGTGCACGGCCTTGAAGCATGACACCATTAGGCCCACCAGTGTCATCCCCAGACGGATCGATGGCCGCTGACAAGACAGCAAGGCCTGCACCTGCGTCTGGAGGCCCAAAAGCTTCTGTTGTGGCAGAAAGACCTTGACCTGAGAGGTGTCTATCGTCATGTCCAGGAAGGACCTCACTGTTGAGGGAGTGATAAAAGACTTTGGATAATTGACTACCGAGCCGAAGTCCTCGAGAGTGGACAACACCGTCCGGGTATCGCTCTCGGCCTGCTGAAGAGACTGAGCCACAATCAGTAAGTCGTCCAGATAGGGCAGCACACGAATGCCCTGGTTCCTCAGGATAGCCATGATGCCCGCCAGCACCTTGATGAGGACACAGGGGGGCTGAGGATATCCCGAATGGTAGTGCCACAAACTGGTAATGCTGATCCTCCAGAGCAAACCTCAGGAACTTCTGATGCCCCTGGAAAATCAGGATGTGCAGATAAGCAACCCTGATGTCCACCGTGGTCATGAAATCGCCGGGTCGAAGCGAGCTCACCGTTGACCGCAAGGTTTCCATGCAGAAATGTCTGACTCTGACAAACCTGTTGAGACCCTTCAGGTCCAGGATAGGCCTTAATGTTCCGTCCTTTTTGGGAACCGTGAACAGATTGGAGTAGAAACCTTGACCCTGTTCCTGATGAGGTACAGGACAAATCACACCTAACCGAAAGAGGTGTTGCACGGCCAATCTCATGCCCTGTGCCTTCAATGGGTTTTGGGATATCCGAGACCGAAGAAATCTTCTGGGCGGCCTGACTGCGAGCTCTATTTTGTAACCGGAGGACACCACCTCCTGAATCCACCTATCCGAGTCGCGCTGTCTCCACATACGAGCAAATAGCAGAAGCCGTCCCCCCACCCGGATGGGTGAGGGCGCCTCCTCATGCCTGAGGGGCCTTGGCAGGGGGCTTGGACTTGGCTCCCCAAGCGGGATTGGGTTGGCCGCGGGACCTACCTCTTCCCCAGGTGTCTCTGCGGCCACCTGAAAATGAAGAGCCGCGGCATCAGCTGACCACTGCCGCAACCAGAGCGAGCGGCGAAGTGCAACAAGCAGGGCTGAAATCCTGGCACCAAGCCGGACACCATCATCCATGGCAGAAACAACAAAGGTAATGAAATCCACGCAAGCCTTGAGGTCTTTATACTCCTCCGCCCGCTTGCGAGTCCACAAGGCATTTCACCTTCTTTCTGATAGCCAGGGAGACAATAGCCGCGGCACACACAAGGCGAAACAAGGCACTAGCAAAGGTGAAGGCATGACAGACCAGCTGATCCATGCGCTTGTCAGCTGGATCACGTAAGGAAGCGGTATCGGGTGAAGGCATAACAGTAGTGTTGGATAACCCCGACACAGGGGAAGCCACATCGGGAGGACGAGACCATAGCCGGACCAGCTCCTCAGGGAAGGGATACCGCCTATCCAGGCCCTTAGGCACCGACAGTAACTTGTTAGGCCTTTCCCATTTCTTGAAAATCATATTAGAAAAATGGGCCTGCTCAGGAAAGACTCGCCTGTCTTTCAGGCCTAAACAAATCACCCTGTTTCCTCTTAGCCGCTTTTGGAGGGACAATGTGCAAAGTCTCAAAAACTGCAGCAAGCAATTTCTCTGTATCATCAGTGAGCCACGCATCCTCAGACCTACATACTGTCATCGCCAGCAGAATAATCCACCGTGGAACGGGAATCATCTGGCAACTCACCTTCCTCCACAGAGCCCAGACCATCAAAAAGATCCTCATTTTCCGAGTAAATGGGCTTGATGTGCCGTCTCTTACTCGTGGCCTTCTTAGGAGCCGTTCGCGAGATCTGTCTCTCGAGACTGGCCACCCTATGCGCCAAAGCAACATGGGACCCCCGCCTGGCTTTCCCCTTACTGGGGGCTGAATGCAGGAGCGGAGGTTCTGGAGAGGCCGCAGGCAATGAAGGGCTAGGGGCAGGTACGCCCGCCCGATCATGGTCCAAAAAGATTCTCTTGGCGCAAGTGGTACAAACAGTGCTGAATCCGCCGAGGGCTAGCACCGCACATGGGGCAGAGCTTTACCCGTCCAGAAGGGGCCCCTAGCTCACTATCCCCAGATGCCTCCATTATGGTGATTAGACAAAAATTGGTATGCAGGTTACAAGCATGCAGGCCCAAACCTAATTATCCCTCTTATATAGTCCCTCTAATGTGATCTCCTCTTAATAAAAGGGAGAGGAGGGGGCGGGGGGACCGGGAGGAACCACAACCCTCAATCAATCAGTATCCCACAGCACATGTGCAATACTCAAAAATCAATAATAATCAATAATGGCAAGAGAGACTCACGACACCGACAGTAGCAGCAGGAACCGGAGGGGTCCCAGGCAGGAGGGTAGTAACCGCAGCAGGCAAGATGGCGCAGACAGCCGACCACGCAGCAGCTCGGAGCGTTCCTCAAGGGGCGGGCCGCACGGCGGTGACGCAAAAAGCGTCATCGTGTGGCCCTGCTCCCCCCGGCGGCGCAAAACAGAGCGCCCACCCACCAAGAGGAGAAGACCTGCCCAGCAAAATGGCGGGGACAAAGCCGCAATTGCCTCAGGGCGGCCCCCAGCGGGGCCCCCGCAACCGGACCGCTTAGCGTGCACAACGCGCCCACACTCCCACCGCCTGTCAGGCAGACCGTGCAAGTGGCGGTGTCCCTTCCCCCCCTCACAGCGTAATAGCTTCAAGATGGAGGGGAGAGGGAGCTGAGCCAAACTCGAGGGAGCAAGGGAGGTAAGTATAAGAGTGCGCAAAAGTAAAGTGACAACACACACACAGCACAATAAAGCTTGTGGGACAGGGAGGGATATGAAGCCAGTAGGCAGTAATGTGCCCCCCCCCCCATAGGCTCACCATCAGCCTATGGCTGGCTACACATTAATCTTTGCCAAAACGTCTGACCCCGGCGTTCTCCCTACTGTCACAGTCCCGATCAGCCGCGGCTGGGAGGCAATGGTTCACGAGATCAGTGGTAATAGGGTCCGAGCGGGCTAGAAGGCCCCGCTCAGCTGCCAAATTCCAGGAGAGTGTATCCAACGATCTTCAGCAGCCAGGCTGCAAGATGAACACTGGAAATGATAGAGAGACACCTGCATTTATAGGGGGCCGGGAGGAGCGATAGCTTTTGATCTTGCAGTCGAGCGCCCCCTGGGGCGGAATACCACATGTCATCACTTTGGGACGACCTGGACTGGATATAGGGAAAACATATAAGTTAAACTCTTATTCATGGTGAGGGTCCGGATTAATGTGAGCAATCTGTATGTACAGGGGGGGAAACATATAAGATAGGCTCTTATTCAGGGTGAAGGTCCGCTTTAATTGCAATGACTGGAATAGGCACACTGGTGGGGGGGTTACATCCTGGAGTTGCCGGCCTTTCCCTTGCGAATAGAGACCAGTGCTGGATGATGAGTTGCGGGGGACAAATGGTGAGTATAGTTTTTTCTTTTGTTTTATTGCCTGGACGATGCCTTTATAGTGGACCAAAACCCAGGATTTTGACATGTATTTGGCATCCCGCACTGTGTGAGATACACTTCCCCCGGTTTTCTAGGTCTGCTTACCTCTCCCACACTCCCGAGATGCATGTGTGGACTCTCCTCCAATCATCTCTCTATGCAGTGGATGTGAGTAAATGAGCAGTCGCCATCCCCTCAGCTGTGCTTTGCCACATAGGCCTGGCATCACACAGCGGGGCATGGCAAATCAGGATGCCCTGGTGACAGGAAATCGACCAGCCCTGGAGTCTTTTAGACTAGGGCAGGCTGAGCATGTTTTAGTCCACAAGAGGAACAAAAGTCTCTAGTCAGTTCTAAAAGACTCCAGGATCAGATGAATCCATATCCTTCGAGCACCAGGTTTTGGGATGCCCCACTTTGTGTAGCCCCCCGAATCGCCCATATATTCACCTTGCTGGCGATGCCACAGCACATGCAAGGGATGTGGCACGCACCCGCACCAGGGATTTCTGAGTGGCTCACGTGAATATGCTAGGCACCATTGAGCTTTACTAAGCTGCTCTGATATGAGCCGATCACAAAGCAGATCATGTGCATGTGCCTCATACGTGGGAAAGGTGAGTAAACAAGGCAGGGAGGAGGCAGCCCATACTCACTACGTCCACTAGGAAGCCCAAGACCAAGCAGCCCATACTCACCTCTTCTGCCAGGAAGCTTAAAGACCGGACAGCCCATACTCACTTCTTCCACCAGGAAGCCCAAGACCAGGCAGCCCATACTCACTTCTTCCGCTAGGAAGCCCAAGACCGGGCAGCCCATAGTAATCACTTATGCTAGGATGCCCGAAGACTGGGCAGCCCATTCTCACCACTTCCGCCAGAAAGCCCAGGATCAGCCAGCCCATACCCACCTCTTCTGCCAGGAAGCCCAAGCAGCCTATACTCACCTCTTCCACCAGAAAGCCCAAGATCGGGCAGCACATACTCACCTCTTCTGCCAGGAAGCCCAAGCAGCCCATACTCACCTCTTCCACCAGGAAGCCCAAGACCGGGCAGCCCATACTCACCTCTTCCACCAGGAAGCCCAAAACCAAGCAGCCCATACTCATCACTTCTGCCAGGAAGCCCAAGACCAGGCAGCCCATACTCACCTCTTCCACCAGGAAGCCCAAGACCGGGCAGCCCATACTCACCTCTTCCACCAGGAAGCCCAAGACCAAGCAGCCCATACTCACCTCTTCCACCAGGAAGCCCAAGACCAAGCAGCCCATACTCACCTCTTCCACCAGGAAGCCCAAGACCGGGCAGCCCATACTCATCACTTCTGCCAGGAAGCCCAAGAACAGGCAGCCCATACTCACCTCTTCTGCCAGGAAGCCCAAGAACAGGCAGCCCATACTCACCTCTTCTGCCAGGAAGCCCAAGACCGGGCAGCCCATACTCACCTCTTCCACCAGGAAGCCCAAGACCGGGCAGCCCATACTCACCTCTTCCACCAGGAAGCCCAAGACCAAGCAACCCATACTCACCTCTTCCACCGGGAAGCCCAAGACCTCACCTCTTCTGCCAGGAAGCCCAAGACCAAGCAGCCCATACTCACCTCTTCCACCAGGAAGCCCAAGACCGGGCAGCCCATACTCACCTCTTCCACCAGGAAGCCCAAGACCAAGCAACCCATACTCACCTCTTCCACCGGGAAGCCCAAGACCTCACCTCTTCTGCCAGGAAGCCCAAGACCAAGCAGCCCATACTCACCTCTTCCACCAGGAAGCCCATACTCACCACTTCTGCCAGGAAGCAAAAAGACTGCGCAGCCCATACTCACCACTTCTGCCAGGAAGCAAAAAGACTGCGCAGCCCATACTCACCACTTCTGCCAGGAAGCCCAAGGCCAGGCAGCCCATACTCACCTCTTCCACCAGGAAGCCCAAGCAGCCCATACTCACCTCTTCCACCAGGAAGCCCAAGCAGCCCATACTCACCTCTTCCACCAGGAAGCCCAAGACCGGGCAGCCCATACTCACCACTTCTGCCAGGAAGCAAAAAGACTGGGCAGCCCATACTCACCACTTCTGCCAGGAAGCCCAAGAACAGGCAGCCCATACTCACCTCTTCTGCCAGGAAGCCCAAGGCCAGGCAGCCCATACTCACCTCTTCTGCCAGGAAGCCCAAGACCAGGCAGCCCATACTCACCTCTTCCACCAGAAAGCCCAAGCCCAAGCAGCCCATACTCATTTCTTCCACCAGGAAGCCCAAGACCGGGCAGACCATACTCACCTCTTCCACCGGGAAGCCCAAGACCTCACCTCTTCTGCCAGGAAGCCCAAGGCCAGGCAGCCCATACTCACCTCTTCTGCCAGGAAGCCCAAGACCAGGCAGCCCATACTCACCTCTTCCACCAGAAAGCCCAAGCCCAAGCAGCCCATACTCATTTCTTCCACCAGGAAGCCCAAGACCGGGCAGACCATACTCACCTCTTCCACCGGGAAGCCCAAGACCTCACCTCTTCTGCCAGGAAGCCCAAGAACGGGCAGCCCATACTCACCTCTTCCACCAGGAAGCCCAAGGCCAGGCAGCCCATACTCACCTGTTCCGCCAGGAAGCCCAAGACCGGGCAGCCCATACTCACCTGTTCTGCCAGGAAGCCCAAGATCGGGCAGCCCATACTCACCTCTTCTGCCAGGAAGCCCAAGACCAGGCAGCCCATACTCACCTCTTCTGCCAGGAAGCCCAAGAACAGGCAGCCCATACTCACCTCTTCTGCCAGGAAGCCCAAGGCCGGGCAGCCCATACTCACCTCTTCTGCCAGGAAGCCCAAGACCGGGCAGCCCATACTCACCTCTTCTGCCAGGAAGCCCAAGACCGGGCAGCCCAACCTCTTCTGCCAGGAAGCCCAAGACCAAGCAGCCCATACTCACCTCTTCCACCAGGAAGCCCAAGACCGGGCAGCCCATACTCACCTATTCCACCAGGAAGCCCAAGACCAAGCAGCCCATACTCACCTCTTCCACCGGGAAGCCCAAGACCTCACCTCTTCTGCCAGGAAGCCCAAGAACAGGCAGCCCATACTCACCTCTTCTGCCAGGAAGCCCAAGACCAAGCAGCCCATACTCACCTCTTCCACCAGGAAGCCCATACTCACCACTTCTGCCAGGAAGCAAAAAGACTGCGCAGCCCATACTCACCACTTCTGCCAGGAAGCCCAAGACCAAGCAGCCCATACTCACCTCTTCCACCAGGAAGCCCATACTCACCACTTCTGCCAGGAAGCAAAAAGACTGCGCAGCCCATACTCACCTCTTCTGCCAGGAAGCCCAAGGCCAGGCAGCCCATACTCACCTCTTCTGCCAGGAAGCCCAAGACCGGGCAGCCCATACTCACCTCTTCCACCAGGAAGCCCAAGCAGCCCATACTCACCTCTTCCACCAGGAAGCCCAAGACCGGGCAGCCCATACTCACCACTTCTGCCAGGAAGCAAAAAGACTGGGCAGCCCATACTCACCACTTCTGCCAGGAAGCCCAAGGCCAGGCAGCCCATACTCACCTCTTCTGCCAGGAAGCCCAAGACCAGGCAGCCCATACTCACCTCTTCCACCAGGAAGCCCAAGCCCAAACTAATTTCTTCCACCAGGAAGCCCAAGACCGGGCAGACCATACTCACCTCTTCCACCGGGAAGCCCAAGACCTCACCTCTTCTGCCAGGAAGCCCAAGAACGGGCAGCCCATACTCACCTCTTCCACCAGGAAGCCCAAGGCCAGGCAGCCCATACTCACCTGTTCTGCCAGGAAGCCCAAGACCGGGCAGCCCATACTCACCTGTTCTGCCAGGAAGCCCAAGACCAGGCAGCCCATACTCACCTCTTCTGCAACGAAGCCCAAGACCAGGCAGCCCATACTCACCTCTTCTGCAACGAAGCCCAAGACCGGGCAGCCCATACTCACCTCTTCTGCCAGGAAGCCCAAGACCGGGCAGCCCATACTCACCTCTTCCACCAGGAAGCCCAAGACCAAGCAGCCCATACTCACCTCTTCCACCAGGAAGCCCAAGACCGGGCAGCCCATAACTCACCTCCTCCACCAGGAAGCCCAAGACCAAGCAGCCCATACTCACCTCTTCCACCGGGAAGCCCAAGACCTCACCTCTTCTGCTAGGAAGCCCAAGACCGGGCAGCCCATACTCACCTTTTCTGCCAGGAAGCCCAAAACCAAGCAGCCCATACTCACCTCTTCCACCAGGAAGCCCAAGACCAGGCAGCCCATACTCACCTCTTCTGCCAGGAAGCAAAAAGACTGGGCAGCCTGTACTCACCACTTCTGCCAGGAAGCCCAAGAACAGGCAGCCCATACTCACCTCTTCTGCCAGGAAGCCCAAGACCAGGCAGCCTATACTCACCTCTTCCACCAGGAAGCTCAAAGTCCGGGAAGCCCATACTCACTACTTCTGCCAGGAAGCCCAAGACCAGGCAGCCTATACTCACCTCTTCCACCAGGAAGCTCAAAGTCCGGGAAGCCCATACTCACTACTTCTGCCAGGAAGCCCAAGACTGGGCAGCACATACTCACCTCTTCTGCCAGGAAGCCCCAGACCAGGCAGCCTATACTCACCTCTTCCACCAGGAAGCTCAAAGTCCGGGAAGCCCATACTCACTACTTCTGCCAGGAAGCCCAAGACTGGGCAGCACATACTCACCTCTTCCACCAGGAAGCCAAAGACCGGGCAGCCCATACTCACCACTTCCGCCAGGAAGCCCAAGACCAGGCAGCCCATACTCACCTCTTCCACCAGGAAGCTCAAAGTCCGGGCAGCCCATACTCACCACTTCTGCCAGGAAGCCCAAGACCAAGCAGCCCATACTCACCTCTTCTGCCAGGCAGCCCATACTCACCTCTTCTGCCAGGAAGCCCAAACTCACCTCTTCTGCCAGGAAGCCCAAGACCAGGCAGCCCATACTCACCTCTTCTGCCAGGAAGCCCAAACTCACCTCTTCTGCCAGGAAGCCCAAAACCGGGCAGCCCATACTCACCTCTTCTGCCAGGAAGCCCATACTCACCTCTTCTGCCAGGAAGCCCAAGACCGGGCAGCCCATACTCACCACTTCTGCCAGGAAGCCCAAGACCGGGCAGCCCATACTCACTTCTGCCAGGAAGCCAAGGACCGAGCAGCCCATACTCACCTCTTCTGCCAGGAAGTCCAAGACCGGGCAGCCCATACTCACCTCTTCTGCCAGGAAGTCCAAGACTGGGCAGCCCATACTCACCTCTTCTGCCAGGAAGCCGAGGACCAAGCAGCCCATACTCACCTCTTCTGCCAGGAAGTCCAAGACCGGGCAGCCCATACTCACCTCTTCTGCCAGAAAGCCCAAGACCGGGCAGCCCATACTCACCACTTCTGCCAGGAAGCCGAGGACCAAGCAGCCCATACTCACCTCTTCCGCTGGGAAGCCCAAGACCAAGCAGCCCATACTCACCTCTTCCGCTGGGAAGCCCAAGACCAAGCAGCCCATACTCACCTCTTCCACGATCCCCAATGGCTGCTGGTCATGTGACCCACCTGCAGCAATTTGGATGTAAGTGCGAGCAAAGATGTCTGCTCAGGTAGATGCCAATATGGAGAGGTGCACTAGTAGTAGCAGAGGTGGTGGTATTAGTCTGACAATTCTGCAGCAGGGAAGGGGTTAAGCTCCTCTTAGGTGTGTTCATTTTTGCTGCTGAAGTAACATATTGCAGCCATGGGCGGCCTATGAGGAACAATAGTAACTCCTATAACGTAAATGAGAAATAAGCGGCCTGCTCCTCTATCCCTCAGGCAACCCTGTGCATGCTGGGCTACACCAACATGGCCGCCCCCGTCACTGAGGACACCTCAGCCAGCACGGTGACTCTTTCATCGGTAATATGAATTTTGTTGTACAATATCGCTTATAACAAAGCTAGGTCGCTGATATCGCTAAAACCAAAGCTGAGTCGCTGTCAAAGTCAGTCCCCGGAGGTAAACGGGCTCCGTCGGGGCTACGACAAAATGGCCTCCGCTTTACCAGCTCTGCGGACATAACCAATGCGGCGGGAACAATGGCTATCGACATGGCGGGGCGGGCTGTTAGTGCCTCGCTATAGGAGCCTTGGGGTGGGGGTAGTAGAGGTGCTTCCGGTTCTGGGTGCGGGTGGCTGGTGAGTACGGATGTGGGAGACATTAACCCTTCATGTGTCCGCTTGCTTTCCATTAGGGGGAGGGGAGAATTTACCTCAGTGATTTTGCAGCTGACACCATCCTAATCAAAGCCATGAGGTGTGAGAGAGAGGGGGGCTTCCCCATTACTGTACCAGTGACACCCATGGGCATGCTGGGAGTTGGGTGCCTAGTTTGTGACTAGAGTGCCACGTGGCTGGTTTATTTTCTTTACAGGCCTGGCAGTGCTGGTAATTGTTTTTATCTAGTAATTTTAATTGCAGGCAGGGGACTAAAAAACAGCCCGGGACTTTTTGGGGCCTTGCTGTACTGTTCCTGGCCCAGTATAGTATAGTAATGTCACACATATACAGGGTTGGATTATGAGAGGGGCACAAGCCCTGGGGCCTCCACCAATTGCCTTGCAAAAGGGGCCTCCACCAATCTTCGGGTTATGGTCTGTTCCAGGGGGCTTTTCAGTTTTTTTGTCTGATGGGCCGTGGGGCCAGCAACAAAGCTATCGGCGGCAGTGGGCAATCTTTTTTCTGTTTTTGCAAACCTGCAGCCAGAGCCACCACAGGGCAGGATGGAGAGTCTAGAGCAGCCAAAGCCACCACAAGGCAGGATGGAGAGTCTAGAGCAGTAAAGCCACCACAGGGCAGGACGAAGAGTCTAGAGCAGCAAAGCCACCACAGGGCAGGATGGAGAGTCTAGAGCAGCAAAGCCGCCACAGGGCAGGATGGAGAGTCTATAGCAGCAAAGCCACCACAGGGCAGGATGGAGAGTCAATAGCAGCAAAGCCACCACAGGGCAGGATGGAGAGTCTAGAGCAGCAAAGCCACCACAGGGCAGGATGGAGAGTCTAGAGCAGCAAAGCCACCACAGGGCAGGATGGAGAGTCTAGAGCAGCAAAGCCACCACAGGGCAGGATGGAGAGTCTAGAGCAGCAAAGCCACCACAGGGCAGGATGGAGAGTCTATAGCAGCAAAGCCACCACAGGGCAGGACGGAGAGTCTAGAGCAGCAAAGCCACCACAGGGCAGGATGGAGAGTCTAGAGCAGCAAAGCCACCACAGGGCAGGACGGAGAGTCTAGAGCAGCAAAGCCACCACAGGGCAGGATGGAGAGTCTAGAGCAGCAAAGCCACCACAGGGCAGGATGGAGAGTCTAGGGCAGCAAAGCCACCACAGGGCAAGATGGAGAGTCTATAGCAGCAAAGCCACCACAGGGCAGGATGGAGAGTCTAGAGCAGCAAAGGCACCACAGGGCAGGACGAAGAGTCTAGAGCAGCAAAGCCGCCGTCAGCAACGCCACAGTGATGGGTGCAGAGCTGTCACTGCACATAAGCCACCAAGCACAGCCGCTGGCAGCTCAATGCAGGGAACTGTTTTCTGCTGGACCATCTGGGAGACTACACTACCCCCCACCCAGAATGGCAAAGCAGGAGTTCCCAGCAGCACACACCCGCACAAGGGGGGCACAAGGGACTCGATCTGATGTTCCAGTAAGTGGGCGGGTGCCAGACAACCACCAATCAGTTATTTGGCTGGGCTATTATTTTATACTGTATCTGAGGCCTCCACCAAATTCTGTGCCCAGGGGCCTCCACCACACTTACTCCGGCCCTGCACATATATATATGTGTGACATTACTATACTATACTATTCCCCTGACACCCGCCGCTCTCACATACACGCGCGTGCACTTCCCGGTTGTTGCGCGCTGGTTGGTGGACGTGCCCCATATGGCCGGCAACAGACGCCACCCATTGACGCCCTCCAACCTGCGCACAACAGCCAGGAGCTGCCTGTTAAAGCGGACTTTCACCATGATTTACTAAAAAAAAAAGCCCAAACCCTTAAAAAATGATTCCCCAGCATCTAAAGTTAATATATTTTAAGTTTTTAGTCACTTATTATTCTTTCCCCCACTGGGCTGCAACTCTGTTCAGGACTCTAGGATACGGGTGCCGCCATCTTGACTCAGAAGCATCACATTTACTGAGGAGAGGAGAATAGGATAAAGTACAGGGGGCAGGGTTATAGCTGTGCTTTGCACAGACAGAGCAGAGCTGGGGTCAGGAAAAGGACAGCAATCCCAGAATGCAGAGCGGCACATTCAGAAGACACTTCCTGTTTGCAGACAGCCTGAAACTCCACGGGCCACCACCTTGGATGGTAAAAGGTTAAAAAAACACAATAGGTGCAGGTAGGATGATTTTTAATGTGGGCAATCTGTATGTACAGGGTGAGGGAAACAAACAAGATAGGCTCCTATTCAGGTTGAAGGTCGCTTTAAGTCATTTCCTGGCCAGGAATCGAACCAGCCACCCTCTGGGGTGATTTCCTCCATGAAAGGGGCTTTTCATGGATTTCCTTCCTCTGCTCTTCCACGTGACACAGGGCCAACGCCAACACTGAACATACCGGGGCAAGTGCTGGGGCCACTGACATCTTTGGGGCCCACTCAGGCTCTGACTGAGCCGCAGGATGGTCCTCTAGTGGGGCTGTCCCATGTACAGATTGGTTTGCGGCACGCTTCAGGAACCGAAAAGGATGTGAGCGGCAATGGAGAAAGTGCCGAATAATAGAGAGGGTGGGTGGCAGCTCAGAAGAAGGTGACCACCAGAGGACAATGGGCGGCATTGGTGGAGTTTTTTGCAGCTGCTGAAAAGGACCAGAGGACTATAAGCAGCTATAGGGAACTCTTCAGCAGATACAATAAAGGTGGCGATGACCAGAGGACTATTAGCAGCTATAGTGAACTCTTCAGCAGATACAATAAAGGCAGTGAGGACTGGAGGGCGATTGGAGGCTGTGAAGAAGCCAATGAAGAAGGTGGTGCGGAATGCAGGGGGGGTCTAATGGCAACTCATCGTAAGTGCCGGAGGACTATTAGCAGCTTTTGCGGACTCTAGTGGAAGCAATGAAGGCAGTTAGACTGGAGGGTGATTGGAGGCAGAGAGGGGAACGGAGGCAGGTTGATGGCAGCTTAAAATCTGTGAGGGCTCTTTACTCCAGCAGTGGAGAAGGCAGCAAATAAAGTAGTAAGGACGAGAGAGCAACTGGCAGCAGTGGGGAAGGCAACAAAGACCAGAGGACGATCAGCAGTAGTAGTGAAG
The DNA here is from genome assembly GCA_027917425.1 of Gastrophryne carolinensis. NCBI lineage: Eukaryota > Metazoa > Chordata > Amphibia > Anura > Microhylidae > Gastrophryne > Gastrophryne carolinensis. The sequence continues at coordinate 29,062,666 of CM051237.1, forward strand.
TTGGTAAAAACCAGAGGATGATCAGCAGCAGTAGAGAACATGGCCTAGGATTAGGGGACGATCAGCAGCAGTAGAGAAGATGGCAAGGACTAGAGGACGATCAGCAGCAGTAAAGAAATTGATAAGAACCAGAGGACGATCAGCAGTAGTAGAGAAGTTGGTAAGGACCAGAGGATGATCAGCAGCAGTAGTGAAGTTGGGAAAAACCAGAGGATGATCAGCAGCAGTAGTGAAGTTGGGAAAAACCAGAGGATGATCAGCAGCAGTAGTGAAGTTGGGAAAAACCAGAGGATGATCAGCAGCAGTAGTGAAGTTGGGAAAAACCAGAGGATGATCAGCAGCAGTAGAGAAGATGGCAAGGACTAGGGGACGATCAGCAGCAGTAGAGAAGATGGCAAGGACTAGGGGACGATCAGCAGCAGTAAAGAAATTGATAAGAACCAGAGGACGATCAGCAGTAGTAGAGAAGTTGGTAAGGACTAGAGGACGATCAGCAGCAGTAAAGAAATTGATAAGAACCAGAGGATGATCAGCAGCAGTAGTGAAGTTGGTAAAAACCAGAGGATGATCAGCAGCAGTAGAGAAGATGGCAAGGACTAGGGGACGATGAGCAGCAGTAGAGAAGATGGCAAGGACTAGAGGACGATCAGCAGCAGTAAAGAAATTGATAAGAACCAGAGGACGATCAGCAGTAGTAGAGAAGTTGGTAAGGACCAGAGGATGATCAGCAGTAGTAGTGAAGTTGGTAAAAACCAGAGGATGATCAGCAGCAGTAGTGAAGTTAGTAAAAACTAGAGGATGATCAGCAGCAGTAGAGAAGATGGCAAGGACTAGGGGACAATCAGCAGCAGTAGAGAAGATGGCAAGGACTAGAGGACGATCAGCAGCAGTAAAGAAATTGATAAGAACCAGAGGATGATCAGCAGCAGCAGAGAAGATGGCAAGGACTAGAGGATGATTGGTGGCAGTAGAGAAGGCAGTAAGGAAAGGAGGGAATCATCGGAGCAGGATCCATCAGTGGCAGTAGAGCTGGAGGTTGTGGTATGACACGGGAAAGTGGAGACTGTCGACCAAAGGTCTGCATTAACTTAAAGATGGCCCTGTCCTCACAAGATAGAAAAGGTGCTTGTCCTTCGTTTCTCTGTACTGATTATGATACCCTTTCCCTGCTAATATCAGGAGTAGGATAAGATGAGAAGTAGAAGGGGCAGCTCATAAGGTGAGGTGGGATGGGTAGAGGGGGACAGGTGATGAGAGGTGAGGTGGGTAGAGAGACAGGTGATGAGAGGTGGGATCTGCAGAGGGACAGGTGATGAGAGGTGGGATCTGCAGAGGGACAGGTGATGAGAGGTGGGATCTGCAGAGGGACGGGTGATGAGAGGTGGGATCTGCAGAGGGACAGGTGATGAGAGGTGGGATCTGCAGAGGGACAGGTGATGAGAGGTGGGATCTGCAGGGGGACGGGTGATGAGAGGTGGGATCTGCAGAGGGACAGGTGATGAGAGGTGGGATGGGTAGAGAGAGGAGGTGATCAGAGGAGGGATAGGTAGAGAGGGGCAGGTGATGAGAGGAGGGATAGGTAGAGAGGGGCAGGTGATGAGAGGTAGGATGGGTAGAGAGGGGCAGGTGATGAGCAGGGATGGGTATAGAATGACAGGTGAGGAGAGATAGATATAGAGGGGCAGGTGATGAGGCGAGGTGGGATAGGTAGAGAGGGGCAGATGATCAAGAGGAGGGGGATGTTACATAGAGGTGGCTTATTTTATTTATTTTATCTTAGAGGTTTCTGAAGATTCTAAGCTATATTGTTTGATTTCTTTTAACTCAGAACCTGACGCACACAGAAGTTGAGGCTCTTGAACGGACAAGTAAATCTACAGGAGCACCATGATGGATGACCCTGATCTCCTGACTTGGAGTAAGGACAGGCTCACTGACAAATCCTGGGGACTCACAGGGACTAAACAAGACACCGCACACTTTGGGGGTGTCTCATATATCCTGGTAGGGGCCTAACACTCTATTCTTTATTTACAGATCCCAGTTACGTTGTTGTGAAAACTGAAGAGGAAGACGTATTTGTGAAGAAAGAAGCTAAGGAAATTCCTCTACAGATTAGCCCAGGTGTGTAATAAACCTAGAAGAGGTTTCCTCATTCACCCCGTCCAGTCACTTTGCTCACGGTCTGCTTTATCCATACATCTCAATGCGAGTTGTCATGTCTAATCTTCATTTATAGATCCTGGAGAAGCTATAGTTAGACCCGTGAACACTCATGAGGACGTATTTCTGAAGAAAGAGGAGGGAATTACTTTACATTTCAGCCCAGGTCAGTAACCTATGAATGTGAAGAAAGGAGATGACAGTTCCTGGTGATGGTGATTCCCGCTCTATGAAACGCAACCCCCCCCCCCCCCCCCCCCCCCCCCCCCCCCCCGAATCGCCAATTTCACTGACCTGCTCCCGGAGCCTTTGTCGTGTCTCTGCGCTGCGGTCACATCTCCGCTCAGCTCCGCGCCGGGCCTTTCTGAATGACGGGTAGGCATGCCGCAGCGAGAGGGAGTGGGGATGCGGATGCCTGCGGTTTTCACGGCTGCTTAGACATTTTTTCAGGTATATGGAACGCTATAGAAATTCCATAATTAGACCTTATGTTAATAGTACGAGACAGAAACGTTGTTACTTGTATATACGGGAAACTTACAGCTGGGAATGCAATTTTGGCAAACAGAGAAATTGCACAGAGGAATCTGACTACCTAAAATGGACCAAAAGTGCCCCTGTAGTCTATGAGACTTCAGGTGTGCCTCATTTCTTATCCCTGGGGATACCCTGCTGTGTGAAACCGCCCCATTCCCCAATATCTTTTCTCTCCAAAAAGCCCACAGTGCATGGGTGGCTGGCTGCTGCGGCACACTTGCATCCTTTTCCGGCTGCACTGCAACTGAATGGCTGTGTGTGGTCACACACAGCTGAAGGATGCAAGTGATACCGCACACAGCCAATGTGTGTGGCTGGGAGAGGGCCCAAAACAGCCTTCCCCTTTCCGTCACCACTGTCATCGTGAGTAAACCAAAAAGAATAAATAAAAACGACATTAACTCACCTGCGCTCACGATTTCCTCCCTCTGGGTCTCCTTTTTACCCAGAGTCCTCTAATTCCCACCCGTAGTTCCTCGTAGTTTCTAGCTCCGGCGATGTCAGATGCCGGTAGTACGGGTGCAGAGCGAGTGGGAGCGCAAGGGACTCTGTTCCCCTGCACCAGATACTACTGACATCTGTTTTCGAATCGGCGCAGGGCACAAGATCAGAGGTGAGTAAGGGAAAAAATTTGAAGAAAAGTTCTTTTTTCTCTGCGATGTGTTTATTTTTACTGTCAACCCTTTGTGAACTGGTAAGGGATCGATGAGGACCCCCCCCCCCCCTTACCAGTTGACAAGGCTTGCGGGGGGCTGGCAAATCACTTGTGAATAGCAGGTGACTTGCCATTAACCCCCAGCCCCCCCACTACTTGCCTCCCCAAAGCCCGGGGGGGCAAAGTAGCCCAGGGCCATGACGGCTAAGCAGGCTTGTAGCATTCTTTTTTCTTTTACAAAGATTTTATTGAGATTTTCGTAGGGTATACATGAGAATCAAACATTGACATATACATTGGTGGTGGCATATATACGGGCTTCAGAAAAATAGACATTAACACAGATAGAGATGGCGGTCAAAGAAGATAAGGCTTGTAGCGTTCAGGGCTGGGGACCACTGAGGCTGGCTCGAGGGGGATCCACACTATTCTTAGGGTGATTTTTAAGGGGTTTTAACCCTTAAAAATCCACAAAAAATTGGTGGAACACTTTTTTTTTTTTTTTTAACCCCTTTTAGTGTTGATAGTTGTAGTTTAGTTTAGGAAACATACAAGATAGACTCTTATGCAGGGTGAAGGTTCGGTTTAAAGGGTTAATCGAAGAAAGAGGAAATAAGGTGTTACAGGCTCTGTCCCCGATACACTCAAACCTGTGACTCCTGGAAATGAATTCCTACTTGGAGAAGAAACCATAAGCTTGGCGGGAGTTATATTCAGTTTGGATGTATAAGTGGCTCCTCCTCTCATTAGCCGATGTGTTTATATAGATTTTTAATATTACACAATTTTACAATACTTTAATATGCTGCCATCTGCTGCTCCTATTGCATGGTGTTATTTGCTATTTGCATTGGCTTTTGCCGCTGCACTGGTGGCTCCCGGTGCTTGTGTCCGCCTCCTGCTCTGCACACATCTTCACAATGCCCGGCAACGCGCATTTTCCTCCTACAATTCCCAGAATGCCCCTGTTCAGCCAGCGTGGATTTCATGCAAGCTTGGGGTTTTCTTTAACCAGGTGGCGGTGTGAGTCGCGCCTCCCTTTGCTGGTTCGTTCCTGGCCTGGATTGGTTGACTTGAGGGCTGGGAAGCAGGATACTGCTTTCGTCATCTCTTGCCATGGCCCGCCTTTGGGGTGGGCAAGGTGTGCGACCACACAGGGCGACATTGTAAAAGGGGGGGGGGGGGCGTGTGGACTCCATGGACTCAAAACTACCTACCGGTGGATTTCGATTCCAACCTCTTAAAGTGGACCGTCACCCAGGGGTGATCGGCCCGGGAATCTATAAGATTCCCGGGCCGATCACCTCCCTCACCGCGGGACATCCGAGATCGGGATGTCCCGCTGTGAGGGACCCCCCCCCCCAAAAAAACCTACCTCATCGGCGGCGGCCGCCTACCGCGCGCCCCTCTAGATGTGCGCGCGCACTGTCAGAGGGGCGTGCGGGAGGCGGCGGCGGATGCGCTGTGTTGTCCGCCGGCCACGTGGGAGCGTGGTGAGGTGAGTTTTGGGGGCTTTCGGGGGGGTTTCAAACAGCGGGGCACCCTTAATCGGGGTGCCCCCCTGAAGTGGACCAAAACCCAGGATAGTCAAAATCCTGGGTGTTGGTCCACTTTAACAGTATGAGCAGTTGGTAGCTGGGCCATATTATTCTATCTTTCTCCTCAGTCCCCTCTTCCTTCACCCCCCCTTTTTTTTTTTTTTTTTTTCTTTCATCTCCTTTATCTTCATCCCCATACCTCAGATGCCTTGTGCCTCTCCTCCCTCCTTCCATTATACCCCAGTTGAATTTGCTCAGGAGTCCTGTTTTCTTTTCTTACAATCATGGCTTGTGAGCCCGTGGGCAAGATCAAGCTAGTTATGTACAATTTTTATGTATTATTTCATAACACTTGAGTTTATGTGTTATATGCTGCAAAAGGCTGTGATTCCGACTGTTATGTATATATTTCAGCATTTGTCTATAGGTATATACTGTACGAAGCTTTTTCGAGATTGAATATTGTCAATAAAAAATTATTGAACAATAAAAGGGGCGCCATAGGCAATATGCCAAATGTTTTTTTTTTTTTCATTCATGGTGAGCAGCTTTTATTGGGATCTGCAAGAATCTGAGTGAAACTACAGCCTCATTTGGTGGGTTTACCCGTTTCCCCGGCCTCTGTTTTGTGGAGGGGCTGTTTTGTTGTGTTGAGCAGGAGGGGGGCACCATCTGCACTCATTAGGACCAATGTCTACTTGTTTTGCCCCTGCTCGCCCTGCCCCTTCCATTTTTTTTATTTTAAGCCGCACCAGCCCAACTATATTGGAGTGTGCACGCCTTGGGGTGTACAAAACGTATTTGAACAAAAGAAGGAGGGGTCCCACAAACCCCCCAGTTACCCAAAGACAAATGGCACCACTCTTACAATAATACAATCTCAAATATTTATTCCATGATAGACACAAAAAGACAAATTAAAAACCTCTAAAAAACATATAATCACAAACAAACACTAGAGGAGAGCTAATGTCAAGCCTCCTATTTATTCAATAATAGACATATGAATCCCTATGAACAAGGGCTGCTGCTTGTGCCCTATATCCTAAAGCCCCCCTTTAAAAAGTGCATGTGCAAAAATTATATACAATATAATCATTCCATGTGCAAAAATACAAAATACCTATAATGTGCAAAATACTGCCAAATAACAATGAGGACAAAACCGTGTGAAGAGAGGGACAATGAGGACAAAACCATGTGAAGAGAGGGACAATCGAACAAACACAAAATATCTTACAAATCCATAATAATTGATGGCTGACAAAAGCGCTGTACCCCCCTGGCCAACGCATTGTGTGAGAGCTGTCCCATCACTTCATCAGGGCAAAGTGTTTTTATTTTCAGATGAGGAAAAAATAAACAGTGAATGGGTACAAATGCATAGGGTTTAGTCAGAATAACAGACATTTCAGGTTCCGATACCACCCCTGCCATCAGACATAGCCATGACATCTCCAACTCCCCCGTCCCACCCCGCCCATGGAGAGCCGCCCCCGCACTACAGCGAGCGCATTTACCGATCATCAGTGGCTGCATCTCCGACCCACAATATCAGGCCTCCACGTCTCCGGAGAGCAAACAAACAGGTCCAACAGGAGGTGGGAGAGTATGGTCTCCAGGAGCGGCCCTACCCCTGACACGAAAAAAGAGAAAAGAAGGGGGGGGTTAATAGGCAGTCACTGAATTTAAACATGCCTGGGATAACCACACATCTATCCTAAGATAAAGAGAACATACAGTATACACATAAGGGCAGACTAGATGGACCGTATGGTCTCCTTCTGCCGTCAACCTTCTATGTTTCTATGTTAATAGACCCAGACATTTTTTTAGCAATGTCTGGGTCTATTGGAGAGGGCCAGACAGACAATCTTTTTCCAAGGGGACGCCATCCGGCAGCTGTGCAACCTAAGGCTGGCCCTGTCTCTGGCAGGTCGCTGCGTCGGGAGATTGGCAGACAGCTGCGCCCCCGGATTGGTTGGTTTTTCAATCTTTCCGACATGGTCCCGGATTGTTCGCGATACAGCAGAGTTTCACCTGATGCAGGTAATAACTTGCTAACTAGGTGGGAATGCACTACCCAGCGGTTGCATGTGCTCACTCCTGTATGCAGGCCGTGAAGCAAAAGAGGGGTGTTGAACAATCGCCACAACTACCTCAAAGAGGAGCACCACAAAAAATGAGTTTATTACTTTATTTGAAAAAAGCACCATAAAATACAAACATGCTACACAAGACATATTAAAAACAAGGCTGGACCTTTCCCTCTGTATTATCCCATTACATTAATTACCACTATGTTGTAATAAATGGATGGAAGACCCCTAAAATATAGTGATTGGGTCTTTTAATATTTTTGTGCCGGCACAAAATCTATAGTAACTATTCAGAAAAAGAGGGGGGGGGGGGGAGAATTTAATGCCCCAATAAAGTGACTAGTGCAAAAAAAATCATCAAAAATTGCCCAATATATAAAAAACTACTGTATATACCAAGGAAAAAGAGGGGTTCTAATACCCCTTTAAGGTGACTAGAATAATTAATACAAGTAGTCAGCTAACAAACCTTAAAAATATAGTACTATATTTTTAAGGTTTGTTAGCTGACTTATTGTATTAAAGTGGACCAACACCCAGGATTTTGACTATCCTGGGTTTTGGTCCACTTCGGCGGGGCACCCCGATCGGGGGTGTCCCGCTGTGTGAAACCCCCCAGAAACCCAAAAAAACTCACCTCTCAACGCTCCCACGTGAACGCCGCAGCCAATCCCCGCCAACGTCCAGGCGGGGGACAGGAACGTCCAAGCCGCTTCCGCCGCCTCCCGCGCGTCACTCTCGGCGCGCGCCCCCGCCGGCCATTCACAGAGGGCCGGCGCGGGCACGTCTGGAGGGGCGCGCGGGAGGCGGCGGCGGCGGATCAGGTAAGATGTTTTTGGGGTTTCTGGGGGGTTTCACCCCGCGGGACATCCCGATCTCGGATGTCCCGCGGGGTGGGAGGTGATCGGCCCGGGAATCATATAGATTTCCGGGCCGATCATCCCTGGGTGTTGGTCCTCTTTAATGTTGGACATAACACTGGTTTGGATTTTGGGCATTTGTAATTAATTTTGTTGCAGTAGTCGCCTTAAAGTCGACCAACACCCAGGATTTTGACTATCCTGGGTCTTGGTCCACTTCGGTGGGGCACCCCCGATCGGGGTGCCCCGCTGTGTGAAACCCCCCCGAACCCCCCGAAAAACTCACCTCTCCCCGCTCCCAGCGCCGACGGACAAGCCGCGGACAAGCGGCTCCTCCGCCGCCGCCTCCCGCGCACTTCTCGGCCGGCGCGGGCGCGCGCACGTCTAGAGGGGCGCAAAGGAGGTGGCGGCGGCCGGCCGCCGCCGAAGGTAAGGTAAGGAGTTTGGGGTGTTTGGGGGGGTTTCACCCCGCGGGACATCCCGATCCCGGAGGAGGGGAGGGAGGTGATCAGCCCGGGAATCTTATAGATTCCCAGGCCGATCACCCGTGGGTGTTGGTCCACTTTAAAGGGGTATTAGAACCCCTCCTTTTTTTTTTTCTTGGTATATACAGCATTTTTTTGATATATTGGGCAATTTTTGATGAATTTTTTTTTGCACTAGTCACTTTATTGGGGAATTGAATTCTTTCCCCCACCCCTCTATTTCTGAATAGTTACCATAGATTTTGTGCCGGCACAAAAATTTGAAAAAGACCCAACACTATTTTTTAGGGGTCTTCCGTCCATTTATTACAACATAGTGGTTATTAATGTAATGAGATAATACAGAGGGAAAGGTCCAACCTTGTTTTAATGTCTTGTGTAGCATGTTAGTATTTTCAAATATAGTGTTTAGATGAAAAACTATTTTTTTTGTGGTGCTCCTCTTTGAGGTAGTTGTGGCGATTGGTGCAGGTAAGAAGGCGTCCTCTAGCAGCTGTAACTGGGATGAGGTTTCCTATTCTTTTATGATGCCATTGTGACTAAAGTATATGCCTTATATCCCATTGGTGAGTGCTGCACTGCTGTATTTCTTCAATAACCTATAAAAGATTCAACATTCGCCCTGTCTAGTCACATGATCTGCTTTGTGTCACCTTATAGAAGCCGGGGAGACTATAGCGAGAGGTGTGAAGACTGAGAAGGAGGAATGTGATATATTTGTGAAGAAAGTGGAGGAAATTCCTCTACAGATCAGCGCAGGTTAGTAATAGACCTGAACCTTCGTCACTCTCATTCCTCTCATTACAATGGTGTGACACTTACCTTTATCCACAGACCCCGGAGACATAGCGAGACGTGTGAAAACTAAGCAGGAGGAAGTATTTGTGAAGAAGAGAGAGGAGGCGATTCCTCTGCACATCACACAAGGTGAGGATAGAATTTCATATGAGAACTGTTTTTCAGTTATTATTATAGCGAGACTAAGGCCACCGAAATATGATGCAAAGGAATAACCGTACAGAGCTTTACAGAATCGTGACACTAAGTGGCAAATTCCCCCAAGGGACTTTGCAGGCAAAAGTAAAAAGAAAAAAAATAAGAAACAGCAGCTTACCTTGCCTCACCTCGCTCCAGAGCTGCGCTTCTTCTCAGGTCAGCGCAGTGAGTGAGGAAATGTCCCCTTCCTCATTTGCGGCTCCGGTCACGCCACGTCGATGCGGGCCACCAATGGTCTCCCGAGGACCAATAACGGAATCACGCCCCCTGCCTGTTGATGTCTTGAATAGTGGTCTCATGCCGGTATTCAAGCCTCACCCTCCTTCCCGCCCAGCCTCCTCCTTGCTAGGAGTGCTCTTTCTATCACAGCCCTCAGCGGAGATATGGGGGAGGAGATTTTATGCTGCACTCAACTCCAATATGCCCGGAACATAGTAAGCTAGTGCAGCTTAACCCCCCCATCCAACCTGGAGGCCGGAGCTGCAGGCCAGGTGGATTAGAGCAAAAGAAGGTGAATCTGAACTGGCGTCTCGCACCTGTAGGAGTGGGCGCATGTGAGTCTGGGCTGTGTGGCTCTGGGACTGCACAGATGGGCTTCTTGGGGGGGGGGGGGGGTGTCTGAGGGAGTGCTCGCATGTGCATCTGGAAGTGCACTATTCTTAGTATACAGTACGTCCTGCTCCAGATATAGTACTTACACTAGGGTTATCCTCCGCCAGATGGCGCTGCACTGCAGAGACATGCAAAACCGGCTCCTCCTGGCCCCTCAAATACCCGGGGACCTCCCACAATTCCCCAAATTTCTCTGCAGTGCTGACTGCGAAGACATGAAGTATCACTCTCTCGCAGGTGAGCGGGGCTATTACAGCCTGCGGCCCTGTGGACTATTCCCACCCGTCCTTCCTGTGATGTGCCTCCCAGCCTGGGCTGCGCTGGTCGGGTGAAGGTAGGCAGCACCATGCGTGCTTACGGAGCCACGCTCCACCGCAATCCCCCACCATAGGGTAGGCGGTATAGGCTGATGGTGAGCCTCTATGGGATGCCCCTCCCGCATTATCGCCCCATGCCCCGTGTAGCGGTGGGCCCTATATAAAGGGTCGCCATCCTCCCTCGTTCCCCCCCGTAGCTCGGGGAAAGAAAGGGGGGGGGGTGTGTGTTGGTGTCAGTGTATTAGGATTACATGCATATGGCCTTTGTAATGTCCTTCGGACTTGTACATGTGGTGTCAGCCGCCACGCAGATTTGTATTTTTACCCGTTTTACTGCCGCCGCCGCATGCGCTTTCTCCTTCATTGGATGTTCTGCGCCGGGTGGCGGTGTCGCCTCAGGCGCTGCGGCGTTATCATTGGCTGCTGTCTTAGAGCTTCGCGCTCTTCGGGGGGGCGGGGACCTGGCTTGGCGCGCTCCGCGTCACGGCCCGCTCTGGCCCGCCCTTCGAGGTTCGCTTGGCGCCATTTTGATATGTAGTCGCGCGCGCGTGTGTAACGGTCCCCCCTTCCGCGGTCTGTAAGTGCCCTCGCGGGCGATTTGTATGCTCATTGCTTACTGTGCATGGTTCTGACACCCCTTATTCTCATTATGTCTTTCAGACGGGGGTGAATCCAGTGGCTTCTCCCGGCCCGGTGTAATTGTCAGTTGGGCCTAGTATAATTACTCCCACTTCCCTGCGGGTCATTGGGGCATCCAGGGTAGCTTACAGCGTCAATCCCTACTGGCCTATTGTGCCTATTAATCACCATATGGAGGCATCCCAGGATAATGTGACCGGGGTTCCTTCGGGACAAGCCCGGCTGTGTGTAGCTTGTGGGGTCTCACCTATTAGCGGTGACAATGCACGGGTCTGTGTTCTTGCGCGCAGCAGGCGCTAATGGTACAACCCGCCCCTCCGGTGGCCGGCCTGCACCTCGCCTCACTTCACCTACTCCCCCAAGCATAAGTCTAACCCCCAATACAAGCGGGGATTCTCATCCTGATGTGGCTGCTAGACTGGCCAGTGTTGAAAAATTGATTGCTAATACCTTAGCGCGGAAGACCATCGCTAAAAAGCGTCACTTAACCCCTGATGCCACTCTTTTCCCTCCGGAGTCTGACGAGTTGTTGCATCTATATGGCTATACCCCCTCGGACGAAGGGGAGCTGTTCTCTGACTCACGGTCATCTGACGAGAGGCCCAGGGGTCACGACGATTCTGGCTCTGACCTCTTGACCCCGGATGATACTGACAGGCTGCTGGTTCAGATTTTTGAGGTTTTGTCCATCTCTCCCCCTGTTGCGGCTCCCAGGCAAAGGGGTGAGCTCTTTCATACTGCTAAGGCTCGATTGGAATTTCCTGAGCAAACCCATTTCAATAACCTCGTGCTTAAGGAGTGGGAACATCCCAGTAGACTTCCCGGGATACCTAAGAGCTTGGACAGAAAGTATCCTTTTCCTGCTGATATGGTCAAGTGTTGGTCATTGCCCCCCCCCCGAGGTCGATGCTCCTATACAGTACGTCCTGCTCCAGATATAATACTTACACTTGGGTAATCCTCCGCCAGAGGGCGCTGCGCTGCAGAGACACGAAAAAACAAGCTCCTCCCGGTCCCACAAATACCCGGGGACCTCCCACAAATACCCGGGGACCTCCCACAAATCCCCAGATTTCTCTGCAGTGCTGACTGCGAAGACATGAAGTATCACTCTCTCGCAGGTGAGCGGGGCTATTACAGCCTGCGGCCCTGTTGGACTATTCCCACCCGTCCTCTTGTGATGTGCCTCCCAGCCTGGGCTGCGCTGGTCGGGTGAAGGTAGGCAGCACCAAGCGCTGCTCCACCGCAGTCCCCCACCAAAGGGTAGGCGGTTTAGGCTGATGGTGAGCCTCTAGTGGATGCCCCTCCCGCATTATTGCCCCATGCCCCGTGTAGCGGTGGGCCCTGTTCAAAGGGTCGCCATCCTCCCTCGTTTCCCCTGGGGGAAAAGAAAGGGGGGGGGGGTATGTGTGTGGCGGTCTCAGTGTACTGTATTGTCGCGCTTATGGCCGTAGTATTGCCCTTGACTGGCATCTGGGTGTCAGAGCTGCGCTGCTTGCTCTTCATAGTATTCTAAGCATACAGCACGTCCTGCTCCAGATGTAGTAATTACACGTGGGTATCCTCCGCCTGAGGGCACTGTGCACTGCAGACATGTAGAAAACAGGCTCCTCCCGGCCCTACATACTCCTCCCACAAATCCCCAGATTTCTCTGCAGTGCTGAACTGCGAAGACATGAAGTATCACGCTCTCGCAGGCGAGCGGGGCTTTACAGCCCGAGGCCCTGCGGGACTATTTCCACCCGTCCTCTTCGTGAAGAATATGCCTCCCAGCCTGGGCTGCGTTGGTCGAGTGAAGGTAGGCAGCACATTGAGTGCTTAACGGAGCCATGCTCCACCGCAATCCCCCACCATAGGGTAGGCGGTTAAGGCAAATGGTGAGCCTTCAGAGGATGCCCCTCCCGCATCAGCGCCCCACGCCCCGTGTAGCGGTGAACCCCGAGTATTGGGTCACCTTCCTCCCTAGTTTCCCCCCGTTATTGGGGGGGAAAAGAGGGGGGGATCGTGGGTACAACGGCTAGTAAGTTATTACGCTAGTAAGTTATAGACCTTACGGTCACCGGGTGTCAGAGCCACACTTTCACTTTATAGTAACGTGGGCCGCAGCGCCTGAATGTATTTTACTTGGCGCGCACGGCGGCTCTGTTCACGGACGCTACTGTCCTTTTCTCTGTATTCTATCCTGTCATGCTTTAATCTCTGAGGTGATTCACTCTACTGTTTTCAGTTACTAACTACTGTTTTGTGATTGGCTACGCGCTTCGAACTTCGCGCTCTCCGGGGGGGCGTGGTCTGGCTTGGCGCGTTCCGCGTCATCTTCAACTCTGGCCCGCCCTTTGAGGTTCGCTTGGCGCAATTTCTTTCTCACGTGCGCGTGGACTGCCCTCCCCTCGCTGTTCTGTAAGTGCCCTCATGGGCGACCTTTCTTTAGCTCCTTGCTTTCTTCGCCTGGCTCTGACATCCCTGTTCCCATTGTGTCTTTCAGACCGTGACTTCGGTGGCTTCTCCCGGCCCGGTGTAGCGCCCGGTTCAGACCTTTTTAAAAAAATCACTCCCACTTCCCAGCGGGTCATTGGGGCATCCAGGGTTGCTTTATAGCGTCAATCCCTACTGGCATATTGTACCTAATAATCACCATATGGAGGCATCTCAGGATATTGTGAACGGGGTTCCTTTGGGACAAGCCCGTCTGTGTGTAGCTTGTGGGGTCTTGCCTAGCAGTGGTGACAATGCACGGGTCTGCGTCCCTTGTGCACAGCAGGCGCTAGCCGGTCTTCCCACCTCTTCCGAGGCTGGGCCCGCACCTCGCCTCGCTTCCCCTACTCCCCCAAGTCTGAGCCTAACCCCCAATACCAGTGGGGATTCTCATACTGATTTGGCCACTACACTGGCTAGTGTGGAAAACTTAATTGCTGGCTCCTTGGCGCGCAAGGCCACTGCCAAGAGGCGACATTTGAATCCTGAATCTACTATATTTCCTATAGAATCGGATGATTTACTTCTTTCTTACGCACATCCCCCCTCAGACGAAGGGGAACTGTTCTCTGACTCAGGGTCATACGACGACGAGTCCATGGGACAGGAAGAGCCTGGTTCTGATCATTGGTCCTCGGATGACATTGATAGACTGTTGACCCAGATCTTTGACGTATTGTCCCTCTCTTCCCCTGCCGCGGCTCCCCGGAAAAGGGGTGATCTGTTTCACACCGCTAGGGCGCGGTTGGAATTTCCCGAACAAACCCATTTTAATAGCCTCGTGCTGAAAGAATGGGAACACCCCAGCAAACTTCATGGGGTTCCTAAAAGTGTGGATAAGAAATATCCCTTTCCTGCTGACCTGGTCAAGTGTTGGACATCGCCACCAGAGGTCGATGCCCCAATCCTAAGTCTGTCTAACACCTCTATTATGCACTCCCCCGACACTACTACGCTGCGGGATGCGGAGGATCGGCGTGCGGACCTACTGGCATGTCATGCCTTTGCATTTGGGGGAGTGTCGCTCCGCCCAGTTTGCGCCTTAGCCATCACGGTGGTGGCGCTCAGGACTGTGGTTAAGACGGCTCTTGAAGGGGCGGATGACTTGCCCTCTGATGCTGCCAATGCTCTGGCCACCTGTGAAACTTTTGTGAACTTTATCCTATCTGCATCGGACGATGCTATTAAGCTGAGCGCTAGATCTTCTGCTCTGGTGGTAGCCATTCGCCGAGCGGTCTGGTTGCGCCAGTGGGCCGCTGATAACGCCGCCAAGAAGGTCCTTACGGGGCTTCCATTTAAGGGGCTGCGCCTGTTTGGAGAAAGGTTAGATATCTTTGCCAAGGGTGGCAAGTTACCCCAGCGCAAGTGTCATATTCGGGCCTTTCGTGGCCCAAGCTCCCAATCGACCCCCTATCGTGGGGCTAAGCAGGGCAGATGAGTGTCCTTCGCTGGGTCTCGCGCAGATTCCTGGAACAAGAATAGAGGACGCCGTCCCGGTTCCTCCTGGGGGCCCAAGCGCAAGGCCCCTCCCAAAACCCCTCAGGCATGAAGGGGCGCCCTCGCCCGTCAGGGTGGGGGGACGTCTGCACTTCGAGCATGTCTGGAGACGCCACGTCTCAGACCGGTGGATTCAGGAGGTAGTGTCCTCCGGTTACAAGATAGAATTTGTTGTACGGCCCCCTACCAGGTTCCTTGGGTCCCGGATCCCACAGGATCCTGCCTCAGCTCGGGTCCTGATGCTGGCCGTGCAGGACCTTCTGGATCTAGGGGTCATTTGCAAGGTCCCCTTAAGAGACAGGGGCGTGGGGTTTTATTCCAACCTTTTCACGGTACCCAAAAAGGACGGGTCAGTCAGACCCATTCTGGATTTAAAAATCCTCAACAGATTTGTCAGAAACAGGCATTTTCGTATGGAAACTTTGCGCTCGGCCATTGCCTCGCTGCGCCCAGGGGACTTCATGACATCTGTGGACATCAAGGATGCTTACCTGCACGTTCCGGTGTTTCCAGGACACCAACAGTTTCTCAGATTCGCGCTGCTGGATCAGCATTACCAGTTCGTGGCCCTGCCATTCGGCCTCACGTCGGCTCCCAGGGTGTTCACCAAGGTGCTGGCAGGGGTGATGTGCCTGTTAAGACTAAAGGGCATACGCGTGTTGACGATATACTCATCACCTCTCGGTCTCTGCGGCAGGCAGAGCTGGACACTCAGTTGGTAGTGTCCACCCTGGAGTCCTTCGGCTGGGTGATCAATTACCCCAAGTCCTCTCTGTCCCCCTCCTCAGTGACCCCGTTCCTGGGGATGATTCTGGATACAGTTCAGTCAAGGATATTCCTTCCTCCGCAGAAGGTGGAAGCTCTGACAACGCAGGCGAGGTCTCTGCTTTCGAGCCCTCATCCCTCCATCCGGCAGGGAATGCAGTTGGTGGGCTTGATGGTGGCAAGCCTTGCAGCTTCACCTTCTGTCAGTCTGGAACAAGAACCCAGCGTCCTTGGACGAGACATGGGTGGTTCCTCCCTCGGTCAGGCAATCCCTTGCGTGGTGGCTGGACCACAGGAATTTGACAAGGGGCAGCTCTTTCTTGACTCCCTCCTGGGAGACGGTCACAACGGATGCCAGTCTGTCGGGTTGGGGGGGATTCTGGAAGTCCCTGCGCTTCCAAGGGAGGTGGGGCCCTCAGGCGGCCCATCTACCCATCAATGTCTTGGAACTCAGGGCGGTCAGATTGGTGCTGGAACAGTTGACCCATCACCTGAGGGGTCTGGCGGTTCAGGTACGCTCAGACAACAGAACGGCGGTTGCCTATATCAACCATCAGGGAGGGACCCTGAGCATGGGGGCCCTCCAGGAAGTATCGCTGATTCTCACATGGGCGGAGGCCAATGTCCAATGTATCTCGGCTGTCTACATCCCGGGGGTGGAGAACCTGCTGGCAGATGCTCTGAGCAGGGGGTCGTCCCGTCAGGGGGAATGGTCCCTTTGCAACAGGGTATTTCAGTCCCTGTGTCACCGTTGGGGTGGGCCAGATGTGGATCTGTTTGCGTCCCGTCACAATCACAAGCTCCCGAGCTTTGTATCCCTGTCTCAGGATCCTCTGGCTCTGGCCACGGATGCCCTGTCCATGTCTTGGAGGGAGTTTCGGCTCCTGTATGTGTTTCCACCAATTCCCCTTCTGGGAAGAGTTCTGCGCAAGATTGCTCTGGAAGGCGTACCCGCGATTCTGGTGGCCCCAAAGTGGCCAAGAAGAGTGTGGTTTGCAGACGTGGTTCAAATGGCAGTAGATCAGTACGATCTGCCAGGGTTGCCAGATCTTCTAACTCAGGGGTCTCTGCGCCATCCCAATTTACTAACTCTGGCTTTGACGGCTTGGCTGTTGAAACCTCCATCCTGATGGAAAAGGGTTTGTCTGCGTCTGTAGTGGCTACTATGGTGCAAGCCAGGAAAAAGACACAGGAAAAAGACTTCGTCTGCTATCTATTATAGAGTCTGGCGTTCTTACATTGACTGGTGTGAGTCCAGGTCTCTTCCCTGCCGGGAATTCTTAGTCTCTAGGGTGCTGGAGTTTTTACAACATGGTCTAGACTTAGGTCTTAAGCTTAGTACTCTGAAGGGCCAGGTTTCGGCCCTGTCTATCTTCTTTCAGAAGACCTTTGCCCAGCATCCCCTTATCAAGACCTTCTTTCAGGGGGTCACTCATGTGTGTCCCCCTCGGAAGCCTATGGTACCTGTTTGGGACTTAAACTTGGTTTTATCGGCTCTGCAGGGTGCTCCTTTCGAGCCTATTCAGGAGGCTGCTCTCGCTGTTCTCACGCTCAAGGTTGTCTTCCTGGTAGCTATCACTTCTGTTAGGCGTGTGTCTGAGTTGGCTGCTTTATCTATTCAGCCTCCCTACTATGAGAGACACCAGGATAAGGTGGTGTTCCGTTTCAAGCCAGACTTTCTACCTAAAGTGGTGTCTGCATTTCATTTGAATCAAGATTTTGTACTTCCTTTTCTGTGCCCTAATCCTAGTAATCCTAAGGAGAGGGTTTTGCATTCCTTGGATGTGGTTAGGTGCGTCAAGTTTTACCTAGTTATCACTAAGGCTTTCAGGAAGACTGATGCTCTCTTCGTTGTGCCTCACGGGCCTAGGAAGGGTTTGGCTCCCGCCAAGTCTACCATCAGTAGATGGATTCGTCAGGCTGTGGTTCAAGCCTATTCTACTAAGGGGAAGTCTCCTCCCTTCTGTCTTACTGCTCATTCTACTCGAGCTGTTGGGGCTTCTTGGGCATTTCAGCACCAGGCCTCTTCTGTTCATACCTTTACAAAGTTCTACAAGGTTGATGTTAGGGCCTCAGCTGATGCTGTGTTTGGCCGCAAGGTTTTGCAGGCGGCAGTAGTATAAACTGCTTGCTATTGCCTTTTCTGTTGGGGATCCCACCCTACTTTATGGACACTGCTATTGGATGTCCCACATGTAATTACTACATCTGGAGCAGGATGTGCTGTATGCTTAGAATAATACAATTCTGTGAAATACTCACCTGTAGAATTGGTATTATATGCATACAGCACGTCCTTCTCCAACCCACCCTGGTTTCACGTTGTTCTGATTCCCCTGTTTGGTGATTGTTATCATTGTTGTTATTGCCAGTTTTTGGGTGGTTGCTTCTCCCGGTTTCTCCTTTTCACTGCTTTTCAATGCTGGGGATTTGTGGGAGGTCCCTCGGTGTATGTAGGGCCGTGAGGAGCCTGTTTTCTACATGTCTGCAGTGCACAGCGCCCTCAGGCGGAGGATACCCACATGTAATTACTACATCTGGAGCAGGACGTGCTGTATGCATATAATACCAATTCTACAGGTGAGTATTTCACAGAATTGTATTTTTGGCTGCCGCCGTGCGCGTGTCTTTTCTTTTACTAAAGTGTACTGTGCTGGGCGTCGTCGTCGTCAGACGCTACGAGTAGCCTTTAGCAAAGGCTTATACTAAGTGTATCCTATCCTTTGCTTGCCAAGTTTTGACTGCTGCCTCAGAGCTTCGCGCTCTTTGGGGGAGGCGGGGACCTGGCGTGGCGCGCTCCGCGTCACGGCCAGATCGGGCCCGCCCTTCGAGGTTCGTTGCCATTTTGATGATCTTCGCGCGCGCGTGGTTGCGGTCCTCCTCCTCCCTTGGTCTGTAAGTGCCCTCGCGGGTGATTTCATCATTCAAATTTTTTCTGCTGCGCATGGCCCTGACACCTCTTATTCCCTTTATGTCTTTCAGACATCAAAGACTCTGGTGGCTTCTCCCGGCCTGACATAAATTTAGCGGGCTTACAAACAATTCTCCCACATTCCTAGCGGGTCTTTGTGGCATCCAGGGTTGCCTATTGCATAAATCCCTGCTGGCATATTTGCCTCGATAATCACCATATGGAGGCATCTCAGAATTATGTGACCGGGGTCCCTCTGGGACAAGACCGGCTGTGTACAGCGTGTGGACAACCCCATGCTGACGCTGACAGAGCACGGGTCTGCGGACCCTGTGCTGGACAAGCACTGGCCCTGCAATCAGGGTTGCCAGTGGCTGCACCTCGCTTCAATACACCTGTCTCCCCGTGCTTAAATCTCACTACTGATGAGTCGCACTCGAGCGGGGATGACCAGCAAGTCGTGCCGCGCAGACTGCCTACGGCTGATCAGATTATTTCGAGGTTGTCAGAGCGCTTGGGCCCTGGTAAGAAGCGGCCCCTGGCGCCTTCGGTTTCACCTTTTCCTACTGGAATTGAGGAGTTTACTACTCCGCGGGTTTTTGCTCCTTCTGATGAAGGTGAGCTGTTCTCTGACTCAGGCTCATCTGATGAGAGGCCGAGGAGTCATGATGATACTGGCCCTGGTTACTGGGGCCAGTGTGACATTGACAAATTACTGATAAAGATCTTTGAGGTCTTGTCTATCTCTCTCCCTGGTGAGGCTTCCAAGCCTAGAAGGGAGAGTTTCCATACAGCGACACCGCGCTTGGAATTTCTAGAGCAGGATCATTTCCAGGCTCTTGTACTCAAAGAATGGGAATCCCCTAGTAAGCTTCCAGGGGTTCCATGGGACTGGGTTTGGAAATACCCTTTCCCCCCGATGTGGTTAATTGTTGGTCATCACCTCCCGTGGTGGATGCACCGATCATAGGGGTTCTTAACCCCCTTTTTATTACAGCCCCTACTTATCGTACCCTTCGGGATGCTGAGGACCGGCACATTGATAGGCTGGCTTCCCACGCCTTTTCTTGTGCAGGAATGGCGCTGCGCCCGGTCTGTGCCGCGGCCATCACTGCAGTGGCCGCTAGAACCCTCATCAGAAAGATGCTTGATCATCACCCTGAGGATCTCCCCTGGGAGGGGTTTAATGCACTCTCCAGTTGTGAGGTATTTGTAAGGTTTATCCTTTTAGCACTGGATGACAC
Organism: Gastrophryne carolinensis; assembly: GCA_027917425.1. Lineage (NCBI taxonomy): Eukaryota > Metazoa > Chordata > Amphibia > Anura > Microhylidae > Gastrophryne > Gastrophryne carolinensis. The sequence goes on from CM051237.1 coordinate 29,082,459, forward strand.
CATTAGGATGTGTGCAAGAACTTCTGCCCTTGTGGTAGCTATACGTCGCTCGGTCTGGCTGCGACAGTGGGGTGTTGACGATGCTACAAAAAATACTCTTACTGGGCTTCCCTTTAGAGGGCAACGCCTATTTGGGGCCCGTCTGGACCTGAAAAAAAAGGGCAAAACACCCCTACGCAGACGGCTGTCTCGGCCCCCTGGGGGCAGGGGCACCCCTCCCCCCCCCCACCTTAGTGTTAAACACGAACCAGGGGTGTCCTTCCAGCTATTTCGTGTAGACTCCTGTCCCAGGTGTGCGGGGCGGCCTCCCCCGAGATTGTCAGGGTACTTCTGGTCCCTGTCTCTATTCAGGTGTTTGTGCAGGCCATGCACGGCCTGCAGGGTCTGGGGGTCACTTGCAGGTTGCCCTTAAGAGGCAGGGGCCACTACACCAGCCTTTCCACATTCCCCCAAAAGGATGAGTCAGTCTGGCCCACTCTGGTCTTTCACAGGTTTCGGCAATTCTACAATTATAGGCAGTTTCTGCATGAAAACTCTGAGTTGGGCCGCCAGCGCCCTGCGCCCAGTGGGCCTCTTGCCGTCTGTGGAGATCAAAGATGCTTATGTTCACATCCCTGTGTCTTCTGGACACCGAGGCTCTTCAGGTTCGTGTTGGAGGGCCAATACTGCTGATTTGTGGCCTTGTTATCTGGCCTCTCTTCTGCTCCCAGAGTGCTCGCCAAGGTGCTGACGGGGGTGATCTTTCTGATGAGACCAAGGGGCGTCCGCGCGAGGACCTACCTGGACGTCCTTTACTTCCCAATCTCTACGTCAGGCCGAGTTGGTTACTCGGCTGGTGGTGTCCATTGGGAGTCATTTGGATGGGTGCTCAATCACCTCAATTCCTCATTGTCCCCTTAATTGGTAACTCCATTCCTAGGGTTGAATTTGGATTCGGTTCAGGCGAGAATCTTCCTTCCTCAGCAATAAAGTGGACACTTGGGTTGCATGGGCTCAGTCTTTCATTGCTGTCCCCGTCCCTTCGCCAGGCAGGATTGCAGGTGGGCCCGTTGGTGGCTTGCTCAGAGGATGTCCCTTATACTCAGTTCCCTTGGGCTCTTCTGCAACTTCTATTGTTAATTCTGGACAGGGTTCCAGCATCCCTGGAGCTGGGTCTGTGTGCCTTCCCCCTTGGTACGGTGGTTCCTCTTGAGACGGTTGAACTCAAGGAACCTGTCAGGGGGCACCCCCTTCCTTGCATCTTCCTGTAGATGGTCACCATGGATACCAAATCTATCAGGTTGACGGGGGGGGGGTTTCCTCTAAAATCCCCTGAGGTTCCGGGGGAGGTGGGGCCTTTAGGGGGCACCTATCGATTTTTGAAACAGTGAGCCTTCAGGTTGGCTCTATCTCGCTGGACTACTCCTCTTCAGGACCTGTCTATTTGGGGGGGTCTTGGTCTGTCTGACGACAGTGGCCTGTATTAATTTTCTGTGTGGGATTCTGAGCAGGATGATCCTCCAGGAAGGTATCTGATCCTGATCTGGGTGGAGGACAACATTCCCTGCATATCAGTGGTGTTCGCTCCGGTGGATATCCTTCTGCGACAGGATGTGCTAATCCTTGTATCACTATGAGATCCAACTAGTGTGGATCTGTTTGGGCCCCGTCACTATCACAGGTTCTCGGCCCTTGTTTCCCTGTCCCAGAATATTCTGACTGTGGTCATGAGGCTTAGTAACGTTATGGTTGGACATTCTATTCTGTATGTCTTATCTTCATTCACCCTGCTAGGCGGGGTTCTGCGCAAGATTGCTTTGGAAGGGGGGACCAGTGATACCGGTGGCCTAGTGGAGTGTGGTTCGCAGACGTGGTACTGAGGACAGCGGACCTGTACGTTCTGTCAGGAGTGCTGATCTGCTCACTCAGGGCCCCTTTTATGTCACCCCAATCTACAGGCTCTGGTCTAGACGGCCTGGCGGCTGATTCATCCATCTTGATGGAGACGGGCTTATCTTCTCGGTGACTGTGACTATTGGAAGTCTAGAAGCAAGCTTCTTCTTCTTCCGTCTATTATGGGGTATGGCGTACCCATATTGATTGGTGTGAGTCTAGGTCTCTCCCCCGTCGGGTGCTCTCTGTTCCCAGGGTTCTAGAGTTATTACGGCATGGGTTGGAGTTGGCTCTCCAACTCGGTGCTCTGAAGGTTCAGGTTCTGCCCTGTCCGCCTTCCTGTAGAAGTCTTTTGCTAATTTTTTTCCTTGGTTAAGCATTCTTTCGGGGATTGCTCTTGTGCATCCCCCACGTAATTCTATGGTCCCTGTTGGGATTTGAATTTTATTCTGTTTGTCTTGCGGGGTGTTCCCTTTGGACCTATCCTGGATGCTGTCTGACTGTTTTTACCCTCAAAGTGTCCTTCTGGGGGCTGTTACTTCAGTCAGACGTGTGTCTGAGCGGGCGGCTCTGTTTAACTAGCCCTCGTTCATTGATATACACCAAGATAAGGTGGTGTTCCGCTTTACGCCGGACCTTCTGCCTAAGGTGGTGTCTTATGCTCACGTATTCAAGACATCTCGTCTTTCTTCTGTGCCTTATTCCTGGTAATGCTGAGGAAAGGGGGTCTACATTCCCTCAACAGGTGTTGGAAGTGTTTTCCTGGATTGTCTCTTGTCCCTTAGGGGGACTGTTGCCCCTTGCGGTTTGCGGGCATCTCCATCCTGTATGTGCCTGATCTCGTCTGATTTCCAGGGGTTAAGCGGCCTTTGGCCTGGTCTTTACTTGGATGGGTTGTCCCTTCTGGTCCTAGGAAAGGTTTCGGCTTCTGCCAAGGCTACTGTTAGCGTATGGACTTGTCAGGCTGTTACTCAGGTCTATTCTTTTAAGGGGAAGAATCTTCTTCTCGCTTTACTTCTGATTCTACTTGTGCTTTGATATCTTTGGGCCTTTCAGCACCAGGTTTCTGTTGAACAAGTTTGCTAGACCGCTACTTGTTCTCTGTTCATACCTTTTCAAAGGTTTTTATGAAGTTGACGTTAGAGCCTTTGCTCATGTCGCTCTTGGTAGCAAGGTTTGCAGGTGACAGTGCTTTTAACTGTCTGCTGTGCTTTTTTTGTTGGGGATCCCACCCTACTTTATGGACACTGCTATTGGATGTCCCAAGTGTAAGTATTATATCTGAAACAGGACGTACTGTATACTTAGAATAATACAATTCTGTGAAATACTCACCTGTAGAATTGGTATTATACGTATAAAGTACGTCCTGCTCCACCCCACCCTGGTTTTTGCATTATTCTGGATCCCCTGAGCAAAAGAAGACGGACAGGGCAGAAACCTGACCCTTCAGAGTACTGAGTTTTAGACCCAACTCCAATCCATGCTGTAAAAACTCCAGAACCCTAGGGACTAAGAACTCCCTACAGGGAAGAGACCTAGACTCACACCAATCAATGTAGGTACGCCATACCCTATAATAGATGGCAGAAGAAGTTTTCTTCCTAGCCTGCACCATGGTATCCACCACCGAGGCAGACAAGCCTTTCTACATCAGGATGGAGGTTTCAGCAGCCAGGCCGTCAAAGTCAGAGTTTGTAAATTGTAAGAGGCCCTGAGTGAGCCCTGTCTTTTGCTCAGCATCCCTTGGTTAAGACCTTCTTTCAGAGAGTCACTCATGTGCGTCCCCCACGTAAACCTATGGTCCCTGTTTGGGATTTGAACTTGGTTTTGTCTGCCTTGCAGGGTGCTCCCTTTGAGCCTATTCAGGATGCTGCTCTGGCTGTACTTACCCTCAAGGTTGTCTTTCTGGTGGCTATTACTTCGTCAGGCGTGTGTCTGAGCTGGTGGCTCTGTCTATTCAGCCCCCGTACTATGAGAGACACCAGGACAAGGTGGTGTTCCGTTTTAAGCCAGACTTTCTGCCTAAGGTGGTGTCTGCCTTTCATTTGAATCAAGATATTGTTCTTCCTTCATTGTGTCCTAATCCTAGCAACGCTAAGGAAAGGTTTCTGCATTCCTTGGATGTGGTCAGGTGTCTGAAGTATTACCTGGTAGTCACTGCGGCCTTCAGGAAGACTGATGCTCTTTTTGTGATCCCTTCTGGTCCTAGGAAGGGTTTGGCTCCTGCCAAGTCTACTATTAGCAAATGGATCCGTCAGGCCGTGATTCAGGCTTATTCTGCTAAGGGGGAGAGTCCTCCCTTCCGCCTTACTGCTCATTCTACTCGTGCTATTGGTGCCTCTTGGGCCTTCCAGCGCCAGGCTTCTGTTGAACAAGTTTGTAAGGCCGCTACGTGGTCTTCTGTTCATACCTTTTTCAAAGTTTTACAAGGTTGATGTTAGGGCCTCAGCTGATGCTGTGTTTGGCCGCAAGGTTTTGCAGGCGGCAGTGGTTTAAACTGCCTGCTGTTACCTTTTTTGTTGGGGATCCCACCCTACTTTATGGACACTGCTATTGGATGTCCCAAGTGTAAGTAATCTATCTGGAGCAGGACGTACTGTATACTAAGAATAATACAATTCTGTGAAATACTCACCTGTAGAATTGGTATTATTTGTATACAGTACGTCCTGCTCCACCCCACCCTGGTTTTTTGCATTATTCTGGATCCCCTGTATAGTGATTGTTATTGTTATAGTTACCAGTTTTTGTGGTTAAATTTTCCCGGCTTCTTGTTCACCGCTTTTCAATGCTGGGGATTTGTGGGAGGTCCCCGGGTATTTGAGGGGCCGGGAGGAGCCTGTTTAGCATGTCTCTGCAGTGCAGCGCCATCTGGCGGAGGATAACCCAAGTGTAAGTACTATATCTGGAGCAGGACGTGCTGTATACAAATAATACCAATTCTACAGGTGAGTATTTCACAGAATTGTATTTTTGGGAGTGTGAGCATGGGTGTTGGGGTGTATGCATGTGGCTGTGGGAGTGCACACATGCGTGTCTGTGGAGGTGCACACGTGTGTATCTAGGAGTGAGGACATGTATGCCTGGGGGTCCATGCATGTGCCCTTGGGGGTGCATCTGGGAATGTCTGACTATGTCGCCTAGCAACAGGGAGAGCGGGAATCGGCTCAGACAGGTGAAGAGAATTCCTGTGACTGAGCCCGCCCATTATGCTGATTAACATCACTCATATATATTGAAATTCCCCAGCATCTAAATTTGATATATTTTACATTTTTAGTCACTTACTTATTATTCTTTCCCCCAACGGGCTGCAGCTCTGTTCAGGACTTTAGGATATGGGTGCCGCCATCTTGACTCAGAAGCATCACACTTACTGAGGAGAGTGGGATAAAGTACAGGGGGTGGGTTATAGCTGTGCTTTGCTCAGACAGAGCAGAGCTGGGGTCAGGAAAAGGTCAGCAGTCCCAGAATGCAGAGCAGCACAGTCAGAAGTCACTTCCTGTTTGCAGTCTGCCTGTTGACCCATGAGCCGCCATCTTGGATGTTTAAAGGCTTATAACATGCAGTAGATGCAGTTAGGATGATTTTTAATGGGAGCAATCTGTATGTACAGGGTGTGGGAAACATATAAGATAGGCTCTTATTCAGAGTGAAGGTCCGGATTAATGTGGGCAATCTGTATGTACAGGGTGTGGGAAACATATAAGATAGGCTCTTATTCAGAGTGAAGGTCCGGATTAATGTGAGCAATCTGTATGTACAGGGTGTGGGAAACATATAAGATAGACTCTTATTCAGAGTGATGGACCGCTTTAAGCAATCAGTTCAATTATTCATGAGAGGTGGGCGTGTCCCGCAGGCTCCTTGAATTTCCGGCTAGAGGCAATACAATTTCCTATCATAGGCTGATGACTTTTTATGACTCAAATGAACTTTGATCTCTGGAATAATCCTGCGCCGCACCTCCGGCAAGATGGAACACAGCGGCACCACTAATGTATCTGCACCAGGGGGACAGAACAATGTATATGTGTATACATAAATTGTTAAAGTGGACCAAAACCAGGGTTTTTCACTATCCCTGGTTTGGTTTTTGCCCCCCCCCCCAAAGTTGCACATTAAAACTCGACTTTCCGCGGTCCTGTGTGATGCATGTGCAGGCTCCCGTCCAATCAGCGCACTCGGCTGTGCCCATCAATATTGGCTAAGGGACGAGTCTAGCCAAAAGGAGCTGAGCTCCGGCTACCCTCTAACAGGGTGTGCGTCTGTGCCACCCACCTACAAGTTTCCGGCTAAAGGTATAGCTGACGGCGGCCACGGTTCACACATATGCTGTTGAGTTGCCGTCGGGGAGAAGGTGAACCTTACAGGGGACTTTTACAGAGTGGGACATCCCAAGGGGGGGGGGGGAGGATTCAGGCAGACCTGGAGTCCAGGGCCGCTTCTGGTCCTCTTTAATCGTTATTGGTTCAATGGAGGATTTTGTATAGCATTGTATGGTTATTTATATGGTAATAATAATTAAAAACGCCTTTGTGTGACATTAGTGTCACTATAGTTTTACGTTGTACTTGATTGGGGACTTAGACCCCTGAGACAACCTGAACCCCACTCTATATCACTGGGTAAGGTCTGCAACTGGCCTCACGTGTATTGAAGTGGACCAATCACCCCAGATGCCGGAGGACTAGGTGCCGATTCAGCACTGTCTAAGCCGCCCCCTTACCATTGCTGCAATCGCCATCTGCAGCTGCATCCCCAACACCCCTACAACTGTGCATGATCCCATGCCTCACCCTTCTGATAGGTTGGGCGCACTCTACAGAGGAGACGGGGATGCGCCCCAGGTCTACAGTGCTGAGCTGAGGATTTAAAGGACCTTTCTTTCTTTCTCCTGTATGTTACCAAATAAGCAAATGGAGACCCAAACAGCTGACCCCTGGTCCTGTCAACGTATCGCCCCCTATTCCCCAATACAGGGTGCGAACAGTGGTGGGACTGGCCATAGGGCGCACAGGGAGAATTCCCTGTGTGCTGCTCTGCTGTCTCCGATACCCCTCAGCCAATCGTTGCCTCTTTAGATTCTCCTCAGCATCCCCATACCCAACCCGACTGTACTTCCATAGGCAAGACACTCCAGCCCATGTATTGCTATAGCCATAGCATTACAGTGGGGGTGGGGAGGAGAGGGGTAATGCCTACCTGTGCCACAGTGTCTGACCCCCTACCAATACAAAACCATTGCTTCAAGTGTGGCCATATCCACCCCTGCCCATGATCTGTTCCAGCAATGCTATAGCTTCAGACTTGGAGCACACTCATTAACTGGAAGCACATTGGATGGCTCAGTGGGGATGACACATAAGATTTCAGGAAAACTTGATCCCCCCCCCCCCCCCCGGGCATCCCGATTTGGGATGCCCCACTGTGTGAACCCTCTCCACCCCCAGGTCGCCTAGTAAACTCCCCTTACCCAACCCGACTGTACTCCCCTAGGCAAGACACTCCAGCCCATGTATTGATATAGCCATAGCATTACAGTGGGGGTGGGGAGGAGGTAATGCTTATCCGTGCCACAGTATCTGCCCCCTACCATTGCTTCAAGTGCGGCCATATCCACTCCTGCTCATGATCTGTTTCAGCAATGCTATTGCTTCAGACTTGGAGCACACTCCTTGACTGGAAGCACATTGGATGGCTCATTGGGGATGACAGACTGATTGTTGGTTGACCAGGGGCCATTAAAATTCAGGGCTAATTTTTGGCCCCAGTCCACCAGAGAGTGCGGATCATTTAGGTTTGGGTATCACAGTCAAATGGAACAATAATACAGCACTGGCAGAGTAATATCAATAGCTCAACGTGTAAAAAGAGTCCTTCTTCTCAAGTTCAAACAATCAATATGACATAACACAGAGCTCTTCCAGTGTTATATTAAACCGGTGATTGATAATAAGAACAGTCCCAAAGCACTTCTCTTCACACACCGTGTAAACCACCACCTAAGGTGTTTATACTCGTACCAAATAAATGGCAGCTGTAAAAGTCAAATAGCCTAACGAGTGGCAAATATGCAAACAAAAGAAAACAATCTAGTGCAACACCATTAGGATCTCCAACGGTAATTTAATCGGTAAAAAAATTACACTCACAAACATGAAACCGATGAAGACACATGTAAACTGATCAGACAACGGAACACCATAAGCTCTCACCCAGGTCCTCAAAACTCACAATGTTATCGCCTGAAAGTGCTGCACAAAAGAAAGTAGGAATCCCGCCGAGCCTCCTCCAACAGGGTGAAGGTCTGCTTTAATACTAAATATACCATAAGAATATAATCCCACAGTAGTTAAAGCGGACCTTCACCCTGAATAAGAGCCTATGTTATATGTATTCTTAGTATACAGTACGTCCTGCTCCAAATCTAATACTTACACTTGGGATATACTCCGCCAGATGGCGCTGGACTGCAGAGACATCGAAAATAGGCCCCTCAAATACCCAGGGACCTCCCACAAATCCCCAGAATTTCTCTGCAGTCTGGACTGCGAAGGACGAGAAATGGCTCTCTACTCGCAGGTGAGCGGGGCTATTAGCCTGCGGCCCTGTAGGACTATTCCCACCCGTTCCACTAGTAATATGCCTCCCAGCCTTGGCTGCGCTGGTCGGGTGAAGGTAAGCAGCACCGCTGTTAGGTGCTTAGGAGCGCTGCTCCACCGCAATCCCCCACCAAAGGGTAGGCGGTTCAGGCTTATGGTGAGCCTCTATGGGATGCCCCTCCCGCACTAGTGCCCCTTGCCCCTGCCTATTGGTGGGCCCTATTTAAGTGGCCGCTGTCCTGCCTCATCCTCCTTGTAGCCTTCGGGGGAAAAGAGGGGGGGGGGTGTAAATGTATATGCTATGCATTCTGTGTTTTACACTTTTTTTCTATTCTGTTTAGTCTTGTGTCAGCCGCCACGCTGACTTGCCTTTACTGTCTTTTTAAAATTGCCGCCGCCGCGTGCTGGCTTTGTTCCGCACTTGGCGGCGGCATTACTTCAGGCGCTGGTGCGCCGTCATTGGCTGCTTGCATGGCTTTGCGCTCTTCGGGGGGGGCGGGGCCCGTCTATGGCGCGCTCCACGTCATCGCTGATACCCTCGAGGTATACCGACGCCATCTTTAACCTGCTTGGTTGGCCCATGCGCGATGGACCCCTACCTACCGTGGTCCGTAAGTGCCCTCGCGGGCGGCTTTATAGCTTTCACTTTTGTTACTGTGTGCTTATGGGTTTTTTGCCTGCTTATGTCTTTCAGGCGGGGCGAACCTTTTTGGCTTCTCCCGGCCCTATATTAGTATATAACTTGTAGGCCTTGTAAATTTTATACTCCCACTTCCCTAGCGGGTTATCGGGGCATCCAGGGTTGCTATATAGCGTTATTCCCTATCGGCGTATAGCGCCGCTATAATCACCATATGGAGGCATCCCAGGATAATGTGACTGGGGTCCCTTCGGGACAAGACCGGCTGTGTGTAGCATGTGGGCAGCCTCATGCTGACGCTGACAAGGCGCGGGTCTGTGTACCCTGTGCTGAGCAGGTGCTTGCATTGCAATCTGGCCTGCCAGTGGCTGCACCTCGTTTCACTTCGCCTACTCCCCCAGGCTTAAATCTCAATCCTACTGAGTTGCATACTAATGGGGATTCTCAACCTGATGTGTCTTCTAGACTGGCTACTGTTGAGAAGTTAATTGCTAATATCTTGGCGCGTAAGGCCCCTGCTAAGAAGCGGCACTTGACGCCTAATGTCACTCTTTTCCCTATGGAAACTGATGAGTTTTTGAATCTTTGTGGCTATACCCTGTCTGATGAAGGGGAGCTGTTTTCTGACTCAGGCTCATCTGATGAAAGACCAAGGGGTCATGACGTTTCTGGATCTGACCCCTGGGCCCCGGATGACACTGACAGATTATTGACCCAGATTTTTGAGGTTCTGTCCATCTCTCTCCCTGTTGCAGCTCCCAGGCAAAGAGGGGAGCTTTTCCATAGAGCAAAATCACGTTTGGAATTTCCCGAGCAGGCACGTTTCCATAACCTTGTGCTCAAGGAATGGGATAGGAATGGGTTCCAAAAAGTTGGCATAGGAAGTATCCCTTTCCTGCTGAGGTGGTAAAGTGTTGGTCACCCCCCCCCCCCCCCCCCCCCCGAGGTGGATGCCCCGATCCTAGGGCTGTCTAATACCTCTGTCATGCATTCCCCTGACTCTACTACCCTGTGGGATGCTGAGCTGAGGACCGGCGCATTGGCCAGCTGGCATCCCACGCCTTTGCATGTGCGGGGACGGTGCTGCGCCTGGTCTGTGCCTCTGCCATTACTGCTGTGGCCACTAGAACCCTTATCAGAAATATACTTGATAGTGCCCCTGATGATTTGCCTTGTGAGGTGTTTAATGCACTCTCCAGTTGTGATGTTTTTGTAAATTTTGTCCTCTCAGCATTGGATGACACCATCAGAGTGTCATCATCTGTGCCAGAACTTCTGCCCTCGTGGTGGCTATACGCCGCTCGGTTTGGCTGCGCCAGTGGGCTGCTGACAACGCTGCCAAGAAGGCCCTCACTGGGTTTCCCTTTGAAGGACTGCGCCTGTTTGGGGACCGCCTGGACCTTTTTTGCTAAGGTAGGCAGGTTACCCTAGCGCAGGCGGCAATCTCGCCCTTTCGGGGTCAGGGTTCCTTCTCCTTCCCTTACCGTGGTGCCAGACAGGGAAGGGGGGTTTCCTTTCCTGGGACCCGGGGAGATTTCTGGGGTAGGGGCAGAGGACGTGGACGTCCTGGCTCCTCCTGGGGTCCCAAAGCAAAATCAGCCCCCTCAGGCATGATGGGGCACCCTCACCCATCCGGGTGGGGGGACGACTGCAGCACTTCGCTCACGTCTGGAGGCTTCATGTCTCAGACCAGTGGATTCAGGAGGTTGTGTCCTCCGGTTACAAGTTGGAGTTTACTGCCTGTCCCCCTCCAAGATTCATCAGATCCCGGATTCCTCAGGACCCTGTGTCAGCTCAGGAGCTAGTGCAAGCAGTGCAAGGCCTCCTGGAGCTGGGGTCATCTGCCAGGTCCCCTTAAAAGAAAAAGGCAAGGGCTTTTATTCCAACCTATTCACAGTACCCAAAAATGATGGTTCAGTCAGGCCCATCCTGGACTTGAAGATCCTCAACAAGTTTGTCAGGGGCAGGCGCTTTCGCATGGAAACTCTGCGCTCTGCCATCAGTTCCCTGCGCCAAGGGGATTTCATGACTTCTGTGGACATCAAAGATGCTTATCTTCATATTCCTGTGTTCCCAAGTCATCAATGGTTCCTCAAGTTCGCTCTAATGGATCAACACTACCAGTTTGTGGCGTTGCCCTTTGGCCTCACTTCAGCTCCCAGGGTGTTCACCAAGGTGCTGGCTGGCGTGATGTCTCTGCTCAGATGTCAGGGCGTCCGCGTGCTTCCTTATCTGGACGACATTCTCATCACTTCCCAGTCTCTACATCAGGCAGAGTTGGATACTCAGCTGATGGTGTCCACTCTGGAGTCATTTGGATGGGTGATCAACCACCCCAAGTCCTCCCTGTCCCCTTCCTTGGTAACTCCATTCCTAGGAATGAATCTGGATACAGTTCCGGCAAGGATCTTCCTTCCTCAACAGAAGGTGGACAGTCTGATTGCACAGGCTCAGTCCCTCCTAGCTTGTCCCCATCCCTCCATCAGGCAGGGGATGCAGCTGGTGGGCCTGATGGTGGTGTGCTTCGAAGCGGTCCCTTACGCTCAGTTCCACTTGAGGCCTCTGCAACTTCACCTATTGTCAGTATGGGACAAGGACCCAGCGACCCTGGACAGGTTCTGTGTGCTCTCCCCCCTGGTCAGGAGGTCCCTCTTGTGGTGGATGGACTCAAGGAACCTGTTGGGGGGCAGATCCTTTCTTGCCCCTTCCTGGGAGACGGTCACCATGGATGCCAGTCTGTCAGGTTGGGGGGGGGGGTTCTAGAAGTCCCTGCGGTTCCAGGGGAGGTGGGGCCCTCAGGAGGCCCACACACCTATCAATGTCTTGGAACTGCGGGCGATCAGGCTAGTTCTGGCTCACTTGACTACTCACCTTCGGGGCCTGCCTGTTCAGGTGCGCTCGGACAACCAGACGGCAGTTGCCTACATCAATCATCAGGGGCGGACCCGGAGCAAGGGGGCCCTCCAGGAAGCGTCTCTGATCCTGACCTGGGCGGAGGCCAATGTCCCCTGCATATCAGCTGTGTACATCCCGGGGGTGGAAAATCGCCTGGCGGACTCTCGGAGCGGGGGGACCTCTCGCCAGGGAGAATGGTCCCTATGAAACACCCTGCTGCAATCTCTGTGTCACCGTTGGGGCCAACCAGATGTGGATCTGTTTGCATCCCGCCACAATCGCAAGCTCCCAGCTTTTGTCTCTCTGTCCCAGGATCCTCTGGCCCTGATCTCGGATGCGCTAGCAATGTCATGGCAGGACTTTCAGTTCCTGTATGTCTTCCCCCCAATTCCCCTGCTGGGCAGGGTTCTGTGCAAGATTGCTCTGGAAGGGGTGCCAGCAATTCTGGTGACCCCCAGGTGGCCAAGAAGAGTGTGGTTCGCAGACATGGTACAGCTGGCAGTAGATCAGTACGCTCTGCCCTTGGTGCCAGATCTGATCACTCAGGGCTCACTACGCCATCCCAATTTACAAACTCTGGCTTTGACGGCCTGGCTGCTGAAACCTCCATCTTGATGGAGAAGGGGGCTGTCTTCCTCGGTTGTGGATACTTTGATAAAAGCTGGGAAGAAGTCTTCCTCTTCCATTTATTACAGGGTTTGGCGTGCCTACATTGACTGGTGTGAGTCTAAGTCTCTTCCCTGTCGTGTGTTCTCTATTCCCAGGATTCTGGAGTTTCTGCAGCATGGGTTGGGGATGGGGCTCCAACTCAGTACTCTGAAGGGTCAGGTTTCTGCCCTGGCTATTTTCTTCTAGAAGTCCTTTGCTCAGCACCCTCTGATCAGGACTTTTTTTCCAGGGGGTCACTCATGTGCCACGTAAGCCTATGTTGCCTGTTTGGGATTTGAACTTAGTTTTGTCAGCCTTGCAGGGTGCTCCCTTTGAACCTGTGCAGGATGCATGCATTGGCCATTCTTACACTCAAGGTTGTATTTCTTGTGGCGATCACCTCTGTCAGGCGTGTGTCTGAGTTGGCGGCACTATCCATTCAGCCCCCCTACTATGACAGACACCAGGACAAGGTGGTGTTTCGTTTCAAACCTGACTTTCTGCCTAAGGTAGTGTCTGCCTTTCATTTGAATCAGGATATTGTTCTTCCTTCTTTGTGCCCTAATCCTAGTAATGCTAAGGAGAGGGTTTTGCACTCTTTGGATGTGGTTAGGTGTCTGAAGTACTATCTGGTGGCTACTGCACCTTTCAGGAAAACTGATGCTCTTTTTGTGGTCCTTTCTGGTCCTAGGAAGGGTTTGGCACCTGCCAAGTCTACTATCAGCAAGTGGATTCGTCAGGCAGTGATTCAGGCCTACTCTGCTAAGGGGAAGCATCCTCCCTTCCGCCTTACTGCTCATTCCACTCGTGCTATTGGTGCCTCTTGGGCTTTTCAGCACCAGGCTTCTGTTGAACAAGTTTTCAAGGCCGCTACTTGGTCTTCTGTTCATACCTTTTCAAAGTTTTACAAGGTTGATGTTAGGGCCTCAGCTGATGCTGCTTTTGGCCGAAAGGTTCTGCACGCGGCAGTGGTTTAAACTGTCTGCTGCTGATTTTTCTTGGGGATCCCACCCTACTTTATGGACACTGCTATTGGATGTCCCAAGTGTAAGTATTAGAATTTGGAGCAGGACGTACAGTATACTAAGAATAATACAATTCTGTGATTACTCACCTGTAGAATTGGTATTATGAGTATACAGTACGTCCTGCTCCAACCCACCCTTGGTTTTGCATTATCTTGGATCCCCTGTATGGTGATTGTTATCATTGTTATAGTTCATAGTTTGGATTGTTTAATTCTCCCGGCTTCTCATTAACTGCTTTTCAATGCTGGGGATTTGTGGGAGGTCCCCGGGTATTTGAGGGGCCGGGAGGAGCCTATTTTTGATGTCTCTGCAGTCCAGTGCCATCTGACGGAGTATATCCCAAGTGTAAGTATTAGATTGGAGCAGGACGTACTGTATACTCATAATACCAATTTTTCAGGTGAGTGATCACAGAATTGTATTTTCCCCCCCTGTACATACAGATTGCCCACATTAATCCGGACCTTCACCCTGAATAAGAGCCTATCTTATATGTTTCCCCCACCCTGTACATACAGATTGCTCACATTAAAAATCATCCTACCTGCATCTACTGCATGTTATGAGCCTTTAAACATCCAAGATTGCTGTCCATGGAGCTTCAGGCAGCCTGCAAACAGGAAGTGTCTTCTGACTGTGTTGCTCTGTATTTTGGGATTGCTGTCCTTTCCCTGACCCCAGCTCTGCTCTGTCTGTGCAAAGCACAGCTATAACCCCACCCCCTGTACTTTATCTTGCTCTCCACTCCTCAGTATGTGTGATGCTTCTGAGGCAAGATGGCGGCGCCCGTATCCTAAAGTCCTGAGCAGAGTTGCAGCCCAGTGGGGGAAAGAATAATAGGTAAGTGACTAAAAACTTAAAATATATTAATTTTAGATGCTGGGGAATAGTTTTTTAAGGGTTTGGGCTTTTCATTAAATCATGCTGAAGGTCCGGTTTAATCATGGCAAGGAAGCAGATCAAAATACAAAGTCACTATCTCCCCTCCATCCAAACCTCACAAAACACCACGCGTTCCGTGGGTGCCCACACCCACTTCTTCAGGCTACATCCAATGTCTATCTGCTGGCTGAGTGAAGCTTAACCCTTCAGTGACTGTGTAGATCCTTCAGGTTTCAGGCGTGTCGCTCTAATCTTTCTCCGCAGATCCCTGGGACACTACAATGACATATGTGAACAACAAAGAAGTATTTGTGAAGAGTAAAGAGGAGGAAATTCCTCTACAGATCAGCCCAGGTGAGTAATAAACCTTTTCTCTTCCTGTTCAGCCACTACACACACTCACTCACTGGGGTGTGTTTCCTATTGCACAGTACAAGCAGGGCCGCACCCACAATGAGGCGGGGCTTGTGGGCGGCACTGTGGCTAGTCAAGAGGAGGGGCGACATTGCGGGTGGCATTCTGGCCCAGGGACGCCTAGGCTTCTATGGCCATGGGGGCTGACATGCGCGGCCACCTCCCCTTTTTGCCCCCCACCACCTCCTCTGCAGTCACGAAACACACACACACACACTGACTCACTCACTCAGGTGTGTTTCCTATTGCTCAGTACAAGCAGGGCCGCACCCACAATGAGGCGGGGCTTGGGGGCGGCACCGTGGCTAAACGAGAGGAGGGGCGGCATTGCGGGTGGCACTCTGGTCTAGGGACGCCTAGGCTTCTATGGCCATGGGGGCTGACATGCACGGCCACCTCCCCTTTTTGCCCCCCACCACCTCCTCTGCAGTCATGAAACACACACACACACTGACTCACTCACTCGGGTGTGTTTCCTATTGCACAGTACAAGCAGGGCTGCACCCACAATGAGGCGGGGCTTGTGGGCGGCACTGTGGCTAGTCGAGAGGAGGGGCGGCATTGCGGGTGGCATTCTGGCCCAGGGACGCCTAGGCTTCTATGGCCATGGGGGCTGACATGCGCTGCCACCTCCCCTTTTTGCCCCCCACCACCTCCTCTGCAGTCACGAAACACACACACACACACACACACACACACACACACACACACACACTGACTCACTCACTCGGGTGTGTTTCCTATTGCTCAGTACAAGCAGGGCTGCACCCACAATGAGGCGGGGCTTGTGGGCGGCACCGTGGCTAATCGAGAGGAGGGGCGGCATTGCGGGTGGCACTCTGGTCTAGGGACGCCTAGGCTTCTATGGCCATGGGGGCTGACATGCACGGCCACCTCCCCTTTTCGCCTCCTCCACCGCCTCCTCTGCAGTCACTAAACACACACACTGACTCACTCAACTCGGGTGTGTTTCCTATTGCACAGTACAAGCAGGGCTGCATCCACAATGAGCAATTGCAGGTGGCACTTTGGCCCAGGGATGCCTAGGCTTCTATGGCCATGGGGGCAGACATGCACGGCCACTCCCCTTTTTGCCCCCCCACCACCACAGCAGAGCAAGTCCCCTGCACTCCCCCCCCCCCCCCTTCCTCAGGAAGCCCAGGGGGAGCTCTGGGAATGACGTCAGCGCGGGATAGGCTTCCTATCATTTGGTCCCTCCACCAGTGAGGAGCAGCCGAGCAGGTGGAGCCTGAAGCAGCAGGCTTTCACTGTGGTCTGGGTAAGTGTCCCTTTTTATATGCAGAGGAGTGCACCCCTGAATACAAGGGCTCCATTGTTAGCATTTTCGCATGCCCCTGAGAGCTGTTCTTTTACTTATCCGCCTCCCCCCCCCTCTCTCCCTTTCTCTCTCCCGCATGGTTCCTCCGCTCTTGTGTTGTGATCACAGGCCCCGAAAACACTACAGTGAGGATTGTGAAATCTGAGAAGGAAGTGTTTGTGACGCTTAAAGAGGAGGTGATTCCTGTACAGATCGGCTCAGGTGTGTATTATTATTATTATTATTGTTTATTTATATAGCGCCATCATCTTCCGTAGCGCTTTACAAAGTAGTAATTACAGACAGGGTAGAAACATATGGTACATATACTATTTCAAATGCAGTTTTACAGAGTTGACAATGGATATTCTGAGTACAAGACACAATAGGGGAGAGAGCCCGGCCCTTGCGAGCTTACAATCTAAAGGAAGAGGGGTGAAGACGAGGGGGAAGGATCACAAACAGTCAGTATTGAGCTTTGTGCCCTTTAGAAGATTGGTTTGGCCAGATTATATGCTTGTCTGAATAAGTGAGTTTTAAGGGCGCCTTTGAAAGTTTTGAGTGTTGTGGAGTGGCGGATTGGGTGCGGGAGGGCATTCCAGAAGATTGAAGTTGCACGTGAGAAGTCCTGGAGGCGGGCATGAGAGGAGGTGACCAGGGTGGAGGACAGGAGAAGGTCGGCAGCAGAGCGGAGGCTGCGTCTAGGTTGATACTGTTGGATTAGAGATGAGATGTAGGGAGGGGCCTGGTTGGAGAGAGCTTTGTATGTGAGAGTTAGAGTTTTGAACAGGATTGGCTGTGGGACTGGCAGCCAGTGTAGGGATTGGCAGAGAGGCGCAGAACTGGAGGAGCGAGAGGAGAGATGGATGAGGCGAGCAGCAGAGTTCAGGATAGATTGGAGGGGTGCCAGTCTGTTAGTTGGTAAGCCACATAGAAGGATGTTGCAGTAATCCAGACGGGATATGACCAGGGCATGCACTAGCATTTTAGTGGTGTCAGGTGAGAGGAAAGGACGGATGCGGGAGATGTTTTTAAGTTGGAGGCGACAGGAGGTGGCCAGGGAGTGAATATGTGGTTTGAAAGAGATGGCAGAGTCCTGAATGACTCCCAGGCACCGAGCTTGGGGAGTTGCTGTTATTGTGTAATTGTTGACAGAAATAGACGTGTTAGAGAGGGGAGGGGAGTTAGAGGGTGGGAAAATGACCAGTTCTGTCTTGTCCATGTTTAGCTTGAGGTAGCGAGATGACATGAATGAAGAAATAGCTGAGAGGCAGTTGGGGAGACGAGATAGGAGAGAGGAGAGATTGGGGCCTGAGAGATATATCTGTGTGTGTAATAAATCTTATTCAGATAAGCGTTGCCTGTTCCGCTTCCTCCCACTTTCTGGCTTCTCAACGCTCAGCACCGAGTCTGTGACGCTTAATGTTGCTAATATCTTAATCCCACCCATACCACATGGTCATAGAAATGGCCAATTCGCAAAGAGACCCTGACCATCAGCTGCTGCTCCTAGTCATTGGGGGCGGGAGCTGGAGATGTGTCCAAAACAGAGAAGCCTAACCAGAGCGGTATTGCCAATCATTAATGTGCATGTCATACGGGGCTAATTGGACACGAGTCTGCACATGCGCTGTAGGACCTGGAAAAGTTAAGCTTTTATGAGAGATCTGGGGAGGAGGGGGTTTAACAATGCAGCAAAGTACTTAAAGCAGACCTTCAGCATGATTTAATGAAAAGCCCAAACCCTTAAAAAAACGATTCCCCAGCATCTAAAATTAATATATTTAAAGTTTTTAGTCACTTATTATTATTACTATTACCCCCACTGGGCTGCAACTCTGTTCAGGACTCTAGGATATGGGTGCTGCCATCTTGACTCAGAAGCATCACATACTGAGGAGAGGAGAGCGGGATAAAGTACATGGGATGGGTTATAGCTGTGCTTGGCACATACAAAGTAGAGCTGGGGTCAGGGAAAGACAGCAATCCCAGAATGCAGAGCGGCACAGTGAGAAGACACTTCCTGTTTGCAGGCTGCCTGATGCTCCATGAGTCGCTATCTTGGATGTTTAAAGGCACATGCAGTAGATGCAGGTAGGATGATATTCTAAGTATGTCACACACCCCACTTCAAACATTAATAATTACAATAGGGTTAACTCACCGCTAGGTGGCAGCATTGCAGAGAATCTCCAAAAATTCAACAGGCCCCTCCCGGTCTATACATACCTGGTACCTCCCAACAATCACCCAGTGTTGTTCTCTGCAAGGTGGCGACAAGACAGAAGAAAGAAGTCTCCTGCTTGCAGGTAGCCGGGGTATCCCCCCGCCCCCCCCCCCCCCCCCCCCCCCCGTGGTCTATTTCTGCCCGGCTCTTGTTTGAGAGTTTACTATTTAATGGCAGCCTCCCAGCTTCGGCTGTAGGCCGGGCAAAAAGGTAGCCGGCACCATTGGTGCCTAGGAGATTAGCTCCTCCGCTCGACCCTTCATTGCGGGGCATAGCGGGATTCCCGGAGTGGTGATCCGGATGTGGGATGCCCCCATTTAATTAGTGGAAGTTAGCGGTTCAGGATGTGTCTAGCCCTGGGACAGTAGTTATTCCTCACTCCGGGGTGTGTGGCGCACTTTGGAACCGGTGACATGGCTGTGTGAGTGTGGCTGCTGAGCTGGCTGGTTTTGTGAGGGCTCCTGCGCTGTTTACTGTGGCGTTTTTTTGACTGGATCTGCTTTGTGTGTGTGTCTTTTACTTCAGCTGCTGCTTGTGTGAGTTGGCGTTTCTCCCCTCAGGAGCCGGGGGGGCGGGGCCTCGCGGCGCGCTGCGCCGCGGTCCCGCCTGTGGCTGAGCGCCGTGCTCGGCGCTTGCAGCCTGGCGTGTCCGGCCTGCTCAGGGGTGAGAGAGAGAGATGAGTGTGTGTGTGTTGCGCACTTGGGACCGGCAGGTTGCTCCGCCGGTCCCGTCTTGGAGGCTGAGCGCGGTTCGCTGGTCTGGCTTGCGATGACGCCGCAGGGGGGCGGGACCGCGCAGCGCGCGGGCCGCGCGCTGATTGGCCGTTTTGGAGGGGCGGGGCTTTCTCGGCTCCCGCGCTCCCGGGGCTCGTCTTCCCCTCCCTCACTGTCACGGAGCGGTGTTCGGGCCGCCATCCTTCTGCGGGTGCCTCTCTGCGCTTGTGCTCTTCTCAGGTAGGCGTTTTCTGGCAGTAACTTGCGGGGGTTGTTTTTGGTCACATAAAGGACTGGTGGCCTGGCCCCCCGCCTTGCGTCCCCCTCCTTCTCCCTCCTCCTCGCTCCCGCACGTCTTTTTAAGGTGCTGGCTGGATATATTAACCATCTCCTTTTGTCTATGGTTAATGAGGGGGGGGGGGTTGTATGATATTCTTGTATGTTTTTATAGGTATTATTGTGCCTGGATTGACTGTTGTCCCTGTTCTTTTGTGTCTTTCAGATCCTGGGATCCCGTCTGGCAGGGCTCTCCCGGTCTTATATACCTGGCTTGTGGGGGGTTGTTTTATAAAAATATATATAAGGTTTTTTATGCTATTCCCCTGGGTCAGGATGTTTAGACAATTTTTAGATAATTAGGGGGCATCCCGGGTCGCGTACTGCATAAATCCCTGGGTTCTGCGAATACCATAAATTTCACCACATGGAGGCTGCCACAGATACCGGGAATGGTTCTTCGGGACAATCCAAGGTGTGCGGGGGTTGTGGGACTCCGCTCCAGGGAGATGATGTCATTTTGTGTATCCCATGTGCACAGCAGAACATTGCACGGCAGTCCAGTACTCCGGTGCCTAGCACTTCGTCGGCCGCGCCATCTCCCTCTCCCCCTCGCTTATTCCGGACCCCGTGTGACGTTGTCCTGGGCGGGGATTCGCAGTCTGAGGTATGTGCCCGTTTGACCAGCCTTGAGAAAAGGTTTTCCGCAATGGCCGCTCAGAAGGCTCCAGCTAAGCGGAAGCATCTGTCTCCGCCTCCGCCGGATTCAGATGAGGAAGTTGTTGGAGATCTGGATTGGTCGGATCGTCCCCTTGAAGATGGTGAGCTCATTGAGGAAGAAGATTCTGATGTTCAGCAGTTGCTGGGTGCTGAGGGGGATCAGGCTGAGGGCCTTCCTCTCGATTCCTCTACCATTCTGACCCAGATGTTTGAGGTTTTGGATTTGGATCCTCCGGTGGTTGCTCCTAGGCCTAAGGGTCAGCTTTTTGGGGTGTCCAAGCAGCGCTTGGAGTTTCCCAGCCAACAACATTTTGAAGAGATTGTTTTCAAGCAATGGGAGCAACCTACGCGTCTCGTCGGTGTGCCGTCTAGCTGGGATAGGAAGTATCCCTTTCCGGCGGAATTGATGAAGCGTTGGTCTGTCCCCGCTGAGGTAGATACTCCGTTCTTGGGACTGTCCAACACGGCGGTCGTGCATTCCCCTGACACGACTTCGCTCAGGGACGGTGAGGATCGCCGGATTGATCAGCTAGCCCGTCATGGTTTTGTATGTGCGGGTTCGGTGTTAAGGCCTGTCTGTGCTTCGGCTCTTTTGACTTTTGCGGTCAGGTCTATTGTCAGGGACTTGGGTGTGGATCTCGAGCCTACCTGTGATGAGTCTCTTGCGCTTAAGCGCTGTGATTCCTTCTTGTCCTTTATCCTGGCCGCTCAGGAGGATGCCTTGTTGATGTGTGGCAGGGCTACTGCCTTGCTGGTGGCTATCCGGCGCTGTGTGTGGTTGAGACAGTGGACGGCTGATTTTAATTCTAAAAGATCGCTCACGGCTCTTCCCTTTTTGGGTTTGAGGCTTTTTGGTGAGAGGCTGGATTCTGTTGCCAAGGGAGGTAAGTTACCTCAGCGCAAGAAATTTCGCCGTTCCTTTCGGGGGACGGTCTCCTTCAATCCGTTCTTTTCGGGGAGCCGGAGCCGGCAGGGGTGCGGGCTCCTCGGCCTCCAGGGGCGCCAGTTGGAATAGGGGTAGAGGCCGTGGCCGTCCCGCTCGCGTCTGGGGTGCCAAGCCCAAGCCAGTTGCCAAGCCCGCCCAGCAATGAGGGGGCGCCCTCACCCGTTCGGGTGGGGGGACGGTTGCAACTTTTCTCCCGGGTGTGGGACCAGGAGGTCTCGTACAGATGGATCCGGGAGGTGGTTTCGGCCGGTTACAAGTTGGAGTTCGAGTCCCGTCCTCCTCCAAGGTTCTTCAGGTCTCGGGTGTCTTTGGATCCTTTGGCCGCGCAGGGGCTCCTGGCGGCGGTAAGGAATCTTCTAGACTTAGCTGTCGTTTGCCCAGTTCCTTCTTCAGAGGTAGGGCGCGGGTTTTACTCCAATCTCTTCACTGTCCCCAAAAAGGACGGGTCCTTCCGTCCTATTCTGGATTTGAAGTTTCTCAACAGGTTTATTCGTCCCCGGAAGTTCCGCATGGAAACCCTGCGGTCTGCGATCGGTTCGCTTCGGCAGGGGGACTTTATGACGTCCATAGACATCAAGGATGCGTACCTGCACATTCCGATTTTTCCAGCTCATCAGCGGTTTCTTCGTTTCGTGGTGGAGGATCGGCACTTTCAGTTTGTGGCTCTTCCATTCGGCCTCACCTCTGCTCCGAGAGTGTTCACCAAGGTGTTGGCGGGGGCGATGGCCCTGCTCCGAGCTCAGGGGATTCGCATTGTGCCTTACCTGGACGATCATCTCATCATGGCGCCTTCCTTCAGTCAAGCAGAGGGGGACACCAGCACGGTGGTGTCTATGTTGGAGAGGTTCGGCTGGGTGATCAATTACCCCAAGTCCTCGCTGGTTCCGGCCAGGGTGGTGACCTTTCTGGGGATGTCGTTGGACTCCTGCCAGCACAGAGTGTTTCTCCCTCAGGCCAAGGTTCTGCTGATTCAGGAATTGGTCCAGTTTCTTCTCTCCCATCCTCATCCGTCCATTCGTCTGGGGATGAGACTGGTGGGGTTGATGGTGGCCTTCGAGGCCGTTCCCTTTGCTCAGTTTCATACGAGGACTCTTCAACTTCATCTTTTGGCGTCTTGGGACCGGCGTCCGGGGTCGTTGGATCGGTCCTTCCGGTTGTCCCCTCGGGTTCGGCAGTCCCTTCTGTGGTGGTTGGTCTCGGACAACCTTCTGAAGGGCAGGTCGTTTCTGACCCCGCTTTGGGAAACTGTCACCACGGATGCCAGTTTGTCAGGCTGGGGAGGTTTTTGGAAGGATCTTCGGTTTCAGGGGCAGTGGGACCCTCAGGAGGCCCACTTGCCCATCAATGTTCTGGAATTGCGAGCCATCAGGTTGGTTCTGTCTCGCTTGACGCATCATTTACAAGGTCTGCCGGTTCAGGTTCGATCAGACAATCAGACGGCGGTTGCTTACATCAATCACCAAGGAGGGACTCGCAGTCTGGGTGCCCACAGGGAGGTGTCTCTGATTTTAGTCTGGGCGGAGACTCATGTCCCTTGCATCTCGGCAGTTTACATTCCGGGAGTGGAAAACACAGAGGCGGATTTTCTGAGCCGGTGTGCGTCCCGTCGGGGGGGGGGGGGTCTCCATCCCCAGGTGTTCCGGTCGCTTTGTCTCCGGTGGGGGACGCCGGAGGTGGATCTGTTTGCCTCTCGTCACAATCACAAGCTTCCGTCCTTTGTGTCCCTGTCCCGGGACTCTCTGGCTCTGGCGGTGGATGCCATGGCTCTCAGCTGGAGGGACCTGGGGTTTCTTTATCTGTTTCCTCCGATTCCCATGCTAGGCAGGGTTCTGCGAAAGTTGGTTCTGGAGGGAGTTCCCGCCATTCTCGTGGCTCCAAGGTGGCCAAGACGGGTGTGGTTCGCAGACATCGTTCGTCTGGCCGTAGATCAGTTCGATCTGCCTCTTCGGCCGGATCTTCTCACACAGGGTCAACTGTGTTACCCCAGTTTACAAACGCTGGCTTTGACGGCTTGGCTGCTGAAACCTCCATCTTAAAGGAGGAGGGTCTTTCGGATGCGGTCATTCGGACTCTTATTAGTGCCAGGAAGAGATCTTCTTCTTACATCTATTACAGGTATTGGAGATCTTATATTGATTGGTGTGAGGCTAGGTCTTTGCCTTGCCGGGTCTTTTCTGTGTCTAGGATTTTGGAGTTTCTTCAGTCGGGGCTGGACTCTGGTCTTCAGCTGAGTACCTTGAAGGGGCAGGTTTCTGCTTTGTCAATTTTTTTCCAGAAGTCTTTTGCTAGCCATTCCTTGGTCAAGACCTTTTTCCAGGGGGTTACGCATGTGCGGCCTCATAGGAAGCCTTTGCTCCCAGTGTGGGATTTGAATTTGGTTCTATCTGCTCTTAAGGCTCCTCCCTTTGAGCCTTTGCGGGAAATTGCTCTGTCCACTCTTACTCAGAAGGTTGCCTTTCTGGTGGCCATCACTTCGGTTCGGCGTGTTTCAGAGTTGGCAGCTTTGTCTATTCAGGCTCCTTATTTCGAGGATCATCAGGACAAAGTGGTTTTTCGTTTCAAGTCAGACTTTCTCCCTAAAGTGGTCTCTGCCTTTCATCTTAACCAGGACATTGTTCTTCCTTCCTTGTGTCCTAAGCCTAAGAATGTCAAGGAGAGTGCTTTGCACTGCTTGGATGTTGTACGTTGTGTTAGGTACTATCTGCGTGCTACGTCTTCTTTTCGTAAGACTGATGCCTTTTTCGTTGTGCCCTGTGGGCCTAGGAAGGGTTTGGCTCCGGCCAAGTCTTCCATTAGTAAATGGATTCGTCAGGCCATTGTTGGAGCTTATTCGGCTAAGGGGAAGGATCCTCCTTTTCGCGTTACTGCTCATTCTACTCGTGCGGTTGGTGCGTCCTGGGCTTTTCAGCACCAGGCTTCGGTTGAACAAGTGTGTAAGGCTGCAACTTGGTCTTCTGTTCATACTTTTTCTAAGTTCTATAAGGTTGATGTGCGGGCCTCAGCGGATGCTGTGTTTGGCCGCAAGGTTTTGCAGGCTGCAGTGGTTTGAGTTTTTTCTGCGTTATTACCTGTTCGGATACCCACCCTTTTCTGGACACTGCTGTTGGATGTCCCTATTGTAATTATTAATGTTTGAAGTGGGGTGTGTGACATACTTAGAATAATACCATTTTGTGAATACTCACCTGTAAAATGGGTATTATAAGTATGTCACACACCCCACTTCACCCGCCCTTTTTGGTATCCTGGCTCTTTATATGGTGAAGTTTAGTTCGTTACGTTGAGGGTTACATTTTTTGTTCCTGGTACCTTGTCTTACTGCTGTTCTAATACTGGGTGATTGTTGGGAGGTACCAGGTATGTATAGACCGGGAGGGGCCTGTTGAATTTTTGGAGATTCTCTGCAATGCTGCCACCTAGCGGTGAGTTAACCCTATTGTAATTATTAATGTTTGAAGTGGGGTGTGTGACATACTTATAATACCCATTTTACAGGTGAGTATTCACAAAATGGTATTTTTTAATGTGGGCAATCTGTATGTACGGGGGCAGGGGGAACATACAGATTTCTGGACCAAAAGTATTTTTCCTTCTGAGTTTTTCACTGTGCTGCTTTCTGGACGTTGCTTATAATACATGTTATATTCAGATTTGTGCTTTTCACATTCAGCTTTTACAATATTCTAAGCATACAGTACGTCCTGCTCCATATATAATACTTACACGTGGGTTATCCTCCGCCATATGGCGCTGTGCACTGCAGACATGCAAAAAACAGGCTCCTCCCGGCCCTTCATATACCGAGGGACCTCCCACAAATCCCCAGATTTCTCTGCAGTGCTGGAACTGCGAAGACATGAAGTATCACGCTCTCGCAGGCGAGCGGGGCTTTACAGCCCGAGGCCCTGCGGGACTATTTCCACCCTTATTGTGATCTGAATGCCTCCCAGCCTGGGCTGCGCTGGTTGGGTGAAGGTAGGCAGCACCTCGTGTGCTTATGGAGTCCCCCACCATAGGGTAGGCGGTTAGGCTGATGGTGAGCCTCTAGTGGATGCCCCTCCAGCATTATTGCCCCGTGCCCTGAGTAGCGGTGGACCCTGTTTATAGGGTCGCCACCCTCCCTCATTTCCCCCAGTAGTTAGGGGGAAAAGAAAGGGGGGGGGGGGTATGTGTGTGGCGGTCCCAGTGTACTGTAATGTCACGCTTATGGCCTTATTGCCCTTTATTAACATCTGGGTGTCAGAGCCGCGCTGCTTGCTCTTTATTCTGTTTTGGCTGCCGCCGTACGTGTGTCCTTTCTCTTACTGCATAGATTGCTGCGCCGGGCGGCAGCGTCGTCTAGATGCTGCAGCGTCTTCCTTTACAAAATGCTTATGTGATTTTATCCTTGCTTTTTTGACTACTACCTCAGAGCTTCGCGCTCTTCGGGGTGGGCGGGGACTTGACTTGGCGCGCTCCGCGTCACGGCCGAGCATTGAGCCCGCCCTTGAGGTTCGCTGGGCACCATTTTGATGATTTTCTCGCCCGCGTGGTGGCGGTCCTCCTCCTTTGGTCTGTAAGTGCCCTCGCGGGTGACTCTTTATTATATGTTTTTCCAGCTGCACATGGCCCTGACACCTCTTCTCCCTTTATGTCTTTCAGCCGCCAAGTCTCCGGTGACTTCTCCCAGGCTATATATATATATATATATATATATATATATATATATATATATATATTTAGCGGGCCTTTGGGGCATCTACAATTCTCCCACATTAATCAGCGGGTCTTTGGGGCATCCAGGGTTGTCTATTGCGTAAATCCCTACGGGCATACTGTGCCTAGATAATCACCATATGGAGGCATCTCAGGATTATGTGACCGGGGTCCCTCGGGGACAAGACCGGCTGTGTATAGCGTGTGGACTCCCTCATGCCGTTGCTGGCAGAGCACGGGTCTGCGCACCATGTGCCGAGCAAGCACTGGCCCTGCATGCGGCGCCTGTGGCTGCACCTCGCTCCGATACTCCCCTTGCCTAGATCTCACTCCTGCTGAGTGGCGTACAAGTGGGGAGTTACAGCCTGATATGTCTTCTAGACAGCCTACGGCTGACCAGATTGTTGCGGGGTGGTCCGAACGCTTGGGCCCTGGCAGGAAGCGGCCCTTGACGCCCCTGGCTTCGGCCTTTGCTATTGGATCGGAGGAGTTCACTTCTCCGCGTGATGGTACTCCGTCTGACGATGGAGAACTGTTCTCTGACCCAGGTTCCTCTGATGAGAGGCCGAGGAGTCATGACGATTCGGGCCAGGATAACTGGGGCCAGTTTGACATCGATGGTCTGTTGCTTAAGATTTTTAAGGCCCTGTCTATCTCGCTCCCTGGCACGGTTCCCAAGCCGATAGGGGAGCGTTTCCATACAGCGACTGCGCGCTTGGAATTTCTCGAGCAGGCTCACTTCCATGTTCTTGTACTCAAGGAATGGGAATGCCCCACTAAGCTTCCAGGGATCCCAGGGGACTGGGATTGGAAATACCCTTTTCCCCCTGAGGTGGTTAATTGTTGGTCATCGCCCCCCGTGGTGGACGCACCGATCATTGGGGTTCCTAACCCCCCCTTCATTACTGCCCCGGCTTATAGCACCCTTCGATAGGCTGGCTTCACACGCCTTTGCTTGTGCAGGAACGGCGCTGCGCCCGGTCTGTGCCGCGGCCATCACTGCAGTGGCCGCTAGAACCCTCATAAGAAAGATGCTTGAGCGTCACCCTGAGGATCTACCCTGGGAGGTGTTTAATGCACTCTCCAGTTGTGATATTTTTGTTAAATGTATCCTTTTAGCTCTGGATGACACCATCAGAATGTGTGCGAGGACTTCTGCCCTAGTGGTGGCTATACGTCGCTTGCTCTGGCTGCGACAGTGGGGTGCTGACGATGCTGCTAAAAGAACTCTGACTGGGTTTCCCTTTAGAGGGCAACGCCTGTTTGGGGCCCGTCTGGACCTATTTGGGAAACAGGGCAAGTCACCCCATCGCAGGCGGCCGTCTTGGCCCCCTCGGAGCAGGGATACCCCTCCCCCTCCATACCATAGTGTTAAACAAGAACCTGGGGTGCCCTTTCTGGGGGCTTGTGCAGACTCCTGCCCCAGGAGCGGCAGACAACGTCCTGGGCCCTCCGGCCGGGCTAAGTCAAAATCCTTCACCAAAACCCCCCAAGCATGATGGGACGCCCTCGCCCGCTTCTGCTCCCTGTGCTCGCTAAGGCACTGATGGGGGTGATGTCTCTGATGAGACCAAGGGGCGTCCGCACAAGGACCTATCTGGTCGTCCTTCTTGCTTACAATCCCTACGTCAGGCCGCGCTGATTACTCGGCTAGTGGTGTTCTTTGGGAGTCATTTGGAAGGGTGCTCAGTCACCTCAATTCCTCATTGTCCCCTTATTTGGTATATCCATTCTTAGGGTTGCATTTGGATTCGGTTCAGGCGAGAACCTTTTTCCTTGGCAATAAGTGGACATTCTGGTTACATGGGCTCTGTCCCTCATTGCTGTTCCCGTACCTTCACCGTTGGTGGCTGCTCAGAGGATGTCCCTTATACTCGGTGCCCTTGGGCTCTTCTGCAGCTTATATTGTTAATACTGGACAGGGTTCCAGCACCCCTGGAGCTGGGTCTGTGTACCTTCCCCCTTGGTACGGTGGTTCCTCTTGAGACGGTTGAACTCAAGGAACCAGTCAGGGGGCACCCCCTTTCTTGCATCTTCCTGTAGATGGATACCAAATCTATCAGGTTGACGGGGGGGGGGGGGGAGTTTCTTTTAAAATCCCCTGTGGTTCCGGGGGAGGTGGGGCCTTTAGGGGTCCCTACACCTTTCTATTTTCTGAAGCGGTGAGCCTTCAGTTTGGCTCTATCTCGCTGGACTACTCCTTTTCAGGACTGGTCTATTTGGGGGCTCTTGGTCTGTCTGACGACAGTGGCCTGTATTGTTTCTCCGTGTGGGACTCGGAGCAGGATGATCCTCCAGGAAAGTATCTGATCCTGATCTGGGTGGAGGACAGCGTTCCCCGCATATCAGTGGTATTCGCTCCGGTGGATGTCCTTCTGCGACAGGATGTGTTGATCCTTGTGTCACTATGGGATCCATCTAGTGTGGATCTGTTTGGGCCCCGTCACTTTCATAGGTTCTCGGCCCTTGTTCCCTATCCCAGATTATTGTGACTGTGGTCAGGAGGCTTAGTTACGTTATGGCTGGACATTATGTTCTCTATGTCTTATCTTCATTCACCCTGCTAGGCGGAGTTCTGAGCTAAGTTTGCTCTGGAAGGGGGGACCAGTGATACTGGTGACCCCTGGGTGGCCCAGTGGAGTGTGGTGTGCAGACGTGGTACTATTGGCAGCGGACCTGTACGTTCTGTCAGGAGTGCTGATCTGCTCACTAAGGCCCCCTTTTTATTTCACCCCAATCTACAGGCTCTGGTCTAGATGGCCTGACGGCTGATTCATCCACCTTGATGGAGTCGGGCGTATCTTCTGGGTGACGGTGACTATTGGAAGTCTAGGAGCTAACTTCCTTCTTCTTCTTCCGTCTATTTTAGGGTATGGCGTACCCATATTGATTGGTGTGAGTCTAGGTCTCTCCCCTGTCGGGCGCTCTCTGTTCCCAGGGTTCTAGAGTTATTACAGCATGGGTTGGAGTGGGCTCTCCAACTCGGTACTCTGAAGGTTCAGGTTCTGCCCTGTCTGCCTTCCTGTAGAAGTCTTTTGCTCTCCTTTTCCTCGGTTAAGCATTCTTCGGGGATTGCTCATGTGCATCCCCCACGTAATTCTATGGTCCCTGTTGGGATTGAATTTTATTCTGTTTGCCTTGCGGGGTGTTCCCTTTGGACCTATTCCGGATACTGTCTGATTGTTCTTACTCTCAAGTTGTCCTTCTGGGGGCTGTTGCTTCAGTCAGACGTGTGCCTGAGCGGGCAGCTCTGTTTAGCTAGCCCTCGTTCTTTGATATATACACCATGTTGTGGTGGTGTTCCGCTTTACGCCGGACCTTATGCCTGAGCTGGTGTCTTGTGCTCATGTATTCAAGACATTTGTCTTTCTTCTGGGCCTTATTCCTAGTAACGCTGAGGAAAGGGGGTCTACATTCCCTCAACAGGTGTTGGAAGTTTTTCCTGGATTGTCTCTTGTCCCTTAGGGGGACTGATGCCCCTTGGGGTTTGCAAGCGTCTCCATCTGTATGCGCCTGATCTCGTCTGCTTCCAGGGGTTATGCGCCCTTTGGCCTGGTCTTTCCTTGAATGGATTGTCCCTTCTGGTCCTAGGAAAGGTTTCGGCTTCTAGCTGATCCTTGTTAGTATACTGGTCCGTATTCCCGCCTGTTACGCGGGAGACCAGGGTTCAATTCCCCGATGGGGAAAGCTCTAAGTTTTGCCAAGGCTACTGTTAGCATTTGGGCTGGTCAGGCCGTTACTCAGGCCTATTCTTTTAAGGGGAAGAATCTTCTTCTCACTTTCTTTCTGACTCTACTTGGGCTTTGGTATCTTTGGGCTTTCAGCACCAGGTTTTCTGTTGAACAAGTTTGCTAGACCGCTACTTGTTTTCTGTTCATACCTTTTCAAAGGTTTTTATGAGGTTGACGTTGGTGACAAGATTGCAGGTGACAGTGCTTTTAACTGTCTGCTGTGCCTTTTTTGTTGGGGATCCCACCCTACTTTATGGACACTGCTATTGGATGTCCCACGTGTAAGTATTATATATGGAGCAGGACGTACTGTATGCTTAGAATAATACAATTCTGTGAAATACTCACCTGTAGAATTGGTATTATACGCATACAGTACGTCCTGCTCCACCCCACCCTGGTTTTACATTATTCTGGATCCCCTGTATGGTGATTGTTATCATTGTTATTATTACCAGTTTTGGTGGTTGGTTTCTCCCGGCTTCTTTTTCTCACTGCTTTTCAATGCTGGGGATTTGTGGGAGGTCCCTCTGTATATGAAGGGCCGGGAGGAGACTGTTTTTTGCATGTCTGCAGTGCACAGCGCCATCTGGCGGAGGATTACCCACGTGTAAGTATTATATATGGAGCAGGACATACTGTATGCGTATAATACCAATTTTACAGGTGAGTATTTCACAGAATTGTATTTTTCAAGAGTGGTGGAGCTCCTCTTTAACTATGTCTCCTCCCCTTATTATGTATTTTTCGCCAGGTCTAATACATAGCCAGAATATTACAGAGCAACAAGCTGCTATTTCTGTGGCTGGTGAAAGAGAAGATGACATCACAGAAGAACCTAGGGGAGACTTAACTACCCCAACCCCTCATCCAGCACTGCACCTTTTGTCATCTGACCCCTCTAGGCTTCCTGATTCCCCACAGCCTATCGCCCATCAAACACCTCCAACAGATATAGAGAAGCCATACCAGTGTCCCGAATGTAAGAAATATTTTGAAAAACTATCAATCCTTAACAGGCATAAAAAGCTTCACGGAGAGAAGACATATTCATGTTCCGAATGTGGGAAATCTTTTGTTGAAAAAGCACATCTTGCATGTCACGAAAGAGTTCATACGGGAGAGAAGCCATATGCGTGTCCCGAATGTGGAAAATGTTTCTCACAGAAATCACAGCTTACTAACCATATAAGAATTCATACAGGGGCCAAACCATTTGCATGCGCTCGGTGTGGTAAGTGCTTTAGTCGGAAATACCAAGCTCTTGACCATGAAAAATGGCACAGAGGAGAGAAGCCATATACATGTTCTGAATGCGGAAAAGGTTTTATAAGGAAAGCTCAGCTTATTACCCATGGGAGAGCTCATACGGGTGAAAAGCCGTTTACATGTTCCGAATGTGGGAGAAGTTTCTGTAGTAACCCACAGCTTGTCTCTCATCAAAAGGTTCATACAGAGAAGCCACATTCAGGTCCTAGGCGTGCACAGTGCTCACCTGACAAATCCCATCATGCTAGTTATAAAAAGGCTGATACAGAGGAGGAGAAGCCATATTCATGCCCTGAATGTGAAAAGTGTTTCTCTTCAAAATCACGGCTTATGGCACATGAACGAATTCATACAGGAATAAGGCCACATGCATGCTCTGAATGCGGCAAATGTTTTCCTAAGAGATCACACCTTATTAGTCATGAAAGAATTCATACAGGAGAAAAGCCATATGTATGCTCTGAATGTGGGAAAACTTTTGCTCAGCAAGCAAGCCTAATCTCTCATGAGAGGATTCATACCGGCGAGAGGCCATTTTCATGTTCTGAATGTGGGAAAACTTTTACTCAGCGATCACACCTAATTAGCCATGAAAGAGTTCATACGGGGTATAGGCCATATTCGTGTTCCAAGTGTGGAAGAGGTTTTCATCAGAGATCAGATCTTAAAAAACATGAAATATTGCATGAAAGGGGGAACATGTATTCATGTTCTGAGTGCGGGAAAGGGTTTTCAAAGAAAGCCTCTCTTAAAACCCACGAAAAGGCTCATACAGGGTAATGTATATATAGATTTAAAGTGCAGTATATCAGTGTCTGTCTTCTAGTCAATTAATTAATATTGGCGGGGGGGGGGGGGACACGTTATGAATGTGATAATTCTAGTTTAAGGGGACTGTCCAGGCAAATTGTTAACTATGGGTTTTAAGTTATCTTATGTTTGTGTCAGAGGCTGTGTTTCTAATAAATCATTGTCTGATGCTTTATTTTATAAAGCCAGAGAATCTCCTGACTGCACTGCTCAGTCATTCACTGAAATGCCTTTGTCTTCAGGCATCTCAGTGAGGGGCGATCGTTGTTCCCAGGCCAGCACCGCCAGGAGCTGGGAGCAAGATATAGCTGAATAAAAAGAAACATTCAAGCAATGACTGATTAGAGAAACAGCCCCTGGCACAAACATGAGATAACAAGTAAGCACGCTTAGTTAAACCTTTGCTGGACTGTCCCTTATAGCATATCTAATCTTTAATACAAATTGAATATATGTCCTGTTTACCTAAAAACCAGCAAGTATAACCTGAATCAGTATATGAAAGTTAGGTATTTGAAAACAAGCATGGGTCATAAGAATTATATATCTCAGCCTGTCAGAGAAAAAATACATCCCACCAGATGACTCGGAGGAGAAAAAAAATCAAAGAATGATGCAACCGTCAGCCCTTCTGCTCATTTCTCTTACGTAGCTCAGTGACTTGGGTTCTTGTAATTGGTTTTGTATGCAAACCTTAAGTGTGTAAACCTGACTGAATTAAAGTTCATTGAAACTGCTGTCTAATCTTCCATCAAGGGAAAAGATGTGCTGGCTATTGCATATCCCGTAAATGTTCAGCAGCGAGGCAATCCAACAGTTATTTTATAAGATCCCATTTACTTCCATAGCTTCCTCCAGCTTCTATTTTCCCCACGTGTAAACACTGTAACTGACTACAGCGTTCCCGCCTACTTCACCACGTGTGAACTGTCCGCACATAAGACGCAGCGTTCCAGAGGACCCCAGGAAAAACCGTAAGTCCTCCCTGGGAACCCTACTTAACTTACGTCCCCTGCACGGGAATCCATAGGGGGAGTCAGGGGTTCTTTACCACCATGCCTCGTTTTCCCATCTAGCCAGTAGGGGATTGGGTGGCATCCAAAGCCCCCGATGGGGTCCCATCCTGGAGACTGCCGCCAGGACTAGCTCCAAGATGAGGCATTCCCTTGGGGTGTGTTTCTGGGGGGGGGCCTCCGGCTGTAGCAGGCAAGGGGCCGCATGGTCCCCGAAACTGCCTGCTAGAGCTTGGAGAGGGAGTCTGGGCCCGCCATTCTCCCTGGGGAATAAAACAATTCTATTTGGTTACACAGAAAAGTTTACCATTTCCAAAATGCTCACTAGAGGTGTTGTTATATAACTTTTGATTACCGTTTCACAGTTCTGGACCAAATAATAAGGAAGCACCCCAGGGGCTGCTTATACAGGGTAAAAATGACATGGATGGATTCGACACGTATGTTGCAAAGTCAACCAACATCTTCCAGAATGGTGATTTTTTTCTCTCTTTGGTGTTATGTGAAGGACACGGTGTTCATAGCCCCATGTCCACAGGACATACAGCAGTTAAAGCAAATGGATGGGCAACGTGGTCAAGTCAATTTTTAAGGCTATTCTGGCACATATAGAGAACTACGTGAGGCATTTTACATCTGTGAATGGCCGTAGAAACTTGAAGAATTAACCTTTCATGTTACATCTTTATTTGGTAAATACTGTATTTTTCGCCCTATAAGACGCACCTAGGATTTGAAGGAGGAAAATAAGAAAAAAATATTCTAAACCAAATGCTGTGCTAAAACGCCCCATTACAGGCATTGTGGCATTCCCCCCATCCCATAGGCAGTGTGACATTTTCTCATTCCATTCCCATAGTGAGTGTGGCATTCCCCCTCCCATTCCCCATATAGGCAGCGTGGCATGCCCCCATCCCATTTCCCATGTAGGCAGTGTGGCACCCCCTCCCATTCCCCATAGGCAGTGTGGCATGCCTCCACTCCTATTCCCTATAGACAGTGTGGCATGCCCCCCTCCCATTCCCCATAGGCAGTGTGGCATGCCTCCACTCCTATTCCCTATAGACAGTGTGGCATTCCTTTCATCCCATCCCCATAGGTATTGTGGCATTCCATCATCCCATTCCCCATAGGCAGTGTGGCATTCCCCCCCCCTCCCATTCCCCATAGGCAGTGTGGCATTCCCCTCTCCCATTCCCCATAGGCAGTGTGGCATTCCCCATATAGGCAGTGTGGCACCCCCCCATTCCTATTCCCCATAGGGAGTGTGGCATTCCCCCCTCCCATTCCCCATAGGGAGTGTGGCATTCCCCCCTCCCATTCCCCATAGGCAGTGTGGTATCCCCCCATCCCATTCCCCATATAGGCAGTGTGGCACCCCCCCATGCCTATTCCCCATAGGCAGTGTGGCATTCCGCCATCCCATTCCCCATATAGGCAGTGTGGCACCCCCCCATGCCTATTCCCCATAGGCAGTGTGGCATTCCCCTCATCCCATAGGCAGTGTGGCATCCCGCCATCCCATTCCCCATATAGGCAGTGTGGCACCCCCCCCATTCCTATTCCCCATAGGCAGTGTGGCATTCCCCTCATCCCATTGGCAGTGTTGCACCCCCCATCCCATTGCCCATATGCACTGTGGCTGACTACCCCCCTCCCCATGCTGGGGATAAGAAAAAAAGATATATTTACATCAGCCTCGCGCTGCGGGCACCAGCCGATGGAGCGGTGGGCAGGGTAACTAAACCCCACCCACTGTCCCTGCTCCGGCCACTGCTAGCACCGCCGGTATTTTGCAGGCCGGTGTGGGCACATCCGATCCATGCAGCCGGTGGGCATGGCCTGCGCCTGCGTCCCGGCTGCATGCACATGCCGGCCCGTGGAAAACTGGCGGTGCTAGCAGCGGCCGGAGCAGGGACAGTGGGCGGGGTTTAGTTGCCCTGCCCGCCACACTTTCATCGGCTGGTGGGGCGAGATTTATGTAAATATGTATTTTTTGCTTTTTTTTTTTTTTTTTTTAAAACATTCGCCCAATAAGACGCACTGACATTTTCCCCCACATAATGCGTCTTATAGTGCGAAAAATGCGGTAAATGAATTAAAGTCGTTTCTTCGATTCTTTTTGAATGATTACCCTGTAAATATCTTTTTGAATGATTACCCTGTAAATGCATACATCATGCTCATGATCTCATAAATGATACTAAGTAAATAAAGGCTGCAAAACAAAACAAAGGTGCTCTAGGCCTGAAAACTGCAAAACTAAATGAATACATGATGTGCCTTAAAAACATACATAACACAAACGTATAGTACACAAATGGTATTTGAATGTTTATATTCAGAAACTTCGCCATACATTTGACCTTCCGCATTTCCCAGAAAATAAGACCTTTTTGCTTCAAAACTAGATGCTGGGCTTATTTTCAGGGGATGTTTTATAACCGTCTGGCAGTGGGGATATGTGGGTGTGTGCCCAGCATGGTGGCAGCCCTGTAAAATCAAGATGGTGGTGGCAGTACAGCAGCTCCAGTAATAGAACAAGCTGGCTGGCAGCAGGGGGGATGTGGGGTCCATGCCGGATGGATGCAGGGGAATTTGGCCATCTGCTGTGTATGACACGACCTTTCACTACTGCCAGACAATCTTACCTGTGTGACTTGATGAGTCCTCACCCTCCTTTACAGCCGTGATGTGCCCTCACCCTCCTTTACAGCCGTGATGTGCCCTCACCCTCCTTTACAGCCGTGATGTGCCCTCACCCTCCTTTACAGCCCTGATGTGCCCTCACCCTCCTTTACAGCCCTGGTGTGCCCTCGCCCTCCTTTACAGCCGTGATGTGCCCTCGCCCTCCTTTACAGCCGTGATGTGCCCTCGCCCTCCTTTACAGCCGTGATGTGCCCTCGCCCTCCTTTACAGCCGTGATGTGCCCTCGCCCTCCTTTACAGCCGTGATGTGCCCTCGCTCTCCTTTACAGCCGTGATGTGCCCTCGCCCTCCTTTACAGCCATATATGCTCACCCTCCTTTACAGCCGTGATGTGCCCTCACCCTCCTTTACAGCCCTGATGTGCCCTCACCCTCCTTTGCACCCGTGATGTGCCCTCACCCTCCTTTTCAGCCGTGATGTGCCCTCACCCTCCTTTACAGCCCTGATGTGCCCTCACCCTCCTTTACAGCCCTGGTGTGCCCTCGCCCTCCTTTACAGCCGTGATGTGCCCTCGCCCTCCTTTACAGCCGTGATGTGCCCTCGCCCTCCTTTACAGCCGTGATGTGCCCTCGCTCTCCTTTACAGCCGTGATGTGCCCTCGCCCTCCTTTACAGCCATATATGCTCACCCTCCTTTACAGCCGTGATGTGCCCTCACCCTCCTTTACAGCCCTGATGTGCCCTCACCCTCCTTTGCACCCGTGATGTGCCCTCACCCTCCTTTTCAGCCGTGATGTGTCCTCACCCTCCTTTACAGCCCTGATGTGCCCTCACCCTCCTTTACAGCCGTGATGTGCCCTCACCCTCCTTTTCAGCCGTGATGTGCCCTCACCCTCCTTTTCAGCCGTGATGTGCCCTCACCCTCCTTTTCAGCCGTGATGTGCCCTCACCCTCCTTTACAGCCGTGATGTGCCCTCACTCTCCTTTACAGCCCTGATGTGCCCTCACTCTCCTTTACAGCCCTGATGTGCCCTCACCCTCCTTTACAGCCGTGATGTGCCCTCGCCCTCCTTTTCAGCCGTGATGTGCCCTCGCCCTCCTTTTCAGCCGTGATGTGCCCTCGCCCTCCTTTACAGCCGTGATGTGCCCTCGCCCTCCTTTACAGCCGTGATGTGCCCTCGCCCTCCTTTACAGCCGTGATGTGCCCTCGCCCTCCTTTACAGCCGTGATGTGCCCTCGCCCTCCTTTACAGCCGTGATGTGCCCTCGCCCTCCTTTACAGCCGCTCCTGCCTCCCTGCTGAAGTCTGACAGTATTATGAATTGTAACTAGGGCTTATTTTCAGGTTATGGCTTATATTTCATGCAAACACTGTAAAACTCCCATCAGAGTCCAAAAAGTAGATACAGGGAACCAAATTAAACAAGGTTAGACCTGGGTCCTTTTTTGTTTATTGAGGAGAATAATCAAAACTATGCCATATAGTACTGGGTGACAAAAGTATGTGAACCTTTAGGACTAGAATTTGAAGGTGAAATGTGGGTCAGGTGTTCTCAATAGGATGACAATCAGGTGTGAGTGGGCGACCTCTAACATTCAGACTCTTAAGATTCCACATTCAGACAGATGGTTGTACAAATGGAGGAGATTCAAGACCATTATTAGCTCCTCCAGGAGTGGTCGACCAACATTAACAGCAGCAAGGCCTATAATAGTCCAGGAGTTCACAATGGAACCCAAGGTAAGCTCCTAGTTACTAAAGGCCTTTCCCACATTACATAATGTTAAAGTCCCTGTCCAGGCAAATGCTAACTTCCTCTCACCATATCGCCCTTGGGAGCAGTGTAACATAAAGCCATTGCAAAACATCTTATCTATTCTGAATTGTACCAGGACGTTCCTAGGGAAAATCGCAAGAGAATGTGGATCATTCAGCAAGACAATGACCCTAAGCAAACAAGTCATTCCAACCCTATATGCTTGTCTGAGTAGGTGAGTTTTGAGGGCCCTTTTAAAGGCTTGGAGTGTTTGAGAGTGAGGTATTGGACAAGGGAGTGCACTCCAGAGAAGTTGAGAGGCATGAGAGAAGTCTTGAAGGCGGGAGTGCAAGTAGGACAGGAGAATGTCTGAGGCAGAGCAGAGGTTGCGTCGTGGTTGGTATCGCTGGATTAGAGATGAAAAGTAGGGAGAGGCCTGGCTGGAGAGAGATTTCTAGGTAAGTGTTAGAAGTTTGAACTGGACTCGCTGAGAGACAGGTAACCCGTGGAGGGGCAGCGCTCAAGAAGCGTGAGGAGAGGTGGATGAGGTGAGCAGTAGAGTTCAGAATAGATTTGAGGGGTGCCAGTTTGTTGGTAAGTATCTCCATATTTACTGAGGGCAAATCTATCTCCCAGCACAGTTGCCATGCGTGACAGCATCTCTGGGTCCTTGGGTACACTGTTCTGTCCATTGCAATTAAGTAGGCGTGTTACCCAAGAAGGGTTTTGTGCCGCTTTAAGGAAGAAAAAACATTGAACGTTTTGGAATGGTCAAGTCAGAGCCACAAACTTATTCCAACAGAAATGTTTCTGTAGGACCTGAACTGTGCGGTTCATGGCCAATATGTAGGACTAATCAACAGTTACGGGAAATGTTTTCATGCAGTTCTTGGGTCATATCAGATGCTGAAAGCAGAGGTTCGCATGCTTCCGCCACTCACAGGTATGTGATACCTGGATCATTTTCCTTAATATATTAATGGCCATGTCCAATATTTGTGGTCATTATTTGTTTGAGAGCTTCTGAACATTTTGGAGGCAGAGCTCCAAACCCATTTGTATAACCTCCATGATTAAAAAAGAAAGTTAACCCTCTGTACAAGCAATGCAATACATGAATCAGCCTTTCTAACGACATTGCAATAACTTAACTTGCTTGCACACACACAATGAAAAATGCTTTACTTGCCTGCCCCTCTATCACCTCTTGACTGCTATATATTGACTGGATGAGCACATCCTATCTCCTTTTGCTGTTGCATTTGCAGGTCAATGGCCAGATCTACTGGATTGTAGCTCTCCCAATGTAACAGGGAGTCCAACTGACCTCTACCTAAAAAAAACCTTTTTGAACTGCAGGCAAGTAAAGCATTTTTCATTGTGTGTGTGTGTGTGCAAGCAAGTTAAGTTATTGCAATGTCTTTAGACACAGGCTGATTCATGTATTGCATTGCTTTTGCACACACAAGTAAAGAAGTAGCAATGTCTGCACAATCTTTTAAACTTAGTAATGTTAGGGACGGGGTACAAATTGGACGGCCTTGACGTGGCTACCTCGCTTTTACATTCATTGTAATCTATGTTAAAGGAGCAGTATCACGAATTTTTCTTGGTGTCTTATATTTAAATGGTACTTTGAATGTAGGTAGGTGTTGGAGTAAGAATTACAAATTTAGAAAAAATGATGTGTGTGTTGGGCAGCTGGAGACTAATAGCTCATGTTTATGTCTTTTGAGTGTGGGTCCGACACTCTTGTTCCACGCTGAGGAGAGGGGAGAAACAATTATCAGAAGTCTCAGCTGTTCAGTGCTGGCAGCCGTCCAGCATAAGATAACAACATTGCAACATTGCCTGGCCAGAACTTGTATATCTAAAACAGAGAGAAAAGCTCTAGAAGTCATTCAGCTGATTTTGACAGTTTTCCCTTCATGTTGGCTCTGCTGCAGAACCTTTCAGTTTACCATTTTCTCTCTTTTTTTCATGTGATCTTTCTTTCAGCTTTGTGTGTTTTGAGCAAAGCCCAACCCAGGATTTTCACTATCTGGAGTTTTGTTTTGTGCCCCTAGGGGCATCCCGACTTGGGAAGCCCTGATATGTGAAATCCCCAAGTTCGCCTGTGAAAACGTACCTTTCCCTGTCCCACAGCGCATGCGCGGGCTCTCATCCAATCAGCTCTGTTTGCACGCAGATGGGGAGCCTGAGCAGTAACCTTCCTGGCCGCCCGGCCTGTCTAAATGACTATCTGCGTGAGCGCGCCAGAAGAATGGGGGGATCTGTGGTTATCCAGGGGTCGTTTCACACAGTGGGGCATCCTGATTTAGAATTCCCAAGGGGCAAGGTCAATGGCCGGGTCTTATAGACTTCAGGGTCGGCCACTCAGGGTTTTGTTCCACTTTAATACCTTTAGATTTTCCTGCACAGTTATTCAAAGAAGAATTTCAGTTATTTTCAGTCAGTTTAGTTTATTTTGTATAGATTTTACACATTTGAGTCACCTGTTCTCATAACAAAAGCAGCACCTCACACACACACACACAGCCGTTACCACTGATTACAGTGTCAGCCTCTGAGGTAAAGTGTTGCTAGGAGACCAGTGAGCTAAATGAAGCAGCTCACTAAATGCAACCCAGCAGATCCCCCTATTCAGCAAATGGACTGAGCCATTGTAATTATACAATTTAAAAGAAAGGCAGATATATTTTCCTTTTTCTATTGCCAGATTATTTATACACATGTTAGAAGCTATTGTGTGGCTATTTAAATATTTATCTTTTTTAATGCAAATTTTGCGATACTGCTCCTTTAACTAACAGCCCATGTTCTTAACAAGTGTTAGCTAGGTTTTTCAATAGTATGAGTGTGCAGAGGTTTAACTTTCTTTTTTGCTTAGTGTGTGGTCACACCCCTCTAGCACCTCTTGATTGCTATATTATGACTGGATGAGCACATCCTATCTTTCCTTTTGCTCCTTGATTACCACTCTTATCGTCTCTCCACGTGGTATGTGGTTTGGGCAGCTTCCTTAAAGCATTCCTTGGTTTCCTGCTCAGGGAGGGGGGCAAGCCCCATTTTCAAGGTCCTTCCCATCTTGGACCTTGAAGCATTTGACTTGGCAAACTACAGGTCGTTATCTACTAAGGCCACAGGTTCTACCTTGGGAAGGGAGGGTGGAATGTCTCTCACATCCCTTTGAGGAATCGGCAGCTTGATACATCCCTTCTACAGGGTCCTTCATTGCAGGGTTGTTCCAGCTCTTGCATCTTGAATCTCGGGGGTGCTGTCATTCAGTCCCAGATTAAGAAGACTAGACTCTCACGTGAAAGGGGGTTCCTTTCTGAAAAGAATTAATAATTGGGCTTCTGCGCCTCCCTTTTCTGTATAGAGGTTGACAAGAACCGTTTTTGAGCTGATAGGATTATGGGCAGATGTGCCAGGCATGGATTTCTTCCTTGTGTAATTGACTTGTTCCCATGGTTCTGCCTCTTCTCTTCCCTCCCTTGGCTCTTGCACTTTCGGGACATCCCAGTAGTTACGTCAAAATGATATTGGCCGTTACTTTGCCTACTGCTTGTTACAAACTGAAGGTTCTCCCACTCTACCAGGTGTAAGGGACGAGAGTTCAAGGTCAGAGCTCTCCTCCGCAATAAAGAGCACAGAGCTGGACACTGAGGATACTAAACAAAAAGGGGTTTATTAGAAGATAGAAAATAATACAAAAGATCTTAACATCATTGTGGGAGGACCCCGATCATGTCTGAGGAGTCAAGAGTCTGGACAGACCGGCAGTGGTTCCCAGGAGCAGATGGCATTGTAGAACCCAAAGCAGAGGTCAAAGATTGGAGAGAGCAGAGTGGTCAGAGGCCAGCGGCAAGCAAGGGTTAATCAGAGTCCAAATCCAAGGGTCATAGGATTGCAAGGACTAATCCAAAGTCTGTGAGCGGAAGTGGTAGGCAGGAGATAAGTACTCCAGATGTTCTGGGAGTGACGCCAGTCCTTCTTGTTCCTGTTCCCTTGTTCTGGCTTACATTGTGACTACCCGCTTTGGCTTCGACCACAGCTCATCCTGACCACCCGCTTTTGGCTTTGAACCTGGCTCAACCTGACTACCTGTTTTGGCTTCGACCCTGGCTCAACCTGAGTACCTGCTTTGGCTTTGACCCTGACCGAACCTTACTAACCTCTTTGGCTTTGACCCTGGCTAAACCTGACTACCCACTTTGGCCTCGACCCCCAGCTCAATCTGACTACCTGCTTTGGCTTTGACTCTGACTCAACCTGACTACCCGCTTTGGCTTTGAACCTGGCTCAACCTGACTCCCAGCTTTGTCTTCAACACCAGCTCATCCTGACCACCCGCTTTGGCTTCCACCCCAACTCATCCTGACCACCCGCTTTGGCTTCCACTCCAACTCATCCTGACCACTCGCGTTGGTTTCCACCCCAACTCATCCTGACCACTCGCGTTGGTTTCCACCCCAACTCATCCTGACCACTCGCTTTGGTTT
The DNA here is from genome assembly GCA_027917425.1 of Gastrophryne carolinensis. Classification (NCBI taxonomy): domain Eukaryota; kingdom Metazoa; phylum Chordata; class Amphibia; order Anura; family Microhylidae; genus Gastrophryne; species Gastrophryne carolinensis. The sequence continues at coordinate 29,124,072 of CM051237.1, forward strand.
CCACCCCAACTCATCCTGACCACTCGCGTTGGTTTCCACCCCAACTCATCCTGACCACTCGCTTTGGTTTCCACCCCAACTCATCCTGACCACTCGCTTGGCTTCGATCCTGGCTTTGTCTAACTAATCTCTGCTCTGTGCCACCTGCATCTGGTGATGGTTGTGGGACCCTGGTCGTGCCTGCAGCCCAGACTCAGCCCCCTCCCCCACACCCCCAGTAAAACCAGGCCTGCCAATAGGCTCCCCACTCCAGAAACTGCATACAGTGGTAGTGCTGTGTTCCAGTACTGACCTGTTTCTGCTGATTCCTGTGGCCTGCTGCACAACAGTCGTATCCAGCTCATCAGCACTACAACTATTCATCTCAAGAGGACCAGCAGGTATCGCTGGTGGTGGTCGAAACTCAGCATCGTGCCAGAAGAAAGACTCAGGTAGGTCACACACGTACGTGAGAACATACCTGCTTTGGCTTCGACCCCAGCCCATCCTGACCACCCGCTTTGGCTTTGAACCTGGCTCAACCTGACTACCTGCTTTGCCTTCAACCCTGGCTCAACCTGACTACCTGCTTTGGCTTTGACCCCAGTTCATCCTGACCATTTGCTTTGGCTTTAAACCTGTCTCAACCTGACTACCCGCTTTGGCTTTGACCCTGACTCAACCTGACTACCCGCTTTGGCTTTGACCCTGGCTCAACCTGACTAACCACTTTGGCTTTGACCCTGGCTCAACCTGACTACCCGCTTTGGCTTTGACCCTGGCTCAACCTGACTAAACGCTTTGGCTTTGACCCTGGCTCAACCTGACTAACCGCTTTGGCTTTGAACCTGGCTCAACCTGACTAACCGCTTTGGCTTTGACCCTGGCTCAACCTGACTAACTGCTTTGTCTTCAACCCCAGGTCAACCTGACCACCTGCTTTGGCTTCCACCCCAACTCATCCTTACCACCCACTTTGGCTTCCACCCCAACTCATCCTGACCACTCGCTTGGCTTCGACCCTGGCTTTGTCTAACTAATCTCTGCTCTGTGCCACCTGCATCTGGTGACGTTGTGGGACCCTGGTTGTGCCTGTAGCCCAGACTCGGCATTGGTGGTGCTGTGTTCCAGTACTCACCTGTTTCTGCTGATTCCTGTGCTCTGCTGTTCAACAGTCATATCCAGCTCATCAGCACTATGACTATTCATCTGAGGAGGACCTCAGCAGGTATTGCTGGTGGTGGTCGAAACTCAGCATCGTGCAAGAAGAAAGACCCAGGTAAGTGACACATGTATGCGAGGACATGAAGGATGCTTCATGAACTTAAATAGGAGAAGAAATAATAACCTGGAAGCCCAGCGATTTCAACACTGTAAGTTGCCAGCAGACAAGTGAGACACCAGCTATGGGGATGAGAGTTCCACTGTCTGATAAGTATGGCCGTGGCACCTTTTGCCTAGAACCCAGGACTTGGCCCTGCAGCCCACAGTCTAAGGACCTCCCCAATCTACTCAAGAGCACCCGCAAAAATAGGTTTTGCTACTTGGGGAAGTCAAGGGACTGAAGTCAGGCAGTGGTTACCGGGGTCCAGGAGGAGAGGTCGAGAAGTGACAAAGTTAGAGTGGTCAAGTCCAAAGGTCAGGGCCATCAGCAAACATGAGTAAGCCAGAAAACATATCCAAAGGCTTGGGACTAGCAGCTGACAAGGGGTGGTCATATGCATGATCCAAAGAGAAGCAGCAGACAAGCAAAGTCCAAAAAGCAAGCGAGGGTGGACTAAGAGTCATCCAAAGGCAAAGGGTTCCAATGATCTGGAGAAAAAGGAACAGGAGCACATGTGATTGGACAGGAAGATCTTCGGGTGCAATTTTGGCACCAGGAGGCTTCTTATAAAGAGCCCTGGGCCTGCCCAGTAGTTGTGCGTCTATCAACTTGTGTCAACTCTCACACATGCTCAGTAGGTGCACCACTATTAGATCCCATGCAAGATAGTTAACCCTGACCATCCTTGGTCAAACAGGAGCTCCATGCTGCCCTTTAAAGTGGAACAAAACACAGGGTTTTGACCTTCCTGGGATATGTTCCATGCTCCGCTGTGAAATCACCCAGATCACCCCAGTACAACTCACCTCTTCCCCGTCCAACGGCGCATGCGTGGGCTCTCATCCAATCAGAGCAGTTTGCTGTGACTATGTAATTCGGCAAACGTCTGTAGTAGGCTTCAATGGGAACCAAGAGCAGCTGCACCCCCAGCAACGTGCATGCTCCCGTATAAATGGCTGGGACAGGAGCGTGCACAGCCAAGGGGGTGTGGCTACTCTCGCTCCCCATTGTAAACAATCAGAGCTGCTAGCCGAATTACATAATCACAGCCAACGGCACTGATTGGACAAGAACCCACATATGCACCGGGGAAAGGTGAGTGAATATCAGCGACCTGGGGGGGGGGGGGGGTTGACACAGCGGGGCATAGTCCATATCCTTCTTTCCCTTATTGTTCTCATTTGTCCCTCTCTGAGGTGTAACCTGCAGATCTGCATCAATAAATGATTCATTTGCCTATTCAAAGTGTTTCTATTGTAACTGTTACATCCTATCTCCTATCCATTGCTCAATGAGGAGGCGTGGCTTAATTTTAAAATTGTCCCTCTTTCCCATCCTGAAATATTGGAAGGTATAACAATGCTGAACTTGGTTTCTTAATCGTCAGTTTCTTATTCACACTTTGCTTATTTCTTGCTTTCTTTTAAAGGAGAATGTCCATTAATGATGCCATTTATTCTATAGAGCGCTCTGAGCAATATTACATTAAAACTGGCACAAATCCTAAATTAGCGGGCACAAAATGGGCATCAGAATGGGCAATGAGGAATGTAATTATAAGAGTATACAGTTGAGTTTAGCCTGGCCCAAAGTTGTTCTGGTCATAAAACTGCCACTAAACATAATATGAAGCAGTATCAGGAGCCAATCCTCCGCCTCCCCTTTTCTATATAAATAGTAGTAGAAAAAAAATATAAGCCATTCTTACCCAAGGCCTTCTCTTCATTTGTCTAGGCTATGCCAAAATGGCCGCCTCCGGCCTAGGGGACGGCTTCACCAGGGTGTCCGGTGGCAATTTTCTGACAGAGGGTGACCCCCTGCATGGCATACAGTCGAGTTGAGCCTGGCCCAAAGTTTTTCTGGCTATAAAACTGGCATTGGGCCATCAGTGGCCCAAAGCCATTAACCCCTCGAAAACAGCTGTTACTTATTCGCGCCATTGAAAAGAGCCATTGCGCCCATTTCAGTGCCAGTTTTATAGCCAGAACAACTTTGGGCCGGGATAAAAACTCAACTGTCAGTTGGCACGTTGCCATCAGTGGGACAAAGCCATTTAACCCTTCATAATTACATTCCTCATTGCCCAGTTTGATGCCCATTTTGTGCCAGCTAATTTAGGATTTGTGCCAGTTTTATGGCCAGAACAACTTTGGGCCAGGCTAAGCTCGACTGTATGTCATGCAGGGGGTCAGTTGGTTCCATGCCATCAGTGGCCCTAAGCCTTTTAACCCCTTGAAAACTGTTCTTACTTATTCACTCCATTGAATAGAGCCATTGTGCCCATTTAAATGGAGTTTTATGGCCAGAACAACTTTGGGCCAGGCTTAACTCGACCGTATGCCTCTGTCAGAAAATTTCCACCGGCCGTCCTGGTGTAGACAGCCGGTGGCAATTTTCTTATTGGTTATGAAGACGTCACCTACCCTGTTTCCCCGAAAATAAGACATCCTCCGAAAATAAGGCCTAGTGCCTGCTTTCGGAGGATATCGTTATATAAGTCATCCCCCGAAAATTGTATTGTAACCACTAGGGGGCGTAATGACGGGGCACGTAAGGGGGGAGCTCCAGGGAGGTGGAGGAGACGCACGCTGCCTGTCTTTTGTCAAGACATCCCCCAAAAATAAGGCCAAGTGCCATATTTCCGGGGAAAGATTAATATAAGACAGTGTCTTATTTTCGGGGAAACAGGGTATGCCGAAGGCGGCCATTTTGGAGTAGCCTAGACAAAGGAAGAGAAGGCCTCGGGTAAGAATGGCTTATATTTTTTTCTACTACTATTTATATAGAAAACAGGAGGTGGAGGACTGGCTCCTGATACTGCTTCGTATTAATATTACATTTAGTGGCAGTTTTATGGCCAGAACAACTTTGGTCCAGGCTCAACTCGACTGTATGCCATGCAGGCGGTCTCCCTCTGCCAGTTGGTGCCATGACATCAGTGGCCCAAAGCCATTTAACCCCTTGAAAATAATTGCCAAACGGAGCCTCGGATCTCTAAATGACACATCCTGAGCACCGCTGCCGGAAACGCAGACGGAGACAGAGACGAGTAGCCTCCACATCTATACGCCGGATAACACCCCATTTCTACCTCTTCCCCAGGGGAACCGGACCACTGGCAAAGCGAGCAGACTAACCACATAAAGGTACCTCTACAATAGCCTAAACTCACTTATAATGTTTTTACTGAACAAATAATACCACTGAACTTACTGGGACACATCTCCCTACAGCTTACAACCAAATTATTTCCCCCCCGAACCGGTACAGCAAGGCCATGCAAGGATAGCAGGCAATTAGTCCAATGTAATGTACGCAGTGAGTAACAATATATAAATAATGCAACAAAAAAAAAAAAATTTTTCTCCCCTATATGATATTACTTACCTACCCCCATGCATTCCTAACAGAATAATATGCACTGAAGAAGCTCCCAGAGCGAAACGCGTTTGCATCTTGCTACAAACGAGGGACTGTGAACCCATAATGCATCTTGCTACAAACAAGGGATTTTGAACCCATAATCGGACAATTTGCTACAAACAGGGGTATCAGGAAAAGGACTTTACGGGAAGTGGGGTGCTCACGCGCCCACCCTTCCCCCTTATTCAGACCACCAGCTGGTCCTGCATTAAGGACAGCATGGTGCAGGGTGATTATTGTATATAAGTTTGCTTTACAATTTATGTTTTCAAAACCACTTTCTGTAAATATCAATTGTATGTATACTTAATTCAAATAATAAATTGTCTTTATATATAACCAATTTTTATGGTAAGAATTAGGCGCAATTTAGTCACCCTCCGAAGGCTGCACAGAAGGGCAAACCAATAAGACCCTCGGGCCCCCCCGCTATTGCTGATTCTAAAGAGATCCCGAGATTTGATAGCTGGCAACAAATGCAGCTTAATTTCTTGTCCACACTAAGGCTTCAGATCCGGCAGCTCAGAGAGCCTACGCTGTTTGAGAGGCTCTGTATGGAGAGCTATCATTCACATATAAACTGTTGGCGTGCCATCAGGAACAGGAATCTATGCCGTCTTTTGCAAAATGGGAGAGAGATCTGGGGACTACCTTCACGGTGGAGTACAGGAAACGGATGTTACGCCTGGCACACAAAACAGCTACTTGTACTAGGTACAAGGAATGCAATTATAAAGTACTTATGAGGTGGTATAGAGTACCCACGCTACTACACTAATGGTTCCCTGATGTCCCCCCCCACATGCTGGAGATGTGGCGGTGCTGATGGTGACCTCCTCCATATGTTTTGGTCTTGTCCGAAGCTGACGAGTTTCTGGGCAACGGTCAGAGATACACTGAAACATATTACAGATTGGGAGGTCCCTGAGGGCCCGGCCTTCTTCCTTCTCCACCACTCGGGGTTGCCCGCTAAAAGGTACCAGAGGTCCGTGCTTAGTCAGATGGTGAATGCCGCCAGGGCATGTATCCCCTCGCTGTGGAAGAGTCCTACCCCCCCAGCATCCCTATGTGGCTGAGCAAGGTGGCAGAGATCAAGAGGTTCGAAGGCTTATTGCAGCAAAAAATGAAGCCTCGGAGGACCACCGCCTTAAGTGGGCAAGCTGGGATATGTTTTCGGTCTCTAGTGAATTTGAAAGACTGGTGGCGGAGAGTCAGTAGTAGCCGCCAAGAGCACAGTATTCCCCTCTTCCTTACCCCTCCTACTCCCACTCCCCCCCCCCCCCCCCCCTTCTTCCTAAATGTGTCTGTGCATTCTAATACCCCCCCTCTTCCCTTTGGTCCTTGATTCCACGATTCATTGTTTCGCAGCTAATGAGCTGATATTAACCCCCCCACATGGAGGAGATGGGTGCTGCTAATGCCCAGTTCTCATTGCTTGAGGAACAGGGACTTGACCAGGAGTCGGAGGATGGGAGCGGGCCTCGGCAGCCTCCTTCAGAAAGCTTTAGTTAACCGGGGGGTGATGCTCTGGCAGCGATCATATCTCCCAAATATATGCATACTGTTGGATTTTATATATACCTGATGATGCTGCAGCTACAATGTTTGTGGAATACCCGTGATTCCTTCTATGTGTGTTATAACTCTTGAAAATGACAAATAAAGAATATATAAAAAAAAAAGACCCTCGGGACCCCCCCAAAGAGGAACCAACCCCAATCTCCCCTTGAAAATAGCTGTTTTATAGCCAGAACCACTTTGGGTCAGGCTGAACTCAACTGTATGTCATGCAGGGGGTCCCCCTCTGTCAGTTGGTGCCGTGACATCAGTGGCCCAAAGTCATTTAACCCCTTGAAAACAGCTGTTACTTATTCGCTCCATTGAAAAGAGCCATTGTGCTCATTTTAATGCCAGGTTTATAGCCAGAGCTCAACTGTATGCCATGCAGGGGGTCCCCCTCTGTCAGAAAATTGCTTGCTGTAGACAGCCGGTGGCAATTTTCTTATAAGTTATGAAGATGTCCCCTAGGCCGGAGGTGGCCATTTTGGCATAGCCTAGACAAAGGAAGAGAAGGATATTTTTTTTCTACTACTATTCATATAGAAAAGAGGCGGCAGAGGGCTGGCTCTTGATACTGCTTCATATTATTATTAGTGCCAGTTTAGTGCCAGTTTTATGGCCAGAACAACAACAGGCTGAACTCAACTGTATGCCATGCAGGGAGGGGGTCCCCTCTGTCTGCTGGCGCAATGACATCAGTGGCCCAAAGTCATATAACCCCTTGAAAACAGCTGTTACTTATTCGCTCCATTGAAAAGAGCCATTGTGCCCATTTTAATGCCAGGTTTATAGCCAGAACTCATCTGTATGCCGTGCAGGGGGCCCCCCTCTGTCAGTTGGTGCCGTGACATCAGTGGCCCCTAGCTTCACCCATGGACGAGAAGGGTCACTTTTTGATCTGTATGTGGGTCAGTACTCCCGCATGTTTTAGCCTAAAGCCAATAAATGGCCCTTCCCCCTGAATAAGAGTCTATCTTATATGTTTCCCACACCCTGTACATACAGATTGCCCACATTAAAAATCATCCTACCTGCATCTACTGCATTTTCTGAGACTTTAAACATCCAAGATGGCGGATCATGAAGTCTCAGGCTGCCTGCAAACAGGAAGTGTCTTCTGACTGTGCCGCTCTGCATTCTGGGATTGCTGACCTTTTCCTGACCCCATCTTTGCTCTATTTGTGCAAAGCACAGCTATAACCCCACTCCCCTGCACTTTTGACCCCTCTCCTCAGTATGTGATGCTACTGAGCCAAGATGGCGGCGCCCATATATTAGAGTTCTGAACAGAGTTGCAGGCTGGTGAGGAAAAGAATAAAAAGTAAGTTACTAATCATTTTAAATATATTAATTTTAGATGCTGGGGAATAGTTTTTTAAGGGTTTGGGCTTTTCATTAAATTATGCTGAAGGTCCAGTTTAACCCTTAGATCCACAATCCCGTCCTGTCAATTTTTCGTGCCAGCTCTATTTAAATTTGTGTCACTTTTTAAAGTGGACCACAATACTGGGCGGCTGGCCCTTGAGTCTAAAGGATTGGCTTGCCATCACCTCCCCGAGTTGCCGCTAAACTCACCTTTGTCCTGGCTCCTTCGGCACAGCCTGTAAACAATGCTGGCTGCATCCCCGGGATCTCGGGCCTGAGGCGCACTCCTGCCACCAGCCAGTCTCAAGGGAAACTTGGGATGTGGCCATAGGGAGACCAGGGACAATGCCCAGTCGGCCGCACTGCTTTTGGGGCCAGTTGGGCTACTGTTTTAATCATTCAAACCTCATTCAATCCCTGGCCCCCTTAGTCACACTTTAGGCCCCTATACCCAGCCCCACTGTACCCACAAGCCAAGAAACCCCAGCCCCCAGGGGCGGACTGGCCATAGGGAGAACCGGAGGACAATGCCCGGTGGGCCGCACTACTTTGGGGCCAGTTGGGCTGCTGCTTTTAAAGCGGTCCTTTACTCTGAATAAGAGTCTATCTTATATGTTTCCCACACCCTGTACATACAGATTGCCCACATTAATCCGGGCCTTCACCCTGAATAAGAGCCTATCTTGTATGTTTCCCACACCCTGTACATACAGATTGCTCACATTAATCTGGACCTTCACTCTGAATAAGAGCCTATCTTATATGTTTCCCACACCCTGTACATACAGATTGCTCACATTAATATGGACCTTCACCCTGAATAAGAGCCTATCTTATATGTTTCCCACACCCTGTACATACAGATTGCTCACATTAATCTGGACCTTCGCTCTGAATAAGAGTCTATCTTATATGTTTCCCACACCCTGTACATACAGATTGCCCACATTAAAAATCATCCTACCTGCATCTACTGCATTTTATGAGCCTTTAAACATCCAAGATGGTGGCTCATGTAACATCAGGCAGCCTGCAAACAGGAAGTGCCTTCTGACTGTGCTGCTCTGCATTCTGGGATTACTGACCTTTTCCTGACCCCAGCTCTGCTCTGTCTGAGCAGAGCAGAGCTATAAGCCCACTCCCCTGTACTTTATCCTGCTCTCCTCTCCTCAGTAAGTGTGATGCTTCTGAGTCAAGATGGCGGCGCCCTTATCCTAAAGTCCTGAACAGAGTTGCAGCCCAGTGGGGGAAAGAATAATAAAGTGACTAAAAACTTAAAATATATTAACTTTAGATGCTGGGGAATCGTTTTTTAAGGGTTTGGGTTTTTCAATAAATCATTGTGAAGGTCTGTTTAACACCCTCATTCAATCCTTGCCCCCTTAGTCTCCCTCTCAGGCCCTTGTACCCAGCCCCACTGTACCCACAAGCCAAGGAACCCCAGCCCCATGTTATAGGTTGAAAGGGGCCTCAGCAGGGATGTCTCGGGACGATCAGGGGCTGGTAAAATCCAGGGTTGGTTTTTGGCCCCAGTCCGCCATTGACCGCTACCGCTCTTTATCGCAAGGCCCTGTGTCTAACAAAAGCCTGTGCATGCACCGTGGGTCCAAGGAAATGTATGTTTTTAGTGGCATTATGGGGGATTACATATAGTAGGGCGTCCCCGAAAATGGCAAGCATCATAACCCAGGATAGTAAAAGTCCTGGATTTTGTTCGGCTCCAATGTTCGTACGTCCCAACTTTTCAGGGTGGGAAAGAGAGACAATTGTGAAATTAGGCCACGTCCCCTCATTGAGGGATGAATAGGATGTAACAGTTACAACAATATAAACACTTTGAATAGGCAAATGAATCATTTATTGATGCAGGTCTGCATGTTACACCTCAAAGAGGGACACAATGAGGGACAGGGGGACATGGACTCAAAAGAGGGACAGTCCCTCTAAATCAGGGACCCTTGGGAGGTATGGTTATTTTTCTCAGAGCCTCATTCTTCATGCAATAACTGGCATCATGAAGAAAAAAGTAAAACAAATAAAAAAAACAAAACATTTTGCATTAGGAGCCCACTTTATCATTGTTACCACAATGGTGTGCTTAGCAGCAAAACACCAGCCCACATTAAACAAAAAATATGGAAGCCAGCCATTACCACAAGCTAAGCTATTCTCTCATCTCATTTGTTTGACCAGCGCGGCCATCTTGTTGTAGCCCTCACAATACCTCACAAAAAGGACTTGCACTGACAGCAAACAGTGTTGTTTATTCGTTTACATTCTAATCGCAAATAAAGACGCTAATCCTCGGAACAACCCGTCCCTGGTGTAGACGACCGGCGGCAATTTTCTTATAAGTTATGAAGACGTCCCCTATGCCGGAGGCGGCCATTTTGGCGTAGCCTAGACGAAGGAAGAGAAGGCCTCGGGTAAGAATGGCTTATTTTTTTTCTACTACTATTTATATAGAAAAGAGAAGGCGGGGGGCTGGCTCCTTATACTGCTTCATATTATTATTACGTTTAGTATACAGAAGAACCCCCCTTCCCCTGTATAATATATATAATAATAATATGAAGCAGTCATGGTTGCTTTTATTTTTATTGTACTGAAGAAAAAGGAGCTAAACAAGGTTTCCATTTATTATTATTATTGTTATTATACAGAGAAGGAAGAGTTTACACCAGCTGCTGCTTCTTATACTATTAATAATTGTAATAATGCAGAGCAGGATGGTGTATTATTATCATTATTATTATTATTATAACTATATTTATTCGAATAAGAGTCTATTATTAGATTTATTATTTTTGATATTATTATCATTATTTCAGGGCTGGATTGTATGGAGATTGTATAGACAGGAAGGTGTGTGACCGGAATTATACTCCTGAGGCATCAAGACTCTGACAGAAATTTGGCTGTGAAGTAGATGATGAGGAGAGGTGGGATGGGTAGAGAGGGGCAGGTGATGAGGAGAGGTGGGATGGGTAGAGAGGGGAAGGTGATGAGGAGAGGTGGGATGGGTAGAGAGGGGCAGGTGATGAGGAGAGGTGGGATGGGGAGAGAGGGGCAGGTGATGAGGAGAGGTGGGATGGGCAGAGAGGGGCAGGTGATGAGGAGAGGTGGGATGGGTAGAGAGGGGCAGGTGATGAGGAGAGGTGGGATGGGTAGAGAGGGGCAGGTGATGAGGAGAGGTGGGATGGGTAGAGAGGTGCAGGTGATGAGGAGAGGTGGGATGGGGAGAGAGTGGCAGGTGATGAGGAGAGGTGGGATGGGCAAAGAGGGGCAGGTGATGAGGAGAGGTGGGATGGGGAGAGAGGGGCAGGTGATGAGGAGAGGTGGGATGGGCAGAGAGGGCAGGTGATGAGGAGAGGTGGGATGGGCAGAGAGGGGCATGTTATGAGGAGAGAGGGGCAGGTGATGAGGAGAGGTGGGATGGGTAGAGAGGGGCAGGTGATGAGGAGAGGTGGGATGGGTAGAGAGGGGCAGGTGATGAGGAGAGGTGGGATGGGTAGAGAGGGGCAGGTGATGAAGAGAGGTGGGATGGGTAGAGAGGGGCAGGTGATGAGGAGAGGTGGGATGGGTAGAGAGGGGCAGGTGATGAAGAGAGGTGCGATGGGTAGAGAGGGGCAGGTGATGAGGAGAGGTGGGATGGGTAGAGAGGGGCAGGTGATGAAGAGAGGTGGGATGGGTAGAGAGGGGCAGGTGATGAGGAGAGGTGGGATGGGTAGAGAGGGGCAGGTGATGAAGAGAGGTGCGATGGGTAGAGAGGGGCAGGTGATGAGGAGAGGTGGGATGGGGAGAGAGGGGCAGGTGATGGGGAGAGGTGGGATGGGGAGAGAGGGGCAGGTGATGAGGAGAGGTGGGATGGGTAGAGAGGGGCAGGTGATGAGGAGAGTTGGAAGGGGCAGAGAGGGGCAGGTGATGAGGAGAGGTGGGATGAGTAGAGAGGGGCAGGTGATGAGGAGAGGTGGGATGGGTAGAGAGGGGCAGGTGATGAGGAGAGTTGGAAGGGGCAGAGAGGGGCAGGTGATGAGGAGAGGTGGGATGAGTAGAGAGGGGCAGGTGATGAGGAGAGTTGGAAGGGGCAGAGAGGGGCAGGTGATGGAGAGGTGGAATGGGTAGAGAGGGGCAGGTGATGAGGAGAGGTGGGATGGGTAGAGAGGGGCAGGTGATGAGGAGAGGTGGGATGAGTAGAGAGGGGCAGGTGATGAGGAGAGTTGGAAGGGGCAGAGAGGGGCAGGTGATGAGGAGAGGTGGAATGGGTAGAGAGAAGCAGGTGACCAGGAGAGGTTGGAAGGGTAGAGAGGGGCAGGTGAGGAGGAGAGGTGGGATGGGTAGAGAGGGGCAGGTGATGAGGAGAGGTGGGATGGGTAGAGAGGGGCAGGTGATGAGGAGAGGTGGGATGGGTAGAGAGGGGCAGGTGATGAGGAGAGGTGGGATGGGTAGAGAGGGGCAGGTGATGAGGAGAGGTGGGATGGGTAGAGAGGGGCAGGTGAGGAGGAGAGGTGGGATGGGTAGAGAGGGGCAGGTGATGAGGAGAGGTGGGATGGGCAGAGAGGGGCAGGTGATGAGGAGAGGTGGGATGGGCAGAGAGGGGCAGATGATGAGGAGAGGTGGGATGGGGAGAGAGGGGCAGGTGATGAGCAGAGGTGGGATGGGTAGAGAGGCACAGGTGATGAGAGGTGGGATGGGCAGAGAGGGGCAGGTGATGAGGAGAGGTGAGATGGGCAGAGAGGGGCAGGTGATGAGGAGAGGTGGGATGGGTAGAGAGGCACAGGTGATGAGAGGTGGGATGGGTAGAGAGGGGCAGGTGATGAGGAGAGGTGGGATGGGTAGAGAGGGGCAGGTGATGAGGAGAGGTGGGATGGGTAGAGAGGGGCAGGTGATGAGGAGAGGTGGGATGGGGAGAGAGGGGCAGGTGATGAGAGGTGGGATGGGTAGAGAGGCACAGGTGATGAGGGGCAGGTGATGAGGAGAGGTGAGATGGGTAGAGAGGGACAGGTGATGAGAGGTGGGATGGGTAGAGAGGGGCAGGTGATGAGGAGAGGTGGGATGGGTAGAGAGGGGCAGGTGATGAGGAGAGGTGGGATGGGCAGAGAGGGGCAGGTGATGAGGAGAGGTGGGATGGGTAGAGAGGGGCAGGTGATAAGAAGAGGTGGGATATGGAGGGAGGGGCAGGTGAGGAGGAGAGGTGGGATGGGCAGAGAGGGGCAGGTGATGAGGAGAGGTGGGATGGGCAGAGAGGGGCAGGTGATGAGGAGAGGTGGGATGGGTAGAGAGGGGCAGGTGATGAGGAGAGGTGGGATGGGGAGAGAGGGGCAGGTGTTAAGAAGAGGTGGGATATGGAGGGAGGGGTAGGTGAGGAGGAGAGGTGGGATGGGTAGAGAGGAGCAGGTGATGGGGAGAGGTGGGATGGGTAGAGAGGAGCAGGTGATGGGGAGAGGTGGGATGGGTAGAGAGGGGCAGGTGATAAGGAGAGGTGGGATGGGTAGAGATGGGCAGGTGATGAGAGGTGGGATGGGTAGAGAAGGGCAGGTGATGAGGAGAGGTGGGATGGGTAGAGAGGGGCAGGTGATGAGGAGAGGTGGGATGGGGAGAGAGGGGCAGGTGATGAGGAGAGGTGGGATGGGCAGAGAGGGGCAGGTGATGAGAGGTGGGATGGGTAGAGAGGGGCAGGTGAGGAGGAGAGGTGGGATAAGGAGAGAGGGGCAGGTGAGGAGGAGAGGTGGGATGGGTAGAGAGGGGCAGGTGATGAGGAGAGGTGGGATAAGGAGAGAGGGGCAGGTGAGGAGGAGAGGTGGGATGGGTAGAGAGGGGCAGGTGATGAGGAGAGGTGGGATGGGTAGAGATGGGCAGGTGATGAGAGGTGGGATGGGTAGAGAAGGGCAGGTGATGAGGAGAGGTGGGATGGGTAGAGAGGGGCAGGTGATGAGGAGAGGTGGGATGGGGAGAGAGGGGCAGGTGATGAGGAGAGGTGGGATGGGCAGAGAGGGGCAGGTGATGAGAGGTGGGATGGGTAGAGAGGGGCAGGTGAGGAGGAGAGGTGGGATGGGTAGAGAGGGGCAGGTGATGAGAGGTGGGATGAGTAGAGAGGGGCAGGTGAGGAGGAGAGGTGGGATGAGTAGAGAGGGGCAGGTGATGAGGAGAGGTGGGATGGGGAGAGAGGGGCAGGTGATGAGGAGAGGTGGGATGGGCAGAGAGGGGCAGGTGATGAGAGGTGGGATGGGTAGAGAGGGGCAGGTGATGAGGAGAGGTGGGATGGGTAGAGAGGGGCAGGTGATGAGGAGAGGTGGGATGGGTAGAGAGGGGCTGGTGATGAGGAGAGGTGGGATGGGTAGAGAGGGGCAGGTGATGAGGAGAGGTGGGATGGGTAGAGAGGGGCAGGTGATGAGGGGGGGTTAAGAGCCCTTTAATGGATTCCAGAGATATTATAGTATTTCTGATCGGTCTTCCCACATTTATCCGGCGTCACTCTCCTCTCACTTTTGTTATAGACCCTCCAGACCCCATCATGAGAACTGTGAAAATAGAGGAGGAGCAGGGTGTATTTATAAATATTAAAGAAGAGGAGGTTGTTTTGGAGCCCAAGTCAGGTAGGTAATAAACTTCATTTAGAAAGCACTGGCTAGTTGTTCCTCTTGCTCATTCACACACTCTGGCGTGTCTCAATCTCAGTAGAGGGGATTTAATGGAAAATGTAAAAACCAAAGGTTGACAAAGCTGACTCAGCACAGGGCAAGCCTGGGCAATTGCCAGGGCCCCTGTCATCTTCAGGGGCCCACTCAGGATCACACTTGGCTATTTTACAGTGGACTCGAACCACCAAATCCCGGGTGTTGTGTGCAGACCTACTCATGGCCGGCCTCAGCAACAGGGGATGGTCAGTAACATTGGAGATGGTGGCATGGAATGGAGGGCAATTGATGGAAGCGCAGGAGGTGGCGACAACCTAGTGACAACAGCAATAAGAACGGGAGGGCGATTGGCGGCTATAGGGAAGGCAATAAGGACTGGTGGATGATTGGTGGCTATAGGGAAGGCAATAAGGACTGGTGGATGATTGGTGGCTATAGGGAAGGCAATAAGGACTGGAGGATGATTGGTGGCTATAGGGAAGGCAATAAGGACTGGTGGGTGATTGGTGGCTATAGGGAAGGCAATAAGGACTGGTGGATGATTGGTGGCTATAGGGAAGGCAATAAGGACAGAAGGATGATTAGTGGCTATAGAAAATGCAATAAGGACTGGAGGATGATTGGTGGCTATAGGGAAGGCAAAAATGACTGGTGGATGATTGGTGGCTATAGGGAAGGCAATAAGGACTGGAGGGTGATTGGTGGCTTAAGGGAAGGCAATAAGGACTGGAGGGTGATTGGTGGCTATAGGGAAGGCAATAAGGACAAGAGGGAGATTGGTGGTTATAGGGAAGGCAATAAGGACTAGAGGACCATTGGTGGCTATAGGGAAGGCAATAAGGACTAGAGAGTGATTGGTGGCTTAAGGGAAGGCAATAAGGACTGGAGGGTGATTGGTGGCTATAGGGAAGGCAATAAGGACTGGAGGGTGATTGGTGGCTATAGGGAAGGTAATAAGGACTAGAGGGTGATTGGTGGCAATAGGGAAGTCAATAAGGACTGGAGGATGATTGGTGGCTATAGGGAAGGCAATAAGGACTGGAGGGTGATTGGTGGCTATAGGGAAGGCAATAAGGACTGGAGGGTGATTGGTGGCTATAGGGAAGTCAATAAGGACTGGAGTATGATTGGTGGCTATAGGGAAGGCAATAAGGACTGGAGGGTGATTGGTGGCTATATGGAAGGCAATAAGGACTGGAGGGTGATTGGTGGCTATAGGGAAGGCAATAAGGACTGGTGGATGATTGGTGGCTATAGGGAAGGTAATAAGGACTGGAGGGTGATTGGTGGCTATAGGGAAGGCAATAAGGACTGGAGTATGATTGGTGGCTATAGGGAAGGCAATAAGGACTGGAGGGTGATCAGCAGAAGATGACCCATTTGAGGAAACGGAGATGAAAAGGAAACATCATCTGACTCACTACTTAGGGACCCACTAAAACTCTCTTGCCCAAGGGCCCACACAAACCTGGAGCCGGCCCTGCTCATATATCTCAGTTCCGGGGCATCACTTTCGGCTTTATTCACAGATTCTGGAGGGACTATAGCAAGAAATGTGAGAACCAAGAAGGAAAAAGACAAAGATATGGAGAATAAAGAGAAGGAAAGTCCTTTGCAGATCAGCACAGGTGAGTAATAAAACCTTTTTTCATGTGTACTCACTTACTGTTTATGTACCCCCAAATATATGAATGCAGAGGTTTTTCTTTTCTTTCTATTTTCAGACCTCGGAGACACTATAGTGAAAAATGTGAAATCTGAGGAGGGGGAAGTGGTATTGGGGAAGGTTAAGGAGGAGGAGGAAATTATTTTACAGATCAACAGAGGTGAGTGTTTTGGCCAAGTTGAACAATTCTTTATCTTTGGTAGAACAGTGCAGCCTTCCAATTCAGGTTTGACCTTCTCTGGTGGTTCTACTCCCGCTTAAACAATTAGGGACTATTCTCAGTGTGCCACACACCCCGCTTCCCCTTTAATTCTTCATGATTGGGTTACTCACCGCCAGGTGACGCTGTTGCAGAGAGGAAGTCTTGTAACGAGCCCCCTTCCGGCCTATATATACCTGGTACCTCCCATTTAACACCAGTGTTTTTCTCTCTGCATGACGACAAGACAGAAGAATTAAGTCTCCTGCTTGCAGGTAGCCGGGGTCTTACCCCGGCACCCCCTTTGGGTCTATTTCTGCCCAGTTTGATTGTTTGTTACCTATATGGTTAAATGGAAGCCTCCCAGCCCAGGCTGCTCACTGGGCAATTGGTAGATGGCACTATAGGTGCCTAGGAGCTTATCTCCTCCGCTCGACCTCTTGTGGGGGGCAATGCGGCTATCCGGCATGGTGATCCGGATTTGGGATGCCCCTGTCCCGAGGTTCCCCTTGGCCCCTTGCTCTCCCGTTACGGTCCCTTCTCCCTTCACTATGGGGGGGGGGGGGGGTTGAGGGATGTGTATATGCATGTGGTGTTTTACTTGTGTGTTTACTTGTATGGATCACCTTGTCAGTGTTCAGGTCAGCACCGCAGGATGGGTGCACACGGCCTGACTGGTTATCTCTCTCTTTTTTACGGATTGCCCACACTGATTAGTCCTCTCTCCTCTCGCTGGCAGCTCCGCCATTGTGCGGGCTGCTGGTGGGCCTGAATGGCCTGAGTTTAGTTCCGCTTTAGGGCGGCCGGGGCGGGCCGCGCTGTGGCAGGCATGGCTGATGCTGCCTGTGACGCTCTTTCCCCCCCCCCTCCTCTTCCCTCCCTTTGACCGGGCGTCCTCTCGTTTTTTGGCACCGCCGTTCGGCGGGCCGCACTGTTGGCGCTTTAGGCGCAGGGCCTCATACTCCCTAGCAAGGGCTTCCCTCCCCCTCCGTTTACTGGGGGCGTCGGGCGCCCTCTTGTTTTGCGGCACCGCCGTTTGGCGGGCCGCACTGTTTGAATCTTGAGGGGGGCGGGGCCCGGATGACGTCAGAGGGGGCGTGGCTGGAGCGGCGTCGACGTGCAGCTCGGACCCAGCCGCACTTCCTCCCTCTTATTAGAAGTCAGCTGCGGGGCTCTCAGCCGCAGAAAGTGAATCATCTCTGCTGCTGCTGCTGTCCTGGTTTTGCAGCCTTGCTTCAGCCTTGGGCAGGTAAGCGGCCTCATTGATTGATTGATTTTTAAAAGAAAAAAAAAAAAGTTAACTGGTTCAAATTCTTTTTGACCTCTTTAAGCACTCTGGGGTGTTTTTACTATGTGTTTTTACTACGTGTTATACTGTTGCATGAATGTTGTACTGCATGCTGCCCCCTTTTTCTCTGGGGATCTTACTGTTGTTTTTCCCCACAGATCCTGGGATTCCCTCAATGCAGTGGCTTCCCGGTTCTATTATACCTGGCTAGTCCTATTACTCTAAATTGGGACATATTTATATATATATATATATATATATATATATATATATTGGTATATTTAAAAAAAAAAAAGGGGGGGGATAATTATAATCATAAATTAAATCCTCCCTCCCGGACATTAATTTAAAGGGGCATCCCGGGTGGCTTATGCCTAAAACCCACGGTTGTGCGAATACCATAAATCACCATATGGAGGCTTCCGATAATACCGGAAATGGCTCTTCTGGGCCATCCAGGCTGTGTGGGGGCTGCGGGACTCCGCTCCCAGGCGATGATGTTATATTATGCATTTCTTGTGCAAAGCAGAATATTGTGCGTCAGTCCGTCGCTCCGGCTTCTGGCTCCTCGCAACTTCCATCATCTCCTACCCCTCCCTCCCTGTTCCGGACCCCGTGTGACATTGTCAAAGGTGGGGATTCGCAATCCGAGGTGTCTGCACGATCGTCCAACCTCTAGAAGATAGTTTCCGTTAAAGCAGGGTTGAAGGCCACTGCTAAACGGAAACACCTTTCTCCTGTAGCTCCTGCTTCACAGGATGAGGAATGTGAGCCTGTGGATTGGTCCGACTACTCCCTGGACGAGGAGGGGGAACTCCTAGTGGAGTCAGATGAGCCCGCAGATCAGCTTGAGGTCGATGCTATTGGCGATCTGGCTGCGGGGGTTTCCTTTGACACCCCCTCCATTCTGGCTCAAATGTTTAAAATTTTGAATTTAGATCTGCCTGAGGCTGTCGCCCTGCCAAAGGGTGAGTTGTTTAAGGTGCCTCAGCCGCGTTTGGTATTTCCCAGACAACAACACTTTGAGGGGGTTGTGCTTAAGGAATGGGAACATCCCACGCGGTTAACTGGAATTCCTTCCAGTTGGGATAAACGCTATCCTTTTCCGCCAGAATTGGTGAAGCTTTGGTCGGTTCCCCCTGACGTCGATACCCCTGTGCTAGGGCTCGCTAGCACGGCTATGGTGCAGTCTTCTGAGACCTCTGCCCTTAAGGATGGTGAGGATCGTCGGATTGACCAGTATGCTTGCCATGGTTTTATTAGTGCCGGATCGACGATGCGCCCGGTGTGTGCTTCGGCGCTTCTTCTATTGGCGGTTAGGTCCGTTATTCAGGATCTATGCGTGGATCTTGATCCCGCTTGTAATGAGTTTACTGCTCTTAAGCAGTGTGAGTCTTTTATTTCCCATGCTCTGACCGCTCAGGACGATGCGCTGGCTATGAGTAGCAGGACAGCGGCAATGCTGGTGGCTATTCGTCGGTCAGTATGGCTGCGCCAGTGGTCGGCGGACTTAGTTTCTAAAAAGGTGCTCACAGCACTTCCCTTTTTGGGCTTGCGACTGTTTGGTGATAAAATTGATTCAGTTGCAAAAGGTGGTAAAATGCCTCAACGCAAGAGGCCTCGTCGTCCCTTTCGGGGGGCAAGTACTGTTAGGCCTTCCTTTCGGGGATTCAGAGCGGGTAGGGGGGCTTCCTTTCCCGCTACCAGAGGTGCAGGTTGGACCCGGGGGAGGGGCCGTGGCCGTCCCGCTCAGTCCTGGGGCACCAAGCCCAAGCCTGCTGTTAAGCCCGCTCAGCAATGAGGGGCTGCCCTCACCCGTGCGGGTGGGGGGACGATTGCGACACTTCTCCCAGGTTTGGGACCAGGAGGTTCCGGACAGATGGATCTGGGAGGTGGTGTGGTCCGGTTACAAACTGGAATTCGAGTCTCGCCCTACTTCACGATTCTTTCGGTCTCGGGTGCCCATCGATCCTTTAGCCGCACAGGGGCTCCTGGCGTCGGTAAAGAATCTGTTAGAAATGGCGGTCATCCGGCGGGACCGCACTTAGAGATGGGCCTCGGTTTCTACTCCAATCTTTTCGCAGTCCCCAAAAAAGACGGCTTGGTTCGTCCCGTCCTGGACCTGAAATGACTCAACAAGTTAATCCGTATTCGGAAGTTTCGCATGGAAACTTTGCGTACGGCCGTCGGTTCCCTTCGGCAGGGGGACTTCATGACGTCCATAGACATCAAGGATGCTTATCTTCATGTTCCCATCTGCCAGGCTCATCAACGTTTTCTTCGATTCGTGATGAAAGATCAGCATTTTCAATTCGTGGCACTTCCGTTTGGCCTTACCTCGGCTCCAAGAGTGTTTACCAAGGTGCTGGCAGGGGTGATGGCCATTTTCAGGTCTCGGGGCATTCGTGTCGTAGCTTATTTGGACGACCTTCTCATCATGGCTCCGTCGCTCAATCAATCCGAGACAGACATCAGGATGGTGGTCTCCACGCTGGAAAGCTTTGGTTGGGTGATCAACTTCCCCAAGTCCTCCCTCGCTCCGGCCAGGGTGGTGTCCTTTCTGGGGATGCAGTTGGACTCTCGTCAACACAGGGTGTTTCTCCCCCATTCCAAAATTCATCTGATTCAGGAGTTGGCTCGGGTCCTACTTTCCAATCCTCGGCCGTCCATCCGTCTGGGGATGAGGCTGGTAGGGTTGATGGTTGCCTCCTTCGAGGCAGTTCCTTTTGCTCAATTTCACACGAGGACGCTTCAGCTTTATCTGTTGGCATCCTGGGACCGGCAGCCTCGGTCGCTGGATCAGCCCTTTCAGTTGTCCTCCCGGGTCCGGCAGTCCCTCCAGTGGTGGTTGGTCTCGGCCAATCTCGTGAAGGGCAGGTCTTTCCTGACCCCTCTTTGGGAAATTGTCACCACGGACGCCAGTCTTTCGGGATGGGGGGGATTCTGGAAGGAGCTTCAGTTCCAGGGGCAGTGGGGACCTCAAGAGGCCCACTTACCCATCAATGTTCTGGAACTGAGAGCCATCCGTCGGGTTCTTGCTCTCCTGACTCAACACGTTCTGGGCCTTCCGGTCCAGGTTCGTTCAGACAATCGAACAGCGGTTGCTTACATCAATCATCAGGGAGTGACCCGCAGTCTGGGTGCTCTCAGAGAGGTGTCCCTGATCCTGACCTGGGCAGAGGCCCATGTTCCTTATCTATCGGCGGTGTACATTCCAGGGGTGGAAAACCAGGAAGCGGACCGGTTGAGCAGGGGCTCTTCCCGTCTGGGAGAATGGGCTCTCCATCCTCAGGTTTTTCGCTCACTGTGTCTCCGAAGGGGGACGCCGGAGGTGGACCTGTTTGCCTCTCATCACAATCACAGGCTCCCGAACTTCGTGTCGCTCTCCCAGGATCCTCTGGCTCTGGCAGTGGACGCCATGTGCCTGAGCTGGGGGGATCTGGGGTTTGTATACCTGTTTCCTCCGATACCCATGCTGGGCAGGGTGGTTCGAAAGTTGGCTCTGGAAAGGGTGTCCGCCATTCTCGTGGCCCCAAAGTGGCCAAGGCGAGTGTGGTTCGCAGACATCGTTCGGCTGGCAGTGAACCAGCTCACTCAGGGCCGGTTGTGTTACTCCAATTTACCAGCGCTGGGTTTGACGGCCTGGCTGCTGAAACCTCCATCTTGAAGGAGGAGGGTCTTTCTGACTCAGTGCCCGGAAGAGGTCTTCTTCTATCATCTACTATAGGACTTGGAAAGCCTATATCGCTTGGTGTGAGATTAGATCTTTTCCTTGTAGGGTCTTTTCGGTCTCCAGGATTCTGGAGTTTTTACAATCTGGCCTAGACTCTGGTCTTCAGCTAAGTACGTTGAAAGGGCAAGTTTCTGCCTTATCTATCTTTTTTCAGAAGCGTTTTGCGCTTCATCCTTTAGTTAAAACTTTTTTCCATGGGGTTACGCATGTGCGGCCCCCCAGGAAACCATTACTCCCTGTTTGGGATTTGAATTTGGTTCTTTCTGCTCTTCACGCTCCTCCTTTTGAGCCTTTGCAAGATATTGCTTTGTCTACCCTGACTAAGAAGATTGTCTTCTTGGTAATTATCACTTCGGTCCGGCGTGTCTCGGAGTTGGCGGTTTTGTCTATCCAGGCGCCTTACTTTGAGAGGCATCAGGATAAAGTGGTCTTTCGGTTTAAACCAGACTTTCTTCCTAAGGTTGTTTCTGCTTTTCATTTGAATCAGGATATTGTTCTTCCCTCCTTGTGTCCTAATCCTAAGAATGACAAAGAGAGGGTTTTGCATTGTTTGGATGTAGTACGCTGTGTTAAGTACTATTTGATTATGACGTCTCCTTTTCGTAAGACGGATGCCTTTTTGTTGTGCCCTGTGGGCCTAAGAAGGGTTTGGCACCGGCCAAATCTTCCATTAGCAAATGGATACGTCAGGCCGTTATTGCGGCCTATTCTGCTAAGGGGAAGGTTCCCCCTTTTCGTATCACTGCTCATTCTACTCGCGCCGTTGGAGCGTCTTGGGCTTTTCAGCACCGAGCTTCTGTTGAACAAGTTTGTAAGGCCGCTACTTGGTCTTCTGTTCATACTTTTTCTAAGTTTTACAAAGTTGATGCGCGAGCCTCAGCGGATGCTGTTTTTGGCCGCAAAGTTCTGCAGACTGCAGTCATTTAAGTTATGCTTAATTTTTGCCTTCGGATACCCATCCCTTGTGGACACTGCTTTTGGATGTCCCAATCGTGAAGAATTAAAGGGGAAGCGGGGTGTGTGGCACACTGAGAATAATACCATTTTGTGAGTACTCACCTGAAAAATGGATATTGTCAGTGTGCCACACACCCCGCTTCACCCCCGCCCTTTTCGGTATCCCGAATCCTTTATATGGTGAAGCTTTTATTTATTTTTGAGGTTACCGTTAGATTACTGGTACCTTGTCTTTCTGCTTATTAAATCACTGGTGTTATGGTGTTATGGGAGGTACCAGGTATATATAGGCCGGAAGGGGGCTCGTTACAAGACTTCCTCTCTGCAACAGCGTCACCTGGCGGTGAGTAACCCAATCGTGAAGAATTAAAGGGGAAGCGGGGTGTGTGGCACACTGACAATATCCATTTTTCTGGTGAGTACTCACAAAATGGTATTTTGCTTCATCCCACTTCAGCGGGAGTGTTTGATGCCAGCCAAATAGGTTGGGGACACATACTAATTACTGGCAGGACTGTTCTACTAAATGCTCCAGAGCAGGGGTTTTCAACCACTGCCCAGTACCCCATAGAGATAAGATGTTCTAACTGAGTACCCCCAAAGGAATCGGTTATAACTGTTACCACTGTTCAGAAACCAGACCAGTTGGACCCGCCGTTGGAGTGCCCCTGAACATCATTGTGTACCCCCCAACTTGTAGCACAACCAGGTTGATAAACAGTGCTGTAGAGTATTGAGCCATATACTGTACAAGGGTTTCCTAAGCTGAATTTTGGCCAGAAGTAATTGTGAAGCTTATAGGGACAGTATAGGCTGCCAGTCCTACGCGTTTCGGACCAGCCAGTCCTTACTTTTGACTGCTGTACTCTTGCCTACAGCGGGCTTAACTCTTGACTAATGCTCTCCCTGCTGCCAATAATTAAGGGAGCCTGCTCCCACATGACTGGCAACATGGACGTGCAGCAAGTTCAGAAATCGATTCCCTCACTCCAAGGCATACAAAATCGGGATGCCCCGCTGTGTGAAACCCCCCAAGTTGCCCCATACACCTACCTTCTTTCCTGGTCCAACGGCACATGCGCGAGCCGCTCCCGCATCTCCGCTATCCCTCTAGCAGGGCACGTATCCGCACCAGGCATTTGTGAATGGCCGATTCAGGGACTCTCCCTGTTAGAGGGTAGCGGGGGATGCGGCGTGCTCGGGGCCGCTGGCCTTAGATCATGTGACGTCAGCGGCTCTGAGCGCGTTGATTGGACAAGCGGGCATGCAAGCAGAGGACAGGGAAGATGTGAGTTGATTCCGACGACCTGTGGCGTTTCACACAGCGGGGCATCCTGAGCGGGGTGCCCCGGGGGCAAGGACCAACACCCAGGATAGTTAAAATCCTGGGTTTTGGTCCACTTTAAAAGGCCAGACTACTTTGTGCCTCAGCAGGGCTCTTGAACTGCAGTCTGCAGGAAATTCCCAATGTGGACTTTCTATTTAATTTGTATTTGAGCTGTGATTTGCCTTTTAGGAGGAAGAAGTAGTTGTGAGATCACCCTATAACCTTCAGTAATACGAAGATCTTTTCCATAAGCTAGATCCACAACAAGCAGCTCTCTAGCGGCTTTCCACTCGATTAGACGAAATTCCCAGTCCACATCCACTTTATTTACTTAAACTGGACCTTCAGCATCATATAATGAAAAGCCCAAACCCTTCAAAAACTATTCCCCAGCATCTAAAATTAATATACTTTAAGTTTTCAGTCGCTTACTTTTTATTCTTTCCCCCACTGGGCTCCAACTTTGTTCGGGACTCTAGGATTCGGGCACCGCCATCTTGCTTGAGAAGCATCACACACTCTAAGGAGAGGAGAGCGGGGTAAAGTGCAGAGGGGCAGGTTATAGCTGTGCTTTGAAGAGCAGAGCAGGGGTCAGGAATCCCAGAATACATCCGTACATCCCAGATGGGCCGCCATCTTGAATGTTTAAAGGCACTGAATACGCACTAGGTGCAGGTAGGATGATTTTTAATGTGAGCAATCTGTATGTACGGGGGACACACACACACACACACACACACATGATAGGCTCTTATTCAGGGTGAAGGTCTGCTGTAAGCAGAGATAGTGTGCTTGGCACTGCCGCACACACTGGGTGGATGGATCCAAATAATCTGAAAAGGTAGGTATAGAAGAGCAAGACAAAAAAACACTTGTTTCAGTTTTTTCCCTGTTACAGGTTTTTTTTTAAGTGTGCTTATGGTTTCTTCAATATTTCTGTTTGGAGAATGGAATGTGGATTGGTCTGCAGGCAACCACCTCCTGGCTGTGTCTCTGTCAGTCATGTCTGTTCAGTGAGGTTGTCTTGGTGTTATAAAGACTGTAGTTCTGGGTCAGGAGGATGGAATATGCAAAGAGTCCTATCGGAGTGCCCTGTAGCTGAAACAAGTTATTGAGGTCCTTTACATTACTTTACGTTACATTACTTTCCTTATAAAATCCATTTTGCCAAATCTGAGAATGTCCAAGCAAGGCAGGAGTGAGGTGGAAAATTATAATTAGTATTAATTAGTTCAGTTCTAACCTCCTGGATGTCTCTACCACATTCCCGAGTGTGGAGAGGGGTTTTCACTCCTCCTGTCATAGGAATGACCATCACTAAATAATGTTGTCTGCTTAATGAGGAACAGATGTTCTTAAGGTGTAAGTTAAACTTTCTATATGTGCTGTATATGTTTGAAATGTCCAATGGAAAAATGACATGTGTCCAGGCATCCAATCAGGATGGTCATTTAAGTTCCTTTGTCTAAACTTGTATTTAGTCTACAACTATGATGGATAGTGCACTGCCAAGTAGTTGATCAAAAAAGGTTCCAGCCGTGGGGAGACATAATCAGCAAGTAATGTACGTCAGAGATCCTAGACTAATCTCAAAAAAGGGTGCCCCCACCAGAAAAGGCCGCACACTAATATTAAAATTAAAAACCCAGTGTATTTAATAAATATTCATTACATACAAAAAACAATAATAATGGCACATCACATAACAATACAGAACTTGTATTTAAGCAAGCCGCAAATGGGGCATCTCTGGCATTGGCTTTTGAGCTATGCAAGCCCCCGGTCGACCGAATAAACATTGTATTTCCTGATGACTTGTGCTTCTTAGTGTGTGCCATTTCTACTTCAACCAGACCTTCAGGTCTGAAAAGCCCAAACCCTTAAAAAACTATCCCCCAGCATCTAAAGTTAATATATTTTAAGTTTCTAGTTGCTTACTTTTTATTCTTTCCTCTGCTGGGTTGCACTCTGTTCAGAACTCTTAGATACGGGCGCCGCCATCTTGCCTCAGAAGCATCATACATACTGAGGAGAGGAGAGTGGGGTAAAGTGCAGAGGGGCAGGTTAAAGCTGTGCTTTGCACAGGCGGAGCAGAGCTGGGGTCAGGAAAAGGACAGCAATCCCAGAATGCAGGGCGGCATAGTCAGAAGACACTTCCTGTCTGCAAGCTGCCTGATGCTCCATGAGCTGCCATCTTACATGTTTAAAGGCTCAGAAAATGCAGTAGATGCAGGTAGGATGATTTTAATGTGAGCAATCTGTATGTACAGGGTCAGGGAAACATATAAGATAGGCTTTTATTCAGGGCGAAGGCCCGATTTTAGGAGAAATGGCACGCACCAACATTTCTGGACCAATCCAGCAGATCCCAGTACTGTAAGTCTTTACTTCTTCCCCTACTCTAAGTATGCTGCCCTTGTTCTACTGTGTGCAGGCTTAAAAACATTTGGTGTCTGCTGTGGGATTTCATGAATGTCTGCCCTTCTTTAATCTTCTCTTCTCATTTCCATCCTGCTTCCTCCAGATGGAACATATAGCAGAAATATTATAGAGGAACATGCTGCAGTGTCAACAAGAGACCAGACTACCCCAAGTCCCCATCAAGCACTGCATCCTGCACATTTGTCACCTGACCCCTCTATGGATGGGAACTGTTTTGCTGATCGTACGTCTCACAGACCTTCTTTAAAGCCATACCCATGTTCAGAATGTGGGAAAAGCTTTTCTTATAAATCAGACCTTATTACCCATGAAAGAATTCATACAGGTGAGAGGCCATATACATGTGCTGAATGCGGGAAATGCTTCTCTAAGAAATCCACCCTTACCGGTCACGAGAAAATTCATACAGGGATGAAGCCGTATTCCTGTTCTGAATGTGGGAAATGTTTTGCTCAGACGTCGGACCTTATCAATCACAAAAGAGTTCATACAGGGGAGAGGCCATATACGTGTAATCAATGTGGTAAATCTTTTTCCTGCAAATTAGCCCTTAACAGACACATAAAAACTCACACAGTGGAAAGGCCGTTCTCATGCTCTCAGTGTGGTAAATCATTTTCTGCTAAAATAACTTTGACTAAACATGAAAGAATTCATACAGGGGTCAAACCATTTTCGTGTTCAGAATGTGGGAAACATTTTTCTATAAAACCAGATCTTATCAAACATGAAGTAATTCATACTGGGGCAAAACCTTATTCTTGCTCTGAATGTGGGAAATGTTTTACTCAGAATTCATCCCTTGTCAGACATAAGAGAATTCATACAGGGGAGAAGCCGTATCCTTGTTCTAAATGTGAGAAAAGCTTTCCTGACAAATCTCAGCTTAACATTCACAAAAAACTTCATACAGAACAGATGCAATATTCCTGTTCTGAATGTGGGAAATGTTTCCCTCAAAAAGCTTACCTCACCAGTCATGAAAGAGTTCACACAGGGGTGAAGCCATTTTCTTGTTTTGAATGTGGGAAGTGTTTCTCGCACAAGTCCAGCCTTCTCATCCATAAAAGATATCATACAGGGGAGAAGCCATATTCATGTTCTGACTGTGGAAAGTCTTTTACGGTGAAATCACATCTAATCATCCATAGTAGAGTTCACACAGGGGAGAAGCCATTTTCATGTTCTGAATGTGGGAAATGTTTTCCCGACAAATCTCACCTCATAATTCATGAACGAATTCACACAGGCGAGAGACCATATTCGTGTTCTGATTGTGGGAAAGCTTTTGCCCAGAAATCAGACCTCATCAGGCATGAAATAATTCATACAGGAATAAAGCCACATACGTGCTCTAAATGTGGGAAAACTTTTTCTCAAAAATACGACCTTGTAAAGCATGAGAGTTCACACAGACACAAAGATGCAAATGTAGAAACTGATGTTCACTTAAAGCGAGTCAAAAGCTATGCATCCGAGCATTGGAATTTAAAAGATTCCATGCCTGCCCGCTAGCCCACCCTCAGGCATCCTGCACTGGCTGCCCTGCTGTGTGAAACCCTCCGGGGCACCGGTGATCCTAACTGATCCCGGCAGGTCCCACAACGAGATTCCTCTGGCAGCCATATCCCCAGCTCCTCTGCAGTCGCACAATCTCGTACCCAGCATTTCTGAATGGCTGGGCGTAGTAGTGCATGTGCCCGAACAGCATCCTGGGGATGCGGCCAGCTTGCTGCACCCTCGTCACAGCGGCTCTCTCAAAAACGCTGCAGGGTGTGGCTTTGGTGGTGGAAAAGGCGAGCCAACAGCAGCGCCCGCCTCCTTGGACGGGGGGGGGGGGCGCGGCAGATGAGCGGTGGACTCTTTCCATCTGTCAAACCTAGTAACTCATATAAAATGTACATTTTTGAGTGCATCGTCATAAGCCTGGTTAAGGAAACACCGTTGTTAGGAAGTATAGGAGGATCAAAGAGACCGAGAAGCCCTCTATTAAAGGTACAAGGCAGAGAGTGCTTTCCTAAAGTTTGCATGGGGCATATTCTTTGCATTAAAAAAGTTTGTAATTCTCATTTGGAAAGCCCCACAGACAGGGCAGTCCACCAGCAGATGGATGAGTCCCTATCAATTCCACCACTTGATAAGAATGTATTGAAAGCAAAGAATCTGGGACAATACACATAAAGAATGGCCTAACTCTCAGTCAGGGCTGCCAGGTAGGCAGAGTTTTTTTTCAATACGTTTCAATGAGTTTTATTGAGGTTTTTAACAACACATCAACATGACAATACAGTATACATAGCAATCTGTATGGACATAAAGGTTCAGCATAAAACTGTGCTCTTATTCAGTTAGCTTGTAAACATTGGCTGTCAGCCAGGGGCCATTTCTCATGGGAGCCTCATAGCGTCGCACAAGGTGGGATTTCACTGGTTCTCAACCCTGGGCCCACTATGCTCACTAGAGTACATAATCAGAGCAGCAACTGGATTTGAGGGGCAGCTCAAATAGTAAAAACAAAGGTTAAAAAAAGTTAACAAAATAGATGAAAAAAACGTTGAACTTCAGTCGAGCTGCAATGAATAAATGTTTCTTAATTATCATAGAGGATTCTAACCGCAAATATACGTAATATTAGGGTAATCTCTAGGAGTCCTCTAAATATTAGGGTAATCTCTAGGATTCCTCTAAATTTCAATTATTGGCTGTATCGGCAGATTAATCTGTGTTAGAAGCCCTGATAGGGTCAGAAAGAATAGAGAGCATCCTTTTATATATAATCAATATTGCATTCCTAGATCTAGTGTAAGTTGCCAAATTTAGAGGACTCCTAGAGATTACCCTAATGTTTAGAGGACTCCTAGAGATTACCCTAATGTTTAGAGGACTCCTAGAGATTACCCTAATATTTAGAGGACTCCTAGAGATTACCCTAATATTTAGAGGACTCCTAGAGATTATCCTAATATTTAGAGGACTCCTAGAGATTACCCTAATATTTAGAGGACTCCTAGAGATTATCCTAATATTTAGAGGACTCCTAGAAATTATCCTAATATTTAGAGGACTCCTAGAGATTACCCTAATATTTAGAGGACTCCTAGAGATTATCCTAATATTTAGAGGACGCCTAGAGATTATCCTAATATTTAGAGGACTCCTAGAGATTATCCTAATATTTAGAGGACTCCTAGAGATTACCCTAATGTTTAGAGGACTCCTAGAGATTACCCTAATATTTAGAGGACTCCTAGAGATTATCCTAATATTTAGAGGACTCCTAGAGATTACCCTAATATTTAGAGGACTCCTAGAGATTATCCTAATATTTAGAGGACTCCTAGAGATTATCCTAATATTTAGAGGACTCCTAGAGATTACCCTAATGTTTAGAGGACTCCTAGAGATTACCCTAATATTTAGAGGACTCCTAGAGATTATCCTAATATTTAGAGGACTCCTAGAGATTATCCTAATATTTAGAGGACTCCTAGAGATTATCCTAATATTTAGAGGACTCCTAGAGATTACCCTAATATTTAGAGGACGCCTAGAGATTATCCTAATATTTAGAGGACTCCTAGAGATTATGCTAATATTTAGAGGACTCATAGAGATTATCCTTATATTTAGAGGACTCATAGAGATTATCCTTATATTTAGAGGACTCCTAGAGATTACCCTAATATTTAGAGGACTCCTAGAGATTACCCTAATATTTAGAGGACTCCTAGAGATTACCCTAATATTTAGAGGACTCCTAGAGATTATCCTAATATTTAGAGGACTCCTAGAGATTACCCTAATATTTAGAGGACCCCTAGGGATTACCCTAATATTTAGAGGACTCCTAGAGATTACCCTAATATTTAGAGGACTCCTAGAGATTACCCTAATATTTAGAGGACTCCTAGGGATTACCCTAATATTTAGAGGACTCCTAGAGATTACCCTAATATTAAATATATTTGCAGTTAGAATCCTCTATGACAATTATTCACTGTGTGTATTGCTGGGTCCACCGACATGGAGGCTTTAAAACAGGTACCTGGGATGTGTATCTAGTCCATGGATCCAGGGATCCTATAATATTGAATTGAATCCAATTAATATTGGATGGGTAAGTCAGAAATTAAATAGAAGGTACGTATGCAAGAGAAGGCTGAGGAAAGAAGAAGAGACGAGAAAAGAGGACGAGGGAAAGAAAAATTAAAGACAAGGGAAAAAAGATGGAGGTGTGGAAGAAAGAAGATAAGAAAAGTGGAAAAGAAAGAGAAGGAAAAAGAGAGCCGACGAGTGTTTTGGACTATAGAATACATAATACCTTTGTGTTATCTAACACATTTGCAGGGAAACAGGTGGAACTTGATGGACCCAACCTGTAGTTCGGAAAGCCACATGTGGCTTGCAGGCTGTCTGCTAACAGTGGAGGCCTAGCACAGGCTGGGATGGGGGGAACATGGCACCCAGGATTGCACCAGGCATTGAGTCAATGCAGAGTTGGGCAGGTGGAGAAGCATGCTTCCTTGTCAACTTCCAGTACCACTAAAGTTTTCCCAGTCTCCCATGCACCCCTGGATTTTGATTTTGCCATTTAACCTCTATGGAGTTGGAGGATTGCGTGGCTTAAGTATTGTATACACAAACGTTTCAAGAGCGCAAAGGATTGTTCATTGTGTAATGGAAATGAAGTCGTCATTTCGATTGTCTTATAATCAGGTGCTTTGATGTGACTGGAGGCATAACATATAATCTTATATTGCTTGACTTCACAGTGTGGGCTGGGACATGGACTGGACAATCAGCTGCGGGGGACAAAGGGGGAGTACCCCTTCATTTTTTTATTTATTGGGTGGTCAATCCTTTTAAATCTTTACAGTCATTTAAATAAACTACGAATAATTGTTTTTATTATATTGAATGGGACATAATGCTATGAAAAAATGAACTCGCTTATCTTATAAGATAGATACGGGGTGTTTTGTTTTTAGTGTATGTAGTGTAATTGTTAACCTTTTATTAAATAATTCTGATGGAATATCCTGGGATGTATAATTTAGGTCTGTGTATATTTGTGTCATTCACATAAATCGTCCTGGAAATTTGGTATTTGTACACAATACAATATAGTTGTATATGTTTACTGTGTAAATAATCTGTTGTCCACAACATTGGTACCAACAGTAGAATAGTATTGTACTGATGATAATTTTCATATTTATTAATCTGGACCATCGCCCTTAATTAGAGCCTATCTTATATGTTTCCCACACCCTGTATATACAGATTGCCCACATTAATCTGGACCATCACCCTGAATAAGAGCCTGTCTTATATGTTTCCCACACCCTGTATATACAGATTGCCCACATTAATCTGGACCATCACCCTGAATAAGAGCATATCTTATATGTTTCCCACACCCTGTACATACAGATTGTCCACAATAATCCGGACCCTCACCCTGAATAAGAGCCTATCTTATATTTCCCCCCCCCCCCCCCCCCCCGTACATACAGATTGCCCACATTAATCCGGACCTTCACCCTGAATAAGAGCCTATCTTATATGTTTCCCCCACCCTGTACATACAGATCGCCCACATTAATCCGGACCCTCACCCTGAATAAAAGTCTATCTTGTATGCTTCCCCCACATGGAGTCTCATGCAGAAGACACTTGCTGTTTGCAGGCAGCCTGAGACTCCATGTGCTGCCATCTTGGATGTTTAAAGGCTCAGAAAATGCACTAGGTGCAGAAAGGATGATATTTAGTGTGGGCAATCTGTATGTACCGGGTGGGGGAAACATACAATATAGGCTCTTATTCAGGGTGAGGGTCCGGATTAATGTGGGCAATCTGTATATACAGGGGGGGAAACATACAAGATAGTCTCTTATTCAGGGTGAAGGTCCGGATTAAGGGGCTGAGGTAAGGAAGCGATTTTGTGACCAGAGGGTTCCAGGTTCAACTGACTGAAGTGAAGTGAGGGTAGAGCTTTTGAGTATCGGCGTTCCAGCACACAGCAGGGAAACTTGAATCTGGATGCCCCGGGGATAGGGGATTAGATGGCCCTGGAATCTTATAGGTTTTGGTCCACTTTAATGGCTGCTGGCCGATGCTCGCAGACCAGAGGGAGTAGACATGCCACCAGGTGCCTTGGCAATGAGGAGCCATTCAATGTGCCTGAAGCTGATTGCAGGCAAATCAGGGAGACCCAATCAGGTGCTATGGGATCACTAGAACTGTCAGGGATGCCATGAGGGCAAGCTGCAACCCAACCCTAGAATCATGACTTACCTGGCTTTTTGTCAGCTTTAATGTGCTGCGGCTGCCTTGGGGAGGATCAATCCTGATTTGAGACCCCCACACAAATGTAAAAAAACAGGACCCTGGAAATCACCTCTCCTGCACTCTTTTTCAGGGTTCTATTCCATGTTATCGCAGGCAGCCAATGACAGTCCCCATCTGTAGTCAGGTGGACAAGATCCCATCTCATAAACTCCAGGGCAGGCTTGTTCCCTCCCCTCTGCTGTGTGAAACCCCATATGGTGCCTCATATTCTTACCTTTTCCCCCGAGCCCACGAAACATGCGTGGCTGGCATCACTCACCTCCCTTCTTGGCTGTGTGCTGCCATGCCCGCCGCAATTGAATGGCTTTGAGGGGCCCTGCATAGCCGAAGGGAGGAAGTGATTCCACATGTCGCCCGTGAAGAGGGCTGTGAAGGAACGATCCAGCCTAAGTGCAGAAACCTCACATATCCAAGTCTGGAGTTCCCCTTTACTTCCCCCTGTTATAAATGCACAGGTCTTTATCTCTTCAGGAAGAGAAATTAGCATTTATGTGTTGGACAGCGCAGATCACAGACCCCCCCTGCTGACTGTCACACCTCCAGCCTAGTAAGGCTCCACTCGACATGAAAAAGGGGAGCTGCAGACATCCGGCACCAACAGAAATCGGACCATAGCTGTGCCCCCATGCGTCCCAGCACCAAACCAGGAATCAGAACTGGCTCACAAAACCGCACCTGGGGATAGGTTACGGTGGGCTCAGCAATAAAGGAAAACCCGAAAACGGAGATCGGGGAGGCCGATTCATCAATAGCGCCAGGTAGCGACAGATGAGCGACTGTAGCGTGATTTTTTCAGCGCCAGCCAGTATTCGCTGTGCTTGGCCGGCGTTAGCTTGATGACAGCGACTCAGTCGGTGTGCGGTAATGTTGAATACGGGCTGGGGGGTCGCTGTTTCACAGGTCCAGCGTTGTATGTGAGCGCCTGACAACGAATGGCCAGAGCGAACGGCTAGCTTCATATTCATCAAAAAATCACGCTCCGAATGTGCTGTCGCTGTCCATTCCTTGTTTAAACCCCAGAGCGCTGGCGCCGATCTGTATTAACTAGTTTTTAACCCCTAAACAACCATATTTTTTTAATGTAACATTATACATGTTTTTAGAATCATTTTGTTATATGAATACATTAATCTCAGACCTGTTAGATCAATTCTGCACATATTTTTATTTTTATTTTTTTTGACTTAAAAATAAATCCTAACATTGCAGAAGTGTTCTCCGATTTTTTGACATTAAAAAAATTTAAAAAAAAATTATTACCAATTAATCATGAATTATTATAGATTGCTCCATTGAAATGCATTGGACATCGCCAGGGAGCGACAGCTCATACCTGGCGCTGTGAGGGAATTTGCAGCGGCGCTGTTCGGTCCAGCCGGCTTCATGATGAATGCCGCGCTAGCCGTCGCTCTCGCCGGCGCTAGCCTCATTTTGCTTGATAAATGCGTCATTGTGACCGCCGCGGGCGTACTTGAGTCGGTAGTCGCCGTTAGCTGCCGCTACCTGGCGCTCGTCAGACACTACCTGGCGCTATCGCTTGATGAATAAGGGCATAAGGTTCTGACCCACTTAGGGACCCCATTTCTGGACAAAATTGGATGCCCGGCGTCCAGCCCAATCGTTTGGTACTGCTTTCAAAGCCATACGACCCCCCCTGCTCCAAGTTATAACCCTAAAGGGTTTTAGGGGCTGAAGCAAGCCCCAGAACAGTGGGAGGTGACAACCCGTCCCACAGAGGGGAGGGGGTGGAGGGGTCTCGCCGCATAAATAAGGTAACCCTGGCCCGGCATTTGTCATTCTCTGAAGAGGTCACGAATCACACGTGCTGGAGGTGCCCACCCACACAGCTTGCTTGAAAGCTCTAACCACTACATACTAAGGTAACTGATTATTGTGTCTCTGTGTAACTCACTCTATCCTGTAAACGTCTCAGAACAGCATTTTGTATCATCTGTATCATTTCATATTACATCATAGCCAAATGCTTATTATCACTGCCTAGTGTGCTTATAGCATTAAAACTTACATTTTAACTTGAGTGATCTGATTGCCTTAAACCAAGAATCTGTGTGTCCGCAGGCTTTGGGCCTGGTATTCCTGATAGGACTCGGACAAAGGTTTTCTTGGGAGCGCGGTCTACCTGGCGCTATCGCTTGATGAATAAGGGCATAAGGTTCTGACCCACTTAGGGACCCCATTTCTGGACAAAATTGGATGCCCGGCGTCCAGCCCAATCGTTTGGTACTGCTTTCAAAGCCATACGACCCCCCCTGCTCCAAGTTATAACCCTAAAGGGTTTTAGGGGCTGAAGCAAGCCCCAGAACAGTGGGAGGTGACAACCCGTCCCACAGAGGGGAGGGGGTGGAGGGGTCTCGCCGCATAAATAAGGTAACCCTGGCCCGGCATTTGTCATTCTCTGAAGAGGTCACGAATCACACGTGCTGGAGGTGCCCACCCACACAGCTTGCTTGAAAGCTCTAACCACTACATACTAAGGTAACTGATTATTGTGTCTCTGTGTAACTCACTCTATCCTGTAAACGTCTCAGAACAGCATTTTGTATCATCTGTATCATTTCATATTACATCATAGCCAAATGCTTATTATCACTGCCTAGTGTGCTTATAGCATTAAAACTTACATTTTAACTTGAGTGATCTGATTGCCTTAAACCAAGAATCTGTGTGTCCGCAGGCTTTGGGCCTGGTATTCCTGATAGGACTCGGACAAAGGTTTTCTTGGGAGCGCGGTCTGTGTGTACGGAGGTCCCTGGTTTATAGTCGGATCACGTGACCCGCGGTTCCCTGACAGGGGCTAACCGCACTGTGGGCTCGAAGAGAGGCGACTTCGGGGGAACTGCAGGGTTTCACACAGCGGGTCAACCAAAATCAGGTGTAAGGACCAGAAGCCGGTATAGTAAAAAACCCTGCTTTGGTCCACTTTAAGGCTGAATCCCTCCACTGGTTACCTGTCTCCCATAGAGTTCAGTTCAAACTTCTAACGCTAACCTACAAAGCTCTCTCTAACCAGGCCTCTTCCTACATTTCATCTCTGATCCAACGTTACCAACCCAAGCGCACCCTCCGCTCTGCCTCTGACATTCTCCTGTCCTCTTCCTTGGTCACCTCCTTGCACTCCAGCCTTCAAGACTTCTCCCGCGCCTCCCCACTTCTCTGGAATGCACTTCCCCGCTCAATCCCCCACTCTCCATCACTCCAAGCCTTTGAAAGTGCCCTCAAAACTCACTTCTTCAGACAAGCACATAACCTGGCTTAAGCAATTCCTATAACCTTCAAACGGCACATGCAGCCCAACTCAAGCTCCTACCACTTGTGATCCCTACCTTTCATCTCCACCCCCATCCTTTAGACTGTAAGCTGGCAAGGGCAGGGCTCTCCTCCCTATTGTCTCCTGTGCTCACACTTGGTTTAAACCTTGTGACATCTAGTTTGTGTTGTTCCCTGTACTATATGTTTTACCCTGTCTGTAATCACACCTTGTAAAGCGCTACGGAAGATGATGGCGCTATATAAATAAACATTATTAATAATAATAACAAAACCCAACAGCGGACGGCCTGGAATCTAAAAGAGAGCCTTGGCATGCGCTGTTGGAGCGTGGCAAGGTTTTTTCTGGCTTCCTGTGGAGCAGGGCATCCCCTTTTGGGATGCTTTGGGGGCACGAAACAAAACCCGGGAAAGTCAAATTCACGGCTTTTGTTCTGCTTTAAAGTGGACCAACACCCACCGCTGATCGGCCCGGGAATCTTTAAGATTCACGGGCCGATCAGCTCCCTGCCTGCGGGGCACTCCGATCGGGGGTGCCCTGCTATGTGAAACCCCCCAGGACGCCCGCAAATCCTACCTATTCCCCATTCCAACGGCGCATGCGCGGGCCGCCGCCGCCGCCTCTCACGCATCCCTCTAGCAGGGCGCGCACCCGCACCGGCCGTTTGTGAATGGCCGGCGTGGGCGCGCTCCCTGTAAGAGGGATGTGCGAGAGGCGGCGGCGGGCGCTCTCACCTTGTCCGTCGGCGGTGATTGGTGGAGCGAGTCACGTGGGAGCGGGGTCAGGTGAGTTTTTGGGGATTTCTGGGGGGTTTCACACAGCGGGGCTGCCCCGCGGAAGTGGACCAACACCCAGGATAGTGAAAATCCTGGGTGTTGGTCCACTTTAAGGACTAGCTGCTAGTAGATCCAGTCTCGGTACAAGTGAGTTTCTAGGGTTGTGACCTCAGGCTGGCAGGGGAGGGTTATGTGCCAGGGGGAAAGAGCCCATCACGATGTCCCACCAAGGCATTAGCAACGGTCTCACACCATCCAGTAGGGTGTAGGACTGCTTAAAAGTAGACCAAAACCCAGGATTTTGACAGTCCTGCGTTTTGCTCCTTGCCTCCGTGCACCCTGATGGGGGTTGCCCCACTGTGTGAAAGATCGCCTAAGGAAACTTACCTCTTCCTGTTCCTGCGGCGCATGCACGGCCGCTCGTCCAATCAGCGCTGAGGGCTGCATCCTCCTTCACAAATGCCTGGCGCAAGCACGCGCCCTGCTAGAGGGATAGCGGGGATGCGGCTCGCACATGTGCTGTTGGACCGGGAAATAAGGTAAGTGTATGGGGTGACCGGGGGGTTTCACACAGTGGGGCATCCTGATTTTGGATGCCACGGGGGGGGGGGGGATTAATTGGCCTGGAAATGATTGGTGTGTGTTTTGGTCCATTTAAAGTGGGCCAACACCCACGGGTGATCGGCCCGGGAATCACCGCGGGACATCCGAGATCGGGATGTCCCGCGGGGTGAAACCCCCCCAAACTCCTTACCCTATCTTCGGTGGCGGCCGGCCGCCGCCGCCTCCCTCGCGCCCCTCTAGACGTGCGCGCGCCCGCGTCGGCCGTCTGTGAATGGCTGGCGCGGGCATGCGCGCGTCAAGAGTGAGGAGCCGCTTGTCCGCGGCTTGTCCGTCGGTGCTGGGAGCGGGGAGAGGTGAGTTTTTCGGGGGGTTCGGTGGGGTTTCACACAGCGGGGCACCCCGATCGGGGGTGCCCCACCGAAGTGGACCAAGACCCAGGATAGTCAAAATCCTGGGTGTTGG
This sequence comes from Gastrophryne carolinensis, assembly GCA_027917425.1. Lineage (NCBI taxonomy): Eukaryota > Metazoa > Chordata > Amphibia > Anura > Microhylidae > Gastrophryne > Gastrophryne carolinensis. The sequence continues at coordinate 29,161,415 of CM051237.1, forward strand.
TCCACTTTAAAGAGGAACTTCAGCTCCGGGGACGTCTAATTCCACTCCTTGGGGCATTCCCTAATTGGGATGCCCCGCTGTGTGACCCCCCTCGGACTCCCTGATCCACGTCTACCTCTAGCTGTGTGAGTAAATAGGCACGGCACTCCAAAGCATAGATTTAAATGCTTGTATTAAATAATACTGATCAAAAGGTATCCAATCGCACATAAGGTATAATAAGAGAATAATCCAAATCATGGCCAGAGAAAAGCAACAGTCTCATAATCCAACGTTTCGGGGGTCGGATGCCCCCTTTCTCAAGGAGGACTGTAAACCGGGACGTGCTGCATCCCCCATCAATAAATCCAATTGGTTCGCGGCCCCAGTCTCTGCCATCAGCCCGTGAGACAGACAGCGTCTGTCAGGACACTGCAGCCTCTAGCCAGAGGCTGCAGCACGTAGGAGACGGCTGTCACGGGTGCTGACAGCTCCCTGGGTGGCGGTGAAAGCCCACGGGGGCTAGTTGGAGCAGGCAACAATTAAGGCAATAATTCATAATAGTTCACGTAAAGAGAAAGAAAAGGAGGGATTAAAGGAGTGCGGGCCCCAGAGGAAGTAGAAGGGGAAAAAAGGTTAAAGGAAAGTGCCAGCCAGGTGGAAAGATCATTGAGGACCGTGTGGGAAACCGGGATGGGATCAGCATGGATGGGGGCCAAAGGTGGACCCCGGAGGGAGGTTAGTCAGGGATAATAGTAGGGGCAGGGGAATCAGAGGGAATAAATGGAAGGGAAGGAAAGGGACAAGGTCACAGGGAGGAAATAGCGTAATGAGGAAGGAGCTGCATTTCAGTGGCAAGTAGCTACAGTCACTTCAACGTCTTGGTAGATAACAGGCGAATCTTGTCCCTTTCCTTCCCTTCCATTTATTCCCTCTGATTCCCCTGCCCCTACTATTATCCCTGACTAACCCCCCTCCGGGGTCCACCTTTGGCCCCCATCCATGCTGATCCCATCCCGGTTTCCCACACGGTCCTCAATGATCTTTCCACCTGGCTGGCACTTTCCTTTAACCTTTTTTCCCCTTTTTTCCCCTTCTACTTCCTCTGGGGCCAGCACTCCTTTAATCCCTCCTTTTCTTTCTCTTTATGTATATAGTTGACGTGAACTATTATGAATTATTGCCTTAATTGTTGCCTGCTCCAACTAGCCCCCGTGGGCTTTCACCGCCACCCAGGGAGCTGTCAGCACCCGTGACAGCCGTCTCCTACGTGCTGCAGCCTCTGGCTAGAGGCTGCAGTGTCCTGACAGACGCTGTCTGTCTCACGGGCTGATGGCAGAGACTGGGGCCGCGAACCAATCGGATCGCGGCCCCCGCCGCGTCATCAGTTACCGGGCAGCAATTTGGAGCCCGGCTGCCAGCTCCCTGTCCCCGCTGACAGACGAGGAAACCGCTGCCCGCCAGTGCGGCGAGCGGCGGCTGGCGGTGACGGGTCCTCCGCAGTCTGGAGGCCCGGTGGATGTAGGTAAGTTGTTACAGCCCCATCTTCATTATTTTTAATACTGTATGCATATTACTGTGTATTATGGGGCACCATACAACGCCCGCTGACGTCACAGTGACGTCAGGCGGGAATCTCCTGACCTCTGCACTCTGCTGTGTGTATTTATTGATGGGGGATGCAGCACGTCCCGGTTTACAGTCCTCCTTGAGAAAGGGGGCATCCGACCCCCGAAACGTTGGATTATGAGACTGTTGCTTTTCTCTGGCCATGATTTGGATTATTCTCTTATTATACCTTATGTGCGATTGGATACCTTTTGATCAGTATTATTTAATACAAGCATTTAAATCTATGCTTTGGAGTGCCGTGCCTATTTACTCACTTGGATATACAGCGGCGCCACCGCGGCTCTGGCACCCACTAACTATGTGTCTGTAAGAGTGCACCAGCAACACTGGACTTTTGCATACCTCTAGCTGTGCACGCACCCACGCCTGGCCTTGGCACGGAGAGCGCCCACCACAGCTAGAAGCTTAGCAGGGAGGAAAAAATAGGGACTTGCACTGTAACCTATTTAATGTGTAGAGGTGCTGCTCCCAAAGCTGCAAAACAGCTCAAACCAGGAACAAAAAGAAAGCAACTTTCAACTCATAAATTAATCAAAAAATACATTTTTATTAATGTGGACCAACACCCTCCCGTGATCGGCCCCCTGACTGCGGGGCACCCCGATCGCTGTGTGAAACCCCCCAGAAACCCCTAAATCCCTACCTGCTCCTCGATCCAGCGGCGCCTGCCGCCGCCTCCCACGCGTCCCTCTAGCAGGACGCGCACCCGCGCCGGCCGGTTGTGAATGGCCAGCACGCGCCCTGTAAGAGTGACGCGCGGGAGGCGGCGGCGGGCGCGCTCTCTTGTCCGTCGCTGCCTCCCGCTTGTCCGTCGGCGGGGATTGGCAGCGGCGGTCACGTGGGAGCGAGGAGAGGTGAGTTTTTCGGGGTTTCTGGGGGGTTTGGTGCCCTGCCGAAGTGGACCAAAACCCAGGATAGTCAAAATCCTGGGTGTTGGTCCACTTTAAAGTGGTCCTGACTCTGAATAAGAGCCTTATATGTTTCCCACACCCTGTACATACAGATTGCCCACAATAATCCGGACCCTCACCCTGAATAAGAGCCTATCTTATATGTTTCCCACACCCTGTACATACAGATTGCCCACATTAATCCGGACCCTCACCCTGAATAAGAGCCTATCTTATATGTTTCCCACACCCTGTACATACAGATTGCCCACATTAATCCGGACCCTCACCCTGAATAGGAGCCTATCTTATATGTTTCCCACACCCTGTACATACAGATTGCCCACATTAATCCGGACCCTCACCCTGAATAGGAGCCTATCTTATATGTTTCCCACACCCTGTACATACAGATTGCCCACATTAATCCGGACCCTCACCCTGAATAAGAGCCTATCTTATATGTTTCCCACACCCTGTACATACAGATTGCCCACATTAATCCGGACCCTCACCCTGAATAGGAGCCTATCTTATATGTTTCCCACACCCTGTACATACAGATTGCCCACATTAATCCGGACCCTCACCCTGAATAGGAGCCTATCTTATATGTTTCCCACACCCTGTACATACAGATTGCCCACATTAATCCGGACCCTCACCCTGAATAGGAGCCTATCTTATATGTTTCCCACACCCTGTACATACAGATTGCCCACATTAATCCGGACCCTCACCCTGAATAAGAGCCTATCTTATATGTTTCCCACACCCTGTACATACAGATTGCCCACATTAATCCGGACCCTCACCCTGAATAGGAGCCTATCTTATATGTTTCCCACACCCTGTACATACAGATTGCCCACATTAATCCGGACCCTCACCCTGAATAGGAGCCTATCTTATATGTTTCCCACACCCTGTACATACAGATTGCCCACATTAATCCGGACCCTCACCCTGAATAGGAGCCTATCTTATATGTTTCCCACACCCTGTACATACAGATTGCCCACATTAATCCGGACCCTCACCCTGAATAAGAGCCTATCTTATATGTTTCCCACACCCTGTACATACAGATTGCCCACATTAATCCGGACCCTCACCCTGAATAGGAGCCTATCTTATATGTTTCCCACACCCTGTACATACAGATTGCCCACATTAATCCGGACCCTCACCCTGAATAGGAGCCTATCTTATATGTTTCCCACACCCTGTACATACAGATTGCCCACATTAATCCGGACCCTCACCCTGAATAGGAGCCTATCTTATATGTTTCCCACACCCTGTACATACAGATTGCCCACATTAATCCGGACCCTCACCCTGAATAAGAGCCTATCTTATATGTTTCCCACACCCTGTACATACAGATTGCCCACATTAATCCGGACCCTCACCCTGAATAGGAGCCTATCTTATATGTTTCCCACACCCTGTACATACAGATTGCCCACATTAATCCGGACCCTCACCCTGAATAGGAGCCTATCTTATATGTTTCCCACACCCTGTACATACAGATTGCCCACATTAATCCGGACCCTCACCCTGAATAGGAGCCTATCTTATATGTTTCCCACACCCTGTACATACAGATTGCCCACATTAATCCGGACCCTCACCCTGAATAAGAGCCTATCTTATATGTTTCCCACACCCTGTACATACAGATTGCCCACATTAATCCGGACCCTCACCCTGAATAGGAGCCTATCTTATATGTTTCCCACACCCTGTACATACAGATTGCCCACATTAATCCGGACCCTCACCCTGAATAGGAGCCTATCTTATATGTTTCCCACACCCTGTACATACAGATTGCCCACATTAATCCGGACCCTCACCCTGAATAGGAGCCTATCTTATATGTTTCCCACACCCTGTACATACAGATTGCCCACATTAATCCGGACCCTCACCCTGAATAAGAGCCTATCTTATATGTTTCCCACACCCTGTACATACAGATTGCCCACATTAATCCGGACCCTCACCCTGAATAGGAGCCTATCTTATATGTTTCCCACACCCTGTACATACAGATTGCCCACATTAATCCGGACCCTCACCCTGAATAGGAGCCTATCTTATATGTTTCCCACACCCTGTACATACAGATTGCCCACATTAATCCGGACCCTCACCCTGAATAAGAGCCTATCTTATATGTTTCCCACACCCTGTACATACAGATTGCCCACATTAATCCGGACCCTCACCCTGAATAGGAGCCTATCTTATATGTTTCCCACACCCTGTACATACAGATTGCCCACATTAATCCGGACCCTCACCCTGAATAGGAGCCTATCTTATATGTTTCCCACACCCTGTACATACAGATTGCCCACATTAATCCGGACCCTCACCCTGAATAGGAGCCTATCTTATATGTTTCCCACACCCTGTACATACAGATTGCCCACATTAATCCGGACCCTCACCCTGAATAAGAGCCTATCTTATATGTTTCCCACACCCTGTACATACAGATTGCCCACATTAATCCGGACCCTCACCCTGAATAGGAGCCTATCTTATATGTTTCCCACACCCTGTACATACAGATTGCCCACATTAATCCGGACCCTCACCCTGAATAGGAGCCTATCTTATATGTTTCCCACACCCTGTACATACAGATTGCCCACATTAATCCGGACCCTCACCCTGAATAAGAGCCTATCTTATATGTTTCCCACACCCTGTACATACAGATTGCCCACATTAATCCGGACCCTCACCCTGAATAGGAGCCTATCTTATATGTTTCCCACACCCTGTACATACAGATTGCCCACATTAATCCGGACCCTCACCCTGAATAGGAGCCTATCTTATATGTTTCCCACACCCTGTACATACAGATTGCCCACATTAATCCGGACCCTCACCCTGAATAAGAGCCTATCTTATATGTTTCCCACACCCTGTACATACAGATTGCCCACATTAATCCGGACCCTCACCCTGAATAGGAGCCTATCTTATATGTTTCCCACACCCTGTACATACAGATTGCCCACATTAATCCGGACCCTCACCCTGAATAGGAGCCTATCTTATATGTTTCCCACACCCTGTACATACAGATTGCCCACAATAATCCGGACCCTCACCCTGAATAAGAGCCTATCTTATATGTTTCCCACACCCTGTACATACAGATTGCCCACATTAATCCGGACCCTCACCCTGAATAAGAGCCTATCTTATATGTTTCCCACACCCTGTACATACAGATTGCCCACATTAATCCGGACCCTCACCCTGAATAGGAGCCTATCTTATATGTTTCCCACACCCTGTACATACAGATTGCCCACATTAATCCGGACCCTCACCCTGAATAGGAGCCTATCTTATATGTTTCCCACACCCTGTACATACAGATTGCCCACATTAATCCGGACCCTCACCCTGAATAGGAGCCTATCTTATATGTTTCCCACACCCTGTACATACAGATTGCCCACATTAATCCGGACCCTCACCCTGAATAGGAGCCTATCTTATATGTTTCCCACACCCTGTACATACAGATTGCTCACATTAATCCGGACCCTCACCCTGAATAGGAGCCTATCTTATATGTTTCCCACACCCTGTACATACAGATTGCCCACATTAATCCGGACCCTCACCCTGAATAGGAGCCTATCTTATATGTTTCCCACACCCTGTACATACAGATTGCCCACATTAATCCGGACCCTCACCCTGAATAGGAGCCTATCTTATATGTTTCCCACACCCGGTACATACAGATTGCCCACATTAATCCGGACCCTCACCCTGAATAAGAGCCTATCTTATATGTTTCCCACACCCTGTACATACAGATTGCCCACATTAATCCGGACCCTCACCCTGAATAAGAGCCTATCTTATATGTTTCCCACACCCTGTACATACAGATTGCCCACATTAATCCGGACCCTCACCCTGAATAGGAGCCTATCTTATATGTTTCCCACACCCTGTACATACAGATTGCCCACATTAATCCGGACCCTCACCCTGAATAGGAGCCTATCTTATATGTTTCCCACACCCGGTACATACAGATTGCCCACATTAATCCGGACCCTCACCCTGAATAAGAGCCTATCTTATATGTTTCCCACACCCTGTACATACTGATTGCCCACATTAATCCGGACCCTCACCCTGAATAAGAGTCTATCTTATATGTTTCCCACACCCTGTACATACAGATTGCCCACATTAATCCGGACCCTCACCCTGAATAGGAGCCTATCTTATATGTTTCCCCCACCCTGTACATACAGATTGCTCACATTAATCCGGACCCTCACCCTGAATAAGAGCCTATCTTATATGTTTCCCCCACCCTGTACATACAGATTGCTCACATTAATCCGGACCTTCACCCTGAATAAGAGTCTGTCTTATATGTTTCCCACACCCTGTACATACAGATTGCCCACATTAATCCGGACCTTCACCCTGAATAAGAGCCTATCTTATATGTTTCCCACACCCTGTACATACAGATTGCTCACATTAATCCGGACCTTCACCCTGAATAAGAGCCTATCTTATATGTTTCCCACACACTGTACATACAGATTGCTCACATTAAAAATCATCCTACCTGCATCTACTGCATGTTATGAGCCTTTAAACATCCAAGATGGCGGCTCATGGGACATCAGGCAGCCTGCGAAAAGGAAATGTCTTCTGACTGTGCTGCTCTGTATTCTGGGATTGCTGAACTTTTTCTGACCCCAGCTCTGCTCTGTCTGAGCAAAGCACAGCTATAACCCGCCCCCTGCACTTTATCCCGCTCTCCTCTCCTCAGTAAGTGTGATGCTTCTAAGTCAAGATGGCGACGCCTGTATCCTAAAGTCCTGAACAGAGTTGCAGTCCAGTAGGGGAAAGAATAAGTGACTAAAAACTTAAAATATATTAATTTTAGATGCTGGGGAATCGTTTAGGGTTTGGGCTTTTCATTAAATCATGGTGAAGGTCCGGTTTAAAAGAGGGACACTTGGGAGGTATGCGTTTTGGGTTGCCCCAGGGGAAGAAAAAAACATTCCAGGCCTATTCTACTTGGGTTTTGGTCCACTTTAAAAGACTGTTCATAAGCCACGCCCCTGAGCCACACCCTAACACCTGCAGTAAGCAATCCTTCAGCTCAGCACAGTCATTATGCCATCATTGTGAACCACGCCCACCGGGGAAACATTTCTGACGTCAGTCTGGTGGGCGGAGTCAGCCTGCTTGCTACCAATCCGAACTTACGTCGCGTTGGTTTAAATGCCACAATAAGATGGCGACCTCCACCAACAGGGACACCCCTCCTCCATATAGGAGGTGGTCACATAACGTGGAGCGTTTTCAAGTTCTGTACCGGCGTTGTAGTCAGAAATTACATTATATTATAGGGACAATAATCGTGTATAAAAATGAATATAAAACGCAGAGCTGTGTGTGATGACGTCATATACCAGGCCTAATCCCGCCCCTAAATATGGGATACGGTGCAGGGGCTGTAGGAAGGGGGCGTGGCTATCATCTGTTTCCTGTCTTCTATGAGGACGGGAACAACACCTGACTGACAAGAGGACTGTGGCTGCCGGTAACTGACCCTTACTGTATGAGTGAGGCATGCTGGGATTGCAGGCATTAACCCTTCATGTGACTGAGCTCTCTCTCTGTATGAGTGAGGCATGCTGGGATTGGAGGCATTAACCCTTCATGTGACTGAGCTCTCTCTCTGTATGAGTGAGGCATGCTGGGATTGGAGGCATTAACCCTTCATGTGACTGAGCTCTCTCTCTGTATGAGTGAGGCATGCTGGGATTGGAGACATTAACCCTTCATGTGACTGAGCTCTCTCTCTGTATGAGTGAGGCATGCTGGGATTGGAGGCATTAACCCTTCATGTGACTGAGCTCTCTCTCTGTATGAGTGAGGCATGCTGGGATTGGAGGCATTAACCCTTCATGTGACTGAGCTCTCTCTCTGTATGAGTGAGGCATGCTGGGATTGGAGACATTAACCCTTCATGTGACTGAACTCTCTCTGTATGAGTGAGGTATGCTGGGATTGGAGACATTAACCCTTCATATGACTGAGCTCTCTCTGTATGAGTGAGGCATGCTGGGATTGGAGACATTAACCCTTCATGTGACTGAGCTCTCTCTCTGTATGAGTGAGGCATGCTGGGATTGGAGGCATTAACCCTTCATGTGACTGAGCTCTCTCTCTGTATGAGTGAGGCATGCTGGGATTGGAGACATTAACCCTTCATGTGACTGAGCTCTCTCTCTGTATGAGTGACGCATGCTGGGATTGGAGGCAGTAACCCTTCATGTGACTGAGCTCTCTCTGTATGAGTGAGGCATGCTGGGATTGGAGACATTAACCCTTCATATGACTGAGCTCTCTCTGTATGAGTGAGGCATGCTGGGATTGGAGGCATTAACCCTTCATATGACTGAGCTCTCTCTGTATGAGTGAGGCATGCTGGGATTGGAGGCATTAACCCTTCATATGACTGAGCTCTCTGTATGAGTGAGGCATGCTGGGATTGGAGACATTAACCCTTCATATGACTGAGCTCTCTCTGTATGAGAGAGACATGCTGGGATTGGAGACATTAACCCTTCATATGACTGAGCTCTCTGTATGAGTGAGGCATGCTGGGATTGGAGACATTAACCCTTCATATGACTGAGCTCTCTCTGTATGAGTGAGGCATGCTGGGATTGGAGACATTAACCCTTCATGTGACTGAGCTCTCTCTCTGTATGAGTGAGGCATGCTGGGATTGGAGGCATTAACCCTTCATGTGACTGAACTCTCTCTGTATGAGTGAGGCATGCTGGGATTGGAGACATTAACCCTTCATATGACTGAGCTCTCTCTGTATGAGTGAGGCATGCTGGGATTGGAGACATTAACCCTTCATGTGACTGAGCTCTCTCTGTATGAGTGAGGCATGCTGGGATTGGAGACATTAACCCTTCATATGACTGAGCTCTCTCTGTATGAGTGAGGCATGCTGGGATTGGAGGCATTAACCCTTCATATGACTGAGCTCTCTGTATGAGTGAGGCATGCTGGGATTGGAGACATTAACCCTTCATATGACTGAGCTCTCTGTATGAGTGAGGCATGCTGGGATTGGAGACATTAACCCTTCATATGACTGAGCTCTCTCTGTATGAGTGAGGCATGCTGGGATTGGAGACATTAACCCTTCATGTGACTGAGCTCTCTCTCTGTATGAGTGAGGCATGATGGGATTGGAGACATTAACCCTTCATATGACTGAGCTCTCTGTATGAGTGAGGCATGCTGGGATTGGAGACATTAACCCTTCATATGACTGAGCTCTCTGTATGAGTGAGGCATGCTGGGATTGGAGACATTAACCCTTCATATGACTGAGCTCTCTCTGTATGAGTGAGGCATGCTGGGATTGGAGACATTAACCCTTCATATGACTGAGCTCTCTGTATGAGTGAGGCATGCTGGGATTGGAGACATTAACCCTTCATATGACTGAGCTCTCTGTATGAGTGAGGCATGCTGGGATTGGAGACATTAACCCTTCATATGACTGAGCTCTCTGTATGAGTGAGGCATGCTGGGATTGGAGACATTAACCCTTCATATGACTGAGCTCTCTCTGTATGAGTGAGGCATGCTGGGATTGGAGACATTAACCCTTCATATGACTGAGCTCTCTCTGTATGAGTGAGGCATGCTGGGATTGGAGGCAGTAACCCTTCATGTGACTGAGCTCTCTCTCTGTATGCGTGAGGCATGCTGGGATTGGAGGCATTAACCCTTCATGTGACTGAGCTCTCTCTCTGTATGAGTGAGGCATGCTGGGATTGGAGGCATTAACCCTTCATGTGACTGAGCTCTCTCTCTGTATGAGTGAGGCATGCTGGGATTGGAGGCATTAACCCTTCATGTGACTGAGCTCTCTCTCTGTATGAGTGAGGCATGCTGGGATTGGAGACATTAACCCTTCATGTGACTGAGCTCTCTCTCTGTATGAGTGAGGCATGCTGGGATTGGAGGCAGTAACCCTTCATGTGACTGAGCTCTCTCTGTATGAGTGAAGCATGCTGGGATTGGAGGCAGTAACCCTTCATGTGACTGAGCTCTCTCTGTATGAGTGAGGCATGCTGGGATTGGAGGCATTAACCCTTCATGTGACTGAGCTCTCTCTCTGTATGAGTGAGGCATGCTGGGATTGGAGGCATTAACCCTTTATGTGACTGAGCTCTCTCTCTGTATGAGTGAGGCATGCTGGGATTGGAGGCAGTAACCCTTCATGTGACTGAGCTCTCTCTCTGTATGAGTGAGGCATGCTGGGGTTGGAGGCATTAACCCTTCATGTGACTGAGCTCTCTCTCTGTATGAGTGAGGCATGCTGGTATTGGAGGCATTAATCCTTCATGTGACTGAGCTCTTGCTCTCTGTATGAGTGAGGCATGCTGGGATTGGAGGCAGTAACCCTTCATGTGACTGAGCTCTCTCTCTATATGAGTGAGGCATGCTGGGATTGGAGGCATTAAGCCTTCATGTGACTGAGCTCTCTCTCTGTATGAGTGAGGCATGCTGGGATTGGAGGCATTAACCCTTCATGTGACTGAGCTCTCTCGCTGTATGAGTGAGGCATGCTGGGATTGGAGGCAGTAACCCTTCATGTGACTGAGCTCTCTCTCTATATGAGTGAGACATGCTGGGATTGGAGGCATTAAGCCTTCATGTGACTGAGCTCTCTCTGTATGAGTGAGGCATGCTGGGATTGGAGGCATTAACCCTTTATGTGACTGAGCTCTCTCTGTATGAGTGAGGCATGCTGGGATTGGAGGCATTAACCCTTCATGTGACTGAGCTCTCTCTGTATGAGTGAGGCATGCTGGGATTGGAGGCATTAACCCTTCATGTGACTGAGCTCTCTCTCTGTATGAGTGAGGCATGCTGGGATTGGAGGCATTAACCCTTCATGTGACTGAGCTCTCTCTGTATGAGTGAGGCATGCTGGGATTGGAGGCATTAACCCTTCATGTGACTGAGCTCTCTCTGTATGAGTGAGGCATGCTGGGATTGGAGGCATTAACCCTTCATGTGACTGAGCTCTCTCTCTCTGTATGAGTGAGGCATGCTGGGATTGGAGGCATTAACCCTTCATGTGACCGAGCTCTCTCTCTGTATGAGTGAGGCATGCTGGGATTGGAGGCATTAACCCTTCATGTGACTGAGCTCTCTCTCTGTATGAGTGAGGCAAGCTGGGATTGGAGGCATTAACCCTTCATGTGACTGTGCTCTCTCTCTGTATGAGTGAGGCAAGCTGGGATTGGAGGCATTAACCCTTCATGTGACTGAGCTCTCTCTCTGTATGAGTGAGGCATGCTGGGATTGGAGGCATTAACCCTTAATGTGACTGAGCTCTCTCTCTGTATGAGTGAGGCATGCTGGGATTGGAGGCATTGACCCTTCATGTGACTGAGCTCTCTCTCTCTCTCTCTCGGTATGAGTGAAGCATGCTGGGATTGGAGGCATTAACCCTTAATGTGACTGACCTCTCTCTGTATGAGTGAGGCATGCTGGGATTGGATGCATTAACCCTTCATGTGACTGAGCTCTCTCTCTGTATGAGTGAGGCATGCTGGGATTGGAGGCATTAACCCTTCATGTGACTGAGCTCTCTCTCTGTATGAGTGAGGCATGCTGGGATTGGAGGCATTAACCCTTCATGTGACTGAGCTCTCTCTCTGTATGAGTGAGGCATGCTGGGATTGGAGGCATTAACCCTTCATGTGACTGAGCTCTCTCTCTCTGTATGAGTGAGGCATGCTGGAATTGGAGGCATTAACCCTTCATGTGACTGAGCTCTCTCTCTGTATGAGTGAGGCATGCTGGGATTGGAGGCATTAACCCTTCATGTGACTGAGCTCTCTCTGTATAAGTGAGGCATGCTGGGATCGGAGGCAGTAACCGATCATGTGACTGAGCTCTCGCTGTATGAGTTAGGCATGCTGGTGTAAATATACAGTGGTATATGGGTCATATACCATATAGATTTATGTTTTATTAGATTTATACAAAAAATATATAAACAGCATGCATGACATAAGGAGCAAGCTAATTAGAACAGCAGGTACGAAAGTGCAGCTAGATAATATCTGCATTCCGAAACCAGAAAATAAGAACAAAGAGATCTGAGAGGGCACTAGATAATATCAACATTCTGTGACCATACCATAAATATGTTGTAAATAGACATGTAGACCTGAAATAGCAGATGCACCCTCCTAGCAAAACGACTGGACATCAAAGGGTTAGACAGACAATAGACGCTGGCACCACAAAATATACAAACGGCTTCTGGGAATTTCCGTGATGCATCCTCTTTGGCATAACCGGTGGGACAGGCCCAATGGGGGAGGACAGCAGGACTGGAGATCAAAGGGCAGGGAAGTATAATTGAGGTGAGTGCAGCCAGATTGGGGGCAGAAGGGAGGAGACGGCCTGGACCTGAGACTGCTTGCACATGAGAAGGGCCGGGCGAGAGGCAGGAGAGGAAGACAGGAGAAAGAGGGAATGAAGGCTACCAGCTGAAAAGGTCTGCTGCTTGTGAGTGCCTGTTTCAGGAGGGTAAGGTTTCTTTAATCCCTGTATATATGTATGCCAGTCTCAGAATTGTATCGTATCGTGTTGAAAGATTGGATTGCATTATTGTGTTATTTTGTCAACAATATATCTCTTTATTTACTACTTGTCTCAGTGTCCCCTGCATATACCAGAAGTCAAAAGAACCTACAGTCTTATAGTCTTATGCGTGTATCCATTGCGTGATCATTGGCCAGATATTGATAATATTGGTATATGTGTTTGCCTCTTTTAGTCGGGCAGGATAAATATATATATAATATTATTAATATTTTAGTTATTCATATTAATATTGTTTATGCTAGTTAAATTGTTTACATAATTGGCTTGCGCCAGCCAAGAGATATTGTTAATATTAGTTATTAATATTCAATTGTTTACATAAGTGGCACATGCCATTCAGGAGAGGTTGAATTGTTTACACTGGGATTGGAGGCATTAACCCTTCATGTGACTGAGCTCTCTCTGTATGAGTGAGGCATGCTGGGATTGGAGGCATTAACCCTACATGTGACTGAGCTCTCTCTCTGTATGAGTGAGGCATGCTGGGATTGGAGGCATTAACCCTTCATGTGACTGAGCTCTCTCTCTGTATGAGTGAGGCATGCTGGGATTGGAGGCATTAACCCTTCATGTGACTGAGCTCTCTCTGTATGAGTGAGGCATGCTGGGATTGGAGGCATTAACCCTTCATGTGACTGAGCTCTCTCTGTATGAGTGAGGCATGCTGGGATTGGAGGCATTAACCCTTCATGTGACTGAGCTCTCTCTCTGTATGAGTGAGGCATGCAGGGATTAGAGGCATTAACCCTTCATGTGACTGAGCTCTCTTTGTATGAGTGAGGCATGCTGGGGTTGGAGGCAGTAACCCTTCATGTGACTGAGCTATCTCTCTGTATGAGTGAGGCATGCTGGGATTGGAGGCACTAACCCTTCATGTGACTGAGCTCTCTCTCTGTATGAGTGAGGCATGCTGGGATTGAAGGCATTAACCCTTCATGTGACTGAGCTCTCTCTCTCTCTCTGTATGAGTGAGGCATGCTGGGATTGGAGACATTAACCCTTCATGTGACTGAGCTTTCTCTCTGTATGAATGAGGCATGCTGGGATTGGAGACATTAACACTTCATGTGACTGAGCTCTCTCTGTATGAGTGAGGCATGCTGGGATTGGAGGCAGTAACTCTTCATGTGGCTGAGCTCTCTCTCTCTGTATGAGTGAGGCATGCTGGGATTGGAGGCATTAACCTTTCATGTGACTGAGCTCTCTCTCTGTATGAGTGAGGCATGCTGGGATTGGAGGCATAAACCCTTCATGTGACTGAGCTCTCTCTCTGTATGAGTGAGGCATGCTGGGATTGGAGGCATTAACCCTTCATGTGACTGAGCTCTCTTTGTATGAGTGAGGCATGCTGGGGTTGGAGGCAGTAACCCTTCATGTGACTGAGCTCTCTTTGTATGAGTGAGGCATGCTGGGGTTGGAGGCAGTAACCCTTCATGTGACTGAGCTATCTCTCTGTATGAGTGAGGCATGCTGGGATTGGAGGCACTAACCCTTCATGTGACTGAGCTCTCTCTCTGTATGAGTGAGGCATGCTGGGATTGAAGGCATTAACCCTTCATGTGACTGAGCTCTCTCTCTCTCTCTGTATGAGTGAGGCATGCTGGGATTGGAGACATTAACCCTTCATGTGACTGAGCTCTCTCTGTATGAGTGAGGCATGCTGGGATTGGAGACATTAACCCTTCATGTGACTGAGCTCTCTCTCTTTATGAGTGAGGCATGCTGGGATTGGAGACATTAACCCTTCATGTGACTGAGCTTTCTCTCTGTATGAATGAGGCATGCTGGGATTGGAGGCATTAACCCTTCATGTGACTGAGCTCTCTCTTTCTGTATGAGTGAGGCATGCTGGGATTGGAGGCAGTAACTCTTCATGTGGCTGAGCTCTCTCTCTCTGTATGAGTGAGGCATACTGGGATTGGAGGCATTAACCTTTCATGTGACTGAGCTCTCTCTCTGTATGAGTGAGGCATGCTGGGATTGGAGGCATAAACCCTTCATGTGACTGAGCTCTCTCTCTGTATGAGTGAGGCATGCTGGGATTGGAGGCATTAACCCTTCATGTGACTGAGCTCTCTCTCTGTATGAGTGAGGCATGCTGGGATTGGAGGCATTAACCCTTCATGTGACTGAGCTCTCTCCCTGTATGAGTGAGGCATGCTGGGATTGGAGGCATTAACCCTTCATGTGACTGAGCTCTCTCTGTATGAGTGAGGCATGCTGGGATTGGAGGCATTAACCCTTCATGTGACTGAGCTCTCTCTCTGTATGAGTGAGGCATGCTGGGATTGGAGGCAGTAACTCTTCATGTGGCTGAGCTCTCTCTCTCTGTATGAGTGAGGCATGCTGGGATTGGAGGCATTAACCCTTCATGTGACTGAGCTCTCTCTCTGTATGAGTGAGGCATGCTGGGATTGGAGGCATTAACCCTTCATGTGACTGAGCTCTCTCCCTGTATGAGTGAGGCATGCTGGGATTGGAGGCATTAACCCTTCATGTGACTGAGCTCTCTCTGTATGAGTGAGGCATGCTGGGATTGGAGGCATTAACCCTTCATGTGACTGAGCTCTCTCTCTGTATGAGTGAGGCATGCTGGGATTGGAGGCATTAACCCTTCATGTGACTGATCTCTCTCCCTGTATGAGTGAGGCATGCTGGGATTGGAGGCAGTAACCCTTCATGTGAATGAGCTCTCTCTGTATGAGTGAGGCATGCTGGGATTGGAGGCATTAACCCTTCATGTGACTGAGCTCTCTCTGTATGAGTGAGGCATGCTGGGATTGGAGGCATTAACCCTTCATGTGACTGAGCTCTCTCTGTATGAGTGAGGCATGCTGGGATTGGAGGCATTAACCCTTCATGTGACTGAGCTCTCTCTGCATGAGTGAGGCATGCTGGGATTGGAGGTATTAACCCTTCATGTGACTAAGCTCTCTCTGTATGAGTGAGGCATGCTGGGATTGGAGGCGTTAACCCTTAATGTGACTGAGCTCTCTCTCTCTGTATGAGTGAGGCATGCTGGGATTGGAGGCATTAACCATTCATGTGACTGAGCTCTCTCTGTATGAGTGAGGCATGCTGGGATTGGAGGCATTAACCCTTCATGTGACTGAGCTCTCTCTCTGTATGAGTGAGGCATGCTGGGATTGGAGGCAGTAACTCTTCATGTGGCTGAGCTCTCTCTCTGTATGAGTGAGGCATGCTGGGATTGGAGGCAGTAACTCTTCATGTGGCTGAGCTCTCTCTCTCTGTATGAGTGAGTCATGCTGGGATTAGAGGCATTAACCCTTCATGTGACTGAGCTCTCTTTGTATGAGTGAGGCATGCTGGGATTGGAGGCATTAACCCTTCATGTGACTGAGCTCTCTTTGTATGAGTGAGGCATGCTGGGGTTGGAGGCAGTAACCCTTCATGTGACTGAGCTCTCTTTGTATGAGTGAGGCATGCTGGGGTTGGAGGCAGTAACCCTTCATGTGACTGAGCTCTCTTTGTATGAGTGAGGCATGCTGGGGTTGGAGGCAGTAACCCTTCATGTGACTGAGCTCTCTCTGTATGAGTGAGGCATGCTGGGGTTGGAGGCAGTAACCCTTCATGTGACTGAGCTATCTCTCTGTATGAGTGAGGCATGCTGGGATTGGAGGCATTAACCCTTCATGTGACTGAGCTCTCTCTGTATGAGTGAGGCATGCTGGGATTGGAGGCACTAACCCTTCATGTGACTGAGCTCTCTCTCTCTCTCTGTATGAGTGAGGCATGCTGGGATTGGAGACATTAACCCTTCATGTGACTGAGCTTTCTCTCTGTATGAATGAGGCATGCTGGGATTGGAGACATTAACCCTTCATGTGACTGAGCTCTCTCTGTATGAGTGAGGCATGCTGGGATTGGAGGCAGTAACTCTTCATGTGGCTGAGCTCTCTCTGTATGAGTGAGGCATGCTGGGATTGGAGGCATTAACCCTTCATGTGACTAAGCTCTCTCTCTGTATGAGTGAGGCATGCTGGGATTGGAGGCATTAACCTTTCATGTGACTGAGCTCTCTCTCTGTATGAGTGAGGCATGCTGGGATTGGAGGCATTAACCCTTCATGTGACTGAGCTCTCTCTCTGTATGAGTGAGGCATGCTGGGATTGGAGGCATTAACCCTTCATGTGACTGAGCTCTCTCTCTGTATGAGTGAGGCATGCTGGGATTGGAGGCATTAACCCTTCATGTGACTGAGCTCTCTCTCTGTATGAGTGAGGCATGCTGAGATTGGAGGCATTAACCCTTCATGTGACTGAGCTCTCTCTGTATGAGTGAGGCATGCTGGGATTGGAGGCATTAACCCTTCATGTGACTGAGCTCTCTCTCTGTATGAGTGAGGCATGCTGGGATTGGAGGCATTAACCCTTCATGTGACTGAGCTCTCTCTCTGTATGAGTGAGGCATGCTGGGATTGGAGGCAGTAACTCTTCATGTGGCTGAGCTCTCTCTCTCTGTATGAGTGAGGCATGCTGGGATTGGAGGCATTAACCCTTCATGTGACTGAGCTCTCTCTGTATGAGTGAGGCATGCTGGGATTGGAGGCAGTAACTCTTCATGTGGCTGAGCTCTCTCTCTCTGTATGAGTGAGGCATGCTGGGATTGGAGGCATTAACCCTTCATGTGACTGAGCTCTCTCTCTGTATGAGTGAGGCATGCTGGGATTGGAGGCATTAACCCTTCATGTGACTGAGCTCTCTCTCTGTATGAGTGAGGCATGCTGGGATTGGAGGCATTAACCCTTCATGTGGCTGAACTCTCTCTCTCTGTATGAGTGAGGCATGCTGGGATTGGAGGCATTAACCCTTCATGTGGCTGAACTCTCTCTCTCTGTATGAGTGAGGCATGCTGGGATTGGAGGCATTAACCCTTCATGTGACTGAGCTCTCTCTGTATGAGTGAGGCATGCTGGGATTGGAGGCAGTAACCCTTCATGTGACTGAGCTCTCTTTCTCTGTATGAGTGAGGCATGCTGGGATTGGAGGCATTAATCCTTCATGTGACTGAGCTCTCTCTGTATGAGTGAGGCATGCTGGGATTGGAGGCATTAACCCTTCATGTGACTGAGCTCTATCTCTGTATGAGTGAGGCATGCTGGCATTGGAGGCATTAACCCTTCATGTGGCTGAGCTCTTTCTCTCTCTGTATGAGTGAGGCATGCTGGGATTGGAGGCATTAACCCTTCATGTGGCTGAACTCGCTCTCTCTGTATGAGTGAGGCATGCTGGGATTGGAGGCATTAACCCTTCATGTGGCTGAACTCTCTCTCTCTGTATGAGTGAGGCATGCTGGGATTGGAGGCATTAACCCTTCATGTGACTGAGCTCTCTCTGTATGAGTGAGGCATGCTGGGATTGGAGGCAGTAACCCTTCATGTGACTGAGCTCTCTCTGTATGAGTGAGGCATGCTGGGATTGGAGGCATTAACCCTTCATGTGACTGAGCTCTCTCTGTATGAGTGAGGCATGCTGGGATTGGAGGCATTAACCCTTCATGTGACTGAGCTCTCTCTCTATATGAGTGAGGCATGCTGGGATTGGAGGCATTAACCCTTCATGTGACTGAGCTCTCTCTGTATGAGTGAGGCATGCTGGGATTGGAGGCATTAACCCTTCATGTGACTGAGCTCTCTCTCTCTCTGTATGAGTGAGGCATGCTGGGATTGGAGGCATTAACCCTTCATGTGACTGAGCTCTCTCAGCATGAGTGAGGCATGCTGGGATTGGAGGTATTAACCCTTCATGTGACTGAGCTCTCTCTGTATGAGTGAGGCATGCTGGGATTGGAGGCATTAACCCTTCATGTGACTGAGCTCTCTCTCTCTGTATGAGTGAGGCATGCTGGGATTGGAGGCATTAACCCTTCATGTGACTGAGCTCTCTCTGCATGAGTGAGGCATGCTGGGATTGAAGGCATTAACCCTTCATGTGACTGAGCTCTCTGTATGAGTGAGGCATGCTGGGATTGGAGGCATTAACCCTTCATGTGACTGAGCTCTCTCTCTGTATGAGTGAGGCATGCTGGGGTTGGAGGCAGTAACCCTTCATGTGACTGAGCTCTCTTTGTATGAGTGAGGCATGCTGGGGTTGGAGGCAGTAACCCTTCATGTGGCTGAGCTATCTCTCTGTATGAGTGAGGCATGCTGGGATTGGAGGCATTAACCCTTCATGTGACTGAGCTCTCTCTCTGTATGAGTGAGGCATGCTGGGATTGAAGGCATTAACCCTTCATGTGACTGAGCTCTCTCTCTCTCTCTGTATGAGTGAGGCATGCTGGGATTGGAGACATTAACCCTTCATGTGACTGAGCTTTCTCTCTGTATGAATGAGGCATGCTGGGATTGGAGACATTAACACTTCATGTGACTGAGCTCTCTCTGTATGAGTGAGGCATGCTGGGATTGGAGGCAGTAACTCTTCATGTGGCTGAGCTCTCTCTCTCTGTATGAGTGAGGCATGCTGGGATTGGAGGCATTAACCTTTCATGTGACTGAGCTCTCTCTCTGTATGAGTGAGGCATGCTGGGATTGGAGGCATTAACCCTTCATGTGACTGAGCTCTCTCTCTGTATGAGTGAGGCATGCTGGGATTGGAGGCATTAACCCTTCATGTGACTGAGCTCTCTCTGTATGAGTGAGGCATGCTGGGATTGGAGGCATTAACCCTTCATGTGACTGAGCTCTCTCTCTGTATGAGTGAGGCATGCTGGGATTGGAGGCAGTAACTCTTCATGTGGCTGAGCTCTCTCTCTCTGTATGAGTGAGGCATGCTGGGATTGGAGGCATTAACCCTTCATGTGACTGAGCTCTCTCTCTGTATGAGTGAGGCATGCTGGGATTGGAGGCATTAACCCTTCATGTGACTGAGCTCTCTCCCTGTATGAGTGAGGCATGCTGGGATTGGAGGCAGTAACCCTTCATGTGACTGAGCTCTCTCTGTATGAGTGAGGCATGCTGGGATTGGAGGCATTAACCCTTCATGTGACTGAGCTCTCTCTGTATGAGTGAGGCATGCTGGGATTGGAGGCATTAACCCTTCATGTGACTGAGCTCTCTCTGTATGAGTGAGGCATGCTGGGATTGGAGGCATTAACCCTTCATGTGACTGAGCTCTCTCTCTCTCTCTGTATGAGTGAGGCATGCTGGGATTGGAGGCATTAACCCTTCATGTGACTGAGCTCTCTCTGCATGAGTGAGGCATGCTGGGATTGGAGGTATTAACCCTTCATGTGACTGAGCTCTCTCTGTATGAGTGAGGCATGCTGGGATTGGAGGCGTTAACCCTTAATGTGACTGAGCTCTCTCTCTCTGTATGAGTGAGGCATGCTGGGATTGGAGGCATTAACCCTTCATGTGACTGAGCTCTCTCTGTATGAGTGAGGCATGCTGGGATTGGAGGCATTAACCCTTCATGTGACTGAGCTCTCTCTCTGTATGAGTGAGGCATGCAGGGATTAGAGGCATTAACCCTTCATGTGACTGAGCTTTCTCTGTATGAGTGAGGCATGCTGGGATTGGAGGCAGTAACCCTTCATGTGACTGAGCTCTCTTTGTATGAGTGAGGCATGCTGGGGTTGGAGGCAGTAACCCTTCATGTGACTGAGCTTTCTCTGTATGAGTGAGGCATGCTGGGATTGGAGGCAGTAACCCTTCATGTGACTGAGCTCTCTTTGTATGAGTGAGGCATGCTGGGATTGGAGGCATTAACCTTTCATGTGACTGAGCTCTCTCTCTGTATGAGTGAGGCATGCTGGGATTGGAGGCATTAACCCTTCATGTGACTGAGCTCTCTCTCTGTATGAGTGAGGCATGCTGGGATTGGAGGCATTAACCCTTCATGTGACTGAGCTCTCTCCCTGTATGAGTGAGGCATGCTGGGATTGGAGGCATTAACCCTTCATGTGACTGAGCTCTCTCTGTATGAGTGAGGCATGCTGGGATTGGAGGCATTAACCCTTCATGTGACTGAGCTCTCTCTCTCTGTATGAGTGAGGCATGCTGGGATTGGAGGCATTAACCCTTCATGTGACTGAGCTCTCTCTCTGTATGAGTGAGGCATGCTGGGATTGGAGGCATTAACCCTTCATGTGACTGAGCTCTCTCTCTGTATGAGTGAGGCATGCTGGGATTGGAGGCATTAACCCTTCATGTGACTGAGCTCTCTCTCTGTATGAGTGAGGCATGCTGGGATTGGAGGCAGTAACTCTTCATGTGGCTGAGCTCTCTCTCTCTGTATGAGTGAGGCATGCTGGGATTGGAGGCATTAACCCTTCATGTGACTGAGCTCTCTCTGTATGAGTGAGGCATGCTGGGATTGGAGGCATTAACCCTTCATGTGACTGAGCTCTCTCTCTGTATGAGTGAGGCATGCTGGGATTGGAGGCATTAACCCTTCATGTGACTGAGCTCTCTCCCTGTATGAGTGAGGCATGCTGGGATTGGAGGCATTAACCCTTCATGTGACTGAGCTCTCTCTGTATGAGTGAGGCATGCTGGGATTGCAGGCAGTAACCCTTCATGTGACTGAGCTCTCTCTCTGTATGAGTGAGGCATGCTGGGATTGGAGGCATTAACCCTTCATGTGACTGAGCTCTCTCCCTGTATGAGTGAGGCATGCTGGGATTGGAGGCATTAACCCTTCATGTGACTGAGCTCTCTCTGTATGAGTGAGGCATGCTGGGATTGGAGGCATTAACCCTTCATGTGACTGAGCTCTCTTTGTATGAGTGAGGCATGCTGGGATTGGAGGCATTAACCCTTCATGTGACTGAGCTCTCTCTCTGTATGAGTGATGCATGCTGGGGTTGGAGGCAGTAACCCTTCATGTGACTGAGCTCTCTCTCTATATGAGGGAGGCATGCTGGGATTGGAGGCATTAACCCTTCATGTGACTGAGCTCTCTCTCTATATGAGGGAGGCATGCTGGGATTGGAGGCATTAACCCTTCATGTGACTGAGCTTTCTCTCTGTATGAGTGAGGCATGCTGGGATTGAAGGCACTAACCCTTCATGTGACTGAGCTCTCTCTCTCCCTGTATGAGTGAGGCATGCTGGGATTGGAGGCATTAACCCTTCATGTGACTGAGCTCTCTCTCTGTATGAGTGAGGCATGCTGGGATTGAAGGCATTAACCCTTCATGTGACTGAGCTCTCTCTCTCTCTGTATGAGTGAGGCATGCTGGGATTGGAGACATTAACCCTTCATGTGACTGAGCTCTCTCTGTATGAGTGAGGCATGCTGGGATTGGAGGCAGTAACTCTTCATGTGGATGAGCTCTCTCTCTGTATGAGTGAGACATGCTGGGATTGGAGGCATTAACCTTTCATGTGACTGAGCTCTCTCTCTGTATGAGTGAGGCATGCTGGGATTGGAGGCATTAACCCTTCATGTGACTGAGCTCTCTCTCTCTCTCTGGATGAGTGAGGCATGCTGGGATTGGAGGCATTAACTCTTCATGTGGATGAGCTCTCTCTCTGTATGAGTGAGACATGCTGGGATTGGAGGCATTAACCTTTCATGTGACTGAGCTCTCTCTCTGTATGAGTGAGGCATGCTGGGATTGGAGGCAGTAACCCTTCATGTGACTGAGCTCTCTCTCTGTATGAGTGAGGCATGCTGGGATTGGAGGCAGTAACTCTTCATGTGGCTGAGCTCTCTCTCTCTGTATGAGTGAGGCATGCTGGGATTGGAGGCATTAACCCTTCATGTGACTGAGCTCTCTCCCTGTATGAGTGAGGCATGCTGGGATTGGAGGCATTAACCCTTCATGTGACTGAGCTCTCTCTCTGTATGAGTGAGGCATGCTGGGATTGGAGGCATTAACCCTTCCTGTGACTGAGCTCTCTCTCTGTATGAGTGAGGCATGCTGGGATTGGAGGCTGTAACCCTTCCTGTGACTGAGCTCTCTCTCTGTATGAGTGAGGCATGCTGGGATTGGAGGCTGTAAATCTTCCTGTGACTGAGCTCTCTCTCTGTATGAGTGAGGCATGCTGGGATTGGAGGCATTAACCCTTCATGTGACTGAGCTCTCTCTCTGTATGAGTGATGCATGCTGGGGTTGGAGGCAGTAACCCTTCCTGTGACTGAGCTCTCTCTCTGTATGAGTGATGCATGCTGGGGTTGGAGGCAGTAACCCTTCATGTGACTGAGCTCTCTCTCTATATGAGTGAGGCATGCTGGGATTGGAGGCATTAACCCTTTATGTGACTTAGCTCTCTCTGTATGAGTGAGGCATGTTGGGATTGGAGGCATAACTACATGTGTTTGGGACTCCATTTGAGTTTGTATTTTATTGGGTTTATTTTAGTGTGAGCTCTACAGACTTAGTGATACAGAGGAGAATACAGAGGGACAGCAAAGTCTCTAGGAGGGCACCATGATGGAGAACGAGGCGTTCCTCCAATCAGAGGGTAAGAGTTGACTCGAAATTCGAGGACTCATCCTGAATTACAGAAATCATTAGTTATGATGTCACTGACCGCACACTTTCGATCCTTATTTTTTTACCCACAGACCCCAGCGACTCTATACTGACTATTGTGAAAACTGAGGAGGGGGAGGAGGAGGAAGTTTATGTGAAGATTAAAGAGGAGGAACTTCCTCTACAGATCAGCCCAGGTGAGTAAAAAAAACCTTAGATAGAAATGATGTTCAGCAAGGAAATCACCTGAAGCCTGCCCGATATGCCTCTCCATTTCCTGCACCGTGCTCTAGATGGTGGAGCAGGTGTAAAAAGTTGGTTCCCACAAAGCAAACCCTTTCCCATAACTTCTCATGGACGTGGACACAGCGTCTGCCCTTCCTGGGAATTATTCTGACAGCAAACATTAACGATACTTTTAAGGCAAACTACCCGGGAATCATCAAAACAATTGACTCCCTGCTCCATGCCTGGCACTATGTAAAGCTCTCCTGGCTAGTCCGCATTGCTGCCCTTAAAATGACGATTTTACCTAAAATCTTATACCTATTCAGGGTACTTCCAGTCCGTGTCCCCCAAAAAACACTGGACTCTCTCCAACAGAAATGTATGCGTTTCGCGTGGAGCAAGGCCAGGCCCAGAATTAATAAAGCCACCCTGATATGTAAAAGAGAGAAGGGGGGCCTCGCGTTTCCCTCAATTAAAAAGTATTACATAGCAGCCCAAGTGGCACCCCTGGTCTTGCTCCATGCGACAAAAGACAGACCGACTTGGGTATCTAATGACTTCTTAAAATGTTCACCCATCTCCCCAGCTTCGTTGTTATGGCTTCCGAAAGCTTCCCAACCTAAATCCCTACCTCCTGCCCTGGCGTTTTCCCTCTCCGTTTGGGATGGGGTGAAATCCCATTTTACTTCTTCTTTAAAGCCGGCTTCCCCGCTGCTTGGAAACCCCTTGTTTCCTCCGGGCGTTACCCACTCCAATAATTTCAGATGGTGGGTAGCGAAAGGTCATACCAAAGTGGAGAATTTCTGCACCTCAAGGGGGATGAAAACAGCCCAGGACCTCAACTCAGGAGAGAATCTGCCCCCATCTGAAACCTTTAGGTTCTTACAGATCAAGCATTTTATTAATAGCACGCTGACCCGCTCTCCTCCTCCATATCAAAGTACTGATTTTGAATCCCGGTGCATCAGAGACCACTTCAGTGGGGGTTTGAATCGAGCCTTTATGCAACTCTAGTGTCCCCACCATCCCCTATTAAACATAATTATATGTCTCAGTGGGAGAGAGAGCTGGGGTGCGACGTGGAGGAGGAAGAGTGGCCGAGAGGAGGTGGGACAATATAAAGAAGATTTCCTGTAACACAGTAGTTTTGGAAAATGCCTACAAGACACTCTTTAGATGGTATCTCACACCAGACCGTATTCACAAGTTCTCCCCATCAACTTCCCCACTCTGCTTTAGGGGATGCCCTTCCGTAGGCTCTATGGCTCACATCTGGTGGGACTGCCCTATAGCCTCAGCCACATGGAACAGGGTATACAAACTACTTTCTGACATCATCCATCTCCCATTGACTAAGAACCCTAGGGAGGCTTTACTCTCCCACAAATCAGGTAGATACTCTAAAAACCATTGGAAATTAATTCAACACGTCCTAGCCACCGTCCGCCTCACCATTGCCAGAAACTGGAAATCCCCCAGAATCCCCTGGCAGGAGATCTTGAACAGAATCTCAGATACACTATGTAACGAGAAAATTACAGCGATTAAAAGTGACACCTATGAAAGATACCTTGATGTATGGACCCCTTGGCTAGAATATATAGATGTCAGCCACCACCTGACAGACCCAGTCCACCCAGTTTGAATATAGTGAAATCCAATTCTATTTCAAACATGGCCTCCAGCCTCGGATCCATCCCTATCCCACTTCCCTCTCCCTGTCCCACTTCCTTCTCTTCTCCCTTCTCCTATTTTTCCTTTTCTCTTCTCATCCCACTGTCAATCAATAATACCAACTATGCATTAATCTTCAGCTCCAAACACTGATCCTTAGCACCAATAAAGAATGGATGTGTTATACACATCTCTTTAGTACAAGCCCCCCAGTCCAGACTACAACCCATCGCATCCCAAGCACTTGCTGTCCTGCGCCAGAAGTTGACCCTAATAGTTAGCACCAGGTTTTAGTGTAATTAAACTCAGGAATCTTTATACCTCTTTTGATAGCTATTGGAAAATCTGTTAACGCAAGTACACTCAGGAATCTTCATATTTCTGTTGATAACTTTTTGATACTGTACCATTATGTACATTCTGTAAACCTGTTCAACTGTCATCATTAATGCATATGTAATGTCTGATCCATGCATACCTTATATGAAAACCCAATAAATTCTTTGTAAAAGAAAAAGTTGGTTCCTTGTTTTTATACTTTACAAGGACTATTGGGCTATCCAGATATAATCTCAAGCTATGGTAATTCAAGGAACAAGTATTGGCCGGAACCAAAAATCGATGAGTGGATTTAATTAAAATAGAGCCAGTTACATTACAAAAAAAGTAATAATATGAACGGTGTAAATATGATGTAAAGTTGCAATGTCCAGAATGTATGCAGAGTGTTCAAGCTAATTCCAAAGAGAAGGAAGTCATGCTGCAGGTGTCTATCTGCAACCTTATACAACCTGGGCCAAACTCATAATGATTCAGCGACCGGCTGATGATGATGGACCGCCCACACCTGTATCTGACATTTTTTTTCACTGAGCTTGCGGAACATCTAGTTGTAGTTCTGTCAGACGTGGTTGGTGGAGACTGGCTGCACCAGGCACTGTACAGAGACAAAGAAGATTCTACTTCCTAATCTTCCCTTACCCACTCAGAAAAGCTCTATGATCATGGAGGACATTACAGTAGCTGGAGCTGTGCAGTCTCTTTGGTGTCTCTCCGGGACTCCTGTCTCACTCAGTACTTTCTAAGTTATCCTTATTAAAGTGGACCAAAACCCAGGATTTTGGCTATCCTGGATTTTGGTCTTCGCCCCCCCGGCACCCCAATCGGGGGTGCCCCGCTGTGTGGAATCCTACAGGTCGCCTGATCTCACTCACCCTTCCTCGGTCCTACGGCACATGTCCAGTCAGTGCATTTGGATCTGCTCCCGCCCCTTCACCCAAGAGCCCGTCTAAAGCAAGCGGATCTGAGCGCGCAGGCGGCCACATTCCCCGCTACTCTTTGCCTGGCACGGGCTTGTGCCCTACTAAAGGGATAGGGGAATGCAGCCGCATTTGGACTGGGAAAGTAGGTGAGTCTCCGAGCTACCTCGGGGGTTTTACACAGTGGGGCATCCTGAATCTGGATGCCCCGGGGGGCGAGTATGCCGGCCCCGGAGTCTCATAGGGTGTTGTTACACTTTTTGTTACTTCAAGCAGATTTATTGTGTTCAAATAAATATGCTTTATGCCCTATCTAAGCACCCTGATTGCTTATAGAGTGGCAGAACAAAGCCCCATGTGACTATTTTTATAGCCTAAGTATGGTATTAGTCATTATTGGCTGATAAAAAAAAAAGTAGTTAAAGTCTTTAGCTTACCGACTCCAAAGCCTCTTTTATCCCTACTCGCATCTTTATTTACAGAACTCGGAGACATTATAGTGAGTCAGGTGAAGGAGGAGGAAGAAGTGTTTGTGAAGAATAAAGAGGAGGAAGTTCCTCTACAGATCAGCACTGGTAAGTAAGAAACCTTGTCTAGACGCTAATACCTTAAGTGGATCAAAACCTTTGCGGTTTGGCCCTGGAATCTAAAAGACCCCAGGACCGGCCGCTAACCTTCCCCCGGGGCATCTTATAGCGGGATGCCATGCTATGTGAAACTATCCAGGGGCGCCAAGAACTAACCATTACCAGCAGCTTCCGAGATGCTGCGATTTTTGGCTTCCCCATCCCCGACTTCCTTGTAGCTATGCATGGAACGGTGGGTGGAGGTCACAGAGTGATCCGCTTTAAAGTCGTGTTGTAAGAAGATCAGAGGGGTGTTGTATAGTGGAGAGATAGGGAGAGGGTTGGGGGTCTAAGAACCTTTATGCCACTTCACCCTTCTTTCACTTTCCTGAATCCTACAACCCACTTCAACAAACGAAAGGGGATAATAATGATTGTAATTTTATTAATCTTATTAATTAAAATTTTATTAATTTTAGTAATTTTAACAGCCCTTCTTTCTTGTTTCCTTTTTTTACCACTTGTGTAGTAGTGTGTAGCTCATGTTTAACCTTATATCTACCTCTCTATTTCTTTCTCCTTCAGATGGTACATACAGACTGAATGATACAGAGAAACGCATCGCAATCTCTCCAGATGGTGAAAGAGAAGATGATGACATCACAGCAGAATCTACAGGAGACACGACTTCCCCAAAAACCCATCCAGCACCATCATCTGACCCCTCCACACATGGTGTAAATCCTACTGCTTCACGTGCCCGCCATAAGGCGCAAAAATCTAAGACTAAGTCAGATTCTAACTCTAAGAAACATTCAACTGATAAGTCAGATGTTCAGCCTGAAAGCGTTCAAACTGAGGCAAAGCGATTTAGCTGTGATCAGTGTGAGAAAAGTTATACCGGTAGAACAGCCCTTACTGTGCACAAACGAGTTCATACCGGGGAGAAGCCATACTCGTGTTCTGAATGTGAGAAATGTTTCACGCTGAAATCTGATCTGATGAGACACGAGAGATTTCACACAGGGGAGAAGCCATATACCTGTCCTGAGTGTGGGAAATGTTTTGTGCTCAAGTCCACTCTAAGCAGTCATGTAAGAGTTCATACGGGGGAGAGGCCGTACTCGTGTTCCGAATGTGGAAAGAGTTTTGCTCAGAATTCGAATCTTATTAGACATCGACGCACTCACACGGGCGAGAAGCCGTATTCTTGCTTGGAATGTGGGAAGACTTTTTCCCAGAAATCGAACCTCTTTGAACACGAAAGATTTCACACGGGGGAGATGCCGTATTCGTGTTATTACTGCGGGAGATCTTTTTCTTTGAGATCGAACCTCATTAACCATGAGGGATTTCATACGGGCCAGAGGCCATTTTTATGTGCCGAATGCGGAAAATGCTTCGTTCGAAAATCGGACCTACTCAAACATGAACGAGTTTTTCATGCGGGGTAGATGCCATGTTTTTTGTTTGAATTGTAGAACGTGCTTTTCTACAATTTTCAAGGTTTATTATTGCAAAGATATTTATATTTGAGCTAACGTGTAGGCATCAATTCTACGTAATGGTGCATGACAAGTATAATAGCAAAGAGGCCAATCCTGACCAATAAAAATTCAAAAATTGGCCACATTTTGAAGGGATTTAAAGGGTTAAATAAAATAAACCGCATCTTACCTTGCCAAACGTTCCTCCAGCTCTGTGCCTTCTCTCACCTCGGCACCATGAATGAGGAAATACACTTCCTCATCTGCCCTTCCAGCGCCAATGTGGGCCACCAATACTAGCTCAAGGAGCTAGTCCAGACCACGCCCTTCTCTGTACTGAGAGCTTGAATCGAGCTCTCAGAGCTACAATAAATGAACCTCTAGCTCACAGAACAGCTGCTCACCCAGGACCAAAGCCAGCTCCAAGGGCACATGCTTCAAAAAAAGGCTTACAACAGCTCTCATTGTTGTAGGAGCCTCCTACTCAAAGTGATAGAAAAAGCTAAGCTAATTGTTAGACCATTGTGTCAGGCTACGTTTGGCAATGTCCTAAACGGTTTTCTGTTTTTAAATTAAAGCAAAAAGGGCGAGATATCAAGGTTTACAGTTTTACCTCATGATTTTTTTTTTCTGACTCCTTTTGTTTTTTTTATGTTTTGCTAAACTCTTCCCTGCTCACCGACTTCACATAGGACATGGTCTGTGCCACACACCATTTTGGGAGCAGGCTTGGATATGTAAACACACATACATACATTTTGGGTACTCTCTTTATCAAAAATTTCTCATCAATATTTAATCTATTGCTTGCTGCTACTTCACTGCAGTGCTGATACCTTTAACAAATCGGAGATTGGACATAGAGTCCAAAACGAATGTTCCCACAGGCGTCAGGTTAGTGCATTGTTTGGACTGTCCACTTTAGGTCAGTGCTCATGATGAAACCTTCATCCGGACCTTCAGCATAATGTAATGAAAAGGCCAAATCCCCAGCATTTAAAATAAATATATTTTATTTGCTAGAATAATATGTAAGTGACTTTCTCCACTGGGCTGCAACTAGGTTCAGGATACGGGCGCCACCATCTTGCATCAGAAGCATCACATACCAAGGAGAGTAGAGGGGAACAAAAGTACAGAGAGGGTGGATTATAGCTGTGTTTTGCACAGACAGAGCAGAGCTGGGGTCAGGAAAAGGACAGCAATCCCAGAATGCAGAGCGGCACAGTCAGAAGACACTTTCTGTTGGCAGACAGCCTGAGACTCACAGGGCCCGCCATCTTGGATGTTTAAAGGTTTAGAAAATGCAATAGCTGCAGGTAGGATGATTTTTAATGTGGGCAATCTGTATGTACAGGGCAGAGGAAACATATAAGATAGGCTTGTATTCAGGGTGAAAGACTGGATTAATGTGAGCAATCTGTATGTACAGGGTGGGGGGAGCATATGAGATAGGCTCTTATTCAGGATGAAGGTCCACTCTCAGCTACATTTGCTACTAGGCTTTTACGAATCAGCTCTGCAAAGCATCTTCTCTAAGTGATATAAGCTAGATGTTATGGCATGGTTTGGCACATGGTGTTGCAGGCAGCAGTCTGAGCACCCTCAAGTCCCCCCCTTCCTCCTATTAAACTCCATTTCGCAAGCAATCCTCTGAAGGATCTGTATATGTGTAGATGGAGTCATAGTAGTCATCCCTGGGGTAAGTTTATTCTTGCCCAGCTAATAGGTGAGATATCTAGGTTGGGGAGCTATGGATAGAAGACTGTTGTTGGCCCTTGAAAGCTCTAATAAGCTGTCTCTATCTGATTATAGTGTCTTGGTTCTTGTTGCTGGGAGCAGCTTTATCTATTGGAACTCGCCCACCTCTTTATTTATCCCTATGGATTCTATTCTTTGCTTGATTTAACCCCGTCCTGAAACTTACCAGGGTTGTGTTGGTTGTAAGGGGCATGTGCTTTACTCGCTACACATTTTTCTGCTTTAGTACATAGTAGGAATGATGGGTATGTGGTAGACATCCAATGGACTGGTGTAAGTGATACAGCAGGCAATACCATTTTGTCGGGCTACATTTGGAGCTTGTCCTTAACTTTTCTGTTTTTAAATTGAAGCAGAAATGGCCGAGATATCGGGGTTTACAGGTTCAGCCAATGATATTCTCCTTTTCATCTCGTCCCCCAGTCGCCTCAGCAGAGCGGGACAGGATTGCTTTTTTCTTTATTGCATGGCACGGCCTGCTTCGGTATTCATAACAGTTGGGTTATTCCGCCACAAGGTGGCGCAGTGGTACTGCAGAAAAGCTGTGGCTTGTCCCAGATCCCTATAAAAACGGGCTTAACCATAGAGTTCCCCAGTGTTCTCTCTGCAGTGGACTGCGAAGTTAGAAGGTGGCTCTCTCTCTTGCGCAGGTGAGCGGGGCAACCAAGCCTGCGGCCCTGCAAGTCTATTTCCATCCATTTCTGGACCCTCACTGCCTCCCAGCCTCGGCTGACAGATCGGGTGAAGGTAGAAGAGCACTAGGGTCAAGTGCTCCTGGAGCGCAGCTCCAAGCCGCAGACCCTGTAACACAAAGGGTAGTCGGCCATGGGCTTTATGGTGAGCCTATTAGGGATGCAGAGTTTCTGTCCTGGCTTCTGAGGGGGTAAGTAGTTTGAGGACTGTGTCCCCTCACTTTCCTTGGGGTCCCCCCGCACCCCTCCCTCCCTGAACATGGCTGCTCGTCTCTCTCTCTTCCCCCCCCCCCTCTAACTTGGTTGGGGGGGAGGGGGGGTGGTAGCGGCGAGTAGTCATATCTGTGGTGTTTTTACGTTTTTGGTGTTTTTAGCTGTCGCGCCGCTTTGTACTGCGTTCCGCGGTTGTGGGCGCTATAACCTGAGGTAAATTTGCTTTGTCATGATGCTGGCTGGGTCGTGAGCGCAGTTTTTCACGCTCTTGGTGGGGGGGGGGCGGGTGATGATGCGTATTGCGTCGTTCACCTCACGGCCCACCCCTCAAGGTACCTCTGCCATTTTGGACGAGCTGCGCGTCTGGATTTCTCCCTTCCTGGCTGCAGCGCAGCTTTCTCCGGCGGTCACCTTAATCTGCGGTCTGTGCCTGTGTGTCCCCGCTGTGTCTTTGGTCCGTGAGTCCCCCCTTCGGGGGGTTTCTGCTGCGGGATGCTTATGTGTGATTTTACTTATGTCTTTCAGGCGGGATACCATTGGGTTGTGGTTTCTCCCGGCTCCACTCCTTTTCTCCCCCTCATTCCCCCTTTATTACCTTCTGGGGGCATCCCGTGGGAGGGCATCCCGGGTGTCTTCTGTCTTAAGCCTGTACCCACTGCTGGCCTATTGCGCCTGTGTTAATCACCATATGGAGGCTTCTGGGGATAGCGTGCTTGGGGGCCCTTCGGGGCAAGCACGGCTGTGTTCCATGTGTGGGGTATCCCCTGTGAGTAACAGTGTCACGGCGTGCGTGCCGTGGGCTGAAAGTGTCCTTGCGCTTCAAGCTGGTTTGCCTGCTTCACTTCCCAGCTCTGCGTCTCACTCGGCTTCACCTACTCCCCTGCTTCTGCAATTGGGCCCCAGTGAGGGGAATGTTGGCAGGGTCTTGCATTCTGATTTGGCTCTGCGGGTGGCTAACATTGAAAAGCAGCTTGCCAGGAATGCTCCTAGGAAGGCCTCTGGCAAGAAGAGATACCTGGACCCCAGGCCCGCTCCCTTTACTGAGATGTATGTGGGGATTGATACGCTTGGTGACTGTTACCCCCTTGAGATCGGGGAGCTCTCCCAGGATTCTGAATCCTCTGGGAACCAGCAGGAGGGTTGCTATAGTGACCCTGGGTCTGCGTCCGGAGAGGAATCATGGTACCCTGAGGACACTGATAATATGCTGTCATATATTTTTGAAATTTTGCACATTGCTGCCCCTGAGGTAGCTAAAAAAAAAGCAGGGGGAGCTTTTTCGTCCTGGTAAACCGCGTCTAGAGTTCCCTGAGCAGGAACATTTTACCACCTTGGTGCTTAAAGAATGGGAATGTCCTAACAAGTTGCCTGCGGTGCCCAAGGGTTTGGATAAAAGGTATCCCTTTCCCGTTGATCTTGTTAAGAGGTGGTCATTTCACCCTGAAGTGGACGCTCCCGTGCTAGGCTTGTCCAATATTTCGGTCATGCCTTCCCCTGACACTACCACTCTGAGGAAAGGAGAGGACCGGCGCATGGATCAAGTGGCCTGCCATGCTTTTACCTGTGTGGGGGCTGGCTTGCTCCCTGTATGTGCTGCCGCCATTACTGTTATTGCCCTTAAGAAACTGCTCAAGCGTCTCCTTGATGGCACAACAGCTGGTAGTGTGGGGGAGGAATATGGGACTCTCTTACTTTGCACTGATTTTGTGGCCTTTATCCTTACTGCTATGGATGATGCTGTGCGGCTGTGTGGAAGGACCTCTGCACTCTTGGTGGCTATGCGCCGCTTTGTCTGGTTGCACCAGTGGGAAGCTGACGCTGCAGCTAAGAAAGCTCTCACTAGCCTCCCCTTTGTGGGGCTGCGGCTATTTGGGGAACGGCTTGATGTTCTAGCCAAGGATGGGAGGCTGCCTCAGCGTAGGAGGCAGTCTCGGCCCTTTCGGGGGTCCTCTACCCCCCTCCCCTCCTTTCACATTTCCAGAGGGGCGGTCTCTCCTGGAATCCTAAGCCCAAACCCTCTCTCAAGCCTCCTCAGGCATGAAGGGAGGTAGTGTCCTCCGGTTACAAGACAGAGTTTGCAGCCTGCCCCCCAAGATTCATCAGATGTCTTTAAACATCCTGTCCGCTCAGGGGTTGCTTCTGGCGGTTCATTACCTGTAAGAGTCCGTCTTGGGCGGAACAGCATGTTCCCTGCATCTCAGTGGTCTACATCCAAGGGTGGAGAACCAGGTGGCGGACTCCCTGAGCAGGGGGAGGGCTCGTCTGGGGAAGTGGTCTCTCAACAACCAGGTGTTTCTCTCCCTCTGTCACCGCTGGGGTCAGCCGGATGTGGACCTGTTTGCATCCCGTCACAATCACAAACTTCCCAGATTTGTCTCTCTGTCTCAGGATCCTCTGGCCTTCACCACAAATGCATTGGCAATACCTTGGACGGAGTTTTAGCTTCTCTATG